>OV702293.1:235511472-236746987 GCA_916181665.1 Avena sativa | reverse complement strand
GTGTGACGTTTGATGTTATCAAGATACTCTTCTAGTGTTAGTGATTGACATGATCTCATGGTCTAAGGATTAGGATTACTTTGTATGATGTTATAGCAATATAAACTCAATGACTTTGATCGTAATGCTATACTTCGGATGAATGTTCATCACACTATTCCAATAATGTTGTGACCTCGTTATTAACAATATCCAATGTCCATGATCAGGAAACCTTGATCATCTTGTTAATCAACGAGCTAGTTTATAAGAGAGGCATAACTAGGAACTTTCTGTTTGTTTATTAAATACACATGTATTAATGTTTCCGTATTAATACAATTATAGCATGCAAAATAAACATCTATCATATACTTGGAATATACATAATAACCACTTTATTATTGCCTCTCAGGGCATATTCCCTTCAGGGGCACCAATGCGGCTACCTTCCTCGTGTCAGGGTTCCGGGTGAAAACCCTTGATCGTTGGTCTCGGCGGCGGCGCGGTGCGTCGTTACCCTCTTGGGGGCGTCGTCGTGGAGCCCCGGTTCATCCCGGTCTCGGCCCTTTGTCTTCGGTGGCAAGTTTAGGTTTTTCGCATTTTTCCTATTTATTCTGATATGCTTTGTATAAGAGGCCTCTCCTCCACCTTGTATCTTTTGAGTCGATGTGGCTTTATTCTATAAAGCGGGGGCGAAAGCCTATTTCGAGAAATCGAACCCTTCATTGTATCACTCAATGCAAGTGACGAAGCTTCACGCTTGAGATCTTGCTTCGTAATCTTGTGGCCCCTTGGCCGAATGACACAACCACCCGCGCTTGGCCATCCTCTTAAAGATCGACAAATGATGATTTGTTGCCACTTTTTTGAGTTTTGTAGACTATTTTGTATAGGGCAAAGTTCAATTCCCACTTGGGCCACTTCTTGATCTTCTTCCAACAATGGGTCAAGGTGGAGAACTTGTTGTCATATTTCTCCTTGAAGTAGTCTAGAGCTTGGACCACCTACACATGTGGATGAAAATCCATTTGATGTGTACTCACGCCCTGCAAGGTACATTGACAAATATAACATAGAAGAGGTTTTACCGTGTCTGCAACACCTACACCGCCCACGGGCTTTGCTAGCACATGCTAGTATGCACCACAAAATTTGCTACACTCTTTTGAAGAGAGGTGGCATTTCAATCACTATGGATGAAGTAGGGTTTGAACTTTATACGATCATGGAAGAACTTGCCAACCCTCCAACAATATGTCCCTCCTTGTTCGGCACCACAAATTGGATCATGTACAATTGTCATCCAAGACTCACAAAGCACCTTGCTCCTTAGCCGTGTATCCTCTGACCCTTTGGATTTTCTTATTTTGTGTAGCGACGTCCAAAGGGTCAGCATCGACATCCATTGGGCCAGCCTCATGCCAAAAAATGGCTTCCGTTCAATGGATATGTCTTCTAGTCGATTCTCTTGCTCGGTCTCATCATCCATATGGTCGCTTCTAGCACTAGTGGCTTGCATGATGGCGCCATCGTCATCCTTCATCGTTGTGGTGGCAATTGGACATTACAAGCCAGTGCAACACGACAATGTATAGTCCAAAGATAAGTTGGGAGCTTACTAGGACGACCTGCGTCTAGCTATTCATTCCACCGAACAAGTTGTAGGGCACGACCATCTTCGCGGCTAGGATCACCCATGGACCCTTGATAGTCTTCGGCGTCACCTCATCGGTCCTAGGAGTGTGGTTGCGGTCGAGTACTTGCATTTCCTTCATGGAGGAGATCTCCGTCAACGTGGAACGGGATCCACCTAGACGGGAGCGAATGGCGACATGCCGAACATGAGCACATGGCGCCTGTGCTGCTGTAGATGGTTACCAGGGGGAATAGGGGACCTCTTGCTCGTAGATGGAAGCGAGCTTGTCGAAGAGGCGGTCTCTTCACAATAGTATTATACCCTCTTGCTTTCCAATCTTTCCCCGTGGATCTGTATCTTTGGTCCCTTCTGTGTGGATTCTATTCGGTTGGTGGTTCGGACCAATGGGAGTAAACTGAATTTGGGTGTGGTGTGCGGGTGTGATGCGTGTTTGTATCTTCGATTTTCACTCACGTATTCATCATGTTCTTTGTCTCCTCCCCCAAATCCTCCTCGAGTCTATGAAGATCGTGCCACAATAGTAGCTTTGTGGGGTCAGGGCGAAGGGCGGTGGTGAGTTCCTCTTCTTCTACAGGATGATGGCATCGGTGTTGGCCTTGGCCTCAAGGCCGAGGATGATCTCGCCCTTTCTTCTGTTCGGCGGGGCCTTAGCTTCATCCACCCATGCTGCTTCTCTAAGACCGGCGCACTTCCTGATCTCGTTTGCTCGCTCTACCATCATCATATCCTTTGGCTCAAGCAGGGCCTTGTCCTCCACGAGAGGAGGGCCGACAAGGCGCGCCGGCACGCCTACATCCTCACGTAGCTGGACAATCGCACGATCCCGGAGGACGACCCGCGTTGGATGGACCTTTGGCCATCGACGCCGGTTTCGTCCTCGACATAGGATGGCTCCGATCACGTTTGGAAGGACTCCGATTAGTTTCTTATCATGTTTAAGCATGTTTTAGTACTCCCTCCGTCCCAACATAGATGTCTCAAATATGTCAAAATTTGGATGAATCTAGACACTATTTAGGATATAGATTCATCCAAAATTTGAAAAACTCAAAACATCTATTCTTGGACTGAGGGAGTATAAGTAGTACTAGTTTTCTTTTCAAAAAAAAAAGTAGTACTAGTTTTTATTATTGTGTTTAATTTTATCATCGCTGAACTCTTGTTTGCTTGTAATATAATCCTAATTTCTACTCTTTGTTCTTTGTTTTTGATTTTTTTTTTATTTTATTATATGTCTTTTATCTTCTTTTTTAAGATTGGTATGTTGAAATGTGTTTGTGCCGTCACGCACGGTGAATTTTGCAGCGTCCGGTGGTTCGGTGGAACATTGTTTTGCCACGTGTAAATTTGCAGCGTCCGGCGGGACGTGCTGTAAATGCTAAAACTACGGCTCGTGCTATTTTAGGGCTTATGTTGGAGATGCCCTTACAGCCTTAAGAATTATATAGTTCCCGCCTACTCCCTCGTGCGGGATACAATTGGGGAAATATCCAGTCCACAGAATTTGTGCAAGTACCTTGGAAATGAGTTCAAATTGTACTGTCGCAAGATGGCATCTTATACGGTCGTACCACTCGTCAAAAAGGATGATTGGCATCTTATACATCAACACAAAATTCAACTTCACTCTCAAAGTAGGATGCATTCGCATGGATGTAGATTCACACCTTTCGATGGGAGTGCATTTTTTCTCGCAATATTATTCTTGAATTCAGAGCGTTTGCACATTGCTGCTTGCAATACATATGGATGGAGATGAACGACAATGGCTCTCGCACAGACCCCACCCCACTGTCCCTTTGCTGGCAGTTCACACAAAACAGTGGACCATGTTCTGAAAAAAATTAATGGGTGGACCATTTAGCCAATCTCCAGCGTGACAGTAGCCGCACGGCAAACCTGGTACTACAGAGTACAGAATACAGCCTGATGC
Source organism: Avena sativa (assembly GCA_916181665.1). Lineage (NCBI taxonomy): Eukaryota > Viridiplantae > Streptophyta > Magnoliopsida > Poales > Poaceae > Avena > Avena sativa. The sequence continues at coordinate 236,743,415 of OV702293.1, read as the reverse complement.
ACCAGCCATATCCAGCGGCATGCATTAAACAACACTGCATGAGACAACATAGTAGATACATTTTGAACCTTGAGAACATAGAAGAGGGCTCCTGTGAGAAGGCTCTGAGGGATGAGCAACTGAGGCTCCACGGCAAGTGATTTGGAGCCGCATAGTTGATGAGTTTGAGTTCACAAGAGAACAAGGCCAGATCAGGTCACGGGAACGTCCGGCATGAACCCCCTGATCTAACTCAAACCACACTTCAACTGGAAAAAAATGGTTGATGTGCTGTTCGACATGTAATGGCATTGAAGAGATCCAGTGACCAATAGATTCTGGTTCCACAGCCCAGAGTATTCACCACTCATGTGCTCCACCTCTGCCTATACGTGTAGTGCCTATACGTGTAGTGTGGTGGTTGGGCCTACCCACCCTATTTGTTCCATGATCTATGGGTCTACTGGAGCTACCCACTTCGATCAATTAGCCAAGATTTTGACCGGATACGAAATCACTGGTGCTCGATCTAGTGGTATTTTTATGGGGATTCTTTTTATCGCTGTAGGATCCCTATTCAAGATTACTGCAGTTCCTTTTCGGGCGGCTGTAGGACGGACGGCCCCCTATAGGTAGTAGGGTAGGGTGGGTGGTACCGCTCAGATAGCGGCCAATCCTCCTAACTGCGCGCGGGCCGGGCTTAGAGCGTGTGAAACTCATCACTACCTCGTAAGGGCGTTGAGACCATAGCATGTTACACAAAAGCGCCGTTTTCTCAGGAGTGTTGTCACACAGCTGCCCGACTAGAAGAGCTACTCGCTCTGTAGTGTTGTCACACAAGATAAGCACGCCGCCCGCCTGCTGGCCGGGCGAATCGAAGTTATCTTCCGGTCAACTGTCCACCGCTGCCCATTTTCAGACCTCTCAGCAGCAAGGGGGCATGGCTAGTGGCTATCATCGATATGAGCCATCTCTCCACTAAGAAAACCAAAACATTTTCTGTTACCCAACTGCAAAAATGAAAATGGAATTAATCAAGCGTGTTCCGGTGAGAAACTGAGATTATCAACATTGACAGTTAATGATAAAGAGTACTACCACAGATGAATAGCAAGCGAGCCAGGCAATAACTTACCAAACCCCGGTAAAGCACAACAGTCAAAATTAATCTTTACAGGAGACGCAACATAAGATTTGATTGTTTGCATTCCCAAACTTATGACAGAGAATCGAGGTTCTTATTAATTATGATTCAGCGAAAAGGAAAAGGATGGTAGCCTTATCGTTGTAGCCTTTTCTTTTCAATCTTGGTTTTGCAGTATGGGTTGATTTATATTATTCCAAAACATTCAAGACGAAAAGCATTGCTTTCCTTAATGATTAAGACTTTCTACTAGGCACTCCATATGCCAACACTATCAAGTACTCCCTCTGTTCAAAAATATATGATGTTTTAGCTTTTTACTGAAACACGTGTATCTAGATTCCTTTTAGTGTGTAGGTTCACTTATTTTGCTCCGAACCTACACACTAAAAGGTGTCTAGATACATGTGTTTCAGAAAAAGGCTAAAACATCTTATATTTTGGAACGGAAGGATTATCAGCTAGGTTGGTATCCATCCATCAAACTAGAAAATATGTCTCGGTGTGCCCTCTAGAAAGCTGCCATCCAGCATAATTCCACTTCAACAAATGGTAACTGGTCAGACTCAAACAACTCTTAACAAGTTAACCATCTCACTGCAAAATTCCTTACCTCCCCCAGTAACTAGTAAATATGTACAATGTAGTTGATAAAGAATAACTATACTTAAATTTATATACAAATTCAAGACGAGAAGCAGCTGGAGTTAACAGTTAATATGATTTGTCCCCTTAGGGTGCAACAATGCCTCCACAAATCTTTAGCAGTACCCATCAGTAGTAACTCTATGTGTATCCGATGAAGAACCGTACGGGCTAGATGCTTTCCATAGACAGGACATGTCAGCACAAGATACCAACCAGATAATTAAAATGAAGGCATGAGACCATTTAGGAATTTAGTACAAAAATATTTTGGGATTATTGTCTTATTGAGGTTATAACTTCATAACATATGAATTTCTCCCTTATTTACCTTTTGCTACATTTTACGAAAATATATATGGGTAATCTACCCAATGTTCATATAATTATCTTTGCTTCCACATGATTATCTTCACTGAGAATCTCGCACGACTGCTGATCACTGCTAATCTAAGTTCCAACTAAGTAACTTAGCAAAGGGCATGGATATAGGCTTGCTACGATATATTTCAAAGTAATAGGCACATTTTTTCGATAAATGGCAATTTATTACTCATAAAGCTACAGGGTAAACTGTTGGTCCCAAGACTAGAAATTTCAGAGAGGAGTGGAGAAGAGAACAATCCAAATGATAGAATTGTCCGCCAGTACATGTTGGCATAATAAGAGAGTAAAGATTTCAGACCTGAACAAGTCCTGTAAAAAATGACTCGTAAAGCTAGCAATATGTTTCAATAACTATTCAAGAAATTGTTACCCAAACTACTCAAATGATGTTTGCAAATGGCAAAACATTACATACTTCAGCATAGAGTACTTGTGAATGTATTTGTTCATACATGCACTGCAGGTTTAAGATATCGTGTCCAGCAGTCCACAAATATGTGTTCCATTACTTGTTATTAGACCAAAATTCTAACCATTTGACAAATGAGAAGTACTTACGCGGTGAGCGAACAAATAATCTAAGTTAATATCAGGAGATTCTTGTTGGCATCAACCACCTCAAAAAAAGGCAAGACAACAACAATGGTTGTTCATATTAATGAACGGTACAAGAAGTACAAGCATGGACGAGCTGTGCCAACTGAAAAATTATTGCATCCATTAGGCCATTATCGACCAATATGATGCAATGGTCTCCACGAGTTACCCAAGAAAAGTGACAAATCTTTGCTGTCTACTGTTAAATGTTTCTGCACAATTCGGTACTAATTCTAGATGGCAATATTAATCTTGAAATGCCATTTACTCACGAGCTGAGGTGTCGACTCATGCCCTCACCTCCCTGATCTTCAAGTTGAACCTAGGTGCAATTTTCGCTTAATACAATTGATACCTCATTCCTCCTAGGTATCCATCAAGTTAATCACTAGCTACACTCAAAAATTCTACATACATAGAAAGACTATATCACCACAATACCTGCAATCCTCATCTCTGACAATATTTTGGACTTAAAAGTTAAAAGCAGTATGTTTCTACTTGGCTGTAACTCGACAAGACACTAGGTGCACTGTAGCCAGCTTATGGCCAGTTGGGCCTTTTTACTTTTGTTATACTCTTGAGGATGACCTGCCATCAAACGTACCCGAACTTCTGTTGTGTTATCAATATGATACTGAAATCACAGGGCTTACTCTGCAAGGAAAAAGGTGAAGAGTGTTTCCTGATTTACGGAAAATCAAACAGAGATATCATAGTACAGATACCATGAGAAACTACAATTCCACAATTTAGCTCTCGTCCATTGAACATTTTTGTAGGCCAAATTGGTTTTCAACCATTGCTGCCCACAATGAGAATGATTTCTGCCTACTGATCTCCCATAACTGCAAATTCCTCTTTAGATTGCACAGCCTTGTGTCCAGGTCGCCAAGCATTCGCTCCAAAACCAGTTTGTATCTGGCATTTTATTCTACTGAACCCAAGCTTCTGAGTCCATTTTAGTATTTTTCACTACCGTCTGGACCAAAGCATTTAATCAAACTTCTAAGAGTATTCAGTAATTGCTTCTTAGCATATACAAACTCTGAGATAAACATTTCAGCCACAGTTTAGTGCATATGTCTAGTATTTGCAAGATGATTCACTGGCCTGTCCAAAATCATAGCTTCTTGCGTGAAACCGAATGTTTATGTAGCTGAGGAATGAAATAAGACAGAGGCAGAAAATACCTTGGACGCCATTGAGCTACGCACTTCTAAATTTGTTTGCAACTGCTCCTATCCAAACTCTATCTTTCTCACTATATGCATAATTTGCGTTGGAGGCCAACAGGACGACGCCTTCAGCTTTTGTTTCACCGCTAGCTGGATCAGGTTTGCTCACAATTGGTTGTGCCAACACAGAAAGAATTCCTTGTGGCAGAATGTTCCCAAGCTGAGTGTCTAATGAAAGCAGCAAGGTAGGTCTACTGTAATACACATATCATTGAAACGTATAAAACAAGGAGAAAAGCATTGCTAGAATCATATTTTTATAAGCAGCTAATCACAGAGGAAAACAAAAACATGACGTTTATGGGCGAACTAGACATGACATCAGCAACAGTTCTTATCTTTAAGATGCAGGGTACACTTATGAAAAAGTTACAACTTACAAAATTTGCAATTGGTAAAAAATAAACAGTCTCACATGTACAAACGCATATGATATGTCCGCCGAAACATAATAAAATCTGTGAGACTAAATTTCTGTACAATAATCAATTGAGAGCAAGTACAATATGATGCTTCACCTGAACGGTACAAATTATAAAATATACATATTTGATAGTTGATACAAGCAAAATGCTACAGATGATAACTTTTGCAGTCATTAAGGGGAAGAAAAGTAGATCCACTGCATAGCTAAACCAATACCTTTTTATACACAAACTTAGAAATATGTTCTGGTAGGCAGGATAGAGGGGCACACTTAAGGCAGGATAGAACGGCACACTTACCAGAAAAACTTGGAAGGTACAAAGCGCTACTCAGATTAACGAGTGCAGTTTGTTCCATCTGACCCTTGAACCACTCAATCATGGCATGTTTGGGAATATCAGCAGGAGGATCCCAGTATCCACGTATGCACAACACGTCACCAACTGCTATGAGCTGGCAGGGAAAAAACGAAGGTGAAAAAGCAAAATATGCTACACATGATCACACAAATCGATAATTAAGTAACAAGCGAACACTGCTATCACTACATCTGCTCATAATTCATATTTTTAACTGCTACACCACTATTCATACACAAATAAAAGAAGCAAGCTCAGCCAGATACTAAATTGCAAGACAGGCCTAGAACATGTCTATAACTCATGGTTATCCTGCAATTACTATTTACTGGCAAGCTGGGATAACACGGCTTAAGGTTGACGAAAATAAGGCACGGGATTCTACATTATGAGATTTAAACTAATAAAAAAAACGGCTTGATTCTGAAGCGTAAAACACTTTTGACTGCTTAACACATTTCATCTTAGTCAGCTCAATACATGGAGAACTTTCAAGATTAATTAAAGTCTATATGGCTGAGAAGCATCAGAAAAACATACCACAGACGTGGTGTTTGTGTTCTGCAGCAGAACATAGGTCGCCCAGGCCATATCCTCCTTCTGTGCCGCTGACAGATCATCAGGAATCACAAACACCTGCCTACTCCCCTCCGGCAACGGCACACGGCCTGCAGCACCCGCGCCCTACAACAACCAAAATCCCAATCCAAAACACTCATTTCTCAACATTCGCCGTCTGGTCCCAGCTTATAATTTGAGAAACAATTCGACGCATCCCACCTCTAGGAACCTCCCGAGGTAAGGCAGCGCTGCGGAGAACGCAGCCAGGCACAGCCCCAGAGCTTCCGACCTCTACGATTTCGTCGCGTAATCGGTTAAATAGGTGTGTAGATCATTACGGTCGAATATACCAGGAATAGGGTACAGGGTAGAACCGACGAGCTGCGCGGAGGTGGGTGACGGCGAGAGGAGGTGGTTGAGGAGGACCAGGGCGCCGAAGCCGAGGCCTATCCACCGCGGGAGGTACGACTCGTCGAACCCGGGGATCCCTGCGTTGGTACCGCGCGGCGTGAGAGAAGGCGCATAAATCCGGTGGGTCTGAGCGCCCAATTTCGGTGCCTGGTCGAGGAGGGGGTACCGAGGGTGAAGCGGAGGACGGAGAGGTTGACCTGCTGCGAAGGGTCGGAGTTCGAGGCGCGGACGCTGGCGGAGCGGGTGCGGCGGTGGGGTATTTTTCTTGCTGTGGCTTGAGGGAGGAGGAGGAGGGCGTGCGCGGTGACAGGGAGAGGCTGGAGGTGGAGCAGTGATGCTGCGCTGGGCAGGAGAGCCATGGCGGATTGCCGGATTGGTGGTGTCCGTGCGTGCGTGTGTCCCCCTCGCAGTCGCAGGCCGTACTCCGGAGCAGCTGTACTACTAGTCTGTTTAGTTGCCATCTGAGCCTACGGATTCAACCAGGCTGAAAGGACACCCCAAAGATAAATCTTGCAGATTCCGGCCCACGGGTACAACAAGGCCGAAAGGACATCCCAGGCCACACGGCAAATCCAAAACACCGACATACACCGCCTGTTGCGGCACCCGTGAACCATACCGCTGAAACGAACTGGAGAAGGCAGCCCAATTACATCAAAGTTATCGCGAGCCTCCAAAAATCGCGGCACGCGAAGGAAAAACGAGCTTTCTTTTAGCAAATAAAGAACGAGTTGGCCGTAGCTAACTAGCTACATCACGTGGAGAGCCATGGACATTGATCAAAAGGCAAGATCAATTGATCAGGGTTGTATAAACGAGCCAGCTATATTAACCGGAATTAGTAAGCTTCCTACCAAAGCTATAGCTGCAACGTAGACTACTAGTAGTCTAGTACGTGTCTAATATTTGCTCATGTTCTTTTTTTTAAGATGAAAAGGCAATGATCGATTAACCAAGGTTCATGAGCATTTACCAAAAAAACATAAACCAAAATTTCGAAATTCATAAACCAATTTTCAAAATTCATGAACCAATTTTTAATAAGCCTGAACATTTTTCAAAAATCATGAAACGAATATGAAAAACTCATGAACAATTTTCAAAAATCATGAAAAAAATTCGAAAATAATGAACCAACTTTTGAAATTCATGAATCAAATTTCAAGAATCATGGACAAAATTTTGAAAAAAATCATGAACCAATTTCAAAAAAGTATGAACAGATTTGAAGAATCATGAACCAAATTTGAAAACTTTTAAAACATAAATTTTTTCAAAGAAATACAGGAACAAACTTAAATAAAAAATAAAAGGCAAATAGAAAAGAAAAGGGGGGGAAAGGCTAAATGGGGCATTTAGCATTTCGCGGTGTGTACAGGGCACCGCATGCCCTGGTCGGCTTTTTGGTCCCAGCCCATATAGCAGGGCGGTTTTCAAGTGGTTTTCTATGTTATTTCTTCCAGATGGTTTTTTACCTGTTCAAATTCAAAAAAATATTTCAAATTTGAATTGTTCACAAATAAAAAGTTCATGTATAAAATAAAGTTCAGATTTGTAAAATCTTTGAATTCGAAAAGCCATCAAATTTGAAACCGTTGAAAAGCGTTCAAAGTAAAAAATGTCCACTTTTAAAATGTTCAGATTCGAAAATATTCATATTAAAAATGTTCAAATTTGAAAACATTTTAAATTTAGAATATTAAAAACACATAAAGAATTAGAAGAGAAACTGGAGAAAAACAACAAAGAACAAAGAAAAAATGAAAAATAGAAGTGGGTCGTCCCAACACAACCCGCGTGAGGGTGTGCGGCACCTGGTAGTTGCCGACCAGGTCGGCTTAGGAAATGTAGCAGGTGTCTCGAAAAATTAACTGGTTTTCATTATATGAATGCTTGGTTTATTTTTCTAAGCACCACTCTCGGTACCTTGCATTGTATATGGCCTTATAGAATCTCTCAAGGAACACTGGACGAGACTCACTTAGCTCGTCTTTTAACAAAAAACAAACTCAGAGGAAAAATAGAAACGACAGTTTTTGGGGACAAAATTTGGTCAAAAGAGGCCTGAATTCGGCGGATGAATTGAAGCAATTTTATTTAGCGGTCCTTTCGTGTTTTCCAAAGTTGTTATCCAGCAAATGACTTTGTGGCTATTTTTTACGAAATTTCACGATATCAACAATAGATATCTTAGATTTATCGAAATTTGGATGTACTAAATAGTGTCTAGATTCATTCAAATTTTAACAAATTTGAGACATCTATTTTGGAAAGGAGGGAGTATAAAGAGACTTAAAAGTAATAAAAATTGCAAATAGATCAATGGACCACCTACATGCCATCGTCTTTTGCCCCTCTATCACTGGAGACCAAAAAGGTTATCGTAATAGAGTTTGTTATAGTAGAAAGACGGAAAGTCCCGTGCTAAGGCCTAAAGGGCCAGCACATTGGAACAGGAACCATCGCCACGATAACTTCTCTAGGTCAGAAAAGACTAACCTAAAAGCACACCAACGAACACGAAATCGACAAGATCCTAGGAGATATGTCGGACACATGACTCCGCGTGTCCTTCGCCGATGCTGGACCTACCACTAGAGCGAGAAAAGTGCAGAAGGACCTTATTCTGACTCCAGAAATGTAGCTGTCGCCTTACCATTAAAAAAACTCGAAAAATAACCTAAACAAAGAACCCAAAAAAGCGCCAACGAGATACCTTGATATGTCACCTCTGCAAGGCTCCAAGGCTATCGGAGACGCAAACCAGCGACGACGGTTTTGCGACCTCTTTTTCTTAGGAGGATTTGTTTGAGAGCAGTACATCGTTCTAATGTCAATGTTATGCCCCATATAATTTGTTAGTCAAATCAAACTTTATAAAGAATAATCAAATATATATATATATATATATTCATAAAAGAAATACCAACTTCTATAATATCAAATGCATGCAATATAATTGATACATTATATTTGTTCAATTGAACAAGCCACGATTGAATCTACTACCATCTTTTTTGACGCGGTATTATCTTGGCTAATGCCATATGAATTTCGTCTGACTTGCGTTGAATTCTGACCGAAGAGGACCATACATTCTAGATCCTGAAATACACGATGCTTTGCATTGCATGTGTAGTTTGGAGTCAGAAATGGCGTGGGCACGGCACGACCGATGATCTCTTGGCGACGAGCACGCCTTCCCCACCAGAGTCACCAGCAACCCCAGCACAAAAGCTCCTGGCTACTGGAGCTACCACATATTGTTTTTGCCGGTTGATGACGCGAACACCATCAGAAAGAACGGCTACCGCATGGCATGAAAAGGAGTGACGGTTGGTCCGGCGGAGCGGAGGGCTCGGATGTCACTGCCCGCCCGGTCGACACGAATCAGAAGCGGGTTGATGATGACTGTCCGCCGGTGCCGGCACAAAGGGTCGGCCTCGGCCATACAAAATGGCGGAGGCCCCCAAGCGAATCCATCCAACCCAACCCTTGGGCGCACCGAAAGCGGATGGCGCCAGCCCAGAGCTGCACGCCGTTGATTCCTCAGCAAAAAACAACGAAAAGGGGAAGCATAAACAAAGAACGGGAAGGCGTGGCGATGACGGTGAGCAACCACGGGAGATCGTGGTGATGACGATGAAAGAGAAGAGAATCAACAACGACTCTAAAGTTATGCGACAGGCTGACAGCTAAATCTAGTCTAGCCGAGACAATAGAGGAAAGCCATGGCGAATTTGGCAAAACCTTCCAGACGGATCGAGCAACAGCTAGCTCATGTGTATCATACTACCTTCGTTTCAGGCCATAAGTTGCACACGTTTTTTAAAGCAAAATTTGACCGAAAGAATTGAAGAGCAAAATCTTGATATTATATTGGACATAATTTGTACCGTTGGATTCGTATTGAAAAATACTTTCCAATTGTACTAGTTTTATACCAAAACTTTTTACGTATTTAGAGTAATTCTTGGTCGAAGAAAAAACACGCAAAACGAAGACGCTTAAGACGGAGGGAGTAGCGATTGTGCTACACTTTTATCAAGTACTCTTGCTCACTTGCAATCTACCTGAGTAGTGGTTATGCAGTCGGTAGTATTTTGAAGTTGTTATGAAACCGTCAGACTGAAATTTCCAAGCCTGCCAAATCTGACTACAGGAAGAACGCGCATGGCAGTCAAAAAACACAATTAAGTCACATTTATCAGAGGTCATACATACAGTCACCTGTCTAGCTTTAAGTATCTCGTTAGTCAAAGACGTCACCACCAGTAGAAAGAACCAACAGAAAAGGCAACTACTACAGAAGTTTCTGAGAAGAAATAACCAAAGTGGAAACATCTCTGAATCTCTGATACCAGTTCAGTACAACCGCTCATCCGTAGCTTCAGAAGTCTCATTTAGCACCAGGGAGATTTAAAAAGAAACCCATGGGAAAACTGGACACACAAAAACGCTCTGACGTTGACTGACCATACAAAATACCGAGTCGAGTCTACAGTTCTTTACACGAACACATTTCTTCCGTCGCATACTTAGAGCCCAATTTGATAATAGGATTGGGCTCCAAGCAGCGTCTGTCTACAAACTCTAGTGTAAGCAACACCACCACTACCATCTCTACGATCTCATCTCCGAGGTCTTGCCAGTCACCACCTTCTCGGGTCGACAGCCCTTGGGGTACACGAGCACCGAGTCGACGCACAGGCCGCCTTTCGTGTGCGTGCAGTCGATCTGCGCCATCGAGAACTTCAGCTTCAGCGCTTCGCCGGGCTTCGAGGCCACAAAATCACCCGCATGGTACAGAACCCAGCTCCCGGGCTCATCCAGGTAGCACTGAGATAATGCATGCTGACCATCAGAGGTGGAAAGCTGGAAGCGCACCGGCTTCTTGTCCCAGCCATGGATGTGCTCCGAGCTAAAACCACGGCGTCCAAACCGCTTGTAGAACTTCCCGAGATGAATCCTGAAGTACAAACTGTAGGTTCCCACGGGGAAGCAGAAATCAAGCTCCCCAACCACTTCAAACCACCAGATTTGCTGGAGGTATGCCACAGACTGGAACCTACATGCGCAAATTGGATACACAGGTTCAGATAATGGTTCCAGGGTTCATGACATGATGCATCCTTGTTGAGTTACAATAGAATTACATTCAAACATAATGCACACATGAATATATATGAGCAGGGTACCAACGGTCTAGATATTCCACTGGCACATAGTAGATACATACTTCTCGTACCATCACTTAAAAGGAAATTATCTACGTTACATTTTAATACGTAGCGCTGATAAGGTAAGCAGTCATCTATGTTGAATTTATATGTATCAGGGCAGCAAGAAATGTGTGCCTACTTTAGTCAATTTATCGATAGAACTGACAGTTTGTGTGTATTCTTAGATATCGTGTTTATATACAACGAGTACATTCGCATGTGTTCAATATACAGGAGCATAGTAGTACTCCCATGTGTTCAATATACAGGAGCATAGTAGTACTCCCTCCGCTTCAAAATATAAGATGTCTTAGGTTTATGAAAAAAATGTATGACTTCTTTTAGCGTGTAGATTCACTCCAAATCTGAGTGAACCTACGTACTAAAATTAGTCTAGATACATTTACCTCACAAAGCTAAAACATCTTATATTTTGAAATGGAGGGACTAGTACACAAAAGAAGTAGGAGTACATGAGAATTTTGCTCGGTGAAAAAAAAAGTGCTAATGGTACGTGTGATAGATGTGTGCTCAGCGGAACAAGGAACAGTTCAGTCACATCGTTAATTATTTTGCTACCACATGCAAGTTGCAACTCACATAACATTTTATAAAAAAAGAATCAACACAAAACTAAAAAATAAACAGTAGTAACATGGAAGGCATAGTTTTACCTTGATTCTGTGGTCGGCATGTGTGTCCAATATCTTCTGTCATCGATGCCAGTTATCACCAGAGCTTTGGAGGATAGCGCCATACAAACCCTACCTTTGCTCTTCTCCAGCCAGAATTCCTGCAATTACAATGCACAAGAAATTTCAGCCACAGTTGCATTTTATATGAGAAATACTTCTAGCTCCTAAAAAAATAAGAAGAGCCATGAGTTTATCCGGATTGAAAATATGGGAGATTCAGAGAATAATTCAGTAGGGTTCAAATTTATGAAGATATTTTTGCTGAAAAAAAAAACTACTAGTACATATTTTCTACAGACATGAGTTATCATTAATTAACTTCGAAACTATTCAGATGTCAATATTTATGTACTGGACTAGTAAGTCCTGAGACAGTGAGAAGAAAATTAATTCATGAAAAGATGCATCCAAGTTCCATGTACTAGAACATAGGACCGATGATACCAGTCATAATTAAGCGCATGGAAAAGGACCTAATCCTCACGGAAAATATCTTACCTTTGTGCCGTCATCGAAAGTCACGGGCCTGGAGAGCCTAGCGTAGATCTCCTTGTTCCCGGCTCGCCGCCGCCTCCTTCTGCCCTCCTCGCCGCCGCCCTCGACGTACCCAATCAGGTGCCGGTAGTTCTCCGGCAGCTTGGCCTCCCACACGAAGTCCGCCCCCGCCGCGCCTCGAAAGGCGTGGTTGAGGCGCGCGAGGCCGCAGATCTCCGGCGCGTCGAGGCGGAGCAGCACCTCCGCCACGCAGAGCTCCGGCAGGTCGCCCAGGCCCGTCGCACCCGGCGCAGCCGCCGCCGTCGCGGCGCCGCCAGTCCCAAAGAAAAGGCTCGAGACGCCCGCCCCCATGGCTCCCCGGCTCCTCCAGTCGCAACGACCCCAGAGACCTACCCCCAGACGACCTTTGTAGTAGTAGTAGATGAAACCCGATCCCGAATCAAGCGATCCTCTCAATCAATCAGCACCGGATTCTGCGCGCGCAATGAAAGCCCCCGATCACAAACTAGGCATCCGCGCGCGACCGAATGGAATCCTCCCGGAATTTGTTCGAATTCTCGCGCCGTGCCCGCTTGACGGAAAAGCGAAGCTTTTTTGGAAGAAAAAAGGGGGAGAGGGCAGGGGAGAAAGTACTCCTCCGTATATATGATGAAGAGAGAGAAAAGAGAGGAAGCGTCGCGGAAGGAAATAAATAGACGACGAGCAGGGGGGAGGGGGGAGGTTAATGGCAATGGATAGGGTTTCACGGCAGTTTATGCCGCCTTTTCACTCACGCGTACACCCTCAAAAGACAGATTAATTACTCTTGAGTCATTCGGGTGGACTTGTTTGTAATTCGTAGAGTAAAGCCAAAATATCTCGGATGGTACTTTTGTAAATTTCGGAACCACACGCCCCACTTGGGATCTCTCACATTTAGTACTCCCTCTGTTTCATATTACTCTGCGCGTTACTGTTCATCACGCAAAAGAAGGCGGCTCATTTCTCTCTCATTTTTCATCAAAAAAATTCTATGATTTTTGGAATGGGTAGAGTAAATACGGAGCTACACATCCCAAAAAACCGAGGAGCAAAAAAGTGAAAAATGAGAGAGAAATCAGTCACCTCGTTTTGCGTGCACTGTAGCACCGCGCAGGGTAATATGAAACAGAGGGAGTAGTATCAACAGATTGGATCCTAGTATGGATTAATAGCCGCCATTAACACGAGTCATCCATGCACGCGGTCCACTGCACCGGACTGCGTGTTCGGGATCGGGTCCATGGGTACCGGCGCCGTGCGGTAGGTGCAGGCGGAGTGTGGTACAGTTGGAAGGAAGAAAAGCCCCGTGGCCTGGAGACTTCCATAAATTGCCCCACCGCGTCGCGCGCGGACAGGCTGGCAGACTATATCTGTTCTTATCTTTTGTTAGCCAAATCCGGCTTAATTACCGCACGCATGCAAACTGCGAGCCCACGTCGCCGCAGTTTAGCGGCGAGCGAGCGTACGGCACAAGGACTCCTGCTTCCTAATTATGGATTGGACTGAATCCTTGGATCGTGGGATCGACACGTTGAATTTGTAGTGTAGTAGAGCCCGAGGTTTCTGGATAGTTCCGTTCTTCCAGCCCACTCTTTTCCTCCACTAGTTTGTCTAAGATAATAGTTTATCCATTTACGTCTTTCAAAAATCAAAGATATACTCATCTCTCGTTCCAAAAAATATCGTAAACACTAAAACTTGCTAATACATACGAATCTAGATAAATATGTGATATCTTTTTCGGGATAGAGTGGGTACCTCCGTTTCAATGAATATGGCGTATTCCGAAACGTCAAGCTAAGTACTCCCTCCGTTTAGGATTATAAGTCCCGCATGGATAACTAGGTTGTCAATTTGAACAACAAAATATAAATAATATAGCATAAAAATTATATCATTAGAAACTTTAGAGGTTATATTTTCTAATGATATAATTTTTGTGTATATAAGTTATATTTTGTTAGTCAAATTAACAATCTAGGTATACGCGTAAGACCTATAATCCCGAACAGAGGGAGTAATATTGAAGCAAACTTTTACAAAAACTTTTAAGAACCATATTATTATAGATATCATATATGCAAATATACGTAATATATATATTTAGGAGAACTACTCGGGCAGAAGGCCAGATTTCCATAAAACAAAGGTCACAAAAGTTCTTTACAACTCTAAATCGAAGGAAAAAACAAAGAAAAGAAAAATAAACCAAAGTAAACCAAAATATCACATCTTGTTGAAAAGAAAAGAACTAAGAGCATGTTTGGTTTAAAGGATTTTAAAAGCTCGGGAATAGGAAAACCACATGACATACTAAATCCTATAGGAACGAAAAAATGCAGGAATTAGCTGCAGAAGTCGTTTGATTGCATCACAGAAAAAATACAAAAAATTTGTATATATATATTAAGTACATGGCATAGTTGTCATAGACACATAGAAAATTTTCTAAGAGGCCTAACATCTTGTTAAAAATCCTATGGGAATGTAGTATAGAAAAAGAATCCATAGGAATTTTGAAGGGTTCAATCCTTTGAATCAAATGGCTTCTATAGAAAAAATCCCATGGGTAAGAATTCTATGAAATTCCTTTGTAAATCCTTTGAGTCAAACATGCACTAAAAGTGAGAGTCTAGATGGACAAACATAACATTCCAATCCCAAATGAAATCTTTGTGAGGTTGCTTACCGCACCAATACAAAAGTGTGTTGATTTTATATTATTGTATTTAACATTTTTTCTTAATTTTTTTGTCAAACTTTAAGTAGTTTGATTTTTTAAAATATAGGTCTTGTTAATTAGAAATGAGGTAGTATAAAAAATCTCCAATGACACCATTCTAATGTTGTGGGGATACTTCAAATATTATGGGTATGGTGTACATCTTGACACATGTCCCGAGAGATGGGACGGGTATCATCAATGGCACCCAAATGAATTTCTAAAAGAGCATTTCCTATTCCTGAGATTTTGATATTTGATGATAACACATCTTCGGTTTAATCGTGTGCTAAGTGCATCTCAGGTTTCTATGATTGTGGCACAAATATTGGGTTGCCTTGGTTGCACTGGCCAATGTCACCAGAGCCGACCGGTAGTACCGGTTGTACCAACCGGTACTATCGCTTGACTCCGGTACTACCGCTCCCTAGTACCGGTGGGATCTAATTGAGGTGGGCAGGCCTCGAATTTTCTCGGTACCACCCGGTACCGCGAAGCGGCACTACCGCTCCAACCGGTAGTACCGCTTGTGGCAAGCGGTACTACCGCTTGGACACGGTAGTGTCGCTCGGCAGTATCGGGCAACTCTGAGGAAAGACTAGGCCTTCCCTCCACGCTCAGTACCAACCGGTACTTGGGACCGGTACTACCGCCTTGACCGGTAGTACCGCGTCTACTGACCGATACTACCGCTTGGGGGTTGTACCGCAAGGCAGTACCGGGCATGACCATGGCTGGCTCGACCAAGTGATGGCCCCCTCCGGTACTTGGTCCGATACCTGACCGGTAGTACCGGTTGTGACTGGTACTACCGCTTGAGTACCGGTGCATTTAATGCACCAAGGGGCATATTCCTCCAAGTGGTATAAATACCCCTCCACCTACCTTGGGACAAGGTGCTCGTTGCATTGAAGACTACCACCTCCATTTGAGCCACCAAATCACGAAGATCTCTCCACTCCACCATCCAAAGTCTTTGATCTTTGAAGAATCAAAGGAGGAGGCCTTGATCTACTACTTCACCAAAAGAGATCTTCATTTTCCCCTCATTCATTTGAGGGCCCCCATGTAGGGTTCGCAGCATAGAAAACAAAAAAATTCCTACAATGGGAACTATGTATCAAGATCTATCTACTAGATACAAACAACGGGCGGATGTATATCCGTAGAGAACATACCCTTGAAGACCGACAAAACTTAACGAGTTAAACTCGTGGTTGATGTAGACGATCTCTTGCCGATCTCAGGATCGAGAGGAAGTCCTAGCGCCGCAAAACAGCAGCGCATCCGTGCTCACACACACACGTACAAGACACCGAGCAACCTCCTCCTCCTCGCTCCAGCGATGCAACAGAAGCACAACCCTTTCTTGCCAAATAGTCACCGGGAACATGTATCTCGCTAGTTCGAGACCATGGGGGATAAATTCTAGAGGGGGAGAGAGATCCTTCACGAGGAGGTGTGCTTTGAGAGGAGGAGAGGGGGCCTTTTATAGGGAGAGGGGTACCCCAAGGGGCATGGCGCCAGCCATGGTGGCTGCCCCCACCTCTTCCACATTCATGTGGGTGGATCTCCCACTCAAAATGAAAAGCCTCCACTCCCATAAAAGAGCCTCCACTCAAAAATCCACTCACATGCATTAAATTTTCACCAAATTTAATGCAAGCTCTCATTTAAATAAAACTTTTTTATTTATTTATTCCGAATTTTGTTAATTACTTTAATTAACAAACATTCACATAAAACCCCTTGCTAGTATTCAATTTCACATGCAAAACTAGTTTCAGCAATTTCAACCGAAACAGTTTCGGTGTCTAGTGAAATAAATTCATGCGCTTGTTATTCTTTTCGGCATGAAACTTTTGCTCCAATTGGATGTCAGTGTCCCTTAAGTGTGCCACCCTATGGTTCGCGAATAATGCGGACATGATCGAGAGCATTCTCCGATCAATAATCAGAAGCTGGACCTAGAGATCCATACTGACTCCCACACATTCAACAATGACTTTCCTGTGAGAGTCGGAACCTTTTACGCTAGTATCTTAATCCCTTTGTTTCACGATATATTACATGTCCGAGATTCGATCATCGGTATCTCCATACCTAGTTTGATCTCGTTACCGACATGCACTCTTTTCTCGTTCCTGTGATATAACATTCTAGTGATCAAATCACTTGCTTGCAAGCTAATCAATGTGATATCACCGAGAGGGTCCAGAGCATATCTATCCGTCATCGGGATGAACAAATTCCACTCTCGATCCATGAGCCTCAACATAACGTTTAGTAGTTTTGAAGCCATCTTTATAATCACCCAGTTACGGTGTGACGTTTGATGTCATCAAGAAACTCTTCCGGTGTTAGTGATTGACATGATCTCATGGTCTAAGGATTAATATCACTTTGTAAGTTGTTATATCAATATAAAATCAATGACTTTGATCGTAATGCTATACTTCGGATGAATGTTCATCACATAATTACACTAATGTTGTGACCTCGTTATTAACAACATCCAATGTCCATGATCAGGAAACCTTGATCATCTTATTAATCAACGAGCTAGTTTATAAGAGAGGCATAACTAGAAACTTCCTTTTTGTTTATTAAACACACATGTATTAACATTTCCGTATTAGTACAATTATAGCATGCAAAATAAATATTTATCATAAATAAGGAATATGATAATAACCACTTTATTATTTCCTCTCAATCATATTCCCTTCAGTCTCCCACTTGCACTAGAGACAATAATCTAGTTTAGAAACTTTGCATATTGAACACCTATGGCTTTCTGGTGTTCTATATACGCAACTGCAAGTGGTTAACATAATCAACGGATCTGACACTTTCAGGTCCGTGTTTATTTATATATCTTTGCGTCTTCACGCATCACTCATTCTCCAATGAGATGGCATTATATAAATTTGGTCTTTCGGTGAGATCTTTAGTTCCTTGGGGTTAAATCATGTCGATACTATTGTATACAATATATCTTTAGTGTTAGCCCGTTGCGAACCACACCTTAGTTTGATAACAAACTACTTGACACAAATGCCCTCCTTTGCTGCTACTATAGCAGTCATATACTTAGCCTTTTGTTGTAGTATTCGTCACAATGTCTTAATTTTGGAACTCTTCCAAATCCATCATGGAAACTTTCTTTCCATTTCATTGTGCCATCCATAGTTTAAATTGAGATAAATTTAATTTGTATCTTGTGACAAAAACTAGTATCAATGTAACGCTTTACAATGAACTATTTATAATTGTTTGTCACCTCTACATAAATATATTCTTAGTTCTTCTAAAAGATCATAAGAATATCCTCACTATCGTCCGATGATCATTTTAGATTCATTCTGGTATATGCTCATAACACTTAGAGCATAGCACATATCTAGATGTGTACATATCATGGTATGATTGATCAAAACATTCTCATGATTTCACTCATCAAGTGTCAAAGCACTTGAATCTTGTTTCACTTATCAAGTGTCGATACACTTGAATCTTGATTCAATTCCTTTCCATGCGACAAGAACCTTTTCTTGTCGTTTCTATATTGAACTCCTTCAATATCTCATATATGTATGTTTGGCACAACCATATTAGCGTCATAGTCTATCCACTATAGACATTCATGCTAAATATTTGGGTTTTGCCTAAGTCTTTTATCGAAATGAAATTCTTAACCTTTATCAATAAAAATTGCATCATTTATAATCAACAAGATGTCCTCCACATAATGTATTAGAAATATGTCTCAGCGCTCCCACTTAATTTCTTGCAAATGCAAGCATCTTCATCGTCTCCTGATGAAAACTCCTTTTCATCACGGTGAAGATTCTAACTCCGCGATGCTTACTTCAACCATTGAAGCTTGCATGCCCTTTTAGCATCCTTTGAATTAACATAACCCTTAGACCGGGTCATGTACACATCCTCGGTAACCATTCTATTAGAAGAACTTTGTTTTGTTTATTCATCTACCATATACCAAATTATATGTAGTGATTGCTACTTTAATCCGTCCAGACTAAATATCGCTATGAAAGATCAAATTTTGTCATAGTCAACTCCTTGAACATTGTCATAAAATACTTTACGACATGTCGACTATTTAATAGCTATGAAACATCCATGTCTGTTTCTTTATAGATCCAAATACGACCGATAGGTTTTTACACCTTTCCGGAGGGTCTTCCAAGTTCAAAAATTGATTTCTCGTGTATGGAACTATCACGGATTTTATGGCTTCAAGCCATTTGACAGAGTCAGGGCCCATCATCGCTTCTTTTCATGTAGTCGGTTCATCATTGTCAAATAATGATTTACTCTCAAATCTCAACATTTGATTGTTTATCCGACCTACTTGGTTCAATTGGAACTTTAGACCTTCGTGACCGCAACCTTTGAGGCACGTGATCCATAAGCATTCTGGCTGCCTCCGGAACATTTTCCGGCGCTGCGCAACTCAGCACATATATCTAAGGTTCGTTAACCTTATTAAAGTTTTATTGTCCTCCCACTTAACCTTTGGAAGCTGAATCAGTAGTAGAAGAAGGTTTCAAGCCACCAAAAACAAAGCTGCCAGTTAGAAGATTTTCTTCAAGTCAGGTATATGTTCTAAGTTAGTTGCATTGCTAGCATGTTTTGTAGCTCCTAATATGTGATGTTTTGTAGCTGCAATTATTTGATGATCTTGATGATCTTGGTACACAGTGCAGTCAAATATCCATGCTAGATAAATTGCTAGAAAGTGTAAGTGACATATATCTTCCTTTCTCATTATATTATTGCAAGAATCTTCCATAAGATAGTTATTCTTCCCTTATTACTGCTAGGTTGCACCTACACAACAATCCCAGGTGGTACCACCTCCTCTGCCTAAGTCTAGCTTCATTGCTAGTAGTAGAGATACCTTGCCACTACCTAGGGCCAATAGAAGCAATGCTGCTGCAAAGAAGAAGGAGAAGGCAGTTGTGGCTGCAAAGAGAAAGAAAGAGATGGTTGTAGCTGCAAAGAAGAAGACAGCTGTGGCTGCAAAGAAGAAGAACGGGAAGTGAACAGAAGTCAGTGGTGGCTGCAAATATTTTGGACTAAAATAGTTTGCCTTTTGAATCTGTAAAAGAGGCTGGAGGTGTTGACATAAACCTCATGCATGTTGTGTTGTTGATGTAGGTTTATTTGCACCTCTAATAGTAGTTATTCTCAAAAAACCTATGAAACATATCTGTGGTGGTATGCTAATGTCATTGTCTATCAAAAACATATATGTGATGATATGCTTATGTGACAGTACTCTCTTTATATTATTCTCTGACTCATGTTTTATCTTAAATTTGCCATAATTCATTTCAGTTTGCTTCATACATCACACACAATCATTTTTTCCAAGCCTACATACAAGCACACAAGCAAGATCAGCACACACACATACAAGATCCTCTCTGCTATTTCTACTAGCTGCTTTAATTGTTGCTTAATTTCCAAAAGAATACTGGCCTCCTCGATGCTCTTGTGCTTCTTCTCTTCCCTCCCCTGTTTCTGCAGATTACCAAGTTGAAGCTCTTGGTTGTTGCATTCCTTCTTTAGTGGTTGCTTAGTTAAGGGCATCAGCTCACAACCGAGCATCACAAGCTTATCCAGGGAGCTGCTTGATACTTCTACTCCCTTTTGCAGCAAAAGCTCCACGTATTCTTCAATCCAGTAGTAGAAATCGCAGAAATCAGATCAGGGATGTGCATTTTGGTCCACCTCTCTGAAAAATCGAAGAAATTGTCAAAAAAAAAACCAAGCAAACCAGAAGAACAATTGAAAAACTGCATGCCTTACTCTATGATTTGATCACTTGAAGAACACCCTGCCCGGATTTGCCTCCGATTGTGAAACGAGCTGAATCGCTCTCCTCCAACCGCAGCAGTCACACTTCACGAGCGGAAGTGATTGCCCGGCCAGTGAACTGAACGGTGACGACAGCGACTTGCCGGACGACCTGGAGCTTGCAGCCATGGCAGATGAGGAGAATGGAAGAGAGAGTAATGAGACGAGGAGGAGAAAGGACTCATATCATGTCCATTATATAAGAGAAGGGGGCTGCATGCAATTTACCAAACCGTTTCCGGCGGGAACCTTCCCGCCAGAACAGATCCTTCCAACGTGGCATCGGTCAAAGGACGGTCTGACCGGTATAGGACCTGATCTGCGCAACTTACCGCGAATTAGGACTACCGCTACACAGCTTCAAAGATTTGGGACCTGCCTAAGGTTTCGTCCAAACTTATAGGACTAGCGGTGCATTTTACTCTAGAGAAAATATCATACACTAGTATCATGTATAATACTACCAAATATAACTAGTCTAAGCGGATGTGTGATGCATGGCTATCACTCATTATTTTAATTTTTTCTTGGTCCCAAGTTAATTGATGCTGGTTTGTCTAGATACTCACGGCTAGTAAAGATATGAAATACTCCCTCCGTTCAAAAAATGTTCAAAAAATAAGGCGCACACGGATTCTAATGCAAAGTTTGACCGAGTAAATAGAACAACTAAAATTTGATTATATTATATAAAATTAGTATCGTTGAATTCGTATTGAAACATACTTTCCAATGATGCTAATTTTATACCAACATTCTTTGTATATTTAGAGTAAATCTTAGTCAAAAAAAATCATGCAAAATGAGGACGCCTTATTCATTGGAACGGAGGTAGTAGCATTATAGAAGAACTAGGTAGCTGCGCAGATGACAAAAGACAAGGAAAATGGTGAACACAGGCTATAGTACTCTCACAAGTTGTTTATATTGTTTTATTCACTCGTGAAAATTTATCAGATACGCGTGATCTTGGATGGGTTCACAAGTTCTCTCTCCTTATCCGACAAATTTTTCTACGAGTTCACTCGTAGATGGTCATATTTATTACTTTCTTTGATCCATATTAGTTGACTTGGATTTGGCTAGATTCGGATGTATATATGGGTCGGAGGAAGTGTGGAAGGATTTGGACCAGTGGTTTGCGTGTTGCTAAGTCCACACCTTCGTGGAGATAGATGCTGCTAAGCAGATATCATTTGTAATATCGGGACACTATCTGAGGTGAGTAGTATACGTTGGATATCTTGGTAAATTGACATGCAATTAGGAAGGAACAAGTCGACCCCTGCTAACTTGGCAAGCAACCGAGGATGTAACTTTCACCCGCGAAAGCGAGTCATTGACGTCCAGGAACGCCCCCTAGCGCAAGTAGCCCAACCCAATCTTAGGATTCCACAGTTGTTTACTGTCGATCTCACGCTTGCTTCCCCGTGAAAAGAAGCGCGACCTCGCATAGCAACATTTATGTCTCTGCTGGATCCTAACCTGGTGGTGATCTGTTCCGAAACGGTCGGCATACACGTCTGTACGTACAGCTAAATACAGTATTGAATTTTTTTTTTCCTGTGCAAATGGATCGGATCGGAAGAGCTGAGTGAATGTTCTTGTTTGTGTGTATCTAACTTATCTCGAAGGATCATATTTGGCCCTTCCAGTTCCGGCGGTCCCCGTCACGCTCACGCATGATTCGTTCCGTAAGTTCTGTCTCATCTAAATCAAGGTTGAGAATTAATGTTTTTTAAGGTTGTATAAGATGATTGTGTATTTGTGCATGTTCTT
This sequence comes from Avena sativa, assembly GCA_916181665.1. Lineage (NCBI taxonomy): Eukaryota > Viridiplantae > Streptophyta > Magnoliopsida > Poales > Poaceae > Avena > Avena sativa. Next base: position 236,720,845 of record OV702293.1, on the reverse strand, counting down.
CCTTTTGGCAATTCAAGCCTTTCGGTGGAACCGCTGCCACACACACTCTAAACAATGTGCTCCTACTTATAGGTACATGTCAAATCATGTCCTAATAACCCAGTGCAATCCTAACCAAAAAGATGGTCTCCGTCATTAGTGCACGAATCGGCCGGCGACGCCCTTTCCAGAAGAAAAAATATCGTGGAAGAAGAATCTGCCACGTACTTACTGAACTCCATGATGGCCCGTCCATGTTGTACTTACGTTCGGTCTCACCTGGATACGTGATTGTTACGTGGCATATGTGACGTGCACTTGCAAAATGCAAACTTCGGACACGTACGTGTAGACAGGACAACCGGTGTGTGGGAGCTACTAACTCGCAGCGGAAGGCAGGGCCCCAAACCTGCCGCGCTTCGACAGATTAGCGACCTGAGCCGCAACCAGATTGCTACTTGAGTTTGCCTTCCCCGAGAAGAAGTATGGGGTACGTACTAGCAATCAAACACACACACCAGACCACACAACTTGCAAGGTGTACTCGATCGAACACCACCACGTATGAGCGACTAGACATGTAAATACGATCTATACAGTACTAGTACTAAGTACAGAAAGATGATAGAGTCATCGCCGCATTTCGCCCTACTACATGGATGAGCCCACGGAGAACTCCGGATCTCAGACTTCTCCAGCCGACACACACATGCACATCAAGTGTCAAAACATGGGCCCACCTGCTAACGTGTCCCAGTCCTCGTAAAATATCACCGCACTGCAGCACCTGATGAGGACGCAGCTGCTAGTCGATCGGGCGTACGCGTGGATCCGAGTCAGCGCACACGGCACCGCTAGTGTAAACAGAAGACGTGGCGGCGCGGCCTACCGGCCAAGCTGCTGCTGGCTGCCACAGCTCGTGTGTAAACATGAGTAGTAGGTCAGACGGGAGAACATAAGCGTACAAGGTTTTGGATGGCTCAGCTTAATTAGGGGTGATGATGATGATGATGTCAAATCGAACAACTTAGGGTTGATGCATGCATGATGTCCTGCTGATCGAGTTTTTTATTGGTATAGGTATTTGGAACTTAATTAGAGCTATTTTTGCTTGGTGGTGATCTTGGCTTTACATGCTTGGATTATTGCTACGGAAAAGCAGAACCAGATGGAAAGCATCTACTATATATGATCATAATTCCTAGGTTAGGTGCTACTAAATATTTCGGGCAAGCTTTTGTTTATTTTCCGTCCCTGGCCCCGAGTTGAATAAACCAATTTCGACTGCGACGTATGTCATGAATCTCATAGTCCATCGTTGCGGGTCAATATCGTGCAACGCCAAGGAGCAATGACCATGCAATGAAGCTTACGCCCCGATTTGCTTTAAAAAAAATCGCTGGTCACGCTTCCACGTCTCGTCCGACGTCCTGCCATGCCTAGCTTCGTACGACGTGGAACCCAGCCGGTTGCAAATTGCAACAACGCATTGTAAGCAAGTGGAAAAGTGGCGGTGGTCTCGTCCGTGCGGTGACCGATGATCGACGTGAGTTGATGGAAATTGACCGGAGGGTGTGCCCCGGCGGCGGCCGCTGCCCAGACAAAGCCTCGGTCCACCCGTGCACGTCCGGTCTAGCCACCCGATCGGTCGTGTTATCGTCAGAGGTGACTCAGCTCCACCGCACAAGACCCAAACCAGCTTTGTCTTGTCTTGGTTCTTGGTTTGCCTTGGGAGCGTGGGCCACATGGATCACTAATCATACTCTGGTGTTAGGCAAAACTATGTCTTCAGTCATGATCTCTTCCAATCTGGTTTGGTACAAGTCTGGGTGATACGCGGATACGCGCTCCCTGCTGCTTCTACCAAACTACTGTACTTATACTACTACTACTACTACTATAACTGGGGATATATATATGCGCGTCGTCGATCAATAATAATACAACGTGCACCACGCCTAGTGCTAGTAGTATTTGATTAGGGGCGCAACAAATGCACGCAGCTGGCGTCGTCCTTTGGTCCTTGGTGCGACCTTCTACTACCCAGACAGAGGGAGATGATAACCGCGTAGCATATGACTTGATTGTACGTGACCAAGCAACGGGGATCGACATTCGATTGCCCCTGCTAAATTAGACTCGCAGTTGTCCAGGCACGTGGTCAATACATCAGTATCCTACTAGTAATGTACTAGTAGTATGTAGTAGTAGGGGTATCATCCAGGCAGCAGTGCCGTAACTGAATCAAGCAAATCATGCATTATTAGTTAGTAGGTGGTAAACTTAACTAATCGGTTTCCATCCATCAGTCCATGGATGCATGTATCGTGTTCTAGCTAGCTAGAATTTCTGCCGACCGGCTACCCGCAAATTATGGAAGAGGGGAATTTCGACTGACGAAAGGACAGTAGCGCTGCACTCTCGTTAAGCAGTGTCTCCAGTTTCAGTGTGTGCCAGATACTCGCGATCAATCAACCTGGTTATTCTTCGGTGCACGCATTCACCCCTCTCGGTTCTGTCATGCTGAAAAAAAATCCTTGTCGATGGAACACAGGAATCTGTTAGAAATATAATCAATAATCCATATGATTTAATTCGAATAATAAACTGATAAATCATAGTCATATAGATAGTAGTAAAACCAATCATGCAGATCAACAAACTAGATGAATAGATTACATCTATAGAAGATAAACCTATCACATCTACACCAAACGCTAGAATAAAGAACTCTAGCATAATCTGAAAAAGACAGTTGACTATCACGTACAGTGTAGACTGAATAGCAGCCGCAACGGTCGCAGCAGCGTCGCGCATGTTGTGGTTGTCGAAGAGATCGCTGACGTTCGGGAAGAAGTCGTCGTTCGGGAACTCGCCGTCGGACGACGACGTGGTTGCCAGTAGTCGCGCTTGAGCGCTTTCCAAAAACCTGATCGCCCCTCACCCGTACAGGTTCACGAGAGGCGGGGTTCCGGAAGCCTACTGTCCCGATCTGCAGTGCACGCCGCAAGCCGGGATAGAAAAGACGAAAGCGGCGGCGCAAGGTTCTGGAGGGTAGGCGCGTGTGTGGATTGATTCTGTACCGATTAGATTTAGCCCGGATGCTTATATAATGCAGGTTAGGAGGATCGTGGGCTCAGCCCACGTCCGAGTCGGTAACAGCCACGTCCATAAAAACTGGAAACGGCTGTAATTAACGCGTCCGTTAATGACTCATAATCAGTTTTCCCAACAAGCAAAATAAAGCTCGGCTCGGCGAGATTCCCGCAACCCGCGGCGCGCGCGCGCGTCGTGACGAGGCGAGGCGTGGCGAGGCGGGCGGTGTCGGAGGAGGAGTGCGCGAGAGCTACTCTTCTTATCACACCTTAGTGAGTGGTGCAACACTCTACTATATAAGGTGGTCCAACTCTCCTTCAACTAGCAATGTGGGACTAAACTTTAGCACCACTAGCACAGTCATATGCTGTCATATACAAGTGGGCCAAAGAGAATTTCAGAATTTGTCTAATGGGCCAACAACCCAATATACACCAAATTCCAACAATCCTCCACAAACTCTCATTGGCACATCACATCACTTTTCTTCCAGAACATTGTTTTATATACCGGTGTGTAGTGGAGACTGTTAAGTTGAACTTCCACGTTAAACTTCATGCTACACTAGTTTGCAACTTGAATAGTGGACTATGCCTTAAACTATAAGTTTTCTTCACCCTAGTTTCACACAAAATCTAGACCAGTACAGGGCTACCGTCGGCTTTCCCGCGGTTTGGAGCTTATGCGTCATACTCCAGGGCCTTTCATGAGTTTATTAGAGAGCACCCAACTCTCACAGACTGCGACGTTTGACAGTCAGACTCATATAGGTATGTTTCTCAAGAGATGTTCTGCAGGACAACATCTCCGCTTATTAGAAGCCACTTGGAACACATTAATATAAATACCAACCTGCCATACAGATTAAGAGAGTATTGCATCTTTATGGAGATGTAAATATAATATATGGATACTCTCCTCTCAGATGACCAACAGCTTGTCTCCCAGCTCTAATTCACGGGATCTCCGATCACATAGAGTGGGTTGCCACTGGGATCAACTCATAACGTGGGTCTCAAACCCATCTCCCTCGATGCATTATCTATCACATTGCGTGATAAACCCTTTGTGAAGGGATCTGCCATGTTTTTAGATGTTTGGATATAATTCAACGCAATAACTCCAGATTTTCTCAGTTTCCTGACAGATTTCAATCTCCTCTTCACATGCCTTGATGACTTCATATTATCCTTAGAACTGTTTACTTTGACGATCACAGTTTGATTATCACAGTTCATCGGGATGGCGGGTATTGGTTTTCAACCACAGGTAAGTCCATCAAGAGCTCACGAAGCCACTCTGCTTCAACAGTGGCCGTGTCTAATGCTGTGAGTTCTGCTTCCATTGTTGACCTCGTTAAGATGGTTTGCTTGCAAGACTTCCAGGAAACAGCGCCACCACCAAGTGTAAACAAATAACCACTTGTGGCCTTAATCTCATCAGCATCAGATATCCAGTTTGAATCACTATAACCTTCAAGTACTCGAGGATACCCAGTATAGTGAATACCATAACTCGCAGTGCCTTTCAAATAGCGCAAAACTCTTTCAAGAGCATGCCAATGATCATCTCCAGGATTTGACACAAATCGACTCAGTTTGCTTACAGCAAAGGAGATGTCAGGTCTAGTAGCGCTGGCTAAATACATGAGCGAGCCAATAATTTGAGAATATCTCAATTGATCTTTAGCAGTTCTTCGATTCTTTCGAAGTAGCACACTCGGATCATAAGGTGTTGAAGAAGAATTGCAGTCGCTATACCCGAAGCGACTCAATATCTTTTCCACATAGTGAGTCTGAAGCAGTGTAATCCCACCATTGTCATCCTTTAGTAGCCTGATGTTTAAAATTACATCAGCCACTCCCAAGTCCTTCATCTAAAAGCAGCGAGATAGGAACTCTTTGACCTCCTCGATAACAACGAGGTTGGTCCCGAATATCAATATGTCATCAACATAGAGACACATAATAACTCCCTCGCCCCCACCATGGCGATAGTACACACATTTGTCAACTTCGTTTATAACAAAGCCTTCAGCAGTTAAAGTTCTTTCAAACTTCTCGTGTCACTGCTTAGGAGCTTGCTTAAGACCATACAAAGACTTCACTAACTTACACACTTTTCCTTCTTGACCATCTACCACAAATCCGTCAGGCTGCTCCATATAAATTTCCTCATCTAGCTCTCCATTTAGAAAAGTTGTCTTAACGTCCATTTGATGAACGAGAAGACCGTGTGAGGCATCCAAGGAAAGTAGTACTCGAATAGTGGTCAATCTGGCTACAGGTGAGTAGGTATCAAAGAAGTCTTCACCTTCCTTTTGGGTATATCCCTTAGCCACAAGACGTGCCTTGTACTTTTCAATAGTACCATCAGGTCTAAGCTTTTTCTTGAACACCCACTTACATCCTATAGGTTTGCACCCATAAGGACGATCAGTGATTTCCCAAGTACCATTAGCTAAGATGGAGTCCATCTCGCTTCGGACAGCTTCCTTCCAGTAGTCAGCGTCTTGAGATGCATAGGCTTCTGAAATAGAAGTGGGAGTATCATCCACAAGGTACACAATGAAATCATCACCAAATGACTTTGCAGTCCTTTGTCTCTTGCTCCTTTTGGGAGCTTCATTGTCATCCTCCACAGGATCATTAGAGTGTTCTATCGGCATAGTGGGTTCAGGAATTATAGAAAATTCCTGACTAGATGAACTAGTCATCTCCTGATTTGATGAGCTAGACATGCCTTTCATAGGAAAGATGTCCTCAAAGAAAGTTGCATCATTCGACTTCATAATTGTACCAACATGCATGTCGGATACCTCAGATTTTACTATCAAAAATCTATAGCCAATGCTACGAAAAGCATATCCTAAAAAAATACAATCAACGGTTTTTGGTCCAAGCTTTCGCTTCTTGGGTATTGGAATATTGACTTTCGCCAAACAACCCCAAGTTCGTAAGTAAGAGAGTTTAAGCCTTTTCTTTTCCCATTCCTCAAATGGAGTCATGGTTTTATACTTTACAGGAACACGGTTTAGGACATGACACGCGGTCATTAGCGCCTTCCCCCACCATTTCTTGGAAAGACCCGATGTATCTAACATGGCGTTAACCAAATCAGTTAGAGTGCGGTTCTTTCTTTCGGCCACACCATTTGACTGAGGTGAGTAGGGAGGCGTCCTCTCATGTATAATGCCGTGTTCCATACAGAATAAATCAAATTCGTTTGAAAAGTACTCTCCACCACGATCCTACCTTAGCCGCTTGATTTTAAGATCAAGTTGGTTTTCTGCCTTAGCTTTATAGATTTTGAAGTAGTTCAAAGCTTCATCTTTAGATTTCAGGAGATAAACATAGCAGTATCTAGTGGAGTCATCAATCAACGTCATGAAGTATCTTTTTCCACCTTTTGACAACACACCATTCATCTCACAAAGATCTGAATGTATTAGTTCCAGTGGTGCTAAGTTTCTCGGCTCCGCAGTCGTATGAGACTTGCGGGGTTGCTTTGCTTGCACACAAACTTGGCACTTAGAACCTTTGACAGTGGTAAATTTCGGAATTAAACTCATATTGGCTAGCCGCGTCATGCAACCAAAGTTAATATGATAGAGCCGTGAATGACAAACATTGGACTCATTATCATTGCAAACATGATTAATAATTTTAGTACATGAGTCTGACAAAGACAAGCGGAACAGACCTCCGCACTCATAACCCTTTCCAACAAATTGTACATATTTAGAAATTACAACTTTATTGGACTCAAACATCAACTTAAAGCCATCTCGACATAAAAGCGATCCGCTGACTAGATTCTTATTAATGGAGGGAACATGCTGCACATTCTTCAGCTGTACGGTCTTCTCCGAAGTAAACTTCAGATTTACCGTACCAACACCATGAACAGAAGCACGTGAGCCGTTTTCCATCAGCACGGAAGAGGTCCTTGAGACCTGATAAGAGGAAAACATGGAAATATCAGAACATACATGTGTATTAGCACCCGTGTCTATCCACCAATCAGGAGAATGACATACTAAAAGGATAGTAGGTAAAATACCGTACCCAGCATCCTTCATCTCAGTATTGCTAATAACAACATTAGCGGCATTGCCGCTGTTCCCATGTTGACGCTTGTCAAAGCGATTAGGACAGCTAGGAGCCCAATGACCAGGATCACCACAGACGTGGCAAGAGCCTTTCCTCTTATCATTTTTCTTCTTAAAGTTGGTTGAGTGCATGGCCTTGTTCTTGCCATCGAACTTTCCCTTTCCTTCAGTTTTGTTCTTATTCTTAAACTTGTGGGATTGAAAGTTTTTCCTCTGCACTAAATTGGCAGTAGAACCTCCCTCAAGTTCTCGAGCAGTTTTGTCCTTTGCCCTCGCCTTCTCTTCCACATGAAGAGACCCAATGAGATCCGTAACAGAAAACTCTTGTCTCTTATGTTTCAGAGAAGTAGCAAAGTTCCTCCACAAGGGAGGAAGCTTGGCAATAATGCCACCAGCCACAAATTTGTCCGGTAAGGAACACTTGAACTGCTCAAGTTCTTTGGCAACTGATTGTATCTCATGAGCTTGCTCAACGACTGAGCGCTCATCAACCATCCTATAGTCATAGAATTGCTCCATGACATACAACTCAGTGCCAGCGTCCGAGACTCCAAACTTGGCCTCGAGCGCTTCCCACGCGTCCTTGCCATTATCAAATGACATATAAGGGTCAACAATGTTGTCCCCAAGAACACTGAACAAAGCCGTCATAAACATGGTATCGGCTTTCTTAAAGCTCGCTTCCTGCTCAGCAGAAAGATCTCCTTCGGGCTTGCCAAGAGTGGCGCTATAACAGTTTAGGTTTTCAAACCAGAGAACTGCTCTCTTGCGCCATCTCTTATAGTGCATGCCATCAAAAGGAGGCGGCCTAGTAGCCACGGCTACACCAGTAGAATTCAGTTGCCTATAATCAGGTTTTTAATTGTTGAAAATATAAGCAATAATCCATATGATTTAATCCGAATAATAAACTGATAAATCATAATCATACAGACAGTAGTAAAACCAATCATGCAGATCAACAAAGTAGATGAACAGATTACATCTATAGAAGATAAACCTATCACATCTACACCAAACGCTAGAATAAAAAACTCTAGCATAGTCTAAAAAAGACAGTTGACTATCACGTACAGTGTAGACTGAATAGCAGCCGCAGCGGTCGCAGCAGCGTCGCTCATGTTGTGGTTGTCGAAGAGATCGCTGATGTCCGGGAAGAAGTCGTTGTTCGGGAACTCGCCGTCGGACGACGACGTGGTTGCCAGTAGTCGCGCTTCCCAAAAACCTGATCGCCCCTCACCCGTCCGTTAATGACTCATAATCAGTTTTCCCAGCAAGCAAAATAAAACTCGGCTCGGCGAGATTCCCGCAACCCGCGGCGCGCGCGCGTCGTGACGAGGCGAGGCGGACGGTGTCGGAGGAGGAGTGCGCGAGGGCTACTCTTCTTGTCACACCTTAGTGAGTGGTGCAACACTCTACTATATAAGGTGGTCCAATTCTCCTTCAACTAGCAATGTGGACTAAACTTTAGCACCACTAGCACAGCCATATGCTGCCATATCCAAGTGGGTCAAAGAGAATTTTAGAATTTATCTAATGGGCAAACTGCCCAATATACACCAAATTCCAACAGAATCGAGCGCCGTTCCGTGCCGTTTATGTACGTCGTCAATGGCCATCGCTAACTTCCGTCGTCGCCGGCCGGGATAGTGCCGCAGTTCCATCAGACAAAACCGAGTGTAATGGCATCCTCCTGCTACTGCTACTCCGTATACGACATGCTTGCTTGCGTGCTCCATGCCACAGAATGAAGGACACTCCGGTCCCTGCATGCTCCGGTGTGCGGCAGCGATTCAGTGTATCAGCATGCCCGCACAAGTGACCGGCATCCACCTCTCGCGCTCGGCCGGATGATCCGACGATCGGCTTGGAGACGAATAATGGCGACGGACGTGGCATCTGACATATGTACGGACCCACGGCGACAGGCTAGCAGCAGCGGTCGAACTAGTAGGGAAAATGGAAGTATACGACACGAATAAGCTAATAAAGGCTGTCAGACGCGCACGCGCGCGCCAAAGGCGACCGGTGATAAGGAGACGACCGAGCGATGATCAGATAACCTTGCTCGCATCACATGCACACGCTGTACGAGTACGAGTTTGGCAGCACGTCGCTGGCGCCAGCTGCTAGAGTTGGTACCAAGCGTTTGCCGTTTTGTCCAGACCAGGGCGTGCGTGGGGGCGGTGGATGGATCCGGCCGTTCGGTAGGCACACCCGGTCCTCGACGGGAGCTGGCTAGCACCGATCACCCAATCCCGAATTCCCGATGCGTGCGTCGCCGACAAGTTGATGCCTATCATGGATTCCCCTTGTCCTCGGGCCGATCTTTGATCGCTCGTGGTCGAGGGGTTTGTTGGGTCAAGCTGGAGTACCAGTGTGCCCATGAGATTACTACTAGTATCATGTCTCACCGGCGTCAAGTGCAGCAGAATACTGCGCACACGTACGGCCTAACACATGCCCTATTGCTTAGCTGTAGTACGCACTTGATCAGAGAAGAAATTTTCACCGGCCGCGCCAGATCCGAAAGAAGCGGCAATTGCCAATTGACCCCCTCCCTGCGGTTGCTCGCCTTGTGAGTTGATCGAGCTCATGGAAATTTACCGGAAGAGTCTGTGCTGGCTGCTCGATCGGCAGCGGCCACCGGCCGGCCACCTCCCTGGTCCAACCATGTACGTACACACGCCCCAAGCCCCCGACCTGGCGAGCTGCTCGCGTTACCATGCATGGTGACTCAGCTCCAGGTGGTCGGAGGAGACCACTTGGCCACTTCACTCCCCTTTCAGTCAGCATGTGCAGTCTGCAGTGTGGTCGCATATGCAGCATTGGGCAGTACAGCCAGAGTGTTCGGCCGATTATAATTCCTTTTATCTATTCTACTCGCATGTGGTGGTACTATTCTGGAACTTTGGATTATATCATGTGAGGGCTCTTATATCATTATTAAGATGGCGCTGATATGCGCTCCTGCTTCTTATGACAACCATACACGTACGGTGTGGACACACCATGTGACGACCTAACACAAGTCCAGAAAAATATTCGAAAGGTGAATATATGACTTGAACTAATACACATGATGAAGCCAAAGAATTTTCTCCATCAAGGACACCCAAATTAGAGCATCTCCAAATCGGACGTATTTTGGGCTCGACGAAAATAATTTTCGGACTGGGAACCGCCGACTTTTCTACTCGCGTTTTCAGGTCGAATTTCCGCGTTTAAAATTCAATCAAACACGGCAAAATTTGGACGAATATAAAAGAATTTTATTAATACGGGGCGAATTCATAAATATTTCAGCGAATTCGGGGGAACACCGGAATTTAAACTACATTTAGGCTAAATAATAACTAACAAAACTTAAAATCGCCGCTGCCGCGATGCCGGACGACGCTTCTATATGACGAAGTTGTTGTAGAAGCAGGTGTAGCCGGGGTCGGCCTTGTCGTCGTCGTCGCTCGAAGGCTGCTGTGAGCGGGAGCTGCCCTGACCCTCGTCGCCGCACCTCTAGGGATGGTACGAGGGGCCGATCTCTTCGTCGTCGTCGAGGACAACGAGCGGCGCGCCCTGGTAGGCGAACTCACGGCCAGCCCAGGCCTGGCGTTCGGCCTACTCTCGCTGGCTCTAGACACGGCGCCGCTCCATCTCCTCCCTGTCTGCCCTGGACCAGGTGAGGATGTCCAGCGAAGCAGGCTTCAGCGGGGAAACGACATCGCGGAGGGATTACTCCATCACCATCCTCATGGCGAAGGCGTCCTCGTCGACGGGCACCGCCCAGTCCGCCGGCTCCGGCTTCGGCTGGCGAAGGCAGAGATAGCCAGTGGGCGGCGAAGGCACACATGGCTTGTTGATGACGATGCCCACGCCCTTGTCCGTGGCGGCGAGCGGACCGGCGTGTCTGGCTCCCGCTTGACCGGCCGAAGTGGCGGCGACGGTGCCGGCCCAAACCCGGACGAGCGGGAGGCCGAGGCTACGGAGGAGGAGGAGCTGATGTTGGCCATCCTCCTCGGCAGCCATTTGACTTGAGGATGGCACCTTGCCCTGGATGCCGGCGCTGGGGTGAGGGGGAAGCCGAGCCGCGGGTTGTTGCCGGCGTGGATGTGCTCCAGCATAGCGGCGAGCGTCCGTCCGGGAGCGCTCCACCATCGCTGTAGCGCTGCCGCGTTGTTGCGCTTCAGCGGCGATCCTGGCGGCCCCTCGTGGTAGGCGATCTCCTGGAGCCGCCGGTCGGCGAAGAACTGCTCCCAGAAGAGCAGGTTGCCCGGATGCTCTGTGAGATCCGGGTCTTCCATGGCCACGATGGCTGCCTGGATCTCCTCGACCATCTCCTTGTCGGTCGGCACCGGCTGAAATGGATCGTATGGGCACCTAGAGGGGTGGGGGTGAATAGGTGCTACTCAATTTTTAGTTCTTTTTCAATTTTAGGCTTGACACAAAGTAAATTCTCTAGATATGCAACTACGAGAATTTCCCTATATGCAAACCTAGCTACTAAGCACGTAAAAAGAGGAGCGAGGAAATCGTAGTAGAGCACGCGGAGACACAGGGATTTATTTTACCGCAGTTCCTTCCTTATTAAGGAAAGTACATCTGCGTTGGAGGGGTGGGCGGTTCTAAGACCACCACGCCACAATATGCCTCACCCTATTCTCCGATGGATCTCGCCACGAAAGGCCTGATCCACCTTCTCCACTATTGGTACCCTTCGAGGCGGGAACTGGTGCCTTTACAACTCTATCGGGGCACACACCCACAACTGAATTGGGGGCTCCCGTAATGACAACAAGCTATCACAAGAACAAGGTTTATCAATATAAACAAAAGCAAGGATCTAGATATTTGCAAGAAATACTAGATCGGTGATTCTCCAAATAAATGGAGAGGAGATGAAGCGCTTGATTGTAGTGGTTGAAGATCGAGTTCTCCTCCTTCGATTCCCCAAGGGACGGGGCCTTTGGGTGGATGAAGGTGGAGCTCTCTTGGATGAAGGTTGAAGAACAGATCCTGACTTTTTCAAATGAATCAAAAGTTCTGGCAGGAGGGGAAATGCTGGCTTAAATACCCCCTGCCCAGATCTTGCCGTTGGAGAAAATTGTGGGCGGGTTATCCGCCCCCGCCTGGGGGAAAACTCCGCCCCTAGGACGGAAACTCTGGGGAAAACTCCGCCCCCATACAGAAGGCGCTGCCAGTCTTGTCTTGGAGGAAATCCACAAGGGGGCGGATTATCCGCCCCCCACAAGGGGCGGACAATCCGGCCTGGGGAGAAAATCCGCACCAGAGCCAGAAAATCTGGGGGAAACTCCGCCCCCTCTCTAGTGGTTGCATCTTGACAATCTTGAAGCCGATCCTGGGGGTGGATTATCCGGCCCCCTAAGGGGCGGATTATCCGGCTAGGCCAGAAAATCCGGCCAATACTCCGCCCCCTCTCTAGGGGTTGCGCCCTTCTAGAAATGGGGTGGGGCGGATTATCCGCCCCCAAAAGCAGTTTCTTTTCCCTTTTCAAGATAGATATCTGCAGCACTTCAACACACATTAAATAATCCTTCATATTGTTATCTAACACACAAAACACTAGGGATTATTGTGGCACCCCGGTAAAACCACTACTAGAAAATCGCTTGGAGTTTGTGCTTTGTGCACCATCATGTCATCCTCATGCATATCATGTTCGCATGTTTTGACCGCAAACTATTTTCTAAGAACATATTTTGTTTTACTAAAACATCTCCACGGTTTCTTTAAAACCGTCCCTCTTTTTGTTATTTGAAATTAAAACAAAATAATATTTTTGGTCCGTACGCGACCACAGGGTTTACTTATTTTATTAAAATAATAAAGTGACAAAAATTTTTGCCTAAAGTTTTGTCCAAAACTAGTCCAATCTAGACTACTTTGGACTATATAAATACTCCAAAAACCCTAACCAGTTAACCCTAACCCTCTACCTACCCCACCCAGCCGCCACTCCTCTCTCCCTCCCTAATCCACCGCCTCCACCCTGGCACCCCTCCACATCACCCCAGCCAACCCCGTCCCGCCACCTCACCCCCACACCGCGTCTGCCTCCCGCATGTCCTATCCACCTGGGAGAGAGCCCTCCCTCTCCCGACAACTGCCGTCGCCCGGCCCACACCACCCCGGGATTCCCGTCCGCCCTCCTGACCCACCCCTTCCACGTCGCCCCTCTCATCTCTCCTCCTTCCTCCCCAATTCCCGCACGTGACCAAGCACCGCGCCTCCTTCCCCCGGCCCTCTGCGCTGGCTCCACCACCGCCAGGCCGCCTCCCCGCTGCTGCTGACCACCGCAACCACGCCAGGAGCCGCGCGTCACCGCTGCCCTCTCGGCCTCCTCCCCGCAGTCTCCTCTCGTCTCCCTTCCTCCGAGCCCGCCGCCGCCTGCGCCTCATCGCCGCAGACCGGCCTCGACCTCAGCGCCGTGCGCCCTCGCTTCCTCCTCGCCGGCCGCAGCGCCACCCCTGCTCGCTGGAGCTCGCCACCATCTCCTCTCCGGCCACCGCCTTCCTCCCCTTCGGCGCCCTCTCTAAGACCGCCCCGCATCCGTGGTCTCCACCTCCTCACCCTCCCGCGCTGTAGAGGTACTCGCCGGACCCCTGCAACCGTCGGTCGCCGCCTTCCCTGTAAGCCGCCCTCGCCTGCGACCTCGCTGCGCTCGCCTCCGGTCGTCGTCCTCCTTGGCCCGTGCGGCTCCGCCTGTGTTCGTCTCCGGCGCCTCGTCCCCCGTCCCGTGCCGCCAGCGACCTCGCCGTCTCCGGCTTTCCTCCACCTCAAGATCGCCTCGCCGCTCAGGTCCCACGTCGCCGCTGATGCGTCGTCCTCCTCGGCTCGAGCTCACCATCTGCTGTCCCGGCCGGTGCCCTGCACCTACGTCTTGCCGTCCTCGCGTTGTGCGCACGCAGAGCCCAGGAAGCCGATGTATGCCTCGGTTGCTGTGGTGGTACCCGTATCCGTGTTTTCGTGTGCAGTTCTTTTGCTCTACGCGGCCAGATGTTGACCATGTGGCTGTTGTTCTGGAGCATGAACATCGCTCGATGAACCGTCCCGACCCAGACCAAGTTCCTAACGCAAAGATCTTCCGAGAAGCATGTACCATGTGCCGATGTCGAATCAAGTTCTCCACGGAATCAAAGATCGCCAAACCAGACGGTCGTCGACATAAATGCCTAGGCCCCCGTCGCGAAACAACAATGCCTTCGGGGTGGAATCGACAAGAACTTCGTCTATTGTAATGTCCTGTGGAACACCAAGATCCTCGACCCGATGGAAGAACCCGAAGACCGATCCCCGAGACCGAACCCTCGGCACGCTAAGATCTTCTCCTCGGAACGCCATGACCGTCTACACGGACCCGAAGACCACGAATGCGACAAGTTTTCCTTCCCGGATGCGAGCCCCGGATCCGAAGACCGCCAAGTCCTTCTTCCCGGATGCGAGATCGATCCCCGTCGAACCCTGAATCCGACCCCGAACCCTCCGGAACCCCCAAGATCTTCCGAACCCCGATGTGTGACCCCTTTTCTGCGCCCCTATTTTATAAATGAAATACAAACTTGTTGCATATTAAATTGTCATCCTTGCATACATATGGTGGGTTGGGGGTATGTTGTCGAATCATCTAATAATAAATATGGCGCCTATATATGGACAAATCTAGTCTTATATTGGTCCCATTTAAATTGGTGTAGCAAACCGGTGCTATCTTGTGCCTTGTCAATACAACATTTAAATTGCGGGGTATCTAAACAACATGAACCTTCTAAATAAACGTCGGGACCCTGGTTCCGCTTAATATTGCCTAATTGCATCGCATGCCTGCCATGTCATATATCATACATGCATCATGCCCGATCTTCTGCCGTAGTATTAAATATTGCACCCGGTGTTTTTGCTAGTGCTTTGCTTCTTCACGGATTAGGCCGATGAGTTGATGCGAGTGTCGACCTGATCCCCGGTGAACCTTCGGCAGTGTTTTCAGGCAAGCACCTCCCCCTTTCTACCTATCTTACTTTTATAGTATTTATTCCCCCTGTTGATCTATTTCTATCTGTGTTGCGATGCTCTAGTTTTCGTGCCCGAGATATCCCTTGCAGCCTTATATTGCCTTGGACACATCCTATTACCTGTTGATTGGTAGATAGTTGGACTTGCGCGTCGTAGTCGCTTGCTCAAGTGCTGTTGCGTGTCGTCAAGTACCACAGTTGTTGGAGTATTGCCGTGTGTTTAATGTTGGAGATGATCATGGCTATAATTACCGTTTAATAACTAAAAATTGAAGTAGGTAAATGCAGAGGCACAGGTGGGCAATAGATGTTATTTGGTTGTTAACCGTCCACTTGTGTCCCGTAGGACCCCGAGTTCTTGACACCTGTTCCGAGATCGAGCGCGCTAACCACAGGTGGGGTGTGTGGGCACCCCCATCGATTAGTACCTGATTTCAAAGTATTGTACCGGGGGCCACAATTAGTTTGGGGCTTTATTACTATACTGTACTTATGCCATGCTTTACTGCTTAATTTAAAATTGTGCGAAGTAATGCACCTGTACTGTTTAGGACCGTGACACGTTTTCGCTGTATCGACAAGCCCAGTCACACTTTCGGGTTCCCAGTCGTTTACAGCCGTCTACACAAACCCTGAGTCCGTCTCGGAGACCGGCCGACTTCGTTGCGGGTAGCTTAGTGGGGTGGCCCCCATGTACTTGCTTTGGGTCTGGGAAACGTCATGACTTAGGCCCCGCCGACATACCGATGGGTGTATGTTAACTGATCTGGCAAAAAGGGTCGAAGTGCGTGTGGATACTTTGGTGCACCCCTGCAGGGTTAAATCTTTTTGAAAAGCCGTGTCCGCGGTTATGGACGACTTGGAGCACAGTTCTCGATCATAGACAACTATAACTAAAGTTTACTGTTATAAATTTGACTTGTATCCGGTATGACTAGTAATCAGCTCCACTACAACGGAATGGCTAAATAAAAGTACCAACAACTGCTGGGTTTTGGGATATCTCATGCCAATTGTATCTGACTAGTAAGTGTTGTAACTACAACGGAATGGTTAACTAAAAGTGCCCACTGCTTATTATATCAGGATGACTATCTATACCTGACTAGTAATTGCTGCAACGATAACAGAATAAATAAAACTGCCAACTGTGTGAGTTCCTCGGTTGACTTCCTCGTTTGGTCTCGAGGGGGAAATACCAGGATGGGTATGTTTGGTGGTGGCATCAGGTTGGTTCCGAATAGGTCTTTCTTATCCCTCTCTGATAGCCGACAGTTATATCGAGTCTCTATAGGTTGTTTAGTGCATGCTGCGCTGCCGCTTCAGTCCACCATACCTATGTAGGCGAGAGCCGCCGAATTCTAGCCTCGCCGTGTACTGGCCTCAGTACTGACGCTCCTCTTTTTCCTTTGCCCTTTGTCGGCACCTCTTTTGTTTTAGCAGGTTTGAGATCGCCGTCGTTAGCAGGGTTACCCTTCTGGCTTGGCCTGGGCAGGGTTATGGACGCCATTGGTTATTCTTCAGGGCTCTTAGCCCCATTTGCATCTTGTCCGTAGTCGGACGCTCTATCATTTTCAAGGTGATTTGGATCTTTGTATATTATATTTGTATTCTTGACTCATTGAGTCGCTGTTGTATATATATCTGTTCTGTGGGTCCCATCGAGGACTGTTGTGTAATGTTATTACTTCGTTTTCCACCCGCACGAAAGTGCCTGGTGGGCGTCCTTGAATCGTTTCTATGCGGGTTTGGCGGGAAGCGCTAAAACTTGCATAGGGCCGATTCGAGGGTGTTACAATTATGAAATGTTCTTTCAATCTCCCCCTTTTTGGTGTTAGATGACAATACTAGGATTTGCAATAAAACCTACTAACAGCACCTTAAGGAAATGAAAGCGGCTCCCCTAGATGTGTGCATATTTATAATTTGCATGTGAATACAAATGCACACACTAAAGAGCAAGCCACTTTCATAATAAAGACAAGTAAAACAAGGTGAGTTAGGAAATTAAGTCATACCACCGGGAGTGAAACCCACAATATTGATGCAATCAATAGATAATTCCATAATTCCATATGCCATCAATACAATACCATACTCCATAGATAGATCCAGAATTCCATATGAGTAGTTCCACAAGATAAATCCAGACTTCCAAAGATCCATATACAAGCACAAAGTAACACACGACAAAGTCTTACACAAACCAAGCACAGAAAGTTCAACGCTAAAAGGGCACAAGCAAGAAAATAAAACGAATGAAAAAGAGGCAAGTGCTTGCGCCCGAACCATGTAAATTCGTGACCTAATAGAACTACTTCTCCCCCTTTGGCATCGAAACGCCAAAAAGGAAGAAGAGCGATGCTAGCGCCCCAGAAGATGGTGCTACACACCCAAATTGCAAGAACAAATCAGCTAAAAGCCAAAATTGGGTGTGTTTTCCGTAAGAACAAGAGATATGCAAGCAAATCCAAAGAGAGCCAATAGAAACCAACTCTTCTCAAGGAAGAGGGCGGTGGACGGAGCCACCATGTTGGAGCGCATGGCATGCCACCATGAAGATGTATCTTGAGTTTAAAACCAATGCTCATCGATGACCCACATATCACAAAATGATATTAAGGGAAATGATTTTTCTTTCTTTCGGCATTATGGGGGGAGGGTTAGCCCAATCAATCAGGACCACACTCTCCCTATGTCTATGCCTGCATCTAGACCAAATACATGAAGAAGAGTAAGTGAGTATGCAAGGGTAGTCAAGCCAAGCTCCTTGAATCTATGATATTGAGCTCATTCCTCAAATAACAAAATCTTGCTTCATCATGAGGCTTTGTGAAGATATCAGCAAGTTGGTTCTTCGTGCTCACAAAATATAGTGCAATATCGCCACGAGCAACATGATCCCGAATGAAATGATTGCGAATCTCAATATGTTTTGTTCTTGTATGCTGCACCGAATTGTAAGCAATTTTGATAACACTTTCATTATCACATAAAAGAGGCACTTTGTCACAATTGACACCATATTAATTTAAAGTTTGCCTCATCCATAATAATTGTGTACAAGCACTTGCAGCAGCAACATATTCAGCTTCGGCGGTTGAGAGTGATATGCAATTTTGTTTCTTTGAAGACCAACACACTAGAGACATGCCCAACAATTGACATGCACCAGAAGTTGATTTTCTATCATGTTTGTCCCAACACACTAGAGACCAGCCATTTTCATCTTGTTTGTTCTTGAAAAACCACTTGGTGCCGATAACATTGCAGCACTCTTTGGGTTTATCTACGAGCTTCCAAATCTTGTTGCGCTCGAAGTTATTTAATTCTTCATGCATTGCAACCACCCAATCGAGATCTTCAAGAGCATCACAAACCTTCTTTGGTTCAACCATAGAAATGTGAGCTTGATGATCACAGAAGCTTGCAAATTCTCTTCTAGTAGACACCCTTCTTCTTAGATCACCGACAACCTTGTCAAGAGTGTGACCCCTTAACTCAAGGTTCCGATCAGCACGAGCCTTGCGACAAGCCTCAATTTCCTTACTGTTTCTAGAAGGAGTTGATTCAGCATTTGGATCCTTGTCTTGTCAACTACCTTGCCCTTGATATTGATCGGAGCTGATAACAAGAGCTTGTTGCTGAACAGGTTCTTCAGGGCCGGATAATCCGCCCCTGGGTGGGGCCAGACTATCCGGCCTAGGAGATGTGGCTGTAACTTCTTCTTCCTGAGAGACCCTGATAGAGCTGGGAGTTCTAGGGCCGGATAATCCGCCCCTTGGGGCCGGAGAATCCGGCCTGGAATTTTATTGGCCGTTTTGTTCTTCTTGAAGTCCCCTAGGGAAAGTTGGAGTGCCAGGGGCGGACTGTCCGCCCCTTGGAGGGGGCGGATAGTCCTTCTTGGGACTATCATTTTTCCCAGAAGACTGATGATCTTTAGCAGGTTGCGGTGTTGGTGCATAGGTTTCTCCAGCAGTAGGGGCTTGTTGATCTTGTGTAGATGAGGGCTCCACTTGAGTGGAGCATTGTCCTTCCCGATCCGCCACAAGGGGTTCCTCAATGGGGCGGAAAAATCCCATACCCATTCTTCTTATGGAATCCTAGGGTATTTCAGCATCTGCATCACAAACATCAACTTGCCCCACATGGGAGCCATCATTTTCATCGAATTCCACACTACAAGATTCCACAACAATTCCGGAGAGCTTGTTGTAGACTCTATAAGTGTGGGATTCGGCACCGTAACCAACAAAAATACCTTCTAAAGCCTTAGACTCAAATTTAGACAAACGGACACCTTTGATAAGAAAGAAACACTTACAACCGAATACCCGGAAGTATGAAATGTTGGGCTTTTTACTGGTGAGTATTTCATATGGATTCTTGTCCAAGATCTTGTGGAGGTAGAGCCGATTTGATGACTGACAAGAGGTAGATATGTTCGGCCCAAAATTTGTAAGGAGACTTGAATTCAGCCAACATCGATCTAGCCATGTCCATCAAAGTGTGGTTCTTCCTCTCGGCTACACCATTTTGTTGAGGGGTGTACGCAGCGGAATATTGATGTCTTATCCCCTCTTCACTTAGAAACTCATTCAATGTGTAGTTCTTGAACTCGGAGCCGTTGTCACTTATTATTGCCAAGATGGGAACATTGTGTTGACATTGAACCTCATTGGCAAAGTCAATGACCATTTGTTGAGTCCCACTCTTCATCTTGAAGAAATAGACCCATGTATATCTTGAGTAATCATCGACTATGACCAAGCAATATTTCTTCCCACCGAGACTTGCATGAGATGGAGGACCAAATAAGTCCACATGAAGTAATTCCAAGATTCTCTTTGAAGAGACAATAGTCTTCCTGTTGTGGGGAGAGTCATGCATTTTGCCTTCAACACAAGCCCTGCAAACACGATCTTTGGCAAAGGAAACATTGTCTTTTAGTCCAAGGATGTGGCCACCCTTGTGAAGACTTTGCAAAGGTCTCATGTTGACATGGGCTAAACGGCGATGCCATAGCCAGCCCACGTCGGCCTTTCCGAATAAGCACATCGGACCCGAAGTGGTTTTCCCCGAAAAGTCCATCACATACAGGTCATTTTCGACGTACCCAACGAAAGCGACCTTTAGAGACTTGCTCCACAAGAGTACCACCAAATCATCATCAATGAAAACAGTAAAACCCATCTTACCAAGGGCACGAATAGAGAGTAAGTTGTAACCGAGGGTCTCAACAAGCATGACGTCCACGAGAGAGATATCGTGGGCGACCACAACCTTGCCAAGACCCAATACCTGAGATTTAGACTTATCACCATAGGATACTGTAATATTATCATGATTGGGTCGCATCTCCATGATGATCTCCTTTCTTCCAGTCATATGACTAGTGCATCTACTATCCAACACCCATTTAGACCCACCGGAAGCATAGCCCTGCAAGAGAATTACTTCTTGGTTTTAGGTATCCATTGTTCAATGAGTCCTCTCATGTTAGTAAGAAGGGTCTTTGGAACACAAATATACCAAGCAACATATTCATCAAAAGGACCAACATAATAAGCATAAACATCGCCATAATAATCACAAAAGAGTTCATAATTTGGATTGTGAGACCCTGCAAAACCAATATTGTTAGTTTTGTCCTTTGTGACATTCTTCTCAACGGTGCTTGTCTTTGATTGTTCACCCTTGGTCTTCTTCTTGTTCTTCTTCTTCTTCTTCTTCTTGGACTTGGTGACATATCCGAGTCCCTCTTTACCAAGATTCGACCTTTGCTTGCCAAGTACCTCATCAAGTACACCCTTATCTTTAGGAGTGGTGTCATTGACAAGCCCTTCTTCCATACTAGCTTTTTCTTTGTGAATATATGTTGATGTAGATGTGCTAGGAACATCATACTTGGTCAATCAAATTTGGAGCTGATCATGTGACTCATTGAGAATGGATAATTCAATTTTCAACGCCTTGTGAGCGATGTCAAGTTTCTCCAATTCCTCAGAGAGTCTAGCATGAGCAGCCCCAAAGTCAATCTTTTCTTTCTTTAACTTCTTTGCTTTGGCAACTGCATTGTCACCCTCCTTAACAAGCTTTGCCACCATTTCTTCATGTGACTCCTCAATAGACTCAAGCCTTTCTTCAAGAGAAGCCCGAGCCTCTTATTCTTCTTCTTTTAGAACATTTTTAAGGACGCGATTTCCATTACATCCTCCCTTTAAATTTTGCCCTTTTATTCAAGGAGCACTTCATTTTGGGCGAGCTGGTCCATAAGAGACTCAAAATGTATTTTGTGCTCACCTTGCAAGTTAGTGAAGAAATAGACCAAAGCAATAATATCTTCTTTAACCTTAAGAATAGTAGGATCATCCATGTCAATCATAAACTTAGGAAAAGAAGTGTTAGAAGTTGATACCTTGGAACCTCTTGCCATGAGACAAGTAGCATTCTTGTTGATGACGTTTTCGTTCGGAGAGTCGAAGAGAGATGTTGGTGTAGATGTGGTGGCTATAGAAGCCACCTCTCGAGAGCTATCATCCTCGTCTTCATCTTCACTTCCCGAAGAATATTCTTCTTGAGCCACTAGAAAAAATCTTCGGTTGCTTCTTGAACAGAGCATTCTTCTTTAAAAATTGTTTCTTGCATGGAGCCTTTGAATTTTCCTTGAGAATAAGTCTTCTCCATTATCTTCCCTACTTTGATACGTGCACTCAGCTACAAAGTGCAGCCGGTCTCCACAGTTGAAACATGTTCTCAGCTTGGGACTGTTTTCCTTTCTTCCATATGCTCCACTCTTGCATTCTAGTTCAGATTTGGCCTTGGCCGGATCCTTCCAAAAGTTTATAGCATAGAAGGCCCTGTATTTTCCATGAATTGTTTTTACATCCTCAGGACAGTCCATACCTTCTATGTCATCTTCATCATGATCAGCCACACTTGTCTTCAAGGCCACGTGGACCCCCTTTTGCATCCCCATAGCTCGTGCACGAGCATCTTCGGCATTCTTGGCAGCCACTTTGAAAGCTGCCATTTCTTGCATTACCTCATTGGATGTCATAAGGTGGTAATTATGCCTTCCTTGGAGACTCTTCAAATCTGTGGGCTCAAATGGCATAAGAGCACTGACATACTTGCGCTTGATCCATGCATCATCAACATGAGAGGCACCATGATTCCTGAAAGTGGTGGCTATTGACTTGAGCCTCCTATAAATGTCCTCGTGGTCTTCTCCATCCAACATATAAAATCCTTCAGCTTCATTGCTCAAAGCATCATATCTATTCCTTCTCATACTTTCATTTCCAATGAAGAGCTCGGTGAGGGCATCCCAAGCTTCCTTAGTTGTACTAAGATGCTGAATGTGTGGCATGTCTTTGTCACCCACACCAAGCTGGATCATGTGTAGAGCCGTAGCCTTGAGTTGACTATCAATAACCTCTCTTCTTGTTAGATTGTGGGGGTCTCCAACATGAATACCATTCTCTATGATTTTCCACAACTCAATGGAGGAGCTGCACACATGAGACTTCATCAAAAATTGCCATTGATTAAAAGTAGATGCTGAAAGTTTGGGTGGATCGCCCCTATTATGTATATGCGGGTGTGGGATAGGTGGATCAGGAGAATACACATGGGAAACCTCATTGTATCCTTCCTTACCACTATCCTTTTTTGAGGAGGATCTCTTGCTAGTGCCATCACCAACCACTTCGTTATCTTTAGAATCAGTTTTACCAGTTTCCTTGGATTGCGGAGTAGTAGCCTCAGAGGCAGATGGAGGTGATGCTGCGGATGTGGAGATACGCATTATCAATTGACGCATCTCTTCCATCTTAGCCTCCATTTAACTAACCAAGGTTGTTTCCAACGTCTTGAGATCGTTCATGGTGACTACCTCCGAAGCATCACTCCCATCTCCCTTGGAACCCATACTTCTCTTAGGCGGTTAAGCCCAAATTAAGAGTGGGGATCTGATACCAATTGAAATGGATCGTACGGGCACCTAGAGGGGGGGTGAATAGGTTCTACTCAATTTTTAGTTCTTTTTCAATTTTAGGCTTGACACAAAGTAAATTCTCTAGATATGCAACTACGAGAATTTCCCTATATGCAAACCTAGCTACTAAGCACGTAAAGAGAGGAGCGAGGAAACCGTAGTCGAGCACGCGGAGACACAAGGATTTGTTTTACCGCAATTCCTTCCTTGTTAAGGGAAATACATCTGCGTTGGAGGGGTGGGCGGTTCTAAGACCACCACACAATATGCCTCACCCTATTCTCCGATGGATCTCGCCACGAAAGGCCTGATCCACCTTCTCCACTATTGGTACCCTTCGAGGCAGGAATTAGTGCCTTTATAACTCTACCGGGGCACACACCCACAACTGAATTGGGGGCTCCCGTAATGAAAACAAGCTGTCACAAGAACAAGGCTTATCAATATAAACAAAAGCAAGGATCTAGATATTTGCAAGAAATACAAGATCGGTGATTCTCCAAATGAATGGAGAGGAGATGAAGCGCCTGATTGTAGTGGTTGAAGATCTAGTTCTCCTCCTTCGATTCCCCAAGGGATGGGGCCTTTGGGTGGATGAAGGTTGAAGAACAGATCCTGACTTTTTCGAATAAATCAAGAGTTTTGGCAGGAGGGGAAAGGCTGGCTTAAATACCCCCTGCCTAGATCCTACCGTTGGAGAAAATTGGGGGCGGATTATCCACCCCCCCCTAGGGGCGTACTATCCGCCCTAGGGAAAAAATCCACCCCCAGGACGGGAATTGCGGGGAAAACTCCGCCCCCCATATAGAAGGCGACGCCAGTCTTGTCTTGGAGAAAATCCACGAGGGGGCAGATTATCCGCCCCCTCAAGGGGCGGACTATCCGTTCTGGGGAGAAATTCTGCCCCAGAGCCGGAAAGTCCGGGGGGAAACTCTGCCCCCTCTTTGGGGGTTGCGCCTTGGCAATCTTTAAGCCGATCCTGGGGGCGGATTATCCGGCCAGGCCGGAAAATCCGGCGATTACTTCGCCCCCTCTCTGGGGGTTGCACCCTTCTGGAAATGGGGTGGGGAGGATTATCTGCCCCCCAAAAGCAATTTCTTTTCCCTTTTCAAGATATATATGTTCATCACTTCAACACACATTAAATAATCCTTGATATTGTTATCTAACATACAAAACACTAGGGATTATGAAATGTTCTTTCACCGGCGGCACTGGGATCCCCCGGTGCTTAGCTTCCATCCGGGTGGGACCCGGGTGTCCGGCGGCGCCATGTACCCCGCATCGTGGAGCATCCGCACCTCCTACGGCTGGAGCGTGCAGCGATCGAAGCCATTCTCCGCCGCGGGGTTTCCGAGGAACCTCTTGGCCATGGCATTCGCCAGAGTTGGGGAAGCGTGAAAGCTATGAGTGACATGGATATGCCCTATGGGTACTCAATCTTAGCCTATCTGGTCCAGCCCAGCGAAAGCCCATGGAAGAGGCCTGCTGCAATCACGATGCCTAGAAAGAGTTGGGTGACTCAAGCACGATGGAATCTCGAATCCTTGGAGGACACGACTAGATTAGATAGAAGTTTAAGGGGTAAACCCTAATCTGTAACTGCCTCGACCTACCTCGAGACCTGGCCTCCCCATATAAAGGCCAAGAGGGCATGACAAGGAGGGCACCTCATAACCCTAGAACACACCTCATGCCAGATTTCATATACGCATCCTTGTAATCATCGGCATCGCCATCAATCAAGAACAGACAAGCAGGAGTAGGGTTTTCCCTCTGGAGGTATGAACCTAGGTAAACCTTGTGTCCCCATGTTGCGAATCTATTAGCCGTTCCGCGATCTCTAGCGTACCCTCCTTCTCCAAAACCTAAGTCCGTAACATGGGCATTGAGGAGTCGAACCCTCGTCAATGGGCGCGATCTGTGGGAACTGGGGATGTTGATCGTGTGATCGTGACGGCCCCATACACCGCAATCTTCGACTCATCCGCTGTGGAGAACCACCTCCTCTTAAGCACCATCGACTTCACCATCCACTCACCTGCAACCCGCCAAGACTTTGATTCTGTAGGAGACAGAGTCGACATGATGCTTGGGAGCCTATGCTTCCATGTGGGAAAGATCGGCACCATCCACTTCCCAGAGCGGGTGGTACCTCCGGCAATCGCACCTGCTTCGTGGTACCGCCAATCGGCATTCTGAGAGCACCATCGCTGAAATTCAATTTGGATGACGGCAGCAGCCGCAACTCCGATATCTGCAACCCTCCTACGGAGGAAGGAACTTGCGGTTCCGGGCCAGAGAGCTGCGGGAGCAACGATCTCCCCCACCACTACATGTGTGTGGCTATCATCGATGGCAACATTGACAACGGAGCCGAACCGACGGCTCCCTCTCTCAACCCGCAGGCTGCTAACACCGCAAACGGAGCCAACGACCAACCCAAACGGGAACAGGCCACATGAGGCCGCCAACAGCGGCACTAGCAATCGTTAAGAGATCCATCTCAACGACGCTCAGTGGGAAAGAGTCCGAGAAGCCATGCGAGGTACCAATCCTCTGCCACTCGACACCTCTCGCGACATGCTGATGGGCTACCACTGGCTCCTCATAAAGGAGAACAATTGAGAAGTCGAGCAGCATAAAGAGCTCGAACAACACAGGAGAGCAGCTGAAGAGTCAAGCATGCGGCGAGCTACGTTCTCCTCTGTCAGTGGATCCTCCTCGAAAGGCTATGAAGGTCACAAACATCACTCCTGGCTAGAGCGCATGGATCCTGCTGCTAGATGCGAGGCCACCAAGGCACTCGACCTGTCATTCATGTCGATGGACTCGCTGGGTAACATCATGTCGAAAACACCGCAGGCCGTGGTCATGGCAGCCACCACATACCTGGCAGCAAACCCACCACTGGCGAGGGATCCCCGGTATGCAACCCATAAATCTGCGATTGCAGGACTTGGGCTCTTAGGAGCCACACTGCACGAAGAAACGTCCCCAGAGCCAAAGAAAAAGTCCGCGGTGACATTCACCTGAAGCAGAACACCCTCATCCGACGAGGATGAACATTATCTATTACTGCACCGCAACCCATAGCGAAGGAGTCACAACTACGACGCTCGTGACGAACTCACACAGCGCAAGATCAATAGATGTCGCGCAAAACACGCATGCTCCATAGAGTCCGAGGACAAGGACACCAAGCTTTGTGGTGCCAGATGCTTTAGCAGGGCCATACGACAAATGCGGATGCCTAAAGGCTTCAAGCTCCCTTCGGATAACCCGAAGTTTGACGACGTATAGGAGCCAAAGATCTGGCTAGACGATCACATCTCGTCAGTCAAGCTCCATCGCGGGAGCAAAAACACAACCATGCAATGCCTTCAGCTGCAGCTGACAGGCGCAGCCAGAGCCTGGCTCAATAACCTCCCCTCCATATCCATCTGCAGCTAGGAAGAGCTGGTGTATTGCTTCATCCGCAACTTCAAAGGCACCAAGAAAAGGCCGGCCTCAATCGAGGAGTTACGTGCCTGTTGTCAATAGTCCAACGAGTCCGTCCGCTTGTACGTACAACGTTGGTCCATCATCAATAACTCTGCCGAGAACATCTCGGAGGAAAGAGCAATCGATGCCAACAACAATGGTGCGAGGCTCCGCGAATTCAGAGAAGAGCTAGGGTGTGTCAAGCCCAAAACCATCGATCATCTGATGGACATCGCTAATCGCTGGGCTGATGGCGAGGATGCCGTCAACCGAACACATTCGGATGACAAAGAAGACTTCGGCCGCAGGTGCGATCGCCGAGAAAAAGAAGAGACACGTCTACAACGAGGGTGAAGAGGTCGATATGGTCGCGGCTGGCTATGCTGATTGCTGCGAACATGGAAACCGCAATAGCGGATATCGCAGCGGCAACTACCGTGACAACGGAAAACTTGCACAACCATGGCAACACCGCAACCGCAATGATGAACCATCTGCATTCGACAAATTGTCGGGTCCCTGTTGGTTGGTTGTTGACATGGGAGATTCTTCTTCTTTAAGTCCCCGACAACGACGCTAGAAAACTTGTTGATGGAGACTGGAAGCGCTTCATCGGGAAACCCCAAGAGCAAGGTGTGATGCAGCACAACAGTAAGTCTTCCCTCAGTAAGAAACCGAGGTTATCGAACCAGTAGGAGGAAGGAAAAGTCTCAAAGGTGTTGTAAGCAACATGGAAACCTGCA
Source organism: Avena sativa (assembly GCA_916181665.1). Lineage (NCBI taxonomy): Eukaryota > Viridiplantae > Streptophyta > Magnoliopsida > Poales > Poaceae > Avena > Avena sativa. Next base: position 236,693,410 of record OV702293.1, on the reverse strand, counting down.
CAACACAAACTCAAGACTTTGCCCCAACGAACAATGAGGTTGTCAATCTCACCGGTTGCTGTAACAAAGGATTAACTATATGGTGTGGAAGGTGATGGTGGTTTGTAGAAAGTAAAAAGTAACAATGGAAGATGTATCAATGGTAAAGATTGGACCGGGGTCCATAGTTCACTAAAGGTGTTCCCCTTAGATAAACAAACATGGCATGCAGGGTAAACAAATTACAGCAGGGCAATTGACAGGACCGAGCAAGGCATAACAATGCAATACTAGACATCATGATCCTATGAGATTAGATTGGGTAATACAACAAGATACATAGACTGCCATCCAACTGCATCTATGACTAGGAGTCCCCCTTCAGGTTATCATCCGAACCCCCTCCAGTATTAAGTTATAAGCAACAGACAACTGCTTTAAGCAAAGTGTGTAAGGTAAATATTCCACATGTTCCATGAACAAGAGATCGTTGTTTTATCCCTAGTGGCAACAACACATCTACAACCGAAGAGATTTCTATCACTTCCCTTGGAAACTAGAGGCATGAACCCACTATCGACCATAAATACCCCCTCTTGGAGTCACTAGCAACTACTTGGCCAAGATAACTACTAACAACGGAGAGCATGCAAGATCACAAACAACACAGACATGATAGAATCATAAAGACAAAACCATTAATCAAACCAACATAATAATCTCAGTATCTATCGGATCCCCACAAACACAACATGCATGATTACAAATATATTAGATCTTGATCATGAACGGAGCTCACAAGATCTATAGATGGAAGCACAAAGGAGGAGATACAACCATCTAGCTACTACATGGACCCATAGTCCAAGGTGGAGCTACTCACGCATCATACCGGAGGCTGGCATGAAGAAGAAGAAGGCCTCCGGGATGATCTCCCCTCCAGTAGGGTGCCGGGAAGAGCTTCAGATCCCCCCGGTCTAGGGACAATGGTGGCGGTGGCTACAAACGGTTTCGTGGAATATTGATCGGGTAATTAGGGTTTAGCATCGGGGGCTTCTTATAGGCGAAGAGGCGAGGCTGGGAGGCGGCCAAGGGTCCCACACCCTGCCTAGGCGCTGCCTAGGGTGGGCTCGTGCCTGGGGGGTGCGGCCGCCTATGGCTCCCCTCCGTCTCTCCTCTGGACTCCATGTTCTCCTTGGTGAAATATTGACTTTGGATTTTGTCCCATCCAATTCTGAGAATATTTCCTTACTAGCTTTTCTGGAACCAAAAACAGCAGTAAACAGGCAACTGGCACTGTGGCAACTTGTTAATAGTTTAGTACCAGAAAACATATAAAACCACCTCAAAGTATGGACAAAGCAAAGCAAAGTAGATACTAAACAAGCATGGAACATCAAAAATTATATATACGTTTCCGACGTATCAGTCCCTGCACCATCCACTTCTACATCTACAAGCATGACGACAATAAAAAACCCAACCACATGCTCAAAGATTACAGGGAGTTTCAAAAGCTCCACGAAGGATAGTCCTAGATGAGGCGCGAGGCGGTGAATCCAGGATTCGCCCCGGCCTGAGGAGCCTTCGCATACGACACCCCACCTCCACCACCTAGAGCACCCGTGCAGCCTACGGCTACGCCGACCCCGAACAATGGAGTAGAACCATACCCACGGTCGTTGGGGGCTATGATGATACAAAAGGGGTGTCCATCCAACAGGGTGCAAAAAACAATTACCTGCTAGGTAAACTTAGCAGTCACCTCTCTGCCTGCCATACCTGAGTACCTCAGTGGCTCGGAGTCGTGCATCACCTTCGTCCGTTCGGATCACCCACGAAAAATACCTCGCCCATTTCACTCTGTCTGGTGCTCGAGGCTCGGATCAGAGGATTTGAAATGAGTCGCATCTTCATGGACGGCCGCAGCGGCATCAACCTGATGTTCTCTAGTACACTCGCTGCTATGCGGATCCCTCTATGCAGCCTGGAGGCATCAGATACGACCTTCCATGGCATTGTCCTGGGGAAAGGAGTATATCCCCTGGGCAGAATATGGCTCGACATCATCTTTGGCACCCCCAAGAACTTCAGGCGTGAGTGGATCGAGTTTGAGGTGTTGGACTGACCCTCACAATACCATGCAGTCCTCGGGCGCATGGCATTAACAAGATTCATGCCAGTGCCGCACTACACGCATCTTCTGCTAAAAATGACATGACCTAATGGTGTCATCCCCATCCTAGGAAGTTTCACCAAGTCTGACAGCTGTGAAAGAGACTTCAACAGAATCTCCCAGTCATTTGGCATGCAGGAGGAGCTCACAAGGCTAAAGGAGTCGACAGACAGCAGTCTACCCCCTGTCACCAAGCAAAACACGCCTGATATGTCGTTCCACTTCACAGTCAACACCAAGGCGGTGCAGATCCACCCGATGGACCCCACCAAGACCGCTCTGATCGCCAACAACCTGAGTTCCGCATAGGAACTCGCGCTCGTTGAATTCCTTCGTGGGCGCTGGGAAATCTTCGCCTGGTGTCTTGCGGACATGCCAGGAGTTCCCATGGAATTCTCCGAGCATGCACTTAATGCCTATCCGGATGCGAGACCGGTCAAGCAGACAATGCGTCGCCTGTTCGAAGGCAGAGCTGAAGAAATTGGCACCAAAGTAAACAGACTCCTCGGCGCCAGTTTCATAAGGGAAATCATATAAAGCACCTGGATATCTAACCCCGTGTTGGTCCCTAAGAAATACGCGGACATCCTGCGGATGTGTGTGTGGACTTTATGGCGCTTAACTCGCATTGCCCAAAGGACCACTTCCCCTTTCCACGGATCGATCAAATCATCAAATCCACCGCAGGATGCGAGCAACTCTCGTTTCTTGATGCCTACTAAGGCTACCACCAAATTCAACTGAAGGTCGAAGATCAAGAGAAAACAACATTCATCACACCATTCAGAGTGTTCTGCTACGACATAATGCCTTTTGGGATAAAAAATGCAGGCACATCCTATCAACTGTGCATGCAGGCATGCCTGAAGAGCCAAATTGGTTGTAATATTCAGGTCTATATCGACGACATAGTGTTCAAGACCAAGGAAAGCCAAACACTGGTCGACGATCTATACGAGACGTTCTATAACCTTGATTGCTACAAGATCAAGCTGAACCCGGAAAAGTGTTCCTTTGGCATCCCATCGGGGAAATTGCTCGGATACTTCATCTCCAAAAGAGGCATCAAGGCTAACCCAAAGAAAATCAAGGCTATACTAGCAATGGAGAAGGTGAAGACCATCAAAGGAGTCTAGCAGCTAGTTGGGCGGATCGTGACACTCAGCAGGTTCATTATCCGCATGGATGAAAAGGCTCCCCCTTCTACCAATTGCTCAGCTAGGCTGATAAGTTCGAGTGGACAGCTGAAGCTGACGAGGCATTCGAAGACCTCAAGCGCCTACTCTCTACATCCCCTATACTGGTGAATCCAACGGAGAAAGAGCCCATGCTGCTCTACATTGCCGCAACGCCTCACGTGGTCAGCACGTCCCTCGTGGTTGAACTGCCCAAAGACAACAAAACCCATGGGGTACAGCACCCAGTATACTACCTTAGTAAGGTACTAACACCGACAAAGCAAAGGTACCCCCATTACCAAAAGCTCTCCTACGGCGTATTCCTGACCGCGCGTCAACTACGCCACTACTTCCAAGAGCATCAGATCATGGTCGTCAATGACGCACCACTATCACACATCCTCAACAACCCCAAAGCTATGGGGCGAGTTGCCTTATGGGGCATCGAGCTGTACCCGCGGGGCATCATCTACGAGTGTCGCACTGCCATCAAGTCACAGATGCTTCCAAACTTCTTTGTCCATTGGATGGAGCTGCAGCTACCAAACACCCCGGATATGTCCCAACTGTGGACGATGAACTTTGATGGATCCAAGCGTGACGCCGGAGCCGAAGCCAGAGCCAAAGTAACCTTATATGCCCCAAGGGGATAAGATGAGGTACGTGTTGCAGATGAAATTCCGTGCATCCAACAATGAGGCAGAATATGAGGCGCTCATCCACGGCATGAGGATGGTCAAACTTTGTGGCACCACACACCTAGTCATCTACGGTGACTCCAACCTCGTCGTCCAGCAGACGATGAACGAGTGCTGAAAGGATCATATGGGCACCTAGAGTGGGGTGAATAGGTGCTACTTCAAATTTTACTCTTTTCCAAATTAGGGTTTGACAAGAAAGGTAAATTCTCTAGATTATGCAACTAAGGTGAATTTACCTATATGTCAAACTAGCACATACACTAAGCAAGAACAAGTAAAGTAAAGTGCGGTAAAGGATAGAAGTAACCAAAGTGGAGCACGAGGAGACACAAGGGTTTGTTTCCCGTAGTTCCTTACTTTTGAGGGGAAGTACGTCTAAGTTTGGAGAGGGTGTGGTTTCAAACCACCAACACCACGAGAGGCATCCCTTGTTCTCCGATGAACCTCACCCCAAAGGGTTCGATTCACCTCTTCCACTATATCGACAACCTTCGAGGTGGAAGCCAGCACCTTTACAACAAGTTCGAGGCACAGATCCACAACTTAATTGGACGCTCCCAAATACAAGCAAGTTGTCAAACAATCAAAGACAAGGTTGTGAGAATCAAATCAAAGCTAGGGTTTTTAAAGAAACACTAGAGCATGGGGGCCCTCAAGTGAACGAGGGGTAAATGAAGATCTCTCTTGGTGAAGCTGTAGATCAGGGCCTCCTCCTTTGATTCTCTAAAGATCAATGACTTTGGATGGTTGGATGAAGAGATCTTGTTGATTTGGTGGCTCAAAATGGGGATGGTGTTCTTGAGTGGGTCGAGCAACTGGAGAAAGGGGATAAGGTCCTCTATTTATAAGCAGCCCCTCCACCGAACCGTTTTATGACTGTTGGAGGATCTGCCAGACCGAAGACTCCGGTCTACACTGGAGACTCCGGCCAATCTCTGGACCAGCCTTCAGACCACCCATCAGATTGTCCCAGCGTCCCTGGGAAAGACTCCTCCGGAGATTCTTCAAAGTTTCTAGACCAAGTGGACCGGGGACTCCGGTCCAACCATACCGGAGACTTCGGCCTGAGGCTTGGACCGGAGACTCCGGTCAGTCTCCGGACCGACCTCCGGACCACCCATCAGACTGTCCCAGGCTGATTTCTAGAGCCCCCCCGGAGACTCCTGGGGGAACTCCGGACCACACCGGAGACTCTGGTCCACTCAGATTAGAGACTCCGGCTTGGAGTTTCCAAGAACTTGCATATGTGGTTAGTAATAAATCCGTAATTCAAGGGTCCATTTCACTTTGCATTATATCAACCTGTAGACATTAGCATACTATAAAATGATCTACTTGTTGTTAACGAACACCAAAAGTGATTACGACAGTAAATGTCATTTCAATCTCCCCCTTTTTGGTGTTTGATGACAACAAGTGATTTTGCATGGAATTATTTGCAATAAGATATAATAAGATATGGCAGTGTATAGCAATGCTCCCCCTGACTATGTGCACTAAGATAAACAATGTAAAACATCCACGACAGGTAGTAGATGGTTAAAGCACATAGTCATCACACGAGTTACAATAATGTAGGAGCAACCATCGTATCTCTCAAAATAAATATGAAGTTCGAGATGGCAAATAAAAAGCAAGTCCAATCCCATACAAATCCCGATGATAATGTCTTCTCCCCCTTTGGCATCGAAACACCGAAAAAGGGAAAAGACCTAAGCTAGCGCCCCAATGGATCAGTAGTCCTCGTCGTCATCATCCTTATCATCCTCATGCTCCTCATACATATCCTAATTCTCGTCATCCTCCTCCTCATAGCCATCATCATCATCTGGCGCTGTAGGCCCTTTTCCGTGAGAGCGAGAAGAGGAGGTACCCTGGTACCCAAATCCTGAGGTGACATCAGATAAGGTATTCCAATCCACCAAACTGTCATGTTGGCCATTCCATTCCCTAAAAGGTAGTGTGTAGTATGACTCAATGGATTTTTGAGCACCATGCTCATCAGTGTACTCATCACCACCTTCGTCATCTTCCTGTTCTCCCTGATTCTTGATCTCCTTGAGGAGTTTTGTGATGACCCAGCATACCACTGCATGTGTAGTATACTATAGTCGTTGACATGACACTCACAGAACACTGTTCCATAAATATCACATCCCTTAGAGTGGTACAACAGAAACATTGTGGGTCCATATTACAACATTCACACCTTATTATTATTACAATACCAGAAGTTCAGGACTTTAAAAGGTTTCAACTTACAAACCAGAATATAAAGTGTTTCAGCGGAATTTAAAAGTAGCAACTCCGACTAGGAGTTGAGCTCAGCAGCTTATTCTATAGAGTTCATGCTGCTCGGCTCCGTTGGTTACTACTAACTAGGATACTTAGTTGGACTCGTTATCATCAACACCATAGCGGATTTCATAATCCACTCCTTCAACACCTCCTGACAGGTCAGGCTCCTCGTAGAACACATCTTCTTGACATTCAACTGCATATATTGGCACGTCTTCGGGATCCTCAGAGTCTAAGCAAGGGATCAAAGGAAAGGATGAGTAAAAGCGTTACCTATATGCAAGGTGGGAAGTTTGATGCTCTAACTACCACCTCGGACTATAAGTCCTTGGTACTATGCAGTTTTTGTAAATCTTTCTTCAAAGATTGATTTTATTATAAAATCTATGACCATCAGCCTTCACAGATTTACCAGAACTTTCATGGAGTTCCTTTCCTGCCGCGTTCGTAGCTCCTTCCTAGAACAGGGAGTAACAAGTTACATTCTTACACTCTGCAGAGGTGCGTTACTTTACCCATGAGAGATCAACTCCTTGTTGCACAACCGGGCTTACTTTCTTGTCCACAATTCCATGTTGTGGGGCCCAGTAATTGGTCCAAGCCAATCACTACCCCCTTCGCGACCTCGCATGCCTCCTTGGTGTACACCATGCCCACATAATGAATTATGGCAATGGTTTGTACAAACCGTTAGATGCCAGAACTATCGTGGGACGATGAGGGTTCTCACCCATATGCTGCATATCCTCTATGAATTACCAATTAATATGCATGCTACGAGGATAATAACCACGACCTGCACATCCAGCTTCATGCGAGAGGAAGAATATACAGCTGACTTCTCCATCCTATTCCAAATCTCATGGCTAACGTGTAGTATACGACGCTAGAATCACTGATGTCAGGGGTTATTAAGTCCCTAATTGATCATCATTGTTGCAAATAGAACCCTAAGTTCTATTGCTCCATTATATCATCACCTAGGATGATATCTATGGTTTCTTTATTTGTGAAATTAATATTTTCTTTCTTTTAGAGTATATATGATAACACACAATTTGTAAATACTTTGATAAAGACTCTTCAAAGGATATGAGCAAGTGATGAACTTGCCTTGTGATGGCAAGGTAGTGAAGTCTAATGCTTGCACTAGACCTTGAGCTTCTATGTCTACAAACATCATTATTGCCCGGTAAGGACAATATTTCAAGAAGCAAAATGATTATGCTAAGTAATGTAATGCATCATTTAATTTGATATGCATTCTCCCCATTATTATAAAAATTCTTTTTAATAATAAAGGATTTATAAATATTACTTTTATATTTATAATATATATTGTATTTGTTTTTATTTTATTTCCCTTTTATCTGACTTTTATTGATTTAATAATTCTTTTAAGAATTATTACTTAAATATGACAAATTGTTATTAAATATTTATTTAGTATTTTTCAAAAATACTACAATATTAATATATAATGAAAGTGATTTGTATTTATTTTTATCATCTTTCAATAATTTTGTAAAATTCCATAAGGAATATATAAATTACAAAATTCTTAATAAAATTTTATGTCTAAAATTTTATATCTCAATTTATTTGGATAGTTTGGATTTTTGTGAATCCAAAAGTATTTTATTTATAATTTTTGGACTTTTATTTTATTTTCTAGAATTTTATTAATTTCAAGGGCATTTTGGTCTTTTCCTATTTATTAAAACATATTCTAAATGTCTTGGGCTGGCCATTTGGGCTTATTGGGCCCTTGTGGCCCAATAGGGCAAGGTCAAAACAATCACCCCGAAGGGTTTTCGGCCCACCCAGCCCACTTATTCACTGTCTCCTCTCTCGAGCTCACCCCTCTCCTTCTCCTTCCCTGACCCCGTGGTCAGTGATGTCGCCGCCGGCGATTCCCATCGTCGTGGACCGCCATGGTCACCGCCGTGGTGCAGGAAGGGATTGTCGACTCCGCTCTTCCCTCCTATCCAATTGGATTTGGACATGGAGCTCTCCTGCGACAGATCGATGCCATCCTGAACCCTAGGGTTTGGGATTGGCGTTGATCCTGGCGCCGCCGTTGCCGTCGTGCGCTGTGGTGATTCACCTCGCCCCTAGGCGTGACTATGGTCGTCGCCGTGGCGCTGTATGGGTCACAGCATCCCCCTCGGGTGCTCCCCGTGCCGCCATGGTCGTCGGCCACCTCTGCTTCGTCTTATATTCTCCAGCAAGGACCTTTGGTGAGTCATTCCTCTCCCCTTGGGCTCTTTCTGTACTAAGCCAATCTATGCTAGATGTTGGTGGTGACCTTCCTGGTTAATGTTCTATTCTTATTAGGGTTTTTTGGTTCTACTTAGGGTTCATACCCTGCTGTGGATTAGATACTAATGAATTGGATCATGTGTTGATTGTCCCTAAGCATACTAAATGATTATTAGTTGTGGTTTGCTGCTTAAGATGAACTGTGGTGGTGATAGTGGCTTATCAGATGATTCTATGAATTAATTTTGATGTGGTCAAATGATAAGGTTGCTATAGAATCTATACTTGGGATTCTTGTTGTTTACTGCTTCACCACTGTCATTATTTGGTTAAGGAAAGTGAGTGTTGTGTGATGAAATCACTGTATTAACACCTATTGGCTTAAGAATTCAGATGCAGTTTGAGATCAAATGGTTTCAAACAGTGAAGATATACATAGGTGAATATTTTGTTTATGATTCCTGTATTTAAAAACAGGAAAATGATTTACAGTGGCTTGGTTGTATCTGTGAAGATTGAATGCTTAATCTGATTAATATAGAATTGTTCTTGTGAAACCATCTTTGTATGGCACACAAGTTAGATTCTATTTCATTGTTTGGGTTGGTCCCAGCTTAAAATGAGTTTGGCTTTAAAGATAAGTAGAAATTTTCTCTTAAATCCCTAAGACCAATGATGTTGGTCTGAGGTTTAGGGATTTAGACCTCTATCTAATTGGTTCACATGAATTGATTCTGATAGTGATACCAGCTATTATTGCTTGAATCAAAGTTGGGAAAAGATACTTGTAAGCTTGATAACTTAGATAGATCCATAAGATTAGATTCTAAGGTGCTACTCTTGTCTTAGAGATGTGCCTAGAAGTTAAATCTTAGCTATATTCGTTCTTGAGTGAAAATATAGCTTGATGGATAAATCAATGATGTTGTTCTGAGATTTAGTTGGATCCTTATGCTTTTCTGTTTGCTTTTAGAGTTTAAAACCTCAGTGATGGATTCACCCCACTTGGGTGCTTTCTGAGAGTTTGAAGGAGATACAGATCATGTATGCTTGTCTAATCTTAGACAGATAGATCATTTGAGGGTCTATTTACTCACCACTGTCACTTGATGTTGTGGTTGCTAGTGGTGGATCTTGTGGTAGCTTGATCTTGTGGTTGATCTTGTGCTCCCTTGGTATATCCAGCTCCTGGCTTGTCCTTGATCTAGGCCATCATCTCCTGATCCTGATGGTTTGACCTTGGTCTTGCTATCCACCTGATCTTCCCCCTCCTTATGTCACCATCTTGGTGATGTGCTCCTGGGTTTTGGTTGGTTTGATCTAGCTTGCCTTTGGCTGCTGGCTGCTATGCTTGGTGTGTAAGAGCAATGGAATGGTGTGGGAATTGGTTTTCCCACGGCTGTGTAGGGAGTTCTGTTTGGTTGTGCTGCTGCTGTGGTGTTGACAGCACACACCATGCAGTTTGGTGTGTGTGTTGCTTGTGTGCTTGCTCCACATATGTGGATATGTTCAGAATTTTTGAAAGTTACTTTATCTTGTTACTTCTACCTGGCTGGTGAAACTTGCCCCTCTTTACTATTATCTGCCTTATGGCTTGAATTTATGAAATATTCATCCTTTCAGTGAAACTTTCCCCTTTTTACTAAGATTACTCAATGATGAACCTTGATCAGTGCACTTCACTGACAAGTCTGAGAGTAATATAATTTAACCTTAACTTTCTTTATTTTTTGTTTGTGTTTGTTTTGTAGGTACCAGACTTGGAAATTCAAGATTCTAGTTTAGGTTTTCTTCTTTATTTATAGAATAGTCAAATGTAATATTCTTTATTCATTTGTAATTTTAGTTCTATCCTTTTGTAATCTTTATTTTACTATTTTGTAATAAAGATTATACTATTATCAATAAAGAAATATTATTATTCTTTATTTATTTGCTATAATGAAGATTATGGATGATTCTAATAAGTTACATTTTTGTAACTTATTTATTAAATAAAATTATGAAATGGGCATTCATTTTTTAATTCCTCTCTTTATATAAAGTTTGAATTATTATTGGTTAACTCTGAATTAAATCAAATACTAAAACATTATTCAAAAATTCTTTTGAATTCTAATTCAAACACTCAAGTTTTAAACTCAAATTTCATTTCCCAAAACAAATAAATCCACAAAGATCATATCAAAGTCTATAACAATCATCCTTCAAGACTATACCTAATCTCAAAGTATGAAAGAAACCTTGATCACTTTAGGTTTTTTATTTGGCGAAAAAATTACCCACATTTTCACAGATGAATGCATGCAACATCTTAAATTCCTAAATCTACCATTCGTTAGTTCCTAAATGCTGGGATGTTACAGGTTTCTCCATGCGACGGTTGCTCTTGTAGGAGGCATGTTGTTGCTTGCGGATGTCCACATTCATGCAACAAAGGGTCCTGTCCTAGAATGAGGCCTTCTTGACCCTCTCATGTACATACTCGCGTGTCATGGGAGGCATGGGTGCATTGGAAGCACTCTTCCTCCAAGGCAAGTAGGAGAGGGGGCCCTCTCAGTCTTAGTGATCTCCTCTTCCTCATTGGAACAGGAGTGTCTAGGAGGAGGCCCCATGCGCCCCTTCTGCTGTAGTGATACAAGAGTGTGCTCCGTGAGGTTGGGAGGCAAAGAGAGTGGTGAACTGTGAGCCTGGGTGTTGATGAGCCTCATCACAAGCAGAGCATAGGGGGATCCTTATTGTACAATATGGCATGGTACATATCCTCAAATATGAAATCCATGATGTCAATAGGAGTCGCGTCTTCCTCGGGGCCAGCTAGGTGAATCTTGTGGGTATGGTATAGTAAGTTGACCAAACCACATCTGATGGCATCATCATTTCCAGCACTGGGGGAAATGGTCTGGTAGAATATCCTCAACATCAGATTGTAGAGGGGCTTGAGGCCCTTGGACCCGCCCACAACTCCCTCGCAACCATACAAAGGGTCAAGCTTGTTCTTGTTCTCCCCAAGAGCTGCTGAGTGCATACACTCCCCAACATGAGTGGACACACCCTGGAAGGTCTCAAAGATGGCATCATCAAAGTTATAGAAGGTAGCAGAGCAGCGGTGGTCTCCAGTCATCCAGGTCACAGTCCTTGCTTGGTCAGATCCAAACACAACCGTGGCATAGAACTGCTGCACAAGGGTGATGTTGTAATCCTCACGGAGCTCCATCAAACCGAACAACCCAAGCTTCTCACAAGTCCAGAGTGCATCAGTGAAGTAGGAGTTGTTCCGCATCTGCTCAACACTCATGTACTTCTGGGGGCACACAGGTGACTTGGTGAGCTTGCTGTAAATGTCTTGCATGAAAACAGCTTGCTCCTTCCTCCAATAGCATGGGTCATCGCTGGTCCACGGCAAGGCATAGAAATCTGTCTTCCGTAGCTCACAATGCTCCTTCTTTGACATGCGGGCCAAAGATTGGAGATTTTCGTACTCTGCCCTCTTGGCACGGTTCTCTTCCTCAACCCTATCCCGCTCCCTCCTCATGTATGCTGCATCATAGGCCTGCTATTTCCGGTTGGATGTGGGCACAACATACAGACCCTCGGACTCATCATATCGTGGATCACCCCTTTTTGACTTGGCCTTGGTGCGAGGAGGACGACGAGAACCAGAACCTTTGAACAACAATGAGGGAGATAGCATGGAGGTGAGCATATATGTCCCAGAAATGCAACACAATATCCTTGGGACTTTGCTAGACCTGTTTGAGTCATTCCACACCGGAGACTCCGTAGTGCACACCGGATTCTTCGGCTTAGGGCCGGAGTCTCCGGTCCTTAGGGCCGAAGTCTTTGGTCAGGAGCGTCAGGCATGCACTAGTATGCTTCGGGAGGGGGTGAATCTAACAGATCGGGCAAAGTAACGAGGCTAATGTGATAATGTGCACGAATACAAGTGATTCCAATGGGCAAAATCAGCACCAATCCTCAAAAACAAATCAAGGGATGAACCCTAGGTGGAAAAAGAGAATGAGAGGTACCAGATCTGTCCATTGGCTTGATTCCACCGGTGGGAAGAGCCCAATGGTGGAGGGGAGGAGGCAGGCTGGTGGCACAGCAGATCCCGGGGGATCCTTGACCTCCGGAGAGGATATTTGGAAGGGGAGGCGATGGGGTTGAGAGGGGAGGTCGGGGTGGAAGAATGAAACTGTCTGTTTCAGTTCACCCCGACCTCCCTTAAGTGGCCCCAAAACCGTCTGGACCGGAGACTCCGGTCTGCACCGGAGACTCCGGTATGGCCACACCTGAGACTCCGGTCCTCCTCGAACAAATGCTCCAGGTTTTTTGTGTTTGGGGACATATATGACAGAGAGTGTGTTTAAGACATGGGATAGGCTTGGTTAATATGACACACTATGAAGAATCAATAAGAACCATAGAAATCCACTAAAATGTTCAATAAAGCTCCAAATAGACATGAACCAAGAACCAACTCTTCAATAAGAAGAGGGCGATGGCCAAGTCCACCATGTAAGAGTTTGTGGCATGATACCGTGAAGAATTATCCTTGGGTTCATAGCCACTACTCATCAATGAAGCTCACATATCACAAAATGATATTAAGAGAATTGAATTTATTAATGTTGGCATTATGGGAGGAGGGATAGCCCAATGTATTAGGACCGCACTCACCTATCTCCATGCCTGCACCTAATCCAAATAAGAGTCAAGACATATGTGAGTATGCAAGGTGATCAAGTCAAGCTCCTTGAATCTATGATATTTAGTGCATTCCTCAAATAAAAAAACCTTGCTTCATCAAGTGGCTTCGTGAAGATGTCGGCAAGTTGGTCTTTGGTTGACACATAAGATAGCTCGGTATCACCTCGAGCAACATGATCTCTAATGAAGTGATGACGAATCTCAATATGCTTTGTACTTGTGTGATCCACCAGGTTATAGGAAATCTTGATAGCACTTTCATTGTGACATAGAAGAGGCACTTTGTCACAATGGACACCGTATTCCTTTAAAGTTTGCCTCATCCATAGAAATTGAGTACAAGCACTAGTAGCTGCCACATACTCGGCTTCGGTGGTGGAGAGAGATATACAATTTTGCTTCTTAGAAGACTAACACACCAAGGACCTACCAACGAATTGGCAAGCCCCGGAGGTTGATTTTCTATCATCCTTATCCCCCACCACATTCGAGTCCGAGTATCCACAAAGAGAAAATGTTGAGCCTCAAGGATACCAAATACCATAGTGTGGGGTATGAACTAAATATCGAAAGATTCTCTTGACCTCCATTAAATGTCTTTCTTTAGGAGCCGCTTGATATCTTGCACACACTCCTACACTCAACACAATATCGGGTCTAGATGCACAAAGGTAAAGCAAAGAACCAATCATAGACCGGTATACCTTTTGATCCACATCTTTACCATTTGGATTTAGTTCAAGATGAGTCTTTGTTGCCATGGGGGTAGGAACTCCATTTAAATCTTTCATGTTAAATCTTTTGAGAATATCTTGAGTATACTTGACTTGGTTGAAGAATGTTCCTCCTCTTACTTGCTTGATCTCAAAACCAAGAAATACTCTCAACTCCCCCATCACAGACATCCAGAACCTATTAGTCATAAGCTTTGAGAATTCATCATTAAAAGCTTTGGTAGATGAGCCAAAGATAATATCATCAACATATATTTGGCATACAAAAAGATCCCCATTGACCTTCTTAGTAAAAAGAGTGGGATCGATTTTCCCAACCTCAAACCCACGGTCCAACAACAACTCTCTAAGGTGCTCATACCACGTGCATGGGGCTTGTTTGAGCCCATAGAGCGCCTTATCAAGTTTGTAGACATGGTTTGGGAAGTTGGGATCCTCGAACCCTGGGGGTTGCTTTACATATACCAACTCATTTAATGGACCATTAAGAAATGCACTTTCTACATCCATTTTTTGCAACTTAAAGTTATGATGTGCCGCATAAGCAAGAAGGATACATATGGACTCAAGGCGAGCCATGGGTGCATATGTCTCTCCATAATCAATGCCTTCAATTTGAGAGAGCCCTTGTGCAATCAATATTGCCTTGTTCCTTACAACAATTCCATGCTCATCTTGCTTGTTCTTGAATATCCACTTGGTGCCTATAACATTGCGGCAATCCTTTGGGTTTTCAACTAACTTACACACTTTATTTCTCTCAAAGTTGTTGAGCTCTTTGTGCATTGCTTCTAACCAATCCGAATCTTCAAGAGCTTCCCATACTTTCTTTAGTTCTATCATGGAGATGTGTGCTTGATGTTCACTAAACCTCTTCAGTTGTTCTCTAGTGGACATTCTTCTCCTTAGATCTCCAACCACATTCTCTAGAGAGGGGTATCTTAACTCCAACATTCTATCCATTCTAGCTTTACGAGGAGTTTTGATCTCCTTGTTGTTTCTTGGGGGATCTCTTCATCATTTTGGTCCTAGTCTTGACCATTTACTTGACCTTGATCATCATCAGAATCATTCTCTTCACTAAGAGGCAAAGATTGACCTTGGTCTTGATCACGCACACTACTAGACTAGAGTTGAGCTGCTCTCACGACAGATTGTATAGGTCTTCCTTGTGAAATAGACCGAGCAGCACTTGACATTCTAGAGAATGGTGACTCAAGCTCCTCCTCACTAGGGGTATCTCCCTGATCAACTTGTTGAGGGTCCATAGCTTGTATTTGGCTTGGGTCATTGTCCTCCTCGATAGAGGGAGCTTGTTGAAGTTGTGAAGATGAGGGCTCCACTTGAGTAGAGCATAGTTCTTCTCAATCTGCCATAAGGGTTCCTCAACGGGGCAGATAGATCCAACACCCATTCTTCCTATGGCATCCTGAGGCATTTCATTATCTGCATCACAAACATCAACACGCCCCCCTTGGGGACCATCATATTCTTCGAAAACCACACTACAAGATTCTATGCTAGCTCCGGAGAGCTTATCATATACTCTATAAGTATGAGATTCGAGACCATAGCCAACAAAAATACCCTCTAATGCTTTGGAATCAAATTTGGACAAACGAGCACCATTTTTAGATAGAAACGCTTACAACCGAACACGCGGAAGTAAGATACATTGGGCTTGTTACCGGTAAGTATTTCATATGGAGTCTTGATCAATTTCTTGTGGAGGTAGAGCTGGTTTGATGCATGGCATGTGGTGGATATTGCTTCGGCCCAAAAATTATATGGAGATTTGAACTCCGCCAACATGGTCCTTGCCATATCAATCAGAGTCTGGTTCTTCCTCTCGGCTACACCATTTTGTTAAGGGGTATATGCAGCAGAATATTGGTGTTTTATCCCCTCATCACTAAGAAATCCATTCAAGGTGTAGTTCTTGAATTCGGTGCCATTGTCACTCCTTATAATCAACACATGGACATTGTATTAACGTTGAACCATGTTGATGAAGTCGATGAAGTTTTCTTGGGTCTCACTTTTCAGCTTGAAGAAATATACCCATGTGTATCTTGAATAGTCATCAACAATCACCAAACAATATTTCTTCCCACCAAGACTTGCATGAGATGTAGGACCAAACATATCCACATGAAGGAGCTCTAGGATCCTCTTGGACTTGACATAGTTGGTCGGCTTGTGGGGAGAATCATGCATCTTTCCTTCAACACAAGCCCTGCAAACACGATCTTTGGCAAATCAAACATTTTCTTTTAGTCCAACAATATGGCCATCCTTGTTAAGACTTTGCAAAGTTCTCATGTTGACATGGGCTAGTTGGCGATGCCATAACCAACCCACATCGGCCTTTCCGAATAAGCACATCGCACTTATAGTGGTTTGCCCCGAAAATTCCACCACGTACAAGTCATTTTCGACGTACCCAACAAAAGCGACCTTGAGAGACTTGCTCCACATGAGGAACACAATATCATTATCAATAAGTATTTCAAATCCCATCTTTCCAAGAGCACGGACTGAAAGTAAATTATAGCCAAGGGTCTCAACAAGCATGACGTCCACGAGTGTAATGTCGTGGGCAACCACAACTTTTCCAAGACCCATTACCTTAGACTTAGACTTGTCGGCATATGTCACGGATATTTGATCATCATTTGGTCTCAACACCTTGGCAATAGATGTGCTTCCGGTCATATGACTTGTGCATCCCCTATCAAGCACCCACTTTGACCCTCCGGAAGCATAGGTCTACAAAAGATCAAGCTAGTTTTTAGGTACCCATTTTTTAATGGGTCCTCTTTTGTTAGCAACAAGGGTCTTGGGAACCCAAATAGACCAAGAAATATACCCATCAAATGGGCCAACATATTGTGCATACACTTCACCATAATAATCACACATTAAAACATAGTGAGGGTTAGCACTTCCTGCAAAATCATCATGAGACATAGTTTTGCTACTTGTGGTCTTACTTCCCACAATGGCCTTGTCTTTTTCTTGTGCGGGATTGGCCTTCTTCTTGTTGTTGTTGTTCTTATTCTTGGCTTTGGTGACAAAGCCAATGCCCCCTTTATCACCATTTGGCCTTTTCTTACTCAAGAGGTCATCAATGGACTTGTTTCCTTTTGGAAAGGTGGCCTTGGCTAGCTCCCCCTTCAACCTAGAATTTTCTTCAAGAATATTTGTACTACTAGAAGGAATGAAATTACTAGGTGAAGGAATATTGGTCAATTGAGTTTGAAGCTTTTCATGGGACTTTGTGAGTGCCAAGAGTTCACTTTCTAAGGCCTTGTGAGCCTTGTCAAGCAACCTAAAGTCCTCGGCAAGTTTTTCATGAACAACACCAAACTCAATCTTGTCCTTTTTAGCCCTTTTATATTTAGCAATAGCATGGTCTTGTTCCTTAATGAGTCTATTAAAAATTATGTCATTAGCCCCATCAAGCACTTCAAGTTTTAGTTCAAGGGACATCCTAGTCTCTTGTTCTTCTTCTAGAGCATTATTTAGAGATTCTACCCCAATCATGTGTTCTATCCCTAGTTTACATCTCTCATCAAGAAGCTCTTGTGTTTGAGAAAGTTGATCTAAGAGGTCCACAAAATGTCTCTTGTGTTCGCCTTGCAAGTTATTCATGAACTCATCAAAATCAATTATTTCCTTTTGACCTCAAGAGACATCTCATCATCAATTTCATCATTAATCAAGGGGTAGGGGTGTGATGATGATGATACCTCCATTCCTCTTGCCATGAGGCAAGTGACGTTCTTGTTGGAGATATTCTCATTTGGAGATTCGAAGAGGGAGAATGTGGGAGTAGAAGTAGTGGCAAGAGTAGCCACACCACTTGACGTTTCCTCTTCATCATCTTCATTGTCGGAGGAGAGTTCTTCATGAGTGATCAATACAATCTCACCGACTTCTTATTGATGGGATTCTTCTTGATGAAGGGTTTCTTGAAAGGAGCTTTGGTAGTTTTCTTCAACACAAGTTTACCCCCATGATCTTCTCTCTTCTCATAGGGACAACCCGCCACAAAGTGATAACGGTCTCCACAAATGAAGCAAGTTCTCATTTTAGTGACATTGTATCTTCTTCCATTCAGGTTGCTTCTTCATTGCATTTCCATCTTGGCCTTAGCGGGATCTTTCGAAAAGTTCTTTGCATAGAAGGCCATATATTCACCATGGGCAATCTTGACATCATCGGGATGGCTCATGGATAAGCCTTCATCACTATCATCTTCATCCACATGCTCCACAACTTTTGCCTTTAATGCAAGTTTGACACCATTGCTCATTCCAAGGGCTCGAGCACGGGCATCTTTGGCATTCTTGGCGGCGACCTTGAAAGAGGCCATCTCTTTCATAACTTCATTGGAGGTCATGAGGTTGTAGTTGTGTCTTCCTTGTAGGCTCTTCTAGTAGGTGGGATCAAAGGGCATGAGTGCACTCACATATTTCCTTTTTATCCAAGCATCATCCACATGTGAGGCACTCACATTCCTAAAGGCAGTGGCGGTGGCGGTGGACTTGATCCTACGATACATGTCTTCATGATCTTCACCATCCTTCATATAGAAGCCGTCGGCTTTATTTCTTAGTGCATCATACCAGTTCCTTTTCATGCTCTCATTTCCAACATATAGCTCTGTGAGAGCATCCCAATCTTCCTTGGCGGTGTTGAGGTGTTCAATGTGAGGGAAATATTTTGCACCCAATCCTTGTTGAATCATGTGAAAAGCGGTGGCATTGAGTTGACTATTGAAAACTTCTCTTCTTGTCAAGTTGGTTGGATCCACAATACGGAGTCCTTCTTCAATGATATTCCATAACTCAATACACGAGCTGCGCACATGAGATTTCATTAGTGATTGCCATTGAGCCAAAGGAGATGCAGCAAGATTTGGGGTCTCCTCTATTGTTTATATGAGGGTGAGGAATTGGGGGTCGAGAGAGTACCATCCTTGAGACTCATGGTGCTCTCCCTTCCCACCATCCCTTTTTGTGGAAGAATTAGTGTTGTTTGGATTATCCCCCACATCCACAGCCCCGGGTGATGTCGGGTCATTCACCTTGGGTAATGAAGGTGGTTCCTCTTGAGGAGAAGATGATGACGAGACATGTTTATCTTTAACAAGTTGCTCAAGTAACTTTTGCAATTGTTTGATCTTGTTTCCCAAGGTGGAGCTCAATCTTGTTTCCAAGTTATTGAGATCCTCCATGGTCACCGTGTGACTAGGCTCCCTATCATCTTCTCCTAAATGGCTACCCATATACTCTTAGGCGGTAAATCCCGAATAAAGAGCCGAGGCTCTGATACCAATTGAAAGAATCATATGGGCACCTAGAGGGAGGGGGTGAATAGGTGCTACTTCAAATTTTACTCCTTTTCAAATTAAGTTTTGACAAGAAAGGTAAATTCTCTAGATTATGCAACTAAGGTGAATTTACCTATATGTCAAACTAGCACATACACTAAGAAAGAACAAGTAAAGTAAAGTGTGGTAAAGGATAGAAGTAACCAAAGTGGAGCACGAGGAGACACAAGGTTTGTTTCCCGTAGTTCCTTCCTTTTGAGGGTAAGTACGTCTACGTTTGGAGAGGGGGTGGTTTCAAACCACCAACGCCATGAGAGGCCTCCCTTGTTCTCCGATGAACCTCACCCCAAAGGGTTCAATTCACCTCTTCCACTATATCGGCAACCTTCGAGGTGGAAGCCAGCACCTTTACAACAAGTTCGAGGCACAGATCCACAACTTAATTGGAGGCTCCCGAATATAAGCAAGTTGTCAAACAATCAAAGACAATGTTGTAAGAACCAAATCAAAAGCTAGGGTTTCAAAAGAAACACTAGATCATGGGGGCCCTCAAGTGAATAAGGGGGAAATGAAGATCTCGCTTGGTGAAGCTGTAGATCAAGGCCTCCTCCTTTGATTCTCCAAAGATCAATGACTTTGGGTGGTTGGATGAAGAGATCTTGTTGATTTGGTGGCTCAAAATGGGGATGGTGTTCTTGAGTGGGTTGAGCAGCTGGAGAAAGGGGACTTCGGACAATCTCCGGACTAGCCTTCGGACCACCCATCAGATTGTCCCAACGTCCCTGGGAAAGACTCCTCCGGAGATTCTTCAAAGTTTCTGGACCAAGTGGACCAGAGACTCCGGTCTAGCCACACTAGAGACTCTGGTCCGAGGCTTGGACCGGAGACTCCGGTCAGTCTCCGGACCACCCATCAGACTGTCCTAGGCTGATTTCTGAGCCCCCTCCAGAGACTCCTGGGGGAACTCCGGACCACACCGGAGACTCTGGTTTGGAGTTTCTAGGAGCTTGCATATGTGGTCAGTAATAAATCCGTAATTCAAGGGTCCTTTTCACTTTGCATTATATCAACCTGTAGACATTAGCATACTGTAAAATGATCTACTTGTTGTTAACGAACACCAAAAGTGAGTACGACAATAAATGTACTTTCAAGTGCGATGCCCATAGAAGCAACATGATCGCCTACTGTGTGCTCTACAACTCACTCGAAGGAGACTTTGACGGATGCGAACTCCAGTACGTTGGTCAGGAAAGCAATGAGGAGGCCAACAAGCTTTCCAACATTGGCTCCACCTGCACCCCGGTGCCATCAGGTGTGTTCCTCGAGAAAATATACGTGCCCTCCATCAAGCGTAAAAATCCGAGGGACACAATCGACACCATGGGACACATAGGGGCTATGCCACATAAGAAAACCGAAGCACCCGAAGAGCTGGATACAGACTTCGAACCGGTGAGTCTCATGCAAGTCATGGCAATTGAGGAAACATGGACTCAGCCATACGTCAAGTACCTGGTGAGCAAACAACTGCCCGAAGACCTGGCGGATGCTAGGCATATCGCTCGCTGATCAAAGGCCTTCACCATCATCAACGGCGAGCTGTAAAAATGAAGCATCTCTGGAGTGATCCAATGATGCGTCACCAACAGTGACGGGAAGAGCATCCTCCTTGACATCCATGAAGGCATCTGCGGTCACCACGCCGGCAATCGCACCCTAGTCGCCAAGCCTCTACGAGCTAGCTTCTACTGGCCAACCGCGATGCACAACGCCAAGGACATCGTCAAGAAGTGCAATGCTTGCCAAAGGTTTGTATACAAGCCACACGCGCCTGGCTCAGAGCTGTGACCCATACCATTGGCATGTCCCTTCACCCAGTGGGGACTCGAAATGGTCGAAAAGCTGCAGAATTCCACTCCTAGAGGACATGCCTTCCTCCTGGTAGCAGTCGACAAGTTCACAAAGTGGATTGAAGCCATGCCTGTTACTAACCAAACTGGCACCACTGCCGTCAAGTTTTTCCAGTCCATTGTTTACAGGTTCGGGGTGCCTCACCACATCATAACCGACAATGGCACGAACTTCACCTCGAAGGAGTTCCGGAACTTCTGCGAAGGACTTGGCATTAACATCACATACGCCTCTGTGGTGCATCCGCAGACCAATGGGCAGGTTGAAAAGGACAACAACCTCGTATGAAACGGAATCAAGAAGCGGCTACTACACCCACTTGAATGATTGGCGAGAGCCTAGGCAGATGATCTACCCTCTGTCCTCTGGAGCCTGCGCATAACACCAAACAACACCACCGGCTACACACCCTTCTTCATGGTGCATGGATCCGAAGCAATGCTACCCGCTGAGGTACACTATAAGGCCCCACGGGTCGTCGCTTACCGCAAATCCAAATCAATAGTTGCACTAGAAGATGCCGCCGAGACACTAAACGAAGCCCACGACATCGCCGCAGCCCGTTCGA
Source organism: Avena sativa (assembly GCA_916181665.1). Lineage (NCBI taxonomy): Eukaryota > Viridiplantae > Streptophyta > Magnoliopsida > Poales > Poaceae > Avena > Avena sativa. The sequence goes on along the minus strand of OV702293.1, from coordinate 236,671,549 downwards.
TGGTGTACCAGCAAAGTCTCTGCAACTACCACAATAGACGGCTACGCCCAAGGTCCTTCGTCGAAGGAGACCTAGTCTTGCGACTCAAGCAGAAAGGGCACCTGAAGCTATAGTCACCCTGGTAAGGACCCTACATGGTCATTGAATTAATCCCAAGTGGCGCCTACCGCCTCAAGGACTTCGAGTCCGGAGTAGCATTGACGAGGTTTCGACTCGTCAATGCTTATAGTTATGGACTTGGGTTATGGATAATATGGGGATGCTAGAGATCGCGAGATGGTTAATAGACACACAACAAGGGGACACGAAGTTTACCCAGGTGCAGGCCCCCGGAGGGAAAACCCTACTCTTGCTTGTCTGTTCTTGATTGACGGCGGAACCAAAAGTTATAGGGGTGCGCAAATGCAATATGGCGTGAGGTGTGTGTACGAGTTGAAGAGATCATCCTCGTCGTGCCCTTCTGGCCTTTATATAGATAGGCCAGGTCCCAGGGGTAGGTCGAGTCGGTTACATGTTAGGGTTTCACCCTTGAATATTCTATCTATGATTTGGCCGTGTCCTTCAAGGAGTCGAACTTCTACTGGGCTTGGGCCACCCGGAGTCTCCTTGGGCAACAAGTCTTCACGTGTGCCTTACCTGGGCTGGACCGAGTATACCAATGTGAGGTGCCCGTAGGGCATATCCATGTCAAGCATACTCCAATCCCTAGAACGTCGCTGATGGATTCAAGTGCACTGATCATTTGTAGCTAGTTTCGAAGTTAAGATGTCGATCCCACATGGAGCCCAAAGATAAGTGTTTATGGGTGAAGTCTCTATCACACTCAAAGTTGTCACAGGTCTTCGAGTGAATTGACTATAAGTGTTGAAATAAGAATAAAATTTGGATTAAAGGAATGTATTTAAATAAAAATAAAATGTAAACTTTAGAAATAAAAAGCATAAAAGTAAAGAACGATTAATTGTTTATTGTTTCCTACAGATGGCAAAGTAGGCGCGGAGAGATATAGTTCATGGTGATAGTGAATGTGCTAGGTGGACGAGTGATAAATGTAACAATTATAATCTTATAAATATATGTGTAGGCGAGTAACCCATAATTAGTTGGAACTCCTCTTGGTAAATTTCATCCCAACTTCAATAATCCTACTAGTCTGTTACCAAAACCATGGTTATTCACCAGACGGTTAAGATCCTTCAGGTTGCTTAGCAATTAAGCTCCTTGGATCAGACTAATGCAATAAGCATAGTGGTTCCTCATGATCCTCGAGTCAAACTAGTTTCTCATTGATATCCCTATGTCACTCGGTGGTCGCCGTTCTTCTAGCGAACAAGATCCTATCTATGTAGAATAAAGCATCACATTGTCTGGGCCCTTAATTAGACAACAAGCATTAGGCATCCCACAGATAGTCAAGCACACATAATATAATAATTAAAATAAATCACAAACTAATGGAAATTATATAGCCACATCACATCTCACCAATCCCTTGCATCTCCCATGCCCAAAGGAACTTACTCACACATGAGAGAAGAAAGCATCATCAATATATTTAAATAAAGGGAGTTCTTCTTGATATTACCCTAGAGATCCACAATAGAAATAGAAAAGCAATCCAACACAATTCAAGATAGGAAGAAACAATCTCAAACCCTAGTCTTACATGGTGAAGATCTCTCTCTCTGGCTATGGGGTGTGGTGTCTAGGAGGTCGAATATCGCGGAGCGAGATGAAGAACTGATGCAGCTCAAATCACTGTAGAGCTTCGTTGGGAGACCCCAAGAGGAAGGTATGATGAGCACAGCAGCAAGTTTTCCCTCAGTAAGAAACCAAGGTTATCGAACCAGTAGGAGGAAGGAAACGACTCCAAGGTGTTGCTAGCAACTTGGAAACCTGCACAACACAAACTCAAGACTTTGCCCCCAATGAACAGTGAGGTTGTCAATCTCACCGGTTTGCTGAAAACAAAGGTTTAACTGTATGGTGTGGAAGGTAATGGTGGTTTGCAGAGAGTAAACAGGAACAATGGAAGATGTATCAATGGTAAAGATTGGACCGGGGTCCATAGTTCACTAGAGGTGTTATCCTTAAGATAAACAACATAACATGTTGGGTAAACAAATTACAGCGGGGCAATTAACAGGACTGAGCAAGGCATAACAATGCAACACTAGACATTCATGTTCCTATGAGATTTGATTGGGCAATACAACAATATACATAGACCGCCATCCAACTGCAACTATGACTAGTAGTCCACCTTCAGGTTATCATACGAACCCCCTCCAGTATTAAGTTGCAAGCAACGGATAACTTCTTTAAGCAAAGTGTGTAAGGTAAACAATTCACTTGATCGTTGTTTTCTCCCTAGTAGCAAGAACACATCTACAACCTTAGAGATTTCTGTCACTTCCCTAGATTAAATAGAGGCATGAACCCACTATCGAGCATAAATACTCCCTCTTGGAGTCACTAGCATCTACTTGGCCAAGATAGCTACTAGAAACGGAGAGCATGCAAGATCTCAAACAACACAGACATGATAGAATCAATAAGATATAATCATTAACCAATATAACATACTAATCTCAATATCCATCGGATCCCCATAAACACAACATGCATGATTACAAATAGATGATCTTGATCATGAACGTAGCTCACACGATCTAAACATGGTAGCACAAAGGAGGAGAAACAACCATCTAGATACTACATGGACCCGTAGTCCAAGGTGGAACTACTCACGCATCATACCGGAGGCTGGCATGGTGATGAAGAAGGCCTCCAGGACGATATCTCCCCTCTGGCAGGGTGCCGAGAAGAGCTTTAGATCCCCCCGATCTAGGGATGATGGTGGAGGCGCCTATGGACTATTTCGTGGAAGATTTATCAGGTACTTAGGGTTTTGGTATCGAGGGCTTCTTATAGGCAAAGAGGGAGGCCTAGGGGGTGCCCGAGGGGGCTGCACCCCCTAGGCGCAGGTCAGGCCTGGTCGTGCGGCCAGGGGTGTGGCCCCCTCGAGGCCCTCCTCCATCTTGTCTTCTGGCTCCGTGTTCGCCACGGTAAAATATTGACTTTGGCTTTTGTCCCGTCCAATTCCGAGAATATTCATTTTCTGCCTTTTTTGGAACCAAAAACATAAGAAAACATGCAACTGGCACTATGGCATCTTGTTAATAGGTTAGTACCAGAAAACGTATAAAAATACCTCAAAGTGAAGACAAAGCAAAGAAAAGTAGATACTAAACAAGCATGGAACATAAAAAATTATAGATACGTTTACGACGTATCAAACATCCCCAAGCTTAACTCCTGCTCATCCTCGAGTAGGTAAGTGATAAAAAGAATAATTTTTGAGGTGACATGCACCATCAAAATCAATATCAAACCATTTGCAAGCATTAAAAGCTGGGATCAAAGTACTCTAAACATGAGCATGAAAGATGTAGTTCTAACAATAAGACAAAGTAACTATGCATGCAACATGAAAGGTTACAAACAAAGAACATGAATAACAATGCATTGAAAGACGTTTGTTTGTTTCACATATAGAAAACATAGCATAGTGGCATATAGCTTGTCCCTCATGGAGTAGCAATAAATGCATAGGAAACCTTCAAAGTTCATAAGAGTTACTAGATACAAATAGTTCAAGAGCAAGTAATATCAACAATATGCATTAATCAATAAGTTTTGGGACAATTCACATAGAACTAAGAATGGCAACTATGCTCTCTTAATTGGTGCCTAAGGATAGAAGGTGGAGACTCAATATAAAAGTGGAAGAAAGGACCTACATAAAAGGGAAGCAGGGATTTCAAGTCTCATAAAAAGCTTCCAAATATTATGGTACTTGTTAGCTTTTAGCTCTCATTGCCCCTATCATAAGCATCTTCAAGTGATTAAAGTTAAAGTGAACAAACTATGGAGTATATGCTTGACAAATTATAAGTTTGAAATCTCATGTCCCTTGAGTACGAGGGCCGCTCCTCATGCTACTCAACTTTAGTCACCGGTAAGTTCTTGTCATAGTAAGTACATGTGTATCATAGAGTACTGCCAATGGGGTACCCCTTGCACATGATATAGGAGCTATCCCATAATCAAAATGACAAGGCAAGGAGACAATGAGAATCTCATCAATCTTCTTATTTACCATGGGAAAATGGTGCTTTTTTTTCTCTCTTTCCTCTTTTCAATGTGTCTCTTTTTTATAAGAAGAAAGCTTCATAGATTGCTCACTATGGTGATGTTGCAAGTTTCCACCATGATTATGCATGGCTTAGGCTAGCAGCCCAGGTGTTTCTCTAACACACATACATAACTCCATGGACTTACAATCTCCCCTTTTATTTCACACCGATGACATCCGCAAAAAAGAGCATGATATCAACTGGGTACAGTGTACAAGTGAAATGTTGAAAGCGTTCCCCATGACAACATGGTTCTGCTAATTCCAACGTATAAGTGCAAGCATATACAACATAGATGACACAATGTTTCAAGTTTATTTAGGGGCAAGAAAAATAAAGTGTGCCATCAAGTTTTTGAGAGCTTTAATCACTAAGTTTCACATAACACAATAACTTTTTAATTGGAAGATAGATAAAACAAGAATATACTTGGAATGGTGTAACACACCATGCATAGGAATTTATAGTGGACACTTTGGAATAACTTGGTTTCTTGGGATTTAGATGCATGAGTAGAGCTTACTCATACAAGTGGAGGCTAGCAAAAGATTGGGAGCGACCAACTAAGAGAGCAATAAAGGCCATAATCATGCAGAGCGACAAAACATTACTAATCAAAGCATAAAGTGGTACCACAAGTCAAAAACTAAATGATCATAGAGGATATGGTGACTGGTTCATAGCCATAACATGGTGTGAGCATGTGCCAAGTCAACCCAAACAAAGTATCAAAGGAGAATACCAAAATACTATGCTTTTGTATGCTAAAACAACACATGATTCTTTAAAGGAACATTAAGCAATCCTAATTGTTTGGAACAAGTCATCCTACAACAATAATCACTAAGAATAAGGTCAAAACAACATCTAGCATGACATGATAAAGTCTAAGTCACAGTCAAAGCAAACTCCTCTTGTACTACTTAAGCAAGAACTTCCTACTCCTTTCCAACACCAATCAACTTATTTGAAGCAACACAACAAGAATGGTGGTCCAACTACTTTATTCAAACAAAGAAAACAAAAACCAAAAACGAAAACTAAGACGCTCCAAGAACAACACAAGTTGTGCATGAAATAATAAAAACGAAGTGTCTAGAAAGACTTGAGATTTTTATTGATGAAGAAGGGGATGCCTTGGGAATCCCCAAGCTTTGACGCTTGTACCTCTTGAATATTTCTTGGGGTGACACAGGGTGGCATCCCCAAGCTTGAGCTTTTGTCTATTCTTCATCTCGTTACATCATTCTTTCTCTACACCTGAAAATTTTCCTTCATACAAAACTTCACACAATCTTCATTAGCAACATTAGTGCATTCAAAAGATAATAGACCTTTGGGTTTAGCTTTAAAACAACAAAAATTTCACTAAAGACACAAGATACTATAGCAATTCCCTAAAAAATCTCAATTTCCCAAAAAGAACCCAAAAAGGAATCAATAAGAAGCAAATGCAAATAATGGCAGAAATCTGTCAAAACAGACCAGCAGGTAAAAACCAATTTTTTCGAAGACCTTCTGTTGCTCAAATCAAAAAGTGTTGAACAAACTAAAGTTAGCTAATAAACTGGGGGATTTATTCATAAAATTACAGCTAAATCTGACTTATAGATATTTTACACGAATTTTTACAGTGGAGCACAAAAATCTGTTTTGGGATAGCAACTCCCCAAATCTTACTTTCCTCTCATTAGAGGTTATTCTTGGAAAAAAAATCAAATAAAAAGGATAAGTAGAGGTCATTATAGAAGTAATAACTTCCAAGACTCAAGAAAACTATTGGGTTATCTCCCAAGAAGTACTTTTCTTTAACGCCTTAAAGTTAGGCTTGATAGTTTGAGAAGATGCTCACATAAGAAATATGAATTGAAGTAAAAGAGAGCATCAAGAATCAAATTCAAAACACATTTAAGTATAATCCACTTCCAATGCATAGGAATCTTGTATGCAAATAAATTCACAAAGAACAAAGTGCCAAACATAGGAACATAAAACAAGAGTAACTTCAAAACATTTCAACACACACAGAGGTGTTTCAGTACGATGAAAACTTCTACAACCATATTTTACTCTCTCATAATACTTTTTAGTAGCCTCATGAATAAACTCAAAAATATAACTATCACATAAGGTATGCCTTTCATGATCTACAAACACATAATTTATATCAAGCTAAAAAATAGTGGGATTAAAACCTTCGGACCCACTTTTAACAATTTTATAACAAGGTGGCTGATCATTCAATAGATGACCATCATGTAGAGCTTTATCATAAACATTTTCTAAGCAAAACTCTTTAGTACCATGCATTTTGAAGTCATGCACAAATAAATTATTATCATAGATAACTGGAGCATAATTATTATCACAAGTTTTACCCATAGTAGGTATCTCAAAAGAATCCACAGGAACATAACTTTCATCCTCCTTTGGTAAGCATGGGGGACAATCAAATAATGTAAGGGATAAAGAGTTACTCTCATTAGAAGGTAGGCATGGGTAGCTAATCCATTCTTCCTCCTTTTGTTCATCACTCTCCTCCTCATTTTCATCTAATGAGCTTTCAGGTTCAGCAATTTCTTCTTCCATAGGCGCCTGCAAATTGTGGACACATTCTTCTGCATGACAGAGTCTCTCTTTATAATCAATGATATAACAATTATTGCTGAAATTTTCTATGCAATGATCAAGGATAGAAGAGACCATCTTTTTAAGGTCTTTACAAGCAACACAAGTTTCACAGTTTTTAGACATGAAGGATTCTATTTCAGAAGCTCCCATAAACAAAACAAATTGATCTACTTCTTCGAATCCAAGATGAATATAGTTATTCCAATGATAGTTCATAACTACAAATTCTTTATTAAAGCCACATTGGAATTTAAGATGTTTAGTATCTTGTTCAGAGCAACAATTTATATCATGGCGTTTAATCAAAATTTTAGCAATTAGATCCAACCTTTTTAGCATGACTCTCATGACTTTACCCTTATAAGATTATATATACCTTATAAAATCTTCCATGGAGGTTCTAGCAGGCGGTGGTTCATCTACTACCTTAGCAGTGATAGTAGTTTTCCCAAATAGGAAACCGAGTGGGTTATCCATAATGAAATAGTGACTGGAGCAGAACTAGACATAAAAACAACTTGAAGTAGGAACTAATTTTTTGTGTTTTTGGTAAGAGAAAGCAAACCAAACAAAACTAATTTTTTTGGAGTTTTTGATAAAAAGAGGCAAACAGAACAAGACAAAAGAAACTAAGAAGCATGATGCAGCTCAGATCACTATAGAGCTTCGTTGGGAGACCCCAAGAGGAAGGTAAGATGAGCACAACAGCAAGTTTTCCCTCAGTAAAAAACCAAGGTTATTGAACCGGTAGGAGGAAGGAAATGACTCCAAGGTGTTGCTAGCAACTTGGAAACCTGCACAACACAAACTCAAGACTTTGCCCCAACGAACAGTGAGGTTGTCAATCTCACCGGTTTGCTAAAAACAAAGGTTTAACTATATCGTGTGGAAGGTAATGGTGGTTTGCAGAAAGTAAATTGGAACAGTGGAAGATGTATCAATAGTAAAGATTGGACCGGGGTCCATAGTTCACTAGAGGTGTTCTCCTTAAGATAAAAAACATAACATGCTGGGTAAACAAATTACATCGGGGCAATTGACAGGACAGAGCAAGACATAACAATGCAATACTAGACATTCACGATCCTATGAGATTTGATTGGGAAATACAACAATATACATAGACCGCCATCCAACTGCATCTATGACTAGTAATCCACCTTCAGGGTATCATCCGAACCCCCTCTAGTATTAAGTTGCAAGCAACGGATAACTTCTTTAAGCAAAGTGTGTAAGGTAAACAATCCACTTGTTCCATGAACAAGAGATTGTTGTTTTTTCCCTAGTAGCAACAGCACATCTACAACCTTAGAGATTTCTGTCACTTCCCTAGATTAAATAGAGACATGAACTAAAATGTAAACTTTAGAAATAGAATTTGGATTAAAGGAATGTATTTAAATAAAAATAAAATGTAAACTTCAGAAATAAAAAGGATAAAAGTAAAGAACGATTGATTGTTTGTTGTTTCTTATAGATGGCAAAGTAGGCGCAGGGAGATACAATTTATAGTGATAGTGAATGTGCCAGGTGGACGAGTGATAAATGTAACAATTATAATCTTATAAATATATGTGTAGGCAAGTAACCCATAATTAGTCGGAACTCCTCTTGGTACATTTCATCCCAACTTCAATAATCCTACTAGTCTGTTACCAAAACCATGGTTATCCACTAAACAATTAAGATCCTTTAGGTTGCTTTGCAATTAAGCTCCTATTAGACTAATGCAATAAGCACAATGGTTCCTCGTGATCCTCGAGTCAAACTAGTTTCCCATTGATATCTCCATGTCACTCGGGGGTCGCTGGTCTGCTAGCGAACAAGATCCTATCTATGTAGAGAAAAGCATCATGTTGTCTGGGCCCTTAATTGGACAACAAGCATTAAGAATACCACAGATAATAAATCACACATAATATAATAATTAAAATCAATCACAAACTAATGGAAATTATATAGGCACATCACATCTCACAAATCTCTTACATATCCCAAACCCAAAGGAACTTACTCACACATGAGAGAACAAAGCATCATCAATATATTTAAATAAAGGGAGTTCTTCTCGATATTACCATGGAGATCCACAATAAAAATAGAAAAGCAATCCAACACAATTCAAGATAGGAAGAAACAATCTCAAACCGTAGTCTTGCAAGGTGAATCGCTCTCTCTCTCTCTCTGTCTCTCTCTCTCTGTCTCTCTCAAGTACAAGTAATGGCTATGGGGGTGTCGTGGCTATGAGGTCGAAGATCGTGGAGCGAGACGAAGAACGTCTTCTCCTTCTTCTCTCGATCTCTTCTTTCTCTCTTCTGGATGGAACGGCTGCTCTTGTGTTCTTTTTTCGTCTATGACCCCTTCATGAAAGTTGTCCCTTTTGACAAGACAAAGGCGGTGGCAACTATACGGCGGGAATTATAGGGCCAGAGAAAAAGTTCTCGTCGTATAGTTGGTCGTTAAATCTTCTAGACGCCTCCCTTGTTTGCTTCCAAATACATACTTGCTTGTTTTCGCCTGAATAATGTGTTTCTGTTGTTAAACCCTTCTGTTGATGTTCAGAACCTGAAACACACGTTAAAAACCAAGTATTCTTTGCTGACGAAGTATTAGCGTTAGTTAAAGCTAGAAAACCATCAAATCCAGACAAAAACCATCAATAAATACCATACAAAATGTGTCAAATCTCACAGCTATCAGTCGCACATCTGCTACGCTTCTACCCTTAGTCGTCTTTACTTTCAATAAGGCTACTCAGCCGAAACTTGTATCCCCTACTATGCGATGAATAAAAGCTAAGTTCCTTAGCCAACATGTTTTCCTATCTTATACACATGTGCAATCTTAAATACGCTAGGGACTGCTCCTCACCCTACGACGTCGACTGACACAATAATGCATCACTGTGAGTAGATGACCACGTCAGGCTAACAAAAAGGACGTGCACAAATTAAACATCAACAAAGCACCATGTGCAAATACATCTTTACAAACTTTATTAGGGCACAAAAATCCCAATCAAAATTATACAAATTTTATATTACTATGTCTAAAATTTGTAGGACTCAACTATGCTAGAGCAGGACGTTTGTCCGCTTGTCGAAGAAGTCCAGGATGTCTTCAGCATGTTGAGCCACGACAACATAGTGTGGATGCATGTTCTAGGCCATACCATCCGGAGGCACCGGTAGCCCCACCGCTATTTCCGCCAAATCAACGTCATGGCAATGCAGCCGAACAAGCGCCAGCGCTGTCTTTGCACCCGCCACAAGTTGTTGATGAACAATATCCTTCACGATGTCTACGCTTTGGAACTTCCCCGATAGCCCCAAGAAACTGGACGGGGCCGCATCCAAGGGAAACATCGTATCCCAAATAGACGCAAGTGAGGACCTCACATGCTTCAAGACCCGAAGCACTTGGTGAACACGATCTTGAACCATCAAGACAACAGTCGCTCGATCATGGTCCATCCAAAATAAGCATCCGGCCTCCAACTCCTGTTGGGTGAGGCAATTGAGCCGAATAGCAATGCGCTCTTTCTCTTCCCGTGGAAGAAGATTGACAACTACAAACAATAGCAGCAGCTCAGAGGCCGCATAAGTTGAACACAATCGAGAAAACAAAACATAGACATCCACGACGACTTACATTGGAGTTGCTCCCCGATCTGCCGAAACTCTTCAAGGAGAAATTCTTATCTCACAACAGCCCACTCCGTCTTGGACTTCCACACATCCGTATGGCCACGAATGATGAGAACATCCTTCTCTAAGCTTCAGATACAGTCATGCAATAAAGGCAACTATGACACCTCGCTTGTCATTGAAGGAGCAACAACCAAGGCAGATGATGTGGCCACAGGGATAGCATTCGAAGGGCCCTAACAGGCGCACAAATAACAAATCATAAGAATAAGTGCAATCAATAGCAGTAGAAGGAAACACATAAATTCACATCATAAGGACCACCATGTGGTTGCGTCAAGATTCATTCATTACAACACATTACATGTCGACTATAGAAAAAGCAAAAACTACAGGCTTCATAAGATAAGACCCTAAGGAGCAGTCGTCTCTGAAGCAGCCAAAGACCCTGAAGCCCGAGCCTTAGCAACCTGCCGCTGCCCTAAGGTGTATGATACGTCGGAAACATATCTATAATTTTTTATGCTCCATGCTTGTTTTGTATCTATTTTGCTTTGCTTTGTCTACACTTTGAGGTATTTTTATACACTTTCTGGTACTAACCTATTAACAAGATGCCACGGTGCCAGCTGCCTGTTTTCTTCTGTTTTTGGTTCCAGAAAGGTAGAAAATCAATATTCTCTGAATTGGACGGGACAAAAGCCAAAGTCATTATTTTTCCCGGAGTAGCACAGAACCACGAAGCGGAGGTGGAGGAGGACACCAAGGCCACCACACCCCCTAGGCGCGGGTGGGCCCTACCCCACGCCTGGATAGGGTGTGGGCCCCCTGGCCCTCCACCGACCTTGCCTCCTTCGCCTATAAAAACCTCCGACCCAAAAACCCTAAATCATCTAGAAGAAATCCATGAAAACCTCCATAGCGCCGCCGCCACTGAAGGGGAGATTCGGGGGACAGAAAGTCTCTGTTCCTGCACCCTACCGGGACGGGGAAGTGCCCCCGGATCCATCTCCATCGATCTCCATCGCCATCTTCATCACCATTGCTGATTCCCATGATGAGGAGGGAGTAGTTATTCCTCGGGGGTAAGTTCTCTAATGGTAGCTATGTGTTCATCTCTCTCTCTCTCTATGCATGATCTTGTGGTCATGAGCTTTGTAATCAAGTAGATCTACCTTGCTACTCAAGTGCTTCATTAGATCTCTGCTCTCCCCATGTGTGTGAAAGTGATAGCGTGCATGCCATGGTGGCACTTAGGTTTGAGTCTACATAAATACTCTTTGTGCTTTAATAGATCTATGCTTTTCTCCACGTGTGTGAAAGTGACAGTGTGCATACCGTGTGTGGCACTTTGGCTATATTGAATATTTGTTGAGTTATATTTGGAGTTGGATATCTCTATAAAATTGTGGTGTTTGTTGGAACCATCTAGCGCTCAAGGTGATAGTGTGGGGTTATCTAGTTTGGGGAAGGCGAACTTTGAGGTGTGTTGTTATAGCCCTACCATGGATCATAGTGTCCAACTAGAGAGTAGTTAAGAGTAGTATCATGAAGAGAGGATATTTATATGAGAGAGTGTTCACTAGTGATGTCAACACCCAGTTTTTAATCCCAGATGCATGTTATGCCATACATCGCAATCCCAATGGTCACAGGCAATGCTGACAATGGGAGATGATCCTAGTTGTCATAACCTTCCTGATGTCCTTCCTCTTGATAGTCCTCTTCATAGTCTGGCCACGGTAATAGCCAGGGACAAAGCCATTAGTACTCTTTAAGTACTCGCAAACTAATACTAACAAGTGAAGTAGTTTGGAGTAGGATACTAAGCTCTAGGGTTGTTTTGCGAAAAGCCAAATTTATCTCTACTAAGTTCAGAAGCAAAGAAAGCTAGTTGAAAGTTTTATAACACCTAAGTGGGAACTTGAATTTCATATCACAACCCTGTTCTGGTGAAGTCAAAGTCATGAATCATTTCATAAGTCATTTTGAAAACATCTGACGACGGAACAATATGGCCACTCCAACTGTCCATAACCGCGGACGCGGCTATTCGAATAGTTTGACACTCTGTAGAGGTGGTACACTTTCACCACAACATTTGATACATCCGTCAGGAACAATCCTGAATTCACCATACTTAGTATGCGGATAATCAATCCTAACATTTCAATTACACGCCCTAGTATAGGCACCTCTCCTATGAGTTTGGCCTCCCAACCATGACCATCTGTCATCTTGGGAACTGCATAGGTGGTCAATCTTCACAAGGTAGCCTCAGCTCAAACCTTGGCCTCAAGGGAACCCATACTAAGGTATATAAATTTCTAGTCAAGCCCTACCATAAGTTTTATAAAGGGCTAAGGCTCATGCCTTAACATTTTCATCATCAAAATCATCTGGTGTTCAAGAACACATGTCAAAACATTTCAGTAGAATGACTCATCATTCTAAGGTTTTCATAACAATTTTCACCAAGTATTCCCATCTAAAGTGATCAGATTTTTTTTAGCACTAGCATCTATAAGTGGGGGTAAATACTAATGGGGGGTGGTAAACAAGTGTATCTTATCTAAGTTCAATCTCATGCCTCAGGATGACATCAAGATTATCTAACTTAGGCCAAGTTTTATGCTCTTTATGCTACCTTCAGATATCTTTCTAAAGTCTACTAGTTATCGAGTAACCTTAACTAGAAAGCTTTGATAAAGAAATAAAATACTAAGCTTGCAAGTAAAACTAGGATTTGGTATCCTCAATTGGGTATAAGCTTGCAAGTAGAACTTGCATGGTTTAGCTTGTTCAGATAGTAGTATAAGCTTGCTGAGTTGCAAGTGTTAGCTTGCCTTGTGCAGAGCAGTGGTTGAAGTTCTCCTCGGCTTCTTCCTCGTAGTATCCTCCTTCCTCCTCGTATCCTTGGTCGGTACTAGCATATATAAATAAATACGAGGTACACAATCACCAAACAATACTTAACTAGTTCTATTCCTCACACCAAGGTTTTCACTAGATGATCTGGTATCATCACAAGCATTACAATCATTAAGGCAAATAGTTTTAACTCCCTTTATTTTAGAAAAGCAATATCTACTCATTGAAAAACTACTTAAGGTTTAATATTCTCTAACTAAAACATGGGATCATGTTGACACATGTCATCACCATATATTTCAGTACATGGGAATTTGATTTAAAGTGGTGTCACAATTTAATAAGGTTTAACATTTTTATTTTAATTAAATAAAGTGATTAGAATGGCCTATGAGGCATTCTTTTATTGCTTGACCATTATTTCTGCAAGTAAACCTATATATTTTTATATATTCTGAAAGGTATTGTTAAATGTGATTTTTGAGAGTTGGAGTCAACTCAAAAGCTTTCATGGTTGAATTTTGAAAAATGTTTGAATACAGAAAAGCTTATGCCTTGTTATTTTTACTATAGGTGATCTACAAATCCATTTGGTTTGAATCCAACGGGCTTGGATTAAGAATTCCAGTACCTTCCTAACAAAATTGGTTTCATGCAATTTGGTTCAGTGGATCGAGCTGGGTTGCTTTTTGAATCTAGGTACAGAACTGAGTTTGAAACTAAAAGAATAAACCTAAATTTGAATTACTGGGTCGCGCAGGATGTTAACTGGGTCAGTCCACGGCGCACAACACGCGCGGGGGTGGGTTTAAGTGAACGACTCCACCAGTCAGCGAGACAGAGGGGTGCGAAGCGGTATGAGGCGATCTAGGCCGTGCGATCAAACTCTAATCCTACGGCTGTGGTTCATCATCCACGTCGAGCAACGCCGGCAAGGCAGAACCCTAGTGTGGCCAGTGGGGGTCTATGGGGGCTCACCGGGGCTCAGGTGAGGGTCGGCGACATGGGTGAATCACGAAGTCGACGATGGTGAACCTCCTGGTACCGGCGGCTTCTCCTAGGGCGGCTCCAATCCCTGGCTCCTTTCTTCCTCCTCCGCGGCAGACTCCAGCCAAATTCTGGCGATGTGCTGCTTGCCTTGCTCCGGGAGTGAGGTGGGGTGCTTCTGAGAGAGAGGGGAGTGAGATGGTGTGAAGAATTCGTGCTGGGTGGCCTCTATTTATAGTGCTGCGAGGGGACCGAATGGCGCGGGCGGAGCTTGTCGTGGTCGTCGGCACAGCGAGCTAAAGGCATGGGCGACGATAGGGGGCGGTGATGTGCTCCCTGGAGAAGCTCAATGGCATGGTCACGCGGCGTGGGGCGATGCAAAACGGTCGAAACGTGTCGACGCTCTAGGCGGGTCCGACGGCAGTTTTAATGGCGCACAGCGTCTACGGTCTGCACGGCGGCGAACAGGCGTGGCTGGGGTGTTCCTGGGGTGGTGGCGGTCCTGCTTGCACGCGGCGAGGGCAGCGTGCGGTCTGTGGGCGTGTGTCGCGTGCGGCGCGCTGGCGCGCTTTTAGAAAGCTCGAAGAGAGGCTGGGCACGCTCGGGCAGTGTGGTCCAGGGGCTGGTAGTGCTCGAGGCTTGGACAGGGGGTGGCGGTGGATGGTGGAGAGTGTCCTAGACAAGGTTGGCAAGGCTAGAGAAGCTTCTATCTGGCTGGCGACATTGGGGTGGCAATGGTGCTCTCAGCATGGTTGTCATTGATGGCATGGTCTGCTTTACAGTGAGCTAGAGGGGTTAAGCAAGTCAGATGATCTACAGAGAGTGTAGTGTGAGCTAGATAGGGGAAAAGTTAGGCCAAAATTACTGCTCACTATAGTATTCAATGTTTGTTGGTTTGGTGTCTGCAAGGTGTTTGATGAAATGGCCGCAAGAGATTCAAATTTGAATTTTTGATTCAAACTTGGTGGGTGTGATAGTTACATACTAGGGAGTATCTGGTTAGTTGGATTGGTCAAGGTGCACTGGTTTGGTTAGGTTTTGAAAAATGGTGATCTTCACATATGTTAAAGATTCAATTTTGAAATGTCATTTGAATCAAGTTGCCAAATGTTTCTGCAAGTTTGAAAGGTAGGCTTTGATTCACTTTTACTTGGTCTAGCAAGGGGTGAAAAGAAATGGAAATGTTTCTGTTTGAAATCTTGGACTAGAAACACTCAAAGTGGCCTAGTGAGTAAGATTGGCAAAAATGACCATTTGCTTTATTTGTTTTGTTTTTTTATTTTCTCTTGATTTGTTTCTTCTTGGAAATGTTTTCGATGATGTTATTTTCATATTTAAACCATTCCTTGCCATTTAGATCAATCACACAAGTCCATTCATGCATTCATACAATCATCACATTCACACATGCATTCATATGGTTTAATTAACAAAAGTTTTTGTTAACCCCAAATTTGGTGATTGGAATTTGATAATCATGATCAATATTTTTGGGGTGTTACAAACCTTCCCTCCTTAAACAAAATCTCGTCCCAATATTTGAGAAAGAAGAAAGAAGAAAACTTGGATTTAAAAAGATCGGGAAACTATGTCTTGATGTGATCTTCTCGCTCCCAGGTAGCTTCTTCTTCAGTGTGGTTACTCCACTGAATCTTGAGAAACTTGATGCTTCAGGTCCTGGTGGTTCTGAAAGCTTCCTCCAAAATATGGATGGGTACTTCGGGATACGTTAGGTCATCGTTGATCTCGATGGTCCGGTGATCAATGTTCTTGAAAACTTCAGTCTTCTCTAGGACTTCAAGGCATTTGTGAAGTAACGATATATGAAACACATTATGCACTGCTGACATCTCCTCTGGCAGTTCCAATTGATACGATACTTCTCCTTGACGATTCAGAATCTTGAAAGGTCCAATATATCTCGGGGCTAACTTTCCCTTGAGCTGGAAACGCTGCATTCCTTTCAAAGGCGACACTTTGAGATACACAAAATCTCCGATATTGAAAGCAAGGTCTCAACGTCTCTTGTCGGTATAACTTTTCTGTCTTTACTAGGCGGTCTTGAGGTGCTCACGAATCTTATGAACTTTCTCTTCTGCTTCTCGTAGGATGTCGGGTCTAAAGATCTGACTCTCTCCTACTTCCGACCAATTCAAAGAGGTACGACACTTCCTTCCATACATGAATTCAAATAGGGCCATTTGCAAACTGGCTTGGTAACTGTTGTTCTACGAAAATTCTGTGAAAGGCAGACGGTCTTCCCATTTAGATCCATACTCTAGCACACATGCTCTCAACATATCTTCGAGTATTTGATTTACTCGCTCCGTTTGTCCATCGGTTTGAGGGTATTACACTGTGCTGAAATCTAGTCTAGTTCCTAGTCCTTCTTGGACTTTCTTCCAGAATCTCGAGGTAAACTGAATTCCTCGATCTGACACAATGTTCTTGGGGACTCCGTGCAAACTGATGATTCTAGCGATGTATAACTCCGCTAGCTTCGAGCTCTGGTAGGTGGTCTTGACTGCTAAGAAATGGGCTACTTTGGACAGTCTATCAACTATAACCCAAATAGAGTCATTTCCCCTACTAGAAGTAGGCAATCCGGTGATAAAGTTTGTCAACACCCGGATTTTTAATCCCATATGCCTGTTATGACATACATCACAATCCCAGGATTACCATTTTTACGAGACATAACAGATTGGATATCATAGTACATCATCCATTACAAACCATACATAAGGTCTTACACAAATAAGGATCTCATGATCCAGTTCTTAATACAATTCAAGCAGCGGAATAACGTAAAGATAACGATAGCATGGGCGAAGCTCCATCTTCATGGTCACAGGCAATGCTGACGATGGGAGATGATCCTAGTTGTCGTAACCTTCCCGCGGTCCGTCATCATGATACTCCTCTTCATAGTCTGGCCATGGGAATAGCCAGGGACAAAGCCATGAGTAATCTTTAAGTACTCACAAACTAATACTAACAAGTGAAGTGGTTTTGAAAAGGATATACTAAGCTCTAGGGTTGTTTTGCAAAAAGCCAGATTTACCTCTACTAAGTTCAGAAGCAAAGAAAACTAGTTGACAGTTTTATAACACCTAAGTGGGAACTTGAATTCATATCAGAACTCTGTTGTGGTCAAGTCAAAGTGATAAATCATTTCATAAGTAATTTTTTAAAACATCTGACGATAGAACAGTATGGCCACTCCAACTGTCCATAACCGCGGACGTGGCTATTCGAATAGTTTGACACTCTGCAGAGATTGTACACTTTCACCACAACATTTGATACATCCGTCAGGAACAAATCCTGAATCCACCATACTCAGTATGCGGATAATCAATCCTAACCTTTCAGTTACACACCCTAGTATAGGCACCTCTCCTGTGAGTTTGGCCTCCCAACCATGACCAACTGTCATCTTGGGTACTGCACAAGTGGACAATCTTCACAAGGTAGCCTCAGCTCAAAACTTGGCCGCAAGGGAACCCATACTAAGGTATATAAATTTCTAGTCAAGCCCTACCCAATTTTCGGGTATTGTGGTTGTATGGTAAAATTGGAATGGTATCGCATCCGGACAACCATCAGTTTTATAAAGGGCTAAGGCTCATGCCTTAACATTTTCATCGTCAAAATCATCTGGTGTTCAGAAACACATGTCAAAACATTTCAGTAGAATGACTCATCATTCTAAGGTTTTCATAACCATTTTCACCAAGTATTCCCATCTAAAGCTAATCAAGTTTTATGCTTAGCACTAGCATCTACAAGTGGGTGTAAACACTAATGAGGGGTGGTAAACAAGTGGGAATTAACTAAGTTCAATCTCATGCCTTAGGATGACATCAAGATTATCTAACTTAGGCCAAATTTTATGCTCTTTATGCTACCTTCAACTATCTTTCTAGAATCTACAAGTCACTAAGTAAACTCTAAAAAAATCTTTGATAAGGATTTAAAGTATTAAGGTTGCAAGTAAAACTAGGATTGGGTATCAAGGGATGTATACTTGCAAGTAAAACTTGCATGGTATAGCTTGCTAAGATAGTAGTATAAGCTTGCTAAGTTAATAGCTTGCAAGTATTGGCTTGCAAGGTTGCAAGTATAGGCTTGCCTTGTGCAGAGCAGTGGTTGAAATTCTTCTCGGCTTCTTCCTCGTAGTATCCTCCTTCCTCCTCGTATCCTTGGTCAGTACTAGCGTCTATAAATAAATACGAGGTACACAATCACCAAACAATACTTAACTATTTCTAATCATCACACAAAGGTTCACACTAGATGATCTAGCATCATCACTAACATTACAAAGATTCAAGCACTTGTCTTATTTATTTCACTTGAGAAAAGTAATTTCTACTCATTGAAAAACTACTTAAGATTTAATATTCTCCAACTCAAACATGGGATCATGTTGACACATGTCATCACCACATATTTCAGTACATGAGAATGTGATTTAAAGTGGTGTCATAATTTAATAAGGTTTAACCTTTTTATTTTATTTTATTCAAGTGACTAGAAATGCCTATGTGGCATTCTTTTATTACTTGATCATTATCTTTGTAAGTAAACCTATATATTTTTATATATTCTGAAAGGTATAGTTAAATGTGATTTCTGAGAGTTGGAATCAACTCCAGAGCTTTTGTGGTTGAATTTTGAAAAAATGTTTGAATGCACAAAAGCTTCTGCCTTGTTATTTTTGCCATGGGTGATCTACAATTCTAACTGGTTTGAATCCAATGGTCTTGGATTAAGAATTATAGTACCTTTCTAACAAAATTGTTTTTATGCATTTTGGTTCAGTGAATCGAGCTGGGTTAATTTTTGAATCTAGGTACTGAACTGGGTTTGAAATTAAATGAATAAAGCTAAATTTGAATTGGTGGGTTGCGCGGGATGTTTAACTAGGCCGGCCCACTATGCACAGCGCGCACGCGGGCTGTTTAAGTGAGCGACCCCACTCGTCAGTGAGACAACGAGTGGCGAAGCGGTACGGGGCGATTATGATCGTAGGATCTAACTCTAATCGAACGGCTCTAGTTCATCGTCCACGTCGGGCAGCGCCGGCGAGATAGAACCATAGCGTGGACAGTGGGGGTTATGGAGGCTCACCGGGTCTCAGGCGATGGTTGGCAACGAGGGCGAACGACGAAGTCGACGACGGCAATTCTCCTGGTACCGGCAGCTTCTCCTGGTGCGGCTCCAATCGACTGCACCTCTCCTCCTCTGCAGCGGCGAACTCTGGTGAAATTCCGGCCACCTGGTACTCGCATTGCTCCGGGAGTGAGTGGGTGTGATCAGTGAGATGTGTGGAGTGAACTGGTGTGAAGAAAATTAGCGGGGGAGGCCTCCTTTTATAGTGGCTGAAGGGGACCGAATGGCGCGGGTGGAGCTCATCGGTGTCAATGGCACAGAGGGCTAATGGCATGGTCGATGATAGGGGCGGTGCTATGCTCCCTGGCGAAGCTCAACGGAGTGGGGGCGAGGCGTAGGGCGATGTTGATCGGTCGGAACGTCGCGGCGCTCTGGGAGGGTCCGATGGCAATTTTAGTGGCACACAGTGTGCATGGTCTGCGCGGCGGAGAACGAGGTTGTCTGGTGGGGTGCTAGGGTGCTGGTGATCATGTCTGCAAATGGCAAGGGCAGCGCGTGGTCTGTGGGCTGGTGTTGCTGATGATGCACTGGCGCGTTCTCGGCTCGCACGCAGAGAGACTGGGCGCGTGCTTGGCGGGTGGTCTAGTGGTTGGCTGCGCTCGGGGCTTGGACAGGGAGTGGCGATGGACGGTGCTGCGTGTCCCAGACAAGTTTGACGAGGCTAGTTCTTCCTCTAGCTCGCTGGCGACATGGGGGTGACAATGGTGCTCTCGGCATGCTCACCATTAATGGATAGGCTTGCTCACAGTGGTGCTAAAGCTAGTTAGATTACTTTCGTCATCTACTGGGAGTGTAGAGTGAGCTATAGAGGGAGCAAGTTAGGCACTGATCACTGCTCACTATAGTGTTTTGTGTTTGTTTGTTTGCTGCTGACATGGTGTTTGATGAAATGGCCGAAAGAAATTCAAATTTGAATTTTGGATTCAAACTTGGTGGGTTTGCTAGGCACATACTAGGGAGTATCTGGTTAGTTGGATTGGTCAAGGGGCACTGGTTTGGTTGGGTTTTGAAAAGGTGTGATCTTCACATATGATAAAGATTCAATTTTGAATTGTAATTTGAATGGGCTAGCTAAATGTTTCTGCAAGTTTGAAAAGTGGGCTTTGATTCACTTTTACTTGTTCTAGCAAGGGGTGAAAAGAATTGGAAAAATTTCTGTTTGAAATCTTGGACTAGAAACACTCAAAGTGACCTAGTGGGCAAGATTGGCAAAAATAACCATTTGCCTTATTTGATTTGTTTTTTATTTTCTCTTGATTTGTTTCTGCTTGGAAATGTTTTAGCTGATGTTATATTCATCTTTGAACCATTCCTTACTATTTAGGTTAATCACACAAGTCCATTCATGCATTTATCAAATCATCACATACACACATGCATTCATATGATTTTAATTAACCAAAGTTTTTGTTAACCATAATTTTAGTGATTAGAGTTTGATGATCATGGTTTCATATTTTATGGATGTTACAAACCTTCCCTCCTTAAACGAAATATCGTCCCGAGATTTGACAAAGAAGGAAAAAGATTACCTAGGATTTAAAGAGATCGGGAAACTCTGTCCTGATGTGATCTTCTCGCTCCCAGGTAGCTTCTTCTTCGGTGTGGTTGCTCCAATGAATCTTGAGAAACTCGATGCTTCGGGTTTTGGTGGTTCTAAAAGCTTCCTCCAAAATACGGATGGGTACTTTGGGATATGTCAGGTCATCGTTGATCTCTATGGTCCTGTGATCAATGTTCTTGAAAACTTTAGTCTTCTCCGGAACTTCAAGGCATTTGCGAAGTAACGATATATGGAACACATTGTGCACTGCTGACATCTCCTATGGCAGTTCCAATTGATATGATACTTCTCCTTGACGATTCAGAATCTTGAAGGGTCCAATATATCTGAGGGCTAACTTTCCTTTGAGTTGGAAACGCTGCATTCCCTTCAAAGGCGACACTTTGAGATACACAAAATCTCCGATATTGAAAGCGAGGTCTCGATGTCTCTTGTCGGCTTAACTCTTCTGTCTTGACTGGGCAGTCTTGAGGTTCTCATGAATCTTGTGAAGTTTCTCTTCTGCTTCTCGTAGGATGTCGGGTCCAAAAATCTAACTCTCTCCTACTTCCGACCAATTCAAAGGGGTGCGACACTTCCTTCCATACATGAATTCAAATGGGGCCATTTGCAGACTAGCTTGATAACTGTTGTTTTAAGAAAATTCTGTGAATGGCAGATAGTCTTCCCATTTAGATCCATACTCTAGCACACATGCTCTCAACATATCTTCGAGTATTTGATTTACTTGCTCCGTTTGTTCATCGGTCTGAGGGTGATATGTTGTGCTAAAATCCAGTCGGGTTCCTAAACCTTCTTGGACTTTCTTCCAGAATCTCGAGGTAAACTGGGTTCCTCGATCTGATACGATGTTCTTGGGGACTCCGTGCAAACTGACGATTCTAGCGATGTACAACTCTGCTAGCTTCAAACTCTGGTATGTGGTCTTGACTGGTAAGAAATGGGCTACCTTGGACAATCTGTCAACTATGACCCAGATAGAGTCATTTCCCCTACTATAAGTAGGCAATCCGGTGATAAAGTCCATTCCAACAGAATCCCATTTCCATTTCGGAATCTATAATGGTTGCAACAGTCCTGCGGATCATTGCAGTCCCGTCTTGACACTGACATATATCACACTTGGCGATATAGCTTCCGATTTCTCTCTTCATCCTATGCCACCAAATTTTTTCCTTCAAATCCTGATACATCTTCGTTCCTCCGGGGTGGATAGAATAAAGAGTATCATGGGCCTCTTTTAAGATAACTTCTTTCAACTCGGGATCTGTTGGTACACAGAAACGTCCCTTGTACCATAGAACTCCTTCTTCGTCTTCGGTGAATCCGGGTACATTGCCGGTACCGATATGACGTTTGATTCCATCGATACTAGCATTTCCTTTATGCGCCTCCTTGATCTGACTGATCAAAGTGGGTTGAAGTTCTATGCTAGCCAAAAATCCTTCACTCACTAATTCCATTCGAAAATCTTCCATCTCTTTGTGCAAACTTGGTTGCTCCTTCAAAATCATGGAGTTCAGGCGGCACGGCAATCTGCTAAGGGCATCTGCTACCACATTGGCTTTACCGGGGTGATAGAGAATGTCCAGATCATAGTACTTGATTAGTTCAATCCATCTTCTCTGCCTCATATTCAGCTCCTTCTGAGTGAATATATACTTTAGCCCCTTGTGATCCAAATAAATCTCACAATGGTTTCCCATGAGGTAATGCCAACATGTCTTCAGGGCTAGAACGACGGCTGCTAGTTCAAGGTCATGGGTTGGATAATTCTGTTCATGCTGCTTCAGTTGTCAGGATAGATAAGATATAACTTTGCTTTCTTGCATTAGCACACATCCGAGACCGATCTTGGATGCGTCACAATACACATCAAAAGGCTTCGTGATATCCGGCATGATCAAGATTGGGGCTGAAATCAATCTTCTCTTGAGTTCTTGAAAACTCGCTTCACATTTGTCTGTCCATTCAAACTTCTTGTCCTTCTTCAGCAATTGTGTCATAGGTCTTGCAATACTCGAGAATCCTTCTACAAACTTGCGGTAGTATCCCGCTAATCCGAGAAATGCACGAACTTGGGTTTGAGTGGTTGGGGTTTTCCAATCTTCAACATCCTTCACCTTCGCAGGGTCAACGGCAATTCCTCCAGCTGATATGATGTGTTCGAGGAATCCTACCTCCTGTAACCAAAATTCACATTTGCTAAACTTGGCATACAACTGATGCTCTCTAAGGGTTCCAAGAATGGTCCTTAGGTGTAGCTCATGTTCTTCTTCTGATTTGGAACAAAATCAGAATGTCATCGATGAAAACAACGACAAACTTATCCAGGAAGTCCATAAAAAACTTATTCATGAGGTTCATGAAATAAGTGGGGGCATTGGTTAATCCAAAAGACATGACAATATAATCATATAATCCATATCGGGTGGTAAAGGCAGTCTTTGGAATATCCTCTGCGCGAATCTTGAGTTGATGATAGTTAGTTCTAAGATCAATCTTAGAAAACACTTTGGCACCAGTCAACTGGTAGAACAGGTCTTCTATCTTGGGCAACGTGTACTTGTTCTTGATGGTGACATCATTCAACTTCCGATAATCCGTACACAAACGGTTACCTCCATCTTTCTTGTCCACAAACAAAACAGGTGATCTCCATGGTGACGCACTTGGTTGAATCAATCCTATCTCCAGCATAGCATCCAATTGCTTCTTCAGCTCCACTAATTAAGACAGGTTCATACTATATGGTCTCTGGGCTATGGGTCCGGTTCCAGGGATTAGTTCAATGATAAACTCGATATCCCGATCTGGGGGCATACCGGGCAAAACATCTGGAAATACATCGGGGTATTCACAGACTATCCAGACTTGGTCAATGGTTGGTTGGGCCATACTCTTGTTGCAGTTGAATTGACGGGGCAAGGTTTCAGATACATGCTCAACTGATATTCCGACTGTAATGGTCATGGTTATGGCTTTCTTGGCACAGTCAATTTATCATTTGTGCTTGGACATCCAATCCATTCCTAGTACTACTTCCAAACATTTATTTCCAAGTACTATTAGATTAGCATAAAAATCTATGCCATGGATTCGGATAGGGATGGCTTTGCAAATTTGTCTAGCTTTGGTGGTTGAATCAGGTATTTGAACAATCATAACATGCTTCAGTTTGGTTGGTTGAATCTTACTAGTGCATGCAAATTATTCAGTAACAAATGAGTGCGATGCTCTAGAATCAAACAACACTCTTGCAAGTACTGAGTTAACAGAAAACATACCCAACACGCCATCTAGCGCTTCTTGGGCTTCTTCAGCATGCATGAGAAAGAGACGGCCGTTGCGGTTGAGCGAATTCCCTGGGGCAAACCTTCTTCCTGGCTGAACACGATGCTGCTGCTGAGCTGGGGCATTGGAATTGGGGGCTGCGGCAATCTTCTTGGGGCACTCATTAGAATAGTGACCTTTGGTTCCACATTCATCACAAGTCACCTAAGATTTGTCCTTTGCTGCAACAGGCACAGCATTGCTTCCAGTCCTTTCGGCAGTGTTGGTATTGGTGGCGACATTGTTGTTGAACTTAGGGGGTGCACGATTGAAATTTTTGGGATTGGAGGGGTTGTTGTGGTTTCCTCCGGGCCTTGGGTTTCCATGGTTGGGATAGGTGGGACGGTTCATCGGGGGTCTGTTGTTTCTTGGGGCAAATCCTGGAGATGGGTTGGGGCGATACTTTGGTGTATGGTGGGTTCCTGGTTGATGCATCATGTGATGCTTGCGGTTCTCATTAGCTTGGTTGATCTTTCCTTCCATCTGAATGGCAGAGTCAACTAAGGTTTCAATATCTGCAAAGGGGATATTGACTAATATTGTCTAGATCTCATCATGCAGACCATTCAGGAATCTCTCCTTCTTCTTGGCTTCAGTGTCTATCTCATCTGGGGCATACCTAGCCAATGACAAGAATTTGTCACAGTATTCCACTACCGTCATCCTTCCTTGCTTCAGTTCCCTGAATTCATCTCTCATCCTCTTGATCAAACCTGGTGGCACATGGGTTCTGCTGAACTTGACTTTGAACTCTTCCCAAGTCATTAGTTGACCTCCTGTCATTGTGCGAACGCTATTCCACCATGCTTTTGCATCTCCAGCCAGATAGTGGGTAGCAAACAACACTTTCTCGTTAGCTTCCACTCCCGCAACTTCCAGATTGTTCTCCATCGTTTGCAACCAATCACTTACATCTAGGGGCTCTTCTGACTTAGTGAAAACAGGTGGATTGGTGTTCTGGAAATTCTTGAGCTTAGATCCATGGTTGTCCTGATTTCCATGGACTTGATTGTTGTTGGCCATTTGAGCTATATGTTGAAGGGTGGCTAAGTTGGCTTGACGTTCGACTCTTTCGGCTTCGCGGTCAGAAACCAACATTTGCAAGAGTTGCAACATCGGGTCCGGGGCCGAGTTGCTTCCTCCGCGAGGCATCTGAAGATGGAGATAGATCATGGGAAAAGAGGGAAATTTCTAAGGTTCAGGGGTTTTGAAAAGTTTTTAAAGTTTGACTCAGATTTTTCTAGCAACTTGCTCTTCATTCATTCATAGCACACGATACAAACACACACCACAACAAAGGAAAACATATGGTTTTAAGAACCATTCTAGAAAACTACGATATAGTGGGATCGAATACAACTCACTAACACTAGTGCTCAAGTGCTAATACTCCTTGGAGTCAGTGTCCTCATCATCCTCATCATCATCATCGATGAAGGCGAAGTCATCCTCATCGGTGAAGAAGTCCATGGCCTGTTCCTCCAGAAAGTCATCATCATCACTGAGATAGGAGTAGGGGTCTCCACGAAGGTCTTCCCCTGCATTCTCCCTCTCATCCAACTGCATATCTCTCTCGTGGATAGTCTCCTCCAAATCCGTGATCCGGTGGCGAAGCCAGGCAATGATGCGCTCCTTTTTGTCGAGCTGACAGCGACGAGACTTGCGATCCTTCACTAGCATGGCGATGGTCTGATCCTTCTTGGCGGCGATGGCATACTTGTGGTTGGCGTAGGAGCGGGCATTGTCCAACTCCTTCTGACGGTCATACATCATGAAGCTGAGGTGGTCCAATTGAGTATTCAGCTCGTGGTGGTATGGGGCCTCCAGTGGCTGTCCCATAGCATCACGCCTTGGGTAGAACTCGAAGCGGGTACCCTTGATTTGATTGATACTCTGCCCACACAGACGGTCAAGAGGTTCCTACATGGCCCTGGCAAGTCCATCGAGCCAGTTGTTCTCTCTCAAGGTGAACTGAATTCCTTCTGCAGTGGAGGATTCAATCTTTCCTCGGAGACTTGCAACAACTAGCCACTGCAAATCTTCTCCTTCCTGATCATTGAGCTGAGCTCCAAAGAACTCGGGGTGTGGACGCTCCAGCATTTCTGCCAGCTGGTCCAAGTCACGCTCAAAGATGAGGTCTCCTCCATTTCCCAATTGATAAAACTTGTTGTACTTCACGTCCATCTATAAGAATATAGGATGAGTAAGTTAGTAGAGTGATCAAGTGTGTCAATTTTATGTAAGTTTGCAAGAATTTTTGAGGAACATGAATTTCCATTAAAGAATCCAAGTGATAAGAATGAGAATAAGTTTTTGGTAAATACTCACTTCCTTTGGTTTTGAAATAAGTTTTGATTCAAACGTCCATTCTAACTAGGGTCTCCTATGGTCAGGATGGCTCTGATACCAACTTGTCAACACCCGGATTTTTAATCCCAGATGCATGTTATGCCATACATCGCAATCCCAGGATTACCATTTTTGTGAGACATAATAGATTGGATATCACAGTACATCATCCATTACAAACCATACATAAGGTCTTACACAAATAAGGATCTCATTATCCAGTTCTTAATACAATTCAAGCAGTGGAATAACGTAAAGATAACGATAGCATGGGCAAAGCTCCATCTTCATGGTCACAGGCAATGCTGACGATCGGAGATGATCCTAGTTGTCGTAACCTTCCTGCGGTCCGTCATCCTGATACTCCACTTCATAGTCTGGCCACGGGAATAGCCAGGGACAAATCAACAAGTGAAGTGGTTTTGAAAAGGATATACTAAGCTCTAGGGTTGTTTTGCAAAAAGCCAGATTTACCTCTACTAAGTTCAGAAGCAAAGAAAACTAGTTGATAGTTTTATAACACCTAAGTGGGAACTTGAATTCATACCACGACTCTGTTGTGGTCAAGTCAAAGTCATAAATCATTTCATAAGTCATTTTTGAAAACATCAGATGATAGAACAGTATGGCCACTCCAACTGTCCATAACCGCGGACGCGGCTATTCGAATAGTTTGACACTCTGCAGAGATTGTACACTTTCACCACAACATTCGATACATCCATCAGGAAAAAATCCTGAATTTACCATACTCAGTATGCGGATAATCAATTCTAACCTTTCAGTTACACGCCCTAGTATAGGCATCTCTCCTGTGAGTTTGGCCTCCCAACCATGACCAACTGTCATCTTGGGTACTGCACAGGTGGACAATGTTCACAAGGTAGCCTCAGCTCAAACCTTGGCCGCAAGGGAACCCATACTAAGGTATATAAATTTCCAGTCAAGCCCTACCCAATTTTCGGGTATTGTGGTTGTATGGTAAAATTGGAATGGTATCGCATCCAGACAACCATCAGTTTTATAAAGGGCTAAGGCTCATGCATTAACATTTTCATCATCAAAATCATATGGTGTTCGGAAACACATGTCAAAACATTTTAGTAGAATGACTCATCATTCTAAGGTTTTCATAACCATTTTCACCAAGTATTCACATCTAAAGTTGATCAAGTTTTATGCTTAGCACTAGCATCTACAAGTGGGGGTAAACACTAATGAGGGGTGGTAAACAAGTGGGAATTAACTAAGTTCAATCTCATGCCTTAGGATGACATCAAGATTATCTAACTTAGGCAAAAATTTATGATCTTTATGCTACCTTCAACTATCTTTCTAGAATCTACAAGTCACTAAGTAAACTCTAAGAGAAAGCTTTGATAAGGAAATGAAGTATTAAGCTTGCAAGTAAAACTAGGATTGGGTATCAAGGGATGTATACTTGCAAGTAAAGCTTGCATGGTATAGCTTGCTAAGATAGTAGTATAAGCTTGCTAAGTTAATAGCATGCAAGTATTGGCTTGCAAGGTTGCAAGTATAGGCTTGCCTTGTGCAGAGCAGTGGTTGAAATTCTCCTCGGCTTCTTCCTCGTAGTATCCTCCTTCCTCCTCGTATCCTTGGTCGGTACTAGCGTCTAGAAATAAATACGAGGTAAACAATAACCAAACAATACTTAACTATTTCTAATCATCACACAAAGGTTCACACTAGATGATCTAGCATCATCACTAACATTACAAAGATTCAAGCACTTGTCTTATTTATTTCACTTGAGAAAAGTAATTTCTACTCATTGAAAAACTACTTAAGATTTAATATTCTCCAACTCAAACATGGGATCATGTTGACACATGTCATCACCACATATTTCAGTACATGGGAATGTGATTTAAAGTGGTGTCACAATTTAATAAGGTTTAACCTTTTTATTTTATTTAATTGAAGTGACTAGAAATGCCTATGTGGCATTCTTTTATTACTTGATCATTATCTCTGTAAGTAAACCTATATATTTTTATATATTCTGAAAGGTATAGTTAAATGTGATTTTTGAGAGTTGGAATCAACTCCAAAGCTTTTATGGTTGAATTTTGACAAAAATGTTTGAATGCAGAAAAGCTTCTGCCTTGTTATTTTTACCATGGATGATCTACAATTCTAACTGGTTTGAATCCAACAGGCTTGGATTAAGAATTCCAGTACCTTTCTAACAAAACTGGTTTCATGTATTTTGGTTCAGTGAATGGAGTTGGTTTGATTTTTGAATCTAGTATAGAACTGGGTTTGAAATTAAATGAATAAATATAAATTTGAATTGGTGGGTTGCGCAGGATGTTTAACTGGGCTGGCCCACTATGCACAGCGCGCACGCGGGCTGTTTAAGTGAGCAACCACACTCGTCAGTGAGACAATGAGTGGCGAAGCAGTACGGGGCCATTATGATCGTAGGATCTAACTCTAATCGAACGGCTCTGGTTCATCGTCCACGTCGGGCAGCCGGCAAGACAAAACCCTAGCACGGACAGTGGAGGTCGTGGGAGGCTCACCGGGACTCAGGCGATGGTCGGCGACGGGGGCGAACGACGAAGTTGACCATGGCGATTCTCCTGGTACCGGCAGCTTCTCCTAGGGCGGCTCCAATCGACGGCGCCTCTCCTCCTCTATAGCGGCGAACTCCGGTGAAATTACGGCCACCTGATGGTCGCCTTGCTCCGGGAGTGAGTGGGTGTGATCAGTGAGTGGTGTGGAGTGAACTGGTGTGAAGAAAACGAGCGGGGGAGGCCTCCTTTTATAGTGGCTAAAGGGGACCGAATGGTGCGGGTAGAGCTCGTCGGTGTCGACGGCACAGAGGGCTAATGGCATGGGCGACGATAGGGGGCGGTGTTGTTCTCCCTGGCGAAGCTCAACGGAGTGGGGGCGAGGCGTGGGACGGTGCTGATCGTTCGGAATGTCGCGGCGCTCTGGGCGGCACCAATGACAATTTTAATGGCGCACAGCGTGCATGGTCCGCGCGGTGGCGAACGAGGTTGTCTGGCGGGGTGGTGGGGTGCTGGTGATCACGTCTGCAAGCGGCGAGGGCGGTGCGTGGTCTGTGGACTGGTGTTGCTGACGACGCACTGGCGTGTTCTCGGCTCGCACGTAGAGAGATTGGGCGCGTGTTTGGCGGGTGGTCCAGTAGCTGGCTGCGCTCGAGGCTTGGACAGGGAGTGGCGATGGACGGTGCTGCGTGTCCCAGACAAGGTTGGCGAGGCTAGTTCTTCCTCTAGCTCGCTGGCGACATGGGGGTGACAATGGTGCTCTCGGCATGCTCACCATTAATGGCTAGGCTTGCTCACAGTGGTGCTAAAGCTAGTTAGATTACTTTGATCATCTACTGGGAGTGTAGAGTGATCTATAGAGGGAGCAAGTTAGGCACTAATCACTGCTCACTATAGTGTTTTGTGTTTGTTTGTTTGCTGCTGACATGGTGTTTGATGAAATGGCCGAAAGAAATTCAAATTTGAATTTTGGATTCAAACTTGGTGGGTTTGCTAGGCACATACTAGGGAGTATCTGGTTAGTTGGAATGGTCAAGGGGAACTGGTTTGGTTGGGTTTTGAAAAGGTGTGATCTTCACATATGATAAAGATTCAATTTTGAATTGTAATTTGAATGGGGTTGCTAAATGTTTCTGCAAGTTTGAAAAGTGGGCTTTGATTCACTTTTACTTGTTATAGCAAGGGGTGAAAATAATTGGAAAAGTTTCTGTTTGAAATCTTGGACTAGAAACACTCAAAGTGACCTAGTGATCAAGATTGGCAAAAATGACGTTTTGCCTTATTTGATTTGTTTTTGATTTTCTCTTGATTTGTTTTTGCATGGAAATGTTTTAGATGATGTTATATTCATCTTTGAAACATTCCTTACTATTTAGGTTAATCACACAAGTCCATTCATGCATTTATCAAATCATCACATACACACATGCATTCATATGATTTTAATTAACCAAAGTTTTTGTTAACCCTAATTTTAGTGATTAGAGTTTGATGATCATGGTTTCATATTTTTGGGATTTTACAAAGTCCATTCCAACTAAATCTCATTTCCATTCTAGAATCTATAGTGGTTGCAACAGTCATGCGGGTCTTTGATGTCCCACTTTGACTCTCTAACAAATGTTACACTTGGTGATATAGCTTCAGATTTTTCTCTTCATCTTATGCCACCAAAATTTCTCCTTCAAATCCTGATACATCTTTGTTCCTCCGGGGTGGATAGAATAAAGAGTATCATGGGCCTCTTTCAAAATGGCTTGCTTCAAATCTGAGTCCGCTGGTACACAAATACGTCCTTTGTACCACAAAACTCCTTCTTCATCTTCGGTGAAACCTGGTACTTTGCATGTACCGATACGACGTTTGATTCCGTCGATACTAGCATTTTCTTTCTGCGCCTCCTTGATCTGATTGATCAAAGTGGGTTGAAGTTCTATGCTAGCCAAAAATCCTTCACTTACTAATTCCATTCTAAAATCTTCCATCTCCTTGTGCAAACTTGGTTGCTCCTTCCGAATCATGGAGTTCAAGTGGCACGGCAATCGGCTAAGGGCATCTGCTACCACATTGGCTTTACCTGGGTGATAGTGGATGTCCATATCATAGTCCTTGATTATCTCTATCCATCTTCTCTGCCTCATATTCTGCTCCTTCTGAGTGAATATATACTTCAAGCTCTTGTGATCCGAATAAATCTCACAACGGTTTCCCATGAGATAATGCCTCCATGTCTTCAGGGCTAGAACTACGGCTGCTAGTTCAAGGTCATGGGTAGGATAATTTTGTTCATGCTGCTTCAGTTGTCGGGACAGATAAGATATAACTTTGCCTACTTGCATAAGCACACATCCGAGACCGATCTTGGATGTGTCACAATACACATCAAATGGCTTCGTGATATCTGGCATGATCAAGATCGGGGATGAAATCAATCTCCTCTTGAGTTCCTGAAAACTCGCTTCACATTTGTCCATCCATTCAAACTTCTTGTCCTTCTTCAACAATTGGGTCATTGGTCTGGCGATACTCGAGAATCCTTATACGAACTTGCGATAGTATCCCGCTAATCCGATAAATGCACGAACTTGGGTTTGAGTGGTTGGGGCTTGACAATCTTCCACATCCTTCACCTTTGCATGGTCAACGGCAATTCCTCCGGCTGATATGATATGTCCGAGGAATCCTACCTCCTGTAACCAGAATTCACATTTGCTAAACTTGGCATACAACTGATGCTCCCTAAGAGTTCCAAGGATGGTTCTTAGGTGTAGCTCATGTTCTTCTTCTGATTTGGAATAGATCAGAATGTCATTGATGAAAACAACGACAAACTTATCCAGGAAGTCCATAAAAATCTTATTCATGAGGTTCATGAAATAAGCGGGGGCATTGGTTAATCCAAAAGACATGACAGTATACTCGTATAATCCGTATCTGGTGGTAAAGGCAGTCTTTGGAATATCTTCTGCGCGAATCTTGAGTTGGTGATACCCAGTTCTAAGATCAATCTTAGAAAACACTTTGGCACTAGTCAACTGGTCAAACATATCTTCTATCTTGGGCAGTGGGTACTTGTTCTTGATGGTGACATCATTCAACTTCCGATAATTCATACATAAATGGTTACCTCCATCCTTCTTGTCCACAAACAAAACAGGTGATCTCCATGGCGACACACTTGGTTGGATCAATCCTATCTCCAGCATAGCATCCAGTTGCTTCTTCAGCTCCATTAATTCTGATGGGTTCATACTATAAGGTCTCTGAGCTATGGGTCCAGTTCTAGGGATTAGTTCAATGATAAACTCGATATCCCGATCTGGGGGCATACCGGACAAAACATCTGGAAATACATCGGGGTATTCACAGACTCTGACTTGGTCAATGGTTGGCTGGGTTATACTCTTGTTGCATTTGAATTGACGGGGCAAGGTTTCAGATACATGCTCGACCGATATTCCAGCCTTACTGGTCATGGTTATGGCTTTCTTGGCATAGTCGATTAATCCTTTATGTTTGGACATCCAATCCATTCCTAGTACTACTTCCAAACCTTTAGTTCCGAGTACTATTAGATTTAGCATAAAAATATATGCCATGGATTCGGATAGGTACAGCCTTGCAAATTTGTCTAGCTTTGGTGGTTGAACCAAGTATTTGAACTATCATAACATGCTTCAATTTGGTGGGTTGAATCTTACTAGTGCATGCAAATTCTTTGGTAACAAACGAGTGCGATGCTCCAGAATCAAACAACACTCTTGCAAGTACTGAGTTAACAGAAAACATACCCATCACGGCATATGGCGCTTCTTGGGCTTCTTCAGCATGCATGAGAAAGAGACGACCATTGCGGTTGAGCGAGTTCCCTGGGGCAAACCTTCTTCCTGGTTGAACACAACGCTACTGCTGAGCTGGGGCATTTGTATTGGGGGTTGTGGCAATCTTCTTAGGGCGCTCATTGGAATAGTGACCCTTGGTTCCACATTCATAACAAGTCACCTGAGACTTGTCCTTTGCTGCTACAGGCACATCATTGCTTATAGTCCTTGGGGTAGTGTTGGTGTTGGTGTTGGTGGCGACATTGTTGTTGTTGAACTTAGGCGGTGCACGGTTGAAATTGCTGGGGTTACCGGGGTTGTTGTGATTTCCTCCGGGCCTTGGGTTTCCATGCTTGTGATAGGTCGGACGGTTCATCGGGGGTCTGTTGGTTCTTGGGGCATGATGACGCCCAGTACTTGTCGGGGGACGCTTTGTTGGAAACCCCAAGAGCAAGGTATGAAGCAGCACAACAACAATATTCCCTCAGTAAGAAACCGAGGTTATCGAACCAGTAGGAGGAAGGAAACATCACACAGGTGTTGCTAGCAACGCGGAGACCTGCACAACACAAACTCAAGACTTTGCCCCAACGAATCAGTGAGGTTATCAAGCTCACCAGTTTGCTGTAACAAAGTATTAAACGTATGGTGTGGAAGGTAATGGTTTGAAGCAAGTAAACAAGTAACAGTGGAAGATGTATCAATGGTAAAGATTGGACCAGGGTCCATAGTTCACTAGAGGTGTTCTCCTTAAATAAACAACATGGCCTGAAGGGTAAACAAATTACAGCAAGGCAATTGACAAGAAGTGAGCAAGGCATAACAATGCAATTACTAGTCAGAAAGATCCTATGAGATTCGATTGGGCAATACAACAAGATACATAGACCACCATCCAACTGCATCTATGACTAGAAGTCCACCTTCAGGTTATCATCTGAACCCCCTCCAGTATTAAGTTGCAAGCAACAGACAACTGCTTTAAGCAAAGTGTGTAAGGTAAACAGTCCACATGTTCCATGAACAAGAGACCGTTGTTTTCTCCCTAGTAGCAACAGCACATCTACAACTGAAGAGATTATTGTCGATAGAGGGTGGTTGGACACGACTTTTACCTTGCTTTCGCCGAGACCATGAGTCACACCCTAAGGATGGTTCCGTCGTAACGGGTCAAATCCCGAAGCCGGTCCCTAGAGATGTGAGGCTAGGTTGGTTCACCAGGGGCTCCATCGACCCCAAGCAACCCGGTCCACGCTTACCTACCTGTTATGATGCACCTTCACCCGCCAAATCTTTCAAAATATTTTCTATGCATATATCAAATGGAACGCCCGAACTATGTGATTCATGGAATCTACTAGGAAAGTTAGTTACTCGTGAGGTTGTCTAGGCCCCGTGTGGTTGTACGCTCGTCTCGGTTCAAAAGGCAAGAACTCGGGTCATAGTGGTGACGATCATGTGACTGCAAAAACCACATCCCACCGCGGCCTTCCATACAAGCCTTACCATGTTCAATCTCATATCACCTCTGATCGCATCTCATCATGTTCTCCTGTCTTACTAGATTCTCTGCATCTGATACATCTTATGGATGAAACAGACTCAACAGCTAAGCATGGCTAAGCAGGACAGAAATACAAGGTTTAGCAATACACACAAGCCAAACCTAGTTATGCTAGGTGCAGTGGATCAGGTAAGATAAGCTCAAAGGGAGTAATGCAATAGCTAGGATACTCTATCTATCTATAAAAGACCACAGTAGAATCATAGCATCATGGTAAGAATTAAAATACTTTGAAAGAATGGGATTGCATCATGGTGGGGCTATGCTTGCATTTTCATGTTGATAACCAATAAGCAGATCTTTAGGTATCTTGTACTTGACTTGATTACATTTGGTCAAGTATTGATCTTCGATGGTGTTGATCTTGGTCTTTGATCTCTATCTTGGTTTCGTATTCTACCGAGAAGAAGCCAAAACACTGAAAAGAAAGGGAAACATTCAACACATGGCATCGATGCAATGATCAAGCAAGGATGATGATATGAAAAGTTAAATATTACTGAATGGAACCCTAATACATAATTGAACATTTTAAATAGGGTCTGAGGGGTCCAAACCCTAATCGGAGAAACCTCGGATGCACTTGTGAGGGGTTACTTTGTTCTTCTAATTAAACTAGTCATTGGAGGTGCTTAACAACGCATGATTATAGCTTTAGAAGATAGATCTCATTTTTCTGAATATTTTGATATATTATTCACATTATTCTAATTTAAAATGAATTAGTTATTGAATTTATAAGATTATAACATTTTCTAGAATTTCTGAAATTATTTTCCAACTTAGACCCACATGTCAGGTTTTTATTCAATTCATAAAATAATTTAGATAATTATGAAAATGCTGACATACTGGTCCCACAGGGGTATTTATATTTCCAGAAATAATTCATTAAACAAATAAACAAAAGAAAAGGAATACTGCGTCATACTGATGTCATCCTGACATCAGCAATGGATATGCTCACAGTCAACGGAGGATTGGGCGGTTAGGGGCGTGAGAGGAAGTGGGGTTGGGCTCGCTCGAACGAGCAGAGGATGGCGAACTTGCTAGTGCTGGCGCCGCTCTATTTTTGTCGTCGAAGGGCAGCTGGCGACGAGCTTCTGCAGTGGCGGCGGACAGTGCATGTCTCAGAGGTGAACCAGGAAGGAAGCGAGGAAGGGGATGGTACCAAGATGATCAGAGGCTCACTGTGGTTCCATTGGAGGGGTCAGAGAGCTCGGGAGAGGTCAGACAGCAGCATTTCGATGGTGGCTGGAACTCGGGAAGGACCTATCAATTGCGGCGTCTCGGGCTTCTCCTGCGTGTGCCCGTTGGGGCAAAATATAGAGGAGGACGAGGAGGTCACAGGGGCATGCTCGACGAAGCTCGGGTGACTGGGAATGGCGGGGCATGCTGGCGGCTGGCAGCTAGGGTTTCGTCGGGGCTCAGGAACGAGAGGGAGAGGCACTAGGGGAGAGTGAGAGGATCAGGGGAAGAAGAGCACGACAGCGAAGGTTCTTATCCTCGTCCAGAGGACGGTGCGGCGAGGATATTGACGCGGCAACAACGGACGACATCGTGGCGGCTACCGAGCTGCTTCTTCTGTCGAACACGAGGAAGAAGAAAAGGAAGAGACGACGAAGGGGTATGGGCCGGTTGGGCCGCTCGTGGGCTGCAGGGTCGCGCGTTGGGCGGCAGGGAGAAGTGGCAAGAAGAGATGGCCACGGCCAGTTAGGGTTCTAGTTATTTTTTTCCTGTAAAACCATTTTATATTTCTATTTTTGTTTCTCTCTTTTGTATTTGAGTTTCAAATATATTTTGAACCATTTGAAAAATATGGTTTGCAAAGTATTTGAAATACCGTGGGGTCCTTTTATTTGGTTTAGGCTCCAAAAGTTTTGGTAGTTTTCAAAATTCAAGACCTTTTGAATTGATTTCAAGAGAGGGGAAAATTAGGGTTTTAGTGTTTTCCTTTAGTGTTTCCTTTGGTCTATTTTTATTTTTATCAAAAATATGATGCTCATAAATGCACAAACAACCTAATTAATATTTAACTAAAACTGGATGTTACAGCTACGATAGAGGTGAGCAATTTACCAACATTTATTCGTCAGTAGTAATTTCTTTCTTCATTTGAACTTTTCCCCCCTCTTTGGCGGTTATTTTTCAACGTATATTTTAGTTGTAATTTCTCGATGACGGTTATCCTATGGTAATTCTATGAGGGCATGTAAATGTTGCTCATAGTTCATGAGTTGTCAACAGTAAATTTAGTTTGACAGTAATTCTCTGACACAACTTCCTAGCCATAATTTTCCTATGATAATTTCCCTATTGTAACTCACTAATTTGCCAACCGTAATTAAATTTCCCCTGTATTTTTGGTACTTTCACTACAACTTTTTTACACTATTTTCTATTTTTAATTTTCCAACAGCAAATACCCCACAGTTATTCTTTGACGGTGAGTAATTTTCCTGTAGGAATTTGTCAGAATTAGTTCTTCAACACTAGTGCGCACCTTTCAAACAAGAGTTTTGTTGACATCAATTCTTCAATAATTAGGAAAACAATTTGGGTACACGACAACTATTCGTGCATCTGGAAAATTGTATTCAAGAAAAACATTTTCTTTATTCAAAAGAAATACTCAATATTTCAAAAAAAACATAATTTCCTCACCGTTTTTAATCAGTAGAAATACTTGAAAATATTTGTTCTATCCAAAAAATGTTGCATCACGGGGGCGGCGTCGCTGCGCCACAGTAGGAGAGAAGGTTTTGGTAGTCAAATGAAGGTGAAAATATGCCGTATATATGCACGCGCGGCTGGATGCTAGTAATAAGGCTAGTTGTAGTGGAAATAACTTAAGTGGTAACATAGATGTCATCTAGACATAAAAGACGATGTGACAAGTAATTAATAAAAAAAGAAGCAAATGAAGTAACATAATATGTTGCTATCATATCATATTTTTTAATGCAAAATAAGTGTATAAATTAATGAATGAAACTTTCTATGTTACTCAAATTATAGCACTACCCACTATAAAATATGCATGTTAATGATAATCAGTGGCTATACCTACCTGGTTACGGCACGAAAGTGCTGTATAAATTTGCATGTTAGTCGTTTGGGCACTGATTGGGCAACACGAACGTACGGTACCTTAATTGGCCGACCGCTTGGGGCGTCCATCACAGGTGGATCTACGTACCAGTACCACCACACGCGGGGGCGGAGCCGCACACCTCCATCAATAGTGCGCGTACAAGGACGTACACCGGTGATCTATCAGCCATCAGTACGTGCTCCCACCTCCGATCCAGTGGTTGCATTTGCATGTTATGTCATGTCCCCAACGAACCACCAAGTGCACGGACGCATCGATCCGTCTCTGTTCCAGTGTCTTTGTTCATACAGTAGAGTAGAGTTTCTCTTGTTACCGGAAGTACAAAACGTCCATCTCCATCTATCAGCTGTGCATGTGCGAGGCCAATCCTGGCCAACTTTGCTACTCTTGCTCAATTGCGTCCTATAATTCAGTCCGATCGATGAGTCATCATGAGTTTGATAAGAGCAATGCACCAAGCTAAGCTCTCATGTCAATCACCCCCTGTACGTAGATATAAGCTATAGTTTCCGTCGACGGCTGTTGCACCGTCGCAATCCAATCAACAACGACACATCGGAATGCACACCGCCGTCCCGATCCATCGAGTTTCAGGATAGGCACGAGCCGTACATCGAGACCCGTCGCACGGCTCAGTCAGCATGGCCGGTGATGATAAGAATATACGAGCCATCGAATCGGATAGGCTCGCCCGCATCACAGGCCGACAGCCAAGCCATGGCTGCTCTCGATCGATCTTCGCGTCGTACGTATCGGTCCAGGCCCGCCGCGCAAGTTGGTGGTGGTAGCGACCACCAGGACCGAAGCGTGCGTGGGGACGGGCGAGGCCGCGGGTAGAATCAATTGTGCTCGTCGTCCTTGCCCAACTTGATCGCTCGTGGGGTTGGTCGGCCAGGTTTCAGGCGACAGCGTAGTTCTTGTTTTGATCGAAACTGAAACACAATCAGCCCAGACATTTGCAGGACCTTCCACAAGCCTTACCACACTGCGTCGAAACAAACCAGACGAAAAGCTTCGACCTACCCCAGACTAGCTACCGTGTTCGGCCACCCCTGATTATCGTTTTTGCAGCTGCTGCAATGCTGCGTCAGCAAGGTTTCCACGTTCATGCTTTTTTCCCTCATCTTCGTCTGCTCGACCCTGGATTGTGCATGATGAAGGAACAGAGATCCATATCCAGAAGACGCTGGCCTGGGCCATGGAGCGCAAGCCTCTCTCTGTAATCTTTGCTTACTCACTTTGGAGAAAAAGAACTTGGCAGTTGTAGGGTTATTCAGCAGGCCGGGCAGGCCGGCGATGAACTTGTTGGCCATCTCGGAAGGTGACTGCAATGATGTGCACTGCCCTGCTCAAGATCTGCAGCAGCGAGCTTTGAAGCAGCTCCTCGGGGTGAATCCGCAACATCTATTCTTCACCTGCTATTCAAGAAGGTCCGAAGGGCCACTAACCTCTCTTTGTAATTTTGCTCCGTAAGAGCATCTCTAGCCAAACGCGCATCCGTTAGCCGTGTATATCGGTCCTGATCCTTTAAGAGCATCTCCACTCGCCTACCTAGAAGGCCGATCCGGACATCGAAATTAAGTCCGGACGCCGAAAATCGGCTAAGTTGCGTATCCAGAACTTTTTTTTGGCCGGATTTAGGCCAACTTTGGTCCGGACTACCCAGGCCGAACCCAGGATCCCGGGTACCCCTTGGGACGCCGGACGCAGTGAATTGGCCGAGTGGACCAGCCTGTCAGCGACAGAAGCCGAGTCGCCGCCATCCTTCCCGTTATTTTTCTTTTCCCGCCCTCGCCGCTACACCCCTCCCGCCCTTTGCCGCCGAATTCCGCATATAAAAGGCGTACATCTCGCCGTCTCTCTTCACAGTCTCTCACATCACCCCCAACTCCGGTGAACTTCGGACGTTCGCACATTTCTTCCTCCTCAACTCTGCCAAGAAGCCATGACCGAGGGCCGACGCATGATGCCGCCGTGGGAAGCCCGGCTGCTCCGCGAGGCGCGCTATAGGCGCCGTCGGACACTCGTCTCCCCTTAGGCTGGCAACTCAGCGCCGGCGGGATTCATGTTCTGCCGGTGCCGGCCGAAGAGGACGTCGCCGGAGAGATCCAGGCGGCTATCGCTTCCATGCAAGACCCATATCTCGCCGAGAATCCTGGCAACCTAGTCTTCTGGAGGCAGTTCTTCACCGACAGGCGCCTCGAGAAACTCGCCCGACACGACGGACCGCCGGGCTCGCCGCCGCCACGTCACAATGCGGCTTTCCGCCGCCGCTGGTGGAGCGTTCCAGGGCGGACTCTCGTCGGCGTCATGGAGCACATCCAGGCCAGCAACCACACCCACCTCGTCCTGTAGTTGCGGCGTCCGGCGTCAACCATGGCGGTGGCCATTTCCTAGTTATTAAATTTGATATAATATGTGCGCCCTTGCCCTACTTAATAAAATCCGCCTATATTCGCCCATATTTCGCCGATTTTAACTGAATTTCGCCGAAACCTGGAACTTGGCCTAGGTACGCGAGTAGGAAGCTCGGCGGACCCAGGCCGAAAACACGTTTCGTCTGGCCAAAAAAGGTCCGGTTTTTGGCCTGGGTTCGCCCAACGAGTGGAGATGCTCTAAGTCCCTATATTTAGGCATCTAATGAGAAGCCCCATCTAGCCAAACTCCTATATTTTAAATGAGCATTTTTTTGTTCCAAATCAAATCTTTCTAACAGAAATTTAATATTACAAA
Source organism: Avena sativa (assembly GCA_916181665.1). Taxonomy (NCBI): domain Eukaryota; kingdom Viridiplantae; phylum Streptophyta; class Magnoliopsida; order Poales; family Poaceae; genus Avena; species Avena sativa. The sequence continues at coordinate 236,631,020 of OV702293.1, read as the reverse complement.
CCAAAATAGTAAATATAATAAATCAAATTATTCAATATTACACCTCGAAATAATAAATATAATAAATCAAATTGTTCAAAACCAAATAAATCAAGGATTGGGAGGAAGGGGGCTGAATTGTTGTAGAGACGCCATTGATGCTCAACAAGATTATCTTGTAGCTAAAAGTGTGTGTCCTCGCTGGAGATGGTTCGGTGCATCTCGAGGAAGTGGTAAATCCTATTTGGAGCATGCTTTGGCTCTAAAGGAGCTCCATTGAAGACATACCAAAAGTTTTCTGGCATATCTTGCAACAATGCAGTATGTCATAATTTGTGCAGGGACAATCGGCGTCGGGCGCGACATCGCCGTACGCGCTGCGCGCTCCGAGGCCTCTTACGCTTCCCTCATCGCATGTGCCTCCGCGATCGCCTTCGCCTGCTTCGACCTTGTCATCCTGTCCATGCAGCTCTTTGTTTTGACCTTTCTGCGCCGGACTTCTTTTAACCACTTGGCGTCGTTGAAGCCCTCCGGCCTCGGCGTCGGCTTCCTCGGCTTTTTACCATTGGTTCGTCGATGGTGGATCGGGGTTGACGAAATGCTTGGACGGCATGGTGGGCGGGAGCTCAGGAATGGAAAAGAAAGGCAGGAGGGGAGAAGAAAATGCGGGAGCTCGGCCTTGAGTCATCGATAGAGTTGGCCCACCCATTTTTTCTATGCATCTGGCGTTCCTAGGAGGTTCCCAGCGCCCTGTGTTTGGCCTGAGAACATCGGATAAAAGTTGGAACAAATCTGACATAATTCGACATACTAGAAACATGACTAGACAAAATATTGTTGTCCGAATGAAAAAACGTCCTAAGAACGTCCTCTGAAACACAGGTGGAGATGCCCTTAGCAAGCTGAGTCGTCGCAACCAGATTGCTACTTGAGTTTGCCTTCCCAAAGACTATCACTGTCACTAGTAGAAAACAGGACTTTCATCCAGGCCATTAGTCCCAGCTATAGCTGGGGTCAGGACTAATGGTCCGCGCCGGACGGCCCGAGCCACCCCAAACCATAGGCCCTGGCCCGTTAGACCCCATTAGTCCCGATTTGAGATACAAACCGGGACTAAAGGGTCTGAGGCCTGCCGCTTGCTGTGGGCACACCCTTTAGTCCCGGTTTGTATCTCAAACCGGGACTAGTGGTCTGGCCCTATATATATGGCATAGCCCCCTCCCCCTCTCCACTATTTTTTTTCCTGGTGGAAGAGGTGGTATTGTTGTGCTATTTTTTTTCTTGTTCATATGCACTAGAGGTGTTCGGTGAAATGTTGATGAGTGCAGCAACTCTTCGTTGGGAGACCCTAAGTGGAAGGTATGATGCAATTCAGCAGGCAAGTTTCCCTCAGTAAGAAACCAACATTATCGAACCAGTAGGAGGAAGGGAACACCCCAAAGATGCTACAAGCAACATGGAGACCTACACAACACAAACTCAAGACTTTGCCCCAACAAACAGTAAGGTTGTCAATCTCACCGATTGTTGTAACAAAGAATTAAACGTATGGTGTGGAAGGTAATAGTTTGTAGCAAGTAAACAGGTAACAGTGGAAGATGTATTAATGGTAAAGATTGGACCGGGGTCCATAGTTCACTAGAGGTGCTCTCCTTGGATAAACAACATGGCATGAAGGGTAAACAAATTACAGCAGGACAATTGCCAGGAACTGAGAAAGGCATAATAATGCAATACCAGACAAAAAGATCCTATGAGATTCGATTGGGCAATACAACAATATACATAGACCACCATCCAACTACATATATGGCTAGAAGTCCACCTTCAGGTTATCATCCGAACCCCCTCCAGTATTAAGTTGCAAGCAACAGACAACTGCTTTAAGCAAAGTGTGTAAGGTAAACAATCCACTTGTTCATGAACAAGAGACCGTTGTTTTCTCCCTAGTGGCAACAGCACATCTACAACCGAAGAGATTTCTGTCACTTTCCTTGGAAACTAGAGGCATGAACCCACTATCGAGCATAAATACCCCCTCTTGGAGTCACTAGCAACTACTTGGACAATATAGATACTAACAACGGAGAGCATGCAAGATCACAAACAACACAGACATGATAGAATCATAAATTCAAAACCATTAATCAATCTGACATAGTAATCTCAATATCCATCGGATCCCCGCAAACACAACATGCATGATTACAAATAGATTAGATCTTGATCATGAACGGAGCTCACAAGATCTATACATGAAAGCACAAGGAGGAGATACAACCATCTAGCTACTACATGGACCCATAGTGCAAGGTGGAACTACTCACGCTTCATACTGGAGAGAAGGCCTTCAGGATGATTTCCCCTCCGGCAGGGTGCCGGGAAGAACTTCAGATCCCCCGATCTAGGGACGACAGTGGCGGCGGCCACAGAAGGTTTCGTGGAGTTTTGATTGGGTGCCTAGGGTTTATGCATCGGGGGCTTCTTATAGGCGAAGAGGCGAGGCTAGGAGGCGGCCGGAGGGGCCACACCCTGCCCAGGCGCGGGTCCACCCTAGCCCGCGCCTAGGGGGTGTGGCGGCCCTCTGGCACCTCTACGTCTCGTCTTCTGGCTTCGTGTCCCCCACAGTAAAATATTGACTTTGGCTTTTGTCCCGTCCAATTCTGAGAATATTTATTTTCTGCCTTTGTGGAACCAAAAACAGAAGAAAACAGACAACTGGCACTGTGACAACTTGTTAATAGGTTAGTTCCAGAAAAGATATAAAAACACCTCAAAGTGTAGACAAAGCAAAGCAAAGTAGATACTAAAGAAGCATGAAGCATCAAAAATTATAGATACGTTTCCGACGTATCAAATGTCCATTAGAGCGATGCGAGTTTAGGTCACACAAGACAGACATGATATGAGGTGCCTGAGCCACACTTAAGTTTTCTCATCTTTGTTTCCAAGTGTAATAAAAGGTTAGCAACTATTTTCTAGTTTAGACCATGCGCGGTACTAATTTTAGTATAGTGATTGCGTTTGACATATATTTGTATGATACAGATGAGCCATCCATGGATGTACGGTGACCGACGCTCTGCCTCTTTCAGAGAAGGCGTGCTTTCTTTTCGAGTTGTGGCCGAGGAGAACAAGCGGCGGGATGGTTTTATGTGTTGTCCATGTGTTGACTGTAGGAATGAGAAGGCTCACACTTCCGCAAGAGTCATTCAGAGCCACCTGCTTCGGTCTGGTTTTATGTCCGGCTATAATGTTTGGACCAAACATGGAGAAAGAGGGGTTGTGATGGAAGATGGCGATGAAGAAGAGAACAATTATGACAACTACCGATCTATGTTCCCTGAATACGCTGATACCGCAATGGAAGACAATGAAGAAGAAGGAGGTGAAGAACGGGAACCAGACCGGCCCACTGATGATCTTGGTCGGGTCATTTCTGATGCAAAGCAAGACTATGACATAGAAAAGGAGAGGTTGCAGTTTGGGCAGATGTTACAGGACCACAACAAATTGTTATACCCAACTTGTGAAGATGGCCAGAAGAAGCTGGGTAGCACACTGGAATTGCTGAAGTGGAAGGCACAGACTGGTGTGACTAACTCAGGATTTGAGAAGTTGCTGGTATTCATGAAGAAGTTGCTTCCAAGAAGTAACGAATTGCCCACCAGTACATACGAAGCAAAGAAGCTCGTCTGGCCTCTAGGATTAGATGTGCAGAAGGTACATGCGTGCCCTAATGACTGCATCCTCTACCACGGTGAGAAGCACGAGAATTTGGATAAATACCCGGTATACACTGCGTTGCGGTATAAGATCAGAAAATATGACCCTGGTGATGTTGATGGCGAGCCACCCAGGAAGAGGGTTACTGCCAAGTGAAAGAACATGTGGGCCCCCATGTGTGGTTTTGGTAATTAATGACAATCTTTATGGACTAACGTGTGTATTAAGTTGTACTTGTAGGAATTGTCCATTGGCATCGCTTGGAGCATGTGTTGGCTTCAAGGTCGATGAAATGCGAAGAAGATGTGTTGTGCAAGCTCAAAATGCACCATCTATAGAAGATCTCATGTTTGATGCTTGCCATCCTCGGTGATCATGGATCGATGATGAAGAATCAAGAAAGGCGTTCCATCTTGAGAAGTTCAAGTTTGTCTACATCGATCTCAAGTAGAATGCTCAAGGCAAAGGTATAATCTTGATAGGTTTTCCCTTTTGCCGGTCTCATGTTGTGTGTGGGAGACCGGGTTTAGGATAGATAACCGTACTATCAAGAGGGGCTCTAGAATGATTAACTCGATCACATCGTTAGGAGAGAGCTCAAACCTTTGCATACTTGCATAATCGTATTTGGTTGGTATTTGGTATTATCCATGTGAGGATATAGAGCTTGTGGTAATCTCCATAACAAGCTCTTGATCATAAAAAACGGATCTTCCGTTTGTATCTTGTTGCGATTTTGATCTTGTCGGCTTTTTGGTTTCTCACCAAGTGAGGTATCTCAAATTATTATACTTTATACTTTATCACTTGGTGATAACCAATATTTTCAACGCAATTGGAATCAGGTCGATCGGAGTTACCAATCAAAAGTTATAGCGGTTTGAATTTGTCCCTCCTTAATTAAAAAAGAAAAGGAATCTGGTTTTTGGGCAAAGCGGTAGTACCGCCCGGGCGGTCCGGTACTACCGCCCGCCCCTAAGAAACTCGCACTATCCTCTGCATCGCGCAGTACCTGTAGCCGGTAGTACCGGGCCCTGCGGTAGTACCGGGCCAGACATCTGGTACTACCGGCCCATCTCGCCCACCTTCCCAGGCCCTGCTGTTTTCTTCTCTCGCGCTAGGCCTCGCCAGCTTGCTCCCGCGCGGCCCCGCTCACCCTCTCGTTCGCAGCCTGCACGCGTGCGTGCTATCGCATTGACTTTCCCGCACGCGCCAGCCTCTCCCGCTCCGGTTCCCGCGCTGGCCCCGCTTTTCCCGCTACGTGTTGCGCCCGGCCTCGCTCGTGATTCCGCCAGCAGCCGTGTTCTCGCGCGCGCGTTTTTCGTGTGCTGCCGCCGCTCGCTGGCCCCACCTTTCGTGTGCTGCCGTGCGCCTGCTGTCGCTGTGCTGCTGGGCCCCGTGCTTCTCTGCCTCGCTCGCTCGCGTTGGACCAGTTTGGCTAGGGCCGCGTTGACCCGCATTTACTTGCCTCCCTGCCGTCGCCGCTGTGCTAGTTCCCGTGTGTGCGTGCACCTTACCGATCTGTCCCGCGCTCTAGCCCCGCTTGGCCCCGATCCCGTGTTGCCCGCGTTGACCACTGGCTGTTTTTCCCTCAATCGATCTGCTGCCTAGCTCGCTCGCTGTGTGCATTTGTGTTCAGGTGTGGTATAATCGGTCCAAACCGGTACTACCGGTCCGTCCAGAAAAAATGCCTCAACTGGCAGATTTTGTCTAGCCCTTTAAATATGCTTTGCCCGTTTTCAGTTTGGGTGGCTTCTTCCTCTTCTATTTGTCTGAGCTTTGTCCACATTTGCTCTAGATTTTTAAGCTTGATTAATCTCTTCCTCTCTGATGATTTTTGCCCATATTTGAGTGTAATAGAGAGGAGATCTAGATCCACGTTTTGACCTAACCGATTCATTTCTTTGTGAGTGTATCTTTGGGGATCTAGATTGTGGGGGATTTTGTGTCCCTCTTTGATTCCTCCTCTCTCGTTCCCCCATAGCTTTAGTAGCTTTGTTGGAACTTCAGAGTGAGGTATTTGAGCACCTTTGTGGTGTTCTTGCCATTTGTATTCGGTGCATCGGTTTGAGTTCTCATCGGAGGATTTGGTTTGTGTTACTCATTGAAGCCTGTCCCTCTTGGGTTCTTGGAACCCTATACGGTTTTGTGGCCTTGGTTGCGTTTGTTGGGAGCCTCCAATTAAGTTGTGTAGAAGTGTCCCAACCTTGTGAGAGGTTCCGGTTGCCACCAACAAGTGCACCGATAGTGGAAGCGTGGATCGATCCCGTTGGGGTGAGATTCACCGGAGAATAAGGGAGGACTTTCGTGGCGTAGGTGGTTAGATACCACCCCCTCTCCAAAAAAGACGTACTCCATGCTGGGAGGAACTCGGTAAAATATCGTCGTCCCCGCGTGCCTAGGTTATCTATATATCCGAGCTCTTTACTTATGCACTTTACATTATGATAGCCTTCGTGCTTGAAGTAATCTATATATTGCGATCACATTGTTGCTTGTATTACTTAGCATAAGTTGTTGGTGCACATAGGTGAACCCTAGTTGTTCTAGGTTGTGATTGACAAAGTAAACGCTAGTTTAATTCTGCCTTTGTCGAGCCACTCTCGGAAAAGTTTTAATCGCCTATTCACTCCACCCCCCTCTAGGCAACATTTGTATCCTTTCACCAAGGTGATGTGGTATGCTCCTATAATACCATGATTGAAATGTTTGTTTAGAAACAAAGAGCATGCCAAGTTGTTGCGATGGCATATGGAAGAACGTAAAAAAGACGGGATGTTGAGGCACCCCGCTGATGGTCGACAGTGGAGAAAAATCGAGAGAGACTTCTCGGACTTTGCTGGTGATGCAAGAAATTAATGGTTTGATCTAAGTACAGATGGCATGAATCCTTTGGGGAGCAGAGCTGCAGTCACAGCACCTGGCCCATGACTCTATGTATCTACAACCTTCCTCCTTGGTTGTGCATGAAGCGGAAGTTCATTATGATGCCAGTGCTCATCCAAGGTCCGAAGCAACCCGGCAACGACATTGATGTGTACCTAAGGCCATTAGTTGATGAACTTTTACAGTTGTGGGACGAACCAGGTTTACATGTGTGGGATGAGAACAAACAGGAGCCATTCGACCTACGAGCATTGTTGTTTGTAACCATCAATGATCGGCCTTCTCTTAGTAACATCTCAGGACAAACGAACAAGGGATATAATGCATGCGCACATTGCTTAGATGAGACTGAAAGTATATATCTGGATAAATCTAGGAAGAATGTGTACCCGTACAATCGTCGTTTTCTTCCGCCCAGACATCCCTTAAGGAAAAAAGGCAATCATTTCGATGGCGAGGTAGATTACCGGAAGAAGCCTGCCCCCCGCACTGGTGCTAATGTATTTGGTATGATCAAGGATTTAAATGTAATATTTGGAAAGGGTCCCGAAGGACAACCTGTTCCGAAAGACGCCGACGGACGCGCACCCATGTGGAAGAAGAAATCTATATTTTAGGAGCTACCCTATTGGGAAGTCCATGAGGTCCGCTCTGCAATCAACATGATGCAGCTGACGAAGAACCTTTGCGTGAATATTCTCGGCTTCTTGGGCTTGTATGGGAAGTGAAAAGATACACCGGAAGCACGTGAGGACCAGCAACGTCATAAAGGACGAGATGACAAGCATTCAGGGCAGTTTCAAGGGCTTGCCAGCTACGCTCTTACCAAGGAAGAGAAGGAAATCTTTTTTGAAGTCCTTTTCAGTATCAAGGTCCCATCTAGCTTCTCGTCTAATTTAAAGGGAATAGTAAATATGAAAGAGAAAAAATTCCAAAACCTAAAGTCCCATGAATGCCACGTGCTTATGACGCAATTGCTTCCAGTTGCATTGAGGGGGATTCTACCGGAAAATGTTCGGCTGGACATTATGAAGGTATGTGTATTCCTCAATGCAATTTCTCAGAAGGTAATTGATCCAGAAAGTCTATCAGGGTTACAAATTGATGTGGTCCAATGTCTGGTCAGCTTCGAGTTGTTGTATCCTCCATCTTTCTTCAATATTATGATGCACCTCCTAGTTCACCTAGTCGAAGAGATTAGAATTCTCGGTCCTGTGTTTCTACACAATATGTTCCCCTTCAAAAGGTTCATGGGAGTCTTAAAGAAATATGTTCATAATCGTGCTAGGACAGAAGGAAGCATCTCCAAGGGCTATGGAACAGAGGAGGTCATTGAGTTTTGTGTTGACTTTCTTCCTGACCTTAAGTCGATTGGTGTTCCTGAATCTCGGTATGAGGGGAGGCTGACTGGAAAAGGCACACTAGGAAGGAAAACAATGGTATGTATGGACAGGGATTTTTTCAATAAATCACACTACACAGTTCTACATAATTCCACCTTGGTGGCTCCGTATATCAAGAAACACAAGATTATTGTACGCTCGGAAAACCCGGGGAAGCCTGACTCCTCGATTAAAGTGGAACACGAGGACACTTTCGGCAGTTGGTTGCAGAAACATCTCATGAATAACAACACTGTTGAAGATCAGTTGTACTTGTTGGCACGATTACCATCTTTGACTATATGTACTTTCCAAGGGTACGAGATAAATGATAATACATTTTACAGGATCGCCCAAGATAAAAAGAGTACCAACCAAAATAGTGGTGTCCGCTTTGATGCAATAGATGACCAATGGGCAGAAGAACACATATTATGGGTACATAGAGGAGATATGGGAACTTGAGTATGGACCTACTTTTAAGGTCCCTTTGTTTTGCTGCAAATGGGTCAAGATGACAGGAGGCGGGGTACATGTAGATGGAAAGTATGGCATCACAACAGTGGATCTCAACAATCTTGCGTACATGGACGAACCATTCGTCCTAGCCAATGATGTGGCTCAGGTTTTCTATGTGAAGGACATGTCTACAAAACCGAGAAAAAGAAATCAGCAAAATAATATATCGTTCGATGAGCCAAAGCGCCACATAGTTCTTTCAGGGAAAAGAAACATCGTGGGAGTGGATGACAAGACAGATATATCAGAATATTATAATAAGTTTCATGAAATCCCGCCCTTCAAAGTGAAAACTGACCCAAGCCTCCTGTTAAATAATGAAGATTCTCCATGGCTATGGCGTAGAAGAAAACAACAATACTAGATAGGGATGTTGGTGATCTATGTAATATATTAAATCTTTTATGTAATCATATTGTGAATCATATTGTGAGTCAAACATTTTACCTAGATCCACATGCATGCAACATTGGTCATCTTGCTCAATCAAAATGGACGACGACTCCTAGTGCCTAATCCACGGGAGGTGAAAACCCAAAGAGATGGAACCATCACACGAGCATAGCTCGGGTGAGATCCCTGAAGAATATGCCAGGTATCATCGACCCTGGTGTCCAACATAGCCATATAGCGATGGACGTGCTCGTCCTCCTCCCTGACACGATGACGTAACACCTCCTCAGTGGCCGGCTCCCTCTGCACCCTTCCTGGACCAGGCGACCTCCACCAAAGAACCTCCAGGTCGACGACGACACCCGGATTCCTCACCAAGATACGCGTCCAGGAAGGTAGCACCATCTAGTGCCAGCCTGGTGGAGCCCAGTCTAGGACATTCCCGGCGGAGCCCAGTACTCCATCATTACCGTCGAGTCGACTACGAGGATGCGGGATGGGCATCCTAAAGTAGGCGGTGAGGAATGTGTGTATGTGTGGGTGGCCATGACGGTCGCACTATAAATAGAGGAAAAGGGCAGGCAGGCTGGATCGGGCAGCCTATAAATAGAGGGTTCATCTTTAGTCCCGGTTGGAGAAACCAACCGCAACTGAAAGGATTGCGGCAGGCTGGGCCAGGCAGCACTAATGATAGGGGTGAGTATCGACATTATGCCGTGCGTCTTGTACCTTGTCCTGGATGGTGTCGCCAACCGGGACTAAAGATGAACCTTTAGTCCCGGTTGGAGACACCAACCAGGACAAAACACGAGTGAGCACCAATAATAGGGGTGAGTGTCGACATTATGTCATGAGTGTCGACACTATGCCGAGTTGCTTGTACTATAAATAGGCATCCTTGTGAGTCCAGTCCTCCAGCCAGTTTGAGGCATCTCCAAGATGGTCTTCAAGAGCAGGGACACCACTATGGCCAGTTTGAGGGAGATGCCGGAGGAGCCTAGTCCTCCAGCATCTCCAACAAACTGGTCATAGAGGAACTCCCTAATATGTGAAATTAGGTTAGCTCCCAGGAGTATTGATCTAGTTAGAGAAGTTACAAGCTGCAAGATGGTCTTTGAGAGCAGGGACACCACTACGGTCAGTTTCAGGGAGATGCCGTTGGAGCCCAGTCCTCTAGCATCTCCAAGAAACTAGTCATAGAGGCACTCCCTAATATGTGGCCACACATGTTTGGAGATCATATCTTCATGGTAAGTACAAATTGGGACAACATCTTCATAGTTTGGGAAAGTTGTAGTACGAATCGGAACTAAAGGCCCCCTTTAGTCCCGGTCCAGCCACAAACCGGGACTAACACTTATTACATTTATTAATATTAAAAACCGGGACAAACCGAGACTAGCTAACACTCAGGACTAAAGCCGCCCCCTTTAGTCATACTCATGACTAGTCCTATAGTACGCAGCTTCAGGGTCTTCTTCGTCATCATCATCATCATCATCGTCATTGTCACCTGCCACTCCGGGGATCCTCAGTCCAGCCATGTCATATACTGGGGGCACCTGCCACTCCGGCCTCGAATTCACGGCGGGCAGGCGAGGGGTCTCCCGAAAGACGATGTTGCTACCGTCGGGCGGGGGAGGGGACTTCTTGTGGCTCTGTGGCAGGTGGACTTGTGGGCACCGCAGGCGAGGATGGTCTCTCCCGATGATGTAGCACATCACGTCGATGATAGTACGATTCGCCCACCACAGACGACGGTTGGCTTCATTGTGGTTCACCGAGGGCGGTCCATCACCCTCGTACCTGGCGAGCTCCCTTTCTCACCGGTTAGCGAAGAAGGCATTCCAGGTGTCGTAGTTGTCGAGATCCCATTTGGGATCCATCCGCTGCTCCGGCTTGAGCTCGTGGTAGAAGTGGTTCGTGATGGTCGCCTGTCGGGTGGAGCCTTTAGGCACAGGAGGGACATGAACCCCTCCAGCACTCAGCATCCATCTGGTGGGTGGCCGGTAGCCTGGTGGGCAAGGATAGCTTGAGGCACACAGCGCCTCGGTCTCCTCGAGGGTCAGAATGGCCCAGTACGCGCTGTCCATTTCTCTGAGAGAGGAAGGTGTGGATGTGTGCATAACCATGGCGCGGTCGGCATATATATATATATATGGAAAGGGTGGGAAAACATGGCGGGAAATATCTTTAGTCCCTGTTAGTGGCTACAACCGGGACTATAAGCTCGATTCAGTGGAAAGGGCGGGAAAACTTGGCAGGAAGAGGTGAGAAATGGCGGGAAATATCTTTAGTCCCTGTTAGTGGATACAACCGGGACTAAAGCTTATTCAGAAAATTGATTTGGATTATTTATTCAAATTCAAGAACTTTTCATGTTGAAAGTTTAGTGAGATTCAAAATTATGCAAAATAACAATAAATAATGCATTTTTAAATCGATAATGGCAAAATGGTTAATAATTTGACTATTTAAAATAATTATTTTATAAAACAGAAAATGGATTTGGATTAATTATTCAAATTCAAGAACTTTTCATTTTGAAAGTTTAGTGAGATTTAAAAATATGCAAAAAATAATAGTTAATTCATTTTTAAATTGATAATGGAAAAATGGTTAATAATTTGACTATTTAAAATAATTATTTTATAAAACAGAAAATGGATTTGGATTAATTATTCAAATTCAAGAACTTTTCATGTTAAAAGTTTAGTGAGATTCAAAATTATGCAAAAAATAATAGTTAATGCATTTTTAAATTGATAACGGAAAAATGGTTAATAATTTGACTATTTAAAATAATTATTTTATAAAACAGAAAATGGATTTGGATTAATTATTCAAATTCAAGAACTTTTTATGTTGAAAGTTGTCTCAAATTCATAAGTATGCAAAAAAGTATAATTTAAATGTTTTAAATGATATATTCGAAAATTTGAAAAAAAAAACACCCAACGCGCGCAAATTTGGGCCTTTAGTCCCGGCCTAGGTTACAAGCCGGGACAAAAGGGTCTGTCTAGCGGGCGAAAATGAAACACCCCCCCTCTCTAGTCCGGGTGTGTGGCACTAGCCGGGACTAGAGACACCCTTTAGTCCTGGCTGGTGCCACGCACCGGGACTAGAGGGTGGGGGTATAAATTGTGGACTTCTCCCCTGGTGCGTTCCACGCACCGGGAGACTTGGAGGCCAAATCGAAGACGAAGCGCCACAGGCTGCCGGATTTTTCGATCGACGAACCACCATCGCGTCTCCGCCCTCCATGCCGGTCGCGCCACCGCCGCGCGCCCGCCTCCCTGCACCTCTCTCGCCCCTGCGCCGGCACCCTGCGGGCACCTCCGGCCACCTCCACCACCGGCGCAAACTCCCCCACCACCGGCCACCTCCTCTGCCATCGGCCACCGCCGCCGGCTACGCCACAACCCTCTGCCGGCCCCCTCTCGGCCTCCTCAATAGGTATAGGGTAAATTAGTTTTTTTTAATTATAGGATTATGATTATATGATTAGTACTATATAGTTTAGTGTATATTAGTTTAGGATATATAGGATTATGATTAATTAGTTTAGTAATATATATGATTTTTAGTGCATATAGTTTAGTGTATATAGTTTAGGATTTTTAGGATTTTTTTAGTGTATATAGTTTAGTGTATATAGGATTTTTAGGATCTTCTTTGATCACGAGACAAGTCTCCCGGGCCCAAAGCACAGACGAAGCACGGTCGATAGAGATGTCACACCATGATTATCGTTGAAGGGCATGGGCACGGCTAGGTGTCGAGGCCTAGGCACGCTTCTGTGGATGCCGAGCAAGAGCAAAGTAGCGACGGGAGGAGCAGGAGGCAGACAAGTTCAACCAGCTGCTAGAAAGACTTGACAAGCAACAACAGCAGATCGACGAACTTAGAGGAATAACACGCTTGCAAGATCCTCCACTCGATATTACCGCCAACCCATCGGAACGGAGAAGCAGCGTGGCTGAATCGGAGGTCCCGTCTAACGATGCACTCTATACAGATGGAGGTCCCGACTACCCCATGGATGGAATTAAGGAGCAGATATCTTGTGAGCTCCATAAGAAATTGAAGAACGTATCTGTGAAGGTGGCGGTCGGATCTGCTTTGTCTTGTCTGCCTGACGCACGTTGGCATGGCCGTGAGATTCCACCTGGCTATGCTAAAGCCGGGATGGATCAAATTGTAAAGGAGTAGGAGTCAATGGAGCTTGACATCCTTGGACCTGAAGGTGAGATCGCACTCGAAGAAGTACTTGGTGGGATCATTCTATGGGACAAGAACAACATACGGTTTCCAAGCTCGGCCCCAAGGTTAACACTACCGCCTCCGAGTCATCACAGGTCTCCTTCACCTCCACCTCCGTTACCTCAAAGAAGCCCACCCCATGATGACTGCGACCACCACATCCCGAGTCCATCTCGATCTCTGCCACAGGCTCAGCAGTCTTCGTCGCCCGCTAAGGACAATGAGCGGAAGCGTGCTCCGTCAGTGAGTACTAAAGGACGAGACAGCCCAAAACAGAAAATGTCGCCATCCCAATAGTGCCCCATAAGAATCTTCCAATCAGACCTTACGATCGTACTGATGCGGAATCTGCAGCGATAGCAAAGGCCGAAGTGGCGGCACATTTTGAGAAGAAGAAACCCGAGCCCCCTCCGGTATACACCGAGAAGAAAAAAGCATATGCCATTGATTTTCTGAACACAAAATAGCAATATGAGTTGCACCATAAGACATATGACTATCTACGCACACTTCAGAAAGAAGTGGCGAAGAGCAAATCAAGAAAATCAAGTGCAAGCGGTAAAAAATCAGCAAGCACAGGTGCAAGCGGGACCAAAGCTGTAATCAGTAAAAAAATCAGATGTTCCCCTTCTCAAACAACAGGCCAAACAAATGATCACACCCCTCAAGGTGTTTTTAGAAAATGTTCCCCTTCTCACACAACAGCCACTAGATATGTCAGTAGATGCGGAGCTGGCGGCCAGCATGAAAATTAGTCTTGATGAACTGTTAGGCCCCCAACTCGACCTTCTACCCAAGGCTGAGATAGCCCCTAGATATGTCGTAGGTGAGGATTTTGTCAGCAAAGAGAGGCTGAAAGAACTGCCAACACAAATGCGGAATCTCCATCAATGGTACTCAGCGGTCATAAAGCAGGGGGGAATAATGATCGTAGCCAATGTCCCACCTGAGTAATACTTTAGACCCGAAGAGGTCCATATTAAGTTTCCAAAACTGTTCTAGTTATACCATCTCGACGTCCTGGACAAATCCATCCTCAGCTGCTATTGTTTGTAAATTGTTGAATTCATTGTCTACATGTTCAGTTTTTCAGTTGTCTAGTTCAGAACATGTAATTATCCTTATTATGCAGAATGAAGATCCTGGAATGTAAAAGAAAAAGAATCTATAATATTGGGTGCATTGACCTAGATAAAGTGCATATAACCACGCTAACGGATAACCCCGATGAGACGGAGGAAAACATTCTAAGGTTTCTAATGGAGCAAAATTTCTCTGACCACATACTATTTTCTTACAATTTCAGGTGAGGGTCTTACTCTGTTGTACACATTCACTTTTGATTAGTCGATGCTAATAAGTGTAACTGATGAGTTACTGATGTATATATAAATGTTTGCAGCTTCCACTGGTTCTGCTAGACATTCAACTTGATAAGGGAAGAGTTGATGTCATGGACCCATCAAAGAGAAACCTGGAAGATTTCCGCAACATGCAGGACATGCTCCAGAAGTAAGTTTCGCGCTTTATCGGTCTCTTTCGTTGATTTTCAGAGATATCAGGTAATGAATAACTCATTCATTCATTTTCTTCGTCGGGCAGGGTTTGGATCCGGTTCAAGTGAGAGGTTACCGGTGTATTTAGTGAGAAGCTGACGTTTAAGGCGGTCTCGGTAAGTAGCACGTGATATGAAAGCGCATCTCTTTACTTCTAGTTTCAATACAATAATGATGCTAGATTATTATTTTGATTGAATTATATTCTCGTAAAGTGCGCGAGGCAGCCACAGGGGTCGAATCTATGTGGATTCTATGTATGCGAGTTCATTCGCATGTTTACCACCGAACACAATGATTATAGAGTCGACGTAAGCAATGCATTCACACCATCATTTTATTATCGTCACCTTTTGTTATCATGATTGATATTCATATTGATCTCCTTTTTCTTATATATAGTTTGAGAGAATGTTGTATCAACTACTACCAGAGCAACGCGTACTAGCAATTGCGGAGGAGCTGACGGGATTTATTGTCAAAGAGATCATAAACGATGCCGGAGAATTTAGTGCGAATAGGTGCTACTGATCTCCATGTAATCGAATAGACGTGCTTTAATCCCGGTATTTTATGATCTCCATGTAACTATGTAAATTGTATATATTTGTATGCTCGATATCGTAATACAAGTTATCTTATATATGCACGAATGTGTATGATATGTGGTGGCGTAGAAATATTCAAAAACTATGTTGTAATGAAAAAGAAGTAAATAAAACAATAAAAAAATGAAATCTCTGCCGTGGCAGAGAAAGGACACAAAATGCTGCCGCGACAGAGAACCACTAGTCCAAGATAATGCTCTGCCGCGGCAGAGACCCACTAGTCCCGGTCCTTAACACCAACCGAGACTAGTGGGGGTGTACCCTAAGCACGCAGGGGCAGCAACATGGACATCCACTAGTCCCGGCTGGTAACTAGGCCGGGACTAGTGGTGGGCCTCTAGTCCCGCTTGATTAGTCCCGGTTCTAAAACCAGGACTAAAGACCCTTATGGACCGGGACTAAGGCCATGTTTCCACTAGTGGATGTCCTCATGGAGAGAATAGACGCACCAGATCATAGAACTTTTGCAAGGTGTATAGATGTGTGCGGTCCAACATCACCACGTAAGAGCGACTGGACATGCAAATATGATCAGTACTAAGTACTGTTGGAAATATAGCATACGAAAGAATTAAAATAATTCTAAATTCGTATGACAATAGTGATAGATCTAACAGTTTTCCACATGTGATTATGAACATGAAATCTAACATGGCACAGCAGATCGACATGGATCTTAAATCCCCTTCTAGAACACGAAAGAGAGGATCACGAGATTGATTTCTTACAGTGATGCTGACGAACGTAGATGAAGAATAGTTGGGGAAGATGAAGCAGACGGTCGATGCAGTCGATGAAGAAGAAGCAGTCGTGCGAAGCACTGCCTAGAAACTTTATCGCACGGCTCCCTCGTGCGGGACGCCAAACGCCGGGAAAGTCCGAAGACTACTGCTTTCCTCTCCCCGCTGCACGACTGGGAAAGGATCGGCGAAGATCGGTGGCGGCTGCAGAAGAGAACGGGGTAGGGTTTTGTGTATCTGATGTCTTCTGTCGAGAGGGACGTCTTCCTCTTATAGACTCGAAAGGATGATCCCCACGCAGCATGTTCCGCCTATATTCCAGGATCCGCCCCGGTATATCTCCATCACGAGCGATCTCCTAACTCCCCTCAACGGGAAGTCTATCTTCGAGTCGTGCGTGAGACAGACGCGGATGGATAAGATAAGTAAACTGCTCAGCAAAAAGATTAAAAAGAGATGCAATTTAACAGGCTACGGTAGCGCTCGCCTCGCCAAAGCCACAAGTCGCAAGTCACAAGTCACGCGTAATTAAACATGAATAAATGTGAAATGTGAGTGAGTGCGTGTGCGCGTGTGGTGTACACTTAGCATAGCTCTCTAGTCTTTTAAACTAGTCTCACCATAAGATACCCTTATAAGCAGGTCAAAATCTTGCTTCCTTGGCAATGTGAGACTAAACTCCCACAACCTCCATCCACTTGACTTCTCTTCAATTTCTGAAATTTATATGGGCCCAATTCTTATAGAGGCTCATTTATTCCAACAAGTACTACCTTCATTCCGATTTATAAGCCAAATATATATTTCAAAAAATAGTTTGACTGTAACTTTGGTCAACAAAATATAAACCAAATTTTCAGTCAAACTATTTTTATAATAATTATTAGACATATAATCCGGAATAGGGGAGTATACAAGATGGTAGTCATCGCCGGATTTCGTCATAGCATGAGCGATGAGCCCACGGAGAACTCGAGATCGCAGCAAACTTCTCCAGCTAGCTAGGCTAACCAGCCGACACACATGCACATCAAGTGTCAAAACATGGGCCCACCTGCTAACGTCCCAGTCCTAGTAAAATATCACTCCTAGTACGCAGCAGCACCTGATGAGGACGCAGCTAGTCGACCGGGCGTACGCGTGGATCCGAGTAAGCGCACACGGCACCGCTAGTGTAAACAGGAGACGTGGCGGCCTACCGGCTGCTGGTTGGCTGGCACAGCTCGTAGTATTAGGTCAGACGAGAAAACGTAGGAGTATATGCGTACAAGGTTTTAGATGGCTCATCTTAATTAGGGATGACGATGTCCTGCTGATCGAGTTTTTTATTGGTAGGTATTTGGAGCTTAGAGCTTTTTTGCTAGGCGGTGATCTTGGCTTTACATGCTTGGATCGCCACGCAAAAGCGGAACCAGATGAAAAACATAATTCCTAGGTTAGATGCTAAATGTTTCGGAAAACCTTTTTTTTTCGTCCCTGACTCCGAGTTGAATAAACCAATTTCGACTGCGACGTATGTCATCATCAATCTCATAGTCCACTGTTGCGGGTCAATGTCGTGCAATACCAAGCAGCAATGACCATGCAATGAAGATCCCGAAAAAAAAAGACCATGCAATGAAGCTTACGTCCTCACGTAAACCCTAAACCCTAAACCCTACCCTAAACCCAGCCGTGCGACGTGGAACCCAGCCGGTTGCAAGTTGCAACAATGCATTGTAAGCAGGTGGGAACGTGGCGGTGGTCTCGTCCGTGCGGTGACCGATCGATGTGAGTTGATGGAAATTGACCGGAGGGTGTGCCCCGGCGGCGGCAACCACTGCCCAGACAAAGCCTCGGTCCACCCATGCACCTCCGGTCTGGTCACCCGATCGGTCGTGTTATCGTCAGAGGTGACTCAGCAGCTCCACCGCACAAGACACAAACCACTTTACTTTGTCTATTTTCCTGAAAGAAAACCAGTCTGTGTCTTTTTTTTAACAGAAGAGGGATCGCAAAAGGACCCCAAAACTGCCATTAAAATATTGTCGATGGGTATAAATTACAAACAGACCCCTCACAAGAAGGTAATTATAGAAAAGGCCTATGAATAAGCAAGAAGAACCCTAAAGAAAATTCTAGAAAAGCAACCAGGTCCTTGTCTCCCTCCATCACCGTTGAGCTCTCGCTGCCGGCCATCTTGATCCAGCCGGGGACGAACCACTTGGCCAAAAGTCCGGTGCAGAGCTGCCAAATGGCCTCCTTCCTGGAGGTTAAACACACGCTTTTGATGCGCGACTCGAGCCCATCTTGGGCAAAGATACCGATGGCAATCAAGGCCACCACGCTGGATGCTCGAAGTCGGAGCGGTTGCCCTTCAACTTTAGTAGTCAACGACAAGGAGGCCGTCGAGATGTCGCTCCAATCGGACATAGCTTCAGCGTCGGGATAAGGCCAACAGCTCCAAAGCACACGAAGCATAACACCACCTTCCTCCCCCCTCGCCGCTACGACCGGCCAGGAGGAAGGTGAGGTCTAGAAGCGCATAATGTCGTTGAAAGTCACACGAGGAGTAGAGGGAGGTGGCCGTCCGCCACACCACTCTCCGCTTCGACCTCTTGCCTCCACAGCCGGTCAAAAGCTAGGGCAAGAACTCCCTCGCCGCCTCCAGAACCGAGTGCCGCTGAACTCCCCATCTTCTTCTCCTCGCCGCCATGGCCGGTGAGCAGAAGATGCAGGAGCCAAGGAGCAACGCAGGCTAAGAGGCGGAGGGTCCGATTTTTATTCATTGGTTCTTGGTTTCCCCTGCGAGTGTGGGCCACATGGGTCATCAATCATATGATGAACAACCCTGGTGTTAGGAAAAACTATGTTTTCAGGCGTGATCTGTTCCAATCTGGTTTGGTACAAGCCTGGGTGATACGCGGATACGCGCTCCTGCTGCTTCTACCAAACTACTGTACTTATACTGCTACTATAACTAGGGGTATGCGCGTCGTCGATCAATAGTAATATAACGTGCACCACGCCTAGTGCTAGTAGTATTTGATTAGGGGCGCAACGAATGCACGAAGCTGGCGTCGTCCTTGCTGCAGCGATCCAGATGTGTGGTGCGACATTCTACTACCTAGACAGAGCGAGATGATAACCGTCGTACGTGTGCGTGACCAAGCAACGGGGATCGACAATCGATGGCCCCTGCTAAATTAGACTCAGCAGTTGTCCACGCACGTGGTCAATACATCAGTATCTACTACTGATATGTAGTAGCAGGCACTACAGAACGTGCGCTACACCGAGAGAAAAATACCGTCAGCGTAGGCAAAATACCCTCGGCGTATGGTATGCTGGCGGCTGTCCTCGGCGTAGCCTCCTCGGAAAAGGTCTCCCTTGACGGAGCACAAACAAGCCGTCGTATCGAAATTTTTTTCTTAATTTTTTTCTTTGAATTGTTTGACTCGTTAATCTTCCACTTCGAATATTTTTAACACTAATTGCACTTAATATTTTATTAAATTTCAGTCTTAGTCAAACTTTTCAGCCGGTCACCCATCCTAATACTACTCCAGCTCCAGCACGCTTAACTTCCTTGTTCCTTTAAAATTTGTTTCCGCAAAGTAATTCATACATTGTTGTCAATACTATGATATCAATCATATTAACTCTTATATCATCATGTCACATGTTTATATTTTTTGAAATTACAAACAATTATCTAAGTAAAAATTAATGAATAAGTAAAAATATTATTGAATTCAAATAAAAATAAAATAATTTTAGTTTTTATATTTTTTATTTAATATGGAATAATTAATATCTTTAAATCTGTAAATCGAAATTCGACAAAAAAAATGTCTAAATTGATCAGAAAAATGAGAGGAATCTAAATATGATATCCATATCAACTAATCACAAACCCTCCGTTTTTGAATTAGCTATTTGGTGGTTGTTTTAGAAAATCCCCTTTTTACGCCCGGATAATAAAAAATGGCTTTTTAGTGCGATGAAAAGGAAAAATTGCATTGGATCTTTGATAAAATAGCATATTTTGAACCTAAAAATGATTTTTGTAAAAAAACATGAGCATCGTATCATGTACCTGTAGTTCATATCTGACACACTTCCTACCGATTCGGCAGGAATTTGTCTTTTTTACCAGAGGTGGACGGAAAGGTTTCGGATCCCCTGTTGGGACATTGTCCATATAAGGTGGTGTGGTATTTTTGTAAAACATGGTGGTAGCATTTTGAATTATCCATTTGGTGGTTGCTTCACAAAACCGTTCGTTTTTTGTGCTCGAAAAATGGGAAATGGCTTTTTGATGCGACGTAAAGGAAAACTTCCTCCTGCAACATTGTTCGCCATCCCATGATGCATGTGTATGCACAATATGGGCACATTATCACAAACTATGACTTGATTCTAGCCATAACATTGGTCATTTGATCCGAAAGCCAAGAAACCTCGAATGAGATAGGTCATTTTGTGAAGGTTTTTTTGAGACATAATCAATATATCAAGTTTGATATTTTTCCTTATAACTATGTCATATAATATGACACCACGCGAAGGTTTCACATTGTTTTGATGGTTTTTGAATTTTTTATGTCCGTTTTAAACTATAGTCAAACTTTGTCGAACGGCGGGCATAAAGATTCTTAGCTCGGGGCCGAGCCTCGCTAAAATTGTATTGGATCTTTGATAAAATAGCATATTGTGAATCTAAAAATGATTTTTGTAAAAAAACATGAGCATCGGATCATGTACCTGTAGTTCATATCTGACCCACTTTCTACCGACTCGGCAGGAATTTTTCTTTTTCACCAGAGGTGGACGGAAAGGTTTTGGACCATCATGTTGTGACATTGTGCATATAAGGTGGTATAGTATTTTTGAAAAATGTGGTGGTAGCATTTTGAATTAGCCATTTGGTGGTTGCTTCACAAAACCGTCCGTTTTTTGTGCTCAGAAAATGGGAAATGGCTTTTTGGTATGACGAAAAGGAAAACTTCCTCCTACAACATTGTTCTCCATCTCATGATGCATGTGTATGCACAATATGGGCACATTATCATAAACTATGCCTTGATTCTAGCCATAACATTGGTCATTTGACCCGAAAGCCAAGAAACATCGAATGGGATAGGTCATTTTGTGAAGTTTTTTTTGAGACATAATCAATATATCAAGTTTGATATTTTTCCTTATAACTATGTCACATAATATGACACCACGCGAAGGTTTCGCATTGTTCCGATCGTTTTTGAATTTTTTATGCCCGTTTTAAACTATCGTCAAACTTTGTCGAACGACGGGTATGAAGATTCTTAGATCGGGGCCGAGCCTCGCTAAAATTGCATTGGATATTTGATAAAATAGCATATTGTGAACCTAAAAATGATTTTTGTAAAAAAATATGAGCATCGGATCATGTACCTGTAGTTCATATCTGACCCACTTCCTACCGATTCGGTAGGAATTTGTCTTTTTCACCAGAGGTGGACGGAAAGGCTTCGGACCCCCTTGTTGGGACATTGTCCATATAAGGTGGTATAGTATTTTTGTAAAATATAGTGGTAGCATTTTGAATTAGCCATTTGGTGGTTGCTTCACAAACCGTCCGTTTTTTGTGCTCGGAAAATGGGAAATAGATTTTTGGTGCGACAAAAAGGAAAAATTCCTCCTGCAATATCGTTCGCCATCCCAGGATGCATGTGTATGCACAATATAGGCACATTATCACAAAATATGCCTTGATTCTACCCATAACATTGGTCATTTGACCCGAAAGCCAAGAAACCTCGAATGAGATAGGTCATTTTGTGAAGGTTTCTTTGAGACATAATCAATATATCAAGTTTGATATTTTTCCTTATAACTATGTCATATAATATGACATCACGCGAAGGTTTCGTATTGTTTCGATCGTTTTTGAATTTTTTATGTCCGTTTTAAACTATCGTCAAACTTTGTCGAACGACGGGCATGAAGATTCTTAGCTCGGGACCGAGCCTCGCTAAACTTGCATTGGATCTTTGATAAAATAGCATATTGTAAACCTAAAAATGATTTTTGCAAAAAAACATGAGCATCGGATCATGTACCTGTAGTTCATATCTGACCCACTTCATACCGATTCGGCATGAATTTGTCTTTTTCACCAGAGGTGGACGAAAAGGTTTCGGATCCCCCTGTTGAGACATTGTCCATATAAGGTGGTATAGTATTTTTGTAAAATGTGGTGGTAGCATTTTGAATTAGCCATTTGGTGGTTGCTTCACAAAACCGTCCGTTTTTTGTGCTCGGAAAATAGGAAATGGCTTTTTGGTGCGACGAAAAGGAAAACTTCCTCCTGCAGCATTGTTCGCCATCCCATGATACATGTGTATGCACAATATAGGCACATTATCATAAACTATGCCTTGATTCTAGCCATAACATTGGTCATTTGACCCGAAAGCCAAGAAATCTCGAATGAGATAGGTCATTTTGTGAATGTTTCTTTGAGACATAATCAATATACCAAGTTTAATATTTTTACTTCTAACTATGTCACATAATATAACACCACATGAAGGTTTCACATTGTTTCGATCGTTTTTGAATTTTGTTGCCCGTTTTAAACTATATATAATGTTTTATGTTTTACTTAATTTTATTTACAAATGTGTAATATTTGAGTGTAGATAGATAGGTCTTATTTTTCTGCAAATTTTGATATATTATTTGTATTTTTCTGAATTAGAATGATTTAGTTATGATTTTTCAAAGTTTAATAAGATAAAATAAAAAATAGCTACGCCAAGGGCAGCCGTCGGCGTATGCTACGCCGAGGGCGGCCGTCGACGTAGCATAGGATATGCCGAGGACAATTTTACGCCGACGGTTGCTTGGCGAGGATGGCCTGGACGATGGCTACGCCGACGGCCCCGACGTTTGGCCATCGACGTAGCTTTCCATTCCTGTAGTGAGGGGTATCATCCAGGCAGCCGTGCCGTAACTGAATCAAGCAAATCATGCATTAGTTAGTAAGTAGGTGGTAGACCTAACTAATCGGTTTCCATCCATCAGTCCATCCTCTCGGATGTAGCGTGACCTAGCTAGCTAGAATATCTGCCTACCGCCTACCGGCTACCCGCAAAAGAAGAGGAAGGGGATTTCTCGTGACTGACGAAAGGATAGAAAAGACCATATCCTCCATCAGGCGGAGCGGTGGATGATACACTGAATCGGATCGGCCGGATACAACCGCACGAGCATGGCGACGAACGGCGACGGAACGTGGCATGGTGGTGGAACTACGGAAAATGGAAGGATGGTGCGCAGGAATAAGCTAAAGACTGCGCCAGAGAGGCGACTGGTGATAAGGAGACAGACCGATGATAGCCTTGTTTGCATCACATGCACACGCAGTACGAGTACGAGTTTGGCCGCACGTCGCTGGCGCCAGCTGCTAGAGTTGGTACCAAGCGTTTGCCGTTTTGTCCATAGTGGTGGTTTTGTCCAGAGCAGGGCGTGCGTGGATGGATCCGGCCGTTCGGTAGCCACCCCGTCCTCGACGGGAGCTGGCTAGCACCGATCAGCCGATGCGTGCGTCGGCGACAGTCCAAACCTATCATGGATTCTCCTTGTCCTCGCGCCGAGCTTGATCGTACTGCAGTTCAAGATGGGGTACTAGTGACCCCCTCCCTGTGGGCTGTGGTCGCCCGCCTCGTGAGTTGATCTATCGGCACCGGCCACCGCCCAAGCCCAACAAACTGTTGGAGTTCCTGCAGGTCCACCCGTACACACGCCGCATGCCTCCGATCGACCTGGCAAGGAGCTGCTCGCGTTACCATGCATGGTGACTCAGCTCCAGGTGTGGTCGGAGGAGAGCACTTGGCTACTTCCCTCTCCTTCCGGCATGTGGCGTTGTGGTCGTATTAGAAGCATTATTGGCTAGTTAGCGTTCACTTGGCCAGTCCAGTACTTGGCCTACGTTCTGGACGTTCATGCGCTCACAGCCCAACAATAAGAAGATAGCCCACTCCATCCCAAAAGCCCGGACTGAAAGGAGAAATGAATCTCTCCCTTATAAGCTGGGTGTGACCTCCTCCCGTAGGCAAGGTGGGACTAAACTTCATGTACCTCCACCGGTCAACAACAGCCTAACAATTCTACTCTCATGTGGTACTATTCTAGAGCTTTGGATTATATCACGAGGCCTCTTATATTATTGAGATGGCGCTGATATGCGCTCCTGCTTCTTATGACAACCATATAGGTGCGGCGGTGTGGTTGCATCGGGTGACGACCTAACAAAATTAGCACGAAAACAGAAGAATTTCATTTCACAAGACGTACTTGAAACCACCGCAGATGCACGCTCGGCGCGGCGCTAGTAATGGTATAACCAGTGTGGCTATACGTACGCCTATACCTACCTGGTTACGGCACGAAGGTGCGTGTAAATTCGCATGCGAGTTCGTTCGGCACTGATTGGGCAACACGAACGTAAGATACCTTAATTGCCCGACAGCTCGTAGCGGCTGAGCGTCCATCACAGGTGGATCTACGTACCAGTACGGAGTAGTACCACCTCACGCGCGCGGGGGGCGGAGCCGCACACTTCCATCAATAGTGCGCGTACTACAAGGACATACACCGGTGATCTATCAGCCATCAGCACGTGCTCCCACCTCCGATCTAGTGGCTGCATGTCATGTCATGTCACCAACCAACTACCAAGTGCACGGGTGCATCGATCCATCTCTCTCCCAATGTCATGTTCATACAGTAGAGTAGAATTTCTCTTATTACCGGAAGTACAAAACGTCGACCTCCATCTTGCAGCTGTGCATGCACGAGGCCAATCCTGGCCAACTTTGCTTCCAACTTCCGTGGTGGAGAGTCTCTCGATCCACCTGGTGCCCACATAGCCCATCTTGTTCAATCGCCTCCTATAATTCAGTCCGATCGATGAGTCATCATGAGTGTGATAAGAGCAATGCACCAAGCTACTAAGCTCTCATGTCAATCACCCCCTGTACGTAGTTTCCGTCGACGGCTGTTGCACCACCGTCGCAATCCCATCAACAACGACACATCGGAATGCACACCGCCGTCCCGATCAGTTCAGTTTTACAGGATAGGCACGAACCGTACGTACATCGAGACCCGTCGCACGGCTCAGTCAGCATGGCCGATGATGATAAGAATATAGGAGCCATCGGATCGGATAGGCTCGCCCGCATCACAGGCCGACAGCTAAGCCATGGCTGCTCTCCATCGATCGATCGATCGTCGTACGTATAGGTCCAGGCCCGCCGCGCAAGTTGGTTGGTGGTGGAGACCGCGGTGGTAGCGACCACCAGGCCCGAAGAATGCGTGGGGACAGGCGAGGCCGCGGGTAGAATCAGTTGTGCTCGTCGTCCTTGCCCAGCTTGATCGCTCGTGGGGTTGGTCGGGCAGGTTTCAGGGCAGATCAGTTCAGGCGACAGCGCAGTCTTGTTTTCATCGAAGCTGAAACGGTTTCTCACCACAATCAGCCCAGACATTTTCAGGAACCTTCTACAAGCCTTGCCACGTTCTACCGTGAGGACCTTTTGCGGCGAAACAAACCAGACGAAAAGCTTCGACCTACCCCTGTTCTAGCTCCCGTGTTCGGCCGCCCATGCTTAGCGTTTTTGCAGCTGCTGCTACTGCAATGCTGCGTCAGCAAGGTTCATTCCTGCATGTTTTTTACTTCTTCGTCTGCTCTACTCTGGTCTGGATTGTGCATGAAGGGAACAGAGATCCATATCCAAAAGACGCTGGCCTGGACCATGGAGTGCAAGCCTCTTTTGTAATCTTGCATTATTCATTTTGGAGAAAAAGAACTTGGCAGTTGTTGGGTTATTCAGCGGGCCGGCGCCGAGCTTGTTGGCGAGGCCATGGCCACATCGAGATTTTTTCTTGGAAACTTTATTGGCCACATCCAGATATAATACCCGCAGTACTTATGGGCTGCGGCCGAAAAGCAAACAGCTCGCGGCCTGCCAGACCTGCGCGTTGGACCGGGCCAGGTCGCGCAGAGCACGCCCCAGTAGGAATCTAACCTTGAGTGGATCCAGTTCAGTTCCAGGATTCAGTCACTCTAAAAAAAGTTCCAGGATTCAGTTCTTTTTTTTTTCAAGTTCAGTTCCAGGATTCAATTCTTTTTTTTCCAGTTCAGTTACAGGATTCAGTTAGATACCGTGGAAGTAAATTTTAGAGGTTCATTCTTCTATTAGCAACTAGCACAATACTCATGCGTTGCAACTGAAAAAAAACATCAACTATTTGATAAAAAGCTTTTGCATGACCCAAATTTTGCACTCCTCAGTTCTCCCTTTTTCATTATCTCAAAGAGAGCCCTGAGTGGAGTCAAATTCCAGCAGAAGCATCAAGTTAG
The DNA here is from genome assembly GCA_916181665.1 of Avena sativa. Lineage (NCBI taxonomy): Eukaryota > Viridiplantae > Streptophyta > Magnoliopsida > Poales > Poaceae > Avena > Avena sativa. Next base: position 236,604,578 of record OV702293.1, on the reverse strand, counting down.
ACTCTCAATATGGTAACTTGGAGAGCTCTCTACAAAACTTTCCTCTTCCTTTTGCACCATCTTTTTTAACAAACTCTCCATTTTTCACCAACATTTCAATGAACTCTCCAGATTTCAAGACTATGGTGATTAATTTGAAAGTGCACTTCTTCTATTAATTTGGATATTGGATGGCATGTACACATTATTCGTAAGGGTGTCGAAAGCACGCATTGACCATGATGAGAAATTTTAGAAATAAACTCATAAACCTAAATACCTCGTCCCTTGCAGAAAAACGGTTCGATGTGCTATGATAATAATCCTAGTACAACCACTTAGTGCACATCATTTGAAAACATCGATAGACTTAACGAACGTACGTACTTTCTCTGCCCCAAAACATAAGGCGTCTAAAATTTAGTTAAAAGTCAATATTTTCTAAGTTTGACTAAGATTATACACAAAAATATAAATATTTACAATACCAAATCAATATCAATAGACTTATCTTTTTTAATGTGTCCATTTCATAATGTGGATGTATATATGTTTTCCTAAATATTTGGTCAAAATTAGTAAGATTTAAATTTTGACTAGTCCTTAGACGTCTTATATTTTGAAATGAAAGGAGTATATACAATTAAATAGTCCATGTTCAGCAACACATGGATGCTCTGAAAGTCCTTGAAAGTCCTTATATATACGCACGATTCATCAAAATAAGAGATCAAGTTATGCTTGTGACAAATTACTACAAGAATCAGGAGCAAACGTTAGAGTTGATATTGGTGTACCCTGCAACCAACCATGCTTGATGTATTCCGAAGGCAATGAATAGCACACTGGATAAATTCTAAACTTAAAATTTAAATCCAGCTCTCATGGATCAAGCTTTGGACGTCTCGGGCGACCCGGTCGATTGCCGTGTAGCTGATAACATCCATATTTCAAGATCAATATGTAATTTTCAAACTAAACTTTTCCTAATAGCACGATCTTTCTTTTCTCATCCACTCACCAACAAATATGCTATATGTCCGTTCTTTTATTATTTGATACTTAGAGCATGTACAATGCTAAAGAGAGCATCTCTTTCCTTAGTCCTCCACATCATCTAGAGAAGTCATTAGAGATAAGTCGTGCAATGCATTATCCCTTAGTGTCATCTCTATCAATTAATGAGAATTGTCTATTTTTAGTAAGAAATTGATTTGCTAAGGAAAGACATATGGTACAACCAAGAAATTAGCCTTCTCTTATTTCTAAGAGATCATCCTTTAGCTAAGGGAAGACAACCTCATCTTTCTTATTTGTCTCTCCTCCAACTAAGCAAATATCCAACATGACAGTCATAAGAGAAGGCTGGCGTCATGTGGAGCCATCAGCCAGATCCAGAGTAGAAGCATAGCACGGGCAGGCTCGCGAGTGGTTCTAAAGCGGGACCGGAGGCAAAGTTCCATTGGCAGCTGTACAAGCAAATAAAAAATGCAGGTGATTGACTCAGGAGGTCTTCTGATCTGAAGCAGCAATAATGAAACAAACACGGGAACCGCCGGTCCTCGTCAGCGGCTAATCTTAGAGCCTGGACCATGTAGAACCATACAAGAGGAACGACTACGCTGCAGTCCTCCACCCGGGCTCGTTGAGATCCGATCTGGCGCCGTCACCGCAATAGCAGAGAAGAGAGATTGAGACGGGAAAAGATACGGTGTTCGCGTTTGGTTTGTGTAGAACAGTTGCCAGACCTATCAAAGGGATTACGGGATGGCATAGGCCTATAAATTATTTAAGGGATAGTTTTTGGACGACGTACCAAATCATCAAAACCATAAGCCTTTTATATAATACTCCCTCATGCGTTGTGAGGGATAGGCCAACTACATGGATCGATGTGATCGTCATCAATGAACTACACCAAGAATCTCTGCGTTCTTTGGCGAGTTCATCTAGATTTACATTTATGTGTTCTTGCATAGTTCAATATTGGTGTGTTCGTAGTACCGGAACATTTTAAATTCCCTATGTGAAGCCCTACAGTGGTATCAGGGTTTTCTATGCATATATAATGATTGATCTAAAGTACATGAGATGTACGAGTATTGCACAATTTGGTGTGCGGTGTTATGGATCTACCACTTGATGATCATATGCTTTCCTTGAGTTTTCATGCATTGATCTCCGTGGCATAGAGATATTTCACAGAGTTCTAGCTATCTGTGATCTATTTGGTTGATCCTAAGTATATCTAGTTCGTTTGATCAACGATGTGCTTCATGTTCGGTGGATCACTCTATAGTGAAGAAAGATATGAGAATTGCAAACAAGACTGGGCAATGTAGATCTAATCTACACGGGGTCATGCGTAACGACGAAGTCTAGATAGGGTTGGGAGATTTCTCACAAGATCTCGCGTATCTATCATCTAGCGAGTTAATCTAGCATATGGTGGATCATGCTTATGTTTTTCGTAGGTAGTTCCTCATGTTATAAACCTAGAAGCCACGTAAAACTTGCAAACAATGAATAGAGGTGTCTAACTTATTTTTGCAGGGAATGCATATGATGTGGTATAGTCTTCGTCATTATCATAATGCTTTATGTATGAGAGGATATACAATGTAATTTATTCATGATATGTGAATCATGGTATGACATGATGGCTGGAGCCATATGATTATCTTTTATGACATGCATGTCAACCTCATGTCTTATCATTTCGTTATTAGCTATAGTTAATAGCAACAGTTGTTCTTACATTGCACACAGAGGCAACGATCTTGCATTGGAGGATCCCGATGCTTTTCCAAGGCGCATAATGTGTTGAAAGAGTTAGATGCAAAGGAAGAAGGACTATACAATATCACAAAATATTATGAATTGCATGTGATGAGTTAATCCTTTTCATGCACCCTATTTTTGATGTGGAGTAGTCCTGTTTAAATAGGGTGATCCTTCACAAGAAAATATTTAAGTTGTTAGTGTTATTCCAAATGTGGCACCGTCTGGAGCTATTGTCACTTCGAAGTGTGTTAGGTCACATGGGTATAATAGACTTATCATTAGTGAGGCAGGTTGAATTAGAGCTTCAGCTGCTAGATCATTTGGTTCTCTTAAACGATGTGGTATGATAGTCATAACATATGAGCACACCCATCGAAATATGAAGCAGGGTTTATAAAGAGATGTAGTTTGCAGGGTGGCCTACCACGACAGAATATTGCTATTAGTGATGTCCACATCAATGACAACTATTCATCCTAGATCTTGAATCATATAAATCATGAATGAAGGATGTTGATTTCAGTGGGATCACACTATAAACTAATTAGTTTATAGTACAGTTTAAATTTTGAACTAGTGCCATTTATTATGAACTTGTAGAATGGAATTTAGAGAGTATGGATCACTTTGATAGTTTTATGTCGAACTTGATGCTTGATCATGAGAATTTTAACTGCGGGCGTAACTATGTGAATTGGATATACAATCTAAGGATGTTCCTTAGAATATTAATAAATAATACATTCTTAATGAACCACTTTAGTACACACCAACAAAATATGAACCGAAACCCTTCACCTTTAGATAATAGGTGGATAGAACTAAGGTAAATCCAAATGCTTGCATTAGATGGAAAAAGGATCCCCGATGAATGAGCATGTGACCAAGCTAGTTGGACATGTTTGTAAATCTCAAATATGTTGATATGCTTGTTATCAGGGTGCTAATGGTTCACTTCCCTCTTCCTTACAGCAGTGTTGTCTTGGACTGTCTCGAGACTGGGATGAATAGGGAGTTGGGTGAATTATTCACCATGTTGGTAACTATGGAAGAGGCATTACAAAACATAGAAAACATCATGAGATGATGACAAGAAAAAAAGTCTAGAAAGTCCAAATAAATATAATTATTGACATTCTTCCATTCAAGGATTATTTCAAATTATTGGTATTGGATACCCAATTTGGTCGCTCAAGTTAGCAATCCAATGAAGGAACTTTGAAGCAAAAGGAATGGAAAGAAATGAGTAGCCGGAGCTTGACAGGAATAGTGTACTCATCATAAATGCTAAAGTACTCTACGACAACTATCAAGATTCATGTTGGAGTTGAATAATAGTTATTCATTTCATCGCTATAGTAACGCATAATTCTTAAAGTCAAGAACAATAGTTGTTCTGTATATTTCAGTAATTATGTTATGAACAAGTGCCCTTCTTGAGGGAGTTATTCATTTTATCTTGATTGTTGTAGTATGTATTTAATTGAGTTGCTAAAGTGTAAAGGTTATGAGCATTTTATCATATATTATGGTGGCAGATGACTAAAGCATATTCAAATTATGTGCATAATTTCTATTGAAATGGAATTATGAAATTAAAATTTATTTCTATATACTAAATTGTCTAATGAATTAAATAACTAATACATTATTTATAATTGACTTTGTGAACTTGAGAAAGTCAGATTATTGAAGTTGGGAAACACATATCAATGTTGATGATTCAATAAACTTACATGCAAGAGGCAAAGAATTACTAAGGGATTTTTACTAATGATTAAATGGATATGTTCATTTAATGAATTATAAATCTTTAATAATTTGAAAATGTTCAAATGAATTCGGAAACTAAGTAATAATAATCATAAGAGATTCATTAAATATATGTAACTGGGTTTCTAAGAATTAATAAGGAACTTGACGAAGGATCATAGTAACTATGCAAAGTATTTCTATAATTATGCATTGTTAGAATATCATAAGAGTTATAAATATCCAATGAATGTTATTGAATCATGTAGAGACATGATTATTTCTATGATATAATAAAAATATATGTTTTTGTTGTTGTCTTAAAACAAGTGATGTATTATTCTACACTTACAAGAAGTTAAACAATATCATACGAGTTATGGCATTGAAAACAATTAATGAGCCGTTTGCTATGAATTTTTACATTTGATCCTTGTGAAAAGAGTTTATAGAAAATAAGGTCAAATTAAATACCAGACAAATTTATTTTGTAGAATATTCAAGGCTGGATGTTTTCTCCTACTCCTAAGACAAAAGAGTTTGTTGCCTAGCAAAATGTTTTTGCTGGAGCAAGTGGGAGAGCAGAATACCAAAGTAATAATTGTTAAATTATGAGAAGGGATAATTCTAAAGAATTCATAAAGTAACTATCTAGGTAAGGACTACGCATATTACAAAATAATGATAAGAGCTAATAACTCGTGTAAATGACTTAGAGTCACGTTATCCAAAATGGATCCATATGTGACCCAAATTTTGAATTTTTCAAGTTCATTCAAATTACAAGGAATCAAATGGATTTATTGGATAGATATGTTGGGGATATGCCCTAGAGGAAATAATAAAAGTAGTTATTATTATATCTATGTGTTTATGATAAATGTTTACATTCATGCTATAATAGTATTAACCGAAAACATTAATACTTGTGTGATTTGTAAACTTATTAGAGTCCCTAGTAAAGCCTCTTTATAATACTAGCTTGTTGGTTGATAGATGATCATGGTTTCCTGATCATGAACATCGATATGTTATTAACAACAAGATCATATCATTAGGATAATGGTGTGATGGACATACTTCTATAGATAAGCGTAGCATAAAGATCAAGTCATTTCAATAGTTCATTTGCTATAAGCTTTATGATACATAGTAACCTAATTCCTTCGACCATGATATCATGCTAATCACCATCATCGGATGGATGCTTTGATGACATCAAACACCACTTCGTAACTAGGTGGTTATAAAGGTGGCATTGAGTGTTCCGAAAGTATATGTTGAGGCACATGGATCAAGAGTGTGATTTGTCCATCCATATGACGGATAGATATACTCTGGGTCCTCTGGGTGGAATTTCATACAATTAGCTTGCAAGCATGTGACTGGCTCACAAGGTATCAGATATCATGGGAACGAGAAAATAGTACTTATCAGTAATGAGGTTGAACTAGGTATGCAGAGATACCGACGATCAAACCTCGGATAAGTAAAATATCACTAGACAAAGGGAAATTGTATGTAAATGGTTCATTTGATCACAAAGTAATCGTAGAAATATGTGGGAACATATGAATTTCTAGATTCCTCTATTGGTTATTGATTGGAGAAGAGTCTCGGTCATGTCTGCATAATTCATAAACCGTAGGGAGACACACTTAAGGATTCGATGTTGTTTAGTAGACATGGAATGTAAGTAGGAAGACCTAATGTTGTTCGGAGTCTCGTATGGGATCCGGGATATCACGAGGAGATCCGGAATGGTCCGGAGAATAAGATTCATATAAGGAAAGTCCAATTCCGGAGTTCGGGAATGATTCCGGTGTTTTCACTAGAATGATCTAGAAGGGTCTAGAAGGTTCACCAGACCGGAAGGGGAAGGGTACATGAATGTGTCATGACTAAGTGTAATGATTGCATCATGTCCTAGGTCACTTGGCTGGGCATTTGAAAGAAACAAATTAAACTCCAAAAGTAAAAAGGCAAGTTTGAAAAGTCAAACTTGGACAATGTTTCCTGGTGGAGGAAGGAGAGAATCCTTCTCTCCCTCCACCACGCGCCTAGAAGGAGAGAGAGTTGGGCTAGGATTCAAACTCCCCTCTCCTTATCTGCCCCTCCCTCTCATAAATAGAGGGGAGGGGTGCCCTCCAAAGACCACAACAAGCCCCACCCCACCTAGCCGCCGCTGCCCAGCGCTGCCGCGTGCATCGCCGTCGATGCCCTAGTCACTGCCGGCTCCACCTCCTCCTCTCCGGCTTATAAACCCTAGACGTCGGGAACCTTACTACTCCACCATAACCCACTTTGGCTTAAGGCGAAGCTCTGCGGGATTTCCCCTCTAACTCCGACACCACGCCATCGTTCTACCAGAATCGCGAGGAGAGAACTGCAACCTCCATTGCCTGCTGGAACAAGGGAGAGGAAGGTCTTCATCAAGTACCGAACGTGTGACCAACTGCGGGAGCACTGCCGGAACATAGCGCCCAAAGGATCGTCTACATGATCTTGAGATCGGCAAGTGAACGACTACATCACCCATGAGAATCTGCTCTCGTTAACCGCTTTGGAATCTTCGGGGGTGAGTACTCTAATAGACTTGTTGCTACAATCTAGTAGATAGATCTTGGCTTATGTGTGTTCATGCGGTAGATTTTTTTTGTTTTCCATGCTACGAATCCCTATAGTGGTATCAGAGCTGTGTCTATATGTAGATCTGTTGCACGAGTAGAACACAATAGTCATTGTGGGCGGTGGTGTTTTTATTATCAATTGCTTTTTGTGTACTTTGCATCTTGTGGTATGGTGGTATGAAGCGGCCCGGGCTAACCTTACATGACATTGTTCATGAGACCTTCTCCACGCTCAACATGCAACTTGTATTGCATAAGTGCCTTTGTCGGTGTCTGTCTCTCCCATCATAGTAAAGATTCAATTTACAACGGGCACTTGATAGTTCAAGCATCAACGTTGTGGTTCATGTTCCTAAGTTAGAATGATACTTATTGAAAGCCCCAAACCACGTAAAATATGCAAAGAAAATTAGAGGCGTCTAACTTTGTTTTGCAGGGCTGTGCTGTGATGTGATATGGCCATGATTGTGATTATATATGATGTATGCACTATTCCTTATTGTAAGTCGGCAACCGGCAAGAGCCTTATGGTTGTATTTTAATTTTGTTAAGACTCGCATGTCTATTATTCAAAGTAGTTGTAATAGTTGATGCTGGTGGACGACAACCATGAAGCGGTGCCGTTGACGTTGACGTCGCGCCGGTGATGATGGAGATCATGTTCGTGCTTGAAGATGGAGATCCGAAGCAAAATAAGAAAGGCCATATCATATCACATATTTTGAATTGCATGTGATGTTAATCCTTTTATGCATCTTGTATTGCTTAGATTGCGATGGTAGATGTAGGGGTTCGTAGCATGGAAAACAAAAAAATCTACCGCATGAACACACACAAGCCTAGATCTATTTACTAGATTGTAGCAACGAGTCGATTAGAGTACTCACCCTCGAAGATTCCAAAGCGGTTAACGAGAGCACATTCTTGTGGGTGATGTAGTCGTACACTTGCCAATCTCAAGATTGCAAAGACGATCCTTCCGGCGCTGCATTCCGGCAGCGCTTCCGCAGTCGATCACACGTTCGGTACTCGATGAAGACCTTCCTCTACCTTGTTCTAGCAAGCAACATAGGTTGTAGTTCTCTCCTCGCGATTCCGGCAGCACGATGGCACGGTGCCGGAAGTAGAGGGAAGATCGCGCAGGGCTTCTCCTAAGCTGGAGCGGGTTATGGTGGAGTATTAGGGTTTCACCGGCAATCTAGGGTTTAGAAGCCGGAGAGGAGGAGGTGGTCGGTGGCGGCTAAGGCGGCGGCGACTTGGTGCGGCGGCGGCGGTGTGGGGAGGGCTGGTTGTGGTGTGTCTTGGGGGGCACCCCCTCCCCTCTATTTATGAGAGGGAGGGAAGCTTGGGATAGGGGATTTTGAATCCTTCCCCAACTCCCTCTTCTATTAGGCTTGTGGTGGAGGGAGAGAAGGATTCTCTCCTTCCTCCACCAGGATACATTGTCCTAGTTTGACTTTTCAAACTTGTCTTTTGACTTTCAATTTGGAGTTTAATTTCTTTCTTTCAAACGCCCAACCAAGTGACCTAGGACATGATGCAATCATTCCACTTAGTCATGAAACATTCATGTGCCCTTCCCCTTCCAGTCCGGTGACCCTTCTAGACCATGGAGGGTGAAAACACCAGAATTATTCCCGAACTCTGGAATTGGACTTTCCTTATATGAATCTTATTCTCTGGACCATTCCGGATCTCCTCGTGATATCCCGGATCCCATCCGAGACTCCGAACAACAATCGGTCTCCCTACTTACATTCCATATCTACTAAACAACATCAAATCCTTAAGTGTGTCTCCCTACGGTTCGTGAATTATGCAGACATGACCGAGACTCTTCTCCAATCAATAACCAATAGAGGAATCTGGAAATTCGTATGGTTCCCACATATTTCTATGATTACTCTGCGATCGAATGAACCATTTACATACGATACCAATTTCCCTTTGTCTCATGATATTTTACTTATCCGAGGTCTGATCGTCGGTATCTCTGCATACCTAGTTCAACCTCATTACCGATAAGTACTCTTTTCTTGTTCCCGTGATATGTGAAACCTTGTGAACCAGTCACATGCTTGCAAGATAATTGGATGACAATCCATCGAGAGGTCCTAGAGTATATCTATCCGTCATATGGATGGACAAATCCCACTCTTGATCCATGTGCCTCAACACATACTTTCCAAACACTCAATGTGAAAGGATACGGATGTCGCCTAGAGGGGGGTGAATAGGCGATTAAAACTTTTCCTAGAGTGGCTCAAAAAGGCGGAATAAAACTAGTGTTTACTTTGTAAAGCACAACCTAGAACAACTAAGGTTCACCTATGTGCACCAACAACTTATGCTAAGCAATACAAGCAACAAATTGATAGCAAGATATATATTACTTCAAGCACGGAGGCTATCACAATGTAAAGTGCATAAGTAAAGAGCTCGGGTATAGAGATAACCGAGGCACACGGGGACAACGATATTTTACCGAGTTCCTCCCAACATGGAGTACGTTTCGTTTGGAGAGGGGTGGTATCAAACCACCAACGCCACAAAAGGCCTCCCTTATTCTCCGGTGAATCTCACCCCAATGGGATCGATCCACACTTCCACTATCGGTGCACTTGTTGGTGGCAAACCGGAACCTCTCACAAGGTTGGGGCACTTCTCCACAACTTAATTGGAGGCTCCCAACAAACGCCACCAAGGCCACAACCTGCAACACCAACAAAACGTCTAGGGTTCCAAGAACCCAAGAGTAAAAAGCTTCTCAACTTTCACTCACCAAATCTCTAGGGAGAACTCAAACCGATGCACCAAATGCAATGGCTAGAACACAAGTAGTGCTCAAATCCTTCTCTTACAAATTCCACCAAAGCTACAAAAGCTTGTGGGGGAATAAGAGAGGAAGAACAAAGGAGGAAATCCACAAAAGACTCCAAGATCTAGATCCCAAGATGTTCCCCTCACTTAGAGGAGAGATGGATTGGTAGGATTGTAGATCTAGATCTCCTCTCTCAAATCCCTAAAGTATATGCAAGAATCAAGGGAGGGATTGAAGGGGGGTAGCAAGCTTCAAAAGGTCAACGATGGTGGGGGAAAACTTGCAAGAGAGATGGAGAACCATTGGGAAAGAAGGGCCCCTTAAATAGGACCCTAGAAATCCAACCGTTAGGCCCAGGAATCGCCCGGTCCGGATCTCCGGACTAGGACTGGAGTCTTCGGTGTACCCAGGCCAAACGGGGACAATCTGGAGGACATACTGGACACGGTCCGGAGATTAGACCGGAGATTAGTCCGGAGTCTCCGGTCTTACAAAAACTGGCAGAAAGACCAATACGAAAACATCCATAACTTTTGCATCCGGATTCCGATTTTGATGATCTTGGGCTCGTTTTAAAGAGGACAATAATCTCTACAAGATCATACAGAAAAACATAATATTCCAGCAAGTGAGTATAGAACCAAATGACGAAAGGTTTAACCTCTCACAAAAAGACAAACCAGTAAAACCTCCAACATCGAAAACGTATTAGAGAATGCATATGAAATCCGTTTTCGATGAACTAGAGCTTGTAATGGAGATTAAAACAAGCTCTAAATCCTCACATGAGTAAGAACCAAATAATGGAAGGTTTTACCTATCTCTAAAAGACAAACCGGTAAAACCTCCATGATCAAAAACGCAATAAGATATAAAGGGGAAATACGTTTTTGATGAACTAGGGCTTGTTATGAATATTACCATAAGCTCTAGAACCTCACATGGATAAGATCCAAATAACAACCATGAAAGGATGATGCTAAGTATGCAAAGGTTTGAACTCTCTCTGAACGATATGATCGAGTTACTCACTTGGGAGCCCCTCTTGATAGTACGGTTGTCTATCCTATAAACCGGTCTCCCCAACTAACACCACAAGACCGGTAAGAAAGAAACCCTATCAAGATCATACCTTTGCCTTGCGCATATTCCACTTGATTATGATTTAGACGGTCTTGTCCTTCTCAAGATGGAACACCTTTCTTGATTTCTCTTGTACGCACTTGCTTGATGAAGACTTGCAAGTTACTCCCCCATACAACATGGGGAAACCTTTACTTTGACCTTGTATTCATCAATCCATGATCACCGAGGATGGCAAAGCTTTAAGCATGAGATCTTCATAGGTTTAACTCTCACATGACCAATCTGTGGATCACTCTTTGAACACCTTGGTCGCCACTTGATCCTCTTCACTTTCTTCTTCTCAAAACCTTGAAGCCGCATATGGTTCAAGCATTGCCTATGGACAATTCCTACAAGTACAACTTGATACAAGCATTAGTCCATAGAGATTGTCATTAATTACCAAAACCACACATGGGGGCCCACATGTTCTTTCAATCTCCCCCATTTTGGTAATTGATGACAATCCATTTGAGAGGGTTTATATAAGGAATTTAACACATAAAATGGTAGCACCAATATCAAATACTACATAAGTATGTGATATTGGTACCTCCACCATATATAGATCAAAATCCCCCACAATCTATGCATGTGTGATGAACTTGAATTTCATTGCATATATTGCCAACCATTATCATTGGTGGAGTTTCCTCTATATATACCACATGCTAAGCAACAACAAATATGCAAGATCATGAAAGGCAAATGCTTAGAAACAAACTCAAGGCATAAACCATTTCCCTAAAACCCTCTAAAACTTCTCCCCCATTGGCATCGATTGCCGAAATGGGTGACAAGTTCTAGAAGGCCAATATAGTGATAAATCCCCAAACGGTGTGCATTCGCACATATCCAATGATGAATACTTGGGAGGAAGTAGAAATATATCGAGGACCCAAAGATTGCCAAAAGAAATAAATTAAAAGAAGAATCAACAAATGATGTAAGCAATCACAAGATCCGACAAACCAATTGAAAGCAACAAAAGAGCAAAATAATGTTTTTAAATAAGAAATGGAGAAGCTCCCCAAGATTTGTGCACAATTTAAAAATAAATGCATTAGAATACATAATGCGCAAATATGGAATCCTTGCTCCCCCATAAACATTTAAGGCACAACGAATGAGAAAGAAGACAAATGAGCATTATTAGATGAATTAGATGAGCTCCCCAAAGATAATGCACCAATTATGATAATTGTATTTGGGAACAAAGTGCATAATCATGGAATCCTCACTCATCCAACTCCATTTTAACAATACAAGGCATGTGAGAACAAATATGATAAGCACAAAGTGATGCTATAAATAAAATTAGAAAGCTCCCTAAGGTATGTGCAACATTAGGTTTTTTGTATGTGAATACAATGTGCACAACATGGAATCCTCACTTCCTCTATTTTACTTATAAAACAGCTTTGTGCAAATGAGCAAATACCAAGGCATAAAATTTGCAAGAAACAAATGGTTGAGCAATAAGTAAGAGACAACATATTAGCGGGCTCAACCACAAGGATGTGTGAGATGCATGACAAAGCATATTATAAGACTAGTACAAGGATGATTATTGCGTATCCACATAGTCTTAAATGAATGATATTGCTTAGTGTGACCATACAACACACACAAAACAATCAAGAAAAAATTGAGTAACCTCTTTCATGTGTATAAGTTTCTAAGTAGACAATCTTGCAAAGATATTGATCCACAAAGAAACATGTACACACAAAGTAGATACTTAAAATCAATAGAGAAAGATATCCAAAATGAAGCATGACAATACCAATAAGATTTTTCCTGAAAGCATGGCCAAAAGGCTCAAATATCTTATTGTACATCGATGAGCTTCAACAACCAACACACCCCATACATTACAACTATCACCAAGGGAAAAGGAGAAAGTTGGAATATATGGAGAAAGGCAACAAGTATCACAAGGAGAAATCAACTAGCAAAATTTCACTATTGCACATGAGAGAAGTTGAGGAAAAGATAGGCAATAAAATTGCTAGATTGACATATTTGGGATTGGTGGATCATATGCATGATTTTGTATAGTCCCAATTATATGCACTCATCTCAACTTATGCACATTTACAATAGAGAGTTATTTTAATACCATGGCTAGAAATACAACAATACATACAATAACAAGAATTCATGCCAAGATTCAACCTACAAAAGGTTGGAAGTAAGATAAATATGCATGAGAAAGAGATACTTGTTACCGAGATATAATTGGTAGGATGTAGAGGATAGGAATTCATTGATCATCCTACAGCTTGCCTCAAATTTTATTGTAAGCACTATTTCTTAAAAATCGAGAGACAAGCATCCAATATATCTCCAATGTACCTAAAACACAATTAAGTACAAAATGGTCCCCAAACTTATTGGGTCCAATGTAGTTAGTGCAACTAAAATACATAGGAGAGACTCCACATAAATATGTGCATATTGATATGAAATTGAATTTCATGCACAACTTAGACGATGGGATTTGGTGGAGTTTTCCCTATATATTGGATCAAATAAAGCAAACATGCCATAATATAAACATGTAGTAAATATGCATGCATGAGGCTTTCAAGAAACAAAAAGGAGATACAATTTGAACAAAAGCACCAAGTAAACCGAGATGTCATGCACAAGAGTGATACATGACAAATGGTGTCCAAATTGTATCAAGAACCAATTCAACACATGAAAGATTCACAAGTTCAACAAATAAACTAGGCAAAATCCAAAGAGCAAAAGATATATAAGAACACAAATGCTCAAGGATTTATCTCATTCTAAAAATAGACAAAACATGAAACAAGGAATGAGACAAAACCAACTCCCAAAAAGAGCAAGGTTCCAACAAGAAACCAAACTCCCCAAACTTTTCATGATGGCACAAAATACCAAAACAAAAAGATTGAGCTTGCAAGCATATAAAACATGATATGGAACAAAACAAGAAGCATAAAAGGATTGTTCTAGATAATATAGGAGAGCTCACCCATAAGTAGTACATTATATATAATTTTCTTTTGAATGCAAAATGTACACAAATGAGATCACCACTACTACCTATATTAAATAAAACACAAGAGGATACCAATAAAAATAAAAGGATCCAAAAGTAGCAAGGAATACATGGGAGCACACAATACATTTACTTGGCCATAGATAGGACAAGATTAAGCAAGGGCCAAAGTGAATATGATCAATAAATTCTACCATAAATTGGGTACTCATTGTACAAGGACAAGAAATATTGGGAATAATTTTCCCAAGGTAGCTTGCATGGATATTCAAGATCATAGTCACAACAAGAAGCATATGAAAAAAATAAGAATTAAGCATGATACTTCGGACAAGATTCTTGGTAGATTCCAATAGTCACACAATCATAGTGATTAGAGTAACTTTAAGCAAATGGTTCCCATGAGGATATAGATATCTAAATATGAGGAAACACATACCAAGAAACACTCTCACATACAAGATCCACAATATGAGCAATAAAGGCATTCAAGCAAATTGTAACTTGTATGAGCACATGTGTCACATAGGAGCTAGATAATTATCAATGTAAATTCTAAGTGACACAACCTCGAATATTCACATTTTCTAGGATTTGTAATATGCACTAAGCATATGACTCCCCCACAATGTGATATTACCATAAATCCAACACGAGGCAAAAGGATACAATTAGATATAATTAATGGACATTATAAAACATAAATTTCTCATGAGAATTATACCACATAGAGACTAGACAATAATCCAATATAAATACTAAGTGGTATTCCTGATGTACACACAATTTTAGGATTATGGAATGCCCAAGCATAACACTCCCCCAAAATGGGATAATCCATTAATCTCTCAGAAGAGCCAAATAAGATATAAAATATAATCAATTAAGGCTCCAATATAAGAAACACACATACATGGTGTGCCACCTAATCATACACAAATATGCTTGATACCTCAAGATAGTTAAGTGGAAAGCACAACATGTACAAAATCATGGAAGATACAAAACCAACACATGCACAAGGGGCGAGTAACTTTCAATGTAATGAGTTAAGCATATGTTACCACAAGGAGGAATATTGGAAATATAATATAATCATGATAATACAAATGGCTTGGCTTGACAATAATAATTGATGAAGATCCCTCAATTCTTCATAATGTAGCCATGTCTCCAATGCCCTCCAAAACACACCTATTGATCAAGTTTTGGCTTGTTGGTCCCCAACCAAGTTGGGTCCTAAGAGGTTAGTCACAATAGGCTTGGCAACCCAAATGCTTCTTTTCTTGACACCACATTGAGCACCAACAAATTTGGCAAACACATTGCCAACCTCATCCTTACGAAGTGAATAAGCATCATCAATCATGATAGGGTTGGATGAGAAGATACCGATAGTGCATGAGGAAGAAATATGCCCCTTCTCACGGCATATGTAGCAAGTTCTACTCTTGCCATCTTTCTTCTTAGGTGAAGCCACAACTTGAGGAAGAGCTTGAGTAGTCCTCTTAGGAAGTGGCCCATTAATGACTTGAGGTGGATCTTGAGGCCGCTTCCCTTCTTGCTTCACACTAAGAGGCTTTTTCTTCAATGGGAAAGATCTAACATGGTGCCCTTCTTCCTTGCACTTGAAGCAAACAATGTTGGCCGGATTCTTAACTTGATCTTGGCCATTCTTCTTGTTGTCCTTGTGCTTCAACTTGATAGTGGACTTGTTCTTGATATTGGAGTTGAATCCAAGCCCACTCTTGTCATTGGGGGATTTTTGCACACTCAAGATTTTGTTGAGTGTGACCTTCCCTTGATGACCCTTTTTCAAGTCATTCTTCAAAGAAGTGACTTGAGCCTTGAGCCTTTTGATTTCCTCTACATGGTTAGTTTGAACAAAAACACTAGAGGAAGTAGATGCTACATTGTTAGAGCAACAAGGCATGGAATGTAATTCATCACAAGATATATCATGGTTGTGAGAGGATGAATTACAAGGACTAGCACATGGCACTATAACATTTGGAGTAGATATAGTGCTAATGTCCACATGAGGCCCACTAGATGTTACCTTTGACACGATGGCCTCATGAGCTAACTTTAGCCTACCATGGGAGACTAGAAGATCCTCATGCGAGCTCGAGAGCTTAACATTACTTTCTTCTAATTTCCCATAGTTGCTAGTTAGCAACGCAAGTTGAGACTTTAGCTCAACATTCTCCTTTAACATAGATGCTTCACAAGAGATAGAGTTAGTAGCACAAGCATCATCATTATTAGCAAGAGGTGAGGGAAACTTGGCAAGCTCTTTTGAATATGAAACTTTAAGTTGCTCATGTGACTCGGTGAGTTTGATGAGCTCACCCTTTATGACCCTAGAGCCATTTTTGAGGTGCTCAAAATCCTCAAGGAGTTTAGCATAAGCAACTTGAGTCTCATCATTTTTACTTTTGAGATCACTTTCCACCTCAAGGTCTCTATAATGATATTCCTTTACTCTAGATAGCTCTAAAGCAAAGGTCTCCCCAAGAGATTCCTTAGTGGTTTGTTCCTCTTCAAGAGATTTATTTAGGTTTGCAATTATATTAGCATACTCACGCTCAAGACTACACATTTTATCAACGTTGTTATCATGCACCTTAATTTGTGTTTCTAACTTATCAATATGTTCTTTGCTCTTAATAGAAAAGTTCAAGTCTTCAACAAAGTTAGAGCAAGCAATATCCTTTTTAACAAGGGCACGATAAACAATCTCACCCTTTTCATATAAATCATCAATATCAAGCTCTTCTTCGACATTATCCACATCCTCCTCATCACAAGAGGTAATGGGTTCCAAAGTAGGAGTTACCTTAGAATCCCTAGCCATAAGGCATAGGTGGGTACCGGAAGAAGGTGAAGATGAGATTGCATATGTGGCTTCATTCAAAACCATGTCTTGGCCCATAGAATCTTTGGTTTCCTCTACATGGTTAGCAACACAAGCACTAGAGGGAATGGAAGCATTTTTATCATGGCAACAAGACAACACAAACATATCATCATGAGATTTATTCAAGTCATTTCTACATGATATGCAAGGACTATTAACACAAGCATGTAAGGAGTTTGTAGTGCTAGAAGTGTTAAAGTCCAAATATAGATCATTGCAACTAGATAGAGATGAGGGATTACAAATAGTAAGCACACTATCCAAATTGCAATTTCTATCACCACTCACCATATCATTACCTTGTGAAAAGTAACATGTTGGTGAAGTGTTAGAGGATGAGAACTCATCTCAACCGGAAGTGGAAGCAACACAATCATCCTCAATAATGTTGGACACAACATATTTATCTTAAAGTTTTGTCCATAACTCATGAGTGCTCCAAAAAGGAATGATTGAGGAGGTAACTACATAGCTCAAAGCATTAACAAGCACATTAGAAGCTTGAGCATCGAGATATAAGTTTTTCTCGTCCTCACAAGATAGATTTTTGAAATCTATAGGAGGAGAAAAACCTATATCTACAATACGCTCCAAATTTCGGTCCATGTCCCGAAAATGTATAAGCATACGATTTTTTCATATATCATAATTTGTGCCATCGAATATGAACATGTCATTGTGCACTAATCCTCTAGCCTACATCTTTACTCTCAAGGCGGTGAAGCCTAAAATGAGAGACCGAGCTCTGATACCAATTGAAATGATACGGATGTCGCCTAGAGGGGGGGGGGGGGTGAATAGGCGATTAAAACTTTTCCTAGAGTGGCTCAACAAAGGAGGAATAAAACTAGTGTTTACTTTGTAAAGCACAACCTAGAACAACTAAGGTTCACCTATGTGCACCAACAAGTTATGCTAAGCAATACAAGCAACAAATTGATAGCAAGATATATATTACTTCAAGCACGAAGGCTATCACAATGTAAAGTGCATAAGTAAAGAGCTCGGGTATAGAGATAACCGAGGCACGCGGGGACTACAATATTTTACCGAGTTCCTCCCAACATGGAGTACGTCTCATTTGGAGAGGGGTGGTATCAAACCACCAACGCCACAAAAGGCCTCCCTTATTCTCCGGTGAATCTCACCCCAATGGGATCGATCCACACTTCCACTATCGGTGCACTTGTTGGTGGCAAACCGGAACCTCTCACAAGGTTGGGGCACTTCTCCACAACTTAATTAGAGGCTCCCGACAAACGCCACCAAGGCCACAACCTGCAACACCAACAAACCGTCTAGGGTTCCAAGAACCTAAGAGTAAAAAGCTTCTCAACTTTCACTTACCAAATCTCCAGGGAGAACTCAAACCGATGCACCAAATGCAATGGCAAGAACACAAGTAGTGCTCAAATCCTTCTCTTCCAAATTCCACCAAAGCTACAAAAGCTTGTGGGGGAATAAGAGAGGAAGAACAATGGAGGAAATCCACAAAAGACTCCAAGATCTAGATCCCAAGATGTCCCCCTCACTTAGAGGAGAGATGGATTGGTAGGATTGTAGATCTAGATCTCCTCTTTCAAATCCCTAAAGTATATGCAAGAATCAAGGGAGGGACTGAAGGGGGGTAGCAAGCTTCAAAAGGTCAACAATGGTGGGGGAAAACTTGCAAGAGAGTTGGAGAACCATTGGGGAAGAAGGGCCCCTTAAATAGGACCCTAGAAATCCAACCGTTAGGCCTAGGAATCGCCCGGTCCGGAGTCTCCAGACTAGGACCGGAGTCTCCGGTGTACCCAGGCCAAACGGGGACAATCTGGAGGACGTACTGGACGCGGTCCGGAGATTATACCGGAGATTAGTCCGGAGTCTCCGGTCTTACCAAAACTGACAGAAAGACCAATACGAAAACATCCATAACTTTTGCATCCGGACTCCGATTTTGATGATCTTGGGCTCGTTTTAAAGAGGGCAATAAGCTCTACAAGATCATACAGAAAAACATAATAGTACATCAGGGAAGTATAGAACCAAATGATGAAAGATTTAACCTCTCACAAAAATACAAACCAGTAAAACCTCCAACATCGAAAACGTAATAGAGAATGCATATGAAATCCGTTTTGGATGAACTAGAGCTTGTCATGGAGATTAAAACAAGCTCTAAATCCTCACATGAGTAAGAACCAAATAATGGAAGGTTTTACCTATCTCTAAAAGACAAACCGGTAAAACCTCCAAGATAAAAAACACAATAAGGTATAAAAGGGAAATCCGTTTTTGATGAACTAGGGCTTGTTATGAATATTACCACAAGATCTAGAACCTCACATGGATAATATACAAATAACAACCAAGGATGATGCTAAGTATGCAAAGGTTTGAGCTCTCTCTGAATGATATGATCGAGTTATTCACTTGAGAGCCCCTCTTGATAGTACGGTTGTCTATCCTATAAACCGGTCTCCCCAACTAACACCACGAGACCGGTAAGAAAGAAACCCTATCAAGATCATACCTTTGCCTTGTGCATATTCCACTTGATTATGATTTAGACAGTCTTGTCCTTCTCAAGATGGAACACCCTTCTTGATTGCTCTTGTACGCACTTGCTTGATGAAGACTTGCAAGTTACTCCCCCATACAACATGGGGAAACCTTTACTTTGACCTTGTCTTCATCAATCCATGATCACCGAGGATGGCAAAGCTTTAAGCATGAGATCTTCATAGGTTTAACTCTCACATGACCAATCTGTGGATCACTCTTTGAACACCTTGGTCACCACTTGATCCTCTTCACTTTCTTCTTCTCCAAACCTTGAAGCCAACATATGGTTCAAGCATTGCTTATGGACAATTCCTACAAGTACAACTTGATACAAGCATTAGTCCATAGAGATTATCATTAATTACCAACCACACATGGGGGCCCACATGTTCTTTCACAATGCCACCTTTATAGCCACCCAGTTACGGTGTGGTGTTTGATGTCATCAAAACATCCTTCCGGTGATGGTGATTAGCATGATCTCATGGTCGAAGGAATTAGGTTACTATGTATCAGAAAGCTTATAGCAAACAAACTATTGAAATGACTTGATATTTATGCTACGCTTATCTATAGGAGTATTCCATCATACCATTCTCCTAATGATATGATCTTGTTTTTAATAACATCTCAATGTTCATGATCAGGAAACCACGATCATCTATCAACCAACAAGCTAGTATTATAAAGAGGCTTTACTAGGGACTCTAATTTAGTTTACAAATCACACAAGTATTAATGTTTCCGGTTAATACTATTATAGCATGAATGTAAAAATTTATCATAAACACAAAGATATAATAATAACTACTTTTATTATTGCCTCTAGGGCATATCTCCAACAGTCTCCCACTTGCACTAGAGTCAACTAATCTAGATTACATGGTAATATACCGAACACCCATGGCGGTTTGGTGCTGGTCATGTTTTGCCCTCAAGAGAGGTTTAGTCAATGGATCCGCCACATTCAGATATGTGTGTACTTTTCAAATCTTTATGTCACCAACTTGGACATGCTCTCGAATAGCGTGAAAATGCAGCTTGATATGCTTCAGCTTGTTGTGTGACCTTAGTTCTTGCGCATTGGCTATGGAGCCCATGTTATCATAGTAGATAGACATTGGGTCCAGCGCACTGGGAACCACACCGAGCTCTGTAATTAACTCCTTCATCCATATCACCTCTTGTGAAGCATCCGAAGTAGCTATGTATTCCCATTCAGTTGAAGATCTCACCACAATGATTTGCTTTGCACTCCTCCATCTTACCGCTGCACCATTCAAAGTAAATACGTATCCAGATTGAGATTTAGAATCATCCGGATCGGTGTTCCAACTAGTATCGGTGTAACCATTAACAACGAGTTGTTCATCACCTCCATAAGAAAGAACCATATCCTTAGTTCTTCTCAAGTACTTAAGGATGTTTTTGACCGCTATCCAATGATGCACTCCTGGATCACTTTGATATCTGCTAGTTAATCTAACAACATATGCAATGTCGGGTCTAGTACATAGCATGGCATACATGATAGATCCTAGGGCTGAGGCATAGGGAGTCTTACTCATCCTTTCTCTATCTTCTGCCGTAGCAGGACTTTGAATTTTACTCAAGGTCGTATTGGGCAACATAGGCAAGAACCCTTACTTGCTATCTTCCATTCCAAACCTCTTTAGAACTTTGTCCAAATATGTACTCTGTGACAATGATATTAAGCGTCTCGATCTATCTCTATAAATCTTTATGCCTAATATGTAAGCTGCTTCGCCAAGATCCTTCATTGAAAAACTATTATTCAAATAATCGTTGACACTATTAAGAAGGTCTACATCATTCCCAATCAACAATATGTCATCCACATATAGAACTAGGAATGATACAGAGCTCCCACTCACTTTCTTGTAAATACAAGCTTCTCCATAAGTTTGTATAAAACCAAAACTTTTGATTACCTTATCAAAATGTTGATTCCAACTTCGAGATGCTTGCTTCAATGCATAAATGGAACATTGAAGTTTGCATACCTTGTTAGCATCTTTAGGATCGAAAAAACCTTTGGGTTGTACCATATACAACTCTTCATCAATGTCTCCATTGAGGAACGCCGTTTTGACATCCATCTGCCATATCTCATAATCATAATATGCAGCGATTGCTAACAAAATCCTCACAGACTTTAGCTTCGCTACTGGTGAGAAAGTCTCATCATAGTCAACTCTTGAATTTGTCGAAACCCTTCTGCGACAAGTCGAGCTTTATAAACAATAACATTACCATCAACATCTGTTTTCTTCTTGAAAATCCATTTGTTCTCGACAGCCTTCCGGCCATCCGGTAAGTCCACCAAAGTCCATACTTGGTTTTCGTACATGGATCCAATTTCGGATTTCATGTCTTCTTGCTATTTATTGGAATATGGGCCCATCATCACTTCCTCATATGTCGCAAGGTCATCGGTATTATCTACCAACATGACACTCATAACGGGATCATACCAATTTGGAGTGGTACAAGTTCTCATCGACCTGCAAGGTTATGTAGTAACTTCAACCGAAGTTTCATGATCAACATCATTAGCTTCCTCTCTTATTGGTGTAGGCGCCACATGAACTTATTCTGGTGCTGCGCTACTCTCAAATCCGAGAGAATGTTCGACAACCTCGTTCAGTTCTACTTTCCTTCTAGTCACTTCTTTCGAGAGAAACTCCTCTAGAAAGGATCCATTCTTAGCAACAAAGATTTTGCCCTCGGTTATATGATAGAAGGTATACCCAATAGTTTCCTTTAGGTATCCTATGAAGACGCATTTTTCCACTTTGGTTTCAAGCTTGTCGGGCTGTAACTTCTTTACATAAGCTTCACAACCCCAAACTTTAAGGAACGACAATTTAGGTTTCTTCCCAAACCATAATTCATACGGTGTCGTTTCAACGGATTTAGATGGTGCCCTATTTAAAGTGAATGCGGCTGTTTCTAATGCATAACCCCAAAATGATAGCGGTAAATCTGTAAGTGACATCATAGAATGAACCATATCTAAGAGAGTTCGATTACGACGTTCGGACACACCATTACGTTGCGGTGTTCCCGGCGGTGTCAATTGTGAAAGTATTCCGCATTTCTTCAAATGCTTGCCAAACTCGTAACTTAGATATTCACCTCCGCGATCAGATCGTAGAAACTTAATCTTCTTGTTACGTTGATTCTCTACTTCACTTTGAAATTCCTTAAACTTCTCAAAAGTTTCGGACTTGTGTTTCATGAAATAGATATACCCATATCTACTCAAGTCATCCGTGAAAGTAAGAACATAACGATAACCACCGCGCGATCCTACACTCATTGGGCCACACACATCGGTATGCATGATTTCCAATAAGTCCGTAGCTCGCTCCATCATACCATAAAATGGGCTCTTATTCATTTTACACATCAGACATGCTTCACATCTTTCAATTGATTCGAAATCAAGTGATTCAAGAAGTCCATCAGAATGGAGTTTCTTCATACGCTTCACTCCAATGTGACCAAGACGATAGTGCCACATATAGGTTGAGTTATCGCTCAATTTCAAACGTTTAGCTTCAATGTTATTAACATGTGTATTACTACAATCAAGATTCAACAAGAATAAACCATCTATCAAACGTTCATGTGCATAAAACATATTAATCATATAAATCAAACAACCATTATTCTCGAATTTAAACAAGTAACCTTATCGCAATAAACATGACCCAGATATAATGTTCATGCTCAACGCATGCACCAAATAACAATTATTTAAGTATAAAACTAATCCCGATGGTAGATGAAGAGGTAGCGTGCCAACCGCGATCACATCAACCTTTGATCCATTCCCAACACGCATCATCACCTCGTTCTTCACAAATTTCCGTCTATTCTGCAGCACCTGTTTCGAGTTACAAATATGAGCAACCAAACCAGTATCAAATACCCAGGCACTACTATGACTACTAGTGAGATACACATCAATAACATGTATATCGGATATACCTTTCTTCTTGATGTTGTTGTTCTTAAAATCCACCAAGTACTTAGGGCAATTCCGCTTCCAGTAAATTTCTCCCTTACAGTAAAAGCACTCAGTATCAGGCTTAGGCCCAGCCTTGGTCTTGTTCGTCGGTGCGGTAGCTTTCTTATCGCCCTTCTTGAAGTTTGCCTTTTTCTTAGGCTTTCCTTGCTTCTTGAAATTGGTGGTCTTATTGACCATCAACACCTGGTTCTCTTTCTTGATCTCCACTTCCGCGGACTTCAACATAGAGAAGAGTTCTGGCAACGTCTTATCCATGCACTGCATGTTGTAGTTCATCACAAAGTTCTTGTAACTTGGTGGTAGTGATTGGAGGACGCGATGAATCCCTAACGCACTAGGAATTATTATGCCCAAGCTTTGGAGATTATTAGCGTGCCCAGACATCTTAAGCACATGCTCACTGAAGGAGCTGCCCTCCTCCATCTTGCAGTTAAAGAACTTTTCAGAAGCCTCATAAATCTCAACTGCCGTGTGAGCCTCAAATATCATTTTGAGTTCACGGACAATATCATGTGGGTCAAAGTTCTCAAACCTTTTCTGAAGCTCCGATTCCAAACCATACAAGACACTGAACTGTGGAGTACTCATCCTTCCAAGCAAGAAAAACATTCTTCACCTCATACGTAGCATCAACTACAGGTGGGTGACCCAGCGGTGCATCCAGCATATAGGTCAAATTACCAGCATTGAGGACAATCCACAAGTTGCGTAACCAATCCACGAAGTTTCTTCCATTATTTTTCAACTTTTATTTCTCTAGGAACACATTAAAATTGATGGTAAGGGCCGCCATTGATCTACACCATATTTACAATAGTTTAGACTAAGATTATGACAAATTGATTTCTAATTAATAGTTGAATTAATCTAGGTGATCTCCCACTCAAAACAACATCCCTCACATTGTTTTAGTGATCACACAAACCAAATCCACCACATCAAAACCGATCATCACGAGAGATGATGTAGCTTCAAAGGCAAACAATCAACATGTTCATCATATCTACTATATTGTTCATGCTTTACCATTCGGTGATCCGTGTTCCGGGACCATGTCTTTACATGCTAGGCTTGTCAAGATCAAACCTTATCTTCCGCATGAGCAAATCTGGCTTGCTCCCGTTGTATACACTCGCAGAATCTAACACAGCCGATCATCACGTGGTGCTTCGAAACAACGAGCTTTGGCAACGGTGCCTACTAAGGACGAACACTTTATAACTTGATATTTTGTGAGAGGGATCATCTTATAATGCTACCGTCGAGAACTAAGCAATACAAGATGCATAAAAGGATTAACATCATATGTAATTCAAAATATGTGATATGATATGGCCTTTCTTCTTGTGCTTCCGATCTCCATCTTCAAGCACGAACATGGTATCCATCATCACCAGCGTGGCGTCAAGGTCAATGGCAACGATCCATGGTTGTTGTCCACCATCATCAACTATTATAACTACTTTGAATAATAGACACGCAGGTCTTAACGAAATTAACGACAACCATAAGGCTCCTGCCGGTTGCCGACTTACAATAAGGAACATGGCATACATCATATATAATCACAATCATGGCCATATCACATCATAGCACACCCCTGCAAAACAAAGTTAGACGCCTCTAATTTTCTGTGCATATTTTACGTGGCTTGGGGCTTTCAATATGTGTCGTTCTAACTTACGAACAAGAACCACAACGTTGATGCTTGAATGTCACATCCCAAAATTCTCCTAATTTTGGAATGTGAAATAAATAAATAAATTTGATTGATTGTTTGACTATGTTGAAAATTCTCAAAGAGAATACATTTTTTGAATAGAAAATCCTCTCAACCTTGAATTCAAAATCTTATATTCTTTTGTTATGACCTAAGTAGCCATATAGGCAAAAGGGCATGGATTGATTATGGATTATAGAATTGGTGTGCAAGATTTCAAAATGAATATCATGAAGCCTTCATAAGCATTTCATTACATCCATGCAAAGTTCTCATAAACTGAATCCAAATCCTAGTATCTAAATCCTATAGTTGATTGCCCAAATGTTCCTAAAGATAATTAAACTGACTTTATAAAACCCACTGTTGATAAGGCATAAATTATTGATAATTATAGCCTAAAGAGATCCAATTAATATTACAAAATTTAGGAACAAAATTGAGCTCATTTAGAGATATTATGAAAAAGTTATGGAATAACTACAAACAAATAAAGATATAAATAAAATGGAATATACAAGGATTTATAAACCCACTACTTGCAAACTAGTAAAAAGATTACAAATATGATCCTACAATGATCTATTCGATTTTACAAAAATTTAGAAACAAGAATCATATCATTTGGAGTTCGTATGCAAAAGATATGAGGGAAACAAGTAAATAGAAAAAGAAAAAGAAAAAGAAACCCTAAGCGGGCCGGCCCACCCGGACCGATCGGACCAGGCAGCCACGCACGTACATAGGTGGATCGATCGGTTGCTTTAAAAACGGTGCAAATCAGTTTTTGACAAACCTATCTCTAATCAAACTCTCATAACTTTTTATCTACAACTTCGAATCGACTTCCGTTTGTTTCTACTTGTTCCCTACTCCAAGGTCTATCTCCCCACCGTCATAAACCTCCATATAAACTCGTGGAGCCACAGCTGTACGAGTTTCTCTTCTCGAAATCCCGAATCTACACATGCCCGAATCTTATTTCGCTTTTTAACCCATCTAGACTTCGTTTTTTGCCTTTGGCTAAAAAACGAAAGTTGTAGAACTCGTCGAAATCTTTCAATCCCGATAAACCTCACATCTTTTCATCCACCACAGCCGGAGAATTTCATACCGCAATATTTCAGATATGACGGTGTAAATCCCAGATGTACTCGCGCTCGTTTCTTGAAATCCAAATTCCTTTGGTGGGAAGGTAGGACTAATGATTCCCCATAACTTTCATGTTCTATGTTTTTCAATTTGACCTACGGATTTGTCTCTCTAACACAGATCTATTTCTTGTCTATTTTGAGTCAAAATCGGGTCAATCTCCTCTCCTAACCACTGGATCTCATCCCAACGGCCAGGATTAGATCGATTCCGCGAAGGGGTACGAGCCAACCGGATCTCGCCACGTGTCAACGCCAGGTCAACCTCGCGTCCCAGTCAGCATAGAATATTCCCAGGGAATATTCCCTGTAGATTTTAAATTGAATTTAAATTTGCAAAAAATTATGTAAACTTGCAAAAATCATATAAAAAGATTCGTAGATCCAAAAAGAACAAATAATATGTCAATGGATTCAGAAAAACGTATAGAATATTAATATGGCATTAGATTCAACCTTTACAGTATGTGTTTACTGCAGTAACTTAATTAGTTTTAATGGTCTTTTAGGTTAATAATTTCATAGGAAATTATCTGTAACTCCAAAAAATATGAAAAATATATCAAATTGAAGCTACTGTAATGTAGATTAATAATATCTGGTTGGATCTAGACTTTGCCAATTTTTTAACCCGTAGCGATTTAATTATTTTTAATGGCTTTAAAATCATTAAATTCATAGTAAATTAATTGCTTGTCACAAAAATATAAATGATATACAGATGGAAAGCTGGTTCCATGTAGATCATCAATATGCAATTAGTTCAGCCTTTGACTGTAAGGTTTTGCCGTGAAGATTTAAATGGTTTAATGGCTTATTTAGAGTAATAAATTCATAAGAAAATAAATACTATTCAGAAAATTACAAATAATATGTCCCTGGAATCACAATTCCGTGGAGATTACAGATATAATTTTAGTTTGATTTTTAGACAACGGAAACTATATTAATCATTTAAAACCCATTAAAAACTATTTAAATCATAGAAAAAGATCTATAACTCCGATTAGGGTGAATCCAGGTTTTGTATTGACAATATCTATACAGAGAAATTGCATGACAATTTTTTTGGTACTGTTAAAACAGAAATTCATACAGAAATATTTAAACCCATTTAAATAGTATTTTAATCATAGGAAAATATCTATAACTCCTTTTTAGGTGATTCAAATTGCCACTGTCTCTAAATTGCATTACCTCTATCCAGTAGCATCTAGTTCACAATTTAATACGACATAAACATATTTAGTTCAATTAAAGTGGTATAAACCATATTAAATCGATATAACTTTAGTAATAAAAGCTTTAGTGCATTAAACGACTTTCCACATGCATCATGTAATCTAACTATGTTCAGAACACTAAATGCAACCATTGTGACTCATTAAATCGTCATGCATGCATCTGTTCATCATTGTTTTCTTGTAATGTTGGACTGTTGTATGTTTGCAATGTTTTGAATGGTGTTTGTTGTGTTTGCTTCAAACGTTAGATTGCGAGGAGTGCAACTACTGTGATTGCAACTACTATAATTGCAAGTATTGTGGTTATTACGAAAGAGGCCAATCTAATTGTAAGGATTATCTAATCGACTACATCTACAACAAAGGCAAGTGGTGCTATCTTGGTCATAAATGCCCTACTGTTTTCCTATGCATCGTAGATGTTTTTGTAGAATTGCATATGTTGGAATTGATGTGTATATGCTATGCTATATCCCATATTATTCCCTAGTATTCTTTGTTTAAGAGCCATCGTATTGGTAGATTGCTTAGCTATGCTATTTAGACGAGGAAGGAAATCACATCATGAAAAGTTATATGTTCTGAAAGTCTTATGTTTTGCTAAATGACAAACCAATATGTTTTAATGAACCACCTGGGCGGAATGGTATTGATTGGGTCATCGAGTGTGGATTTATGGTGGGGAATGCCGCCTAGGACACTGAGAAAGGATTGGTTTCTTTGTTTGGTAGCTTTCGTGTGCAACCATGTGCCAATAATGAAATGGGCGGTTGGTTGAACTCAGTAGGTTGTGGTAACTCGAACCCACGTATCCAGAGATGTATATAGTGTAGGTTGGACCGGTGCGTGTCGGGTTTGGGAGCTACTTCCCGAACAATTCCTTCTTGGACTTCTCCCTATCATCACCCAATATGAGAGTGGTGGTACGAGCTGGGCTGGCCAAGTCACATGGGTAAAGTGTACTAACCCCTGCATGGTGTATAAACTAATCGATTAGCCGTGTCCCCGGTTATGGACAATTTGAGCGACCTGATACTGATGCTATGATATTTCTCACTCATCCTTATTTCTTAATTACTTAAAACTTGTTGGGTGAACATAATTGGGTAGGAGCACCTGGGAGTGAACCAGAGTGTCCTATTTATCGTATTGGAAAACTACTTTGTTACAAATGTTAGGATAAAACTGTTGTTTTATGCAAATGAGCCTGAACTCCACTTGGCGAAATAAGCATGTAGTTGATAGATATGTTGTTAACCACTTTAGCCTACTTGCCATACATTCAATGTATTGACCATTCGTGGATGCAACGTTTCATGTTGCAGTTATATCGTATCTGAGTGATCGTTCATAGGTCGCGAGACTCCACTCAACAATTCTTCGCCTGTGGCACATTTGGAGGATGGAGATCTACCTTGTATTCGTTTTCCACTGTGTACTTGAATAAATAATGTAAATTCTGGATCATATTTATTGTATTTATGATGCACAGTTATATTTGGTATCATTTTGTACTGTGTGTGCCAGTGAACCGATCCAGGGATTGGCACTATACACATGAACTCAGCCTTATTAGGCGAGGGCGTTACATTGAACTATCAAGTTCCCGTTGTAAATTGAATCTATAGTATGATGGGAGAGACAGACACCCGCAAAGCCACTTATGCAATATAAGTTGCATGTTGAGCGTGGAGCGAGTCTCATGAACGATGTCATGTAAGGTTAGCCCGGGCCGCTTCATCCCATCATACCGCAAGATGCAAAGTACACAAAAATAAATTGATAATAAAAGCACCACCGCCCATAATCACCATTGTGTTCGACTCATGCAACAAATCTACATATCGACACGGCTTAGATACCACTATAGGGGTTCGTAGCATGGAAAAAAAATTCTACCACATGAACACACACAAGCCAAGATCTATCTAATAGATTGTAGCAATGAGTCGATTAGAGTACTCACCCTTGAAGATTCCAAAGCGGTTGACGAGAGAAGATTCTCATGGGTGATGTATTCATACACTTCCAATCTTAAGATCACGAAGACGATCCTTCCGGCGCTATGTTCTGGCAGCGCTTCCGCACTCGATCACACGTTCGGTACTTGATGAAGACCTTCCTCTCCCTTGTTCCAGTAGGCAGCGAAGGTTGTAGTCCTCTCCTTGCGATTCCGGCAGCACGACAGCGTGGTGCCGGAAGTAGAGGGAAGATCCCACAGGGCTTCGCCTAAGCTGGAGCGAGTTATGGTGGATTATTAGGGTTTCTCCGGCAATCTAGGGTTTAGAAGCCGGAGACGAGGAGGTGGTCGGTGGCGGCTAGGGCGACGGCGACTTGGTGCGGCGTCGGCGCGGCGACGGTGTGGGGAGGGCTGGTTGTGGTGTGTCTTTGGGGGCACCCCCTCTGTCACATCCCAAAATTTTTCCAAATTTTGTAATGTGAAAAATAAATAAACAAAATAAATAATTGTTGAAATTTAGAGTGAAAAGAAACTTTTTGTTTCTAAATGGAAACATCAAAACCCATCTTGATCAGACTTGGAATGAAATTTGAATCCAACAAAAATTCAAATCAAGTGGAATGCATTCTTCATAAATGCATATTGAAATTTAAACACTTGGAAAATAAACCAAAACCCTAAAACCCTAATAGGAGATTTCCAAGATATCTCTAAGCCTATGGAGTTGATCCATATAAAATTTGTCAACAAACATTTATAAATGATCAAAAATGATACATAGAAATATTATAAAACCATAGAAATTGATTTCACTCAATTTGGAGCCATAAATAAAATCTTATGAATTTAGTAAGATCAGGAAATAGATTTTCCAAAGCTAATAAAGCACCTATCTAAAAATCCATACCAAATGATGAACAAATAATCCTAAAGAGGTTTAAAAGGATAAATATATATAAAATAAGATTTTACAAATTGAAATCACCAACTTTGGATCTATAAGTAATAAGATAAGAATTTTATAAGATAAAGAAAGAAATATTAATTGAGGAATATTTAAAATCCAAATTAAATCTTGGCCTAATCCATAAGAAAATGGAATAATTATAATCCAAATCCAAATAAAAGGATAGAGAATTTTTAAATAAAATAAAAGGGCATTAACCAAATTCTATCCCTATTTGAATAAAGACAAAATTGCCCAAATTAAATGATTAACAATCATATTAAAATGTTTTAAATAATTCAAAGTAAAATTATTTTGAACAAATAAAACCTACTGAAAAAGGTTTGGTAAAAATTTGGAATCCAAATAGAGTTTGAAAACATTAATAAAATCTCATTTGAATTAAGACAAGGGCATATTTTAAATAATTAATATACCCTAAAAGAATAAAAGAAATATTCTAAATTTGATGTTAGATTATGTTAAATAACAGTATTAAAATCTACACAAAGTTTGGTAGAAGATTGAATTCAAATAGTGCTTAAATTATTTGAATAGAAATCAAAACATAAATTCAAAATAGAAAAATAAAAAGGTTTCAGTAAAAAAAAATGGAACCAGCCAGACAAGGCCCAATCCAGCCTAGCAGCAACTCTGCCGAACTGTTTTCTTTGACCTGCGAACTTACCCATTCAGTCACTGACTGCTGGTCCCCACTGCCTCTCTCTCTCTCTCTCTCTCTCTCTCTCTCTCTCTCTCTCTCTCTCTCTCTCTCTCTCTCTCTCTCTCTCTCTCTCTCTCTCTCTCTCTCTCTCTCTCTCTCTCTCTCTCTCTCGCTGTCAAGCAGACCCCACCAGTCAGGCCTTCTTCCTCACCCGCCGCGGTGACCACGCCCCCTCCTCGCTGTTACCGACCATTGCAGAATCGTTTCAATACGAGTTAATGTCTCAGTTAATCACGCCCGCGACCACACTCGTTTAACCACCTCCCTCTCCCTTCCCTTTTCCCTTAGACACCGCTGCAAGAGAGCCCCCAGGCCGTCCCCAATTCCACTTGCACCGACGCTGCCTCCGTAGAGCATCCGTGGCAATTCCGGCCAACCACCGTCTCCCCTCGCCTCCTCGACCACATGAGCGCATTCCCCATCACCTGGCGAACCTCTTCGTAGCCTCCATTCGCCCGCGCGCGCTCCACATCGTCGGCAACCTCGATGACACCACGTCGCCGCCATATGTCACTCTTCCGACGAGCTCTCCAGGTAAACCCCGACCGAGCCTTTCCCTCTCCCTGATGCTCCTAGACTCGCGATCCTCGTGCGCACCTAACAGCGCCTCTGTTTTATCTTAGCGCACACCGTAACATTGCTGCCGACACCGTCTGATCGCACCCGAGCCCGAAGGCAACTCCGGCGAGCAATTGTCGTCCACCCCGAGCGCCCCTTCGACGGTGAAGACAACATTGAGCATCTCCTCGCCACGCCGACTCTGGTAACACCTTCCTTTCCCTTCCTTGCTTCCTGGATTCACTAGAACGCCACCACCTGACATGCCGCCACCGATCACCGTCGCCGCGCGCCGCCAGTCGATGGTCATTTGATCGTCAGCCGTAGGATCTTGATCTAGTGCACACGATAGAACTAACCCGAAGAGGTATGTTTTGATCTGGACCATGCGATGCAACTTAGATCCAATGCACCCCGTAGACCAATCTGAGCGAAGCGGTACAGACCAATTGCATCAAGACACGTGGCCTAGAATTTGTTTTAAAAACAGAAACTTGTCTATTAGTTGTTTGGTTTTGTAAAATTCATAACTTTTAATCCACACGTCCAACTTTTTCAAATTTTATATCAATGGAATCAGCAAAACAAACTCTATCCAACCATGCACTTTGTTTAATGAATTGCTTCTGGTAAAATGGTTGTTTTTGCAGAAACTTGAATAGGCATATTTTGAATATAAAGATTATTATAGCAATGTTTTTAGGATAAAATCTTTGGAAAATGGATTGTTTTGAACCTACTGACCTTAGAAACCAACTTATGGATTTTAAATGGTATTTTGTGAAGTTAAAGAATAAATCCTTGAATTAGAACATTTCTAGTCAAATAAAAATATTGTTTATGTGTTAAAAATGCCCTTTGAGTAAAACCTTTGGAAAATGATTTGAATTAAACTATCTGACCCTAAACACAAAGTTTTATGATTTAAAAATATATTTGGTGAACCCTTTAAAGATTATTACTTTGCTAAAGGGCATTTCCAACAACATAAAATATTGTTTTGGTATAAAAATGGTTTATAAGTAAAACCCTTTTGCAAATGGTTTTAATATTAAACACTTGACCATAAAACACTAACATTTTTGTTTAGAAATGTGTTTGTCAAACACTAGAAATATTCCTTGAATTTAAATCCTTTCTAGCAAAACAAAAATGATTTAAAGTGACCATTTTTTCACTAACTTGATATCAAATGGTTTTACCACTTTTATAAATGACCAATGGGTGTTTTAAAATATTTATAACCTAATAGAAACCACTTTTTTCAAATAAAACAATCTTTGGCATGTTTGCATGCATTGCCTTGTTCTTATTATTTTATGTGATGTTTGCTTGAATGGTAGATTGAATATTTGTTCACTTGATTGAATTGTAGTGGAATTTGAGGAGTGTGACTATTACAAGATCAAGGAGTGAACTTATATTATCTACCAAAAAGGCAAGTGGTGCTTCATACTTTTGTCCCATTATTTTCACTATGCATTAGTGATATTTCTAAGTAAGACTTGCATGGAATTTTTGCTAAGTATAAACTATGCCATGGGAAATCCCAGTAGATGAAACCTTAGTAGAATTATCCTAAGTTAAGATTCCTACTACTATCATGCTTAGCTTAGCTAGTAGAAAATAAGGGTGGATCATATTCATGCTATGGAATATTTCTAAGTCAAGGACTTGTGTTTTGTTTAATAAAATAACTAAGTGAATGAATCACCTAGGTGGAATGGAAAGGAAGGTTTGTGTTGAGTGGTTACTCAAGTCCAGTGTACTGGGGAAAACTTGGGCATCACCAGGTCCAGTATACTGGGGAAGACTTGGTATCTCACTTGTGGATTGCCACCCAAGAACAAAGAGATTTGAGATGTCAAATGTTGAGAAGCTTCAAGTGCAACCACATGGCATTATGGGCTCTGCCTGGATCATATAGGTTGCAACAACTTAGCCAAATGGACAGTTGGTGTTAGGGGATGATAGGTTGGAACGCGTCCATTCTGGTCTAAGGGATGGCTTCTGAAAGATCTTGTCTTGGTGAAACCAAGTCTTGTGGGGAAAGTGCACCACCTCTGCAGAGTGTAAAATCTAAGTACTTAGTCATGCCCCTGGCAAGGGACAATTTGAGCATCAAGACATGGAAGCTATCAAGAATCTCCTCATCCAAATTTCTAAGTTAAAACTTGTGGTTGAACAAGGGTTTAAGGTTCACAAATTTCTATTGGTGGTTCCTTGGGTGATTTTGAAAAATAAAAACTTAGTGTTTTCAAATGATAAGGAAAATCTATTTTGAACAAAGAAGCCTAAGCTCCACTTAGCCAAATGCATATAGATGACAAATACCACTATAATACCATAGTATCACTTGCCAATACAATTCAAATGTATTGACCCTTATGGATGTAACTTGTTATGTTGCAGGTTTGTTTGATGTTAGTGAAGTGTGTTAATTAGGATTACAAGTCTATAACCAACATGATTGCCTGTGGCACATTGAAGATGAAGGACTCCATGCTATAGTTATTTCTGCTGCATTGTAATGAGATAGCCAAATGAGCTATGTAAGATGTAATAAATTATTTTATTCCTGGTTATAAAGTTGTATTATGACCTTTGTTTCTTTATATTACATCTTAACTGTGGATGCTAGATATTGATCCAGGGACTAGCATTGTAAACACAGGGATCTCTACCTTATTAAAGGTTGGGACCTCTATAGATGGTATCAGAGCAAGGGACTTCACCAACTCAAATGACTTCAAATTTATCTTCACCAAGGACTTCAACTTGGATATCACTAAGGACTACAAGTGAGACAAGAAATATTACTCAAGACTTGAAGACTAAGGAAACACAACTTAGAAGAATCATCATCATCTTTGGAGTTTGTAACCAAGACATAAGAATTTTCCCAAGAAAACCATGATCTCATTCAAGAAGAAACAACAAAGAAGAATGGAATGATCTCAAGTGAACCATATAGTTGGACCACCATATTTAATTTAGATCAAACCCACCAACTTATGTGGTGTAGCAAAAATATTTTGTTGCCTAAAAATGTGCTTGAACTTTGTTGTTTGAGTGGAATGTTTGTTTGTGATTGTTTGCACATTGCTTGTGTGAATTGTCGTGTGTGTGTGATTAGAATTACTTCCTTATAAATCTTTTGACTATTCTAATCCCAATCCAACCCAAATAGATGACTTCCCCAAGAGACTCCAACATCAAGGATGGTAACAACAACAACAACCAAGAGATCAACATGAGAGAACTCATAGTAACCCAAACCCAGTTGAACCAAGTGATAACTCAGTTTTTAGCCAACAACAATGAGTTAGATCCAACCATGGAAAGATTTTTGGAAACCCAAACCCAATTGATGCAAAAGGGGACAAATCAAATGATCAACATGGGAGAAAACCCTTCCCAAAGAGTTTATGTCATTAGTGATGTCAAAGATGATATTATAGAAGGAACTCAAGCTTGCAATATTTGTGGATACATGGACCACACTTCCAAAGAGCATGAAGATAAATGTCCTAATTGTGAAGAGAAACATCCAACTAATCAGTGCCCCAAATCTCAAGCTACATGCTTCCTATGTGAAGGAAATAATCATGTCCCTATCCAATGCCCTATCTATTCCATAGTTCAACAAAGGAAACAAGGTGGAGTGCATCAAGAGTTTGTAAACCCCCATGAGGGAGCAAATTCTACCAAGAAGGATGAAGACAAAGGAAAATCTCAGCTTGCACCTCCGTGCACTATGACTCACCTTGATGGACAGAAGAAGAGACATATGTGTTATCCAAGGAAAAGATTAAGGAAACAAGGAGACTTTCCCACCTTTGAGGTGAGATATGAAGAGCATGAACTAGAAGAACTCCTAGCTTTGGAGAAACCCAAGAAGAAGAAGGACAAAAGCCACGTGCAATGTTGCCATTGCAAAGAAATGGGACACTATGCCAATGAATGTCCAGAGAAGAAGAAAAAGTATAAGGAGATTAGCCAAGTGTGGTGCAACAACTGCAAGGAGCTAGGCCATTATGTATCAACTTGTCCACAGAAGATACGTGAAGAACTCAACCTTGTCACATGTTACAATTGTGGTGACCAAGGACATTATGCAAGCAACTGTCCAGAAAAGATGAAGCACAAGATAAACAAGCCTATGAAGGATCTCATCCTTGTCACATGTTTCAAGTGTGGAAACAAAGGACACTATGCAGATGTTTGCCCAGAGAAGTTTCATCAAGATCCCAAGCAATCCAAGATGTAATCTAGTTGGAAAACTTTTAAGGGTGGTAGTACCCTAGTTTCTTTGAGCCAACTTGTAATCCCTAGATTTCCCAAATCTCGGGAAGAGATTTATTTTAAGGGTGGTATCCTGTCACATCCCAAATTTTTTCCAAATTTTGTAATGCGAAAAATGAATAAACAAAATAAATAATTGTTAAAATTTAGAGTGAAAAGAAACTTTTTGTTTCTAAATGGAAACATCAAAACCCATCTTGAACAGACTTGGAATGAAATTTGAATCCAACAAAAATTCAAATCAAGTGGAATGCATTCTTCATAAATGCATCTTGAAATTTAAACACTTGGAAAATAAACCAAAACCCTAAAACCCTAATAGGAGATTTCCAAGATATCTCTAAGCCTATGGAGTTGATCCATATAAAATTTGTCAACAAACATTTATAAATGATCAAGAATGATAAATATAAATATTATAAAACCGTAGAAATTGATTTCACTCAATTTGGGGCCATAAATAAAAGCTTATGAATTTAGTAAGATCAGGAAATTGATTTTCCAAAGCTAATAAAGCACCTATCTAAAAATCCATACCAAATGATGAACAAATAATCCTAAAGAGATTTAAAATGATAAATATATATAAAATAAGATTTTACAAATTGGAATCACCAACTTTGGATCTATAAGTAATAAGATAAGGATTTTATAAGATAAAGAAAGAAATATTAATTGAGGAATATTTAAAATCCAAATTAAATCTTGGCCTAATCCACAAGCAAATGGAATAATTATAATCCAAATCCAAATAAAAGGATAGAGAATTTTAAATAAAATAAAAGGGCATTAACCAAATTCTATCCCTATTTGAATAAAGACAAAATTGCCCAAATTAAATGATTAACAATCATATTAAAATGTTTTAAATAATTCAAAGTAAAATTATTCTGAACAAATAAAACCTACTGAAAAAGGTTTGGTAAAAATTTGGAATTCAAATAGAGTTTGAAAGCATTAATAAAATCTCATTTGAATTAAGACAAGGGCATATTTTAAATAATTAATATACCCTAAAAGAATAAAAGAAATATTCTAAATTTGATGTTAGATTATGTTAAATAACAGTATTAAAATCTACACAAAGTTTGGTAGAAGATTGAATTCAAATAGTGCTTAAATTATTTGAATAGAAATCAAAACAGAAATTCAAAATAGAAAAAGAAAAAGGTTTCAGTAAAAAAAATGGAACCAGCCAGACCAGGCCCAACAGGCCCAGTCCAACCCAGCAGCAACTCTGCCGAACCGTTTTTCTTTCACCTGCGAACTTACCCATTCAGTCGCTGACTGCTGGTCCCCACTGCCTCTCTCTCTCTCTCTCTCTCTCTCGCTGTCAAGCAGACCCCACCAGTCAGGCCTTCTTCCTCACCCGCCGTGGTGACTACGCACCCTCCTCGCCGTTACCGACCGTTGCAGAATTGTTTCAATACGAGTTAATGGCTCAGTTAATCACGCCCGCGACCACACTCGTTTAACCACCTCCCTCTCCCCTCCCTTTTCCCTCAGACACCGCTGCAAGAGAGCCCCCAGGCCGTCTCCAATTCCACTTGCACCGTCGCTGCCTCCGACGAGTATTCACGGTGATTCTGGCCAACCACCGTCGCCCCACGCCTCCTCGACCACATGAGCGCATTCCCCATCACCTGGCGAACCTCTCCGTAGCCTCCACTCGCCCGCGCACGCTCCACATCATCGGCAACCTTGATGACAGAACGTCGCCGCCGTCTGTCACTCTTCCGACGAGCTCTCTAGGTAAACCCCAACCGAGCCTTTCCCTCTCCCTGATGCTCCCAGAATCGCGACCCTCGTGCGCACCTAACAGCGCCTCTGTTTTATCTTGGCGCACACCGTAACATTGCCGCCGACACCGTCCGACCGCACCCGAGCCCAAAGGCAACTCCGGCGAGTAATTGTCGTCCACCCCGAGCGCCCCTTCGACGGTGAAGACCACCTTGAGCATCTCCTCGCCATAGCGACTCTGGTAACACCTTCCTTGTAGGGTTCGCAGCATAGAAAACAAAAATTTTCCTACGATGGGAACTACGTACCAAGATCTATCTACTAGATACAAACAACGGGCGGATGTATATCCGTAGAGAACATACCCTTGAAGACCGACAAAGCTTAACGAGTTCAACTCGTGGTTGATGTAGACGATCTCTTGCCGATCTCAAGATTGAGAGGAAGTCCTAGCGCCGCAAATCAGCAGCGCATCCGTGCTCGCACACACGTTCGAGGCACCGAGCAACCTCCGCCTCCTCGCTCCAGCAATGCAGAGGAAGCACCTTGATACGAAGAGTTGTGCTTCCGCTGCATCGCTGGAGCGAGGAGGCGGAGGTTGCTCGGTGCCTCGAACGTGTGTGCGAGCACGGATGCGCTGCTGATTTGCGGCGCTAGGACTTCCTCTCGATCTTGAGATCGGCAAGAGATCGTCTACATCAACCATGAGTTGAACTCGTTAAGCTTTGTCGGTCTTCAAGGGTATGTTCTCTACGGATATACATCCGCCCGTTGTTTGTATCTAGTAGATAGATCTTGGTACGTAGTTCCCATCGTAGGAATTTTTTTGTTTTCTATGCTGCGAACCCTACAGTGGTATCAGAGCCGGATCTATGCGTAGATACTTTACACGGGTAGTACACATATGAGTATGTGGGCGATGATGATCATGTTGTTGCTCCTTTGTTGTAATTTTGGATATTGGTGGCATAGTGGGATGAAGCGGCCCAGACAAACTTTACATGTCCTCGCACATGAGACCTATTCCACGCTTGATATGCAACTAGTTTGCATAAGTGGCTAGCGGGTGTCTGTCTCTCCTACTATAGTCAATATCTATTTTGCAAGCGAGTTGCCAACAATTTGATTATCCTCGTTGTGGTTCATGTTCGTAGGTAAGAACGGTTCTATCTCGAAAGCCCTAAGCCACGTAAAACTTGCAATGGATAAATGAGAGGCGTCTAGTTTAGATTGTTGCTGGGCTAGTGTTATGATATGGTAGTGTTGTAAGTAGAAGTATGAGATGATACTCTTACAACACACATAGCGTGTAAACTCCATAGACCTTGGATTTACACATATAGGTATGATAGTGATCATACCACGGTGCACATGATAGAGATCATCTGCGGGAACCTTATCATTTCACTAATAAACATATGATGTTTGATTGCATCTTATATTGCTTGTTTAGCGCTTTGTTAGCATAATAAGATGATCCCTCATTTAAATATCAAGATAAGAATGTGTTCTTCCTTTAGTATGCACCGATTATGTTTCGTCGCTCCAAGACATCACATGATGATCGGGTGTTCTTGGATCCACGACCATATTTCGGGTGTAAAACAGTTACACACGCGAATACTAAGGTTCTAACTTGGCGAGCCTAGCATGTACAGACATGGCCTCGGAACACGGACCGAAAGGTTAAGCATGAGTCATATAGTTGATATGATGCCCATTTGATGCTCGCCTTTGAAGCTATACCGACTCACGTGATGATCGGACTTGGTATAGTGGATTTGGTTCATGTAATCACCAAAAAGGCACGAGGGATGTCGTTTTTGAGTGGGAGTTCATTCATAATATGGATTAGTTGAACTCAATCTATCATACACTTAGTCTAAACTTTACAAATTCTATTGTAGATGGCACCACCTGCTTTTAATTTCAATGTGTTCATGGAGAAAGAGAAACTAGCAACGAACGGTAGCAACTTTACCGAATGGGCCATGAATTTGAGGATTCTCCTCTCTGCTGCACAAAAGCAATATGTGCTAGAAGCGCCGTTAGGCCCCCCACCTTTAGATGATGCCCCTGACGAGGAGAAGAATGACTATCAGACTCGTTAGGAGGACCACAACTTAGTTCATTGCGGCATATTGTATGGGCTAGAGCCGGAACTTCGAAAGCGTTTCGAAAATGGCAATGCTTTTGATACAATGGGTGAGTTGAAAATGATTTTCGACACACATGCTGCTGTAGAGAGCTACACCGCTTCAGAAAAGTTCTTTAGCTGCATGATGGAAGAGCACAGCTCCGTTACTGAGCATGTACTCAATATGTCGGGTTACGCCGATAAGCTTGTGTCCTTGGGAATATCGATTCCCATTGACTTAGGCATCCATTGTGTTCTGCAGTCTCTGCCACCTAGCTATAAGAGCTTTGTGATGAACTATAATATGCAAGGCATGAAGAAGTCTCTCCCCGAGCTTCTGTCAATGCTTAAAACTGCAGAAGTGGAGATCAAAAAGGAACATCAAGTGTTGATGATCAATAGGAACACTGGTTTCAAGAAAGACAAGAAGGGAAAACGGAAGGGTAGTAAGGGCGGCAAGCCTGTTGCCGCGCCTGAAAAGAAACCTCGAGTTGGACCTAAGTCTGATTCCGAGTGCTACTATTGTAAGGGGACTGGCCACTGGAAGCGCAACTGCCCCAAGTATCTGGCAGACAAGAAGGCCGGCAAGGCAAACAAAGGTATATATATGATATACATGTTATTGATGTGTACTTGACTAGTGCTCGCAGTAGCACCGGAATACCGGTTCAGTTGCTAATATTTGTAACTCGAATCAGGGGCTGCGGAACAAGCGACCGCTAGCAAGGGGTGAGGTCAAGATGCGTGTCGGCAATGGATCAAGCGTTGATGTGATCGCCGTCGGAACGCTACCTCTCCACTTGCCGTCGGGATTAGTTATAAACTTGAATAAATGTTATCTGGTGCCTGCACTGAGCATGAACATTGTATCTGGATCGTGTTTGATGCGAAGTGGTTATTCATTTAAATCCGAGAACAATGGTTGTTCCATTTATATGAATGAAATCTTTTATGGTCATGCACCAATGATGAATGGTTTATTTCTATTAGATATCGATGATAATGTTACACATATTCATAATGTTGATGCTAAAAGGATTAAACTAAATGATGATATATCCGCATATATGTGGCACTGCCGTCTAGGTCATATTGGCGTTAAACGCATGAAGAAGCTCCATTCGGATGGACTTTTGGAATCACTTGATTTTGAATCATTTGATACATGTGAGCCATGCCTTATGGGCAAGATGACTAGAACGCCGTTTTCCGGTTCAATGGAACGGGCGACAGATTTATTGGAAATCATACATTCTGATGTATGTGGTCCAATGAGTGTGTCGGCGCGAGGTGGATATCGTTATTTTGTTACTTTCACGGATGATTTGAGTAGATACAGTTCTATCTACTTGATGAAACACAAGTCTGAAACCTTTGAAAAGTTCAAGGAATTTCAGAATGAAGTGGAAAATCATTGTAATAGAAAGATCAAATTTCTACGGTCCGACCGTGGAGGTGAGTATCTAAGTTACGAGTTTAGCACTCACATGAAAGAGTGTGGAATTGTTTCACAACTCACACCTGCCGGAACACCACAGAGAAATGGTGTGTCGGAACGTCATAATCGTACTTTATTAGATATGGTTCGATCTATGATTTCTCTGACGGACTTGCCGTTGTCATTTTGGGGTTATGCACTAGAAACTGCTGCATTCACTTTAAATCGGGCACCATCTAAATCCGTTTAAAAGACACCGTATGAATTGTGGTTTGGAAACAAACCTAAGCTGTCATTTCTTAAAGTTTGGGGATGCGATGTTTATGTGAAGAAACTTCAACCGGATAAACTCGAACCCAAAGCGGAAAAATGCGTCTTCATAGGATACCCTAAGGAAACTATTGGGTATTCCTTCTATCACAGATCCGAGGGCAAGGTTTTTGTTGCCAAGAATGGATCCTTTCTAGAGAAAGAGTTTCTCGCGAAAGGTGTGAGTAGTCGGAAGGTAGAACTCGAAGAGGTTATTGAACCTTCTCTTCAAAGTATGGCGAGTAGCGCAGCGCCGGAAGTTGTTCCGGAGTTGGCTCCACCTGTTGAAGAAGGAACTAATGATAATGATCATGAAACTCCGAAAGAGAGTACTACCGAACCTCGTAGGTCAAACAGGACGCGTGCAGCTCCCGAGCTGTACGGAAATCCTGTCATGAATTTCATGGTTGATGAAAATGATGACCCTGCGACGTATGAAGAAGCGATGATGAGCCCGGATTCCAACAAATGGTTAGAAGCCATGAAATCCGAGATGGAATCCATGTATGAAAATCAAGTTTGGAACTTGGTGGAATTACCTCACGACCGAAAGGCCGTGGAGAACAAATGGATTTTCAAAAGAAAAACTGATGCTGATGGTAATGTGACCGTCTATAAAGCTCGACTTGTCACAAAGGGGTTTCGACAAATTCAAGGAGTTGACTACGATGAGACATTCTCTCCCGTAGAGATGCTAAAGTCAGTTAGGATTATGTTAGCAATTGCTGCATATTTCGATTATGAGATATGGCAGATGGATGTAAAAACCGCGTTTCTCAATGGTAATATTTAGGAAGAATTGTATATGATACAACCAAAGGGTTTTGTCGATCCTAAGGATGCTAACAAGGTGTGCAAGCTTCAGCGATCCATCTATGGATTGAAGCAAGCATCACGAAGTTGGAATCTCCGCTTTGATGAGGTGATCAAAGAGTTTGGATTTGTCCAAACTTATGGAGAAGCTTGTATTTACAAGAAAGTGAGTGGGAGCAATGTGGCATTTCTGATATTATATGTGGATGACATATTATTGATCGGAAATGATATAGATCTTTTAAACAGTGTTAAAATTTATCTAAACAGCAAATTTTCAATGAAGGACCTAGGTGAAGCGTCATACATATTAGGCATAAAGATCTATAGAGATAGATCTAGGCGCTTAATAGGGCTATCGCAAAGTACATACCTTGATAAGATTTTAAAGAAGTTTAAAATGGACGGAAGTAAGAAGGGGTTCTTACCTATGTTGCAAGGCAAGACATTGAGTAAGACTCAAAGTCCGGCTTTGGTGGAAGAAAGAGAGATAATGGACAAAGTCCCCTATGCTTCAGCCATAGGCTCTATAATGTACGCCATGCTATGTACAAGACCAGATGTGGCACATGCTATTAGTTTGACTAGTAGGTACCAATCGGATCCAGGTTCGGAACACTGGATAGCAGTCAAGAATATCCTTAAGTACTTACGAAGAACTAAGGATATGTTTCTTGTATACGGAGGTGAAGAAGAGCTCGTCGCTAAGTGTTATGTTGACGCTAGCTTTGACACAGATCCGGATGACTCTAAGTCTCAATCCAGATACGTATTTCTCATGAATGGCGGAGCGGTTAGTTGGAGGAGTTCCAAACAACCTGTGGTAGCGGGATCAACAACGGAGGCCGAATATGTTGCTGCTTCAGAAGCGGCTCAGGAAGCAGTTTGGATGAAGGAGTTCATATCCGAACTAGGAGTGGTGGCAAACGCATTAGACCCAATGGTGAT
Source organism: Avena sativa (assembly GCA_916181665.1). Taxonomy (NCBI): domain Eukaryota; kingdom Viridiplantae; phylum Streptophyta; class Magnoliopsida; order Poales; family Poaceae; genus Avena; species Avena sativa. The sequence continues at coordinate 236,560,936 of OV702293.1, read as the reverse complement.
CTATTGTGACAACAATGGTGCTATTGCCAATGCCAAAGAGCCAAGGTCTCACAAGCATTCCAAGCATATTAAGCGCCGGTTTCACTCCATCCGTGAGCATGTCAAGGATGGAGATATAAAGATTTGTAAAGTACATATGGATCTCAATGTAGCAGATCCGTTGACTAAAACTCTCCCTAGAGCAAAACATGATCAACACCAGAACTCAATGGGTGTTAGATTTATCACTATGTGACTAGATTATTGTCTCTAGTGCAAGTGGGAGACTAAAGGGAATATGCCCTGAGAGGCAATAATAAAGTGTTTATTATGTGTATTCCAAGTATATGATAGATGTTTATTTTGCATGCCATAATTGTATTAATACGGAAACATTAATACATGTGTGTTTAATAAACAAACAGAAAGTTCCTAGTTATGCCTCTCTCATAAACTAGCTTGTTGATTAACAAGATGATCAAGGTTTCCTGATCATGGACATTGGATGTTGTTAATAACGGGATCACAACATTAGTGTAATGGTGTGATGAACATTCATCCGAAGTATAGCATTACGATCAAATTCATTGATTTTATATTGCTGTAACAACTTACGAAGTGATCCTAATCCTTAGACCATGAGATCACGTCAATCACCAACACCAGAAGAGTTCCTTGATAACATCAAACGTCACACCGTAACAGGGTGATTATAAAGATGGATTCAGAACTAATAAAGTGTTATGTTGAGGCTCATGGATCGAGAGTGGAATTTGTTCATCCCGATGACGGATAGATATACTCTGGGCCCTCTCGGTGATATCACATTGATTAGCTTGCAAGCAAGTGATTTGATCACTAGAATGTTATATCACGGGAACGAGAAAAGAGTGCATGTCCGTAACGAGATCAAACTAGGTATGGAGATATCGATGATCGAATCTCAGACATGTAATATATCGTGAAACAAAGGGATTAAGATACTAGCGTAAAAGGTTCCGACGATCACAAGAAAGTCATCGTTGAATGTGTGGGAGTCAGTATGGGTCTCCAGATCCCGCTTCTGATTATTGATCCGAGAGGGGTCTCGATCATGTCCGCATTATTCACGAACCGTAGGGTGACACACTTAAGAGACACCGACATCCAACTGGAGCAAAAGTTTCATGCCGAAAGAATAAACAAGCGCAAGAATTTATTTCGCTAGATACCGAAACAGGTTTTCGGGTGAAATTGCATAAAGTGGTTATGCATGTGAAATGGAATTCTAGCAAGGGGTTATTTGTGAATGTTTTTCATTAAAGTAATTGACAAAATTCTGAATAAAATAAAAGAGTTTTATTTAATGAGAGTTTGCATTAAATTTGGTGGAAATTTAATGGGAATTTGAGTGGACTTTTGAGTGGAGGGAATTTAAAGGAGATTTGTGAGTGGAGTGTCCACACACATGAAGAGGGGAGGGCAAGGGGGCAGCCCCCATGCGCCGGCCACCCCCTTGGGGTTCCCCCCTCCTCCTATAAAAGGAGCCCCCCTCCTCACTTGTCTCTCACACCTCCTCGTGAAGGATCTCTCTCCCCCTCTAGAATTTATCCCCCATGGTCTCGGACTAGCGAGATACATGTTCCCGGTGGCTATTCGGCAAGAAAGAGTCGTGCTTCCGCTGCATCGCTGGAGCGAGGAGGCGGAGGTTGCTTGGTGCCTCGAACGTGTGTGCGAGCACGGATGCGCTGCTGATTTGCGGCGCTAGGACTTCCTCTCGATCTTGAGATCGGCAAGAGATCGTCTACATCAAACACGAGTTGAACTCATTAAGCTTTGTCGGTCTTCAAGGGTATGTTCTCTATGGATATACATCCGCCCGTTGTTTGTATCTAGTAGATAGATCTTGGTACGTAGTTCCCATCGTAGGAATTTTTTTGTTTTCTATGCTGCGAACCCAACACTTGTAAATACAAGCTTCTCCATAAGTTTGGACAAATCCAAACTCTTTGATCACCTCATCAAAGCGGAGATTCCAACTTCGTGATGCTTGCTTCAATCCATAGATGGATCGCTGAAGCTTGCACACCTTGTTAGCATCCTTAGGATCGACAAAACCCTTTGGTTGTATCATATACAACTCTTCCTCAATATTACCATTGAGAAACGTGGTTTTTACATCCATCTGCCATATCTCATAATCGAAATATGCAGCAATTGCTAACATAATCCTAACTGACTTTAGCATCGCTACGGGAGAGAATGTCTCATCGTAGTCAACTCCTTGAATTTATCGAAACCCCTTTGCGACAAGTCGAGCTTTATAGACGGTCACATTACCATCAGCATCAGTTTTTCTTTTGAAAATCCATTTGTTCTCCACGGCCTTTCGGTCGTGAGGTAATTCCACCAAGTTCCAAACTTGATTTTCATACATGGATTCCATCTCGGATTTCATGGCTTCTAACCATTTGTTGGAATCCGGGCTCATCATCGCTTCTTCATACGTCGCAGGGTCATCATTTTCATCAACCATGAAATTCATGACAGGATTTCCGTACAGCTCGGGAGCTGCACGCGTCCTGTTTGACCTGCGAGGTTCGGTAGTACTCTCTTTTGGAGTTTCATGATCATTATCATTAGTTCCCTCTTCAACAGGTGGAGCCAATTCCGGAACAACTTCCGGCGCTGCGCTACTCGCCATACTTTGAAGAGAAGGTTCAATAACCTCTTCGAGTTCTACCTTCCGACTACTCACACCTTTCGCGAGAAACTCTTTCTCTAGAAAGGATCCATTCTTGGCAACAAAAACCTTGCCCTCGGATCTGTGATAGAAGGAATACCCAATAGTTTCCTTAGGGTATCCTATGAAGATGCATTTTGCCGCTTTGGGTTCGAGTTTATCCGGTTGAAGTTTCTTCACATAAACATCGCATCCCCAAACTTTAAGAAATGACAGCTTAGGTTTGTTTCCAAACCACAATTCATACGGTGTCTTTTCAACGGATTTAGATGGTGCCCGATTTAAAGTGAATGCAGCAGTTTCTAGTGCATAACCCCAAAATGACAATGACAAGTCCGTCAGAGACATCATAGATCGAACCATATCTAATAAAGTATGATCACGACGTTCCAACACACCATTTCGCTGTGGTGTTCCGGCAGGTGTGAGTTGTGAAACAATTCCACACTCTTTCATGTGAGTGCTAAACTCGTAACTTAGATACTCACCTCCACGGTCGGACCGTAGAAATTTGATCTTTCTATTATGATGATTTTCCACTTCATTCTAAAATTCCTTGAACTTTTCAAAGGTTTCAGACTTGTGTTTCATCAAGTAGATATAACCGTATCTACTCAAATCATCCGTGAAAGTAACAAAATAACGATATCCACCTCGCGTCGACATACTCATTGGACCACATACATCAGAATGTATGATTTCCAATAAATCTGTCGCTCGTTCCATTGAACCGGAAAACGGCGTTCTAGTCATCTTGCCCATAAGGCATGGCTCACATGTATCAAATGATTCAAAATCAAGTGATTCCAAAAGTCCATCCGAATGGAGCTTCTTCATGCGTTTAACGCCAATATGACCTAGACGGCAGTGCCACATATATGCGGATATATCATCATTTAGTTTAATCCTTTTAGCATCAACATTATGAATATGTGTAACATTATCATCGAGATCTAATAGAAATAAACCATTCATCATCCGTGCATGACCATAAAAGATTTCATTCATATAAATGGAACAACCATTGTTCTCGGATTTAAATGAATAACCACTTCGCATCAAACACGATCCAGATACAATGTTCATGCTCAGTGCAGGCACCAGATAACACTTACTCAAGTTTATAACTAATCCCGACGGCAAGTGGAGAGGCAGCGTTCCGACGGCGATCACATCAACGCTTGATCCATTGCCGACACACATCTTGACCTTACCCCTTGCTAGCGGTCGCTTGTTCCGCAACCCCTGATTTGAGTTACAAATATTAGCAACTGAACCGGTATCAAATACCCAGGTGCTACTGCGAGCACTAGTCAAGTACACATAAATAACATGTATATCATATATACCTTTGTTTGCCTTGCCGGCCTTCTTGTCTGCCAGATACTTGGGGCAGTTGCGCTTCCAGTGGCCAGTCCCCTTACAATAGTAGCACTCGGAATCAGACTTAGGTCCAACTCGGGGTTTGTTTTTAGGCGCGGCAACAGGCTTGCCGCCCTTACTACCCTTTCGTTTTCCCTTCTTGTCTTTCTTGAAACCAGTGTTCCTACTGATCATCAACACTTGATGTTCCTTTTTGATCTCCACTTCTGCAGTTTTAAGCATTGATAGAAGCTCGGGGAGAGACTTCTTCATGCCTTGCATATTATAGTTCATCACAAAGCTCTTATAGCTAGGTGGAAGAGACTGCAGAACATGATGGATGCCTAAGTCAATGGGAATCGATATTCCCAAGGACACAAGCTTATCGGTGTAACCCGACATCTTGAGTACATGCTCACTAACGGAGCCGTGCTCTTCCGTCATGCAGCTAAAGAACTTTTCTGAAGCGTTGTAGCTCTCTACAGTAGCATGTGTGTCGAAAATCATTTTCAACTCACCCATTGTATCAAAAGCATTGCCATTTTCGAAACGCTTTCGAAGTTCCGGCTCTAGCCCATACAATATGCCGCAATGAACTAAGTTGTGGTCCTCCTAACGAGTCTGATAGACATTCTTCTCCTCGTCAGGGGCATCATCTAAAGGTGTGGGGGGGGCTAACGGCGCTTCTAGCACATATTGCTTTTGTGCAGCAGAGAGGAGAATCCTCAAATTCATGGCCCATTCGGTAAAGTTGCTACCGTTCGTTGCTAGTTTCTCTTTCTCCATGAACACATTGAAATTAAAAGCAGGTGATGCCATCTACAACAGAATTTGTAAAGTTTAGACTAAGTGTATGATAGATTGAGTTCAACTAATCCATATTACGAATGAACTCCCACTCAAAAACGACATCCCTCGTGCCTTTTTGGTGATTACATGAACCAAATCCACTATACCAAGTCCGATCATCACGTGAGTCGGTATAGCTTCAAAGGCAAGCATCAAATGGGCATCATATCAACTATATGACTCATGCTTAACCTTTCGGTCCGTGTTCCGAGGCCATGTCTGTACATGCTAGGCTCGCCAAGTTAGAACCTTAGTATTCGCGTGTGTAACTGTTTTACACCCGAAATATGGTCGTGGATCCAAGAACACCCGATCATCACGTGATGTCTTGGAGCGACGAAAACATAATCGATGCATACTAAAGGAAGAACACATTCTTATCTTGATATTTAAATGAGGGATCATCTTATTATGCTAACAAAGCACTAAACAAGCAATATAAGATGCTATCAAACATCATATGTTTATTAGTGAAATGATATGGTTCCCGCAGATGATCTCTATCATGTGCACCGTGGTATGATCACTATCATACCTATATGTGTGAATCCAAGGTCTATGGAGTTTACACGCTATGTGTGTTGTAAGAGTTGTTGGAATTATGCCCTAGAGGCAATAATAAAGATGTTATTATTATAATTCTTGTTCATGATAAAGTTTATATTCCATGCTAGAATTGTATTAAGCGGAAACTTTAATACTTGTGTGGTTTGTGAACAACATCGTGTCCCTAGTACGCCTCTATGGACTAGCTCATTGATCAATGATGGTTAAGGTTTCCTAACCATAGACATGAGTTGTCAATTGATAATGAGATCATATCATTGGGAGAATGATATGGTGGACAGACCCAAACTAAGCGAAGCAATTAGATCGTGTCATCGTGTTCGTCTTTGCGAAGCTTTTCTTATGTCAAATATTGTATTCCTTAGACCATGGGATAATACAACTCCCTGGTATCGGAAGAAAGCTTTGAGGTCATCAAACGTCATCCTATGAGAGGGTGATAATAAAGATGTCTCTCAGGTGATCGGAAAGTATCTGTTGGGTTGTATGTATCGAGATGGGATTTGTCCCTCCCAAGTCGGAGAGATATACTTCGGGCCCACTCGGTAATCGATATCAACACCGCTTGCAAGCATGTGGTTAAGGAGTTAATCACAAAGTGATATCGGATTACGGAACGAGTAAAGTACTTGCTGTGAACGAGATTGAACTAGGTATGACGATACCGACGATCGAATCTCGGACAAGTAAAATATCGAGAGACGAAGGGAATATATATATGGGATTGATTGAATCCTGGCATCGTGGTTCATCCGATATGATCATCGATGAATGTGTGGGAGTCAATATGGGTGCCCAGACCCCGCTGTTGATTATTGATAGAAGATCATGTCTGCATATTCTCGAACCCGCAGGGTCACACACTTAACGTGTCTCGACGCTAGGATAGATTGGATAATTGGTTTATGAATTTTTGTTCGGAGTCTCGGATGGGATCCGGGATATCACGAGAGGTTCCGGAGTGGTCCGGAGAATAAGATTCATATAAGGCAGTGCAGTTTTTGGAGTTCGGAATTGTTCCGGGTTAATCGGTATTGTACCGAAAGCTTCTAGAACCTTCCGGAAGGGGGCCAACGTGGTCCCACCTTCCGGGAGGGGGCATGGGCCTATGAGGGAGTGTCCTGGCCGCATTGGGCCAGGGTCACAAGGCCCCATAGGGCCCAGCCGATCCTAGATAAGTTTAAATCGTTTAAACTAGAGATAAGATAGGGTTTCTAGAAGGGAGAGTTTAAATCGTTTAAACTAGAGATAGGCTTGGAGGATGGGCAAGGGCTGGCCGCACACCCCCTCTATATATAGAGGGCTGGTGCGCCCCCTCCCACACATCTACACCTTCCTCCAAACCCTAGTAGCCCTGCTGCCTTCCTCTCTCCCTCCCGACTGTTTGTAGGCGAAGCCCTGCTGCAGAAATTCTCCACCATATACACCGCGCCGTCGCGTTGTAGATCCAATCTATCTCTCCACCATACTTGCTGGTCTGAGGAAGGAGGAGACGTCAAGGTGCCGCACGCGTGCATCTCACGGAGGCACCGCCACTTGTGGTGCTAGATCGGATCGGATCGCGAGGAGGAGAAGCGAGTACGACTACATCACCCACGTTCCGACGAACGTTCCGCTATGCGAATCTTCAAGGGTATGAAGATCTAATCCAATCTCTCTCGTTGTTTGCATCTCCTAGATTAGATCTTGGCTTTCCCTCTGTTCGCTTCCGTAGAAAATTTTGATTTACTATGCTGCGAAACCCTTCAAGAGTATCATCTCATACTTCTACTTACAACACTACCATATCATAACACTAGCCCAGCAACAATCTAAACTATACGCCTCTAATTTATCCATTGCAAGTTTTACGTGGCTTAGGGCTTTCGAGATAGAACCGTTCTTACCTACGAACATGAACCACAACGAGGATAATCAAATTGTTGACAACTCGCTTGCAAAATAGATATTGACTATAGTAGGAGAGACAGACACCCGCTAGCCACTTATGCAAACTAGTTGCATGTCAAGCGTGGAACAGGTCTCATGTGCGAGGACATGTAAAGTTTGTCCGGGCCGCTTCATCCCACTATGCCACCAATATCCAAAATTACAACAAAGGAGCAACAACATGATCATCATCGCCCACATACTCATATGTGTACTACCCGTGTAAAGTATCTACGCATAGATCCGGCTCTGATACCACTGTAGGGTTCGCAGCATAGAAAACAAAAATTTTCCTACGATGGGAACTACGTACCAAGATCTATCTACTAGATACAAACAACGGGCGGATGTATATCCGTAGAGAACATACCCTTGAAGACCGACAAAGCTTAACGAGTTCAACTCGTGGTTGATGTAGATGATCTCTTGCCGATCTCAAGATCGAGAGGAAGTCCTAGCGCCGCAAATTAGCAGCGCATCCGTGCTCGCACACACGTTCGAGGAACCGAGCAACCTCCGCCTCCTCGCTCCAGCGATGCAGAGGAAGCACAACTCTTTCTTGCCGAATAGCCACCGGGAACATGTATCTCGCTAGTCCGAGACAATGGGGGATAAATTCTAGAGGGGGAGAGAGATTCTTCACGAGGAGGTGTGAGAGACAAGTGAGGAGGGGGGCTCCTTTTATAGGAGGAGGGGGGGCACCCAAGGGGGTGGCCGCCGGCCATGGGGGCTGCCCCCTCCCCTCCTTCATTCATGTGGGTGGACACTCCACTCACAAAATGCCCTTTAAATTTCCTCCTCTCAAAAGTCCACTCAAATTCCCATTAAATTTCCACCAAATTTAATGCAAACTCTCATTAAATAAAACTCTTTTATTTTATTCAGAATTTTTTCAATTACTTTAATGACAAACATTCACAAATAACCCCTTGCTAGAATTCCATTTCACATGCATAACCACTTTATGCAATTTCACCCGAAAACCTGTTTCGGTATCTAGCGAAATAAATTCCTGCGCTTGTTTATTCTTTCGGCATGAAACTTTTGCTCCAATTGGATGTCGGTGTCTCTTAAGTGTGTCACCCTATGGTTCGTGAATAATGCAGACATGATCGAGACCCCTCTCGGATCAATAATCAGAAGCGGGATCTGGAGACCCATACTGACTCCCACACATTCAACGATGACTTTCTTGTGATCGTCGGAACCTTTTACGCTAGTATCTTAATCCCTTTGTTTCACGATATATTACATGTCCGAGATTCGATCATCGGTATCTCCATACCTAGTTTGATCTCGTTACCGCCATGCACTCTTTTCACGTTCCCGTGATATAACATTCTAGTGATCAAATCACTTGCTTGCAAGCTAATCAATGTGATATCACCGAGAGGGCCCAGAGTATATCTATCCGTCATCGGGATGAACAAATTCCACTCTCGATCCATGAGCCTCAACATAACACTTTATTAGTTCTGAATCCATCTTTATAATCACCCTGTTACGGTGTGACGTTTGATGTTATCAAGAAACTCTTCCGGTGTTAGTGATTGACATGATCTCATGGTCTAAGGATTAGGATCACTTCGTAAGTTGTTATAGCAATATAAACTCAATGACTTTGATCGTAATGCTATACTTCGGATGAATGTTCATCACACCATTACACTAATGTTGTGATCCCGTTATTAACAACATCCAATGTCCATGATCAGGAAACCTTCATCATCTTGTTAATCAACGAGCTAGTTTATGAGAGAGGCATAACTAGGAACTTTCTGTTTGTTTATTAAACACACATGTATTAACGTTTCCGTATTAATACAATTATAGCATGCAAAATAAACATCTATCATATACTTGGAATACACATAATAAACACTTTATTATTGCCTCTCAGGGCATATTCCCTTCATTCCTTTCCCTTCCTTGCTTCCTGTATTCACCGGAATGCCACCACCTGACACGCCGCCACCGCTCACCGTCACCGCGCGCCGCCAGTCGATGGTCATTTGATCGCCAGCCATAGGATCTTGATCTAGTGCACACGATAGAACTAACCCGAAGAGGTATGTTTTGATCTGGACCGTGCGATGCAACTTAGATCCAACGCACCCCGTAGACCAATCCGAGCGAAGCGGTACAGACCAATTGCATCAAGACACGTCGCTTGGAATTTGTTTTAAAAACAGAAACTTGTCTATTAGTTGTTTGGTTTTGTAAAATTCATAACTTTTGACCCACACGTCTAAATTTTTCAAATTTTATATAAATGAAATCAGCAAAACAAACTCTATCCAACCATGCACTTTGTTTAATGAATTGCTTCTGGTAAAATGGTAGTTTTTGCACAAACTTGAATAGGCATGTTTTGAATATAAAGATTATTCTAGCAATGTTTTTAGGATAAAATCTTTGGAAAATGGATTGTTTTGAACCTACTGACCTTAGAAACCAACTTATGGATTTAAAATGGTATTTTGTGAAGTTAAAGAATAAATCCTGAATTAGAACATTTCTAGTCAAATAAAACTATTGTTTATGTGTTAAAAATGCCCTTTGAGTAAAACCTTTGGAAAATGATTTGAATTAAACTCTCTGACCCTAAACACAAAGTTTTATGATTTAAAAATATATTTGGTGAACCCTATAAATATTATTACTTTGCTAAAGGCATTTCCAACAACATAAAATATTGTTTTGGTATAGAAATGGTTTATAAGTAAAACCCTTTTGCAAATGGTTTTAATATTAAACACTTGACCATAAAACACTAACATTTGTGTTTAGAAATGTGTTTGTAAAACACTATAAATATTCCTTGAATTTAAATCCTTTCTAGCAAAACAAAAATTATTTAAAGTGACCATTTTTCACTAACTTGATATCAAATGGTTTTACCACTTTTACAAATGACCAATGGGTGTTTTAAAATATTTATAACCTAATAGAAACCACTTTTTCAAATAAAACAATCTTTGGCATGTTTGCATGCATTGCCTTGTTCTTATTATTTTATGTGATGTTTGCTTGAATGGTAGATTGAATATTCGTTCGCTTGATTGAATTGTAGTGGAATTTGAGGAGTGTGACTATTACAAGATCAAGGAGTGAACTTATATTATCTACCAAAAAGGCAAGTGGTGCTTCATACTTTTGTCCCATTATTTTCACTATGCATTAGTGATATTTCTAAGTAAGACTTGCATGGAATTTTTGCTAATTATAAACTATGCCATGGGAAATCCTAGTAGATGAAACCTTAGTAGAATTATCCTAAGTTAAGATTCCTACTATTATCATGCTTAGCTTAGCTAGTAGAAAACAAGGGTGGATCATATTCATGCTATGGAATATTTCTAAGTCAAGGACTTGTGTTTTGTTTAATAAAACAACTAAGTGAATGAATCACCTAGGTGGAATGGAAAGGAAGGTTTGTGTTGAGTGGTTACTCAAGTCCAGTGTACTGGGGAAAACTTGGGCATCACCAGATCCAGTATACTAGGGAAGACTTGGTATCTCACTTGTGGATTGCCACCCAAGAACAAAGAGATTTGAGATGTCAAATGTTGAGAAGCTTCAAGTGCAACCACATGTCATTATGGGCTCTGCCTGGATCATATAGGTTGCAACAACTTAGCCAAATGGACAGTTGGTGTTAGGGGATGATAGGTTGGAACGCGTCCATTCTGGTCTAAGGGATGGCTTCTGAAAGATCTTGTCTTGGTGAAACCAAGTCTTGTGGGGAAAGTGCACCACCTCTGCAGAGTGTAAAATCTAAGTACTTAGTCATGCCCCTGGCAAGGGACAATTTGAGCATCAAGACATGGAAGCTATCAAGAATCTCCTCATCCAAATTTCTAAGTTAAAACTTGTGGTTGAACAAGGGTTTAAGGTTCACAAATTTCTATTGGTGGTTCCTTGGGTGATTTTGAAAAATAAAAACTTAGTGTTTTCAAATGATAAGGAAAATCTATTTTGAACAAAGAAGCCTAAGCTCCACTTAGCCAAATGCATATAGATGACAGATACCACTATACTACCATAGTATCACTTGCCAATACAATTCAAATGTATTGACCCTTGTGGCTGTAACTTGTTATGTTGCAGGTTTGTTTGATGTTAGTGAAGTGTGTTGATTAGGATTACAAGTCTACAACCAACATGATTTCCTGTGGCACATTGAAGATGAAGGACTCCATTATATAGTTATTTCTGCTGCATTGTAATGAGATAGCCAAATGAGCTATGTAAGATGTAATAAATTATTTTATTCTTGGTTATAAAGTTGTATTATGTCCTTTGTTTATTGATATTACATCTTAACTATGGATGCTAGCTATTGATCCAGGGACTAGCATTGTAAACACAGGGATCTCTACCTTATTAAAGGTTGGGACCTCTACACCCTCCCCTCTATTTATGAGAGGGAGGGCAGCTTGGGAGAGGGGAGTTTGAATCCTTCCCCAACTCCCTCTCCTATTAGGCTTGTGGTGGAGGGAGAGAAGGATTCTCTCCTTCCTCCACCAGGATACATTGTTCGAGATTGACTTTTCAAACTTGCCTTTTGACTTTCAATTTGGAGTTTAATTTCTCGCTTTCAAATGCCCAACCAAGTGACCTAGGGCATGATGCAATCATTCCACTTAGTCATGACACACTCATGTACCCTTCCCCTTCCGGTCCGGTGAACCTTCTAGATCATTCCGGTGAAAACACCGGAATCATTCCCAAACTCCGGAATTGGACTTTCCTTAGATGAATCTTATTCTTCGAACTCCTCGTGATATCCCGGATACCATCCGAGACTCCGAACAACATTTGGTCTCCCTACTTACATTCCATATCTACTAAACAACATCGAATCCTTAAGTGTGTCTCCCTACGGTTCCTGGATTATGCAGACATGACCGAGACTCTTCTCCAATCAATAACCAATAGAGGAATCTGGAAATTCATATGGTTCCCACATATTTGTACGATTACTTTGAGATCGAACGAACCATTTACATATGATACCAATTTCCCTTTGTCTCATGATATTTTACTTATCCGAGGTCTTATCATCGGTATCTCTGCATACCTAGTTCAACCTCGTTACCGATAAGTACTCTTTTCTCGTTCCCGTGATATGTGATCCCTTGTGAACCAGTCACATGCTTGCAAGATAATTGGATGACTTTCCACCAAGAGGGCCTAGAGTATATCTATCTGTCATATGCATGGGCAAATCCCACTCTTGATCCATGTGCCTCAACACATACTTTCCGAACCCTCAATGCCACCTTTATAGCCACCCAGTTATGGTGTGGTGTTTGATGTCATCAAAGCATCCTTCCGGTGATGGTTATTAGCATGATCTCATGGTCAAAGGAATTAGGTTACTATGTATCAGAAAGCTTATAGCAAACGAACTATTGAAATGACTTGACCTTTATGCTATGCTTATCTATAGGAGTATGTCCATCATACCATTATCCTAATGATATGATCTTGTTGTTAATAACATCTAAATGTTCATGATCAGGAAACCACGACCATCTATCAACCAACAAGCTAGTATTATATAGAGGCTTTACTAGGGTCTCTAATTTAGTTTACAAATCACACAAGTATTAATGTTTCCGATTAATACTATGATAGCATGAATGTAAACATTTGTCATAAACACAAAGATATAATAATAACTACTTTTATTATTGCCTCTAGGGCATATCTCCAACATTAGCATTATAAGATGACCCCTCTCACAAAATATCAAGTTATAAAGTGTTCATCCTTAGTAGGCACCATTGCCAAGACTCGTTGTTTCGAAGCACCACGTGATGATCGGGTGTGTTAGATTCTGCGAGTGTATACAACGGGAGCAAGCCAGATTTGCTCATGCGTAAACTAAGGTTTGATATTTACGAGTCTAGCATGTACAGACATGGTCTCGGAACACGGATCACCGAAAGGTAAAGCATGAGTCATATAGTAGATATGATGAACATGTTGATTGTTCGCCTTTGAAGCTACATTATTTCTCGTGATGATCGGTTTTGATGTAGTGGATTTGGTTCATGTGATCACTAAAACAATGTGAGGGATGTTGTTTTGAGTGGGAGTTCACCTATATTAATTTAACTATTAATTAGAACTCAATTTGTCATAAACTTAGTCTAAATTACTGCAAATATGTTGTAGATCAATGGCGACCCCTACCATCAATTTTAATGTGTTCCTAGAGAAAGAAAAGTTGAAAAACAATGGAAGCAACTTTGCGAATTGGTTCCGCAATTTGAGGATTGCCCTCAATGCTGGTTAGTCGACCTATGTGCTGGATGCACCGCTATGTGACCCGCCTGCAGAAGATGCTACCGATGATGAGAAAAATGTTTTTCGTACTCAGAAGAATCAGTACTCCACCGTTTCGTGTGCTATATTGTATGGTTTGGAATTGGAGCTTCAAAAGAGGTTTGAGAACTTTGACCCACATGATATTGTCCATGAACTCAAAATGATATTTGAGGCTCACGCGGCGGTTGAGAGTTATGAAGCTTCTGAAAAGTTCTTTAACTGCAAGATGTAGGAGGGCAGCTCCGTCAGTGAGCATGTGCTTAAGATATCTGGGCACGCTAATAAGCTCCAGAGCTTGGGCATAATAATTCCTAATGCGTTAGGGATTCATCATGTCCTCCAATCACTACCACCAAGTTACAAGAACTTTGTGATGAACTACAACATGCATTGCATGGATAAGACATTGCCAGAAGTCTTCTCTATGTTGAAGTATGCGGACGTGGAGATCAAGAAAGAGAACCAAGTGTTGATGGTCAATAAGACCACCAATTTCAAGAAGCAAGGAAAGCCTAAGAAAAAGGGAAACTTCAAGAAGGGCGGTAAAAAAGCTACCGCACCGACGAAGAAGACCAAAGCTGGGCCTAAGCCTGATACTGAGTGCTTTTATTGTAAGGGAGAAGATCAATGGAAGTGGAATTTCCCTAAGTACTTGGCGGATTTGAAGATCGACAACATCAAGAAGAAAGGTATATCTGATATACATGTTATTGATGTGTATCTCACTAGTAGTCGTAGTAGTGCCTGGGTATTTGATACCGGTTCGGTTGCTCATATTTGTAACTCGAAACAGGTGCTGCAGAATAGACGGAAACTAGTGAAGAACATGGTGACGATGCACGTTGGAAATGGATCAAAGGTTGATGTGATCGCGGTCGTAACTCTACCTATTCATCTACCATCGAGATTAATTTTATACTTAAATAATTGTTATTTGGTGCCTGCGTTGAGCATGAACAACATATCCAGATCATGTTTATTGCGAGATGGTTACTTGTTTAAGTTCGTGAATAATGGTTGTTCGATTTATATGAGTAATATGTTTTATGCACATGCACCCTTGATAGATGGTCTATTCTTGTTGAATCTCGATTATAGTAATTCATATGTTAATAACATTGAAGCTAAATGTTTGAAATTAATTGATAACTTAACCTATATGTGGCACTATCGTCTTGGTCATATCAGAGTGAAGCGTATGAAGAAACTCCATTCTGATGGACATCTTGAATCACTTGATTTCGAATCACTTGAAAGATGCAAAGCATGTATGATAGGTAAAATGACTAAGACTCCATTTTCTGGTATGATGGAGCGAGCTACAGACTTGTTGGAAATCATACAGATCGATGTGTGTGGCCTGATGAGTGTAGCATTGCGCGATGGTTATCGTTATGTTCTTACTTTAACGGATGACTTGAGTAGATATGGGTATATCTATATCATGAAACATAAGTCCAAAAATTTCGAGAAGTTTAAGGAATTTCAAAGTGAAGTGGAGAATCAACATAACAAGAAGATTAAGTTTCTACGATACGATCGTGGAGGTGAATATCTAAGTTATGAGTTTGGCGAGCATTTAAAGAAATGTGCAATACTTTCACGATTGACACCGCCGGGAACACCACAACGTAATTGTGTGTCCGAACATCATAATCAAACTCTCTTAGATATGGTTCGTTCTATGATGTCACTTACATATTTTCCTTTGTCATTTTGGGGTTATGCATTAGAAACAGCCGCATTCACTTTAAATAGGGCACCATCTAAATCCGTTGAAACGACATTGTATGAATTATGGTTTGGGAAGAAACCTAAATTGCCGTTCCTTAAAATTTGGGGTTACGAAGCTTATGTAAAGAAGTTACGGCCCGACAAGCTTGAACCCAAAGCGGAAAAATGCGTCTTCATAGGATACCCGAAGGAAACTATTGGGTATACCTTCTATCATAGATCTGAAGGAAAAATCTTCGCTGCCTAGAATGGATACTTCTAGAGAAGGAGTTTCTCTCAAAAGATGTGACTGGAAGGAAAGTAGAACTCAACGAGGTTGTCGAACCTTCTCTCGAATTTGAGAGTAGCGCAACACCGGAAGAAGTTCCTGTGCCTCCTACACCAATAAGAGAGGAAGCTAATGATAATGATCATGAAACTTCGGTCGAAGTTACTACGGAACCTCGCAGGTCGACGAGGACTCGTACCACTCCCGATTGGTATGATCCTGTTATGAGTGTCATGTTGGTGGACGACATCGATGACCCTGCGACATATGAGGAAGCAATGATGAGCCCAGATTCCAATAAATGGAAAGAATCCATGAAATCCGAGATTGGATCCATGTACGAAAACCAAGTATGGACTTTGGTGGACTTACCGGATGGCCAAAAGGCTATCGAGAACAAATTGATTTTCAAGAAGAAATAGATGCTGATGGTAAAGTAACCATCTATAAAGCTCGACTTGTCACAAAAGGGTTTTGACAAATTCAAGGAGTTAACTATGATGAGACTTTCTCACCGGTAGCGAAGCTAAAGTCTGTGAAGATTTTGTTAGCAATCGCTGCATATTATGATTATGAGATATGGCAGATGGATGTCAAAACGGCGTTCCTCAATGGAGACATTGATGAAGAGTTGTATATGGTACAACCCAAAGATTTTGTCGATCCTAAGGATGCTAACAAGGTATGCAAACTTCAATGGTCCATTTATGGATTGAAGCAAGCATCCCGAAGTTAGAATCAATGTTTCGAGAAGGTGATCAAAAGTTTTGGTTTTATACAAACTTATGGAGAAGCTTGTATTTACAATAAAGTGAGTGGGAGCTCTGTATCATTCCTAGTACTATATGTGGATGACATATTGTTGATTGGGAATGATATAGATCTACTTAATAGTGTCAAGGATTATTTTAATAATAGTTTTTCAATGAAGGATCTTGGCGAAGCTGCTTACATATTAGGCATAAAGATTTATAGAGATAGATCTAGACGTCTAATATCATTTTCACAGAGTACATATTTGGACAAAGTTCTAAAGAGGTTTGGAATGGAAGATAGCAAGAAAGGGTTCTTGCCCATGTTGCCCAATACGACCTTGAGTAAAACTCAAAGTCCTGCTATGGCAGAAGATAGAGAGAGAATGAGTAATACTCCCTATGCCTCAACCATAGGGTCTATCATTTATGCCATGCTATGTACTAGACCTGACATTGCATATACTGTTAGTTTAAATAGAAGATATCAAAGTGATCCAGGGGTGGATTATTGGACAGCGATCAAAAATATCCTTAAGTACTTGAGAAGTACTAAGGATATGGTTCTTACTTATCACTAGTGGAAACAGGGCCTCTAGTCCCGGGCTGTAAGGGCCTTTAGTCCCGGTTTTGAACCGGGACTAATCAAGCGGGACTAGAGGCCCAACACTAGTCCTGGCCCAGTTACCAGCCCGGACTAGTGGGTGTCCACGTGGCTGCCCCTACGCGCTTAGGGTGCACCCCCAATAGTAATGGTTGGTGTTATGGACCGGGACTAGTGGATCTCTGCTGCGGCAGCATTTTGCGCCTTTTCTCTGCCGCGGCAGAGCATTACCTTGGACTAGTGATTTCTCTGCCGGCAACATTTTGTGCCCTTTCTCTACCGCGGCAGAGAATTCATTTTGTATTGTTTTATTTATTTATTTTTCATTTCAAAATGGTTTTTGAATATTTGTATGCCACAACATATTGTACACGTTCGTGAATATATATATATAAGATAACTTGTATTACGAAATCGAGCATACAAATATATACAATTTACATAGTTACATGGAGATCACAATTATCGGGACTAGAGCCCGTCTAGTCAATTACATGGAGATCATTAGAGCCTATTCACACTAAATTATCCGCCATCGTGTACCATCTCTTTGAAAATAAAACCCGCCAGATCCTCCGCAATTGCTAGTACATGTTGATGTGGTAGGAGTAGATCCTGCATTCTCTCGAACTATATAAGAAAAGGAGATCAATATGAATATCAATCATGATAACGAAAAGTGGCGGTACTAAAATGATGGTGTGAATGTATTGCTTACGTCGACTCTATAATCTTTGTGCTTGGTGGTAAACGTGCGAATGAACTCGCAAACGTAGAATACACATAAATTCGACCCTTGTGGCTTCCTCGCGCACTTTATGAGAATAGAATTCAATCAAAATAATAATCTAGTACCATTATTGTATTGAAACTAGAAGTAAAGAGATGCGCGGACATATCACGTGCTACTTACCGAGACCGCCTTAAACGTCAGTTGCTGACTAAAGGAACCCTTAACCTCGCGCTTGAACCGGATCCAAACCCTGCCCAGCGAAGAAAATGAACGAATGAGTTATTCTTTACTTGATATCTCAGGAATTCAACGAAAGAGACCGATATAGCGAGAAAATTACTTCTGGAGCATGTCCTGCATGCTACGGAATGCTTCCAAGTTTCTCTTTGATGGGTCCATGACTTCAACTCTTCCCTTATCAAGTTGAATGTCTAGCAGAATCCAGTGGAAGATGCAAATGTTTATATATATACATCACTAATTCATCAGTTTACACTTACCTTCGAGTAATCAAAAGTGAATGTGTGTACAATAGAGTAAGACGCTTACTCGAAATTGTAAGGAAATAGTATGTGGTCACAGAAATTTTGCTCCTTTAAAAACCTCAAAATGTTTTCCTCCGTCTCCTCGGGGTTTGTTGTTAGCGTGTTTATATGTACTTTATCTGGGTCAATGAACCCAACACTATAGACTTCTTATTTTACATTCCTGGATGGTCATTCTGCATAATAATAGAGTACAAAAGGATAAAATGAGGATAATTACATGCAATGAACTGAACATGTAGACAATGAATTCAACAACTTACAGACAATAGCATCCGAGGATAAATTTGTCGAGGGCGTCAAGATTGTATAACTGGAACAGTTCTAGAAACTCAACATGGACCTCTTCGCCTTTTCTGAAGTAGTACTCATGTGGGACTTTCCCTGTGATAAATATTCTCCCTTCCTTTGCAGCTGTCAAGTACCACTCATGGAGATTCCGCAGTTGTGTTGGCAGTTCTTTCACCTTTTCTTTGCTGACCAAATCCTCACCTGTGACATATCTACGGGCTATTGGCATCTTGGGTAGATGGTCGAGTTGGGGGCCTAACAGTTCATCAAGACTAATTTCCATGGTGGCCGCCAACTCCGCAGCTACTGACATATCTAGTGGCTGTTGTGAGAGAAGAGGAACGTTATCTGAAAACACCTTGAGGGGTGCGATCGTTTGTTTGGCCTGCTGTCCGAGAAGGGGAACGTCTGATTTTTTACTGATTACAGTTTTGGTCCCGCTTGCACCTGTGCTTGCTGATTTTTTACCCCTTACACTTAATTTGCTTGATTTTCTCTTCGCCACTTATTTTTGAAGTGTGTGTAGATAGTCATCTGGCTTATGGTGCAACTCATATTGCGATTTTGTGTTCAGAAAATCAATTGCATATGCCTTTTGCTTCTCGGTGTATACCGGAGCGGGATCGGGTTTCTTCTTCTCAAAATGCGCCGCCACTTCGGCCTTTGCTATCGCTGCAGTTTCCGCATCGGTACGATCGTAAGGTCTCATGGGAAGATTCTGATGATGCACTGTTGGGAGGGGCGACATTTTCCGTTTTGGGCTACCGCGTCCTTTAGTACTCACTGACGGAGCACGCTTCCGCTTATTGTCCTTAGCGGGCGGCAAAGACTGCTGAGCCTGCGATGGAGATCGAGAAGGACTCGGGATGTGGTGGTCGTAGTCATCATGGGATGGGCTTCTTGGAGGTGATGGAGGTGGATGTGGAGGTGAAGGAGACCTGCGACGACTCGGAGGCGGTAGTGTTATCCTTGGGGCCGAGCCTGGAAACCGTATGTTGTTCTTGTCCCAGAGAATGATCCCACCAAGTACTTCTCCGAGTGTGATCTCACCTTCAGGTCCAGGGATGTCAAGCTCCATTGACTCCCACTCCTTTATGATTTGATCCACCCCGACTTTAGCATAGCCAGGTGAAATCTCACGGCCATGCCAACGTGCGTCAGGCGGACAAGACAAAGCCGATCTGACCGCCACCTTCACAGATACGTTCTTCAATTTATTATGGAGCTCACAAGGTATCTGCTCCTTACTTCCATCCACGGGGTAGCCGGGACCTCCATCTGTATAGGATGCATCATTAGACGGGACCTCCGATTCAGTGACTCTGCTTCTCCGCTAATATGGGTTGGCGTTAATATCGAGTGGAGGATCTTGCAAGCGCGCTATTCATCTAAGTTCGTCGATCTGCTGCTGCTGCTTGTCAAGTCTTGCTAGCATCTGGTTGAACTTGTTTGCCTCCTCCTCCTCCTGTCGCTTCTTTGATCTTGCTTGGCTTCTATAGGTACCTTGGTCCTTAGGAAACCCAATCTCCCACGTGAAACTCCCTTCAAGGCCTCGGACTCGTCCTGTATGTTCGCGATTCTCGAGGACCAAGGTCAGAAAGTCTTTCTCTCTATCGGGATGAAACTGTTTTACTCCATCTTTAATATCTTTCACCACTTTTATCCATGTACTCCTGGGTACCTTTATCCCATCACTGCAAACAAGGTCCCCTGTAAGTTTGTCATATGTACTCCCATGCCCAAGGAACCAATTTCTTGCCCTCAAATCCCATTCTTTGCGAATTGGTTCTAGAATGATCCCTTTATTATGAAGATCTTTCTCTTTTGCATCCCACTTAGTCATGGCAGCCGCGTAGCCCCCTGGCCCCATGTTATGGTGATATTTCTTCTTCGCAGCATTTATCTTGTTTTTTTCAGACTTCTTCTCTGCAACTCCTGACCCCCTATACTGCACAAATGCATCCTAGTAAGGCTGATGCTTCGCTAGATAGCCTTCGAATAATGGGGTTTTCTTGTCCTTCTGATACTGTTGCCATAATGACTTCTTCTAGTTCTTGAATAGTTCGGCCATCTTCTTCAGTGCAAACTGCTTGACTTTCTTTCTCATTTCAGCCGTCTCGTCATTAGTGTCACATTCTGGCAGCTTGAAATGTGCCATGAGGTCATTAAAAAGTTCCTATTTGAACCTATCGTCGATATACACATCACTCCATTCCGCCTCTTTGGGCTTATTCCACTCTTGAATAGTGATCAGGGTGCGATCTCTGGCAACAACTCCGCATTGTTGTACAAATATTTGTTTTGTTTTCTTTGGTTCCAATGGTTCGTCGTCTCCTAAAACCTCTGAAATTTCATAAACAGTACCCTGGGGCAACTTTTTGGCTGGGCCACGCTTGGTTTTCTTGCTCGATGTAGAGGCCTAAGAGAAGAAACATTTGTCAACATAATATATATACAACTAGGTACATCTAGTGACGATCATCGGACATCATATATATATATACCTCGTCGGTCTGTGTTACGCGTCCATGGGCTTCTTCCTCTTGTCTGTTGGTCTCCTCTACCTCACCGGATGAGTTCAGATACCGCGAGGGAGATCCCTCATCGGCATCGTGAATCATATCCTCGAGGAAGTGTTCTGAATCTAGGTCTCTGTGGATTGGACTAGGTGGATCCATATTTCCTGCAAAATGCACACAATATTTATTTGAACTTAACAAATAAAACCTAAACCCTAAACCCGGAGGTGCGGTGGCGGTGGCCACGGGAGAGGCGGGCGACTAAGCAGCTTCCCACGAGAACCACCACCCTAACTCCGGTCACCACCGAGCACCAACACCCTAACCCTAACCCTAACTCCTGTTACAAAGAGGGTCTTACAATAATTACCCTAACCCTAGGCCTCGACACCTAGCCGTGCCCATGCCCTTCACCGATAAACTTACACTTGACTAAAAAAATCCTATATATACTAAAGATCAAAGAATTCAAAAATAGTCAAATTATTAACCATTTTGCCATTATCAATATAAAAATGCATTAACTATTATTTTTTGCATACTTTTGAATTTGACAAAACTTTCAACATGAAAATTTCTTGAATTTGAATAATTAATCCAAATCCTTTTTCTGTTTTATCAAATAATTATTTTAAATAGTCAAATTATTAACCATTTTGCCATTATCAATTTAAAAATGCATTAACTATTATTTTTTGCATATTTTTGAATCTCACTAAACTTTCAACATGAAAAGTTCTTGAATGTGAATAATTAATCCAAATCCATTTTCTGAATAAGCTTTAGTCCCGGTTGTATCCACTAACAGGGACTAAAGATATTTCCCGCCATTTCTCACAGTTTCCCACCAAGTTTTTCCGCCCTTTCCTCTGAACCGAGCTTTTAGTCCCAGTTGTAGCCACTAACAGGGACTAAAGATATTTCCCGCCATTTCCCACTGCTTCCCGCCATGTTTTACCGCCCTTTCCATCTATATATAGGCCGACCGCGCCATGGTTATGCACACATCCACACCTTCCTCTCTCACAGAAATGGACAATGCCTACTGGGCCATTCTGACCCTCAAGGAGACTGAGGCGCTGTGCGCCTCAAGCTACCCTTGCCCACCAGGCTACCGGCCGCCCGCCGGCTGGATGCTGAGTGCTGGAGGTGTTCCTGTCCCTCCTGTGCCACAAGGCTCCGTCCGATAGGCGGCCATCACGAACCACTTCTACCACGAGCCCACGCCGGAGGAGCGGATGGATCCTAGTGGGATCCCGACAACTACGACACCTGGAATGCCTTCTTCTCTAATTGGTAGGAAAGGTAGCTCGCCAGGTACGATGGCGATGGACCGCCCTCGGTGAACCACAACGAAGCCGACCGGCGTCTGTGGTGGGCAAACCATACTATCATCGGCATGATGCGCTACATCGCCGGGGAGACCATCCTTGCCTGTGGTGCCCACAAGTCCACCCACCCGCCGTGAATCCGAGGCCGGAGTGGCAGGTTCCCCCGGAATATGCCATGGCTGGGCTGAGGATCCCCAGAGTGGCAGGTGACGATGACGAAGAAGACCTTGAAGCTGTGTACTATAGGACTAGGCATGATTATGACTAAAGGGGGCGGATTTAGTCCCGAGTGTTAGCTAGTCCTGGTTTGTCCCGTTTTTTAATATTAATAAATGTATTGAGTGTTAGTCCTGGTTTGTGGCTGGACCTAGACTAAAGGGGGCCTTTAGTCCCGATTCCATAGTCTCAGTTTTTAAATATTAATAAATGTCTTGAGTGTTAGTCCCATTTTATGGTTGGACCAGAACTAAAGGGGGGCCTTTAGTTCCGATTCGTACTATGAATTTCCCAAACTATGAAGATGTTGTCCCGATTCGTACTTACCATGAAGATCTGATGTCCAAACACGTGTGGTCACATATTAGGGAGTGCCTCTATGACCAGTTTATTGGAGATGCCGGTGGACTGGGCTCCGGCGGCATCTCCCTAAAACTGGTTGTAGTGGTGTCTCTGCTCTCGAAGATCATCTTGCAGCTTGTAACTTCTCGAACTAGATCAATATGCCTAGGATCTAACCTAATTTCACATATTAGGGAGTGCCTCTATGACCAGTTTCTTGGAGATGCCAGAGGACTGGGCTCCGGCGGCATCTCCCTGAAACTAGCTATAGTGGTGTCCCTGCTTTCGCAAACCATCGATCTTGGAGATGCCTCAAACTGGCTAGAGGACTGGCCTATTTATAGTACAAGCATCTCGGCATAGTGTAGACACTCACGACATAATGTCGACACTCACCCCTATTATTAGTGTCTCCAACCGGGACTAAAGGTTCATCCAGCCGGGACTAAAGGTTCAACCCCTATTATTAGTGCTGCCTGGCCCAGCCTGCCGCATTCCCTTCAGTCGCGGTTGGTTTCTACAACCGGGACTAAAGGTTGAACCCCTATTATTAGTGCTGCCTGGCCCAGCCTACAGCAATCCCTTCAGTCGCGGTTGGTTTCTCCAACCTGGACTAAAGGTTCAACCCCTATTATTAGTGTTGTCTGGCCCAGCCTGCCGCAATCCCTTCAGTCGCAGTTGGTTTCTCCAACCGGGACTAAAGGTTCAACCCCTATTATTAGTGCTGCATGACCCAGCCTGCCGCAATCCCTTCAGTCGCGGAGGTTTAACCCCTATTATTAGTGCTGCCTGGCCAATCCTGTTGCAATCCCTTCAGTTGCGGTTGGTTTCTCCAACCGGGACTAAAGGTTCAACCCCTATTATTAGTGCTGCCTGGCCCAGCCTGCCGCAATCCCTTCAGTCGCGGTTGGTTTCTCCAACCGGGACTAAAGGTTCAACCCCTATTATTAGTGCTTCCTGGCCCAGCCTGTCGCAATCCCTTCAGTTGCGGTTGGTTTCTCCAACCGGGACTAAAGGTTCAACCCCTATTATTAGTGCTTCCTGGCCCAGCCTGGCCCGCCCTTTCCCTCTATTTATAGTGCGGTCGTCATGGCCACCCACACATACACACATTCCTCGCCGCCTACTTTAGGATGCCCATCCCGCATCCTCGTAGTCGACTTGGCGACAATATGATTCACAATATGATTACATAAAAGGTTTAATATATTACACCAACATCCCTATCTAGTGTTGTTGTTTTCTTCTGCGCTGTAGCCATGGAGAATCTTCATCATTTAACAGGAGGCTTGGGTCAGTTTTCACTTTGAAGGGCGGGATTTCATGAAACTTTTTATAATCTTCTGACATATCTTTCTTGTCATCCACTCCCATGATGTTTATTTCCCTGAAAGAACTATGTGGCGCTTTGGCTCATCAGACGTTGTATTCTTTTGCTAATTTCTTTTTCTCGGTTTCGTAGACATGTACTTCACATAGAAAACCTGAGCCACATCGTTGGCTAGGACGAATGGTTCGTCCATGTACGCAAGATTGTTGAGATCCACTATTGTCATGTCATTCTTTTTGTCTACATGTACCCTCCTCCTGTCATCTTTACCCATTTGCACCGAAACAAAGGGACCTTAAAAGTAGGTCCATACTCAAGTTCCCATATCTCTTCTATGTACCCATAATATGTGTCCTTCTGCCCATTGTCATATGTTGCATCAAAGCGGACACCACTGTTTTGGTTGGTGCTATTTTTTATCTTGGGCGATCGTGTAAAATGTATTACCATTTATCTCTTACCCTTGGAGAGTACATATAGTCGAAGATGGTAA
Source organism: Avena sativa (assembly GCA_916181665.1). Lineage (NCBI taxonomy): Eukaryota > Viridiplantae > Streptophyta > Magnoliopsida > Poales > Poaceae > Avena > Avena sativa. Next base: position 236,536,031 of record OV702293.1, on the reverse strand, counting down.
CCGTGCCAACAAGTACAGCTGATCTTCAATAGTGTTGTTATTCATGAGATATTTCTGCAACCAACTGTCGAAAGTTTCCTCATTTTCCACTTTAATCAAGGAGTTAGGCTTCCCCAGGTTTTCCGGGCGTATAATAATCTTGTGTTTATCGATATACGGAGCCACCAAGGTGGAATTGTGTAGAACTGTGTAGTGTGATTTATTGAAAGAATCCCTGTCCATACATACCATTGTTTTCCTTCCTAGTGTGCCTTTTCCAGTCAGCCTCCCCTCATACCGAGATTCAGGAACACCAATCGGCTTAAGGTCAGGAAGAAAGTCAACACAAAACTCAATGACCTCCTCTGTTCCATAGCCCTTGGAGATGCTTCCTTATGGACTAGCACGGTTATGAACATATTTCTTTATGACTCCCATGAACCTTTCGAAGGGGAACATATTGTGTAGAAACACAGGACCGAGAATTCTAATCTCTTCGACTAGGTGAACTAGGAGGTGCATCATAATATTGAAGAAAGATGGAGGGTAGAACAACTAGAAGCTGACCAGACATTGAACCACATCAATCTGTAACCCTGATAGACTTTCTGGATCGATTACCTTCTGAGAAATTGTATTGAGGGATGCACATACCTTCATAATGGCCAGCCGAACATTTTCTGGTAGAATCCCCCTCAATGCAACCGGAAGCAATTGCATCATAAGCACATGGCAGTCATGGGACTTTAGGTTTTGGAATTTTTTATCTTTCATATTTACTATTCCCTTTATGTTAGACGAGAAGCCATACGGGTCCTTGATACTGAAAGGGACTTCAAAAAAGATTTCCTTCTCTTCCTTTGTAAGAGCGTAGCTGGCAGGCCCTTGAAACTTCCCTGGATCTTTGCCGTCTCGTCCTTTATGACTCTGCTGGTCCTCTCGTGCTTCCGGTGTATCTTTTGACTTCCCATACAAGCCCAAGAAGCCTAGAATATTCATGTAAAGATTCTTCGTCAGGTGCATCACGTCGATTGCAGAGCGGACCTCATGGACTTCCCAATAGGGTAGCTCCCAAAATATAGATTTGTTCTTCCACATGGGTGCGCGTCCATCGGCTTATTTCAGAACAGGTTGTCCTCCGAAACCCTTTCCAAATATTACATTTAAATCCTTGACCATACCAAATACATCAGCACCAGTACGGGGGGCAGGCTTATTCTGATGATCTGCCTCGCCATCAAAATGCTTGCCTTTTTTCCTTAAGGGATGTCTGGGCGGAAGAAAACGACGATTGTACGGGTACACATTCTTCCTAGATTTATCCCAATATATACTTTCAGTCTCATCTAAATAGTGTGTGCATGCATTATATCCCTTGTTCGTCTGTCCTGAGATGTTCCTAAGAGCAGGCCAATCATTGATGGTTATGAACAACAACGCTCGTATGTCGAATGGATCCTGTTTGTGCTCATCCCACACATGTAAACCTGGTTCGGCCCACAACTGTAAAATTTCATCAACTAATGGCCTTAGGTACACATCAATGTCGTTGCCGGGTTGCTCCGTGCCTTGGATGAGCACTGGCATCATAATGAACATCCGCTTCATGCACAACCAAGGAGGAAGGTTGTAGATACATAGAGTGTCGGGCCAGGTGCTGTGACTGCAGCTCTACTCCCCAAAAGGATTCATGCCATCTATACTTATACCAAACCATAAGTTTCTTGCGTCACCAGCAAAGTCCGGGAAGTCTCTCTTGATTTTTCTCCATTGTAGACCATCAGCGGGGTGCCTTAACATCCTGTCTTTCTTACGTTCTTCCATGTGCCATCGCAACAACTTGGCATGCTCTTTGTTTCTGAACAAACGTTTCAATCGTGGTATTATAGGAGCATACCACATCACCTTGGCAGGAACCCTCTTCCTAGGTGGCTCGCCATCAACATCACCAGGGTCATCTTTTCTGATCTTATACCGCAATGCAGTGCATACCGGGCATTTATCCAAATTCTCGTACTTCTCACCGCGGTAGAGGATGCAGTCATTAGGGCACGCAAGTATCTTCTGCACATCTAATCCTAGAGGGCACACGAGCTTCTTTGCTTCGTATGTACTGGCTTCCACTTCAGCAATTCCAGTGTGCTACCCAGCTTCTTCTGGCCATCTTCACAACTTGAGTACAACAATTTGTTGTGGTCCTGTAACATCTGCTCAAACTGCAACCTCTCCTTTTCTGTGTCACAGTATCGCTTGCATTAGAAATGACCCGACCAAGATCATCAGCGGGACGGTCTGGTTCCCGTTCTTCACCTCCTTCTTCTTCATTGTCTTCCATTGCGGTATCAGCGTATTCAGGGAACATAGATCGGTAGTTGTCATCATCGTTCTATTCTTCATCACCGTCTTCCATCACAACCCCTCTTTCTCCGTGTTTGGTACAAACATTATAGCCGGACATAAAACCAGACCGAAGCAGGTGGCTCTGGATGACTCTTGCGGAAGTGTGATGTAACACCCTAGTTTTAGTTAATCACTAATTAGGATTTTGATTGTGCATCATGAGCATCATATCCTAAAAATGCAACCCTAAACCCTAAATCCTACTTTCCCCCTCTCTATTTGAAAATCAATTCAAATGGTTTTGAAATATCTGAAAAGTACCAAAGTGTGTGGAGCCCAATCCGAATAAAAGGGCCCCACAATAGTTGGTATATTTTACAAAAGCTTATGGTAATTTAAAACATCCAAAACAGATTTGAAACTAAAAATACAAAGAGAAATTAGAAACAGAATTGGAAAATGTTTTAGAAAGAAAAATAGTAGCAGCAGCCAGTGGGCCGTAGTCCATCTTCCTCCTCCTTCCCTCTCTCCCGCGTGTGCAGCAGCCAGGAGCCCAGCACCCGGCCCAAGCCAGCCCAGCGCCAGGACTGTACCCCTTCGCTAGTGTTTCTGTCATCTTCCACCTCGCGCCAGAAGGACAAGCTTCTCGTTGTCGCCACCAGTGCTGTCCCTGCCTCTCCGAGATGCCTGCCCCGCCAAGATTCCAGCTACCGACGCCGGCGACGCCTATAAGACCCCTTGTTGCCGCCGGATAAGCTCTAGCTTCCTCCCTTTCCCCAATTTCTCTCTCTGGCCAGAACCCTAGATGCAGGTGCTACGGTGCCCCGTCGATCCCGGCCTACCCTCTTCCATCGGAGACCGCTATCGTGACCGCCGTCGTCGACTTGTTCGATTGCCCCAAACGGCACACGCAGGAGAAGCCCTAGACGCCGCAATCTACAACTCCTTCCCGAGCTCCGCCGTCGCCATTGACGACGCGTCTGACCTTGCATGGCCTCTCCGAGCCCTCCTCTGCGCTCACGGTGAGCTGGTGGTCCTCCAGGACCCCACCAATCCTTCCCTCTCTCTCTAGTTTGAGCTCGCACCGTGCTTTGCCGTCCTCCGCCGGTGGGCACCGTCACCACCACGCCTCCGATGACCATTTAGCAGCGGCGCTGCCACTAATAGGTAGCCTACGATGCCCTCGTTCTAGTGCACTAGGTCTCGCATCCCCGTGCGCGCTCCTCCGTCGTTCCCGTGCGTCGCCTGGTAGCACAGCGTCAGGTGACGTCAGGCTGACGTCACCGTGACGCCAGCCGCGGGTCAGCACCTGGTCAAACCACCTCGGGCCCCACCTGTCTGTGTCTGGGGATAGCCCAGCCCTATGTGTAAAAAGGTTTAGGGCATGTGTTGTGTCAGCCTTGCGCAATAAATTAGTTAATAAAAGGTTTTAAATAAATCCAGAAAATGGTATAAACTTGTAAATTCAATATCTAATGATTTATAAGTCAGAAAAATATAAATATTATATCAAAATGTTCAGAAAAATGAGAATTATCTATTTAAGCTATAATCATGCATTGTTCAACAACTTTCATAGCAAGTTTAATTAGAACAACCTAGTAAACCCTCACATGTGATTCCGGAGTTTCCCCGAGTTAGGGTTTGTTACCCTCGGAACCCTGATTAAATGGTCGAGCATGTATTAGGGTTACATTTCAGTACTAATATCACATCCCAAGATTTTCCAAATCTTGTTATGTGAAAAATAAATCTATAAAATAAAACTTTGTTGATTTTCAGGGTGAGAAGAAACTTTTTGATTCCAATTGGAAACCTTCAAACCTATTTGATCAAACAAATCCTAAAGGGATTTGAAAAGATAAACAATTAATAAAGGAAATTTTAAATAAGTAGAATTACTATTTTTGGATCTTTTAGTAAAAAGATTTAGTTTTCAAATGAAAAGGTAGAAATATAAATAAGGATTATTTTATAGAGCCAAATTAAAACTTGGCCAAGCTTTTGAATTAAAATATTCCTATTTGATAAAAAGAGTAAAGGTTTATTAAAATAAAATAATGAGGATTTATTAATATCCCATTTTATTAAAGTAAGGACTTTTCCCATTTTAATTAAACACTAAAACTTGTTATTTTATTTTAAATGAGTTTTCTAAGTGTTTTATATTTTCAAATAAAACTTACTGAAATGATTTTGGGATTATGTAAGTTTCAAATGGAGTTTTATTAATCAAATCCTATTTGAATTAATAACTAAGGACTATTTTATTTATTTATTAAATAGATCCTAAAAGAATAAAAATATTATTTTATTTTGGGACTTGGAATATTGTTGTTAAACAGAACTAAACTCAATACAAAGTGTGGTGGAAGTTTGATTGATTTGAATGTTTGAATTGCTTGATTGAATTTCAAAACAGAAAATCAAATGGAAAAAGGAAAAAGATTCAGTACAAAAAAAAGAAACAAAACGACCCAACCCAACAGGCCCAGCAAGACCCAGTCCAGCCCACCAACTCTCCCCAGCGAAACGTTTTCCTACACTCAGTCTCGCACCAGCAAAGTCGCAGACATGTGGCCCCTCTCCCTCTCTCTCTTCCTCGCTGATAGGCATGCCCTACTGCCACCTCACCGTCGTCTTCAATTCGCGTTACTGCTAGCGATCAATTCGCTATTGCCTGCTTTAACTCCCCCAGCGACCACGCGTGCATAAATGCCTCCCTCCCCTTTCTCATTTCCCCCAGACAGCTCCTCCTCTCTGCCTCTAGGCTGCCCCAATTCGAGCCCGCGCCCCCACTGCTCCGACGAGGTTTTCCACCGATTCTGGCCACACCTCGCCGCCCCTCTCCTTTCTATACACGCGAGCTTGCTTCCCACCTCCTGGCGCATCTTCCCGTGCCACTCATTCGCCCGCGCTTGATCCATAGTGTCGGCAACAACAACAACCTGAGCGCCACCGCCTGCAAGCAACTCCGGCGACCTCCCCCTGGTAAGCCAGACCACCCCGAGCCCTCTCAATCATACTCACATGAACACCACACTCGCCCGCATCTAACTGTGTCCTTGTTTTTCCTCGGAGTGAACCACAGCGTCGCCCTCGACGACCTCCAGAGCTGCCTGACGCTGCAACCTACTCCGGCGAGGAATTGCCGCCGTCCCTGAGCGCCCCTCTCCAAGCCGACCACGCGTTGAGCTTCACCTCGACCTCGCGAGCATGGTGAGCACCTCCGCTTCTCCCCTTGCTTCCTAGAATCGCCGCGACACCATCGTCTGAGCGTCGCCGCCACCAGCCGCCGCTAGCGCCGCCAGTTCGTGGTCAAACACACTGAGCCCGTCAGATCCAAATCCTGTGGCTATGATTAGATTAGGTCAAAGGGGTAAGTTTGAATCAGAGCCGCATGATTTCATTTAGATCTAACACACCAGAGAGGTTGATCCAACCGAACCGGTATCAGCCAATAGCAAGCAGCCACGTGGCCCAGCCTTTGATTTAAAACAGAATTTGAAATCAGATTGTTATGCAAACTTGTAAAATTCATAACTTAAAATCTACACGTCCAAATTTTGCAAACTTTATATCAATGGATTCAGAAAAACAAGACCTATACAACCATGCACTTTGTTTAGTAAAAAGCTTCTGGTAAAATGTTTGTTCTTGCAGAAACTTGTGTATGCTTGTTTAGGATATAAAATTTATTCCAAAATGATTTTTGGGTTGAAATCTTTGAAAAATGGTTTGTTGTGAACCTACTGACCCTAGGAACCAACTTATGGATTTTAAAATGTATTTTGTGAAGATTAGGATTGAATAATTGAATTAGCTCATTTCTAGTCAAATAAAAATATTGATTTTGATATGGAAATGATTTTTTGAGAAAAACCTTTGGAAAATGTGTTGATTCAAACCTACTAACCCTAAACACCAAGTTTTGTGAATTAACAACTTATTTGGTGAACAATATAAAATTGTTGCTTTGCTAAAAACATTTTGCACCACATGAAATAATGTTTTGATTTAAAAATGGTTTATAGATAAAACCCTTTTGCAAATGGGTTTGACACTTTAGAAAATGACCACTTTGAACCCTACAATGTATAGAGCCTAGTAGAAACCACCTTTGCAAATAAAACTATCTTTTGCATGCATGCATGCATGACTTAGTTTCTATTATTTTATGTGTGATGAATTGTTTGAATAATGGTTGGAATGCTAGTTGAATCTATGTTTGCTTGATTGATTTGTAGTGAAGTTAGAAGAGTGTGATATTAGCAAGATCAAGAAGTGAACCAACATCCTCTACCAAAAAAAAGGCAAGTGACACTATCATCCAAGTCCTACTATTTTCATTACACTTAGTGGATTTTGAAACATGCATGATAAGGACTACTATATTTTGCTATGCTAAATCCTAATAGGATACCCTTATATATTCCTTAGTGAAAACAATGTAGTTGTAATATGCTTAGCCCTGCTATATTTATTGAGAAGGGATACATGTTGAGATTATGGGAAGCATTGAAAAGACTTATGTTTTATATAATAAAACAAGTACTCAATGAACCACCTGGGTGGACAAGGATACTCAAGTTTTGAACAAGGTGGCAAAAAAAGGAACCATGTTTATATGGAAATCTCTTTTTGTATGTGCACTAAAAAAACCACCCAGGGACTTAGAGATTGAACATGTTTCTCGCACAGTGGCTTCCGTGTACAGCCACATGCTAAATGGGCACTGGCTTAGTCAACTACATAGTGGAAGACCCATGCATTGGCCTCTTCAGGTTAACTGGAATGAGGGAACTAGGAACCCTACATTGGTGCCTGAAGACAAGCTAGCATTGTGTATTGGGAGGACCCTATGGAAAGACTTCGTCACAATCTCAATCTGCCAGTACTCCATCTTGGTGAGTACTTATCCAGCGGCCACTGGTGGCAACAAGATGAGATTGTGTCATGTGGGTAAAGTGTACAACTTCTGCAGAAGATAAAAATCTAAGTACTTAGCCGTGTCCCCGGTTATGGACAATACTGAGCAACTAAGGCCTGAAGCTATGGGAGATCTCAACATTCCAATTTCTAAAAGTAAAACTTGAAAGTGACAACAAGAGACTTGAAGCACTTGGAGGTTTCTAAGGAGTTCAGAAAGATTTGACAAAAGATTTTCAAAAGAGCAAAACTATTTTGTAAAAGATAGGACAAAACTATATTGCTTTCTACAAATGAGCCTAAACCCTACTTAGCCAAATATGCATGTAATGTTAGGATCCACTTATTTCTACATAGTAGTGAAACTTGCCAATACAATTCAAATGTATTGACCCTTGTGGCTGTAACTTGTTATGTTGCAGGTTTGTTTGATATTAGTGAAGTTTAAATGATTAGGATTACAAGCCTACAACCAACATGTGTGCCTGTGGCACTTTGAAGATGAAGGACCCCATGCTTATAGATTTTCTACTGCAATGTAATGTGATAGCCAAATGAGCTATGTAAGATGTAATGACTTATTTTATTCCTGGTTATAAAGTTGTATTATGACCTTTGTTTCTTGATATTATATCTTAACTGTGGATGCTAGCTATTGATCCAGGGACTAGCATTGTAAACACAGGGATCTCTACCTTATTAAAGGTTGGGACCTCTACAACTAATCAACTTGTCATATCATCATACTTGCTTGAGCATTGCATTGATGCCATGTGTTGATTGTTTGCCTCTCTTTCCGGTGTTTGGTTCTTCTTCGGTAGAATACGATATCGAGATCGAGATCGAAGGCTGAGATCAAGACCATCGAAGATCGATGGACAATACTTGGACAACTGTAACCAAGTAAAGTACAAGGCTTACGAAGATCTATTTATCTGCTATCAACAGGCAAAGGCAAGGATAGACCCATCATGATATAATCCTATGATTTCGAAAGCATTTCAATTCCTGCCATGATGCACACGATTCTACCGTGGTCTCTTATCGATAGATAAAGTATCCTATCTATTGCATTAGTCCTTTGAGCTTATACTACCCGATCCATTGCTCCTAGCATAACTAGGTTTGGCTTGTGTGCATTGCTAGAGCTTATATCTGCGTCCTGCTTAGCCATGCATAGCTGTTGAGCCTGGTCCATCCAGATGATGTATCAGATGCAGATAATCTAGTATGACAGGATGACGTGATGATGTGATATCATAGGTGATATGATATAATCATGCTAAGGCTTGTATGGGAGGCCACAGTGGGATGTGATTTTTCTAGTCCCATGCTCGCCACCACTAGGACCCGATGTTCTTGCCTCTTGAACCAAGACGAGCGTATAACCACACGGGGCCTGGAAAACCCCATGAGTGACTAACTTGCCTAGTAGATCCCATGAGTCACATAGTTCAGGCGTTCCATTCGACATACGCATTGAAAATGTTTTCGAAAGAGGAGGTGAAGGAGGTGCATTCGTAACAGGTAGGGAAGCGTGGACCGGGTTACTTGGGGTAGATAGCGCCCCTGGTAAACCAACCTTGCCTCACATCTTTAAGTACCGGCTTCCGGATTTGACCCGTTATGGTGGAACCATACTTATTGCGTGACTCATGGTCTCGGCGAAATCAAGGTAAAGGTCGTGTCTGACCACCCTCTGCCGACCTTCCATGGAAGAGGGCTAATCTTAAGTGGCGTTAAGAGAAGGTTAGTACGTCTGGGTAAAGTTGTACACCCCTGCAGGGTAATATCTTTCGGAAATCCGTGTCCACGGTTATGGACGAGTTGGGAACGGACATGATGATCATAGAGAACTTGAACCTAATCATAAAAATTGGCAGCAGATCAACGTGTGCTTAAGGATGCTTCCTCATGGGTACAAGGGGGTGATCCTAGTTGGTAGATGATGATGATTTGGTGGATATCAAAAGATGATGATCAATATTTCAGAGATGTCACTCTCTTATCCCCTTTTAAAATACTCTAATTAGACGAGCTTCTTTCCCCTCTTGTTTTATAAACAAAAGTTGCTTTATGCAAAACAACTCCACCAGCCATAAGTCTTGCGGAGTACACCCTATACTCACCCTTGCTTTGTTGATACTTTTGACAGCGTAAGTGTTCCCCTGAAGATCAGTTTGGTACTACATCAACATCGACGAGTAGCTTGGGGTTCCCGGCCAGCAGCCTGGAATCTATGGGCTGGGACGTCATCGTTATGCTTCAGGCCTCTTAGGCCATTTGTTAAGTTTGCTATACTTAATAGCATAATTTGCCTTCCGTTGTTTGATGCTTGTGGTCAGTGACCTCTGCTTGTAATAATTTGGTTCTTCGCTCAGTTATGAGATTGCTGTAATAAATTTTGTATCGTACGGTCACTTCCGTGTTACCGATTCTTCACTGGATATTCTCGAGCTCAAGGTTAAGCTTATGTCAGACGGAGGTCTAGGATTTGTTTAGCCCTGATCCCGGGGGTGTCACATGTGAGCCTTCTCATTCGTACAGTCAACACATGGACAACACATAAAACCATCACGCCGCTTGTTCTCCTCGGCCACAACTCGAAAAGAACGTACGCCTTCTCTAAAAGCGACAGAGCGTCGGTCACCGTACATCCATGGATGGCTCATCTGTATCATACAAATATATGTCAAACGCAATCACTATGCTAAAATTAGTACCGCACGGTATAAACGAGAAAATAGTTGCTAACCTTTTATTACACTTGGAAACAAAGATGAGAAAACTTAAGTGTGGCTCGGGCACCTCATATCATGTCTGTCTTATGTGACCTAAACTCGCATCGCTCTAATGGACATTTCACCAAACACCTCTAGTGCATATGTATGAACAAGAAAAAATAGCACAACTACACTCTCTCCCACCAGAAAAAAACAATTGAGAGGAGGAGGGGGTTGTGCATATATATAGGGACAGACCACTAGTCCCGGTTGGAGATACAAACCGGGACTAAAGGGGGTGCCCCCAGCGAGTGGCAGGGCCAGGGCCCTTTAATCCCGGTTTGTGTCTCAGACCAGGACTAATGGGGTCTAACGGGCTAGGACCTATGGTTATGGGTGGCTTGGGCCGTCTGGCACGGGCCATTAGTCCCGGCCCCAGCCACAACCGGGACCAATGTCCTGGACGAAAGGCATGTTTTCTACTAGTGTATGAGGTGATGAACATATCATTGTTAATGGTTACACTGATGCTAGTTGGAGTACCGATCCGGATGATTCTAAATCTCAATCTGGATACGTATTTACTTTAAATGGTGCAGAAGTGAGCTGGAGGAGTGCAAAGCAAAGCGTTGTGGCAAGATCTTCAACTGAATCGGAATAGATAGATGCTTCGAAGGCTTCACAAGAGACGGTATGGATGAAGGATTTCATTACAGAGCTTGGTGTGGTTCCCAGTGTGCTGGACCCAATGTCTATCTACTGTGATAACATGGGCGCCATAGCCAATGCGCAAGAAACAAGGTTACACAAGAAGCTGAAGCATATCAAGCTGCGTTTTCATGCTATTCGAGAGCATGTCCAAAATGGTGACATAAATATTTGCAAAGTACACACATAATCTAGATCCGTTGACTAAACCTCTCACGAGGGCAAAACATGACCAACACCAAACCGCCATGGGTGTTCAGTATATTACCATGTAATCTAGATTAGTTGACTCTAGTGCAAGTGGGAGACTGTTGGAGATATGCCCTAGAGGCAATAATAAAAGTATTTATTATTATATCTTTCTGTTTATGATAAATGTTTACATTCATGCTATAATAGTATTAACCGAAAACATTAATACTTGAGTGATTTGTAAACTTATTAGAGTCCCTAGTAAACCCTCTTTATAATACTAGCTTGTTGGTTGATAGATGATCATGGTTTCCTGATCATGAACATTGAGATGTTATTAACAACAAGATCGTATCATTAGGAGAATGGTGTGATGGACGTACTCCTATGAATAAACATAGCATAAAGATCAAGTCATTTCAATAGTTTGTTTGCTATAAGCTTTCTGATACATAGTAACCTAATTCCTTCGACCATGAGATTGTGCTAATCACCATCACTAGATAGATGCTTTGATGACATCAAACACCACTTCATAACTGGGTGGTTATAAAGGTGGCATTGAGTGTTCGGAACAAGGGAGAGGAAGGTCTTCATCACCACCCCGTCGTGATGCCAGAATCGTGAGGATAGAACTACAAGCTCCACAGCCTGCTGGAACAAGGGAGAGGAAGGTCTTCATCGAGTACTGAACGTGTGACCGACTGTGGGAGCGCTGCCGGAATGCAGCACCAGAAGGATCGTCTACGCAATCTTGAGATCGACAAGTGAACGACTACATCACCCACAAGAATCTGCTCTCATTAACTGATTTGGAATCTTCGAGGGTGAGTACTCTAATAGACTCGTTGCTACAATCTAGTCGATAGATCTTGGCTTATGTGTGTTCATGCGGTATAAATTTTTGCTTTCCACGTTACGAACCCCTACAAGATAAAATATTAAAATGTATCCATCTAATATTACTCAAAAGGTTTGAGAAAGTTCTACTAAGCTCAAAGAGTTAAATGTAGAAATATGTACAGATATTATTAGTAACAATTGACTATCCTGATATGGCAAGAAGATGTCAAAATCAAGGACTTATACTCGGTACGACTCTGACGATTTTTTTGATCTGTGAATTACTAATAAAAGGAGGCATATATTTCAAAGAGTTGGAATAAGAATTAAAAGGAGCAAAAATATCCATCTTGGTTAAATGGTCAAAAGAGTCCTACTTCATCTGAAAGGACAAAGAGATGCGAAAGTAAGTGGGATTATAGGTACCTCCCTGATAATATATGGGGTAGACACATATTTGAGATGAGTTATAGTTTCTTAATAAAAGGTTGATGTAAGTCAATTTTAAGACTTAGGCTAGGTTATGGATATATTGCAATAGAGGTCTATAATGATAGATAAAGATGCAAATATCACTTAGCAGAAAATTTGGTGCTTTATATGGATTTCCAAGGATAAAATTTGAACTGTCAAAATTGATGAGAAAATGAAGATATATCCTGATGGTTCTAAAATTTCTAAACAGTTAGCAAAATACACCATAGCACTCCATGATTGGATTATAAATGCAGTAGTTAAAGTCTCTTGATAAAATTAAGTAAATACTTCTAAGTTCAGATATAATAAATATTAAAATTGTAAAGTGTTACATTGACTTTATAATTGATCTGGATGAATGAAAATTTTAAGATTAGTCTTAAGAAATTTTTTATTAAGTGGTGCATTAAGATAGAAAGAGTTCTATGCAATGCGCTAGAGTGATCTCTAAATGTATATGTTTTCAAACAAATGAATGACTATGGATATTAAGTTTGTTATGATGAACTAGGGATTATGATCGCCTAAGACCATGGAGTTTATATCATTTTGGTTCATGTGCTTTATGACCGCTAAAATATTCGAACAAGTTAAACACCATTTCACTTGTTCCAAGACTATTGAGAAGATGAGTACATATGAAAATATACAACTTCATACAAACTCTAATGAGATCGGATTTGAGGATGAAGTCTATACCACAAGAGAAGTGTAATGGGCATAGTAGATCCATTGGTGTGTCTCCATAATCATGCCAGATAGATTATTGACTCTAGTTATTATATATTTCTTTATTCATCATTTAAATTTATTATTATATGATATAATTGTTATGTGTCTTGATTGTGAGAATCAAAGGAAAACTCATATGCATGTCTAGAAAGATAAACACCAAGTTGTACCTAGTCACGTCTCTAGGACTAACCCATGTGTTATGTGATGATCAAGTTCGGGATATCACGAGGAGATCCGTAATGGTCCGGAGAATAAGATTCATATAAGGAGAGTCTGATTCCGGAGTTCGGGAAAGATTCCGATGTTTTCATCGGAGAGGTTCTAGAAGGTTCTAGAAGGTTCATTGGTCCGGAAGGAGAATGGTCCATGAATGTGTCATGGGTAAGTGGAATGATTAGATCATATCCTAGCTCACTTGGTGTGGTCATTTGTGAGAGAGAATTAAAGCTCTAAATTGAAAGTCAAACGGGAGGTTTGAAAAGTCAAACTGGAACAATAGTTTCCTAGTGGAAGTAGGAAAGAGTCCTTCCAACTTGGGTTTGGAAGTGGATTCAAACTCACCCCTCCCAAGGCTGCCCCCCTCTCATAAATAGAGGGGGAGGGCTGCCCAAAATCACCAAGCCCAAGCCCCTCTCCACCCGAGCCGCCGCCGCCGACCCACCGCCACCGCCGTGCCGCCACCTTGCGCTGCCGCGCCACCACCGCCTTGCGTCGTCGCCGGCCCATCTCCGTCTCCCTAGCCACCGCCAACACCTCCTCCTCCCGGTCTTCTAAACCCTAGACCACCGGGAAACCCTAGATCCACCATAACTCACACCGGCTTAGGCGAAGCCCTGCGGGATCTTTCCTCTACTTCCGACACCACGTCGTCATGCTGCCGGAATCGCGAGGGAGAACTACAACCTCCGCTGCCTGCTAGAACAAGGGAGAGGAAGGTCTTCATCGAGTACCGAATGTGTGACCGACTGCGGAAGCGCTGCCGGAGCGCAAGGCCAGAAGGATCATCTATGCGATCCTGAGATCGGCAAGTGGACGACTACATTATCCACGAGAATTTGCTCTCCTTAACCGCTTTGGAATCTTCGAGGGTGATTTCTTCTATCGACTCGTTGCTACAATCTAGTAGATAGATCTTGGCTTGTTTGTGTGCATGCGGTAGAATTTTTTTCTTTTCCATGCTACGAACCCCTATAGTGGTATCAGAGCCGTGTCTATATGTAGATCTGTTGCACGAGTAGAACACAATGGTCATTGTGGGCGGTGGTGCTTTTATTATCAATTGCTTTTTGTGTACTTTGCATCTTGTGGTATGATGGGATGAAGCGGCCCGGGCTAACCTTACATGACATCGTTCATGAGACTTGCTCCACGCTTAACATGCAACTTGTATTGCATAAGTGGCTTTGCGGGTGTCTGTATCTCCCATCATAGTATAGATTCAATTTACAACAGGCACTTGATAGTTCAAGCATCAACATTGTGGTTCTTGTTCGTAAGTTAGAACGACACTTATTGAAAGACCCAAACCACGTAAAACATGCAAAGAAAATTAGAGGCGTCTAACTTTGTTTTGCAGGGGTGTGTTGTGATGTGATATGGCCATGATTGTGATTATATGTGATGTATGCAATGTTCCTTATTGTAAGTCGGCAACCGGCAGGAGCCATATGGTTGTTTTTAATTCCGTTAAGACCTGCGTGTCTATTCAAAGTAGTTTAATAGTTAATGTTGGTGGACGACAACCATGAAGCGGCGCCATTGACCTTTACGCCATACTGGTGATGATGGAGATCATGTTCGTGCTTGAAGATGGAGATCGGAAGCACAAGAAGAAAGGCCATATCATATCACATATTATGAATTCCATGTGATGTTAATCCTTTTATGCATCTTGTATTGCTTAGTTCTCGACGGTAGCATTATAAGATGATCCCTCACGCACAAAATTTCAAGTTATAAAGTGTTCATCCTTAGTTAGCACCGTTGCTAAAGCTCGTTGTTTCGAAGCACCACGTGATGATCGGGTGTGTTAGATTCTGTCTCTCCCATCATAGTATAGATTCAATTTACAATGGTCACTTGATAGTTCAAACATCAACGTTGTGGTTCTTGTTCGTAAGTTATACCGACACTTATTGAAAGCCCCAAACCACGTAAAATATGCAAAGAAAACTAGAGGCGTCTAACTTTTTTTTGCAGGGGTGTGCTGTGATGTGATATGGCCATGATTGTGATTATATATGATGTATGCAATGATCCTTATTGTAAGTTGGCAACCGGCAGGAGACATATGGTTGTCTGTTAAATTCCGTTAAGACCTGCGTGTCTATTCAAAGTAGTTGTAATAGTTGATGCTGGTGGACGATAACCATGAAGCAGCGTCATTGACCTTGACGCCATACCGGTGATGATGGAGATCATGTTCGTGCTTGAAGATGGAGATCGGAAGCACAAGAAGAAAGGCCATATCATATCACAGATTATGAATTGCATGTGATGTTAATCCTTTTATGCATCTTGTATTGCTTAGTTCGCGACGGTAGCATTATAAGATGATCCCTCAAGCACAAAATTTCAAGTTTTAAAGTGTTCATCCTTAGTAAGCACCGTTGCTAAAGCTCGTTGTTTCGAAGCACCACGTGATGATCGGGTGTGTTAGATTCTATGAGTGTATACAATGTGAGCAAGCCAGATTTGCTCATGCGGAAGCTAAGGTTTGATCTTGACGAGCCTAGCATGTACAGACATGGTCTCGGAACACGGATCACCGAAAGGTAAAGCATGAGTCATATAGTAGATATGATGAACATGTTGATTGTTCGCCATTGAAGTTACATCAACTCTCGTGATGATCGGTTTTGATGTGGTGGATTTGGTTCGTGTGATCACTAAAATAATGTGAGGGATATTGTTTTGAGTGGGAGTTCACCTAGATTAATTTAACTATTAATTAGAACTTAATTTGTCATAAACTTAGTCTAAACTATTGCAAATATGTTGTAGATCAATGGCGGCCCCTACCATCAATTTTAATGCGTTCCTAGAGAAAGAAAAGTTGAAAAACAATGGAAGCAACTTCGCGGATTGGTTCCGCAATTTGAGGATTGTCCTCAATGCTGGTAATTTGACCTATGTGCTAGATGCACCGCTGCCTGCCTGCAGCTGATGCTACCGATGAGGTAAAGAATGTTTTCCTCGCTCGGAAGAATCAGTACTCCACAGTTCAGTGTGCTATCTTGTATGGTTTGGAATCGGAGCTTCAGAAAAGGTTTGAGAACCATGACCCACATGATATTGTCTGTGAACTCAAAATGATATTTGAGGCTCACGCGGCAGTTGAGAGTTACGAGGCTTCTGAAAAGTTATTTAACTGCAAGATGGAAGAGCGCAGCTCCGTCAGTGAGCACGTGCTTAAGATGTCTGGGCACGCAAGCAAGCTTGAAAGCTTAGGTATAGTGATTCCTAATGCTTTGGGGATCCACCGTGTCCTCCAATCACTAACACCAAGTTACAAGAACTTTGTGATGAACTACAATATGCAAAACATGGACAAGTCGTTGCCCGAACTCTTCTCCATGTTGACGTCTGCAGAAGTGGAGATCAAGAAAGAGCACCAAGTGTTGTTGGTCAATAAGACCACCAAATTCAAGAAGCAAGGCAAGTCTAAGAAAAAGGGAAACTTCAAGAAGGATGGTAAGAAAGTTACCGCGTCGGCGAAGAAGACCAAGGCTGGACCTAAGGCTGATACTGAGTGCTTTTAATGCAAAGGGAGAGGGTCACTGGAAGCGGAATTGCCCTCAGTACTTGGCGGATTTGAATAACGGCAATATCAAGAAGAAAGGTATATCCGATATACATGTTATTGATGTGTATCTCACTAGTACTCGTAGTAGTGCCTAGGTATTTGATACTCGTTCGGTTGCTCATATTTGTAACTCGAAACAGGTGCTGCAGAGACGATGCGCGTTGGAAATGGATCAAAGGTTGATGTGATCGCGGTCGGCACGCTACCTCTTCATCTACCCTCGGGATTAGTTTTATACTTAAATAATTGTTATTTGGTGTCTGCATTGAGCATGAACATTATATCCGGATCATGTTTATTGCGAGACGGTTACTTGTTTAAGTCCGAGAATAATGGTTGTTCGGTTTATATGAGTAATATGTTTTATGCACATGCACCTTTGATAGATGGTCTATTCTTATTGAATCTCGATTGTAGTAATACACACATTAATAACATTGAATCTAAACATTTGAAATTGAGTGATAACTCGACCTATATGTGGCATTGTCGTCTTGGTCATATTGGAGTGAAGCGTATGAAGAAACTCCATTCCGATGGACTTCTTGAATCACTTGATTTCGAATCACTTGAAAGATGCGAAGCATGTCTGATGGGTAAAATGACTAAGACTCCATTTTCTGGTATGATGGAGCGAGCTACGGACTTGTTGGAAATAATACATACCGATGTGTGTGGTCCAATGAGTGTAGCATCGCGCGGTGGTTGTCACTATGTTCTTACCTTCACGGATGACTTGAGTAGATATGGGTATATCTATTTCATGAAACATAAGTACGAAACTTTCGAGAAGTTTAAGTAATTTCAAAGTGAGGTAGAGAATCAACGTAACAAGAAGATTAAATTTCTACGATCTGATCGTGGAGGTGAATATCTAAGTTATGAGTTTGGCGAGCATTTGAAGAAATGCGGAATACTTTCACAACTGACACCGCCGGGAACACCACAACGTAATGGTGTGTCCGAATGTCATAATCGAACTCTCTTATTCTATGATGTCACTTACAGATTTACCGCTATCATTTTAGGGTTATGCACTAGAAACAACCGCATTCACTTTAAATAGGGCACCATCTAAATCCGTTGAAACGACACCGTATGAATTATGGTTTGGGAAGAAACCTAAATTGTCGTTCCTAAAAGTTTGGGGTTGCAAAGCTTATGTAAAGAAGTTACAGCCCGACAAGCTTGAACCCAAAGCAGAAAAATGTGTCTTCATAGGATACCCGAAGGAAACTATTGGGTATACCTTCTATCATAGATCCGAGGGCAAAATCTTCGTTGCCAAGAATGGATCCTTTCTAGAGAAGGAGTTTCTCTCGAAAGAAGTGACTGGAAGGAAAGTAGAACTCGACGAGGTTGTTGAACCTTCTCTCGAACTTGCGAGTAGCATAGCACCAGAAGTAGTTCCTGTTGCGCCTACACCAATAAGAGAGGAAGCTAATGACGTCGATCATGAAACTTTGGTTGAAGTTACTACAGAGCCTCGCAGGTCAATAAGAACTCATACCACTCCCGATTGGTATGATCCCGTTATGAGTGCCATGTTGGTGGACAACACCGATGACCCTACGACATATGAGGAAGCGATGATGAGCCCAGATTCCAATAAATGGCATGAAGCCATGAAATCCGAGATTGAATCCATGTACGAAAACCAAGTATGGACTTTGGTGGACTTACCGGATGGCTGGAAGGATATCGAGAACAAATGGATTTTCAAGAAGAAAACAGATGCTGATGGTAAAGTAACCATCTATAAATCTCGACTTGTCACAAAAGGGTTTCGACAAATTCAAGGAGTTAACTATGATGAGACTTTCTCACCGGTAGCGAAGCTAAAGTCTGTGAGGATTTTGTTAGCAATTGATGCATATTATGATTATGAGATTTGGCAGATGGATGTCAAAACGGCGTTCCTCAATGGAGACATTGATGAAGAATTGTATATGGTACAACCCAAAGGTTTTGTCTATCCTAAAGATGCTAACAAGGTATGCAAACTTCAACGGTCCATTTATGGATTGAAGCAAGCATCCCGGAGTTGGAATCAACATTTTGATAAGGTGATCAAAATCTTTGGTTTCATACAAACTTATGGAGAAGCTTGTATTTACAAGAAAGTGAGTGGGAGCTCTGTAGCATTCTTAATACTATATGTAGATGACATATTGTTGACTGGGAATGATGTACACCTTCTTAATAGTGTCAAGGATTATTTGAATAATAGTTTTTCAATGAAAGATCTTGGCGAAGCAGCTTACATATTAGGCATATAGATTTATAGAGATAGATCGAGACGCCTAATATCATTGTCACAGAGTACATATTTGGACAAAGTTCTAAAGAGGTTTGGAATGGAAGATAGCAAGAAAGGGTTCTTGCCCATGTTGCCCAATACGACCTTGATTAAAACTCAAAGTCCTGCAACGGCAGAAGATAGAGAAAGGATGAGTAAGACTCCCTATGCCTCAGCCATAGGATCTCTTATGTATGCCATGCTATGTACTAGACCCGACATTGCATATGTTGTTAGTTTGACTAGCAGATATCAAAGTGATCCAGGAGTGGATCATTGGACGGCGGTCAAACACATCCTTAAGTACTCCATAAGAACTAAGGATATGGTTCTTTCTTATGGAGCTGATGAACATCTCGTTGTCAATTGTTACACCAATGCTAGTTGGAACACCGATCCGGATGATTCTAAATCACAATCTGGATACGTATTTACTTTGAATGGTGCAGCAGTTAGCTGGAGGAGTGCAAAGCAAAGCATTGTGGCAAGAGCTTCAACTGAATCGGAATACATAGCTGCTTTGGAGGCTTCACAAGAAGCGATATGGATGAAGGAGTTCATTACAGAGCTCGGTTTGGTTCCAAGTGCGCTAGACCCAATGTCTATCTATTGTGATAACATGGGCGCCATAGCCAATGCGCAAGAACCAAGGTCACACAAGAAGCTGAAGCATATCAAGCTATGTTTTCACGCTATTCGAGAGCATGTCCAAGATGGTGACATAAAGATTTGCAAAGTACACACATATCTGAATATGGCGGATCCGTTGACTAAACCTCTCCCGAGGGAAAAGCATATCTGAATGTGTTCGGTATATTACCATGTAATCTAGATTAGTTGACTCTAGTGCAAGTGGGAGACTATTGGAGATATGCCCTAGAGGCAATAATAAAAGTGGTTATTATTATATCTTTGTGTTTATGATAAATGTTTACATTCATGCTATAACAGTATTAGCCGAAAACATTAATACTTGTGTGATTTGTAAACTAAATTAGAGTCCCTAGTAAAGCCTCTTTAATAATACTAGCTTGTTGGTTGATAGATGATCGTGGTTTCTTGATCATGAACATTGAGATGTTATTAACAACAAGATCATATCATTAGGAGAATGGTATGATGGACATACTCCTATAGATAAGCGTAGCATAAAGATCAAGTCATTTCAATAGTTTGTTTGCTATAAGATTTCTGATACATAGTAACCTAATTCCTTCGACCATGAGATCATGCTAATCACCATCACCGGAAGGATGCTTTGATGACATCAAACACCACACCATAACTGGGTGGCTATAAAGGTGGCATTGAGTGTTCGGAAAGTATGCGTTGAGGCACATGAATCAAGAGTTGGATTTGTCCATCCATATGACGGATAGATATACTCTAGGCCCTCTCGGTGGAATGTCATGCAATTACCTTGCAAGCATGTGAATGGATCACAAGGGATCACATATCACGGGAACGAGAAAATAGTGATTGTCGGTAATAAGGTTGACCTAGGTATGCAGAGATACCAACGATAAAAACCTCGCATAAGTAAACTATCGTGAGGCAAAGGGAAATTGGTATCGTATGTAAGTGGTCCATTCGATCGCAAAGTAATCGTAGAAATATGTGGGAGCCATATGAATTTCTAGATTCCTCTATTGGTTATTGATCAGAGAAGTGTCTCAGTCATGTCCGCATAATTCACGAACCGTAGGGAGACACACTTAAGGATTCGATGTTGTTTAGTAGATATGGAATGTTAGTAGGGATACCGAATGTTGTTCGGAGTCTCGGATGGGATCCAGGATATCACGAGGAGATCCGGAATTGTCTGGAGAATAAGATTCATATAAGGAAAGTACGATTCCGGAGTTCGGGAAATATTCCGATGTTTTCATCAGAGAGATTCTAGAAGGTTCTAGAAGGTTCACCGGTCCGGAAGGAGAATGGTCCATGAATGTGTCATGGGTAACTAGAATGATTAGATCATATCCTAGGTCACTTGGTGTGGTCATTTGTGAGAGAGAATTAAAGCTCTAAATTGAAAGTCAAACGGGAGGTTTGAAAAGTCAAACTGGAACAATAATTTCCTATGGAAGTAGGAAAGAGCCCTTCCAACTTGAGTTTGGAAGTGGATTCAAATTTCACCCCTCCCAAGGCTGCCCCCCTCTCATAAATATAGGGGGATGGATGCCCCAAAGCACCAAACCCAAGCCCCTCTCCACCCGAGCCGCCGCCGCCCTAGCCTCCGCTGACACCTCCTTCTCCTCCCGGTCTTCTAAACCCTAGACCACCGGGAAACCCTAGATCCACCATAACTCGCACCGGCTTAGGCGAAGCCCTGCGGAATCTTCCCTCTACTTCCGACACCACGCCGTCGTGCTGCCGGAATCGCGAGGGGAGAACTACAACCTTCGCTGCCTATTGGAACAAGGGAGAGGAAGGTCTTCATCGAGTACCGAACGTGTGACCGACTGCGGAAACGCTGCCAGAACGCAGCGCCAGAAGGACCGTCTACGCAATCTTGAGATCGGCAAGTGTACGACTACATCACCCACGAGAATCTGCTCTCATTAACCGCTTTGGAATCTTCGAGGGTGAGTGCATCTATCGACTTGTTGCTACAATCTAGTAGATAGATCTTGGCTTGTTTGTGTGCATGCGGTAGAAATTTTTTGTTTTCCATGCTACGAACCCCTACAATACAATCTATGATTTACTATGAGGTGTAATCGTTGATGTTAATAGTCAATCATCATCTTCATATTATGCATAAATCCTTAGACCATGAGAATATTAGGTGCCCTCATGACTATAAGACTTATCTTTGAGATTGTTATTACACCATCTATAGAGGTGGATAATAGGAAATCTTGGGATACTTAAGAAGGCATGTATGGGTACTTGGATAGTTCAAGACAAGGATTATGCTCCTTCTGATGATGGAGATATATACTCTAGGCCCACTCAGTATTAGAATGTCACCCATCGTCTACGCGTACAATATATGATGCTTATCATAAGGACATTGAAATATAGATGAGTAAATGAGAGTGAAACACAAACGAGGATAACAGATATAGTGATCAAGAGTTGCATCATGAGGATACCGACATCTCACCTCGGTGTTGTCACATATAGTGAGGCACAAGGATTATCACTTGTATAATTATCCGGGTTCACTCGATAATTCTTGTAATATAAAGGAACCAACATGGGTGTTCAGGTACCACTATTGGTTATTGATCCAAAAGAGTTTCCAGAGTCATGTCTACCGGGTCACATGCTTAAGGACAAACAATCAAGTTGTGACAATATATATGTGTGGTTAATAGATTCATCTGTAATATGTTCCAAGGACGCCGAGATAAGATTCGGAGTTACTAAGAGAAATTGGAATAGTTCTGATTACATAACATATTTCAGAAAGGTAGTTCTGAAGTCATTGGAGTTGACTTTGAGGTTCATTGGAATCACTCTGAGATAGTTAAAATTTGAAAGAGCTTTCGAAAAGGTTCCAGAATATATAAAGGTTTCATACATGATATGTACTTGCATTTATTTGAAAGAATCCGGAGGGGAAGAAAAAAACCACCGAAGGAGTTTTGATGGGGGAAATGATCCGTTGGGGAGGCCCATATGGGGTGGCTCGGGCCACTATGAGGCTACACCTAAACCTTCCATATATAGATCCCATGAATTGAGGAGTTAATTTGTGGGGATTTGGATAGTATTGTATCATATCTTTATATTAGGAAAGTTCTTATTATATCTTCTACTAAAGGTATGAGATAATATTCATTTATTATGGATATATTATATCTTGCAAAATACGAAGGAAATTATCTAAATTTAATGTGGAAATATCATATCTTTTCTAGGAGGGAAGAAGATGATCTCGCATTAAAGGGGGGATCAATACCTACGTACTATAGGGGGGCGCCGCCTCTAGGATCACCTTGGCTGCAAGTTGAAAGAGCATGTGGGACCCCATGTGTGGTTTTGGTAATTAATGACAATCTATATGGACTAATGTTTGCATTAAGTTGCACTTGTAGGAATTGTTCACTGGCATCGCTTGGAGCATGTGTTGGCTTCAAGGTAGAAGAAATAAAGAATAAGAAGCATTGTCCAAGGGCTTTGGGCCTATTGGAATCATATAGAAGATTAATAATAAAGAAAAAGAAGATCTACATTGTCTTGAAGAATAGTATGAAGTTCCTCATGTGTATCTTCAAGACATCATCCACATGGAGTTAGAAGAAATGAAGTTCAAGCTCAAGATGCTCCATCTCTAGGATTTATCATGCTTAAAGCTTTACATCCTCGGTGATCATGGATTGATGAAGACTAGTTCAAAGAAGTGGTTTCCCCATGGTGTATGGGGGAGAAATTCGCAAGTCTTCATCAAGCAAGCCCAAGAAAGAGCAATCAAGAAATAAATTTCATCTTGAGAAGGACAAGATCATCTACATCAAGATCAAGTGGAATGCTCAAGGAAAAGGTATGATATTGATATGTTTCACCTTTTTACGGTCTCATGTTGTTCGTTGGGAGACCAGTTTATAGGATATATAACCATACTATCAAGAGGGGCACTCGAGTGAGTAACTTGATCATATCTTTCGGAGAGATCAAACCTTTGCATACTTGGCATCATACTTCTTGGTTCTTATTTGGTTATTATCCATGATAGTATTTAGATCTTGTATTAATCTCCATGACAAGCCCTAGTTCATTGAAATGGATTTCATATGTATTTTCTATTGCATTTTCGATGTTGGAGGTTTTATCGGTTTGTCTTTTATAGATAGGTTAAACCTTTCATAATTTGGTTCTATCCTATCTTTATGTACTATGATGTTTCCCTGCATAATCTTATAGAGATTATTGTCCTCTTTAAAACTAGCCCAAGATCATCAAAATCGAAGTCCGGATGCAAAAGTTATGGTTGTATTGGTGTTGGTATTTCTGCCAGTTTTGTGAGGTCAGGAGACTCAAGGGTTCGCACCCCGGAGACTCCGGTGGGAGAGAAACTCCGGCCCAAAATCTGGCCCAGACTCCGGGGAGTGTACAGAGAGCATCTGGAGGCTGCCCGGAGTCCTGCCCGGAGTCTGGACCCCGAAGACTGATGACCCACAAGTATAGGGGATCACAACAATCTTCGCGGGTAGTATTACCCAATTTATTGATTTGACACAAGGGGAGCCAAAGAATACTTGCAAGCCTTAACAACTGAGTTGTCAATTCAGCTGCACCTGGAAATAGTTCTTGCTCACAGAATTTTATCAGTAGCAACGGTTTGTAGTAGCAACAGCAAAGCAACAACAGTAGTAAAATAGGAGCAATAGTAACAGTAGCAGCAAATAGTACGATATGAGTGCGGTAGGTATAGGGATGGATGGACGGGCGTTGCATGGACGTGTCTAAACATGTAAATTAAAGATCTAGGGCATTGCAGATAAATAAGAATAAGCATCCAAGTACTAAATAATCATAGGCATGTGCTCCATATATAGTCATGCGTGCTCGCAATGAGAACTTGCACAACATCTTTTGTCCTGCCAGCCCGTGGTAGCGGGTGTTGGGGATATGCTATATGGGTATCCTCATAGCATGTCTCTTATCTGGATAACCCGGGTGGCCCACAGTTGGTAGCATGGCCCATGGCCTGCTGGGCGGCCCAGTTAGATGGATCTAGAAGGGAGGCCCATGCAGGAGAAAGGAAGGCTACGGTGGAGTCACCGACGTACCCGAAGCCTTGGAGTGAAAGACACACTAAGACTAGTTGTAAGTAGTGTAGGACTCTGTAACCTGTCCTGCTAGGACTTTTCCCTATAACCCTAGGACCTGGTGACTATATAAGTCGGGCCTATGGGAGCCTTTAGGGCACAACCCTAAAAAATCCCTGTAACTCGGCGTATTTCCCTTATAGTGATTTATAGCAGGAGTAGGATTCCGCCACCGTTGTGGGATCTGAACCTGGGTAAGATGTGTTACCTCGTACCCGTCACCCATCCGCCTTACCCCACGTATCTAAACACGCACTGTGAGGACCCCTCCATGGCGTACTCGTCGGCAATACCACGACAGTTGGCGCCCACCATGGGGCAAGAGGCGCTTCAGGATCTTCAGCGGGCGAGGACCAAGGTCTTCGCGGTAATCGGCGAAACCGTAGCCATCGGTCGTGTTCTATTCTCCGGAAACGTTTCGATCGTCCCTCCCGACGAGTTCTGGATCCCGGCGAAGACGAACCCTACACGATGCTCGATCGTCCCCATCGGAGATATCCACCTCTTCATCGGCGAAACCGACTTGGGCACTAGTTCCCTGGAGTCGGAGGAGCATCAAGACCCGCACGGACCGCCTACGGGCAGGATACGTCCGCAGAAGGATTGATGTCGGATCTCTCTTTGGAGTTTGCCGGCAAAGATCGGAAAAATTCAAGGCCCACCCAAACCGCCCCTGTGGAGGATATAACGGTGGAAGATCACTGCAAGTCCGCCGGCTTCGTCCGCGCGTCTAGACAGCAGAGATCCAAGTTCGTCAGCGTGGTTACCATCTTTGATCTGGCGTGTTGCGTTCAGAGAGAGGGCAAAAACCCCTACGATTACCTTACCAGGTGGCTCCGTATACGGGCCGATCTGGCCCATTACCCCAATGATGATGCTATGTATCACTTTGTGGAAGGACTAGACCAAGGTACACTTCTCTGGCATTCTCTAAGGCGGCAGCACGCTTCAGGACGCCTCACCTTCGAAAGCATGGTGAACACCGTCAACAACTACGCGGAGGCTGAGGAGGCAGCTTAGACAGCTCTTGTGCTCATTGACGGAGCGCCATCGCTTTAGCCACCGCCACCACCGCCTCCCGCCGCCAATGCCGCAGCTGCACCACCACCTCCAGTAATCTTCGCTGTTGTTGCACCTCCACCCCCCGTCATCGAGGAAGCCCCGGCCCCCTCCGACTCCATGATCGACGCGCTCTACGTCGACTCCGTGATCGACGCGCTCTACTTCGCAGTTTCAGAGGAGATAGATTTCAGTCCGGAGGAGCTAGACTCTGCCATGCAGGAGATGGAGGAGGATTACAAGCGCGGCGAGCAGGCCAACAACGCCGTCATGTCCCGAGAGGTGTTCGTCACCATTGGGACGGCGATGGATGAAGATAAACCCAGAAGAGCTCCGCCTATAGGGCTAGACAAGGGGAAGGGACCACTTGTTGCTGCCGACATTGATCGTGCAAAGGACATGCCCCCTCGGCCTAACCCAGTGCAGCAGCCACAGGAACTCGGCACCGGTCCGAGAAACAACAACACCGCAAACCCGCCACCTCCGGCATCTACGTCCGCTGCTGCCCAAATCACTCCAGCTGATAGAGTGATGTACGACAATCTCCTCATCGAGCCTATGACCATGGCTCATATTCGCAATGTAGTCCAGCTTGACGAGAAGCGCCAACAACTGCTAGAGGAAGCGCAGACCATCGTGGAGAACTCACACAGCTAGATCGAGATCTGGCCAACGCGCAAAAGTCAACAGAGAAAGCTAGAGCAATGGAGGCCGAGTACAAGAATCTACTACAGCAGCAGAAGGCCAAGAAATCTTCGGCTCGCGTCATCAACGATCCTGGTGTACGGCGAAACCTAGGATGGGCCCCCTCGAAGCCGGCACAAGCCAAGCCATACATTGACAGCGAAGGCAGGCAGGTGATGCCCACTCCTCTCCTCAACCTCGCCGTCGCCAAGACCCTTCTGGAGCAGGATAGATCACCCGAAGTGGTGAACCAGGTCTATGACCTAGTGGCCAAGGCTATAAAACAGCAGGAAAAGGCCACCTCTCAGAGGCTTGAGTCCGACCCAGCGTTTTGCCAGTCTAGCCAGCATAAGCCGCCAAGGGATAGATCTCCTCTTGATGTCGGGTCTCAGACGGGTTCGTCAGAACGAAGACGGAGGGATGCGCGCAACCGGAAGGATGCTATCCCCATATCCTCTAACCATGGAGACAAGGCCCAACCTCGTCGCCCATCTCCACCGCCCCGTCCCCCCCCCAACATCGCGAAGATACCAAGGCTCACCGTCACACGGATATGCCTCTGCCAAGGCAGAGCGGCTTCATCATCCGCGACAACGCGGAGCAGACCCGTCATGACGGAGAGCACAACCAAGGACATAAGAGCAGGTCGCGCCACAACCCTTCGCGTCCGATAAGCAACCGTGACAAGCGTGAGGCGTCGCAGGAGGGTAACAGCAAGAAGGCTAACCCACCGCCACCTCCGCCTCTGTCGCTGCCAAGAATCCACCATGGCGGAGGAGGCCCGCATTGTTCACGCAGCCCATCCCCTGATGGCAAGAAGAAGAAAAGAAGTCTGGAGCCATATGATGCATGTTCGCGTCTGGACAAGATCCACGAGGCCCGGGAAGGACCATACCTAGGACCACATTGCTTTGGACCTGTAATACGGTCCGCAACTTACCCCAGACCATCAAGCCCTATGAAGGCACCGCCAAGCCAGCTACATGGTTGTAGGACTACGGCAACACGGTGGAGATTGTTAGGGGTAACCCCAACATCGTCGTCAAGTACCTCCCATTGATGTTGGCAGGCACGGCCCGTCAATGGATTGATGACTTACCGGAAAGATCCATCTGCAATTGGTTGGACATGCAAGAAGCATTCAACAAGAACTTCGAAGGTACGTATAAACGTCACTGCACTGTTGGCGATCTACAGCGGTGCGTGCAAGATAAAGACGAGACATCCCGCGCATACCTCTCTCGCTGGCTGGATATGAAGAATTCTTGCATAGGAGTGCATGCTCAGACCGCCATGGCCGCCTTCATCGACGGGTTGGAAAGGGGCACGTTGCTCCGACCTAAGCTAAAGTTCTTGCAGGACAATCACCGGCTAGATCTGAACCAGATGATTCAGTTGGCCGGTGAGTTCACAGTTGCCGACGACGATGCTCGCGGCTCCCTGCCGGCAACGGCCGTTCCAACCCAGGCTCAGAGGAACAACAGCACAAAGAAGAAGACACCGCCAGAAGAGAACCAAACCCTTGACATGGTCTCTATGACTTTTGTAGGGCGAGGCGATGGCGGACAACATGGCCGAGGACGGGGAGCTAGTCGTGGGCAGCAGCGAGGCAGTGAAACTACCTCGGCAACGCTCCGTGTTCCCTAGACCTATGAGGAGTACCGCGATATGCCGTGCCTCGTACACCTTGATGCCAACAGCAAGGCCACCCACACCAATCGCCACTGCAAGTTTTTCAACGACCTCAAGGAGGACCCGGAGTCCGGCTACAAGCAAAATCGGAAGAACAGACCGTGAGGCAAGGGCAAGGGGAAGAAAAGGGAGGAGGAGTCCAAGGATTCAAGTGACATGGACGAGGACGTTGACCCCAAGCACGCCGACAAGAGCGACGACAAAGGCAAGAACCCCTTCGAGAAGAAGGCAGAAGTTTTCCATACTTTCCTTGGCACCCCCACCATCCGACAACAGAAGACCTCCATGAGGATATTGATGGCCACTCTACCCCCAGTTCCCCAGTTCCTGCGCTGGTCAGAGATTCCAACTACTTGGGACAGGAAGGATCACCTAGACCTCATACCTACGGAGAACCAATACGCCATGGTCATCAACCCCCTGATTGACGGCAATGAGTTCACCAAATGTATGGTGGATAGTGGAAGCAGCATCAACATCATGTACCTGGATACGTTGTAGAAGATGAACTTGACAGAGGCAAACCTAAGGCGGACCAATACCATCTTCCATGGCGTAGTTCCTGGTCGGGAGGCTCAGTCCCTTGGATGTATCACACTTCAAGGGTCTTTTGGTGATGTTAATAATTACCGCCAAGAACGCATGACCTTTGAGGTGGTCCCCTTCAAGAGCGTGTACCACGTCATATTCGGTCGCGACATATTCCACACCTTCATGGCCAAGCCATGCTTCGTCTACAACAAGCTCAAGATACCCGGACCACACGGTGTCATCACCGTATCCAGAAGCTTTACCAAAGCAAGGGATTTGCGAGATTGGAGAGGCAGCCTACGCAGAAGCTGTCCTCTACAGCGAAGAATTCAAGGAGATCCAGAGCAAGGTCGATGCCTCGGAGATGCCCGCGTCGAAGAACCAGATTTCTGACTCCGCCCCAGCATTCAAGGCCGCCATCGAGACCAAGCCGGTGGAACTTGTGGTAGGCGATGCCTCCAAGATCACTGCCATTGGGACTGTTGGGGAGGTGACCCCGAATAGGGTCAAGACAGGGGAAGATAAAAGGAGTCTCCCTTGTCATATGCCGAGTTACTGTTGATATTGGCCGAGTCATGTAAAGGTCAGCCGAGATAAGGACGGCCATAACACCTATGGAAGGAGCAATGCCTTACCCGGCCGACATATGAGTTAAGTCAGCCGAGTGAGCCCGAATAACTTGAATGCAGGTGAAGTCCGAGCCGAGTTATGTGAGACAGGGCCGAATAACGTGAAGCTTGCAGGAAAAGGAGGTGCCTATAGTCAAACCAAAGTCACGGGCTAGGAAGAATCTAAACAGAGCCAAGCACAAAGGACAAGGAGCAGAGCAGCAGAAGGGCAGAAGGAGGTCACGGAGGTGACAGTCATGGAGCCCGAGGCGCGCAGGTGGGGTTCTCTGGAACCTTGCCATTATTAGAAGGGGGACACGGAAAGGAGGTCGCCGAGTTATTATATTTGGATAAGCATATTCCTCGAATATTCTTGCCACGTCAGCACTAGAGGATCCAAGGCACCCCTTTATAAGGGGAGGCGCAGGATCCAGAGGGGGCATCGATTCATTCTACGCCATAAGGCTTGTGTAGTTCTTCTCTTCTTCCTAAAAACAGCTCGAGGAGCACTTGTAGCACAAGAGAGGAGAAATAAAGATCTGCTTGTTAGTCATTTGAGTGTAGAAGTAACTACATCTTCCCTCCCCGGATCCCTCTAGCATCCATTGGCCCCATACTTTAGCCTACCCATGGCATCTGCCGTGCCACCACCACGACAGTTGGCGCCCACCGTGGGGCCAGCAGCGGTGCTAGCTGGAGTCAAGATCCGGACGGGAAACTTCATCCACACCAACGAGCGCGTTGTCTCTGGTTTAGTCTAGAGATTTGATCTCTGTGACTATGTCAGCGATAACGCAGGCAGCTTCCGGAGAAAAGCTCCACCGCGCAACAGCGTCTTCATCAACTTGGGCACGCACCAGATCTACGTCAGCGTCGACACCTCCTGTGTTTATCCTCACCTAGTTATTGATGCAGAAGAGCCTCCCCTCAGCGTTGCGAATGGTCCGCGTGGAGCACGCCCCATCGGCAGCGTCGAGGTGATGGTCACGGCCGGGGCACAGACAGCAGCAGCAGGTGCCGGATCAAGCAAGGAACCGACGGCGGGAGGATAGGTGATCACAAAGCAAGCAGCTCCATAACCTACCGAGGTAGATCCGTCAGCAGCCAAGCCAGCCGAGGTGCAGGAGACAACCCCAAAGGCAGCAAGGGTAAGATGGCCACCTCTGGAAAGACCAGTAAATATTCTCCAGGCAACTATAGATAATGTAACCACGCCGGTAGCACCGATACTTGATCCTGCTAATGCTCACGCTAAGTTAGAAGAAACTAGGCAGAAAGTACTGGTAGAGGCAAAAAAGGTGTCGGCCTTGCGGGAGTCCTTAAACAGGACTCTGCGAGAGTATGCCAAGGCAAATAAACTAGATGTTGCCCCCGAGCGGGTAGATGAATTACGATTGAGAGGAAAAAACCTCATGAATGATATCAACGAAACGCATGAGACTCATAAGGCAGATTCAGTTGATCTAGGCTTGCCGAGGTATAGCACCCCGGCAAAGAACCTAAGGGCGGCAAATGCCGTAGCATTGGAGTTAGAAGGATTAACCGGCGAAGCCCGGCAGAAACAACAAGAAAGAGTGAATGAGCTGGTACGCATTGCGAACCAGCAGAATGAAGAAATGCTTAGGGCTGACCCGGCAAGACCTGGAGCCTCGCGTATGGTTCATTCGGCTGGAGCAGCGCCCGCCCTATGGGTGGCAGCCGCATCCTCACCCGGAAACAACGCACGAAAAGATAGAGCAGTAACTTCAGGAAAAAGAAATAAGCAAATTGTTCCGTATGATCCGGCAATAGCCAGAAAAGTCAATGAGAACAGAGGCAATGGGAGCCGAGGTAACAGTGGTGAGAGAAACCCTGGTCGTGCCAACAAAGGCAACAAAAGCCGAGGTATTGGAGACCTCGGAAGGGGGAATCGTGAGAATGATATCCTGGCAGAAGGAAGGAGGGACCCGCCTCCCAATCCCCAGCCGAGGTATGAACCTCGGCAAGAACGAGAAGTAAGACCAACTCACCAAAATCAGGCAAATGAGAGGTACAATGATGGTTACTCAGATATGGAGTATGCAGGGAATGGTGGAATGTAGGAGAGAATCATGTACAGAAACTTGCCATCAAATGATGCAAGATTAAAGCTGGACAAGTTGTACCGGTCCGAGTTGTTAGAGGAGCAGGGTCCGCCAGGTCCGGCATGTTTCGGACCTCGGATCATGGGCGAGCCACCAGTGCCGAACTTTCAGCTGGCGAGGGGCACGAAAACATACAATGGGAGCACCAAACCACAGGATTGGTTAATTGACTATGCTACTGCAGTAAAGATAGCTGGTGGAAACTTGCGATGGGCGGTAAGATATGTCCCGTAGATGCTGGAAGGACCAGCCAGAGTATGGCTAAACAATCTGCCAGCAGGTTGTATCAACTGTTGGTTAGATTTTGAAGAGATGTTTGTCAACAACTTCACCAGTACTTACAAAAGACCAAACAGGCCACAGCAGCTCTCTATGTGCAAGCAAAGGCCGAATGAGACAGATAGAGAATTCTTGACTCGGTGGTGTAACCTTAGAAACTCATGTGAAGGAGTTATAGAATCTCAAGCAATACCTTGGTTCGCTCAAGGCTGTCGATACGCCAGTGTTTTGTGGCAGAGGTTGCAAAGAGATATTCCGACCACCTTGGCAGAAACCATCAGGATAGCAGATTCATATGCTTTGGGGGATCTGACACAACCAGAACTGATGTCGGCATAACATCGAGAGCATCAGGATCAATATGCAAGAGATGCAGCCGGATCATCGAGACGCAACGAGTTCAGAGGTAGAAGAAGAGGAAAGACCGGATTACAGATATGCCTCCAATCAGGTGGCAGCGGTAGTGCAAGATCAGCCAAGTCACGGAAACAGTCAGCGGCAAAAAAATGGTCCTCAGCAATGGACACCAAGGAATGAAGGGAAAAGACAGTGGACACCGGAACAAAAGAAGCAGTGGCAGGAAAGGTCGAAGTACACATTTGAATCCATGTTGGATCAACCGTGTAAATTTCACACTCCAAACCTGGCCAAGCTGGCTAATCATATAACTCGGCAATGCGCCTGGATAAAAAATGCAATGGGGAACCCGGCGGGTATGCAAGTGCCTTCTCATCAAGCGCATCAGCAGCAACAACCACAGTTGACTGGGGAGAATGCACAGCAGTTAATGTTACCCCCTCCTCCCCTGAGGTATGATAACTCGGACCGGAGAGATGCAGTGCATCAAGTAATGAATCAAGGTTAGGATGAAAGGACAAACCCCAGAAATAATGGACGTAATGATTACAGGGAACATCATCAGTCATATTGTGTGTTCACAACTGAACAACAAGACAGGCAAAGTGTATAGCGCATGCATATGGAAGTAAATGCAGTTATGCCGGCAGTACCAAGATATGTGCCTTGGTCAGATCAGGAAATAACCTAGAGCATAAAGGACCACCCAAAAATAATTCCGAATCCAGGGTCATACGCACTCGTACTAGATCCGACATTTGTAGGGCCCAACATTAATGTGAAATTTTCAAAAGTACTCATTGACAATGGGAGCGGTATCAATATCATGTACAAAGATATGATGCGTAAACTCGGAATAGCGCAGAATATGCTGCAGTCCACAAGAACCACATTCCATGGAATAGTGCCGGGACTTTCGTGCGAACCCATTGGGAAAGTCCGAGTAGATGTATTATTTGGCACAAGGGAGAATTGCAGAGCGGAAAATTTGGAGTTTGAAGTGGTGGCCTTAGGAAGTTGCTATCATGCTTTACTCGGACGTCCAGCGTTGGCCAAATTCATGAGCAGCTCCCACAACACTTACTTGAAAATGAAGTTACCCAGACCACAAGGGGTGATAACAGTAGCAGGAGATTACAGGAAGTCGATGGAATGTGCCTTGGCCGGGTCAAACCTGGCCGAGTCATTGGTGATTGCAAGAGAAAAAAGAAGGATTCAGGAGGTCGCGGCCCTCGCTCAGTCAGCACAGATGAATATGCCGGCATTAGCCAACCCACATGGAAGTGTTTCGTTCCAGCCGACTAAGGAGACAAAAAAGGTCCAGATAGATGAGCAGTTCCCAGAGCGCACCATCACGATTGGTGCCGGCCTAGATGCCAAAAAGGAAGGCGAGCTCACCAACTTCCTCCGTGAGAATCGGGATATCTATGCCTGGTCCACTCAAGACCTGCAAGGTGTGCCGAGGGAGTTGGCTGAGCACTCTTTGCATGTAAGGCCAGGAGCAAGGCCGGTGAAGCAACCTCTCCGCCGCTTCGCCAAAGACAGGAGAAAAATAATAGGGGATGAGATAGCTCAGCTCCTGGCGGCCGGGTTCATCATGGAAGTGCTTCATCCGGATTGGCTATCAAATCCAGTATTGGTATAAAAGAAAAAGGATGACCCAAATGTAGCCGTCGTATGGCGAATGTGTATTGATTACACGAACCTAAACAAGGCGTGTCCCAAAGATCCTTTTCCTTTACCTGACCAAGTCATTGATTCGACCGCTGGTTGTGAGCTGTTGTCATTTGTAGACGCGTATTCTGGTTTCCACCAGATACCGTTAAATCCGGACGATCAAATAAAGACTGCGTTTATTACCCCGTACGGGGCTTGTTGCTATCGCACCATGCCATTCGGCCTGCGTAATGCAGGAGCAACTTATCGGAGATGCATGAAAAAGTGTCTACATGACCAGATAGGAAAAAATGTACAAGTATATGTAGACGATGTAGTTATAAAAACCAAAGAGAGCAAAACACTACTGGACGATATTCGGCAGACGTTCGCAAACCTGAGAAGGTTCCAAATGAAGCTTAACCCGGAAAAATGTACCTTTGGCGTACCAGCTGGAAAATTACTCGGTTTTATTGTATCCAGCTGAGGTATAGAGGCAAATCCAACTAAAATATGAGCAGTTGAAAGAATGGAATTGCCGAGGTGTTTAAATGATGTACAAAAATTCACGAGCTGTCTAGCTTCACTGAGTCGATTTGTATGTTGGCTGGGGAAAAAAGCATTACCTCTCTATCAACTGATGAAAAAGTCCGATAAGTTCATTTGGACACCGCAAGCAGATAATGCATTCCATGAATTGAAAAATATGTTGGTCACAGCACCAATCCTGGCCTCTCCATTGTCAAAAGAGCCTATGTTGCTTTATGTAGATGCCACAAATAGAGTGGTAAGTGCGGTGGTTGTTGTGGAAAAGAATGAAGATGATAAATTAATACAAAGTCCGGTATATTACCTAAGCGAGGTACTATCGGCCTCCAAACAAAACTACCCACACTACCAGAAATGGCCTATGGATTGTACATGTTGGCGAAAAAACTTAAACATTACTTTGAAGAACATCCGATCAAAGTGATCTGTGAAGCGCCCATAGCCGAGATATTGAGCAACAAGGATGCAAGCGACCGAATAGCAAAATGGGCAATCGAATTATCACCTTATGCTCTGAATTCGATAGGCGAGATGCAATCAAATCTCAGGCAGTGGCCGACTTCTTTGTGGATTGGGCCGAGGTACAATATGAACCACCGTTACCAGATCTGGATTATTGGATAATGCATTTCGATGGATCCAAGCTGAGAAATGGCTTGGGAGCAGGGATAGTGCTGACCTCACCGAAAAAAGATCAGTTGAAATATGTACTGCAAATACATTTCAGTGCATCAAACAATGTAGTCGAATATGATGCACTTGTCCATGGATTAAAGGTGGCAAAAGAAATTGGTATACGTCGGATCCTATGTTACGGGGATTCCGATTTGGTAGTACAGCAAGTATCAGGCAATTGGGACGCACTAGATGCGAATATGGCCCTATATAGGTTCCATGTCCAAAAATAAGTGGATACTTCGATGGATGCGAGTTTCACCATATACCTCGGTTGGAAAATGACGCCGCTGACACATTGTCAAAACTCGGATCAACTAGGCAGTCAATTCCCCTAGGAATCGCCCTAGAGCACCTGAGAAATCATCGATTATACAGTCCCCGGAATCCGAATCCATTCATATCTCGGCAGAATTAAAAGAAGGGAGTGTGCCAATGGAAATTGACAAAGAGTGCAACCCAGGCTCTCTGAAAGTGAACCTGGCCATCGCACGAATAAATACAGAAGGATTCAAAGCTGTTATGTCGGCAGAAAACATGGAAATCGACAGTGAAATTGTCCCAGAGAAAACCATACCGACATGGGCGCAACCCATATTCTCCTTCCTCAAGGATGCAATCTTGCCGAGTAATGAGGTACTGGCTAGACAGACAATAAGAAGAGCAAAAGCTTACACAATCATAAACAATGAGTTGTACAAGCGAACCGTCACAAGTGTGCTACAGATATGTGTTGACTCGGCAAAAGGCCAGGAAATACTCCTGGATATACATCACGGAGAATGTGGGCATCACGCATCGTCCAGAGCATTAGTAGCCAAGGCATTCAGGCATGGATTTTATTGGCCGACGGTGTTAAAAGAGGCAAAAGAGCTGGTAGAAAAATGTAACGGTTGCCAGAGATACGCTAGCAAGATTCATATGCCATCATCTGAATTAAAGACAATACCAATCACTTGGCCATTCTTTGTATGGTGCCTAGATATGGTAGGCCCGTTCAAGTCAGCCCGAGGTGGAATGACTCACATTCTATTCATGGTGGATAAATTCACAAAGTGGATGGAGGTAAAACCTATAAGAAAATGTGATGGACAAACAGCAGTGAAATTCCTCAAAGATATCATCTTGATATATGGTTATCCACACAATGTTATTACAGATAACGGCACAAATTTTGCTGAAGGAGCCTTTGCTAGGTTCTGCCAAGAGAAGCACATAAGACTAGATGTTGCCTTGGTGGCTCACCCGGCATCAAACGGGCAAGTAGAAAGATAAAATGGACTGGTATTGTTCGGAATAAAACCTCGGCTCGTTGAACCTTTGCAAAGGTCGGCGGGATGTTGGATCGAGGAACTGCCAGCAGTACTGTGGAGCCTCAGGACTACACCGAACATGTCGACAGGGTATACCCCATTCTTTCTGGTCTATGGGGCAGAAGCTGTGCTTCCAGCCGACATAATGCATGATTCGCCATGGGTGACCCAGTACACGACTGCCGAGGTAAATGAGGTAGCCCGGCAAGACGACGTCGATTTACTAGAGGAGGCAAGGGAATTGGCACTATCAAGATCAGCTATTTATCAGCAAGACCTACGACGATATCACAACAAGAAAGTCAATCCAAGAGTGTTTAAAGAAGGAGATTTGGTTCTTTGGCTAGTGCAACGCACAGCCGGCATGCACAAACTATCACCCCCATGGGAGGGGCCATTCATCATGAGTAAAGCATTGCACAATGATGCATATTACCTAATCGATGCTCAGTCACCAGAAAAGAACAAGGCAACAAAGTCGGCGAAGAATCGAAAAGACCATGGAACATAGCTTTACTTCGTCCATTTTACTCATAGGATCCATCTATGGTGCATTGTAATATGACGCTTCAAGTCGAAGTATAAACCGTGTATTAAACCTCGGCACCTCGAGCAGTAACTCGGGGACTGCCCTATGTTATTTCTTATTCTGAGTTATGTATTAAAACCTCGGCACCTCGAGCAGTGACTCGGGGACTGCCCTATGTTATTTCTTATTCTGAGTTATGTATTAAGCCTCGGCACCTCGAGCAGTGACTCGGGGACTGCCCTATGTTATTGCTTATTCTGAGTTATGTATTAAACCTCGGCACCTCGAGCAATGACTCGGGGACTGCACTATGTTATTCCTTATTCTTAGTTATATGTTAAACCTCGACACCTCGAGTAGTGACTCGGGGACTGCCCTATGATATTCCTTATTCTGAGTTATATGTTAAACTTCGGCGCCTCGAGCAGTGACTCGGGGACTGCCCTATGATTATTTCTTATTCTGAGTTACGTATTGAACCTCGGCGCCTCGAGCAGGGACTCGGGGACTGTGTCGTGTTATCTCTTATTCACGAATTATATGTTAAGTTTCAAGACCTCGGGCAGGGACTCGCAGACTTCACCATATTATCCCTTATCTGGGATCATGCATTAAACCCCGGCGCCTAGAGCAATGACTTAGGGATTACCCCGTAATATTCTCTGCATTAACCCATGAAATATATTTCGGTGACAGTTTGCAACTCGGAGATGACCACATGGTCCAAGGTAACTCTTTGAGCACACGCAAGAACTCGATAGCCCAAGTGATAACTCGGGGACTAGAGGGTATAATCGACTATTTGTCGCCAGACACATAAAAGTTCCATAGCTCGACAAATGAGGATCTCTCAGGATAATGCAAAGTAATAATGATTACCATCATTCATGCCTTAGCAGCAAAAACAAAAAAAAGTCCGCATCACAAGCCATACGATTGTTCCATAGACATCATACGCCCGGCATACCGGGGACTGGAAATAACTTAAGAGGTTCTTTGAACATAAACAGCGAAAAGGGCCAAAGCACCCTTAAGGGCCAGCAGCATGATCTGGGGCATCGGGAGCGGCTATCTTGGCTGATGGCGGCGTGACCTCGGTCTCCTGTGCAGGGGCATCTTCAGGAACGGGGCGCTCCGAGGTAGACGGCGCCTCAGCCGAAGTTACTTCTCCTTCAACAAAAGCGATAGTAGCCTCGGGGGAAATCCTGGGCTGCTGAGAAACATTAGCTTGAGATTGAGAGTGCCCAGTCCCCTTGGAAGATGATAGCGCACCATCGTCCCCATCCGAGCTTGCATTAGAGTCATGGGAGTTGTAAGAGTCACCCTCCGCCTCATCCTCGCTGGCCGAATCATCATCAAAGGCGTCTTCAATCTCGACGTCATCCGCTAGATTAGAAAGAAAACTCGGCCCTTCAATCCAATTGTGCACATTAGCGTACTCAACCAGCTGAAAGGCATGAGCTTGGCGGCGAGCGACGAATTCTGGATCCTCAACCCAACGAGAGCCAGTGCGCAAATTTATCAGACTATCGAGTGAAATGTCCTCGTACCAAGACAGAACGGCTGTAAGTGCCATGTCAGCACCAGCCCTTCCAGCGGATTCCCTCCAGAGATTTAACTGGGTCTAGGATGCCATTAATCTTTCCAAAAGTATCTTGATCTCGTTGATATCAGGAGTTCCAGAAGTATTCGGCCAGAGAACATGGTAGGCCCGAATGGCTGCTTGCACCAAATCCCTGCCCATAATCTTCATTGGCCCAATAGCAGCACCAACGACAACCAAGAAGTCTTCCATTGAATATTCTGGACTCGAATTTGCGGGGACACCTCGGTGCTGGCGAGCAGAAATCACTGCTCTAGAGCTCACGGTCCTAGCTTCCGGAAAATGATCTACGCAAAATAAAGGTATATCAGTTAAAAGTAAGAAAGAGAAGAAGATAAATCGGCCACGATCAGAAACTTACGATGAATATTACTCAACATTTTCTGGAGATCCTGAGTCCAGTCAACCTTAGTCTTCTCAAAGCGAGTGATTTCCTTGCTCATTGTCCGATTCTTCAGTTCGGCAGCCTCGAGGAGTTCTTTATCTTTCTGCAGTTGCAGACTCAGCCGATTCTTCTCTTCAGATAATTCCTGATCAACTTTCTCTAACTCGGATTTCTGAGAAAGCTTCAGAGATGCAACCTCGGCACGTAACCGGGTTATCTCGTCATCTTTCTCTTTCAGTTGTGCCGAATGAGTGGCGGCTTGCTCTAAAAAATGCAGCATCATATCAGGCATGGGTATGCATTCTTGATGC
Organism: Avena sativa; assembly: GCA_916181665.1. Lineage (NCBI taxonomy): Eukaryota > Viridiplantae > Streptophyta > Magnoliopsida > Poales > Poaceae > Avena > Avena sativa. Next base: position 236,496,864 of record OV702293.1, on the reverse strand, counting down.
GACACTGCAAATGTTTGTAACTCGGCTATACCAAAGCCAGAAGGTTATAAGAAACCCAAGATAAATCGCGAACAAAAATCAATAGAGGAAAAGAATAACTAACCTTCTAGAGCCTTGACCTTCTTGTTAAGAGGGATATTAAGATTATTGATATTACCTGCTTACCGGCAAAAAATGGGTTAGCACCTCAAGTTGAAAATATTATGAACTTACGGGACAATACCAAGATTTGTTAAGTTACCAGTCTTCTTCACTACGGGGAGAACTTTCTCATACTTCTCTTCCAATTTCTTATGCGCAAAAAGCAACCTTTGGAATTCGACTATTCGTCGATCATGGGCAACCTAAGTGCCAAAATGAATTAAACAGTTAAACATTCAAAGCTAAGACAGATCCGAATCAAGCAAAGCTTAACTCGGATCTAGGAGGCTGGATATTCAAAGCTAAGACAGATCCGAATCAAGCAAAGCTTAACTCGGATCTAGGAGGCTGGATATTCAAAGCTAAGACATATCCGAATCAAGAAAAGCTTAACTCGGATCTCGGAGGCTGGATATTCAAAGCTAAGATAGATCCGAATCAAGCAAAGCTTAACTCAGATCTAGGTGACTAGGTATTCAAAGCTAAAACAGATCCGAATGCAGCAAACCTTATCTCGGACCTAAATGGCTGGATAATCAAAGCTGAGATACATCCGAATTCGGTAACTCTTAACATGGGATACCGATGAACCACGATGAATCAAAGTCATACAAGAAATTTACTCGGAAAGTAACGCACTTAAGCCTAACAAAGCTTCCAAACGAACAACAAATTATTCGGTTGCAAGCTTCGGGGACTAGGGTATATATGAAAGGTTTCGCAGCATAGTAAATCAAAATTTTCTACGGAAGCGAACAGAGGGAAAGCCAAGATCTAATCTAGGAGATGCAAACAACGAGAGAGATTGGATTAGATCTTCATACCCTTGAAGATTCGCACAGCGGAACGTTCGTCGGAACGTGGGTGATGTAGTCGTACTCGCTTCTCCTCCTCGCGATCCGATCCGATCTAGCACCACAAGTGGCGGTGCCTCCGTGAGATGCACACGTGCAGCACCTCGACGTCTCCTCCTTCCTCGGACCAGCAAGTATGGTGGAGAGATGGATTGGATCTACAGCACGACGGCGTGGTGTATATGGTGGAGAATTTCTGCTGCAGGGCTTCGCCTACAAACAGTCGGGAGGGAGAGAGGAAGGCAGCAGGGCTACTAGGGCTTGGAGGGAGATGTGTGTTGGGGGGAGGGGGCGCACCAGCCCTCTATATATAGAGCGGGTGGCGGCGGCCAGCCCTAGCCCCTCCTCCAAGCCTATCTCTAGTTTAAACGATTTAAACTTATCCCCTTATCTAGAAATTCTATCCCTAGATTTAAACGAGTTAAATCTATCTAGAATCGGCTGGGCCCTATGGGGCCTTGTGCCCCTGGACCAATGCGGCCTGGACACTCCCTCATAGGCCCATGCCCCCTCCCGGAAGGTGGGACCATGTTGGCCCCCTTCCGGAATGTTCTAGAAGCTTCCGGTACAATACCGATTAATCCGGAACAATTCCGAACTCCAAAAACTGCACTGCCTTATATGAATCTTATTCTCCGGACCATTCCGGAACCTCTCGTGATATCCCGGATCCCATCCAAGACTCCGAACAAAAATTCATAAACCAAGTATCCAATCTATCCTAGCGTCGAGACACGTTAAGTGTGTGACCCTGCGGGTTCGAGAATATGTAGACATGATCTTCTATCAATAATCAACAGCAGGGTCTGGGCACCCATATTGATCATATCGGATGAACCACGATGCCAGGATTCAATCAATCCCATATATATATATTCCCTTCGTCTCGTGATATTTTACTTGTCCGAGATTCGATCGTCGGTATCGTCATACCTAGTTCAATCTCGTTCACAGCAAGTACTTTACTCGTTCCGTAATCCGATATCACTTTGTGATCAACTCCTTAACCACATGCTTGCAAGCGGTGTTGATATCGATTACCGAGTGGGCCCGAAGTATATCTCTCCGACTTGGGAGGGACAAATCCCATCTCGATACATACAACCCAACAGATACTTTCCGATCACCTGAGAGACACCTTTATGATCACCCTCTCATAGGATGACGTTTGATGACCTCAAAGCTTTCTTCCGATACCAGGGAGTTGTATTATCTCATGGTCCAAGGAATACAATATTTGACATAGGAAAAGCTTCGCAAAGATGAACACAATGACACGATCTAATTGCTTCGCTTAGTTTGGGTCTGTCCACCATATCATTCTCCCAATGATATGATCTCATTATCAATTGACAACTCATGTCTATGGTTAGGAAACCTTAACCATCATTGATCAATGAGCTAGTCCATAGAGGCGTACTAGGGACACGGTGTTGTTCACAAACCACACAAGTATTAATGTTTCCGCTTAATACAATTCTAGCATGGAATATAAACTTTATCATGAACAAGAATTATAATAATAACATCTTTATTATTGCCTCTAGGGCATAATTCCAACAGTCTCCCACTTGCACTAGAGTCAATAATCTAGTTTACATTTGGCAACAATCTCACACCCATGGCACTGAGGTGCTGATCATGTTTTACACGTGGAAGAGGTTTAGTCAATGGATCTGCAACATTCAGATCTGTATGTACTTTGCTGATCTTCAGATCTCCATCTGCTATATAATCTCGGATTATATGAAACTTGTGGTTGATATGCTTGGTCTTTGGATGATATCTTGGTTCCTTAGCGAGTGCTATGGCGCCAGTGTTGTCACACAATATCTCCAGTGGGTCCAATGCACTTGGAACCACGCCAAGCTCAGTGATGAAGTTTCTGATCCAAACTCCTTCACTTGACGCTTCTGCAGCAGCCATGTATTCCGCTTCTACTGTAGATCCCGCGATCATGCTTTGCTTGCAGCTTCTCCAGCTCACAGCTCCTCCATTCAAAATATACACGTATCCTGTCTGAGATTTAGAATCATCCTTGTCGGTGTCGAAACTAGCATCGATGTAACCTTTTACGACGAGCTGTTCATCACCCCCATAGACTAAGAACATTTCTTTAGTCCTATTTAGGTACCTTAGGATGTTCTTCACGGCTGTCCAGTGTTCCACTCCTGGATCACTTTGATATCTGCTCGTCAAACTAAGAGCATTGGACACATCCGGTCTAGTACACAGCATGGCATACATGATGGAACCTATGGCCGAGGCATAAGGCACTTTGCTCATGGCTTCCCTATCATTTACCGTAGCTGGACACTGAGCCTTGCTCAATATCTTACCTGACAACATAGGTACTGAACCTTTCAATGCCTTATCCATTCTGAACCTTTTCAAAACTTTGTCTAGGTATGTACTCTGGCTTAAAGCTATCAGGCGTCTTTGTCTATCTCTATAGATTTTGATGCCCAATATATAAGCAGCTTCACCTAGGTCTTTCATTGAAAAACACTTGTTCAAATAACTCTTCACATCGTTAAGCATGTTGATGTCATTTCCAATAATCAATATGTCATCCACATATAGTACCAGAAACGTCACCGAGCTCCCACTCACTTTCTTGTAGATGCAAGCTTCGTAGCAATTTGGAACAAATCCAAAGCTCTTGATCACTTGATCAAAACGAAGGTTCCAACTCCGAGATGCTTGCTTCAGTCCATAAATGGAACGCTGAAGTTTGCATACTTTATTAGCATCCTTAGGATCGACAAAACCTTCGGGTTGCATCATATACAACTCTTCATCAATGTTGCCATTGAGGAACGCAGTCTTGACATCCATCTGCCATATTTCATAATCATGAAACGCAACAATTGCTAATAAAATCCGAATGGACTTAAACATCGCTACGGGAGAGAAAGTCTCATCGTAGTCAACACCTTGAACTTGTCGAAAACCTTTCGCAACAAGCCGTGCTTTATAGACGGTAACATTACCATCCGCGTCCGTTTTCTTCTTGAAGATCCATTTGCACTCAACGGCCTTTCGGTCGCTAGGAGGGTCCACCAAAGTCCATACTTGGTTTTCGCTCATGGATCCCAATTCGGATATCATGGCTTCTAGCCATTTCTCAGAGTCTGGGCTCATCATCGCTTCCTCATAGTTCGTAGGTTCACTGTCTTCTACTAACAAGACAGTCAAGACAGGGTTGCCGTACCACTCAGGAGGGGCACGCGACCTTGTCGACCTGCGACGTTCAGTAGCAGCATCGTCCGAAGCTTCATGATCCTTGTCATTAGCTTCCTCTATTGTTGGTGCAGGCGGCACTGGAACAATTTCAGGTGCTGCGCTACTCTCCAATTCAAGAGAAGGTTCAATAACCTCGTCTAGCTCTACTTTCCTCCCACTCACTTCTTTCGAGAGAAACTCCTTCTCAAGAAAGGAACCGTTCTTTGCGACAAACACTTTGCCTTCGGTTCTATGATAGAAGGTATACCCAATAGTTTCCTTAGGGTATCCTATGAAGACGCATTTCTCCGCTTTGGGTTCGAGCTTGTCCGGCATCAACTTCTTGACGTAAGCTTCACATCCCCAAACTTTAAGAAACGACAACTTAGAATTAGCACCAAACCACAGTTCATACGGTGTCGTCTCAACGGATTTAGATCGAGCCCTATTTAAAGTGAATGCAGCGGTTTCTAATGCATAACCCCAAAATGATAACGGCAAATCAGTAAGAGACATCATCGATCGGACCATATCTAATAGGGTTCGATTCCGGCGTTCAGACACACCATTGCGCTGTGGTGTTCCGGGTGGCGTGAGTTGTGAAACGATTCCACTTGCTTTGAGATGCGTGAGAAAATCATAACTCAAATATTCGCCCCCACGATCGGATCGTAGAAACTTAATCTTTCTGTTACGATGGTTCTCCACTTCATTCTGAAATTCTTTGAACTTTTCAAACGTTTCAGATTTATGTTTCATTAAATAGACATACCCATATCTACTTAAGTCATCGGTAAAAGTGAGAAAATAGCGATATCCACCGCGCGTCGAAACACTCATCGGTCCGCATACATCGGTATGTATGATTTCCAACAAGTCCGTTGCTCGCTCCATCATACCGGAGAACGGGGTTTTGATCATCTTGCCCATGAGGCATGGTTCGCATGTGTCAAATGATTCAAAATCAAGAGACTCCAAAAGTCGATCAGAATGGAGTTTCTTCATGCGCTTTACACCAATATGACCTAGACGACAGTGCCACAAATAAGTAGTATTATCACTATCTACTTTGCATCTCTTAGCCTCAATGTTATGGATGTGTGTTTCATCCCTTTCGAGATTTAGAAGAAATAAACCATTCACAAGAGGTGCATGACCATAAAAGATGTTACTCATATAAATAGAACAACCATTATTCTCCGATTTAAATGAATAACCGTCTTGCAATAAACACGGTCCAGAAATAATGTTCATGCTCAACGCAGGCACATAATAACATTTATTAAGGTTTAAAACTAATCCCGAAGGTAAAACTAAGGTGAGCGTGCCGACGGCCATCACATCAACTCTTGATCCGTTGCCAACGCGCATCGTCACCTCATCCCTCGCAAGCCGCCGTCTATTCCGTAGCTCCTGTTTCGAGTTACAAATATTAGCAACTGAACCAGTATCAAATACCCAGGCACTACAACGAGGGCTAGTAAGGAAAACATCAATAACATGTATATCAAATATACCTTTGATGGTGCCAGCCTTCTTGTCCGCTAAGTACTTCGGACAGTTGCGCTTCCAGTGACCCTTGTCCTTGCAATAGAAGCACTCAGTGTCCGGCTTGTGGCCAGACTTGAGCTTCTTCTCAGCAGGGGCAACGCGCTTGCCGCCTCCTTTCTTGAAGGGCTTCTTTGCACCTTTACCTTTCTTAAAGGAGGGCTTGTTGACCATCAACACATGATTATCCTTCTTGATGTCCACCTCCGCAGCCTTTAGCTTTGCGAAGAGCTCGGTGATCGTATCAGTGGAACCAATCTGATTATGAGTCACTACAAAACTTTTGTAGCTGGGAGGGAGTGATTGCAGAACCCTGTCAATCTTGAGCTCCTCTGGAATATTGCAGTCCAGTTGCTCAAGGCGTTGAGTGTAGCCCGACATCTTAATGGCGTGCTCACTAACGGAACTCCCTTCCTCCATCTTGCAGTTAAAGAACTTCTCAGAGATCTCATATCTCTCAGAACGGGCCTGAGTCTAAAACATGGTTTTCGGCTCTTCGAGAATCTCAAAGGGCCCGGGATAGTTTTCAAAACGATTTTGAAGTTCCGGTTCCATAGCAAACAACATGGTGCTCTTAATCACACCATAATCATCTTTGCGCGACTGATAGACAGCTTTCTCATCAGCCGGGGGTTACCTAACGCTTTCTCAAGGACATAGTCTTTTTGTCCGCCAGACAGAATGATTCTTAGATTGCGGAACCAGTTGGTGAAGTTAGACCCATTGTTTCTAAGCTTTTCTTTCTCAGCAAAAACGTTGAAGTTGAAGTTGGACTTGGCCATGTGATCTACAGTATTTGCAAGTACAATTTAGACTATGTTCATGATAAATAGTTCAACTTAATCAAATTACTAGATGAACTCCCACTAAATTCAACATCCCTCAAGTTGTTTAGTGAACACGATCCAAATTCACCACACCTAATCTGATCATCACGAGAAGAGATGTGGTTTCAATGGTGGACAACGAAGTGTCGATCATATCATTCATATGACTCATGCTTAACCTTTCGGTTCTTGTGTTCCGAGGCCATGTCTGTACATGCCAGGCTCGTCAAGTTAGACCCAAGTATTTCCGCGTGTGCAAAACTGGCTTGCACCCGTTGTATGTGAGAGTAGAGTCTATAGCACCCGATCATCACGTGATGCTTGGACACGACGAACTTTCGCAACGGTGCATACTTGGGGAGAACACAGTTTTTATCTTGATCTTTAAGTGAGGAATCATCTTATAATGCTACCGTCGCGATCTAAGCATAATAAGATACATAAAAGGATAAACATCACATGCATATAACTTTATGTGACATGGTATAGCCAATCTTCGTGCAATGATCTCCATCTTGTGCGTTCCGGCATGATCTCCATCACTCCACCATGATTGCCTCCACCGTGAATAGCAACTACAACTATTGCTAACTACTTAGCGATAAAGTAAAGCTATTACATGGCGTATAAGAAGTTGACTCGCAGGTCATACACAATTATAAAGACAACCATATGGCTCCTGCCGGTTGTGTACTCATCGACATGCAAGTCGTGAAACATTACAAAACATGATCATCGCATACAATATACACATCACATCTTGGGCCATACCATATCACAGAAAACACTCTCTGCAAAAACAAGTTAGACGCCTCTACTTTGTTGTTGCATGTTTTACGTGGCTTATGGGAGTAGATGCTAAGAACAATTCTTACCTATGGAAAGCCACAACGGTGATATTATGGTTGCCAAACTCCGGTGTTAATCCCATGACAACTATAGTGAGAGAAACTGACATCCACCAGCCGCATGTGTGGTACAAGCCACACGTCAAGTGCGGAGCCGGTCTCGCGAACGACGTCGCGTAAGGTTGGCCTGGACCGCTTCAATCTCACTATCCCGCGTCATAAGAAGAACACAAACAAGAGGCTTGCAACATAAAACATCAACGCCTGCAACAACCATGTTGCGTTCTACTCGTGAATCACATCTACGCATAGATCTAGCTCTGATACCACTGAAGGGTTTCGCAGCATAGTAAATCAAAATTTTCTACGGAAGCGAACAGAGGGAAAGCCAAGATCTAATCTAGGAGATGCAAACAACAAGAGAGATTGGATTAGATCTTCATACCCTTGAAGATTCGGACAGCGGAACGTTCGTCGGAACGTGGGTGATGTAGTCGTACTCGCTTCTCCTCCTCGCGATCCGATCCGATCTAGCACCACAAGTGGTGGTGCCTCCGTGAGATGCACACGTGCAGCACCTCGATGTCTCCTCCTTCCTCGGACCAGCAAGTATGGTGGAGAGATGGATTGGATCTACAGCACGACGGCGTGGTGTATATGGTGGAGAATTTCTGCTGCAGGGCTTCGCCTACAAACAGTCGGGAGGGAGAGAGGAAGGCAGTAGGGCTACTAGGGCTTGGAGGGAGATGTGTGTTGGGGGGAGGGGCGCACCAGCCCTCTATATATAGAGGGGGTGGCGGCGGCCAGCCCTAGCCCCTCCTCCAAGCCTATCTCTAGTTTAAACGATGTAAACTTATCCCCTTATCTAGAAATTCTATCCCTAGATTTAAACGAGTTAAATCTATCTAGAATCGGCTGGGCCCTATGGGGCCTTGTGCCCCTGGCCCAATGCGGCCAGGACACTCCCTCATAGGCCCATGCCCCCTCCCGGAAGGTGGGACCACGTTGGCCCCCTTCCGGAAAGTTCTAGAAGCTTCCGGTACAATACCGATTAATCCGGAACAATTCCGAACTCCAAAAACTGCACTGCCTTATATGAATCTTATTCTCCGGACCATTCCGGAACCTCTCGTGATATCCCGGATCCCATCCGAGACTCCGAACAAAAATTCATAAACCAAGTATCCAATCTATCCTAGCGTCGAGACACGTTAAGTGTGTGACCCGGCGGGTTCGAGAATATGCAGACATGATCTTCTATCAATAATCAACAGCGGGGTCTGGGCACCCATATTGACTCCCACACATTCATCGATGATCATATCGGATGAACCACGATGCCAGGATTCAATCAATCCCATATATATATTCCCTTCGTCTCGTGATATTTTACTTGCCCGAGATTCGATCGTCGGTATCGTCATACCTAGTTCAATCTCGTTCACAGCAAGTACTTTACTCGTTTGTAATCCGATATCACTTTGTGATCAACTCCTTAACCACATGCTTGCAAGCGGTGTTGATATCGATTACCGAGTGGGCCCGAAGTATATCTCTCCGACTTGGGAGGGACAAATCACATCTCGATACATACAACCCAACAGATACTTTCCGATCACCTGAGAGACACCTTTATGATCACCCTCTCATAGGATGACGTTTGATGACCTCAAAGCTTTCTTCCGATACTAGGGAGTTGTATTATCTCATGGTCTAAGGAATACAATATTTGACATAGGAAAAGCTTCGCAAAGATGAACACAATGACACGATCTAATTGCTTCGCTTAGTTTGGGTATGTCTACCATATCATTCTCCCAATGATATGATATCATTATCAATTGACAACTCATGTCTATGGTTAGGAAACCTTAACCATCATTGATCAATGAGCTAGTCCATAGAGGCGTACTAGGGACACGGTGTTGTTCACAAACCACACAAGTATTAATGTTTCCGCTTAATACAATTCTAGCATGGAATATAAACTTTATCATGAACAAGAATTATAATAATAACATATTTATTATTGATTCTAGGGCATAATTCCAACAATATATGCTATAATTTGAAAAACTGACCAAACATCAACAGAAGCTCTCACCCCGTTCATCTTATCGCTTTCAAGAACGATATTGGCAGCCATATGCAAGCGACTGCTGATGTCGGAGAGCTGAAATGGCTGATTGCTCGGATTGCCCTCAAGCTGATCGGCAGCATTACAATTATTGGCGTATTCCACCAAAGAGCCGAGGTTGTTCCCGCTCTCGGTACGGGTCAGCACTTTACCTCGGACCCGTTGTGTAACCACCACCGCCGCGTGGCTCTTGTGGAGAGTAAGCTGAGTATCAGCGGTCGGGGTGACAATAGGCTTAGCAGAGGAAACCCCCTTGCGGAACGCATCAACGATGTTGGGTTGAGAGGAGTTAGCCGGCCCCTTCTAAGATGATGAAGGTATGGTAACAACAACCTTCTTAGCCTTAGAAGAGATGTCGGCAGGGGCCGCAACCTCGGCACTTGGAGTGGCATCTTTGGGGGCGGAGGAATTATGGTTTCCGAGGGCGCTGAGATGGTGATATCCTTGGCTGGAGTTAGAGTTGCAGTTGGAATTGTGGGGGTCAAAGGAATCTTGGGGGAAACTTCAGGGTTTGCAACAGAGGCAACATGTTCGGTAGGAGGATCTACTGACGGAGTTATATCGGCGTCAGCAATGGAGACCGCGGGTACATCTTGCCGAGGTGATGTCTGAGTTGGCGCAGGAGGAGAGTCAAAGTGAGCAGGAATAGGAGCTCGAGTATCTTCAGGAGGCGGAGGAGAAGGAAACCGAATTGTATGACTCGTCATACTCGGACCACTTAGCTTGACAGAAATAGGAGCGCTGCAAAAGCACAGAAAGTCGAATCAAAAGACAGAAAGAGAGAAACAAGAAATACAAATGAAAATGAACTCACCCAGTAACTCTGGGCATGGTTTTACGCTTCGGAAGGTGTTGGGCTGACTTCTTTGTTCGCTTCTTGGGAGCAGCTTCGGAAAGACCTACCGGAGCGGTACGCTTCCTCGAGGTAGCAGGAGGTTGGGAGGTGAGAGGCTTGGTGTCGTGCACCTGACCGGCCTGATTAGCTGGGAAAGTAGAAGCCGGAAATGCATAAGAGATAGGCATTGCGGCGACTACCTCAAGAATTTGGACGTCATCCGAGTCACCTTCCTCCCTGTGGGCCGAGGTCTTGCCATGGGCGCGAGCCGGAGCGACGTCCGACTTAGGAATAAACTCCTCCGAGTCAGGCTCCCCGCTGTCCGGGGTGTTCCGATTTGTGGTCCACGGGAAGTCCAGAACCTCGGCATCCTCGATCTTTTGCTCTGCAAATCTCTGCAAGAAACGAGACAAAGAGGAATTAGCAAAAGGAGTCACAAACGCGATTAGGAAGAAAAACACAAATGCGTAAACTTACCTCGGGAGGGGGATTCCCACGAGTGAACGGCTTCAGCCCCCAGGTCCAGTCCTTCGGCATATCAGTCTCGAAGATAGCTCGGACACGCTTGTAAATAAGATAGTCCTCAAGCTCAACCATTGAAACTCGGTTGGGATCGAGGGGACCGCTCATGTAACAGAGCTTGTGCGTGCGATGCTGGAAAGGGCAGATTCGGCTGCTGACGAAGGTGGTCATCAGATCCTCGCCGCGTAGCCCGGCGCGGATCAACTCCTTCAGCCGAATCTCGAAGGCCTCGGCCAAAGCATGGCTCTTCCTAGGGTTGTAATTCCAGTTCTTCTTGGAAGGGGGGGCGATGGAGAAGGCAGGGAGCCGAATCTTGTCTTCCTTTCCAGTGTTCTTGACATAGAAAAATGATCTATGCCACTTCTTGCAAGACTCGAGACCAGCAACACGAGGGGACTCGGATTTTCTCCGAGGTGTGATGGACGCAGCTCCACACTGGGTAAGCAACTTCTCAGAGGGGTGAAGGGATTTGTCTGGAACGACGTTAGATCGCATCTGGAAGAATTTAGACCATACGGACACAGACGGCCAGAGGCCGAAGTATCCTTCCGAGTCCGAGATAAAAGCGGATAGGGAGGCGATGGCATTAGCCGGAAGGTGATGCGGCTGAAGGCCGAAGTAATCGAGGAAATCCCTAGCGAAATCGCTAAGGGGAAGACCGAACCCGCGAGCAAAGTGGGACATGAAAACAACGTACTCGCCTTCGTTGAGTATAGGAGAAGATTCGTTGCCAGGTAAGCGACGGCTTACCTCGGCAGGAATCCGGCGAGTCCTAATCAGCCACTCGATCTCACGACGAGTGACGGAGGAACCTTGCCAGGAGCCCCGCTCTGGACTAGACGCTACGTCGTCGTCTTCAACGAGCGCGCCACTAACTGAACTCGACATAGGGTCGCCGGAGGAATCAACGGAAGAAGAACTAACAGCGGAGCAAGGCTTAGAGGCGCAGGGCCCTGTCGTGGTTCTAAGTGAGGACGGCGGTGGAGCGGAAAAGAGCCGCCACGGGAAATCTAGAAAACAGCAGATGCGTCTAGGGAGGGAGCCTAGCGATGGGACCGTAGAAAAATTTACCGGCGACGGCGCCGGAGCAAGCGCACGGCGATGAGGTCGACGGAGCAGATGAACTGTGGCCTCGCCGTCGAAGATATCGACAATGGCGCAACCACGGGAGCACGAGCAGACGCACGGGCGCGAGGAGGAAGAAGAGCAACGGTGAGCGAAGGGGAAAAGTGAACCCTCTAGCCCCGTTCCCCTCTTTATAACCGCGCAGCCCTGGTGGTAGTGGGATCATGCGTGCGAGCGCTAACCATGTAGATCGTGTGTGCGGTGGAACCGCTCGCGGCTGAGTGGAGCCACACCGAAGACCACACGACGCATGAGAGGATCAGGCCCCCTGACCGATGCTATACGCGAGGTGTAGCAGCGCCGACGCGACAGGCGCAGTAATCACTGTAGCTTGTTAGTGGGCACCGTAGAGGAACAAAAAACTAGATAAATAATGATGAGTGTTACACGTAGGACGAGGCGTGCACGAGAATCTGCGCGGATACCTCGAACAGGAAAAAGTAACTTGGAGATGAGGAGAAATGAATATTGGGAAACTGATGTGGCCCGGCCGAGGTTACGAGCAGGACCACACCAGCTTCGGGGACTAATGTTGGGGAGGTGACCCCAGATAGGGTCAAGACAGGGGAAGATAAAAGGAGTCTCCCTTGTCATATGCCGAGTTACTGTTGATATCGGCCAATTCATGTAAAGGTCGGCCGAGATAAGCACGGCCATGACACCTACGGAAGGAGCAATGCCTTACCCGGCCGACATACGAGTTAAGTCAGCCGAGTGAGCCCAAATAACTTGAATGCAGGTGAAGGCCGAGCTGAGTTATGCGAGACAGGGCCGAATAACGTGAAGCTTGCAGGAGAAGGAGGTGCCTATAGCCAAACCAAAGTCACGGGCTAGGAAGAATCTGAACAGAGCCAAGCACAAAGGACAAGGAGCAGAGCAGCAGAAGGGCAGAAGGAGGTCACGGAGGTGACAGTCATGGAGCCCGAGGCGCGCAGGTGGGGTTCTCTGGAACCTTTCCGTCATTAGAAGGGGGACACAGAAAGGAGGTCGCCGAGTTACTATATTGGGACAAGCATATTCCTCGAATATGCTTGCCATGTCAGCCCTAGAGGAGCCAAGGCACCCCTTTATAAGGGGAGGCGCGGGATCCAGAGGGGGCATCGATTCATTCTACGCCATAAGGCTTGTGTAGTTCTTCTCTTCTTCCTGAAAACATCTCGAGGAGCACTTGTAGCACAAGAGAGGAGAAATAAAGATCTGCTTGTTAGTCATTTGAGTGTAGAAGTAACTACATCTTCCCTCCCCGGATCCCTCTAGCATCCATTGGCCCTATACTTTAGCCTACCCATGGAATCTCCCGTGCCACCACCACGACAGGGACGAACCTGGACCCTAAATAGGAAAGCGCACTCATCGAGTTCCTCCATGAGAACAGGGAAATCTTTGCCTGGCAACCTGCCGACATGAAAGGTGTGCCTAGGGAACTTGCCAAGCATAGCTTGAATATTGATCTAAAATGTAAACCAGTGAAACAACCTCTACGATGCTTCGAAGACGAGAACAGACGCGCCATAGGCAAAGAGAAAGCTAGGTTACTTAAGGCTAGTTTTATCAGAGAAGTCCTTCACACCCGATGGGTGGCCAATCCTGTACTTGTCCCAAAAAGGGAACCAAAGAATTAAGAATGTGCGTTGATTACATCGGCTTGAACAAAGCATGTCTCAAAGATCCGTTTGCTTTGCCTCGCATTGACTAAGCCATTGACTCGACGGCTGGCTCAGAGCTTTTGTGCTTTCTCGATGCATACACAGGATACCACCAGATCAAGATGAGGAAGTCAGACCAATTGGCCACTTCGTTCACTACACCCTACGACACGTTTTCCTCTGTCATGATGCCCTTTGGGCTGAAAAACGCAGGTGCTACATACTAGCGGACAATGCAATGTTGCCTACACGATTAGATTGGTCGGAATGTGCACGCCTATGTGGACGATATAGCGGTGATGTCTAAAAAATCAAATGATTTAATCTCCGACTTAAAACAAACCTATGATAATCTCTGGAAATACAACATGATGCTTAACCCTAAGAAGTGCGTCTTCGGGGTTCTAGCTGGAAAATTGTTAGGCTTCATCTTTTCCTAGCGTGGAATCGAGGTCAACCCGGAGAAAATCAAGGCCATGTTAAACATAAATCTTCCGACATGCCTAAAGGACATACAACGACTAACAAGTTGTGTTGCAGCAGTTAGTCGGTTCGTCAGCCGACTTGGAGATAAGGCTCTGCCGCTGTACAAGTTGCTGAAGAAGGCGGACAAGTTCACGTGGACGGACGAGGCAGATGCATCATTGAAGCAGCTCAAGGAGATACTTTCCTCAGCACCTATCCTTGCAGCACCCAAGCCTAGGGAACCCATGTTAATTTACATGGCGGCCACCAACCGGGTAATCAGCATCGTCGTCGTGGTAGAGCGGAAGGAACCAGGCTATGAGCACGGAGTTCAGCGACCAGTTTACTATGTAAGCGAGGTCTTGACGGAGTTCAAGCAGCATTACCCGCACTACCAGAAGATAGCTTATGGAGTGTTCCTTGCTTCTCGGAAGCTGAGGCACTATTTCCAGGAGCACCCTATCACAGTTGTGAGTAAAACTCCACTGTCTGACATCATCAACAATAGCGACGCTACAGGAAGGGTCGCGAAGTGGGGCATTGAGCTTGCTGCCTTCGAGATCACCTACAAGCGACGCGACGCTATCAAGTCACAAGCCTTGGCGGATTTTATTGCAGATTGGACGGAGATGCCAGATGCTACCCCAATGTCGGAGCCAGAATACTGGGCGATGCACTTTGTCGGAGCCAGAGTACTGCTACAGTCACCAACTGGGGACAAGCTACACTACGTTCTGCAGATCCACTTCAAGGCTACGAAAAACATGGCGGAGTATGAAGCACTCATTCATGGACTACGTGTAGCCAAGGATATTGGTATCAAGCGCATAGTTTGCTGTCGAGATTCCGAATTGGTTACCCAGCAGGTGGCTGGCACCTGGAACGCGCGGAACCCTATGATGGCGGCATATCGAGACGAAGTGGACGAGATAGCCAAGAGCTTCTTGGGCTATGTGGTCAAATATGTAGCTAGGGAACAAAATGAGGTGGCTGATCTACTATCTAAGCTTGGATCAGGGCGCAAACGAATTCCGCCTGGCGTTTTCCTGGAGCATCTACGGACACCATCCGTGAAGGGATCGGGCATCGACAACCCAGACAGAGTGGACTCTTTCGTCCACATGGTGGCAAAAGTCCCTCCGGCTTGGACAAAACCGTTCATGGAATATCTCGAACATGGAACTTTGCCCGATGACAAGGTCGAAAGACGACAAATAGTACGTCGAGCAAAGGGCTATACCATAATCAATGGACAGCTCTACAACAGAAGCACTACTGGTGTATACCTTAAGTGTGTTTCCTAGCAATAAGGTATTGAAATCCTATGCGAAATCCATCTCGGAGATTGCGGGCATCACGCCGCTCCCCGATCATTGATCGCTAAAGCTTTCCAGCAAGGATTCTACTGGCTGACCGTGAAGGCGGACGCCGACAAGCTGGTTGATACATGCATGGGATGCCAGTACTATGCCCGACAACCACATGTTCCTGCTGAAGAATTGCGAACAATTCCAATAACTTGGATGTTTGCAGTCTAGGGGCTAGACATGGTTGGTCTGTTACAGACGACACCATGTGGGTTTATGCATCTGCTAGTAGAAGTTGATAAATTCACCAAATGGATAGAAGCTAAACCCATTAGAAAGCTCGATGGGGCAACTGCCCTTAGGTTTGTCCGAGATCTAGTGGTGAGATTTGGTCTCCCACATAGCATAATCACCGACAACGGCAACATCTTATCACTCGGAGAAGTGGAGGCTTATTATTGGGACAAGGGCATCCGACTTGACCTTGCATCTGTGGCACACCCACAGTCCAATGGTCAGGTTGAGCGAGCCAATGGATTAATTCTGCAGGGAATCAAGCCACGTCTTGAGGCACCTCTACATAGAGAAGCTGGAGCCTGGGCGGAAGAATTGCCATCTGGCTGTGGAGTTTACGAACTACACCCAACAGATCCACCGGTACACCCATTACTTCATGGTATATGGAGCACAAGCCATCCTGCCCTCCGACATCCTTCACGATGCACCAAGAGTTGCCGCCTACGACAAAGATGACACTAAAGAATCCAGACTCCTAGATGTGGACCTTCTCGAGGAAGAGCGCGTATTGGCATGCCAAAGATCCGCCATCTACCAGCAGAAGCTACGCACCTACCATAGTCGCCATGTTTGGCATCGCTCGTTTAAAGAGGGGATCTGGTGCTCCGACTTAAGTAGAAGAAGTCACACAAATTATCCCCGCCATTGGAAGGACCGTTCATCATAAGCAAGGCGCTGCTCAATGGGTCTTACTACCTCATTAACAATCGTGAACTGAAGGATAGACCCAACGAGGATCATAAGCGTAAGCGACGTGACCCGGATGATGACTACCCGGAGCTTGATCGGCCATGGAACATAGCAGAGCTACGTACTTTCTACACTTAGCATTTTTTATATATTGTGTACCTCTTATATGATCAATGAAATAAAGCTCTCTGGTTCACTCATATTTTTGAGTCTTTTACCTCCTTTAGTGTTCATTTTTTGGATCATATAAAATCTTTATGCACAAGTTTTGCAATTGTACTTGTGAAAATTCCGCCTACGGGCATTAGCTTAAGTTTTCTGGTCTACATGTTCTTTGTCATTTTTATGTGGATTCTGGAGTAATGACTTTTGGCACTTATTGTCGGCGATTTTGTGCTTAGGTTATTGACGGTGCCATTGGGCATCATCGCCTGAGCGCATAGTTCCGACAACGAGTCTTCCAACTCACGAAAAGTCAAGCATAAAAACTAAAGTGATGGATAAGCCAGCACTTGCTGAAAAAATATATACATGTTGGAACCAGTTCTTGACTAGCAGGAAATAACAACCATTGTTTTCCGCCTTAAGTTAACAAGTAGTTTTTTCCGCATACAAATTCCAGAGGAAACAAATATTACATATTCTTGTTCATTCCTCTGGCGCAGGCGACTTGGATGAAGCATCATCAGCAGCAGTCGAGTCATCTTCCCCGAAGTCGGCGGTGTTGAGAGGCTCGGAGGAGCTTTGGTTGCCTCCGTCAACGGTTTTCATGGGCACAAATACATTAGGGTCGACCAACTCGGCGACTCTGGTGTCAAAACCCGAGAGCGACTCCAAGATAGCCTCGTGATCTATCTTTTGGCCTTCGTCGTCCACGTCGGGGATACCGGAGGTCACCGTGTCGATGTCAGCATTTTCATAGTTCGCCTTGACCATTGACAGCGCCATCCTCGCGCCGGCCCGGGTACATGAAGCTTTCCAGCTTACGATACACTTGGGGGCTCGGCGCAGGATCTCCGAGAACTTCGCCATGGAATCCATTGCTTTGATGTTAATCTGGAGGGGCTTGGCTATCTCCTAGGTCTGCTTGATGGCGGGATTAATAAAGTTGCCGGCAAGGATCATACATTCCATTGGTGGAGGAGGCGACTGGGTTAACCTAATAGGAGCTGCAAATTTCCGACAAAGGAACGCATCAGTTCAATAACACAAAAAATTCAGAGTATCTAGCTTACAGAAGTACAAGGCGGAGAATTTCTTACTAAAGATGCTAATCTCGGCCTGCTAGAGAGTTTCCGCCAGAGAATCTCGTTCTTGTCAGAGGATCTTGTATGCATCAAGATTGCGTTGATTCTGCTCATCGACAGCTTTCTTATGCTCTTTCAGCATCGCGATCTCCTCCTTCAAGCAGTTCATCTCTATGTTGGCGGACTCCTGCAGAACTTTCATGGAGTTCTCATGCATCTTCAGCATATCCTTCCTCTCCTGCTTAAGGATCTATTTTCGCTATCCAGCTGCTGAATATTCTTGGATTGCTCAACAATATCCTTAGCTTTGGAAATAGTTTTTGCAAGTCGGAGAAAGAAAAGTATACAGTGAGTAATCGGAGAATGTTGGCACAAGACCAAGTCGGAATACGAAAAAGAAAGGAAAAACAGACGCTTGCTCTTGGTGAGTTGTTCCTTCAAGAAGGCTATTTTACCCTTTTCGGCTTGCAAGTCCGCACGCATCTTCTAGTACTTCTCGTTGGCCACGCGTATCCGAGCATTCTCAATTTGTGGAATGAAAATTTAACGTTGTTTAGCCTACTTGGAGCATATAGCCGGATAATTATCCACCTAGAGGATCGGGGCTACAGTATAAAGTTTTTAACTCAGTCATATGCTTAGCTTTTCTTTAAGCGTCTAGTCAGAACTGATTCAGTTACAACTAGAAGCTTGGGGGCTACAGTATCGAAATTTACAAACACTGCGTATGCTACTCTGAAAGCATCTAGTCGGAATAATTCATGCAAACTATATGCTTGGGGGCTACAGTGAGAAGTTTTCTAGCTTAGTCACTCTTAGAGCATTTAGATGAAAATACCTATGGTTTTCTGTCTAAATCCTCGAGGGCTATAGTGGGATACTCATATGAAATGCAAAAGGCAAATAAAACTTACAAGTGCAATGATCTTGAGGTTGGTTGCGCTCTCAGCAAGAAACTTGCCAAAAGAAAGGTTGTTTCCTTGCAAGATTTTTGCTTGCCGGAGAAGCTCCTCAAGACCACATGTTGGAGATGTCGGCGCCGCACCAGGAACCAAAGCGGAGCTACTCGGCGTAAGTGCCGGGTAGACTATCTTCGGGAGTTCTACGGTTTTCCTGGGCACGGAGGCGCCGCCTTCAGCAGACGTACCACTCTCCACCACCGCCTTACCGCTACCGATGGCATCCTTAGCCGGAGCTTCAGCCATTTGGGTTGCGGTACTTTCTTGCGTTGCCTGTTCACCGACAATGGCAAGCTCCGAAGAGGCACCTGAGTCCACTTCCATGGCGGAAAGGCCAGATGCATCTTTGGCCTGTGATTTTGTCAGAGCAGGCGTAGGATGGACGCTGGGAGTAACAGGGGCGATGGCGGGAGATGCATGGGGAGACACATCACGATGCAACATATCCTTGATGTTTCTAGAAGTCCCCAAAGTTTTGGAGATCTTCTTCAAACTGGTAGTGGCTTTCTTCCTGAAACGTGCAAAAAGTATAAGTACAGGAATAAAACAAGAAATGGACAATGTCGGAGAGAAATAATCTTACACAAGAGGGGGTGCTTTGGCAAAAGGGATCTCGGTAACCTTTCTTTTATCCGCCTCCAGGGCGGCGGTAGTATTTTTAGAGGCTCCACCCTCCGTCTTCTTCTTCTTGCCTCCGTCGGAAACATCAGAGGTGGAGCTCTTCCGCATTCGCGCCAGTGGGACATCGTCGTCGGACAGGACAATGACTTCCTTCATCTTTGGATCATAGATTTGGACAGCCATGCTATCCTCCTCTAGATTGCTGAGCTGTTAAGTGAAATCCCACAAGTGTTATATGAGATGGTAATGGCTAGACGGAAGAACTGGAGTATATGTCATACACGGAAAACAAACAGGTACCTTTGGGCACTTGCCCTCCTCGAACAGGTCGTAGGTGATGGTGAAGCCACGCTTCCTATCCTTTACCTTGACGATTTCCTTGTGGCAGAGCTTGACGGAGTCGTAGGAGAAGTTGTCCTCGGAGATGCGGAGGCTATCTTTCCTCTCCTTGGTATACTCATGCATCAGCTTCGAACGGTGCTGCAGAGGCTGGATCCGCCTGACGAACCAGCACATGGCCAGGTCCAATCTGGTCAGACCCGTCTCTACGAACCACTCTATCCGCCTTATAGCGCGGGAAGCGTCGATGTCGGAGGGAAGGGAGGCCTGGGATCTCCATGTCAAGGCTTCGGCGGCAGCTCCATCGACGAAGTCCGGATACGTTGCTTCTCAGCCAGCTAGAGGGATATCTGGGCCGTAGAAGTACGTCTGTTGCCAGTTCTTACAAGACTCATGGCCGACGATGTCAGGGAACCGCCGGCCAGGTCGGATCTTAAAACTAATCGTGCCACAGTTCCTGAGCTCGTCGTTGCCGGCTTCGGCTTCCCACTTGACGGTGAAGAAATAAATTAAGAGATCTAGCCTAGAACTAATCCCTAAGTAACCCTCACAAAGCGTCGCATAGTTGCTGAGCTCGAGGATGCTATTGGGGGATAGGTTCTGAGGCTGTACTCGCTAATCGGTGAGGACAGCTAGGAAGAAATTGGAGATGGGCAGGGAAACACCGCGTACCAGTTGGGCTTTGAGGTAAACCTTCTCTCCGGCTTGGGGAGAAGGTGTGACCTCGCCGGCCGGTGCCGCCCGCCAGGAGAGCCCCTCCGTTGTAGGGAGGTAGCCCTCGACGAGCAGCTCCTTGATGTCGCGGTCCATGATATCCGAACCGCGCCAGTCCCCCTTATGGGAGTCATTTTCCTCCTCTAGTAGCTCCAACGCCACTTGATTGTGGTCGCCGCCAGTGCATTCGACCACCGCGGACTTGGGGATCACCAGGCCCTCTGGGGGCATGAGGATGGTTCTCGCCGGCTTTGCCACAGTATCGCCTGACGCCGCCATGGAGGGAGCAGAGCCACTGCTTGCCATTGGAAGAGGGAAGGTGGTGACTAGAAGGATTGAAGGCTAGGGTTTTTTGCAAAACGTGCGGAGAGCTCGAGGAGGCGCTTGCTGGAGGAAGAAGACGGCGTAGGAGGAGAATGAGGTGAAAAGTAAAAATTCCACCGCTGTTACAATTTATAACCTCTCACGTCAAGATTCGTGCAAGACGATCGGACGTTTGACACGTGGACGACGTGTGCGGGAGCGTGCGCGGAAATTTCGCCATGTTACCAACCGTCGCCGCCAAAGGTTCGTATCGCTCGCGCGGGAAAAAAGGACATGATTGCGTTCTCTGCATGTGTGAGTTACGAGGCATTGCTTACCTATGTCTACGTCACCCTAGCTGTCACTAGAAGGTGAACCATCACTTCGAAAGAATCCAGCATGGACGGATCCAGTCCGGCTACGGAAGAGTACGATGGAAGATTTAGAAATTCTCCGACTTACAAGTTGAAGACGGAGAAAGCCTTACAGGGTTCTTTGGGAGGACTACAAGATATTGTTTGACGATTTGCCGATATTCATCTAGACGGAGCATTCACCCTCAAGAGGCAAGACGGCGCAAGATCTCGGAGTTCTCCGGGGGCTACTGTTGGGGATATGCTATATGGGTATCCTCATAGCATGTCTCTTATTCGGATAACCCGGGTGGATCACAGTTGGTAGCATGGCCCATCTCCTGCTGGGCGGCCTAGTTAGATGGATCCAGAAGGGACGCCCATGCCGAATAAAGGAAGGCTACGGTGGAGTCACCGACGTACCCGGAGCCTTGGAGTGCAAGACACGCTAAGACTAGTTTTAAGCAGTGTAGGACTCTGTAACCTGTCCGGCTAGAACTTTTTCCTGTAACCCTAGGACCTGGCGACTATATAAGTCGGGCCTATGGGATCCTTTAGGGCACAACCTAGTATCGATTAGCATACACCTCGCACAGCGAGCCAATCCCTGTAACTCGGCGTATTGCCCTTATAGTGATTTATAGCAGGAGTAGGATTACAACACCGTTGTGGGATCTGAACCTAGGTAAGTTGTGTTACCTCATACCCGTCAACCGCCCGCCTTACCCCACGTCTCTAAACACGCACTGTGAGGACCCCTCCATGGTGTACTCATCGGCAATACCACGACAACGGGGCCTCTAGGGAACTACTGGCAATTAAGGTTCTCCTTTTAATAGAGCACCGGAGCAAAGCATTAACACTCCATGAACACATGTGATCCTCACACCATAGCCATCCCCTCCGGTTGTCCCAATTTCTGTCACTTTGGGGCCTTTGGATCCGGACAAATATATGTGTACACAACTTGCAGATAATATCACAAACAATACTATCATAATGATTTAATAATAAGTTTAGATCTAAGATCATGGCACTCGGGCCCTAGTGACAAGTATTAAGCACAACAAGTTGCAACAAAGTCAAATAGCACTAATAGAGATACTAGGCACTATGCCCTAACAATATTATTTGATTACATGATAGAAATCATCCAATCCCTACCATCCCCATAGCCTACAGCGGAGGATTACTCACTCATGGATGAGGGAAACATCGATGGTTGATGGAGAGGCGTTGGTGATGACGATGGCGATGATCCTCTCCAAATTCCCCGTCCCACCAGGGTGCCAGAACGGAGTTTCTGGATCCGAATCTTGGTTTCTGGTGGTGGCGGCGCAGCGGAACTCTTCCTGGAAAAACGACGAACCGCCCTCGGTTTTTAGGTCAAGAGGCTTCTTATAGGCGAAGAGGGAGCCCGAGGGAGTGCCTGGGGTGGCTACACCCCCCCCTAGGCGCCGCTAGGCCTGGCCCGCGCCTGGCAGGGGTGTGGGCCCCTTAGGCCTCCACTCAGTCTCGTCTTCTGGATCCGTGGATCTTCTAGTGAAATAGAATTTTTGGCATATTTTCCGTGATTTTTCCTGATAGTTGATTTTCTGCACAAAAACTAGACACCAAGGTAATTCTGCTGAAAACAGCGTCAGTCCGTGTTAGTTGTATCCAAATCACACAAGTTTAGAGGAGAAACAATAGCAAAAGTGTTTGGGAAAGTAGATATGTTTTGGACATATCAACTCCCCCCAAGCTTAGCTTATTGCTTGTCCTCAAGCAATTCAGTTGAAAACTGAGTGTGATAAAAGAATTTTCACTAACACATTTGCTTCATATGATGTATATATTCTCAGCACAGGAATAGATACTTAAACCATTCATAATAAGAGGTATGAAACTAAGTCTACTCAATAGTCATTGCAAGCTATGAAGAGAAACCAACTCAATAATAATAAGTAGCATGAAACATAAACATAATCAACATTGCAATGCTCATAATAAGGTATGATAGAGTGGTATCTCGCTTGCCTTTGTTTGTAGAGCACAATATAAATGCCAAGGCACCTCTGAAGTTCAAGTGAAGACTAGAAGTAAAGATATCAGAGACACAAGATCAAAGTCATGACATAATTAACCAAGTTTTGGAACAAACACAAGAATGACAACTATGCTCTCAAGAAGGTGCTCAAAGAATAAGTGGTGACTCAACAAGGAAGTGAAAAGGTTTTGAAAAGTTTGAAAGGCTTCCTAATGCTGAAAGGAAGATACTCATTAGCTTTGAGCTCTCATTTCCCCTATCATAGGCATCTTCATATGGTTATGCTGAAAGTGAGGTCCAATATGAGTTATATGCTTGACAGACCATAACTAGAAATCCCATGTCCCTTGAGTATGAGGGCCACTCCGCATGCTACTCAACTTTGGTTACCTGCAAGTTCTTGTCATTGTACATACGTGCATATCATAGAGAACTGCCAACGGGGTACCCCTCGCACATGATACAGGAGCTATCCCTTGATCAAAATGGAAAGGCAAGCAAACAATGAGCATCTTAGTGATCTTTTTATTTACTATGTGCATAGCTTTTTATTGAGGATGCTTCACAGAATGCTCATTATGGTGATGCTGCAAGTTTCCACCATGATTAGGCATGGCTTAGGCTAGTGGCCTAGACGTTTCTCTAACACATATATATACTCCATGAACTCACAAGATCCCCTTTTATTTCACATCGACGACATCCGGAAACAAAAGAGCAAGGTATCAACTAGATATTGATCCATAAGTGTTGAAAGCATTCCCCGTGAAAGCACGGTTCTGCTAACTCCCAGCCTATAATTTGAAAGCATGTAACTTTCATGGACAGTCACAATGGTTCAGGCTTATTAAGTGCAAGGAATAAAGTGTGCCATCAAGTTTGTGAGAGCTTACTAACTAACTTTCTCAAAACAGACAAACATTTTATTTGGAAGAAAACAAGGCATATAAAATATGCACTGAATAGCAAATGATGCTAATAGGTAGGTATGGTGGAGACTATTGGCAATATTGGTTTTGGGGAGTTGGAAGCATAAGTAGAGCTCATACTTAGTGCAAGTGAAGGCTAGCAATAGAGAGGGAGCGACAAATGAGAGAGCAATAACTATCATAATCACGCTTGCAACAAAACAGGACTACTTATGGCATGAAAGTGATACAAGAACTCTGAGGCAAAATAAATCGTCGAGGCTTACTGACTATTGTTTAGTCATATGCATGCGTGAGCATGTGCCAAGTCGATTCACATGAAACATCCAGAGGAGGATACCACAATATCATACCAAAATATGAATAAAACAATGCAAGTAAACATCCATATGACATGCTACAAACTATTAGCAAGATGGAGCTAATCACAAGCAAGCAAGAACTACTAAGCTTCCATTAGTAACATACTCCTTACATGAACAGTCTAAGCATGCTCACAATGATGAGTATATGTACAAAAATGAAAACAAATAGAGTTTGTTACCAGCCTCTTACCACACCTCGAGTTGTCTTAATCTTCATTATTGCCCTTCACTTGTGTGACTTGAACAATAACATGAAACCAAAATCCACTGAGGATGGCTGAACCCTGCAAAGAACTCACAAAACCAAAGAAGAACAACAAATATTTTTGGTGTTTTCTATTTTTCAAAGCAAGCAAACAAAGCAAAATATTTTTGGATTTTTTTCTTTAAGGCAAACCAAAGCTAAAAAGCAAAGAAGCAAACCAAGAGAAACAACAAAAATATTTTTGGTGTTTTTGTGTTTTAAGAAAGCAGAAACAAAAACCAAAAAGAAAGCGAAACAATGGATTTACAAAGAACCGACCGATCATGATATATAGATGAGTGTGATGTCGGTATACCTCCCCCCAAGCTTAGGCTTTTGGCCTAAGTGGGGCTCAATAGCGCGGGTAGTAACCCCAAGCTGGTGGGTCATCATAGGAATGATCATAGTTAGGCGCTTGCGACGAAGAAGAAGATGCGCCCCAATCATAGGAGGGTTGCTGGTATGAAGACTCTCCCAAGTTGGAGGGATGAACCGAATCATCTTCAGCATCCTCTCTAACATTCTCCTCTTGCTGGGAGAGCTCCGCCACGTATGTGTCAAACTCCGCCGTGAGCGACCATCCTTGCTTTTTATCAAAATTAAACAAAGCAGGTGCAGGCAAATAAACTACTTTCTCAGTCCTACCCCCTCTCCTACCACGCTTGGCAAAAGATAGTTCATACGGTAAACTTCTCACAGTATCCCCCAAAGAAACAAAACCATGGTGAATCATGGATTCAAGATCAAGCCTCTCTATGAGGAACCGATAATTTGAATGGTGAGGCTCTAAACCATGGAAAGCTAGCAACCTAGAAGCAATGAGACCTCCACAAATTCCACCCTTCTCGCGGTTGGTGGTGAGACGATAAGCTATCAAAGCACCCAGGTTATAAGATCTATTCCTATTCAAATCAGCTGCGATAAAAGCTAGATCAAAAGAAGATAAATTTCTAGCAATCTTTCTAGAACGCACTTGATAATGAAGTAGGCAAAATATCTAATGGCTGGGAACTGAATGTTCCGAATTTTACCACTTTCCTTGGAGAAGTTGAAACCTTGGCAAATCTCAGCATACAAATCCATAAGTGACTTGGTCCTCTCCTTGATCTTCTCACAAGATCCCCACTGAGGTACTCTAATTGCTGCACAGAAATCAGCAAAAGGCAGGTCGACGGCTATATTGTATATCTTATAATGGACCATGGGATTATATGAATACTAAGTAAACTGGATGTCCTGCACAACAGCCATGGTTAGATTAACATATTTAAGTGGTTCACCTTCAACAAAGTGTTCCAACCCTGCATTGGTAATCATAGTTTGGAAATCCTGGAAGATTCCCGCCGTTCTCATAAATTCATGGCATGGATATATGGAAGGAAAGACTCCTTCCTCACGATGAACTTTCATTGGCTCAGGCACCATCATGTTATATTGATTCGGTGGGTATGCACTCATCTTATTTTCTGAAATTTTTAGACAAACATCAAACCAAGTGATTTCCAAGTTGATAAATGATGAGAAATTACTATAGGAACTTGCTAGAGGGCTACACATGCATCAAAATGAAATCTATAAGAATAGAACAAGCCTGAAATCTCACACAACCCGTCACCTATAGCAGCAAAATACTCAAGATACAATCTACCAATCACAAATCTAATTGGACAAGCGGAGGAGGCACATACCAAGGAGCAATCCCTCCAAAAATTAGCAACAAAGATGGGCTGAGCAAGGAGATCGAAAATCGCGAGAACAGCAGGAACTCGAGCTTGAGAAAGTTTTTCGGTGTTTTTTGGGAGAGAGAAAGAAGATGGCTATGAGGAGGCACCTTGGAGGGGCCTAGGTGGGACACACCCCAGCCAGGCGCCACCTGGGGCTGGTCGTGCCCACCAGGGGTGTGCTGGCCTGGGGTGGCCCCCTGGGTCACTCCAGGTGTCCCTCTCTCCCTTTTTTCGAGAGAAAAATTATTTTGAATTTTCTAGAATTTTTTGGGAAACTTTATTTTTGGCCAATTTTCAGGGTATGAAAATTGATTTTCTCGCGGAAACAGTTTTTTTAGAAGAAGCAAAAGCAAACCAAAAGCCAAACTACAGAAGTTCTAAGACACTCTAACAAGCAAACAACTAGCAAAACCAAAGCTATCAAAAGAAAAGGCAAAGACTAGGAAGGAGAAAAGTAAAAGAAAGCAAGTATAACCACAATGAAAACATTATTTTGTTCATTAAAATCCTTTTGTTAACAAGGTTGATCAAGTCTTGTTACCAAAACAATCTTATATGAAACAAAACTTTGCATTCCACAAGGTGATTATGTTACATCATACTTGATAGGAATGGTCCCAATCATAATAGTTTCAAAATTTGCTTGTGGAATGGGACAATATATTTCTCCAACCTTGATGCTCTCAATATTTTCAATGGAATTCAGGAAATAGATTCTAGCAACCTTCTTGGGGAAATAAACAGTATGCTCTTTGTCATTAATATTGAATGTTACTTTTCCTTGATTACAATTAATGACAACACCTGCAGTATTAAGAAAAGGTCTCCCAAGAATAATAGACATATTATCATCTTCAGACATCTCAAGCACAACAAAATCAGTTAAAACCAAGAAATTATGAGCCACTTGAACAGGAACATCCTCACATATACCAACAGGAATAGTAGTTGACTTATCAGCCATTTGCAAAGATATATCAGTTGGTATCAACTTTTCTAGCTGGAGTCTCATTTAGAGAGAAAAAGGCATAACACTAACTCCAGCTCCCAAATCACATAAAGCAGTTCTAACATAATTATTCTTAATAGAGCAAGGAATAGTTGGTATACCTGGATCACCAAGTTTCTTTGGAACCTTACCATTGAAGGAATATTTGGCAAGCAAAGTAGAAATTTCCTCATTAGGAATCTTCCTTTTATTAGAGACAATATCCTTCATATACTTTGAATAAGGAGGCAACTTAATATCATCAGTCAAAGGAATTTGCAAAAATAAAGGTTTCATCCACTCACAAAACTTGTTGTAGTGTTCTTCCTCCTTTGACTTGTGTTTCTTACCTGGAAAAGGCATAGGTTTCTACACCCAAGGTTCTCTATCTTTACCATGTTTATTAGCAATAAAATCTTCCTTAGTGTACCTAGTGTTCTTAGTGTGCTTTTCAGGTTCTTCCTCAACTTCCTCCTTATTAGGAGCATCATTATTACCAATCTTAGTTTCAGCATCAGAGACAGATATACTATTAGGATCTACAGCAGGTTCAAGTGGTTCCTCAACTACCTTATGTTTCTTTTTCTTTCTCTTATGAGGGACTACCACTACTTTCACCTTGTTGAGAATCCTGCTCAATTCTTTTAGGGTGTCCTTCAGGATATAAAGGGTCTTGAGTAGCTATACCACTCCTAGTTCTAATTCCATAAGCATGTTTATCTCCTGAGACATTAACTAGCATATCCTTTTGTACGTTAGCAAGTTGATCAAGTTGGGTTTGAACCATTTGAAAGTGTTTACAAAGCATTTTAATATCATTAGAAGTTCTTTCCACAATATCTTTCAACTCTTTAATAGCTCTAGAGTTTTCCAATAAATGATTCTGAACTTGTTTATTAAAATTATCTTGTTTAACAATAAACGTGTCAAGTTCCTCTAAGCATTGATCAGGAGGCTTACCATAGGGAATATCACCTTCATCAAAGTGGATAGAGTGTACCTCAATAGTGGATGAGTGGGGAATTGGCTTACATAATTATTCTATAGGAGGTAGATTCTTCACATCTTCAGCTATAATACCTTTCTCCTTAAGACATTTCTTAGCTTCTTTCATCACTTCATCATTTTATGCAATAACTCCCCTCTTCTTTGGTGTTGGTGTTGGAACTGGTTCAGGTACAACTGGTTCAGGAGCAATAGGCTTAGGTGTATTTAGCTCAGTTGAAGTCCAATTATCATAATTCTTGCTTATTTTAGCCATTAATTCTTCAGCATCTGTAGGAGTTCTTTTCCTGAAAACACAATTAACAAAACTATCTAGGTATGTCCTAGAATCATCCAAGATGTGCATGAATCAAGGCACAGAACCTTTCCCATGACTCAGGCAATTTCTCTTTTTCTCCCTGTTTAAAATCAAAAAGTCACTCCAAAGCAGCATGTCTAGCACTGGGAGGAAAATATTTCTGGAAGAAAGAAGCAATCAGGACTATCAATGGAACGTCTAGCAAGGAGACTCTTAATAGCACTAGCACCATGTGTGTTTCGGCACTCTTCAACAAATTCATCAGTCATTTCAATGTAACCATCATTAATATCATAACTCTATCTAGACTCAGGTGAGCTAACAGGTGTAACAGTGTCTTCACTAGGAGTTTCAATATTTCCTAGACTAGCCATAGTAGCATCTAGGAAAGGACCTAATGAACCACTCGCATCAGGCACAGTAGAAGTAACATCATGAGCATCAAAAGTAGTTTCAGATTCAGCGGTAGTAGCAGTGTGTGTGCCATGAGTATGTGGTGGTGGTGTAACAAGCTTACTTATAACAGACGGTGAATCAAGGATCAACAGAGGTGTTTAGGACTGTACCTCTTCTTGTAGTGGATGGTAAAATAGGGAACTTTCCATCATGAGACTTACCCATGATGAAAGGAGTAGTAGTGAACAATAGTAGATACAAGTGAACTTACAAATAAAGCTATGCTCCTCGGCAACGGCGCTAGAAAATAGTCTTGATGACCCACAAGTATAGGGGATCACAACAGTCTTCGCGGGTAGTATTACCCAATTTATTGATTCGACACAAGGGGAGCCAAAGAATACTTGCAAGCCTTAACTGACTTGTCAATTCAGCTGCACCTGTAAATAGTTATTGCTCACATAAGTTTATCAGTAGCAACGGTTTGTAGTAGCAACAGCAAAGCAACAGCAGCAGTAAAACAGGAGCAATAGTAACAGTAGCAGCAAACAGTAGGATATGAGTGCGGTAGGCATAGGGATGGATGGACGGGCGTTGCATGGATGACTCTAAACATGTAACTTCAACATCTAGGGCATTGCAGATAAATAAGAATAAGCATCCAAGTACTAAACAATCATAGGCATGTGCTCCATATATAGTCATGCGTGCTCGCAATGAGAACTTGCACAACATCTTTTGCCCTGCCAGCTCGTGGCAGCGGGGCCTCTAGAGAACTACTGGCAATTAAGGTGCTCCTTTTAATAGAGCACCGGAGCAAAGCATTAACATTCTGTGAACACATGTGATCCTCACACCACAGCCATCCCCTCCGGTTGTCCCAATTTCTGTCACTTCAGGGTCTTTGGATACGTACAATGATATGTGTGTTGGAGATATGCCCTAGAGGCAATAATAAAAGTAGTTATTATTATATATTTGTGTTTATGATAAATGTTTACATTCATGCTATAATAGTATTAACCGGAAACATTAATACTTGTGTGATTTGTAAACTAAATTAGAGTCCCTGTGACATGGTTATACCCTACGGGTACCCGATGTTAGCATACCTGGTCCAGCCCGACGGAAGGCCCACTCGACGACCTGCCAGGGTCCATGACGCCTATGACGGTTCGGCTGATATGAATCCCATGTGGACACGGACTCTCAAGTGTACAAGACAAGGAAACCTCAAGACTAGAGTTTGAATACAACTTGTAACCAAATCGTATTGGCACCCGAGACCTAGCCTCCCCATATATAAAGGCTAGGAGGGTCCAACGAGGAGGACACGACACGCACGCAGTAGACAGATCTACAGATCTAGGGCTCTCTTACAATCTCTCAAAAACCACCGCATACACACCTCCACGCCAGATTGCATCTGCGCGCCCCTGTAATCTTCGGTTCCACCGTAATCAAGAGTGGACAAGCAGGAGTAGGGTTTTCCCTCCGGGGGCCTGAACCTGGGTAAACCTCGTGTCCCCGTGTTGCTTGTTTGCTAACCGTTCCGCGATCTCCAGCATCCCCATCTTCTCCAAAACCCAAGTCTATAACAATGGGCATTGACGAGATTAAACCTCATCAATTGGCGCCGTCCGGGGGGAACTGAGAACGCTGATTGTGCGGTCGTGACGGTTCCATCACCTGCGATCTACGATTCATCGGCCTCAGCAAGCCAGATCCGTTTCGGATCCATCGCCATCTTTCCCAAGTAACAACTCGACGATCATCTTTGAAAAAGAAGAAGACAGAACCGGCGAGATCGGAATTCAGTTCTGTGAGATCGGAAGGCACCGACGAGGATGTCAGATCGGAACGTTTACGTGTAGCAGCAGGGCTCTATCGGTTATGTCGTTGGCACCGCTCAGAATAGGGAATCTGTAATGCACTCGAACAATAGGAATACGTATTGGCAAGATTGATCAGATCGAAACTGTAATGCGCAGTCAAGATGAAGCTGAGCGACAACTCATGGGATCATGTGGCCCTACGAGGCGCACTGCAACCTTTGCATGCAGATTATGGGAACGGCAAAGACACATATCACATCAGCAAGCGATGTCAGGCCACATGGTGCAAAGAGCAGACGCGTGCACGAGCCAAGTTGAGCTCCAGCGTGGAGCGAGGCAAGAGTACGCATGGAGCAGGTTAACATGGTCCAGACATGTACCAAGACAGACTAGTTTTATTCGGATCATTGAATCAAGTCAGGAGCAGTTTATATCGAGAGAGAGATAGTACGAGCAGAGAGGCCATGTTCAATCCTCAGAAAAAAAGAGGTACCTGTTGGGGATATGCTATATGGGTATTCTCATAGCATGTCTCTTATCCGACTAACCTGGGTGGCCCATAGTCGGTAGCATGGCCTGTGGCCTGCTGGGCGGCCCAGTTAGGTGGATCCAGAAGGGAGGCCCAAGCCGGATAAAGGAAGGCTATGGTGGAGTCACCAGCGTACCCGGAGCCTTGGAGTGCAAGTTACACAAGACTAGTGGTAGATGGTGTAGGACTCTGTAACCTGTCTGGCTAGGACTTTTCCCTGTAACCCTACGACCTGGCAACTATATAAGTCGGGCCTATGGGAGCCTTTAGGGCACAATCTCAGACAACTTAGTATCGATTCATACAACCTTGCACAGCGAACCTATCTCTCTAACTCGGCGTATTTCCCTTATAGTGATTTATAGCAGGAGTAGGATTCCGCCACCGTCATGGGATCTGAACCTGGGTAAGCTGTGTTACCTCGTACCCGTCAACCATCCGCCTTACCCCACGTCTCTAAACACGCACTGTGAGGACCCCTCCATGGCGTACTCGTCGGCAATACCACGACAGTTGGCGCCCACCGTGGGGCAAGAGGCGCTTCAGGCTCTTCAGCGGGCGAGGACCAAGATCCTCGCGGGAATCGGCAAAACCGTAGCCATCGGTCGCGTTCTCTTCTCCGGCAACGTTCCGATCGTCCCCCTGACGAATTCTGGATCCCGGCGAAGGCGAACCCTATGCGGTGTTCGATCGTTCCTATTAGAGACATCCACCTTTTCATCGGCGAAACCGACTCGGGCACTAGTTCCCTGGGAGACGGAGGAGCATCAAGACCCGCACGGACCGCCTACGGGCAGGATACGTTTGCGGAAGGATCGATGTCGGACCTCTCCTTAGAGTTTGCCGGCAAAGATCGGAAAGCATCAAGACCCACACGGACCGCCTACGGGCAGGACACGTTCGCGGAAGGATCGATGTCGGACCTCTCCTTGGAGTTTACCGGCAAACATTAGAAAAATTCAAGGCCCATCCAAACCGCCCATGTGCAGGATATAAAGGTGGAAGATCACTGCAAATCCGCCGGCTTCGTCCGCGCGTCTAGATAGCAGAGATCCAAGTTCGTCGGCGTGGTTACCATCTTCGATCTGGCACGCTGCATTCAGAGAGAGGGCGAAAACCCCCGCGACTACCTCGCCAGGTGGCTCCGTATACGGGCTGACCTGGCCAATTACCCCGATGATAACGCTTTGTATCATTCGTGGAAGGACTGGACCGTGGCACGCTTCTCCGACATTCTTTACGTCGGCAGCAGGCAACAGGGCGCCTTACCCTCGAAGAGATGGTGAGCACTGTCAACAGCTACGCGGCAGCTGACGCAGCAGCCCAGATGGAGCTTGCGCTCAGAGACGAAGAACCTCCGGTTTAGCAGCCGCCGCCACCGCCTCCCGCCGCCATCGTCGTAGCAGCACCACCACCTCCAGTCATCGGAGGCCGTTGCACCTCCACCGCCCGTCATCGAGGAAGTCCTGGCACCCTCCGATTCTGTCATTGACGCACTTTACACTGACTTCAGTGCAGATTCAGAGGAGATAAACTTCAGTCTAGAAGAGCTAGACTCTGCTATGCAGGAGATGGAGGAGGAGTACTCGCGCGACGAACAAGCTAACAACACCGTCATATCCCGAGGGGTGTTCATCACCATTGGGACAGCGATGGATGAATTTCAACCCGGGCAAGCTCTGCCTACGGCGCTGGAAAAGGGGAAGGGGCCACTTATTGCTGCTGACGATGATCGCGCAAAGGTCATGCCTCCTCCGCCTAACCCAGTGCAGCAGCCGCAGGAACTCGGCACCGGTCCGAGCAACAACAACACCGCAAACTTGCCGCCTCCAGCATCCACGTCGGCAGCAGCCCATGTTACTCCAGCTGATAGAGTGATGTACGGCAATCTCCTCGTCGAGCCACTAACCGTCGATCATATCCGGAGCGTCACTCAGCTTGACGAGAAGCGCCAGCAGCTGCTGGAGGAGGCACAAGCCATCGCGGAGCAAGGCACTAAACTAGATCGAGATCTGGTCAACGTGCAGAAATCCATAGAGACGACTAGAGCAATGGAGGCCGAGTACAAGACTCTGCTGCAACAGCAGAAGGCTAAGAAGGCTCCGGCTCGCGTCCTCAACGATCCTAGTGTATGGCGCAACCTAGGATGGGCTCCCTCAAAGCCGGCACAGGCCAAGCCATACATTGACAGTGAAGGCAAGCAGGTGATGCCCACCCCACTCCTTAACCTCGCCATCGCCAAGACCCTTCTAGAGCAGGATAGATCGCCTGAGGCAGTAGAACAGGTCTATGACCTAGTGGCCAAGGCGGTAAAGCAGCAGGAAAAGGCCACCTCTCAGAGGCTTGAGTCTGACCCAGCGCTCTGCCGATCTAGCCAGTACAGTCGGCCAAGGGACAGATCTCCTCAAGATGTCGGATCTCAGGTGGGTTCATCAGAACAAAGACGGAGGGATGTGCGCAATAGGAAGGATGCTATCCCTATATCCTCCGACCACGGAGAAAGAGCCCAACCTCGCCGCCCATCGCCACCACCCCGATCCCCCCGACGTCAGGAAGATTACAAGGCTCACCATCATACGGATATGCCCCCACCAAAGCAGTGCGGCATCGTCATCCGCGACAACGCGGCGCAGACCCGTCATGATGAAGAGCGCCACCAAGGACACAAGAGCAGGTCACACCACGACCCTCCGCGGCCGACAAGCATTCGTGATAGGCGTGAGGCGTTGCAGGAGGGTAACAGCAAGAAGGCTAACCCAACGCCACCTCCGCCTTCGTCGCCTCCAAGCAGTCACCATGGCGGAAGAGGCCTGCGTCGTTCATGCAGCCCATCCCTTGTTGACAACAAGAAGAAGAACCCGGAGCCGTACGATGCACGTTCGCGGATCGATAAGATCCACGAGGCCCGGGAAGGACCATACCTGGGACCACGTTGCTTTGGACCTGCAATACGGTCCGCAACCTACCCCAAAGGTTTCCGGATCGACAAGACCATCAAGCCCTATGACGGCACCTCCAAGCCCTCCACATGGTTGCAGGACTACGGCAACGCGGTGGAAATTGTCGGAGGCAACCCCAACGTCGCCGTCAAGTACCTCCTGTTAATGTTGGCGGGCACGGCCCGTCAATGGATCGACGACTTGCCGGAAAGATCTATCTACAACTAGCTGGATATGCAAGAAGCATTCACCAAGAACTTTGAGGGTACATACAAGCGTCCCTTCACTATGGGCGATCTACAGCGGTGCGTGCAAGAGAAAGACGAGACATCTCGTGCCTACCTCTCCCGCTGGCTGGATATGAAAAATTCCTGCGCAGGAGTGCACGCTCAGACCGCCATGGCCGCCTTCATCGATGGGTTGGAAAGGGGTACGTTGCTCCGACATAAGCTAGAGCGCTTACAGGACAATCATCAGCTTGACTTGAATCAGATGATTCAGTTAGCTAGTGAGTTCGCAGCTGCCGACGACGATGCTCGTGGCTCTTTGCCGGCAACGGCCGTTCCAACCCAAGCTCGGAGGAACTGCAGTACAAAGCGGAAAACCGCTCCAGAAGAAAAGAAATCTACCGACATGGTCGCTATGACTTTCGCAGGACGAGGAGAAGGCAGACAACGTGGCCGAGGAAGGGGAGCAGGCCGTGGGCAGCAACGAGGAAGTGAAACCAACTCGGCGCTGCTCCGTGTTCCCCAAACATACGAGGAGTACCGCGATATGTCGTGCCTCGTACACCTCGACGCCAACGGCAAGGCCACCCATACCAATCGACACTGCAAGTTCGTCACCAACCTCAAGGAAGACCCGGAGTCCGGCTACAAGCGAAGTCGGAAGAACAGACCGCGAGGCAAGGGCAAAGGGAATAAGAAGGAGGAGGAGTCTAAGGATTCAAGTGACATGGACGAGGACGTTGACCCCAAGCACGCCGCCAAGAGCAACGACAAGGGCAAGAACCCCTTTGCAAAGAAGGCCCCAGTCTACCACACTTTCCTTGGCACCCCCACCGTCCGACAACAGAAGACCTCTCTAAGGATCCTGATGGCCACTCTCCCCCTAGTTCCCCAATACCTGCGCTGGTCGGAGGTTCCAATCACTTGGGACGGGACGGACCACCCAGACCTTGTGCCCACGGAGAACCAGTACGCCATGGTCATCAACCCATTGATTGACGGCGTGGAGTTCACCAAGTGCATGGTGGATAGTGGAAGCAGCATCAACATCATGTACCTGGATACTTTGTAGAAGATGAACTTGACGGAGGCAAACCTAAGGCAGACCAACACTGTGTTCCATGGCGTAGTTCCTGGTCGGGAGGCTCGGTCCCTTGGGTGCATTACACTTCAGGTAGCCTTTGGCGACGTTAATAATTACCGCCAAGAGCGCATGACCTTCGAGGTGGCCCCCTTCAAGAGCGTGTACCACGTCATATTCGGCCGCAACATATTCCACACGTTCATGGCCAAGCCATGCTTCGTCTACAACAAACTCAAGATACCCGGACCGAACGGTGTCATCACCGTATCCGAAAGCTTTACCAAGGCAAGGGACTGCGAGATCAATGAAGCAGCCGTTGCAGAAGCTGTCCTCTACAGCGAAGAATTCAAGGAGATCCAGAGCAAGGTCAATAACTCAGAGATGCCCGCGTCAAAGAAGTAGATCTCCGAATCCGCTCCTGCGTTCAAGGCCGCCATCGAGACCAAGCCGGTGGAACTTGTGGTAGGCGATGCCTCCAAGACCGTCGCCATTGGGACGAACCTGGATCCCAAATAGGAAAGCGTGCTTGTCGAGTTCCTCCATGAGAATAGGGACATCTTTGCCTGGCAACCTGCCGACATGAAAGGTGTACCTAGGGAACTTGCCGAGCACAGCTTAAATATAGATCCAAAATGTAAACCAGTGAAACAATCTCTACAACGCTTCGGAGATGAGAAGAGACGCGCCATTGGCAAAGAGATAGCTAGGTTACTTAAGGCTGGGTTTATCCGAGAAGTCCTTCACACCCGATGGGTGGCCAATCCTGTACTTGTCCCCAAAAAGGGAACCAATGAATTAAGAATGTGCGTTGATTACACCGAATTGAACAAAGCATGTCCCAAAGATCCGTTTGCTTTGCCTCGCATTGACCAAGTCATTGACTCAACGGCTGGCTCGGAACTTTTGTGTTTTCTTGATGCATACTCAGGATACCACCAGATCAAGATGAGGAAGTCGGACCAATTGGCCACTTCGTTCACTACTCCGTAAGGCACGTTTTGCTACGTCACGATGCCCTTTGGGCTGAAAAACCTAGGTGCTACCTACCAGCGGACAATGCAACGTTGCCTTCACGACCAAATTGGTCGGAACGTTCACGCCTATGTGGACGATATCGCGGTGATGTCTAAAAAATCAAACTACTTAATCTCCGACGTAAAATAAACCTTTGATAATCTCCGGAAATACAACATGATGCTCAACCCTAAGAAGTGCGTCTTCGGGGTTCCAGCCGGCAAATTGTTGGGCTTCATCGTTTCCCAGCGCGGAATCAAGGTCAACCCAGAGAAAATCAAGGCCATCTTAAACATAAACCGTCCGACATGCCTAAAGGACATCCAACGACTAATAGGTTGTGTTGCAGCAGTTAGTCGCTTCGTCAGCCGACTTGGAGAGAAGGCTTTGCCGCTGTACAAGTTGCTGAAGAAGGCGGACAAATTTACGTGGACAGATGAAGCATATGCAGCATTGAAGCAGCTCAAGGAGATTCTTTCCTCAGCGCCCATCCTTGCAGCACCCGAACCTGGTGAGCCCCTGTTAATTTACATGGCGGCAACTAACCGGGTTATCAGCATCGTCGTCGTGGTAGAACGGAAGGAACCAGGCTACAAGCATGGAGTTCAACGACCAGTTTACTATATGAGCGAGGTCTTGACGGAGTCCAAGCAGCGTTACCCGCACTACCAAAAGATAGCTTATGGAGTATTCCTCGCTTATTGGAAGCTGAGGCATTACTTTCAGGAGCACCCAATCACAGTAGTGAGCAAGACTCCACTGTCCGACATTATCAATAACAGCAACGCTACAGGAAGGGTCGTGAACTAGGGCATCAAACTCGCCACCTTCGAGATCACCTACAAGAGGCGCGACGCTATCAAGTCACAACCTTTGGCGGATTTTATTGCAGATTGGACGGAGATGCCAGATGCTACTTCGCTGCCAGAACCAGAGTACTGGGTGATGCACTTTGACGGATCAAAGTTGCTCAACGGCTCGGGGGCTGGTGTACTATTACAGTCACCAAAAGAAGACAAGCTGCACTACGTTCTACAGATCCACTTCGAGGCTACAAACAACATGGCGGAGTATATAGCATTCATTCATGGACTACGTGTAGCCAAGGATATTGGCATCAAGCGCATAGTTTGCTGTGGAGATTCTGACTTGGTTGCCCAGCAGGTGGCTGGCACCTGGAACGCGCGGAACCCTATGATGGCGGCATATCGCGACGAAGTGGACGAGATAGCCAAGAGCTTCTTGGGCTATGAAGTCAAGTATGTGCCTAGGGAGCAAAACGAGGCGGCTGATCTACTGTCTAAGCTTGGATCAGGGTGCAAGCGAATTCCGCCAGGAGTTTTCCTAGAGCATATACGCACACCATCCGTGAAGGGCGCCGACATCGACAACCCGGATAGAGCTGACTCTTTCGTCAACATGGTGACAAAGATCCCTCCGGCTGGGACAATACCGTTCATGGAGTATCTCGAACACGGAACTTTGCCCGACGATGAAGTCGAAAGACGGCAAATAGTACGACGAGCAAAGGGTTATACCATAATCAATGTGCAACTCTATAAAAGGAGCACTACTGGTGTATACTTAAAGAGCGTTTCCCAGCTAGAAGGTATGGAAATCCTGCGCGAGATCCATCTCGGAGATTGCGGGCACCACGCCGCTCCTCGATCATTGGTCGCGAAAGCCTTCCGGCAAGGATTCTACTGGCTAACCGCGAAGGCGGACGCCGATAAGCTGGTTGAGAGATGCACGGGATGCCAGTATTATGCCCGACAACCACATGTTCCTGCTGAAGAATTGCGAACAATACCAATAACTTGGTTGTTTGTAGTCTGGGGGCTAGACATGGTGGGACCGTTACAGACGGCACCGTGTGGATTTACGCATCTTCTTGTAGCAGTTGACAAATTCACCAAATGGATAGAAGCTAAACCCATTAGAAAGCTTGATGGGGAAATTGCCCTCAGATTTGTCTGAGATCTAGTGGTGAGATTTGGTCTCCGACATAGCATCATCACCGACAACGGAAGCAACTTATCACTCGGAGAAGTGGAAGCTAATTGTTGGGACAAAGGCATCTGACTTGACCTTGCATCTATGGCACACCCATAGTCCAATGGTCAGGTTGAGCGAGCTAATGGATTAATTCTGCAGGGAATCAAGCCACGTCTTGAGGCACCGCTACACGGAGCAGCTGGAGCCTGGGCGGAAGAATTGCCATCTGTGCTGTGGAGTTTACGAACTACACCTAACAGATCCACCGGCTACACCCCTTACTTCATGGTATATGGAGCAGAAGCCATCTTACCTTCCGACATCCTCCACGATGCACCAAGAGTTGCCGCCTACGACGAAGATGACGCTGAAGAATCCATACGCCTAGATGTGGACCTTCTCGAGGAGGAGCGTGTTTTGGCATGCCAAAGGTCCACCATCTACCAGCAGAAGCTACGCAGCTACCATAGTCGCCGCGTTCGCCATCGCTCGTTTAAAGAGGGGGATTTAGTACTCCAACTTAAGCAGAAGAAGTCACACAAATTATCCCCGCCATGGGAAGGACCGTTCATCATAAGCAAGGCGTTGCTCAATGGGTCTTACTACCTTGTCGACAATCTTGAACTCAAGGATAGACCCAACGAGGATCATAAGCGTAAGCGACGTGACCCGGATGATGACTACCCGGAGCTTGATCGGCCATGGAACATAGCACAGCTATGTCCTTTCTACACTTAGCATTTTTTATCTAATTGTGTACTTCTTATATGATCAATGAAATAAGGCTCTTTGGTTCACTCATATTGTTGAGTCTTTTACCTCCTTTAGTGTTCATTTTTGGATCATATAAAACCTTTATGCACAAGTCTTGTGATTCCACTTGTGAAAATTCCGCCTACGGGCGTTAGCTTAAGTTTTCTGGTCTACACGTTCTTTGCTTTTTTATGTGGATTCTGGAGTAGTGACTTTCGGCACTTATTGTCGGTGATTTTGTGCTCAGGTTATTGACGGTGCCATTGGGCATCATCACCTAAGCGCATGGTTCTGACAACGAGTCTTCCGACTCACGAAAAGTCAAGCATAAGAACCAAAGTAATGGATAAGCCAGCACTTGCTTAAAAAATATATACATACTGGGAATTAGTTCTTAAGTAGCAGGATACGACAACCGTTGTTTTCCACCTTAAGATTACATCACCAAGTTTCTTTCGTGCACACGCCAAAGGTGAAACGGAAATTACAAAGTGTTTTTCATTCTTTGGGCGCAGGAGACTTGGAGGCCGCATCATCACCAGCCGGAGAATCACCCTCGATGTCGGCGCTGTGATGAGACTCGGAAGAATCTTGGCTGACGTTGTCAATGAAATTCCTAGGCACGAAGACATCAACGTCCACCAACTCGGCAACCCTGGTGTCATAACCCGCGAGTGATGACAGGATGGCTTCGTGATCGATCTCCTTGCCGTCATCATCCACGTCGGGGATACCAGAGGTCACCGTGTCGATGTCGGCATCTTCATAGTGTGCCTTCACCATAGACAGCGCCATCCTTGCGCCAGCCCGTGCACATGAAGCCTTCTAGGTCGCGACACGCTCGGGGGCTCGGCGCAGAATCTCCGAATACTTCGCCACGGAGTCCGAGGCCTTGATATAAATTTGGAGGGGCTTGGCAATCTCCTTGGCTTGCGCAATGGCGGTATTGATGAAGTTGCCGGCAAGAACCATACATTCCTTGTCCGAAGGAGACGAGCGGGTTAAACCCATAGGAGCTGCAAAATTCCGACAAGGAGCGCATGAGTTCAATAAACTCTAAGTAT
Source organism: Avena sativa (assembly GCA_916181665.1). NCBI lineage: Eukaryota > Viridiplantae > Streptophyta > Magnoliopsida > Poales > Poaceae > Avena > Avena sativa. The sequence continues at coordinate 236,456,443 of OV702293.1, read as the reverse complement.
CCAGACTACAGAAATACAAGGCGGAGGGAACTTACTGAAGATGCTAGCCTTAGCCTGCCAGACGGTGTCTGCCAAGGATTCCTTCTCTTGTTGGAGGAGCTTAAACGCCTCGCTATGGCGAAGGTTTTGCTCATCAGCAGCTTGCTTCTGATCCTTTAGGATCGCAAGCTCCTCCCTCAAGCGATTGATCTCCGTGGAGGCGGAATCCTGCAGGGCTTTCATGGAATCCTCGTGCATCTTCAACATCTCCTTCCTCTCCTTCTTCAGGATCTTGTTCTTGCTGTCCAGCTGCTGGATATGCTTGGACTGCTCGACAATGTCCTTGGCCTTGGTGACATGTTCTGCAAGTCGGAGGAAAACAAAGTACACAGTGAGTACTCGGATATTATGGGCACAAAAGTAAGATGGAAATGTGCAAAAAAGAAAACAGACTCTTGTTTTTGATGATCTGTTCCTTCAAGATGGCAGTTTTACCCTTTTCGGCTTCAAGATCTGCGCGCATCTTCTGGTACTTGTCGTTGGCCATGCCTCTCCGAGCATTCTCGTTCTGTGGAAACAAATACAAAGTTAAATTGTTGTTTGGTCTGCTTGGAGCTTCTAGGCGGAGATTTTCCACCTAGATGCTCGGGGGCTACAGTGAGAGTTTTTAACTTAGCAACATGCTTAGCTTATCTTTAAAACATCTAGTCAGAACTAATTCAGTTACAACTAGAGTCTTGGGGGCTACAGCATTGAAAATTATGAACACTGTGTATGCTACTCTTAAAGCATCTAGTCGGAGTAATTCATTCCATCTAAATGCTTGGGGGCTACAGTGAGAGTTTTTTCTAACTTAGTCACTCTTAGAGCATATAGATGCAAAACCCATGGTTTTCCGTCTACATCCTCGGGGGCTACAGTGGGATACTCGTATGAAATGCAGAAGGCAAAGTAAAAACTTACAAGTGCAATAATCTTGAGGTTTGTAGCACTCTCGGCTAGCAGCTTGCCGAAGGAAATGTTATTTCCTCGCAAGATATCTGCTTGTCGGAGTAGCTCCTCAAGACCGCACGTCGGAGATGATGGCACTCCACCAGGAACCATAGTTGTGTTACTCGGCAGAAGCGTCAGGTAAACTATCTTCGGGAACTCGAAGGGTTTCTGGGGAGCAGGGGCGCCGCCTTCGGCAGAGGTACCAGCTCCCACCACCGCCTTGCCGCTACCGATGGCATCCTTAGCCAAAGCTTCAGCCATTTGAAGAGCAGTGCTCTCCTGCGTCGCCTGCTCGCCGACAACAACGAGCTCGGTAGAGGCGCTAGAATCCACTTCCATGACGGAAGGGCCTGGTGCCTCCTAGACTTGAGAGCTTGTCGGAGCAGAGGAGGGCTTGACGGCAGGAGTAGCAGGGGCGATGGCGGGGGAGGAGTCGTGATGCAGCATATCTTTGATATTTCTAGAAGCCCCAAGAGTCTTGGAGGACTTCTTGAGGCTGGTTGTGGCTTTCTTCCTGAAACGTGCAAAATGCATAAGTACAGGAATAAGACAGATAAATAAGACAATGTCGGAGAATGAGAGGCCTACACTAGGGGGGCGCTTTGGCAAACATCCCGGTGGCTTTCTTCTTTTCCGCCTCTAGGGCGGTAGTACTCTTTTTGGAGGCTCCACCCTCCGTCTTCTTCTTCTTGCCTCCGTCGGCAGCGTCACAGGTGGAGCTCTTCCGCTTTCGCGCCAACGAGACATCGTCGTCGGACACGACCGTGACTTCCTTCATCTTTGGATCGTAGATCTGGGCAGCCAGGTTGTCCTCATCTAGATCGCTAAGATGTTAAGTGAGAAATCACCGTGTTAGATAAGATGGCATTGGCAAGACGGAGAAACTGGAGCAATGTCATGCACGGAAAATAAATACCTACCTTTGGGCACTTGCCGTCTACGTACATGTCGTAGGTGATGTTAAAGTCGCGCTTCTTATCCTTCACCTTGACGATGTACTTCAGACGGAGCTTGACGGAGTCGCTCGAGAAGTTATCCACAGAGATCCGAAGGGAATCCTTTCGATCACTTGTGTACTCGTGCATGAACTTCACGCGGTGCTGCAGAGGTTGGATTCTCCTGATGAAGCAGCACATGGCTAGGTCCAAGCCGGTCAAACCCGTCTCTATGAACCACTCGGTCCGCCTTATTGCGCGAGAAGCGTCGAGGTTGGAGGGAAGGGAGGCATGGGATCTCCATGTGGAAACTTCAGTGGCGGCTCCATCCACGAAGTCCGGGTACGTCACTTCTCGGCCCGCCAAAGGAATGTCGAGGCCGTAGAAGTACGTCTGCTGCCAGTTTTTGCATGACTCGTGGCCGATGATGTCGGGGAACCACCGGCCAGGTCGGATCTTGAATCTTATGGTGCCGCATTTCCTAAGCTCCTCCCTACTATGTCCGGCTTCACGTTTGACGGTGAAGAAGTACACGAACAAGTCTAACCTAGGCCTAATCCCTAGGTAACCCTCACAAAGTGCCGCGAAGTTGCTAAGCACTAAGATACTATTGGGGGAGAGGTTATGGGGTTGGACCTTGAAGTGGTTCAAGACGGACAAAAAGAAGTGGGAGATGGGCAGAGAAACGCCGCGTACCAGCTGAGCCTTGAGGTACACCTTTTCTCTGGCTTGGGGAGAAGGTGTCATCTCGCCGACCGGCGCCGCCCGCCAGGCGAGCCCCTCCGTCGCGGGGAGGTAGCCTTCGGCGACCAACTCTTGGATGTCGCGGCCGGTGATGTCCGAGCCGCGCCAGTCGCCCTTGTGCGAGTCTGGCTCCTCTTCCAGAGGCTCCAGAGCCGCCAGATTGTGGTCACCGCTGGTGGTTTCAATCACCGCCGACGCGGGGATGACCAGGCCCTCTGGGGGCACGACGACGGAGCTCGTCGGCTTCGCCGTGGCTTCTCTCGACGCTGCCATCAATGGGGAGGAGCTGCTGCTGGCCATGGAGGAAAGGGAGGGTGGGACTGATGCAAGGAGAGGTTAGGGTTTCTTCAAGGTTTTCCGCGGAGAGCTCGAGGAGGCGTGCGGCTGGAGGAAGAAGATGATGACGCAAGAGAATGGGGTGAAAAAGTGGCAAGTGTCCCACGGTTACTATTTATCTTACTCTGCGTCAAGATTCGTGCAGCTAATCGGACGGTTGCCGCGTAGACGACGTGTTCGAGAACGTGCGCGGTTATTTCGCCACGTCTTCAACCGCCGCCGCCACCAACGGTTCGCATTGCTTGCGTGGGAAAATCGGATATGATTGTGTTCTCTGCATGTGTGAGTTACGAGGCGTCGCTGACCTAGGCCTACGTCGTCATAACTGACATGGTAGATGAGCCGTCGCATCGAAGATTCCGGCATGGACGGATTTAATCCGACTACAGAAGAGTACGATGGAAGATTCAGCATTTCTCCGACTTACTAATCAAAGACGGAGGAAACCTTGCAGGGTTCTTTGGGAGGACTACAAGATATTGCTTGACGATTTGCCGACATCCATCTAGACATAGCATTCCACGAGAAGAGGCAAGACGGCGGAAGATCTCGGAGTTCTCCGGGGGCTACTGTTGGGGATATGCTATATGGGTATTCTCATAGCATGTCTCTTATCCAACTAACCCAGGTGGCCCATAGTCGGTAGCATGGCCTGTGGCCTGCTGGGCGGCCCAGTTAGGTGGATCCAGAAGGGAGGCCCAAGCCGGACAAAGGAAGGCTACGGTGGAGTCACCAGCGTACCCGGAGCCTTGGAGTGCAAGTTACACAAGACTAGTGGTAGACGGTGTAGGACTCTGTAACCTATCCGGCTAGGACTTTTCCCTGTAACCCTAGGACCTGGCGACTATATAAGTCGGGCCTATGGGAGCCTTTAGGGCACAATCTAAGACAACTTAGTATAGATTCATACAACCTCGCACAGCGAACCTATCTCTGTAACTCGGCGTATTGCCCTTATAGTGATTTATAGCAGGAGTAGGATTCCGCCACCGTCGTGGGATCTGAACCTGGGTAAGCTGTGTTACCTCGTACCCGTCAACCGTCCGCCTTACCCCATGTCTCTAAACACGCACTGTGAGGACCCCTCCATGGCGTACTCGTCGGCAATACCACGACAGTACCTGACAGCCTGATCGATCTGTTCAAAAACTAAAGCAAAGAAAAACAAGATCAATCAGAATTGACATCACCAGCGGCTATGGCGGCGCCCTCCTCTAGTAAGCCAGAACCGACTCCGCCGCGCGATTCTCTGCGGTCTTCGACTGTGGCGACCCGATACGATCTTCGGCTCCAGCGACTCGGGGGCTCGGTGGCTCCCTCCGCTTCAGCGACCAGCCGCGGCCTTCGGCTCCAGCAACCCGCTGCGGTCTTTGGCTCCAGCAAACTGTATGGCCTTCGGCTGCGGTGACCCGCTGCATTCTTCGAATGTGGTGAACCGCTGCATTGTTCGGGTGAGACGACCCAGTGTTGGTCTTCAGCTGCGACAATCTTTGGATGCGGAGCTCGCTTCCGCCATCGACCTCAGGAACCCGTCGCTGCTATGACCGTGGTCCGTCGCGTCGACTATGTCCGCCGCGTGACCCGCTACCGCATCAACTCCTCCATGGAAACTTCCAAATAAAGCTAAGTTTCCCTCTACTTAGAGTTGATTCCTTTTTTAACTCGCACTCAAAACACTCGGGGACTGCGCCCTCTTCGAGTAACCTAATGTGCCATCGGCTTCACGCACTCGAGCACCTCGAACGCGATAGCCCGAGTAGCTGATTCTGCCTGATCGTCGAAAGAACTCCGAGTGCCTCGGCAAGGTACTGAGACTAAGGGTAATCAGGCTAACGAAAAGGCCTAGCATACAGTGCAATAGTATCGACTCGATCGGCACCAGAATCTTACTGTACAAGCCGAAAGGCAAATATTCTTTACAAGATACAAGTACTTCACAATTTTGCATGTTTTCTGCAGCCTACAGGGACGTCGAACTACATCGTACTATTGTTTCGGGTCCTTTAACGGAGTCGACGCATTCCTCGGATGACCACATCAATCATCGACAAAAGCGGCGCAGGCCGCGCACCCGACCGAAGAAACATCGTCGACTTCATTAACGTGGGGTCCTTACGGCTAAACGCCGCACGACCCCACCACGTCAACTCCGACTGCATCGTCAATTCTTATGCATGAGATGTTGACTCGATGCACTTCCGGATCAGTGGTTTCTCCTCGCATGAGTCTCCACTCGAGTCTGCGACTCGACTAGACACTCGGGGGCTACTCCTATCAGAAGCGCTGGTCGCGCACCCGATGTACTTCCGGGTCAGCGGTATGCCCACGAGATTTCCTACTACAACTGCACGATACAAGACTCAAGTCTTTGCCCGAGTCTACGACTCCGCCAGACACTCGGGGGCTACTCCAAACTGGAGCGCTGATCGCGCACATAGAAGATCTTCGAGTGGCACGCTTCGATTCCTCACTCGAATCAACGATTCGACTAAGGACTCGGGGGCTACTCCTATCAGGAGCGCTGGCCGCGCACTAGACGCACGATTAAGGTACTACACCAACAATCTGTTCTTCGAGTCCTACGTCGAGTCTACGACTCCACTACGGACTCGGGGGCTACTCCCATAGGGAGGATTGATTCAAGCACTCGAAAAATTTGTGTCCTACGGACCTGAAGCTAAAAACAGCTGAACTAAAGTCTATGCTCGAGTCTACGACTCGAGCATACACTCGGGGGCTACTCCCATAGGGAGCGCTGGTCGCGCACCCTATGAATTCTTCGACTGCGATCCTTCGGATCAGCATGCAAAAACTTTTCGGCAACTCTGCCCCAGTTAACGCTAAGTGAGCAACATCCTCCTTGGCCACCCGAAACACCTCCGCGGTGATAAACATTCGGATGCTGCATCGGCGACGCAAAGATAAGACCTATAGATACCATCTGATGGCCTGGCAACACACACGACTGCGCTCTTCTAGTAAAAATCCGTGCCAACGGGCGCGATGGAAATCCCGACGGACGCGTTGGGTACATCATTCGAAAATCACTGGGATTCCACTCATGTAAGTCCTGAACGGCGTGAGTCGAATTACACCAGCATATGTTCCGGTTTCGAGTCGAGGGACTCGAATCTGAAGAAGATCGTGGTGTTTTGTACTAAGACAGTTAACTAGACCCGATCCATCGGGAGAGTCAGGCACACGCATCAACAATCCCAACACACTTAAATCAATCTTTGATAAACAGAAAACAACTACACCCGAAAAGATTGAAGAGTCCTCAGCCGAATCTACGATTCGATTGAACACTCGGGGGCTACTGACACGGTTATACCCTACGGGTACCCGATGTTAGCATACCTGGTCCAGCCCGACGGAAGGCCCACTCGACGACCTGCCAGGGTCCATGACGCCTATGACGGTTCGGCTGATATGAAGCCCATGTGGACACGGAATCTCAAGTGTACAAGACAAGCAAACTTCAAGACTAGAGTTTGAATACAACTTGTAACCAAATCGTATTGGCACCCGAGACCTATCCTCCCCATATATAAAGGCTAGGAGGGTCCAACGAGGAGGACACGACACGCACACAATAGACAGATCTACAGATCTAGGGCTCTCCTATAATCTCTCAAAAACCACCGCATACACACCTCCACGCCAGAATGCATCTGCGCACCCCTGTAATCTTCGGTTCCGCCATAATCAAGAGCAGACAAGCAGGAGTAGGGTTTTCCCTCCGGGGGCCTGAACCTGGGTTAACCTTGTGTCCCAGTGTTGCTTGTTTGCTAACCGTTCCGCGATCTCCAGCATCCCCATCTTCTCCAAAACCCAAGTCCATAACAATGGGCATTGACGAGATTAAACCTCGTCACCCTGGTAAAGCCTCTTTATAATACTAGCTTGTTGGTTAATCAATGATCGTGGTTTCTCGATCATGAACATTGAGATTTTATTAACAACGTCATATCATTAGGAGAATGGTATGATGGACATACTCCTATAGATAAGCGTAGCATAAAGATCAAGTCATTTCAATAGTTCATTTGCTATAAGCTTTCTGATATATAGTAACCTAATTCCTTCAACCATGAGATCATGCTAATCACCATCACCGGAAGGATGCTTTGATGACATCAAACACCACACCGTAACTGGGTGGCTATAAAGGTGGCATTTAGTGTTCGGAAAGTATGGGTTGAGGCACATGGATCAAGAGTGGGGTTTGTCCATCCATATGACGGATAGATATACTCTGGGCCCTCTGGGTGGAATGTCATCCAATTAGCATGCAAGCATGTGACTGGCTCACAAGGGATCACATATCACGGGAACGAGAAAAGAGTACTTATCGGTAACGAGGCTGAACTAGGTATGCAGAGATACCGACGATCAAACCTCGGATAAGTAAACTATCGTAAGACAAAGGGAAATTGGTATCGTATGTAAGTGGTTCATTCGATCGCAAAGTAATCATAGAAATATGTGGGAGCCATATGAATTTCTAGATTCCTCTATGTGTTATTGATCGGAGAAGTGTCTCGGTCATGTCCGCATAATTCACGAACCGTAGGAAGACACACTTAAGGATTCGATGTTGTTTAGTAGATATGGAATGTAAGTAGGGAGGCCGAATGTTGTTTGGAGTCTCGGATGGGATCCGGGATATCACGAGGAGATCCGGAATGGTCCGGAGAATAAGATTCATATAAGGAAAGTCCGATTCCGGAGTTCGGAAATGATTTCGATGTTTTCATCAGAGAGATTCTAGAAGGTTCTAGAAGGTTCACCGGACCAGAAGGGGAATGGTCCATGAATGTGTCATGGGTAAGTGGAATGATTGGATCATATCCTAGGTCACTTTGTGTGGACATTTGTGAGAGAGAATTAAACCTCTAAATTGAAAGTCAAACGGGAGGTTTGAAAAGTCAAACTGGAATAATGGTTTCCTAGCGGAAGAAGGAAAGAGTCCTTCCAACTTGGGTTTGGAAGTGGATTCAAACTCCCCTCTCTCAAGGTTGTCCCCCCTCTCATAAATATAGGGGGAGGGCTGCCCCAAACACACAAGCCCTAGCCCTCCCCACACCCGTGCGCCGCCGCCGCTGCCAAGCCGCCGCCGTGCCGCCTCGCGCCGTCGCTCAGCTCTGACACCTCCTCCTCCTCCCAGTCTTCTAAACCCTAGATTACCGGGAAACCCTAGATCCACCATAACTCGCACCGGCTTAGGCGAAGCCCTGCGGGATCTTCCCTCTACTTCTGACACCACGCCGTCGTGCTGCCGGAATCGCGAGGAGAGAACTACAACCTCCACTGCCTGCTGGAACAAGGGAGAGGAAGGTCTTCATCGAGTACCGAACGTGTGACCGACTGCGGAAGTGCTGCCGGAACGCAGCGCCGGAAGGATCATCTACGCGATCTTGAGATCGGCAAGTGTACGACTACATCACCCATGAGAATATGCTCTCGTTAACCGCTTTGGAATCTTCGAGGGTGAGTGCTTCTATCGACTCGTTGCTACAATCTAGTAGATAGATCTTGGCTTGTTTGTGTGCATGCGGTAGAAAATTTTTGTTTTCCATGCTACGAACCCCTACAGTGGTATCAGAGCCGTGTCTATATGTAGATCTGTTGTACGAGTAGAACACAATGGTCATTGTGGGCGGTGGTTCTTTTATTATCAATTGCTTTTTGTGTACTTTGCATCTTGCGGTATGATGGGATGAAGTGGCCCGGGCTAACCTTACATGACATCGTTCATGAGACTTGCTCAACGCTTAACATGCAACTTGTATTGCATAAGTGGCTTTGCGGGTGTCTGTATCTCCCATCATAGTATAGATTCAATTTACAACAGGCACTTGATAGTTCAAGCATCAACATTGTGGTTCTTGTTCGTAAGTTAGAACGACACTTATTGAAAGCCCCAAACCACGTAAAACATGCAAAGAAAATTAGAGGCGTCTAACTTTGTTTTGCAGGGGTGTGTTGTGATGTGATATGGCCATGATTGTGATTATATGTGATGTATGCAATGTTCCTTATTGTAAGTCGGCAACCGGCAGGAGCCATATGGTTGTTTTTTAATTCCGTTAAGACCTGCGTGTCTATTCAAAGTAGTTGTAAAGTTAATGTTGGTGTACGACAACCATGAAGCGGCGCCATTGACCTTTACGCCATACTGGTGATGATGGAGATCATGTTCGTGCTTGAAGATGGAGATCGGAAGCACAAGAAGAAAGGCCATATCATATCACATATTATGAATTCCATGTGATGTTAATCCTTTTATGCATCTTGTATTTCTTAGTTCTCGACGGTAGCATTATAAGATGATCCCTCACGCACAAAATTTCAAGTTATAAAGTGTTCATCCTTAGTTAGCACCGTTGCTAAAGCTCGTTGTTTCGAAGCACCACGTGATGATCGGGTGTGTTAGATTCTGCAAGTGCATACAACGTGAGCAAGCCAGATTTGTTCATGCGGAAGCTCAGGTTTGATCTTGACGAGCCTAGCATGTACATACATGGTCTCGGAACACGGATCACCGAAAGGTAAAACATGAGTCATATAGAAGATATGATGAACATGCTGATTGTTCGCCATTGAAGCTACATCAACTCTCGTGATGATCGGTTTTGATGTGGTGGATTTGGTTCGTGTGATCACTAAAACAATGTGAGGGATATTGTTTTGAGTGGGAGTTCACCTAGTTTAATTTTAACATTAATTAGAACTAAATTTGTCATAAACTTAGCCTAAACTATTGCAAATATGCTTTAGATCAATGGCGGTCCCTACCATCAATTTTAATGCGTTCCTAGAGAAAGAAAAGTTGAAAAACAATGGAAGCAAATTCACGGATTGGTTTCGCAATTTGAGGATTGTCCTCAATGCTGGTAATTTGACCTATGTGTTGGACGCACCGCTGGGTGATCCACCTGCAGCTAATGCTACCGATGAGGTAAAGAATGTTTTCCTCGCTTGGAAGAATCAGTACTCCATAGTTCAGTGTGCTATCTTGTATGGTTTGTAATTGGATCTTCAGAAAAGGTTTGAGAACCATGACACACATGATATTGTCCGTGAACTCAAAATGATATTTGAGGCTCATGCGGCAGTTGAGAGTTATGAGGCTTCTAAAAAGTTATTTAACTGCAAGATGGAAGAGGGCAGCTTTGTCAGTGAGCACGTGCTTAATATGTCTGGGCACGCAAGCAAACTTCAAATCCTAGGTATAGTGATTCCTAATGGTTTGGGGATTCACCGTGTCCTCCAATCACTACCACCAAGTTACAAGAACTTTGTGATAAACTACAATATGCAAAACATGGACAAGTCGTTGCCCGAACTCTTCTCCATGTTAAAGTCTGCGGAATTGGAGATCAAGAAAGAACACCAAGTGTTGATGGTCAATAATGAAGGGTTTCGCAGCATAGTAAATCAAAATTTTCTACGGAAGCAAACAGAGGGAAAGCCAAGATCTAATCTAGGAGATGCAAACAACGAGAGAGATTGGATTAGATCTTCATACCCTTGAAGATTCGCACAGCGGAACGTTCGTCGGAACGTGGGTGATGTAGTCGTACTCGCTTCTCCTCCTCGCGATCCGATCCGATCTAGCACCACAAGTGGCGGTGCCTCCGTGAGATGCACACGTGCGGCACCTCGACGTCTCCTCCTTCCTCGGACCAGCAAGTATGGTGGAGAGATAGATTGGATCTACAACGCGACGGCGCGTGTATATGGTGGAGAATTTCTGCAGCAGGGCTTCGCCTACAAACAGTCGGGAGGGAGAGAGGAAGGCAGCAGGGCTACTAGGGTTTGGAGGAAGGTGTGTGGGGAGGTGGCGCACCAGCCCTCTATATATAGAGGGGGGCGGCCAGCCCTTGCCCCTCCTCCAAGCCTATCTCTAGTTTAAACGATCTAAACTCTCCCTCTTCTAGAAATTCTATCCCGAGATTTAAACGAGTTAAATCTCTCTAGAATCGGCTGGGCCCTATGGGGCCTTATGCCCCTGGCCCAATGCGGCCAGGACACTCCCTCATAGGCCCATGCCCCCTCCCGGAAGGTGGGGCCACGTTGGTCCCCTTCCGGAAGGTTCTAGAAGCTTCCGGTACAATACCGATTAATCCGGAACAATTCCGAACTCCAAAAACTGCACTGCCTTATATGAATCTTATTCTCCGGACCATTCCGGAACCTCTCGTGATATCCCGGATCCCATCCGAGACTCTGAACAAAAATTCATAAACCAATTATCCAATCTATCCTAGCGTCGAGACACGTTAAGTGTGTGACCCTGTGGGTTCGAGAATATGCAGACATGATCTTCTATCAATAATCAACAGCGGGGTCTGGGCACCCATATTGATTCCTACACATTCATCGATGATCATATCGGATGAACCACGATGCCAGGATTCAATCAATCCCATATATATATATATATATATTCCCTTCGTCTCGCGATATTTTACTTGCCCGAGATTCGATCGTCGGTATCGTCATACCTAGTTCAATCTCGTTCACAGCAAGTACTTTACTCGTTCCGTAATCCGATATCACTTTGTGATTAACTCCTTAACCACATGCTGGCAAGCGGTGTTGATATCGATTACCGAGTGGGCCCGAAGTATATCTCTCCGACTTGGGAGGGACAAATTCCATCTCGATACATACAACCCAACAGATACTTTCCGATCACCTGAGAGACACCTTTATGATCACCCTCTCATAGGATGACGTTTGATGACCTCAAAGCTTTCTTCCGATACCAGGGAGTTGTATTATCTCATGGTCTAAGGAATACAATATTTGACATAAGAAAAGCTTCGCAAAGACGAACACGATGACACGATCTAATTGCTTCGCTTAGTTTGGGTCTGTCCACCATATCATTCTCCCAATGATATGATCTCATTATCAATTGACAACTCATGTCTATGGTTAGGAAACCTTAACCATCATTGATCAATGAGCTAGTCCATAGAGGCGTACTAGGGACACGGTGTTGTTCACAAACCACACAAGTATTAAAGTTTCCGCTTAATACAATTCTAGCATGGAATATAAACATTATCATGAACAAGAATTATAATAATAACATCTTTATTATTGCCTCTAGGGCATAATTCCAACAGTCTCCCACTTGCACTAGAGTCAATAATCTAGTTTATATCTGGCAACAATCTCACACCCATGGCACCGAGGTGTTGATCATGTTTTACACGTGGAAGAGGTTTAGTCAATGGATCTGCGACATTCAGATCCATATGTACTTTGCTAATCTTCAGATCTCCATCTGCTATATAATCTCGGATTATATGAAACTTGCGGTTGATATGCTTGGTCTTTGGATGATATCTTGGTTCCTTAGCGAGTGCTATGGCGCCAGTGTTGTCACACAATATCTCCAGTGGGTCCAATGCACTTGGAACCACGCCAAGCTCAGTGATGAAGTTTCTGATCCAAACTCCTTCACTTGACGCTTCTGCAGCAGCCATGTATTCCGCTTCTACTGTAGATCCCGCGATCATGCTTTGCTTGCAGCTTCTCCAGCTCACAGCTCCTCCATTCAAAATATACACGTATCCTGTCTGAGATTTAGAATCATCCTTGTCGGTGTCAAAACTAGCATCGACGTAACCTTTTACGACGAGCTGTTCATCACCCCCATAGACTAAGAACATTTCTTTAGTCCTATTTAGGTACCTTAGGATGTTCTTCACGGCTGTCCAGTGTTCCACTCCTGGATCACTTTGATATCTGCTCGTCAAACTAAGAGCATTGGACACATCCGGTCTAGTACACAACATGGCATACATGATGGAACCTATGACCGAGGCATAAGGCACTTTGCTCATAGCTTCCCTTTCATTTACCGTAGCTGGACACTGAGCCTTGCTCAATATCTTACCTGACAACATAGGCACTGAACCTTTCAATGCCTTATCCATTCTGAACCTTTTCAGAACTTTGTCTAGGTATGTACTCTGGCTTAAAGCTATCAGGCGTCTTTGTCTATCTCTATAGATTTTGATGCCCAATATATAAGCAGCTTCACCTAGGTCTTTCATTGAAAAACACTTGTTCAAATAACTCTTCACATCGTTAAGCATGTTGATGTCATTTCCAATAATCAATATGTCATCCACATATAGTACCAGAAACGTCACCGAGCTCCCACTCACTTTCTTGTAGATGCAAGCTTCGTAGCAATTTGGAACAAATCCAAAGCTCTTGATCACTTGATCAAAACGAAGGTTCCAACTCCGAGATGCTTGCTTCAGTCCATAAATGGAACGCTGAAGTTTGCATACTTTATCAGCATCCTTAGGATCGACAAAACCTTCGGGTTGCATCATATACAACTCTTCATCAATGTTGCCATTGAGGAACGCAGTCTTGACATCCATCTGCCATATTTCATAATCATGAAACACAGCAATTGCTAATAAAATCCGAATGGACTTAAACATCGCTACGGGAGAGAAAGTCTCATCGTAGTCAACACCTTGAACTTGTCGAAAACCTTTCGCAACAAGCCGTGCTTTATAGATGGTAACATTACCATCCGCGTCCGTTTTCTTCTTGAAGATCCATTTGCACTCAACGGCCTTTCAGTCGCTAGGAGGGTCCACCAAAGTCCATACTTGGTTTTCGCTCATGGATCCCAATTCTTATTTCATGGCTTCTAGCCATTTCTCAAAGTCTAGGCTCATCATCGCTTCCTCATAGTTCGTAGGTTCACTGTCTTCTACTAACAAGACAGTCAAGACAGGGTTGCCGTACCACTCAGGAGGGGCACGCGACCTTGTCGACCTGCGACGTTCAGTAGCAGCATCGTCCGAAGCTTCATGATCCTTGTCATTAGCTTCCTCTATTGTTGGTGCAGGCGGCACTGGAACAATTTCAGGTGCTGCGCTACTCTCCAATTCAAGAGAAGGTTCAATAACCTCGTCTAGCTCTACTTTCCTCCCACTCACTTCTTTCGAGAGAAACTCCTTCTCAAGAAAGGAACCGTTCTTTGCGACAAACACTTTGCCTTCGGTTCTGTGATAGAAGGTATACCCAATAGTTTACTTAGGGTATCCTATGAAGACGCATTTCTCCGCTTTGGGTTCGAGCTTGTCCGGCATCAACTTCTTGACGTAAGCTTCGCATCCCCAAACTTTAAGAAACGACAACTTAGGTTTAGCACCAAACCACAGTTCATACGGTGTCGTCTCAACGGATTTAGATGGAGCCCTATTTAAAGTGAATGCAGCGGTTTCTAATGCATAACCCCAAAATGATAACGGCAAATCAGTAAGAGACATCATCGATCGGACCATATCTAATAGGGTTCGATTCCGGCGTTCAGACACACCATTGCGCTGTGGTGTTCCGGGTGGCGTGAGTTGTGAAACGATTCCACTTGTTTTGAGATGCGTGAGAAAATCATAACTCAAATATTCGCCCCCATGATCGGATCGTAGAAACTTAATCTTTCTGTTATGATGGTTCTCCACTTCATTCTGAAATTCTTTGAACTTTTCAAACGTTTCAGATTTATGTTTCATTAAATAGATATACCCATATCTACTTAAGTCATCGGTAAAAGTGAGAAAATAGCGATATCCACCGCGCGTCGAAACACTCATCGGTCCGCATACATCGGTATGTATGATTTCCAACAAGTCCGTTGCTCGCTCCATCATACCGGAGAACGGGGTTTTGATCATCTTGCCCATGAGGCATGGTTCGCATGTGTCAAATGATTCAAAATCAAGAGACTCCAAAAGTCCATCAGAATGGAGTTTCTTCATGCGCTTTACACCAATATGACCTAGACGACAGTGCCACAAATAAGTAGTATTATCACTATCTGCTTTGCATCTCTTAGCCTCAATGTTATGGATGTGTGTTTCATCCTTTTCTAGATTTAGAAGAAATAAACCATTCACAAGAGGTGCATGACCATAAAAGATGTTACTCATATAAATAGAACAACCATTATTCTCCGATTTAAATGAATAACCGTCTTGCAATAAACACGATCCAGAAATAATGTTCATGCTCAACGCAGGCACATAATAACATTTATTAAGGTTTAAAACTAATCCCGAAGGTAAAACTAAGGAGAGCGTGCCGACGGCCATCACATCAACTCTTGATCCGTTGCCAACGCGCATCGTCACCTCATCCCTCGCAAGCCGCCGTCTATTCCGTAGCTCCTGTTTCGAGTTACAAATATTAGCAACTGAACCGGTATCAAATACCCAGGCACTACAACGAGGGCTAGTAAGGAAAACATCAATAACATGTATATCAAATATACCTTTGATGGTGCCAGCCTTCTTGTCCGCTAAGTACTTCGGACAGTTGCGCTTCCAGTGACCCTTGTCCTTGCAATAGAAGCACTCAGTGTCCGGCTTGGGACCAGACCTGAGCTTCTTCTCAGCAGGGGCATTGCGCATGCCGCCGCCCTTCTTGAAGGGCTTCTTTGCACCTTTACCTTTCTTAAAGGAGGGCTTGTTGACCATCAACACATGATTATCCTTCTTGATGTCCACCTCCGTAGCCTTCAGCTTTGCTAAGAGCTCGGTGATTGTATCAGTGGAACCAATCTGATTATGAGTCACTACAAAACTTTTGTAGCTGGGAGGGAGTGATTGCAGAACCCTGTCAATCTTGAGCTCCTCTGGAATCTTGCAGTCCAGTTGCTCAAGGCGTTGAGTGTAGCCCGACATCTTAATGGCGTGCTCACTAACGGAACTCCCTTCCTCCATCTTGCAGTTAAAGAACTTCTCGGAGATCTCATATCTCTTAGAACGGGCCTGAGTCTGAAACATGGTTTTCAGCTCTTCGAGAATCTCAAAGGGCCCGGGATAGTTTTCAAAACGATTTTGAAGTTCCGGTTCCATAGCAAACAACATGGTGCTCTTAATCACCCCATAATCATCTTTGCGTGATTGATAGACAGCTTTCTCATTAGCCGACGCAGTTGCAGCAGGGGGGTTACCTAACGCTTTCTCAAGGACATAGTCCTTTTGTCCTCCAGACAGAATGATTCTTAGATTGCGGAACCAGTTGGTGAAGTTAGACCCATTGTTTCTAAGCTTTTCTTTCTCAGCAAAAACGTTGAAGTTGAAGTTGGACTTGGCCATGTGATCTACAGTATTTGCAAGTACAATTTAGACTATGTTCATGATAAATAGTTCAACTTAGTCAAATTACTAGATGAACTCCCACTAAATTCAACATCCCTCAAGTTGTTTAGTGAACACGATCCAAATTCACCACACCTAATCCGATCATCACTAGAAGAGATGTGGTTTCAATGGTGGATAACGAAGTGTCGATCATATCATTCATATGACTCATGCTTAACCTTTCGGTTCTGGTACATGCTAGGCTCGTCAAGCTAGACCCAAGTATTTCCGCGTGTGCAAAACTGGCTTGCACCCGTTGTATGTGAGCGTAGAGTCTATAGCACCCGATCATCACGTGATGCTTGGACACGACGAACTTTCGCAACGGTGCATACTTGGGGAGAACACAGTTTTTATCATGATCTTTAGGTGAGGAATCATCTTATAATGCTACCGTCGCGATCTAAGCATAATAAGATATATAAAAGGATAAACATCACATGCATATAACTTTATGTGACATGGTATAGCCAATCTTCGCGCAATGATCTCCATCTTGTGCGTTCCGGCATGATCTCCATCACTCCACCATGATTGCCTCCACCACGAATAGCAACTACAACTATTGCTAACTACTTAGCGATAAAGTAAAGCTATTACATGGTGTATAAGAAGTTGACTCGCAGGTCATACACAATTATAAAGACAACCATATGGCTCCTACCGGTTATGTACTCATCGACATGCAAGTCGTGAAACATTACAAAACATGATCATCGCATACATTATACACATCACATCTTGGGCCATACCATATCACAGAAAACACTCCCTGCAAAAACAAGTTAGACGCCTCTACTTTGTTGTTGCATGTTTTACGTGGCTTATGGGAGTAGATGCTAAGAATGATTCTTACCTACGGAAAGCCACAACGGTGATATTATGGTTGCCAAACTCCGGTGTTAATCCCATGGCAACTATAGTGAGAGAAACTGACATCCACCAGCCGCATGTGTGGAACAAGCCACACGTCAAGTGCGGAGCCGGTCTCGCGAACGACGTCGCGTAAGGTTGGCCTGGACCGCTTCAATCTCACTATCCCGCGTCATAAGAAGAACACAAACAAGAGGCTTGCAACAGAAAACATCAACGCCCGCAACAACCATGTTGCGTTCTACTCGTGAATCACATCTACGCATAGATCTAGCTCTGATACCACTGAAGGGTTTCGCAGCATAGTAAATCAAAATTTTCTACGGAAGCGAACAGAGGGAAAGCCAAGATCTAATCTAGGAGATGCAAACAATGAGAGAGATTGGATTAGATCTTCATACCCTTGAAGATTCGCACAGCGGAACGTTCGTCGGAACGTGGGTGATGTAGTCGTACTCGCTTCTCCTCCTCGCGATCTGATCCGATCTAGCACCACAAGTGGCGGTGCCTCCGTGAGATGCACACGTGCGGCACCTCGACGTCTCCTCCTTCCTCGGACCAGCAAGTATGGTGGAGAGATAGATTGGATCTACAACGCGACGGCGCGGTGTATATGGTGGAGAATTTCTGCAGCAGGGCTTCGCCTACAAATAGTCGGGAGGGAGAGAGGAAGGCAGCAGGGCTACTAGGGTTTGGAGGAAGGTGTGTGGGGAGGTGGCGCACCAGCCCTCTATATATAGAGGGGGGCGGCCAGCCCTTGCCCCTCCTCCAAGCCTATCTCTAGTTTAAACGATTTAAACTCTCCCTCTTCTAGAAATTCTATCCCGAGATTTAAACGAGTTAAATCTCTCTAGAATCGGCTGGGCCCTATGGGGCCTTGTGCCCCTGGCCCAATGCGGCCAGGACACTCCCTCATAGGCCCATGCCCCCTCCCGGAAGGTGGGGCCACGTTGGTCCCCTTCCGGAAGGTTCTAGAAGCTTCCGGTACAATACCGATTAATCCGGAACAATTCCGAACTCCAAAAACTGCACTGCCTTATATGAATCTTATTCTCCGGACCATTCCGGAACCTCTCGTGATATCCCGGATCCCATCCGAGACTCCGAACAAAAATTCATAAACCAATTATCCAATCTATCCTAGCGTCGAGACACGTTAAGTGTGTGACCCTGCGGGTTCGAGAATATGCAGACATGATCTTCTATCAATAATCAACAGCGGGGTCTAGGCACCCATATTGATTCCCACACATTCATCGATGATCATATCGGATGAACCATGATGCCAGGATTCAATCAATCCCATATATATATATTCCCTTCGTCTCGCGATATTTTACTTGCCCGAGATTCGATCGTCGGTATCGTCATACCTAGTTCAATCTCGTTCACAGCAAGTACTTTACTCATTCCGTAATCCGATATCACTTTGTGATTAACTCCTTAACCACATGCTTGCAAGCGGTGTTGATATCGATTACCGAGTGGGCCCGAAGTATATCTCTCCGACTTGGGAGGGACAAATTCCATCTCGATACATACAACCCAACAGATACTTTCCGATCACCTGAGAGACACCTTTATGATCACCCTCTCATAGGATGACGTTTGATGACCTCAAAGCTTTCTTCCGATACCAAGGAGTTGTATTATCTCATGGTCTAAGGAATACAATATTTGACATAAGAAAAGCTTCGCAAAGACGAACACGATGACACGATCTAATTGCTTTGCTTAGTTTGGGTCTGTCCACCATATCATTCTCCCAATGATATGATCTCATTATCAATTGACAACTCATGTCTATGGTTAGGAAACCTTAACCATCATTGATCAATGAGCTAGTCCATAGAGGCGTACTAGGGACACGGTGTTGTTCACAAACCACACAAGTATTAAAGTTTCCGCTTAATACAATTCTAGCATGGAATATAAACATTATCATGAACAAGAATTATAATAATAACATCTTTATTATTGCCTCTAGGGAATAATTCCAACAAATAAGACCACCAAATTCAGGAAGCAAGGCAAGTCTAAGAAAAAGGGAAAATTCAAGAAGGGCGGTAAGAAAGTTACTGCGCCGGCGAAGAAGACCAAGGCTGGCCCTAAGCCTGATACTGAGAGTTTTTACTACAAGGGAGAGGGTAATTGGAAGCGGAATTACCCTAAGTACTTGGAGGATTTGAAGAACGGCAACATCTAGAAGAACGGTATATCCGATATACATGTTATTGATGTGTATCTCACTAGTACTCGTAGTAGTGCCTGGGTATTTGATATTGGTTCGGTTGCTCATATTTGTAACTCGAAGCAGGTGCTGCAGAATAAACAGAAGCTAGCGAACAACAAGGTGACGATGCGCGTTAGAAATGGATCAAAGGTTGATGTGATCGCGGTCGGCACGCTACCTTTTCATCTACCATCGGGATTAGTTTTATACTTAAATAATTGTTATTTGGTGCCTGCGTTGAGCATGAACATTATATCCGGATCATGTTTATTGCGAGACGGTTACTTGTTTAAGTCCGAGAATAATGGTTGTTCGATTTATATGAGTAATATGTTTTATGCACATGCACCTTTGATAGATGGTCTATTCTTATTGAATCTCGATTGTAGAAATACACACATTAATAACATTAAAGCTAAACGTTTGAAATTGAGCGATAACTCGATCTATATGTGGAACTGTCGTCTTGGTCATATTGGAGTGAAGCGTATGAAGAAACTCCATTCCGATGGACTTCTTGAATCACTTGATTTCGAATCACTTGAAAGATACGAAGCATGTCTGATGGATAAAATGACTAAGACTCTATTTTATGGTATGATGGAGCGAGCTACGGACTTATTGGAAATCATACATACCGATGTGTGTGGCCCAATGATTGTAGCATCGCGCGGTGGTTATCGTTATGTTCTTACCTTCACAGATGAATTGAGTAGATATGGGTATATCTATTTCATGAAACATAAGTCCGAAACTTTCGAGAAGTTTAAGGAATTTCAAAGTGAAGTATAGAATCAACGTAACAAGAAGATTAAATTTTTACGATCTGATCGTGGAGGTGAATATATTAGTTACGAGTTTGGCGAGCATTTGAAGAAATGCGGAATACTTTCACAATTGACACCGCCGGGAACACCACACCGTAATGGTGTGTCCGAACGTCTTAATCGAACTCTCTTGGATCTGGTTCGTTCTATGATGTCACTTACAAATTTACCGCTATCATTTTGGGGTTATGCATTAGAAACAACTGCATTCACTTTAAATAGGGCACCATCTAAATTCGTTGAAACGACACCGTATGAATTATGGTTTGGGAAGAAACCTAAATTGCCGTTCCTTAAAGTTTGGGGCTGCGAAGCTTATGTAAAGAAGTTACAGCCTGACAAGCTTAAACCCAAAGCGGAAAAATGCGTCTTCATAAGATACCCGAAGGAAACTGTTGGGTATACCTTCTATCATAGATCCGAGGGCAAAATCTTCGTTGCCAAGAATGGATCCTTTCTAGAGAAGGAGTTTCTCTCGAAAGAAGTGACTGAAAGGAAAGTAGAACTCGACGAGGTTGTTGAACCTTCTCTCAAACTTGCGAGTAGCACAGTACCGGAAGTAGTTCCTGTGGCACCTACACCAGTAAGAGAGGAAGCTAATGATGTTGATCATGAAACTTCGGTTGAAGTAACTACGAAACCTCGTAGGTCAACGAGAACACGTACCACTCCTGATTGGTATGATCCCGTTATGAGTATCATGTTGGTGGACAACATCGATGACCCTGCGACATATGAGGAAGCGATGATGATCCCAGATTCCAATAAATGGCAAGAAGCCATGAAATCCGAGATTGGATCCATGTACGAAAACCAAGCATGGACTTTGGTGGACTTACCGGATGGCCGGAAGGCTGTCGAGAACAAATGGATTTTCAAGAAGAAAACAGATGCTGATGGTAATGTTACTGTCTATAAAGCTCGACTTGTCGCAAAATGGTTTCGACAAATTCAAGGAGTTGACTACGATGAGACTTTCTCACCGGTAGCGAAGCTAAAGTCAGTAAGGATTTTGTTAGCAATCGCTGCATATTATAATTATGAGATATGGCAGATGGATGTCAAAACAGCGTTCCTCAATGGAGACATTGATGAAGAGTTGTATATGATGCAACCCAAAGGTTTTGTCGATCCTAAAGATGCTGACAAGGTATGCAAACTTCAATGGTCCATTTATGGATTGAAGCAAGCAATCCGGAGTTGGAATCAACGTTTTGATACGGTGATCAAAAGTTTTGGTTTTATACAAACTTATGGAGAAGCTTGTATTTACAAGAAAGTGAGTGGGAGCTCTGTAGAATTCTTAGTACTATATGTAGATGACATATTGTTGATTGGGAATGATGTAGACCTTCTTAATAGTGTCAAGGATTATTTGAATAATAATTTTTCAATGAAAGATCTTGGCGAAGCAGCTTACATATTAGGCATAAAGATTTATAGAGATAGATCAAGACACCTAATATCATTATCACAGAGTACATATCTGGACAAAGTTCTAAAGAGGTTTGGAATGGAAGATAGCAAGAAATGGTTCTTGCCCATGTTGCCCAATACGACCTTGAGTAAAACTCAAAGTCCTGCAATGGCAGAAGATAGAGAAAGGATGAGTAAGAGTCCCTATGCCTCAGACATAGGATCTATTATGTATGCCATGCTATGTACTAGACCCGACATTGCATATGCTGTTAGTTTGACTAGCAGATATCAAAGTGATCCAGGAGTGGATCACTGGACAGCGGTCAAAAACATCCTTAAGTACTTGAGAAGAACTAAGGATATGGTTCTTTCTTATGGAGGTGATGAACATCTCGTTGTTAATGGTTACACCGATGCTAGTTGGAACACCGATCCGTATGATTCTAAATCTCAATATATATACGTATTTACTTTGAATGTTGCAGCAGTTAGCTAGAGGAGTGCAAAGCAAAGCGTTATGGCGAGATCTTCAACTGAATCGGATTACATGGTTGCTTCGGAGGCTTCACAAGAGGCGGTATGGATGAAGGAGTTCATTACAGAGCTCGGTGTGGTTCCAAGTATGCTGGACCCAATGTCTATCTATTGTGATAACATGGGCGCCATATCAAGCATATCTGAGCTGCGTTTTCACGCTATTCGAGAGCATGTCCAAGATGGTGACATAAATATTTGCAAAGTACACACAGATTTGAATGTAGCGGATCCGTTGACTAAACCTCTCCCGAGGGCAAAACCTGACCAGCACTAAACCGCCATGGGTGTTCGGTATATTACCATGTAATCTAGATTAGTTGACTCTAGTGCAAGTGGGAGACTGTTGGAGATATGCCCTAGAGTTAATAATAAAAGTAGTTATTATTATATCTTTGTGTTTATGATAAATGTTTACATTCATGATATAATAGTATTAACCGGAAACATTAATACTTGTGTGATTTGTAAACTAAATTAGAGTCCCTGGTAAAGCCTCTTTATAATACTAGCTTGTTGGTTAATCGATGATCGTGGTTTCTCGATCATGAACATTGAGATGTTATTAACAACAAGTTCATATCATTAGGAGAATTGTATGATGGACATACTCCTATAGATAAGCGTAGTATAAAGATCAAGTCATTTCAATAGTTTGTTTGCTATAAGCTTTCTGATACATAGTAACCTAATTCCTTCGACCATGAGATCATGCTAATCACCATCACCAGAAGGATGCTTTGATGACCTCAAACACCACACCGTAACTGGGTGGCTATAAAGGTGGCATTGAGTGTTCGGAAAGTATGGGTTGAGGCACATGGATCAAGAGTGGGATTTGTCCATCCATATGACGGATAGATATACTTTGGGACCTCTCGGTGGAATGTCATACAATTAGCTTGCAAGCATGTGACTGGCTCACAAGGGATCACATATCACGGGAACGACAAAAGACTACTTATCGGTAACGAGGATGAACTAGGTATGCAGAGATACCGACGATCAAACCTCGAATAAGTAAACTATCGCGAGACAAAGGGAAATTGGTATCGTATGTAAGTGGTTCATTCGATCGCAAAGTAATCGTAGAAATATGTGGGAGCCATATTAATTTCTAGATTCCTCTATGTGTTATTGACCGAAGAAGTGTCTCGGTCATGTCCGCATAATTCACGAACCGTAGGGAGACACACTTAAGGATTCGATGGTGTTTAGTAGATATGGAATGTAAGTAGGGAGACCGAATGTTGTTCGGAGTCTCGGATGGGATCCGGGATATCACGAGGAGATCCGGAATGGTCCGGAGAATAAGAATCTTATAAAGAAAGTCCGATTCCGGAGTTCGGGAATGATTTCGATGTTTTCATCGGAGAGATTCTAGAAGGTTCTAGAAGGTTCACCGGACCGGAAGGGGAATGATCCATGAATGTGTCATGGGTAAGTGGAATGATTGGATCATATCCTAGGTCACTTGGTGTGGACATTTGTGAGAGGGAATTAAAGCTCTAAATTGAAAGTCAAACGGGAGGTTTGAAAAGTCAAACTAGAACAATGGTTTCCTAGTGGAAGAAGGAAAGACTCCTTCCAACTTGGGTTTGGAAGTGGATTCTGTAGGGGTTCGTAGCATGGAAAACAAAAATTTTCTATCGCATACAAACAAACAAGCCAAGATCTATCTACTAGATTGCAGCAACGAGTCGATAGTGGAACTCACCCTCGAAGATTCCAAAGCGGTTAACGAGAGCAGATTCTCGTGGGTGATGTAGTCGTACTCTTCCCGATCTCAAGATCGCGTAGACGATCCTTCCAGCGCCGCGTTCCCGCAGCGCTTCCGCAGTCGGTCACACGTTCGGTACTCGACGAAGACCTTCCTCTCCCTTGTTCCAGCAGGCAGCGGAGGTTGTAGCACTCTCCTCGCGATTCCGGCAGCACAACGGCGTGGTACCGGAGGTAGAGGGGAGATCCCGCAGGGCTTCGCCTTAAGCCGGTGCGAGTATGGTGGAGCTTATGAGAGAGGCTATTAGTGGTCTAGTAATTAGACACACCAATTAGAGGGCTCTAAACCAATTAGAAGGCTCTAAACCGAAACAGCTCTAAACCGGGGTCTAGGTCTAGTTTCTAGTTTAGAGGATAGGAACTTGTGTGTCTTGTGTTGTGTTGGGAGGGGAGCCCTGCCCCTCCCTTTATAGGTGGGAGGGCTGGCGCGCTAGGGGAGGGAGGGAGTCCCTCCCCAACTCGGCCTAGGGCTGGCCGCCGGCTTGGGGAGGAGGACTCCTCCCCCAATTCGGTTTCCTCCTCTCCTCCCACTTCCCAAAAACTGCCGTTTGACTTTCAAACTAGCCGTTTGACTTTTTCAATTTAGGATTCAATTTAATCCTTTATTTGGGACAGCAAGAACACTTAGTACATGATGCAATCATTCCAACATGCAATGACACATTCATGTACCCCTTCCCCTCCGGAGTGCCGGACATTCCGGGAACTTCTAGAATGTTCCCGATGAAAACACCGGAACCATTCCCCAACTCCGAAATGGGACTTTCCTTATATGAATCTTATTCTCCGGACCATTCCGGATCACCTCGTGATATCCCGGATCCCATCCGAGACTCCGAACAACATTCGGTCTCTTTCTCATAATACCATAACTACTCAAACAACGTCGAATCCTTAAGTGTGTCTCCCTACGGTTCGTGAATTATGCGGACATGATCGAGACACTTCTCCGAACAATAACCAATAGAGGAATCTGGAAATTCATATGGCTCCCACATATTTCTACGATTACTTTGCGATCGAATGAACCACTTACATACGATACCAATTTCCCTTTGTCTCACGATATGTTACTTATCCGAGGTTATGATCGTCGGTATCTCTGCATACCTAGTTCAACCTCGTTACTGATAAGTACTCTTTTCTCGTTCCCGTGATATGTGATCCCTTGTGACCAAGTCACATGCTTGCAAGCTAATTGGATGACATTTCACCGAGAGGGCCCAGAGAATATCTATCCGTCATGTGGATGGACAAATCCCACTCTTGATCCATGTGTTTCAACCAATACTTTCTGAACACCCAATGCCACTTTTATAGCCACCCTGTTACGGTGTGGTGTTTGATGACATCAAAGCATCCATCCAGTAAAGGCAATATGCATGATCTCATGGTCGAAGGAATTAGGTTACTATGTATCAGAAAGCATATAGCAATTGAACTATTGAAATGACTTGATCTTTATGCTACGCTTATCTATAGGAGTATGTCCATCACATCATTCTCCTAATGATATGATCCTGTTGTTAATAACATCTCTATGTTCATGATCAGGAAACCATGATCATATATTAACCAACAAGCTAGTTTAACAAGAGGCTTTACTAGGGACTCTTATTTTAGTTTACAAATCACACAAGTATTAATGTTTCCGGTTAATACAATTATAGCATGGTATGTAAACATTTATCATAAGTGTGAAGATATGATAATAACCACTTTATTATTGCCTCTTGGGCATATCTCCAACAGTCTCCCACTTGCACTAGAGTCAATAATCTAGTTTCGAACCTTTGTGTATATAACACCTATGGCTTTCCAGTGTTGTATGTACACGATTGCTAGTGGTCAACTGATCTCCGGATCTGACACTTCCAGGTCCGTGTGTAATTGCATGTCTTTGCGTCTCTATGCATCACTCATTCTCTAATGAGATGGCTTTGTATAAATTTGGTATTTCGGTGTGACCTTTAGCTTCTTTAGGGTTAAAACATGTTGATAATATTGTCGCACAATATATCTTCATAGTATTATCCCACTGAGAACTACACCTAGTTTGATAACAAACTTCTTGACACAAATGCCCTCTTTTGCTGCTATAATAGCAGTCATATACTTAGCCTTTTGTTGTAGTATCTGTCACAATGTCTTAACTTTGGAAATCATCCAAATCCATTATGGAACTCACTTTCCATTATATTGTGCCACCCTTAGTTTAGATTGAGATAAACTTAATTTGTACTTTGTGACAAAACTAGTATCAATGTAGTACTTTTACAATGAACTAACCATCTATTTGTCACTTCTACAAATATTATACTCTTAGTTCTTTCAGAAGATCATAAGAATATCCTTACTATTGTCCAATGATCATCTTATGAATCATTCTGGTATATGCTCTCAACATTTAGAGCATAGGACATATCTGGATTTGTACATATCACAGTATGATTGATATAAATACTCTTTGTGATTTCATACATCAAGTATCAATCTATACTTGATTATTTGTTTCACTTTACCAAATGTCAATACACTTGAATATATCATCAACATTGAACTCATTCAATCCTTTCTGTGCGACAAGAACCTTCTCTTGTAGTTTCTATATTGAACTCATTCAATATCTTATCTATGTACTTCTGGCACAACCATATTAGCGTCTATTGATGCCAAATATTTGGGTTTTGCCTAAGTCTTTCATCGGGATGAAATTCTTAATATGTGTTAATAAAAGATACATTATTTCCAATCAACAATATGTCTTCCACATAATGTATTAGAAACATGTCTTAGCGCTCCCACTTAATTTCTTGCAAACGCAAGCATCTTCATTGTCTCTGATGAAATTAAACTCTCTTAACAGTTTCATCATAGTGAAGATTCCAACTCCGCTATGCTCACTCTAACCATTGAAGTTTGCATATGCTTTTAGCATCCTTTGAATTAACAAAACCCTATGGACCGTGTTATGCACATGTCCTAGGTAACGATTCTATTAGAAGAACTTGTTTTGTTTATTCAACTACCATATAACAAATTATATGTAGTGGTCGCTACATTAATCCGTCTAGACTAAATATCACTATGAAAGATCAAATCTTGTCATAGTCAACCTTTGAACATTGTTGTGAACTCTTTCCCAACATGTCGACTAGATGTGAAACATCCATGTCTATTTCTTTATAGATCCAGACACAACTATAAGGTCTTACACCTTTCTCGAGGGTCCTTCAAGTTCAAAACTTGATTTCTTGTGTATGGAACTATCACGGATTTTATGGCTTCAAGCCATTTTACGGAGTCAGGGCCCATCATCGCTTCTCTGCATGTAGTCGGTTCATTATTCTCAAATAATGATTCAACCCTCAAATCTTGGTATTTGATTGTTCATCCGACCTACTTGTTTCAATAGGAACTTGGATCTCCGTGACCACAACCTTTGAGGTACGTGAACCATGAGCATTGTTGCTGCCTCCGAAACACTTTTCGGCGCTGCGCAACTCTGCACATATAGCTAAGGTTCTTTTAACCTTATCAAAGTTTCTATTGTCCTCCCACTTAACTTTTCACGAAAAATTCCTTCTCAAAGAAACTTGACGTTTTAAGTGACAAACACTTTTGTCTCCGATGTTATGGAGGAGTATTTAACAGTTATTCGAAATAACATACAAAGACAGGTTCATCCGACTTTGGTTGCAAACATCTTTCTTATGCATAGTATACCAATGTTTAAGAAATGACAACTTGGGTTTTATCCCAAACCATAACCTTATATGGTGTCATTTCAACGGATTATGATGGAGCTCTTTTCAGTGGAAAAACGGTAATCTCTAAAGCTTTTAATCTTTAAAATGCAATGGCAGTTTTATGAATTACACCTTTCGATCTTACCATGTCAAACAAGGTTTAATTACATATCTCGAACGCTCCATACTCTTATGGTGTTTCGGGAAATGCAAATCCACGGAACGATTCTTTAAATCTTAGGTATTATGCTAAACTTGTAACTCAAATATCTTCCTTTATGATCTTTATCATAAACTGTTTATATTCTTGTTACAATGATTTTGCACTTCATCTTGAAAGTCTTTGAACTTTTCAAATGTTTCATACTTCATCCTTATTAAGTAAATATTCATATATTCACTCAAATTTTTTGAGAAAGCATATGAAGTTGAAATCCATCGCTCTTGACTACACATAACGGACTTTGTACAACAATATGTACAAGTTCCAATAAGCTAGTCATTCGTTCCCTTTTGGCCTATGAACGAAGTTTTAATTATCTCTAGGAAAGTTTCACAAGCGTCATATGATCAAAAATCAGAAGACTCCAAAATTCCATCAACATGGAGTTTCTTCATGTTTTCTTTCCAATATAATTCAAACAGCGATGTCACTTCCTAAGTGATCTTTCAATCAATTTGTCTTTTGACATTTTAGCACTAGTTTTATGGATGTGATTTCTCTAACGAGATTTGCGAATCATCCATCTTTTATGGATTACGGCAATTATTTGAACAACCCTTTTGTTCTCATAATACCTGATAAAACAAATCTTGAAAGCAAGCTTTGATGTTTTAACGAGCAACATAATAACCCTTTATTTGTTCTCGATGAACATCATCACATATTCTTTTGCTAGTTACTTAGGCCATTGTAGTTCATGAATTCTGTTGTTTCGTATGACGATTCATACCAACAAATTCAGTATCAAATACTTAAGAACCACATTTTAATAAGCAAAGAATATAGCCACAACATGTACATCATCTATATACTTAAACTGAACAATTCTAGTTTTTTCTTTTCTGCCATATATTTATGAGATTCCCTTTCAGTATTTCCTTTTCAGTTTGAAAAGAATCTATTAACATCAATAGTGGAGTCATACATATGACATATAGTCCAAAGCGTGTATAATTAAATACCAATGTCTTTGGACTTGCACCTTGAAGTAGATCACCATCATCAAATGTTTGGTGTTCTTTCAAATTCCTTTCATTAGTAATCTCTTGGTGTAGTAAACATTTTACCTACATCAAATATTCACCCTTATCATGGAATCGTCCATGATCAAGCTACTTTTAGCTTATAACGATGAATTATGAGTATAATGTTGCTATCCAAAACCTTTTGGAGGATTAGGACAACAAGTGTCTCCAACCTTTTTGCAAATTCTCATCAAATATGAGAACATGACTTTTGCCATATTATACTCTATCATGTTGCAACCAAAACTTCGTTTCAGATATCACAATATCTTCCACACATCATGGTTTCTGAAACAACTCTTTCAGATCCTAGATAACCTTGATATTAAGGGAATCCTTTGAATATCAAGAATCATGGATACAAACATGATACTTATATACTAACACTTGGAATTGTTACTCTTGATTTAATACTAATTATTAAACTTCATGGAGTAACCGGAACTTACTGAAAGTTTGCAATAGGACTTTTAAACTTTAGATTAACACTTAAAACAATACGATACCAGTTCGTAAAGTAACTAACCAGAATTCTATAGTTCTATTATCTCAATTATAACTAAGCGCAAGGTGGTAAACGGATGCCAATGACTACAACAACTATGCAAATTCACTTTGATTTAGTTTATGATAAATTGAGTTCTAATTAATAATTAAATTAATCTAGGTGAACTCCCACTCAAAACAATATCCCTCACATTGTTTTAGTGATCACACGAACCAAATCCACCACATCAAAACCGATCATCACGAGAGTTGATATAGTTTCAATGGCGAACAATCGACATGTTCATCATATCTACTATATGATTCATGCTTTACCTTTCGGCGATCCGTGTTCCTGAGGCCATGTCTGTACATGCTAGGCTCGTCAAGACAAACCTTAGCTTCCGCATAAGCAAATCTGGCTTGCTTACGTTGTAGTCACCCGCGGAATCAAAGACACCCGATCATCACGTGGTGTTTCGAAGCAGCAAGCTTTGGCAACGGTGCATACTAAGGGTGAACACTTTAGAACTTGAAATTTATGTGTATGAGGGATCATCTTATAATGCTACCGTTGTCTACTAAGCAATACAAGATGCATAAAGGATTAACATCACATGCAATTCATAATATGTGATATGATATGGCCTTTCTTCTTTGTGCTTCCGATCTCCATCTTCAAGCACGAACATGATCTCCATCATCACCGGCATAGCATCAAGGTCAATGACGCTTCTTCATGGTTGTCGTCCACCAGCTTCAACTATTACAACTATTTTGAATAGACACGCAGGTCTTAACAGAAATTAAAGACAACCATATGGCTCCTGCCGGTTGCCAACTTACAATAAGGAACATTGCATACATCAAATATAATCACAATCATGGCCATATCACATCACTGCACACCCCTGCAAAACAAAGTTAGACGCCTCTACTTTCTTTGCATATTTTACGTGGTTTGGGGCTTTCAATAAGTGTCGTTCTAACTTACGAACAAGAACCACAACATTGATACTAGCATTGTTGATCACCCGTTGTAAATTGGATCTTTACTATGCTAGGAGAAACAGGCACCCGCAAAGCCACTTATGCAATACAAGTTGCATGTTAAGCGTGGAGCAAGTCTCATGAACGATGTCATGTAAGGTTAGCCCGGGCCGCTTCATCCCAACATACCGCAAGATGCAAAGTACACAAAAAGCAATCGACAATAAAAGCATCAACGCCCACAATGACCATTGTGTTCTACTCGTGCAACAGATCTACATATAGACACGGCTCTGATACCACTGTAGGGGTTCGTAGCATGGAAAACAAAAATTTTCTATCGCATACAAACAAACAAGCCAAGATCTATCTACTAGATTGCAGCAACGAGTCGATAGTGGAACTCACCCTCGAAGATTCCAAAGCGGTTAACGAGAGCAGATTCTCGTGGGTGATGTAGTCGTACTCTTCCCGATCTCAAGATCGCGTAGACGATCCTTCCAGCGCCGCGTTCCCGCAGCGCTTCCGCAGTCGGTCACACGTTCGGTACTCGACGAAGACCTTCCTCTCCCTTGTTCCAGCAGGCAGCGGAGGTTGTAGCACTCTCCTCGCGATTCCGGCAGCACAACGGCGTGGTACTGGAGGTAGAGGGGAGATCCCGCAGGGCTTCGCCTTAAGCCGGTGCGAGTATGGTGGAGCTTATGAGAGAGGCTATTAGTGGTCTAGTAATTAGACACACCAATTAGAGGGCTCTAAACCAATTAGAAGGCTCTAAACCGAAACAGCTCTAAACCGGGGTCTAGGTCTAGTTTCTAGTTTAGAGGATAGGAACTTGTGTGTCTTGTGTTGTGTTGGGAGGGGAGCCCTGCCCCTCCCTTTATAGGTGGGAGGGCTGGCGCGCTAGGGGAGGGAGGGAGTCCCTCCCCAACTCGGCCTAGGGCTGGCCGCCGGCTTGGGGAGGAGGACTCCTCCCCCAATTCGGTTTCCTCCTCTCCTCCCACTTCCCAAAAACTGCCGTTTGACTTTCAAACTAGCCGTTTGACTTTTTCAATTTAGGATTCAATTTAATCCTTTATTTGGGACAGCAAGAACACTTAGTACATGATGCAATCATTCCAACATGCAATGACACATTCATGTACCCCTTCCCCTCCGGAGTGCCGGACATTCCGGGAACTTCTAGAATGTTCCCGATGAAAACACCGGAACCATTCCCCAACTCCGAAATGGGACTTTCCTTATATGAATCTTATTCTCCGGACCATTCCGGATCACCTCGTGATATCCCGGATCCCATCCGAGACTCCGAACAACATTCGGTCTCTTTCTCATAATACCATAACTACTCAAACAACGTCGAATCCTTAAGTGTGTCTCCCTACGGTTCGTGAATTATGCGGACATGATCGAGACACTTCTCCGAACAATAACCAATAGAGGAATCTGGAAATTCATATGGCTCCCACATATTTCTACGATTACTTTGCGATCGAATGAACCACTTACATACGATACCAATTTCCCTTTGTCTCACGATATGTTACTTATCCGAGGTTATGATCGTCGGTATCTCTGCATACCTAGTTCAACCTCGTTACTGATAAGTACTCTTTTCTCGTTCCCGTGATATGTGATCCCTTGTGACCAAGTCACATGCTTGCAAGCTAATTGGATGACATTTCACCGAGAGGGCCCAGAGAATATCTATCCGTCATGTGGATGGACAAATCCCACTCTTGATCCATGTGTTTCAACCAATACTTTCTGAACACCCAATGCCACTTTTATAGCCACCCTGTTACGGTGTGGTGTTTGATGACATCAAAGCATCCATCCAGTAAAGGCAATATGCATGATCTCATGGTCGAAGGAATTAGGTTACTATGTATCAGAAAGCATATAGCAATTGAACTATTGAAATGACTTGATCTTTATGCTACGCTTATCTATAGGAGTATGTCCATCACATCATTCTCCTAATGATATGATCCTGTTGTTAATAACATCTCTATGTTCATGATCAGGAAACCATGATCATATATTAACCAACAAGCTAGTTTAACAAGAGGCTTTACTAGGGACTCTTATTTTAGTTTACAAATCACACAAGTATTAATGTTTCCGGTTAATACAATTATAGCATGGTATGTAAACATTTATCATAAGTGTGAAGATATGATAATAACCACTTTATTATTGCCTCTTGGGCATATCTCCAACAGATTCAAACTCCCCTCTCTCAAGGCTGCCCCCCCTCTCATAAATAGAGGGGGAGGGATGCCCCAAACACACAAGCCCTAGCCCTCCCCACACCCGTACGCCGCCGCCGTCGTGCCGCCGCCTAGCACCGCCGACACCTCCTCCTCCAGGTATTCTAAACCCTAGATTACCGGGAAACCCTAGATCCACCATAACTCGCACCGGCTTAGGCGAAGCCCTGCGGGATCTTCCCTCTACTTCCGACACCATGCCGTCATGCTGCCGGAATCGTGAGGAGAGAACTACAACCTCCGCTGCCTGCTGTAACAAGGGAGAGGAAGGTCTGCATCGAGTACCGAACGTGTGACCTACTGCGGAAGCGCTGCCGGAACGCAGCGCTGGAAGGATCGTCTACGCGATCTATCGGCAAGTGTACGACTACATCACCCACAAGAATCTTCTCTCGTTAACCGCTTTGGAATCTTCGAGGGTGAGTGCTTCTATCGACTCGTTGCTACAATCTAGTAAATAGATATTGGCTTGTTTGTGTGCATGCGATAGAAATTTTTTATTTTCCATGCTACGAACCCCTACAATGTGTACATAACTTGCAGATAAGATCACAAACAATACTATCATAATGATTCAATAATAAGTTCAGATCTGAGATCATGGCACTCGGGCCCTAGTGACAAGCATTAAGCACAACAAGTTGCAACAAAGTCAAATAGCACTAATAGAGATACTA
The DNA here is from genome assembly GCA_916181665.1 of Avena sativa. NCBI lineage: Eukaryota > Viridiplantae > Streptophyta > Magnoliopsida > Poales > Poaceae > Avena > Avena sativa. The sequence continues at coordinate 236,423,175 of OV702293.1, read as the reverse complement.
GGCACTATGCCCTAACAATCTTATTCGATTACATGATGGAACTCATCCAATCCCTACCATCCCCATAGCCTACAGCGGGGGATTACTCACTCATGGATGAGAGAAACATCGATGGTTGATGGAGAGGCGTTGGTGATGACGATGGCGATGATCCTTCCCAAACTCCCGTCCCGGCAGAGTGCCAGAACGGAGTTTTTGGATCTGAATCTTAGTTTCTGGTGGTGGCGGCGCAGCGGAACTCTTTCTGGAAAAACGACAACCCCCCCCCCTCGGTTTTTAGGTCAAGAGGTTTCTTATAGGCGAAGAGGGAGCCCGAGGGAGTGCCTAGGGTGGCCACACCCCCTAGGCGCCGCCAGGCCTGGCCCGCGCCTGGCAGGGGTGTGGGCCCCCCAGGCCTCCACTCCATCTCGTCTTCTGGCTCCGTGGATCTTCTGGTGAAATAGAATTTTTGGCATATTTTCCGGGATTTTTCCTCATAGTTGATTTTCTGCACAAAAACTAGACACCAAGATAACTCTGCTAAAAACAGCGTCAATCTGTGTTAGTTGTATCCAAATCACACAAGTTTAGAGGAGAAACAATAGCAAAAGTGTTCGGAAAAGTAGATACGTTTTGGACGTATCAAAGACTCCGGTCCTGAGGGCCGGAGACTCCGGTCCTGAAGGCCGGAAACTCCAGGATAAGTGGTCTGCAATGGCTAGTTGACATGGGGGACCTATAAAAGCCCCCTTCTTACCCAGATGGCTGGTTGCTTGCATCCTCTCTCTCCTCCATTATTTCTACATTCTAGAGCTTGCAAATACTCTCAATCCCTCCCATATTTCTTGAATCTTTGGGGGGGTGAAAGAGGGGATCTAGATCTACAACTCCACCAATCTATCTCTCCTCTATGTGTGGGGAAAATCTTGGGATCTAGATCTTGGGGTTTCTTTTGTGGATTTCCTCTTGTGTTCTTCCTCTCTTATTCCCCCAATAGCTTTTGTAGCTTTGGTGGAATTTGAGAGTGAAGTACTTGCCATTGCATTAGGTGCATCGGTTTGAGTTCTCCTCGGAGGATTTGGTTGGTGAAATCAAAGAAGCTTGTCCCTCTTGGGTTCTTGGAACCCTAGACGGTGTGTGGCCTTCGTGGTGTGTTCTTGGGACCTCCAATTAAGTTGTGGAGCTATCCTTAAGCTAGTGGCCTTGGTGGTGATTATTAGGAGCCTCCAATTAAGTTGTGGAGATTTCCCCAATCTTGTATGGGTTTGGTGACCGCCCTCAAGTGTCCCATAGTAGATCGGGTGCTTTCCGTGCGCGGGTGCTCGAAAGAATAGGGTGAGGCCTCTTGTGGCGTTGGTGGTTTTAGTACCGCCCACCCCCTCCAATGAGACGTACTCCCATGTTGGAAGGAACTCGGCAAAATATTGTCATCCCTGTGTGCCTCGATTATCTCTATACCCGAGCTCTTTACTTATGCACTTTACATTGTGATAACCTGCATGCTTGAAGTTCTATACCTTGCTATCTCATTGTTGCTTGTCTTGCTTAGCATAACTTGTTGGTGTATATAGTTGAACCTTAGTATATATAGGCTTTGTGCTTGACAGAATAAAACACTAGTTTTATTTTGACCTTGTTAATCCCATCTCGTAAAAGTTTTTAACCGCCTATTCACTCCCTCTATGTGGCATCCATGATCTTTCACTAGTGCCTGGGAACCCTAGAACACTCTCGGGCCTCCCTCCTCCACCTATATAAAAGGGAGGCACCTCCCACAACAAGAGCACACAATTCCCATGATGGAGGTTGCCTCTCTCTCTCTCTCTCTCTCTCTCTCTCTCTCTCTCTCTCTCTCTCTCTCTCTCTCTCTCTCTCTCTCTCTCGCGCGCGCGCGCGCGCGCGGAGCCACTCTACATATACGCATGCCATGAGGCTACATGATTATCACCGTAGGCTCGACGCTCTAGACAACGAAACGCTGCACGAATTGGAAGGTTGGATGCATGCAACCTACGGACGGATTGTACCTTCGATCCTCCATCGAGTGGAGATTCTCCTCGTGGCTAGAGGGATACAACTAGTTGTGTGGATCGACATGATTGTCATCTACAAACTACACCGAGAACATTCTAGTGTGTTCTTCTGTGAGTTCATCTAGATCTACTCTTACGTGTGCTTGCATAGTTCGATCATGTGTGTTCGTAGTGCCAATTTTTTTAAACTCCTTATGCGAACCCAACAACCGTCGCTCGTCCCGCCCCTAATTCTCGCAACTGTCTCCGTCCATCACCCCTCCTATCCTCCTTCCACCCTGGCGGAAGCCGTGGTTCGCACCGATCAGGTCATGTGAACTCTACCAAGCACCTCATACTCGTATCCCACACACTGCCCATTTTCTTCATGTGCGCGCCTCTCGGCCTAATCCTCCTCCGTGGTCTAGTCCACTCAGAGGCGCCACCAGAGCGAGTGCGACAAGGGATTATGTGCGTCGCAGGAGTCGAGGGCAGAGGCTAGGTCGTCGAGGGAACTCACATGTGAGGGCGAGGGCGGCAACATTGAGGAATGCTTAGGCGATGCGGGGATGGGCGAGTCTAGGAACGGGATTCCCATCCATCCCGCGACGGCTTTGTTCGTCGGGTTTCAAGTTGGCGACAGGGAGCAAACATAGGAAGTGAGGAGAGGATAAGGCGCGCACACCTGGCTTTGAGCGGCCGGTGGGAGCAGGGCTCAGAGGTATGCGCGATGGAGGAGGAGAACCTCCATGGCGAGGGTGCCGACCTCCGCACCGAGCGTGTGGACGCAGCTCGTGGCGCCATCCTAGGCTTGAGTAGCTGCGTGGGAGGAGGGCGTCTAGACGGCAGGGTGGCGATTGGGAAAGGGGAGGAGGGGATTGGGATTGGGTCGGGAGAGGATGGTCAACAAAATTCACTTAGTAGTGGCATGCCTTGTAAATTACTTCAACCCGAGAGATAAAACCATCCAAAAAAGTATGCAAATGAGTAGGAACATTGCATAAGTTATTATTATTAATAAGTTATTATTATTATTAGGTATAGATATAGATGTCATGATTTGGCACATTAAAAATCTGATAAAAGTTATGATATACATGGAATAAATAAATCCTATTAATATCACCATCTACAAAAATTCTCTACTGCACACGTAAAATGCTCTACCAAACACGTTTATTTACTTGTAGTACTGTAGCCAAGACACAAAGACCATCATTACACGTCATGATCCATATCTAAGCTGTTGAGTAGTACTATGTTCATCCTGCGTTACCCGGTTACTAACACGCGTCTCAACTGAAGCCTACGTCACGTAATTAAGACATTCGGTTCTTTACTTAATCCGTCGCGTCACGCCCATACAGCTATATCTAGAAGTTGTCTGCACACGCGCATCGCCGAACGAGCCCTCCATTTCCTCTCCTCGTACCGTCCGGGTTCATTTGCCCTTTCTCCATCCGCCGGTCCGCCATGCCGAGTGCCAGCTCGCCCAGCGGCCGCGCCGGCGGCGGCAGGAGGTGGTGCGCGCGCGGGGACCTCCTGACGCTCGCCATCGCCGCGATGCTCTGCTCCGCCACGTACTGCTTCTCGATATGGCACAACGGGCGCAACGCGCCGGACAAGATCGTCATCGGCCCGGCCTCTTTCGTCCCCGCCGGCGCCACGCGTTGCGGGGGTGACGCCGACGCCAACGCCGTCGAGCTGGACTTCGAGGCGCACCACACCGCCGAGAGGGCCGGGCTCTCCGTGTCCTCGTCGACGGCGGCACCGGCGACGGTCGCAGGGCGGCGGGCATTGCGCTCGGCGGCGGAGCCCGTGGACACGGGGCGCCGCGGCGTGGCGAGCGGCAACGGGTGGACACGCGTCGACGGTGATAAGTTCCTGTTCACCTACGATGGCGCCGTGCGCGTGTAGGCCAGCGCCATCTTCCGGCGATGACAGGGCCCCGGCGTTGCCTCCTCCCGATGTAGCGGTTACCAGAGACGTGATGTCTGCTCCAATTTGGAAGTTAGTGATTTATTGAGTTTTATTCCCTTTTCTTTGCCTAATTCTTATGGATGTAAAATGATTCGAGGCTATTTCGCGAAATATCAGTGACGTGATCGGGACTGGTTGGAGTTTAGGTGATCTTGCGGATATTTTGTTCGTCTCCTACTGTGATCGGTATATTCGGACGGCAGCCTTGCACTTTAGTGGGCGGCCAAATCAAGAAAAGGCAGCAGGCAACGACAGCCGGTAACGTCGTGGACCAAAAGAGTTGACCTCGCATTTACTTTCCATCGTGTAATGAATGAAGAAACAACCACAACAGTTTTCCAAGACCGCACCAAAAAAAAGATGTCATTTTCGTTTGAGTTGATGTGATCATTGACTCGTTGCTAATGCTGGTGTTCATGCGGTTTTGATGTTTACCTATCAAAATAGACATGTCGAAATAAGGCGGGTCAAAGTAGAGAGTAACATAGATTAATAAAGTTATTAGTCTATGTTAGAGCATCTTCACTTGTTGCGCGAATTCAGGCTAAAATTTAGATTTTTTTGGCCGGACGAAACTCGTTTTAACGCTGAGTTTTCCACTCGCGTTTCCAAGCCGAGTTCCTAGGCGAATAGAAAACGGTGACATATTCGAATTTTATAGAGCTCGGCCAAAAGGTGTTCGACAGAACTAACGCCCACAAGTTCGACGACAGATTATTACAGAAAAGGCTCGGCCATCTCCCAGTCGTCGATGGGGATGGGCTCCTGCGGCGTGGTTGATGCGGCAGGGTCGGGCGTCTCGCCGGCGGACGTCGATTGGTTGGAGGAGGTGGAAGCAGAGCTCGGCGTAGCAGGGGCGTCGTTCGGCGCAGCGGCAGGCGTGATCTCGCCCTGGAGAATGGCCTGGCGATGCGCCATGTACCAGGCCTTGACTGGCGAACTCATCGTCGACGTGTCCTCGCCGCCCATCAGGAACTTGAGATCCGTGTTCCTCTTCTTGGCGGCGTCCACTTGATCCGTGCCTCCGACGCTGAAGTGCCCGGCTTCTTCTTCCCCTTCTTCCCCTTCTCCAGAAGCACGACATCACCCTCGGCGTCCTTGGCCTGCGTCGGCTCGGCCCGCGTCTTCTCGGCATCGGCATCGGCCTCGTCGTAGGTTGCTTGCGCCGAGCTTCCGCCGAAAGGCAATGGGACGCGGCGTAGCGCGGGGCCTGCGTACACCGGAGAGGTGGAGTAGGGGATGTTGATGTCAATGTTGAAGGCCGAAGGAGGGCGCGGCGCCGGGCAGGGGAAGACCACGTTCGGGTTGAACCCGCCGTCGAACTCGGGGGATGAGGAGTATCTCTGTCGAGCGTTCTCCTGGCTCTCCTGGAAGCCAACCGGAGAGATCGGCGAGAATCCGGTCGGCGAACCGACGCTTGCCTGGCTTCCCCAGTGAGGGGATACGGCGCCGCCCTCGTCGCCGCCGCCTGTTTCGCCTAGTTCGCCCTCATGGTCGTCTGCTCTTCCGTCGCTGCCTACTCTTGTTCTTGCCGGAGCTTCATCCTCTCCTTTCTGCCCTTCCTATCTGAAAGGGCATTTATTGTCATAATCACTTTTGGTGTTCGTTAACAACAAGTAGATCATTTTACAGTTTGTCACTGTCCACAGGTTGGTATTATGATAAGTGAAAATAACCCTCACACTTGGGAAAGGTCCCTACTTATGTGACACGGTTCTAGAAATTCCAGACCGAGGTATCCGGTTTGGCTAGACCGGAGTCTCCGGTGTGGTTCAGAGTTTCTGGATCTATCTCCGGTGGTGACTTCAGAATCAGGGCTAGGACATACTGTATGGGGGTCCGGAGCCTGGTCCGGAGGATACCCAGGAGTCTCCGGTGTTGGCTCAGTCCGGAGTCTCCGGTGTTGGAAGACCGGAGTCTCCGATCTTGTTGGGTCATGGATGGCCCGGGACATTCTGATGGGTGGTCTGGAGGCTAGTCCGGAGATTGGCCAGAATCTCCGGTCTAGACCGGAGTCTCTGGTGTGCAGACCGGAGTCTCCGGTCTGACTTTTCTCCAACGGTCAGAAAACGGTTCGTGGAGGTGGCTGCCTATAAAAAGGGGCCCTTATCTTCTTCCTCCAGCTGCTCGAGCTGCTCAAGAACGCCAACTCCATTAGAGCCACCAAATCTACAAGATCTCTCCATCCAACCATCCAAAGTCATTGATCTTTGGAGAATCGAAGGAGGAGGCCTTGATCTACATCTTCACCAAGTGAGATCTTCATTTCCCCCTCATTCACTTGAGGGCCCCCAAGCTCTAGTGTTTCTTTGGAAACCCTAACATTGATTTGGTTCTTACAAGCTTGTCTTTGATTTGTCTTGACAGCTTGCTTGTATTTGGGAGCCTCCAATTAAGTTGTGAATGTGTGCCCCGAACTTTTTGTAAAGGTGTTGGCTTCCACCTCGAAGGTTGCCGATATAGTGGAAGGTGCATCGAGCCCATTGGGTGAGATTCATCGGAGAACAAGGGAGGCCTCTCGTGGCGTTGGTGGTTTGAAACCACCCCCTCTCCAAATGTAGACGTACTTCCCCTCAAAAGGAAGGAACTACGGGAAACAAATCCTTGTGTCTCCGCGTCCACCACTTTGGTTACTTCTATCCTTTACCACACTTTACTTACTTGTACTTGCTTAGTGTTATGTTAGCTAGTGCTTATTTGTCATATAGGTAAATTCACCTTAGTTGCATTATCTAGAGAATTTACCTTATTATCAAACCCTAATTTAAAAAGGAAGAAAAATTGAAGTAGCACCTATTCACCCCCTCTAGGTGCCCATACGATCCTTTCAATTGGTATCAGAGCCTCGGATCTTTATTTGGGCTTTACCGCCTAAGAGAATATGGGTAGTCGCAAAGGGGATGGTGATGGTGAGCCCACCACGGTGACCATGGAAGATCTCAGAAACTTGGAAACAAGATTGAGCTCTTCCTTGGTCAACAAAGTCAAGAAGATGCTTGAGCAACTTCTTAAAGACAAAGATGGCTCATCATCCCCCTCTCCTCAAGAGGATCCTCCATCCGTTTTACCTAAAGGGAATACTCCGGTATTCCCTGAGGATATGATGGTAAGGGGTAAACAAGACAACACTAATTCCTCCACACAAAATGATGGGGGAAGGGTGAGCACCGTGATTCATGGTACTCTCCCGACCCTCCAATTCCTCACCCTCATGTCTACAATAGAGGTGACCCACCTAAGCTTGAAGAATCTGCTACTTTTGCTCAATGGCAATCACTAATGAGAACTCATATGCGCAGCTCTTGCATTGAACTATGGAACATCATCGAGCAAGGACTCTTTATTGGGGATCCAAACAACTTAACAAGAAAAGAGGTTGTCAATAGTCAACTCAATACCGCTGCCTTGCATATGATTCAACAAGGATTGGGTACAAAGGATTGCCCACACATTGAGCACTTTAGCATTGCCAAGGAAGCTTGGGATGCCCTCACGGTATTGTTTGTTGGAAATGAGAGTATGAGGAGGAACCGGTATGATGCACTAAGCAATGAAGCCAAAGGCTTCTACATGATGGAATGTGAAGATCATGAAGACATGTACCGAAGGCTCAACACCACTGCCACCGCTTTTAGAAATGTGGGTGCCTCACATGTGGATGATGCGTGGATAAAAAGGAAATATGTGAGTGCACTCATACCCTTTGAGCCCACCGACTTGAAGAGCCTACAAGGAAGACACAACTACCATCTCATGACCTCCAATGAAGTTATGCAAGAGATGGACGCTTTCAAAGTTGCCGCCAAGAATGCCAAAGATGGCCATGCTCGTGCCCTTGGTATGAGCAATGTTTTCAACGTTGCTTTGAAGGCCAAAGTTGTGGACCATGGGAATGAAGATGATAGTGATGAAGGCATCTCCATGGACCACCCCGATGAAGTCAAGATTGCTCATAGTCAATATATGGCCTTTTATGCAAAGAACTTTTGGAAGAACCCCGCCAAGGCCAAGATGGAAATGCAATGAAGAAGCAACTCAAATGGGAAAAGAGAAAATACCACTAGATTGAGAACTTGCTTCAATTGTGGTGACCGTTATCACTTTGTGGCGAGTTTCCCATATGAGAAGAGAGAAGATCATGGGGGTAAGCTTGTGTTGAAGAAGACTCTCAAAGCACCTTACAAGAAACCCTTCATCAAGAAGAATCCCATCAACAAGAAGTCGGGAGAATTATCTTGATCACTCATGAAGAATACTCCTCCGACAATGAAGATGAGGAAGAGGAAACCTCTAATGGTGTGGCGGCTCTAGCCACTACTTCTACTCCGACATTCTCACTCTTCGATTCTCCAAATGAGAATTCTCCCATCAAGAACATCACTTGCCTTATGGCAAGAGGAACGGAGGTATCCTCATCATCTCACTCCACTTCCTTAGCTAATGACGAAATTGATGATGAGATGTATCTTGATGTTAAAATGGAATTAATTGCTTTCGATGAGTTTATGACTAACCTACAAGGGGATGCTAAGATACATTTTGGAAACATCTTAGATCAACTTTACCACACACAAGATCTCCTAGATGTAAGATGTAAACTTGGGCATGAACACATGATTGAGCTAGAGGCCTTACATAATGCTCTAGAAGAAGAACAAGAGACTAGGATGTCACTTGAATTAAAACTTGAGGGGCTTGATGAGGCCAATGACGTTATTGTTAACAAACTCATCAAAGAACGTGATCATGCTATTGCTAAATGCAAAAGGGCTAAAACAGACAAGATTGAGTTTGGTGTGGTTCATGAAAAACTTGCCGAGGATTTTAGTTTGCTTGACAAGGCTCACAAGGCTTTGGAAAGTAAATTCTTGTCTCTCACAAAGTCCCATGAAAAGCTTCAAACTCAATTGGCCAATATTCCTTCACCTAGTAACTTCATTCCATCTAGTAGCACAACTATTCTTGAAGAAAATGCTAGGTTGAAGGGGGAGCTAGCCAAGGCCACATTTCCACAAGGCAACAAGTCCATTGATGATATTTTGAGTAAGCAAAGGCCTAGTGGTGAAAAAGGGGGCATTGGTTTTGTCTCCAAAACTAAGAAGAAGAACAACAAGAAAAGGAAGGCCAAGCCCACACAAGAGACCAACTAGGCCATTGTGGATAGTAAGACCACAAGTGGTAAAACTATGTCTCATGATGACTTTGCGGGAAGTGCTAACCCTCACTATGTTCTAATCATCTAATGCGAGATTATTATGGTGATGTGTATGCACAATATGTTGGGCCATATGATGGCTATATTTCTTGGTCTATTTGGGTTCCCAAGACCCTTGTTACTAAAAAAAGAGGACCCATTGAAAAATGGGTACCTAAAAATTAGCTTGATCTTTTGTAGACATATGCTTCCGGAGGGTCAAAGTGGGTGCTTGATAGTGGTTGCACGAGTCATATGACCAGAAGCTCGTCTATTGTCAAGGACTTAAAGCCAAATCATGATAAAATCTCTGTGACATATGTCGACGAGTCAAAGTCTAAGGTAATGGGTTTCAGCAAGGTTGTGGTTGCTCACGACATTACACTCGTAAACGTCATGCTTGTTGAGACCCTTGGATACAATTTACTTTCAGTCCATGCTCTTGGAAAGATGGGCTTTGCCGTCTTTATTGATGTTTATATTGTGGTCCTCTTGTGGAGCAAGTCTCTCAAGGTCGCTTTCGTTGGGTACGTCGAACATGACTTGTATGTGGTGGACTTTTCAGGGCAAGCCACTAAAATCCCGATGTGCTTATTCGGAAAGGCCTATGTGGGTTGGTTATGGCATCGCCGACTAGCCCATGTCAATATGAGAACTTTGCAAAGACTCCATAAGGAGGGCCATATTGTTGGACTAAAAGAAAATGTTTCCTTTGCCAAAGATCTGTAGGGATTCGTAGCATGGAAAACAAAAAATTTCTACCGCATACAAACAAACAAGCCAAGATCTATCTACTAGATTGTAGCAACGAGTCGATAGAATAACTCACCCTCGAAGATTCCAAAGTGTTTAACGAGAGCGGATTCTCGTGGGTGATGTAGTCGTACTCTTCCCGATCTCAAGATCGCGTAGACGATCCTTCCGGCGCTGCGTTCCGGCAGCGCTCCCGCAGTCGGTCACACGTTCGGTACTCGATGAAGACCTTCCTCTCCCTTGTTCCAGCAGGCAGTGGAGGTTGTAGCACTCTCCTCGCGATTCCGGCAGCACAACGGTGTGGTACTGGAAGTAGAGGGGAGATCTCGTAGGGCTTCGCCTTAAGCCGGAGCGAGTATGGTGGACGATGAGAGAGCCCTCGACGATCTAGGGTTTAGACACGCCGAGGAGGAGGGCTAGGCCGGCGGCTAGGGTTGCTAGGCGGTGGCGGCGGCTTGCCCTAGGGCGGCGGCGGCAGCAGGTGGCGGCGCCGGCGGCTTAGGGTTTGGAGGCGGGGATCTTGTGTGTCTAGGAGGGGAGCCCTGCCCCTCCTTATATAGGTGGAGGGGGCCGGCCAAGGGGAGGGGAGTCCCTCCCCAACTCGGCTTGGAGGTGGGCCGGCGGTGGAGGAGGGACTCCTCCCCAACTCGGGTTCCTCCTCTTTCTCCACTTCCCAAAAATAGCCGTTTGACTTTTCAAACTAGGATTTGATTAATCCCTCTATTTTGTTCAGAGATGACACTTAGTACATGATGCAATCATACCAACTTGATATAACACATCCATGTACCCCTCCCCTCCGGAGTGCCGGACATTCCGGAACTTTCTAGAACATTCCCGATGAAAACACCGGAACCATTCTCCAACTCCGAAACGGGACTTTCCTTATATGAATCTTATTCTCCGGACCATTCTGGATCTCCTCGTGATATCCCGGATCCCATCCGAGACTCCGAACAACATTTGGTCTCTTTCTCATCATTCCATAACTACTCAAACAACGTCGAATCCTTAAGTGTGTCTCCCTACGGTTCGTGAATTATGGGGACATGATCGAGACACTTCTCCGAACAATAACCAATAGAGGAATCTGGAAATTCATATGGATCCCACATATTTCTACGATTACTTTGCGATCGAATGAACCACTTACATACGATACCAATTTCCCTTTGTCTCACGATAGTTTACTTATATGAGGTTATGATCGTCGGTATCTCTGCATACCTAGTTCAACCTCGTTACTGATAAGTACTCTTTTCTCGTTCCCGTGATATGTGATCCCTTGTGAGCCAGTCACATGCTTGCAAGATAATTGGATGACATTTCACCGAGAGGGCCCAGAGTATATCTATCCATAATATGGATGGACAAATCCCACTCTTGATCCATGTGTCTCAACCAATACTTTCTGTACACTCAATGCCACCTTTATAGCCACTCAGTTACAGTGTGGTGTTTGATGTCATCAAAGCATCCATCCGGCAAAGGTGATATGCATGATCTCATGGTTGAAGGAATCAGGTTACTATGTATCAGAAAGCATATAGCAATTGAACTATTAAAATGACTTGATCTTTATGCTACACTTATCTATAGGAGTATGTCCACCATACCATTCTCCTAACGATATGATCTTGTTGTTAATAACATCTCAATGTTCATGATATGGAAACCACAATCATTTATTAACCAACAAGCTAGTGATGTATAGAGGCTACACTAGGGACTTCAATTTAAGTTTACAAATCACACAAGTATTAATGTTTCCTTGTTAATACTATTATAGCATGAATGTAAACATTTATCATAAACACAAAGATATAATAATAACTATATTTATTATTGCATCTAGGGCATATATCCAACAGTCTCCCACTTGCACTAGAGTCATCTAATCTAGATTACATGGTAATATACCGAACACCCATGGCAGTTTGGTGTTGGTCATGTTTTGCCCTCGGGAGAGGTTTAGTCAACGGATCCGCCACATTCAAATCTGTGTGTACTTTGCAAATCTTTATATCCCCATCTTGGATATGTTCTCGAATAGCGTGAAAACGTAGCTTGATGTGCTTCAGCTTCTTGTGTGACCTTGGTTCTTGCGCATTGGCTATGGCGCCCATGTTATCACAGTATATAGACATTGGGTCCAGTGCACTAGGAACCACACCCAGCTCTGTAATGAACTATTTCATCCATATCGCTTCTTGTGAAGCCTCCGAAGCAGCCATGTATTCCGATTCAGTTGAAGATCTCGCCACAACGCTTTGCTTTGCACTCCTCCAGCTAACTGCTGCACCATTCAAAATAAATACGTATCCAGATTGTGATTTAGAATCATCCGGATCGGTGTTCCAACTAGCATCGGTGTAACCATTTACAATGAGCTGTTCATCACCTCCATAAGAAAGAACCATATCCTTAGTTCTTCTCAAGTACTTAAGGATGTTTTTGACCGCTGTCCAATGATCCACTCCTGGATCACTTTGATATCTGCTAGTTAAACTAACAGCATATGCAATGTCGGGTCTAGTACATAGCATGGCATACATTAGAGATCCTATGGCTGAGGCATAGGGAGTCTTACTCATCCTTTCTCTATCTTCTGCCGATGTCGGACTTTGAGTTTTACTCAAGGTCGTATTGGGCAACATGGGCAAGAACCCTTTCTTGCTATCTTCCATTCCAAACCTCTTTAGAACTTTGTCCAAATATGTACTTTGTGACAATGATATTTGGCGTCTCGATCTATCTCTATAAATCTTTATGCCTAATATGTAAGCTGCTTCGCCAAGATCCTTCATTGAAAACTATTATTCAAATATTCCTTGACACTATTAAGAAGGTCTACATCATTCCCAATCAACAATATGTCATCTACATATAGTATTAAGAATGCTACAGAGCTCCCACTCACTTTCTTGTAAATACAAGCTTCTCCATAAGTTTGTATAAAACCAAAACTTTTGATCACCTTATCAAAACGTTGATTCCAACTTCGGATGCTTGCTTCAATCCATAAATGGACCGTTGAAGTTTGCATACCTTGTTAGCATCTTTACGATCGACAAAACCTTTGGGTTGCATCATATACAACTCTTCATCAATGTCTCCATTGAGGAATGTTGTTTTGACATCCATCTGCCATATCTCATAATCATAATATGCAGCGATTGCTAACATAATCCTCATAGACTTTAGCTTTGCTACTGGTGAGAAAGTCTCATCGTAGTCAACTCCTTGAATTTGTCGAAACCCTTTTGCGACAAGTCGAGCTTTATAGACAGTAACATTACCATCAGCATATGTTTTCTTCTTAAAAATCCATTTGTTCTCGACAGCCTTCCGGCCATCCGGTAAGTCCACCAAAGTCCATACTTGGTTTTCGTACATGGATCCAATCTCGGATTTCATGGCTTCTAGCCATTTATTGGAATCTGGTCTCATCATTGCTTCCTCATATGTCTCAGGGTCATCGGTGTTGTCCACCAACATGGCACTCATAACGGGATCATACCAATCTGGAGTGGTACGAGTTCTCGTTGACCTGCGAGGCTCTGTAGCAACTTCAACCGAAGTTTCATGATCATCATCATTAGATTCCTCTCTAACTGGTGCAGGCACCACAGGAACTTCTTCCGGTGCTGCGCTACTCACAATTCGAGAGAAGGTTCGACAACCTCGTCGAGTTCTACATTCCTTCCAGTCACTTCTTTCGAGAGAAATTCCTTCTCTAGAAAGGATCCATTCTTGGCAACGAAGATTTTGCCTTCGGATCTATGATAGAAGGTATACCCAATAGTTTCCTTCGGGTATCCTATGAAGACGCATTTTTCCGCTTTAGGTTCAAGCTTGTCCGGCTGTAACTTCTTTACATAGGCTTCGCATGCCCAAACTTTAAGGAACGACAATCTAGGTTTCTTCCCAAACCATAATTCATATGGTGTCGTTTCAACGGATTTAGATGGTGCCCTATTTAAAGTGAATGCGGCTGTTTCTAATGCATAACCCCAAAATGATAGCGGTAAATCAGTAAGTGACATCATAGAACGAACCATATCTAAGAGAGTTCGATTACGACGTTCGGACACACCATTACGCTGTGGTGTTCCCGGCGGTGTCAATTGTGAAATTATTCCGCATTTCTTCAAATGCTCGCCAAACTCGTAACTTAGATATTCACCTCCACGATCAGAACGTAGAAATTTAATATTCTTGTTACGTTGATTCTCTACCTCACTTTGAAATTCCTTAAACTTCTCGAAAGTTTCGTACTTATGTTTCATGAAATAGATATACCCATATCTACTCAAGTCATCCGTGAAGGTAAGAACATAACGATAACCACCGCGCGATGCTACACTCATTGGACCACACACATCGGTATGTATGATTTCTAATAAGTCCGTAGCTTGCTCCATCATACCAGAAAATGGAGTCTTAGTCATTTTACCCATCAGACATGCTTCGCATCTTTCAAGTGATTCGAAATCAAGTGATTCAAGAAGTCCATCAGAATGGAGTTTCTTCATACGCTTCACTCCAATGTGACCAAGACGACAGTGCCACATATAGGTCGAGTTATCGCTCGATTTCAAACGTTTAGCCTCAATGTTATTAATATGTGTATTTCCACTATCGAGATTCAATAAGAATAGACCATCTATCAAAGGTGCATGTGCATAAAACATATTACTCATATAAATCGAACAACCATTATTCTCGGACTTAAACAAGTAACCGTCTCGCAATAAACAAGATCCCGATATAATGTTCATGCTTAACGCAGGCACCAAATAACAATTATTTAAGTATAAAACTAATCCCGATGGTAGATGAAGGGGTAGTGTGCCGATCGCGATCACATCAACCTTTGATCCATTTCCAACGTGCATCGTCACCTCGTTCTTCGCTAGCTTCCATTTATTCTGCAGCACCTGTTTCGAGTTACAAATATGAGCAACCGAACCAGTATCAAATACCCAGGCACTACTACGAGTACTAGTGAGATACACATCAATAACATGTATATCGGATATACCTTTCTTCTTGATGTTGCCGTTCTTCAAATCCGCCAAGTACGTTGGGAAATTCCGCTTCCAGTGACCTTCTCCCTTGCAGTAAAAGCACTCAGTATCAGGCTTAGGTCCAGCCTTGGTCTTCTTCGTCGGCGCGGTAACTTTCTTACCACCCTTCTTGAAGTGTCCCTTCTGCTTGGACTTGCCTTTCTTGAATTTGGTGGTCTTATTGACCAACAACACTTGGTGCTCTTTCTTGATCTCCACTTCTGCAGATTTCAACATGGCAAAGAGTTCTGGCAATGTCTTGTTCATGTTTTGCATGTTGTAGTTCATCACAAAGTTCTTGCAACTTGGTGGTAGTGATTGGAGGACGCGGTAAATCCCCAAAGCATTAGGAATCACTATACCCAAGCTTTGAAGTTTGTTTGCGTGCCCAGACATCTTAAGCACATGCTCACTGACGGAGCTGCCCTCTTCCATCTTGCAGTTAAAGAACTTTTCAGAAGCCTCATAGCTTTCAATTGCCGCATGAGTCTCAAAGATCAATTTGAGATCCTCGACAATATCATATGGGTCTGAATTCTCAAACCTTTTCTGAAGCTCCGATTCTAAACCATACAAGATAGCACACTGAACTGTGGAGTACTGAGTCTTCCGAGTGAGGTAAACATTCTTTACTTCATCGGCAGCATCAGCTGCAGGTGGGTCACCCAGCGGTGCATCCAGCACATAGGTCAAATTACCAGCTGTGAGGACAATCCTCAAATTACGGAACCAATCCGCGAAGTTGCTTCCATTGTTTTTGAACTTTTCTTTCTCTAGGAACGCATTAAAATTGATGGTAGGGGTTGCCATTGATCTACAACATATTTGCAATAGTTTAGACTAAGTTTATGACAAATTGAGTTCAAGTTAATAATAAAATTAATCTAGGTGAACTCCCACTCAAACAATATCCCTCACATTGTTTTAGTGATCACACGAACCAAATCCACCACATCAACACCGATCATCACGAGAGTTGATATAGTTTCAATGGCGAACAATCGACATGTTCATCATATCTCCTATATGATTCATGCTTTACCTTTCGGTGATCCGTGTTCCGAGACCATGTCTGTACATGCTAGGCTCGTCAAGATCAAACCTTAGTTTCCGCATGAGCAAATCTGGCTTGCTCACGTTGTATACACTTGCGGAATCTAACACACCCGATCATCACGTGGTGCTTCGAAACAACAAGCTTTAGCAACGGTGCTAACTAAGGGTGAACACTTTATGACTTGAAATTCATGTGCATGAGGGATCATCTTATAATGCTACCATCGTCTACTAAGCAATACAAGATGCATAAAGGATTAACATCACATGCAATTCATAATATGTGATATGATATGGCCTTTTCTTCTTTGTGCTTCCGATCTCCATCTTCAAGCACGAACATGATCTCCATCATCACCGGCATTGCATCAAGGTCAATGACGCTTCTTCATGGTTGTCGTCCACCGGCTTCAACTATTACAACTACTTTGAATAGACACGCGGGTCTTAACATAAATTAAAGACAACCATATGGCTCCTGCCGGTTGCCAACTTACAATAAGGAACATTGCATACATCAAATATAATCACAATCATGGCCATATCACATCACAGCACACCCCTGCAAAACAAAGTTAGACGCCTCTACTTTCTTTGCATGTTTTACGTGGTTTGGGGCTTTCAATAAGTGTCGTTCTAACTTACGAACATGAACCACAACATTGATACTAGTATTGTTAATCACCCGTTGTAAATTGAATCTTAACTATGCTAGGAGAAACAGGCACCCGCAAAGCCACTTATGCAATACAAGTTGCATGTCAAGCGTGAAGCAAGTCTCATGAACGATGTCATGTAAGGTTAGCCCGGGCCGCTTCATCCCAACATCCCGCAAGATGCAAAGTACACAAGAAGCAATCGACAATAAAAGCATCAATGCCCACAATGACCATTGTGTTCTACTCGTGCAACAGATCTACATATAGACACGGCTCTGATACCACTGTAGGGATTCATAGCATGGAAAACAAAAATTTTCTACCGCATACAAACAAACAAGCCAAGATCTATCTACTAGATTGTAGCAACGAGTCGATAGAATAACTCACCCTCAAAGATTCCAAAGTGTTTAACGAGAGCGGATTCTCGTGGGTGATGTAGTCGTACTCTTCCCGATCTCAAGATCCCGTAGACGATCCTTCCGGCGCTGCGTTCCGGCAGCGCTCCCGCAGTTGGTCACACGTTTGGTACTCGACAAAGACCTTCCTCTCCCTTGTTCCAGCAGGCAGCGGAGGTTGTAGCACTCTCCTCGCGATTCCGGCAGCACAACGGCGTGGTACTGGAAGTAGAGGGGAGATCTCGCAGGGCTTCGCCTTAAGCCGGAGCGAGTATGCTGGACGATGAGAGAGCCCTTGACGATCTAGGGTTTAGACACGCCGAGGAGGAGGGCTAGGCCGGCGGCTAGGGTTGCTAGGCGGCGGCGGCGGCTTGCCCTAGGGCGGCGGCGGCAGCAGGTGGCGACGCCGGCGGCTTAGGGTTTGGAGGCGGGGATCTTGTGTGTCTAGGAGGGGAGCCCTGCCCCTCCTTATATAGGTGGAGGGGGCCGGCAAAGGGGAGGGGAGTCCCTCCCCAACTCTTCTTGGAGGTGGGCCGGCGGTGGAGGAGGGACTCCTCCCCAACTCGGTTTCCTCCTCTTTCTCCACTTCCCAAAAATAGCTGTTTGACTTTCAAACTTGGCGTTTGACTTTTCAAACTAGGATTTGATTAATCCCTCTATTTTGTTCAGCGATGACACTTAGTACATGATGCAATCATACCAACTTGATATAACACATCCATGTACCCCTCCCCTCCGGAGTGCCGGACATTCCGGAACTTTCTAGAACATTCCCGATGAAAACACCGGAACCATTCTCCAACTCCGAAACGGGACTTTCCTTATATGAATCTTATTCTCCGGACCATTCCGGATCTCCTCGTGATATCCCGGATCCCATCCGAGACTCCGAACAACATTTGGTCTCTTTCTCATCATTCCATAACTACTCAAACAACGTCGAATCCTTAAGTGTGTCTCCCTATGGTTCGTGAATTATGCGGACATGATCGAGACACTTCTCCGAACAATAACCAATAGAGGAATCTGGAAATTCATATGGCTCCCACATATTTCTACGATTACTTTGCGATCGAATGAACCACTTACATATGATACCAATTTCCCTTTGTCTCACGATAGTTTACTTATCCGAGGTTATGATCGTCGGTATCTCTGCATACCTAGTTCAACCTCGTTACTGATAAGTACTCTTTTCTCGTTCCCGTGATATGTGATCCCTTGTGAGCCAGTCACATGCTTGCAAGCTAATTGGATGACATTTCACCGAGAGGGCCCAGAGCATATCTATCCGTCATATGGATGGACAAATCCCACTCTTGATCCATGTGTCTCAACCAATACTTTCTGTACACTCAATGCCACCTTTATAGCCACCCAGTTACGGTGTGGTGTTTGATGTCATCAAAGCATCCATCCGGCAAAGGTGATATGCATGATCTCATGGTCGAAGGAATCAGGTTACTATGTATCAGAAAGCATATAGCAATTGAACTATTAAAATGACTTGATCTTTATGCTACGCTTATCTATAGGAGTATGTCCACCATATCATTCTACTAACGATATGATCTTGTTGTTAATAACATCTCAATGTTCATGATATGGAAACCACAATCATTTATTAACCAACAAGCTAGCGATGTATAGAGGCTACACTAGGGACTTCAATTTAAGTTTACAAATCACACAAGTATTAATGTTTCCTTGTTAATACTATTATAGCATGAATGTAAACATTTATCATAAACACAAAGATATAATAATAACTATATTTATTATTGCCTCTAGGGCATATCTCCAACAAGATCGTGTTTGCAGGGCATGTGTTCTAGGGAAGATGCATGATGCTCCTCACAAGCCTAAGAACCGCATCAAGTCTACCAAGATCTTGGAGCTCCTCCATGTGGACCTCTTTGGTCCTCCATCTCATGCAAGTCTTGGTGGGAAGAAATATTGTTTGGTGATCGTTGATAAATTTTCAAGATACTCGTGGGTATATTTCTTCAAGTTGAAGAGTGAGACCCAAAATACCTTCATCAACATGGTCCAACGTCAATACAATCTTCCCATTTTGATCATAAGAAGTGACAACGACACCGAGTTTAAGAACTACACCTTGAATGATTTCCTTAGTGATGAGGGGATAAAACATCAATATTTCGCTGCATACACCCCTCAACAAAATGGTGTGGCCAAAAGGAAGAACCGGACTCTTATTGAGATGGCTAGGACCATGTTGGCGGAGTTTAAATCTCCATACAACTTTTGGGCCGAAGCCATCTCCACCGCTTGCCATGCTTCAAACCGGCTCTACCTCCGCAAAGAAATCAACAAGACTCCATATGAAATACTTACCGGTAACAAGCCCAACATATCTTACTTCCGGGTGTTTGGTTGTAAGTGTTTCTACCTCATAAAAGGTGTTCGTTTGTACAAATTCGAGTCTAAAGCTTTAGAGGGTATTTTTGTTGGCTATGGTCTCGAATCTCACACTTATAGAATCTATGATAAGCTCTCCGGAGCCGTCATAGAATCTTGTAGTGTGACCTTTGAAGAATATGATGGTCCCCAAGGGGGGCATGTTGATGCTTGTGATGCAGATGATGAAATGCCTCAGGATGCCATAGGAAGAATGGGTGTGGGATATATCCGCCCCGTTGAGGAACCCCTTATGGCGGATCGAGAAGAACTATGCTCCACTCAAGTGGAGCCCTCATCTTCACAACCTCAACATGCTCCATCCACCGAGGAGGACAATGACTCAAGCCAAAGACAAGATGTGGACCCTCTACATGTTGATCAAAGTGTCAACTCTAGTCAAGGGGAGCTTGATTCTTTCTCCAGGATGTCAAGTGGTGCCAAGACAATTACTCAAGGAAGATCCGTACAAACTGCCTTGAGACAAGATCAAATTGATGTTATAAGTGCACTTAATCAAGACCAAGGTCAATCTTTTCCTCTCAATGAAGAGAATGATTCCGGTGATGATCAAGGTCAAGTTGATGGTCAAGACGAGGACCAAAATGATGAAGAGGGTCCCCCAAGAAACAACACGGAGATCCACGCTCGTCACGAAGCTAGAAAAGAGAGAATGTTGGAATTAAGAGACCACTCTCTACAAAATGTGGTTGGTGACCTAAGGAAAGGAATTTCCACAAGAGCACAATTGAAGAGGTTCAGTGAACACCAAGCACACATCTTCATGATTGAACCAAATAAAGTGTGGGAAGCTCTTAAAGATTCAGATTGGTTGGAATCTATGCACAAAGAGCTCAACAAATTTGAGAGAAACAACGTATGGAAGTTAGTTGAGAAGCCAAATGATTGCCTCAATGTTATTGGAACAAAGTGGATATTCAAGAACAAGCAAGATAAGCATGGAATTATAGTAAGGAACAAGGCTAGATTGGTTGCACAAGGGTTCTCTCAAATTGAAGGCATTGACTATGGAGAGACTTATGCACCCGTGGCTCGCCTTGAGTCCATCTGTATCCTTCTTGCTTATGTCGCACATCATAACTTCAAGTTACAACAAATGGATGTAGAAAGTGCATTTCTTTATGGTCCATTAAATGAGTTGGTATATGTAAAGCAACCCCCGGGATTCAAGGATCCCAACTTCCCAAACCATGTCTACAAACTCGATAAGGCGCTCTATGGGCTCAAGCAAGCCCCTCGCACGTGGTATGAGCACCTTAGAGAGTTGTTGTTTGACCGTGGATTTGAGGTTGGGAAAATCGATCCCACTCTTTTTACTAAGAAGGTCAATGGGGAGATTTTTGTATGCCAAATATATGTTGATGATATTATCTTTGGCTCATCTAACAAAGCTTTCAATGATGAATTCTCAAAGCTTATGACTAGTAGGTTCCGGATGTCTTTGATGGGGGAGTTGAGAGTATTTATTGGTTTTGAGATCAAGCAAGTTAGAGGAGGGACATTCTTCAACCAAGCCAAGTATACTCAAGATATGTTCAAGAGATTCAAAATGCAAGATTTAAATGGAGCACCAACTCCCATGGCTACAAAGACTCATCTAGAACAAAATCCAAATGGTAAAGATGTGGATCAAAAGGTATACCGGTCTATGATTGGTTTTTTGCTTTACCTTTGTGCATCTAGACCCGATATTGTGTTGAGTGTATGTATGTGTGCAAGATATCAAGCGGCTCCTAAAGAAAGCCATTTGATGGCGGTCAAGAGAATCTTTCGATATTTGGTTCATACCCCATTTTATGGTCTTTGGTATCCTTGAGGGTCAACATTTGCTCTTTGTGGATACACAGATTTGGATTGGGCAGGTAATAAGGATGATAGAAAATCAACATCCGGGGCTTGCCAATTCCTTTGTAGGTCCTTGGTGTGTTGGTCCTCTAAGAAGCAAAATTGTATATCTCTCTCCACTGCCGAAGCCGAGTATGTGGCAGCTGCTAGTGCTTGCACCCAATTTCTATGGATGAGGCAAACTTTAAAGGAATACGGTGTCCATTGTGACAAAGTGCCTCTTCTATGTGACAATGAAAGTGCCATCAAGATTGCCTACAATCCGGTGGATCACACAAGAACAAAGCATATTGAGATTCACCATCACTTCATTAGGGATCATGTTGCTCGTGGTGATATTGATCTATCATATGTGTCAACCAAAGACCAACTTGCTGATATCTTCACGAAGCCACTTGATGAAGCAAGGTTTTTCTATTTGAGGAATGAATTAAATATCGTAGATTCAAGGAGCTTGACTTGATCAGCTTGCATTCTCACCTATGTTTTGACCCATATTTGGTTTAGGTGCAGGCATGGATATAGGAGGGTGCGGTCCTAATTGATTGGACTATCCCTCCCCCCATTATGCCCAAAGCAATCAAAATCATTCCTCTTCATATCATTTTGTGATATGTGAGCTTAAATGATGAGTTTCGGTAATGGACCCAAGATATATCTTCGTGGTGCCAAGCCAAGTATACTCAAATATGGTGGCCTAGGCCACCGCCCTCTCAAACTAGAGAGGTTGGTGCTTACTCATGTTTGTCATCTGCTTTATTTTAGTCGCTTGGAGCTTTTTCTGAATGTTTTGTGAATTCCCATGGCTCTTGTTGGTTCTTCACAGTTTGATGTCTCAACCCAAGCCTTTTCCCTATCTTAAACCTGTCTATATCTCATATATTTCCCCAAACACCTATCCTGGACCCTTTGGTCGAGGAGGACCGGAGTCTCCGGTGTACATACACCAGAGTCTCCGGTGTACATACACCAGAGTCTCCGGTGTACATACATCGGAGTCTCCGGTGTAGACCGGAGTCTCCGATCCAGACGGTTTCTGCCACTTATAGTAAGGGGGCGGGGTGAACTGGTACAACAGTTCCTCATTATTCACCCCGACCCCTTACTGTTGGAGATATGCCCTAGAGGCAATAATAAATGTAGTTATTATTATATCTTTGTGTTTATGATAAATGTTTATATTCATGCTATAATGGTATTAACAAGGAAACATTAATACTTGTGTGATTTGTAAACTTAAATTGAAGTCCCTAGTAAAGCCTCTATACATCACTAGCTTGTTGGTTAATAAATGATTGTGGTTTCCCTATCATGAACATTGAGATGTTATTAACAACAAGATCATATCATTAGGAGAATGATATGGTGGACATACTCCTATAGATAAGCATAGCATAAAGATCAAGTCATTTTAAATAGTTCAATTGCTATATGCTTTCTGATACATAGTAACCTAATTCCTTCGACCATGAGATCATGCATATCACCTTTACCGGATGGATGCTTTGATGACATCAAACACCACACCGTAACTGGGTGGCTATAAAGGTGGCATTGAGTGTTCGGCAAGTATTGGTTGAGACACATGGATCAAGAGTGGGATTTGTCCATCCATATGACGGATAGATATACTCTGGGTGAAATGTCATCCAATTAGCTTGCAAGCATGTGACTAGCTCACAAGGGATCACATATCACGGGAACGAGAAAAGAGTACTTATCGGTAACGAGGTTGAACTAGGTATGCAGAGATACCAACGATCATAACCTCGGATAAGTAAACTATCGTGAGACAAAGGGAATATGGTATCGTATGTAAGTGGTTCATTCGATCACAAAGTAATCGTAGAAATATGTGGGAGCCATATGAATTTCCAGATTCCTCTATTGGTTATTGTTCGGAGAAGTGTCTCGATCATGTCCGCATAATTCACGAACCGTAGGGAGACACACTTAAGGATTCGACGTTGTTTG
This sequence comes from Avena sativa, assembly GCA_916181665.1. NCBI lineage: Eukaryota > Viridiplantae > Streptophyta > Magnoliopsida > Poales > Poaceae > Avena > Avena sativa. The sequence continues at coordinate 236,399,814 of OV702293.1, read as the reverse complement.
AGTAGTTATGGAATGATGATAAAGAGACCGAATGTTGTTCGGAGTCTCGGATGGGATCCGGGATATCACGAGGAGATCCGGAATGGTCTGGAGAATAAGATTCATATAAGGAAAGTCCCGTTTCGTAGTTGGGGAATGGTTCCGGTGTTTTCATCGGGAATGTTCTAGAAGGTTCCGGAATGTCCGGCACTCCGGAGGGGAAGGGTACATGGATGTGTTATATCAAGTTGGTATGATTGCATCATGTACTAAGTGTCATCGCTGAACAAAATAGAGGGATTAATCAAATCCTTGTTTGAAAAGTCAAACGGCTATTTTTGGGAAGTGGAGAGGGAGGTAGAAACCGACTTGGGGGAGGAGTTCCTCCTCCCACCGCCGGCGCACCACCAAGCCGAGTTGGGGAGGGACTCCCCTCCCCTTGGCCGTCCCCCTCCACCTATATAAGGAGGGGCAGGGCTCCCCTCCTAGACACAAGTTCTTACACCTCTAAACCCTAGCCCCAAGCCGCCGCCGCCTCCATAGCCACCGCCGGCCCTAGGGCACTCGCTGCCGCCGCCTAGGTGAAACCCTAGCCGCCCGCCTAGCCCCCTCCTTGGCATGTCTAAACCCTAGATCGTCGAGGGCTCTCTCATCGTCCACCATACTCGCTCCGGCTTAAGGCGAAGCCCTGCGAGATCTCCCCTCTACTTCCGGTACCACGCCATTGTGCTGCCGGAATCGCGAGGAGAGTGCTACAACCTCCGCGGCCTGCTGGAACAAGGGAGAGGAAGGTCTTCGTCGAGTACCGAACGTGTGACCGACTGCGGGAGCGCTGCCGGAACGCAGCGCCGGAAGGATCGTCTACGTGATCTTGAGATCGGGAAGAGTACGACTACATCACCCACGAGAATCCGCTCTCGTTAAACACTTTGGAATCTTCGAGGGTGAGTTATTCTATCGACTCGTTGCTACAATCTAGTAGATAGATCTTGTCTTGTTTGTTTGTATGCGGTAGAAAATTTTTGTTTTCCATGCTACAAAACCCTACACTTCCTCCAAACCCGTCGCCTCCTCTTCCAAAACTCGTCCCCGGAGGTCAAGAAGCCCCCGGGATCCGCCGTGCCACTGGCCAACCCTCTCCTCTCCTCCATTGGGTCATTCCCACTGGAGGAATTGATCCCATGGACAGATCTGGTACCTCTCCTCTTCTTTTTCTCCTAGGGTTCATCTCTAGATGTGTTTTTGAGGATTGGTGTTGATTTGTCCATTGTAATCACTTGTTTGCATGCACACTGGTACTTTAGCCTTGTTGCATTGCTCGATCTACTAGATTCATCCTCACCAGCATCTCCCCATCTCATGCCTGAGGCTCTCGACCGGAGAGTCTGAACTTAGGTCCGGAGACTCCGGTCCCCAGGACCGGAGACTCCGGTCTGAGCCGGAGACTCCGGTCTAAGGTGCGGAGACTCCGGTGGGGGATGAATCAACACAGACCAGAAATGCATCAAAGCTCTTGTACTACATTGTTGGTACATATATACTCATCTCCATGCTATCTCCCTCACTGCTGTTCACAGGTGATGGTTCTAGTCGTCCTCGTCATACCAAGGCCAAGTCCCAAAGGGGCAATCCTCGCTATGATGAAGCTCAGGGTCAGTTTATTATGCCTCCTTCCAACTGTAGACAGCAGGCACGTGATGCTGCCTATTTGAAGAGGGACCAAGAGAGGGATGAACGAGAGGACCGTGCCAACAAGGCCAAATATGACAACCTTCAGTCCTTGGCCAAAATGTCAAAAGAGGAGTACCATGAACTGAGAAAGACAGCTCTCTATGCGTTGTCTCGTACCAGTGAGGACCCTAGTTTCTGGAGGAAGGAACATGTTGTGTTCATGAAGGATGTATATGTTGTGCTCACCAAATCACCTGTCTGCCCTCAGAAGTTCATGAGTGTTGAGCAGATGCACCTCAGCCCCTACTTCAATGATGCTTTGTGGATCTGTGAGAAGCTGGGTTTGTATAACTTAATGGAGTTGTGCGAAGACTACAATGTCTACCTAGTACAGTAGTTCTATGCCACTGTGGTATTTGGATCTGATCAAGATAGGACCATGATTTGGATGTCTGGCACCACTCGCTGCATAGCTACTTTCCATGACTTTGCCAACGTCATCTTTGAGACTTTTCATGGCGCTTCCACCCCCATTGGTCTGCGCATGCACTCTGCAGCTCTGGAAGAGAACAAGATGAAGTTGGCACCTCTGTATGGCAGCGAGGGTGTTGTAGGGGGTTCCAAGGGACTCAAGACTCTCTACAACCTAATGTTGAGGATATTCATCACACCATCGCACCAAGTGCTGGGAATGACGATGCTATTAGGGGTGGGCTTGCCAACCTTCTGTACCACACCCACCAGATCTACAATGCTGGACCAAAGGCAAATGTTGAACCTATTGATGTGATGGATTTTATCTTTGAGGAGATGTTCCATGCTATTCTGTACAAGAAGTCTCCTCCATATGCACCTTTGGTTATGAGGATCATCAACTCCAAGGAGCATGATTCTTCACTAGGCACTGCACCGCATCTCACTGAGCACACCTTGGTCTCACTGCAGCAGAAGGGGCGTATGGGGCCTGCTCCGAGGCGTCGCTATGGGGATGATGAGGATGAGGAGATTGATACTGAGAGGGCTCCCTCTACACCTAGAGTTTGGAGGAAGAATGCACCTATGCCTACCATGACTCGAGACTATGTTCATGAGCGGGTCAAGAAGGACACCTTTTGGGAGAGGACCCTTTGTTGCATGAACATAGACATTCGTAAGCAGCAGCATGCATCCTACCAAAGCAACCGTCGCATTGAGAAGCTCCTCAAAGAGATCAAGGAACAAGGTGAAGGGGATAATGAGGAAGGTGAGGATGAATACAATGATGAGCATGGTGCACAGCAGTCCATAGAGTCTGATCACACACTCTCGTTTAGGGAATGGAATGCCCAACAGGATAGTCTGGTGGATTGGAAGACCTTTGTTGATGTCACCTCTGGTTTCGGGTACCAGGGTACCTCCTCTTCTCGCCCTCACGGCAAAGGGCCTGCTGTCCCTGAAGATGATGATGATGACTATGATGAGGGTGGTGATGACCAGGATGAGGAGGAGGACGACGAGGATGACGAGGACTACTGATTTGCTGGGACGCTAGCCTAGGTTCTTTTCCCTTTTTCGACGTTTCGATGCCAAAGGGGGAGAAGACATTCTCATCGATTTGCATGGGGTTGGGCTTTGGATTTTCTACTATCTGCTTTTCATTTGCCATATTTGAACTTTGAACTTCATATGCACTATTTGTCGTTTATGTGTGTGACTATGTGCTTGTGTGCACTATCTATTGTAACTCATGTGAGATTTATGTGTGCTATCATTGATACTATCTACCTTGCATGATTTACTTAATTATCTTATTTCACATAGTCATGGGGAGCCCCATATATATCTATTCCATGTAAAATCACTTATTGTCATCGAACACCAAAAAGGGGGAGATTGAAAGGGCATTTATTGTCATAATCACTTTTGGTGTTCGTTAACAACAAGTAGATCATTTTACAGTTTGTCATTGTCCACAGGTTGGTATTATGATAAGTGAAAAGAACCCTCACACTTGGGAAAGGTCCCTACTTATGTGACACGGTTCTGGAAATTCCAGACCGGAGTTTCCAGTCTGGCTAGACCGGAGTCTCCGGTGTGGTTCGGAGTTTCCGGATCTATCTCCGGTGGTGACTTCAGAATCAGGGCTGGGACATACTGTATGGGGGTTCGGGGCCTGGTCCGGAGGATACCCCGGAGTCTCCGGTGTTGGCTTAGTCCGGAGTCTTCGGTGTTGGAAGACCGGAGTCTCCGGTCTTGTTGGGTCATGGATGGCCCGGGACATTCTGATGGGTGGTCCGGAGGCTAGTCCGGAGATTGGCCGGAATCTCTGGGCTAGACCGGAGTCTCCGGTGTGTAGACCGGAGTCTCCGGTGTGCAAACCAGAGTCTCCGGTCTAACTTTTCTCCAACGGTCAGAAAACGGTTCGTGGAGGTGGCTGCCTATAAAAAGGGGCCCTTATCTTCTTCCTCCAGCTGCTCGAGCTGCTCAAGAACACCAACTCCATTAGAGACACCAAATATATAAGATCTCTCCATCCAACTGTAAGGTTCCCAACCTTTAATAAGGTAGAGATCCTTGTGTTTACAATGCTAGTCCCTGGATCAATAGCTAGCATCCACAGTTAAGATGTAATATCAAGAAACAAAGGTCATAATACAACTTTATAACCAGGAATAAAATAAATTATTACATCTTACATAGCTCATTTGGCTATCTCATTACAATGCAGCAGAATATCTAAAAAGCATGGGGTCCTTCATCTTCAAAGTGCCACAGGCAGACATGTTGGTTGTAGACTTGTAATCCTAATCAATAAACTTCTCTAATATCAAACAAACCTGCAACATAACAAGTTACAGCCACAAGGGTCAATACATTTGAATTGTATTGGCAAGTGATACTATGGTAGTATAGTGGAGTCTATCATCTATATCCATTTGGCTAAGTGGAGCTTAGGCTTGCTTTGCTCAAAATAGTTTTTCCTTATCATTTGAAAACTCTAAGTTTTTGCTTTGACAAAAATCACCTAAGGAACCACCAATAGAAATTGGTGAACCTTAAACCCTTGTTCAACCACAAGTTTTTTTTTAACTTAGAAATTTGGATGATGAGATTCTTGATAGCTTCCATGTATTGATGCTCAAATTGTCCTTTGCCAGGGACATGGCTAAGTACTTAGATTTTTCACTCTGCAGAGGTTGTGCACTTTCCCCACCAGACTTGATTTTCACCAAGACATGACCTTTCAGAAGCCTTCCCTTAGACCAGAATGGACGCGTTCCAACCTATCATCCCCTACCACCAACTATCCATTTGGCTAAGTTATTGCAACCTATATGATCCAGGCAGATCCCATAATGCCAAGTGGCTGCACTTGAAGCTTCTCAACATTTGACATCTCAAATCTCTTTGTTCCTGGGTGGCCATCCACAAGTGAGACACCAAGTTTTCCCCAGCATACTGGACTTGGTGATGCCCAAGTTTTCCCTAGCATACTGTACTTGCATGACCACTCAACACACACCATTCCTTCCATTCCACCCAGGTGATTCATTCACTTAGTTGTTTTATTAATCAAAACACAAGTCCTCAGACTTAGAAATTTTTCCATAGCATGAGTATATATTCCACCCTTGTTTTCTATTAGCTAAGCTAAGCATGATAGTAATAGGAATCTTAACTTAGGAAATTTCTACTAAGGTTTCATCTACTAGGATTTCCCTTGGCATAGTTTATACTTAGCAAAAATTCCCTGCAAGTCCTACTTAGAAATATCACTAATGCATAGTGAAAATAATGGGACAAAGGTATGAAGCATCACTTGCCTTTTTGGTAGAGAGTATAAGTTCACTACTTGATCTTTGCAATGTTCACTCACTTCAAATCACTACAATTCAATCAAGCAAACAATAATTCAATCTACCATTCAAGCAATTCTTCACACAAAATGATAGAAACAAAACAATGCATGCAAGCATGCAAGAGATTGTTTTATTTGTAAAAGTGGTTTCTAATGGGTCATAAACATTTGAAAACACCTAGTGGTCATTTTTATAAAGTGACAAAACCATTTGCAAAAGGTTATAATTCATAAACCATTTTTAAACCAAATCATTATTTTATGTGGTGAAGAAATGCTTTTAATAAGGCAATATTCTATAGGTTTCACAAAATAAGTTTTCAAACCATAAAACCTTGTGTTTAGGGTCAGAGAGTTTATTTCCAAAACATTCCACAAAGGTTTTCTTCCAAAACCATTTTTAAAGATTAAACCATATTTTTATTTGACTAGAAATGGTTTAAATCCAAGATTTATTCTTTTGTTTCACCAAATACATTTTTGAAACCACAAAGTGATTCCTATGGTCAGTAGGTTCAAAACACACCATTTGCCAAAGATTTTATCCTCAAAATCATTTTGGAATAAATTTTATATCCTAAATATGCATACACAAGTTTCTGTAAAAACAAACAATTTAAGAGAAGCTTTTTACTAAACAAAGTGCATGGTTGGCTAGGGCTTGTTTTTCTGAATCCATTGATATAAAGTTTGCAAAATTTGGACGTATAGATTAAAAGTTATAGATTTTACAAAATAGAACAACTAATAGATCAAATTCTGATTTTAAATCAGATTCTGTGACACGCGGTGCATTTCTATTCGTCGGTACCGCTTCGGTTGGATCGTGCGATGGCAGCCGTTGGATTTAAGTTACATCGCACGGCGCTGAGATGCTACTTACCCCTTCGCTCTTGTTCTATCGCATCCGTCAGATTAGGATCCTACGGTCGCTACGCGTTTGACCACTAAGCAGCGGCTCTGGCGGCGGTGCTCTGGCGGCAGCGCTCAGACGTGGTCGTCACCGGTGATACAGGACACAAGGGAGAGGGGGAGAAGGCTCACCGCGTTCGCCTTGACGTGCTGAAGCTCAACGTGCTCGTGGTTGGCGAAGGGGCTCACGGAGGTGATCAAAATCACTCACCGGAGTTCTCGCTGGAGTCGGGTGCGCACGGTCGTGGTCGAAGACGAGCGCCTAGGATGCAAGCAAGCGAGAAAAAGTGTCAGGAGGATGCGCACGGTCTCTGTGGTTGTAGGGGTACTCACCAGCACACGAGGGGCACACGGGTTTGGCGTCAGTAGCTCGCCGGAGCTGGTGCAGTTGACAGCGGCGGGCAGTGGTTGTCCTTGCCGTCGCTCTGGGGCGAGCGCGGCCGAGCTGAGGCCACTGGGAGGTGCGCCAGGGTTCATGGAGCACGCGTGTGTGGTCGAGGGGGCGAGGGGAGGTCTGGCTTCGCTGGAATTGTCTGGGGAAGGTCGTCGGGGCAGTGAGGGTGCGTGGAGAAATTCATCCAGCCCGGGGGCAGAGAGGGGAGGCGAGTGAGGGGAAATGAGGAGGAGAGGCAGGCGTTTAATCGTGCATGGTCGCGGTGAGGTTTAAACGCAGCATTATGGCAAATTGATCGCGATGAATCAGCAGCAGAAAACGGTCGCGAGGTGAGGGGAAGAAGGAGTCGCGGCGAGGAAGAAGCCTGCGTGGCGGTGGGGTCGTCTGGCAGCGAGAGAGAGGAGGAGGAAGTGGGTCCGGGTGTTCAGCGACTGTGTGGGTTTCTTTCGTGGTGAGAAAACGTTTCGCGAGAGAGTGGGGGTGGGCTTGCTGATGGGCTTAGTGGGCTAGCTGGCTGGGTCGAGTCTGTTTACATTTTTTTTGTTCTGTTTGTTTTTCTTTTTCTATTTTTTTCAATTCTGTTTTGATTTTGAATAAGTAATTGAAACATTCATTTGAATTCAAACCTTTACCAAAATTTCTGTAGGTTCAAATATTGATTAATAGAACATTCTGATATCATTTTAGAATAATTTAATTATTCTTTTTAAGGTCTTTTAATTACTCAAAATAGGCTCTAGTTTTAAATCAAATAAGATTTAATAATATTTCTAAACACCATTTGATTTTCCAAAACCTTCCAAATCTTTTCAGTAGGTTTTTATTTGATTATTTGGGTGTCAAATAATTCATCTTGAATTATTTGGAATAATTTAATATGATTTATTAATCATTTAGGATTGGGTATTTGTTTTAATTCCAATGGAATTAAATATAGTTTTAATTCCCTAAAGTTTATTTGGAAGATTTATTTTATTTAGGTTGATTAAACAACTTTTATTTCACTTGGGTAAATTCCAAAATACCATTTTCTCATGATTTAAAAGATCATTCTTTAACAGAGATTTGTCTTTATTAAAATAGGGATAGAATGATTTAATGCCATTTTTATTTTATGTTGGAGATTCTTTATCCTTTTATTTTATTTGGATTTGGATTATATTCATTCTATTTGCTTAATAGATTTGGCCCAAGATTTGATTTGGTCTTTAAATATTCTTTATTTAATATTTCTTTCTTTATCTTATAAAATCCATATCTTTTTATTTAGAGATCCAAACTTAGTGATTCCAATTTGTGAAATCTTATTTGATATTTAGTTATCACTTTAAATCTTTTTAGGATTAATTGCCCACCAATTGGTTTGGATTTATAGATAGGTTCTTTATTAGCTTTGGAAATTACTTTCCTTATCTTATTTAAATTCATAAGATTTTATTTGTGGCTCCAAATTAAGTGAAACCAATTTATATGGTTTTATAATATTTCTATTTGTCTTTCTTGATCATTTGTATTTGTTTGTTGACAAATTTTTATATGGATAAAATCCATAGGCTTGGAGATACTTGGAAATGACTCTATTAGAGTTTAGGGTTTGGATTTATTTTCCAAGTGTTTAAATTTCTAGATACATTCATTGAGGAATGCAATTCACTTGATTTGGATTTTGTTGGATTCAAACTTTAATTAAAGTTTGTTCAAGATGGGATTTTAAGTTTCCACTTAGAAACAAAAGTTTCTTTTCACCCTGATTTTCAACAAAAAATTTATTTTGTTTATTTATTTTTCACATTACAAGATTTGGAAAATCTTGGGATGTGACAGGCTACCACCCTTAAAATAAATCTCGTCCCGAGATTTGGGGAGGATAGGGTTACAAGTTGGCTCAAAGCATCTAGGGTACTACCACCCTTAAAAATTTTCCAACTAGATTACATATTGGCCTTCTTGGGATCCTGTTGAAATCTCTCTCGACAAACATCTGCATAGTGTACTTTGTTTCCACACTTGAAACATGTGACAAGACTGAGATCCTTCATAGGCTTGTTTATCTTGTGCTTCATCTTTTCTGGACAGTTGATTGCATAATGTCCTTGGTTACCACAATTGTAACATGTGATAAGATTGAGTTCTTCACGTATCTTCTGTGGGCAAGTTGCTACATAATGGCCTAGCTTGCAGTTGTTGCACCACACTTGGCTAATCTCCTTATACTTCTGCTTCTCTGGACATTCACTAGCATAGTGTCCCATTTCTTTGCAATGACCACATTGCACATGGCTTTTGTCCTTCTTTTTCTTGGGTTTCTCCAAAGCTAGGAGTGCTTCTAGTTCATGTTCTTCATATGTTATCTCAAAGGTAGGAACAATTCCTGGTCTCCTTGACCTTCTATTGCTCCTTGGATAATACATATGTCTCCTCCTTGGTCCTTTAAATTGAGTCATGTTGCTGGGAGGTACAAGCTGAGATTTTCCTTTGTCTTCATCCTTCTTGATAGACTTGGCTCTCTCATGGTAATCTGCAATCAGTTGTTGCACTCCACCTTGTTTCCTTTGTTCAACTATGGAATAGATGGGGCATTGGATAGGGACATGATTATTTCCTTCACACAAGTAACAAGTAGCTTGGGATGTGGGGCATTGGTCAATTGGATGTTTCTCTTCACAATTGGGGCATTGATCCTCATGCTCCTTGGAAGTGTGATCCTTGTCTCCACATATATTGCAAGCTTGGGTTCCTTCTAGAATAACATCTTTGTCATCCTTGTTGTCATAAACTCCTTGGGAAGAGTTGTCTCCCATGTTGATCATTTGAGTAGCCATCCCTTGCAACAATTGGGATTGAGTTTCCAAAACTTTTTGCATGGTTGGGTCTAACTCATTGTTGTTGGCTAAAAACTGAGTTGTCACTTGGTTCAACTGGGTTTGTCTTGCAAGTAGTTGGTCTCCATGTTGACCTCTTGGTTGTTATTGTTGTCACCATCCTTGATGTTGGAGTCTCTTGGAGAAGTCATCTGTTTGGGTTGGATTGGGATTAGAATAGGCAAAATACTTCTAAGGAAATAATTCTAATCACACACATCACAATTCAAACAAGCAATGTGCATGCAATCACAAACAAACATTCCACTCAAACAACAAGTTTCAAGCATATTTTTAGGCAACCAAAAATATTTTTGTTACACCACATGAGTTGGTGGGTTTGACTTAAACTAAATATGGTGGTCCATCTATATGGTTCACTTGAAATCTTTCCATCCTTCTTAGTTGATTCTTCATGAACAAGATCTTTGTATCCTTAGAGAATTTCTTGCATCTTGGTCTCAAAACTTCAAAGGTGATGATGGTTCCTTCTAAGTTGTGTTTCCTTAGTCCTCAAGTCTTGAGCAACATTTCTTGTCTCAATTGTAGTCCTTAGTGATATCCAAGGTTGAAGTCCTTGGTGATAATGCTGAAGATGTTGAAGTCATTAGAGTTGAAGATGTTGAAGTCATTAGAGTTGAAGATGTTGAAGTCATTAGAGTTGATGAAGTCCTTAGCTCATGGTGAAGTCTTTGGCCATGGGGAAGGCTTTATCCATCAAGTTGAAATAGAAGAGATGTAGAGTCAAAACCAAAAGTGGTTGAGGAAAGATTTTACAAGATTGTTTGTAGATAAGTTTTGGAACAAATACAACTCCTATTTTTCTAAGGGGTTTGTCCAATCCTAGGTTTACAAATCCTACAGGCAACACAATGCTCTGATACCATCTGTAAGGTTCCCAACCTTTAATAAGGTAGAGATCCCTGTGTTTATAATGCCAGTCCCTAGATCAATAGCTAGCATCCACAGTTAAGATGTAATATCAAGAAACAAAGGTCATAATACAACTTTATAACCAGGAATAAAATAAATTATTACATCTTACATAGCTCATTTGGCTATCTCATTACAATGCAGCAGAATATCTATAAAGCATGGGGTCCTTCATCTTCAAAGTGCCACAGGCAGACATGTTGGTTGTAGACTTGTAATCCTAATCAATAAACTTCTCTAATATCAAACAAACCTGCAACATAACAAGTTACAGCCACAAGGGTCAATACATTTGAATTGTATTGGCAAGTGATACTATGGTAGTATAGTGGAGTCTATCATCTATATGCATTTGGCTAAGTGGAGCTTAGGCTTGCTTTGCTCAAAATAGTTTTTCCTTATCATTTGAAAACTCTAAGTTTTTGCTTTGACAAAAATCACCTAAGGAACCACCAATAGAAATTGGTTAACCTTAAACCCTTGTTCAACCACAAGTTTTTTTTTAACTTAGAAATTTGGATGATGAGATTCTTGATAGCTTCCATGTATTGATGCTCAAATTGTCCTTTGCCAGGGACATGTCTAAGTACTTAGATTTTTCACTCTGCAGAGGTTGTGCACTTTCCCCACAAGACTTGATTTTCACCAAGACATGACCTTTCAGAAGCCTTCCCTTAGACCAGAATGGACGCGTTCCAACCTATCATCCCCTACCACCAACTGTCCATTTGGCTAAGTTATTGCAACCTATATGATCCAGGCAGATCCCATAATGCCAAGTGGCTGCACTTGAAGCTTCTCAACATTTGACATCTCAAATCTCTTTGTTCCTGGGTGGCCATCCACAAGTGAGACACCAAGTTTTCCCCAGCATACTGGACTTGGTGATGCCCAAGTTTTCCCCAGCATACTGGACTTGCATGACCACTCAACACAAACCATTCCTTCCATTCCACCTAGGTGATTCATTCACTTAGTTGTCTTATTAATCAAAACACAAGACCTCAGACTTAGAAATTTTTCCATAGCATGAGTATATATTCCACCCTTGTTTTCTATTAGCTAAGCTAAGCATGATAGTAATAGGAATCTTAACTTAGGAAATTTCTACTAAGGTTTCATCTACTAGGATTTCCCTTGGCATAGTTTATACTTAGCAAAAATTCCCTGCAAGTCCTACTTAGAAATATCACTAATGCATAGTGAAAATAATGGGACAAAAGTATGAAGCATCACTTGCCTTTTTGGTAGAGAGTATAAGTTCACTCCTTGATCTTTGCAATGTTCACTCACTTCAAATCACTACAATTCAATCAAGCAAACAATAATTCAATCTACCATTCAAGCAATTCTTCACATAAAATGATAGAAACAAAACAATGCATGCAAGCATGCAAGAGATTGTTTTATTTGTAAAAGTGGTTTCTAATGGGTCATAAACATTTGAAAACACCTAGTGGTCATTTTTATAAAGTGACAAAACCATTTGCAAAAGGTTATAATTCATAAACCATTTTTAAACCAAATCATTATTTTATGTGGTGAAGAAATGCTTTTAATAAGGCAATATTCTATAGGTTTCACAAAATAAGTTTTCAAACCATAAAACCTTGTGTTTAGGGTCAGAGAGTTTATTTCCAAAACATTCCACAAAGGTTTTCTTCCAAAACCATTTTTAATGATTAAACCATATTTTTATTTGACTAGAAATGGTTTAAATCCAAGATTTATTCTTTTGTTTCACCAAATACATTTTTGAAACCACAAAGTGATTCCTATGGTCAGTAGGTTCAAAACACACTATTTTCCAAAGATTTTATCCTCAGAATCATTTTGGAATAAATTTTATATCCTAAACATGCATACACAAGTTTCTGTAAAAACAAACAATTTAACAGAAGCTTTTTACTAAACAAAGTGCATGGTTGGCTAGGGCTTGTTTTTCTGAATCCATTGATATAAAGTTTGCAAAATTTGGACGTATAGATTAAAAGTTATAGATTTTACAAAATGGAACAACCAATAGATCAAATTCTGATTTTAAATCAGATTCTCTGACACGCGGCGCATTTCTATTCGTCGGTACCGCTTCGGTTGGATCGTGCGATGGCAGCCGTTGGATTTAAGTTACATCGCACGGCGCTGAGATGCTACTTACCCCTTCGCTCTCGTTCTATCGCATCCGTCAGATTAGGATCCTACGGTCGCTACGTGTTTGACCACTAAGCAATGGCACTGGCGGCGGCGCTCTGGCGGCAGCGCTCAGACGTGGTCGTCGCCGGTGATACAAGACGCAAGGGAGAGGGGGAGAAGGCTCACCGCGTTCGCCTTGACGTGCTGAAGCTCAACGTGCTCGTGGTTGGCGAAGGGGCGCACGGAGGTGATCGGAATCACTCACCGGAGTTCTCGCTGGCGTCGGGTGCGCACGGTCGTGGTCGAAGACGAGCGCCTGTGATGCAAGCAAGCGAGAAAAAGTGTCAGGAGGATGCGCACGGTCTCTGTGGTTGTAGGGGTACTCACCAGCACACGAGGGGCGCACGGGTTTTGTGTCAGTAGCTCGCCGGAGCTGGTTCAGATGACAGCGGCGGGCAGTGGTTGTCCTTGCCGTCGCTCTGGGGCGAGCGCGGCCGAGCTGAGGCCACTGGGAGGTGCGCCAGGGTTCGTGGAGCATGCGTGTGTGGTCGAGGGGGCGAGGGGAGGTCTGGCTTCGCCGGAATTGTCTAGGGAAGGTCGTCGGGGCAGTGAGGGTGCGTGGAGAAATTCGTCCAGCCCGGGTGTGCAGAGAGGGGGAGGCTAGTGAGGGGAAATGAGGAGGAGAGGCAGGTGTCTAATCGTGCATGGTCACGGCGAGGTTTAAACGCAGCATTATGGCGAATTGATCACGAGGAATCAGCGGCAGAAAACGGTCCCGAGGTGGGGGGAAGAAGGAGTCGCGGCGAGGAAGAAGCCTGCTTGGCGGTGGGGTCGTCTGGCAGCGAGAGAGAGGAGGAGGAAGTGGGTCCGGGCGTTCAGCAACTATGTGGGTTTCTTTCGCGGTGAGAAAACGTTTCACGAGAGAGTGGGGGTGGGCTTGCTGATGGGCTTAGTGGGCTAGCTGGCTGGGTCGAGTCTGTTTACATTTTTTTGTTCTATTTGTTTTTCTTTTTCTATTTTTTTCAATTCTGTTTTGATTTTGAATAAGTAATTGAAACATTCATTTGAATTCAAACCTTTACCAAAATTTGTGTAGGTTCAAATATTGATTAATAGAACATTCTGATATCATTTTAGAATAATTTAATTATTCTTTTTAAGGTCTTTTAATTACTCAAAATAGGCTCTAGTTTTAAATCAAATAAGATTTAATAATATTTCTAAACACCATTTGATTTTCTAAAACCTTCCAAATCTTTTCAGTAGGTTTTTATTTGATTATTTGGGTGTCAAATAATTCATCTTGAATTATTTGGAATAATTTAATATGATTTATTAATCATTTAGGATTGGGTATTTGTTTTAATTCCAATGGAATTAAATATAGTTTTAATTCCCTAAAGTTTATTTGGAATATTTATTTTATTTAGGTTGATTAAACAACTTTTATTTCACTTGGGTAAATTCCAAAATACCATTTTCTCATGATTTAAAAGATCATTCTTTAATAGAGATTTGTCTTTATTAAAATAGGGATAGAATGATTTAATGCCATTTTTATTTTATGTTGGAGATTCTTTATCCTTTTATTTTATTTGGATTTGGATTATATTCATTCTATTTGCTTAATATATTTGGCCCAAGATTTGATTTGGTCTTTAAATATTCTTTATTTAATATTTCTTTCTTTATCTTATAAAATCCATATCTTTTTATTTAGAGATCCAAACTTAGTGATTCCAATTTGTGAAATCTTATTTGATATTTAGTTATCACTTTAAATCTTTTTAGGATTAATTTCCCACCAATTGGTTTGGATTTATAGATAGGTTCTTTATTAGCTTTGGAAATTACTTTCCTTATCTTATTTAAATTCATAAGATTTTATTTGTGGCTCCAAATTAAGTGAAACCAATTTATATGGTTTTATAATATTTCTATTTGTCTTTCTTGATCATTTGTATTTGTTTGTTGACAAATTTTTATATGGATCAAATCCATAGGCTTGGAGATACTTGGAAATGACTCCATTAGAGTTTAGGGTTTGGATTTATTTTCCAAGTGTTTAAATTTCTAGATACATTCATTGAGGAATGCAATTCACTTGATTTGGATTTTGTTGGATTCAAACTTTAATTAAAGTTTGTTCAAGATGGGATTTTAAGTTTCCACTTAGAAACAAAAGTTTCTTTTCACCCTGATTTTCAACAAAAAATTTATTTTGTTTATTTATTTTTCACATTACAAGATTTGGAAAATCTTGGGATGTGACACCAACCATCCAAATTCATTGATCTTTGGAGAATCGAAGGAGGAGGCCTTGATCTAGATCTTCACCAAGAGAGATCTTCATTTCCCCTCATTCACTTGAGGGCCCCCAAGGTCTAGTGTTTCTTTGGAAACCCTAACATTGATTTGGTTCTTACAAGCTTGTCTTTGATTTGTCTTGACAGCTTTCTTGTATTTGGGAGCCTCCAATTAAGTTGTGGATGTGTGCCCCGAACTTGTTGTAAAGGTGTCGGCTTCCACCTCGAAGGTTGCCGATATAGTGGAAGGTGGATCGAGCCCGAGATTCATCGGAGAACAAGGGAGGCCTCTCGTGGCGTTGGTGGTTTGAAACCACCCCCTCTCCAAACGTAGACGTACTTCCCCTCAAAAGGAAGGAACTACGGGAAACAAATCCTTGTGTCTCCGCGTCCACCACTTTGGTTACTTCTATCCTTTACCGCACTTTACTTACTTGTTCCTACTTAGTGTTGTGTTAGCTAGTGCTTATTTGTCATATAGGTAAATTCACCTTAGTTGCATTATCTAGAGAATTTACCTTATTGTCAAACCCTAATTTGAAAAAGAAGAAAATTTAAAGTAGCACCTATTCACCCCCCTTCTAGGTGCCCATACGATCCTTTCACTATCGTCCGACGCGGTCTTCTTGGCGTTCTCCTTGGCCGCCTACTCGGCGTAGGACATGCCCTCCGGCTTCGTCACCGACCCTCTCAGCTTCCTCGCCTTCTTCTCTCCCAAAGCCTCCGAGGTTCGATCTGGGTTTGACGAAACCCTTGGGTGGCATGGCGGGAGGGAGCTCGGCGAAGTGGCGAGAGTGAGGGGAATAGGGAAGAAAGGCGGGAGGGGAGAAAGAAAAGGGCGCGAGATGAGCGAAGTGGCGGGAGTTCGGCCTTCTCTCTCCGACAGAGCTGGCCCACGCCCATTTTCGCTGCGTCTAGCGTCCCCAGGGTGTTCCCGGGAACCTGGGTACGGACTAGGTGCCCATTTTCGGCGTCCGGACCTATTTTTGGTGTCCGGGTCGACGTCCTGGGTAGCCGAGTGGAGATGCTCTTACTATTTTCATAGTGGGTAACTTATGTCTAGAATCATGCAAGGTCTTATTTATTACTACCTCTGTTTGAGATTATTAGTCCAAATGGCCAAGTTGCTAGTACCAAGACATTTCATAACTCTCTCTCATGCACTAATAGTTTTACATGCATGAGAGAAGTGAGAGAAAAAGAAGAACATATATTGGACGAGAGAGACTAATAAATAAGATAGTCCTTATAATCTCAAACAATATAAAAAGGCTCTTAGGACTAATAATCCCGAACAGAGGTAGTAGCATGTAGACTCATCTCATCTTGAGGTGTGTGATGTTATGGAAACATAGCTACTAGTTATCACAAGACTCACTTTCATCATTTAATGACACGACATATCACCAAATTGTCTAGTTGGCACTGCATGTAGATGCATGTTACTACCTATGTTACCCCACTATGACTAGCCTAGTTATAATAACTTATGCATGTTATTAGCCTATGTTATTCTCCACTATGACCAGCCTAAAAAGAGTTGGTGAAGATCTTCTTGAAATATGTGCACATACTTTTTGGATTTTGGTGAAGAAATTTTTGAAAGTTTTGTAAAATTGTTAAAAAAGGAACATAAATATTAAGTTCAAATATATCCTTATGAATTTCGTTAATAATACCGGCCACTTGATATTGCTATGTTCACAAAAAATGAAAAGGTTAAATTAAATTCTAAGTACCAGTAAGTTTGGGACTTGGTCGCCGGATTGCAGCCCTCATCTTCGCGATTTTGAGATCGACGGGTGTTCGTCTATATCATTCACGAGATTTGATCTTGTTAAAACTTTTATTCTCGAGGGTGAGTTTTCTAGATGATGATTTACCCGTTGCATGCATCTTTTACTCTTTTAGTCTAGAAATAACTGACTTGATTTTGTCTAGGTTTAAATGTATCTAAACACATTTTAGTGTATAGATCCATTCAAATTTAGACATCCCAAGTCAGTTATTTCTGGACGGATGGAGTAGATTAGATCTTGTCTACATTTGTTCATGCTAGATTTTTATTTGTTTTCTATGCTTTAGGGAGTAGATTAGATCTTGTCTCCCTTTGTTCATGCTGTAGATTATTTTTTATCTATGTTTTAATCCCTACAAAAGGAGAAGACAACTTCGCCGCACATGTGCATAACTCAAACGTGTCGTTGCGGGGTACATCAACCCAGGATCTCTCGATCATTAACATGCGCGTTTTATAAGGGTATATATAGATGCAATCTCTATCTCGTTGCCTTCATTTAGTAGACCGGATTTTGGTTTTCGTTTGTACTCGTAGATTTTTTTTTCTTGCTGCGAATCCTAACAAAAGGTTTATAATGTGTGAGTTATAGGTGTCAATAGTCAGATATGAGGGTTGGCATGTGCAGTTTGGCATCCTCTTACCCGCCTCGCGAGACACTATGGGTATGTTTTTCTATCGATAAGCAGATATGTGGATTTTTTTACCAATCCCCCTCCCCATTTTAATGTGAGTACCCGTAGTGTTAACGGGTATCTAGTACCCGTTAGAATCCAGACTTTGAGAGTCGCTACACTTCCTGAAAATGGTTTTCTCGAAGCTGGCTGCTTTTTTTTGAAAGCCTAACTGGCACAAGCAGAACTCTTAATTTCACGTGGGCCGATATAGATACCCATGTAATATTACTATGTCGGTTGCAATATGGAACCGACTATCTCGCACCCCTCATATAGACGTCTCTTCACTCGTGTCCCTTACCCTTTATATATATATACTGAGATCACCAATGGAATAAAGATCAGTTGAATCATTTGCTCTCTCTCGATTTCTTCTAACACGTTATCAGCACGCTCCATATCTGAACGATTTGAGAATGGGAGAACAGTCGAAAGGTAGTAAGAAAATTAGCTGTGAAAGTCCCTGTGTCTCCGCCTCTTTCACGAGGAAATCAAGAACAAAGAAGTACAGAGACATAAATCTACTTCTAATTGGTAAGTGCTAATTGGTAAGATCGACAGAGAATCGAAGACCTCAAGGGTAATCACCGAAGTGCTCTTCTTCGATTTAAGATGTTCTTACCAACTTGATGAGACCGGGGACCGGACAATGTCCTCGGCCTCCATGAGTGTCTCTTCGACGCTGCAGTCGCCCAACGCGGCATCGTCTTCCTGCGAAGGCGAGCGCCGGCGCGCGTAGCCGCGACCTGCACGTTCCGCGGCAGCGACTTTCAGCGCGGCCTCCATGCGCACGACGGCGCACCCTGTGCCTGCGGCGCCGCACGGCTCGCATCCTTGCGGTGCGACGACTCCCTCACCCACGCCCTCCTAGCGCGGGGCTTCTCCATGCGGCGCCCCCACTAGAGGACGGACGGTGCGGCTCGCCGCGACGAGGTTGCTTATGCCGATTTATAGCGCGGAGCACACTACACGCGCTAGCGACGTACTTGGTCTTGGACACGTCGGCGCTTGGCCCGAACGCCGGGGGATCCCCTGTAACTCCTCCGCCTTCGCCGTGGACTGGCGCTCTCCGCCGCCTCCTGTCCCTCGGCCTCCCGCTGGGCAGCCCGCCGACGAACTCGCCTTCGAGTAGCCTTAGCCGCCGCGCCGGCACCTGGAATCCGGCCTGGCTCGGGCTCGCAAACGGCGTCGCCCCGGGGACCAGGCTTCCTGGAGGATCCTCTGACGAGGAAGAGGTTGGCCGGAGCGCTGCTCGCCCGCCGGTAAGAGCCGCTCCTGCAACCTGGAGGATATCACGCTGTCGCGTGGTGGCCGCCGCTCGTGGAGGATTTGGGAACTTTTTTCCAATTTCCTTATCCCAGTACGGTATAGGGAAAGCCTATTTTTTTTAGGTACAGGGAAAGCCTACTAGGCTGCCAACCGTGGTTCGTGGCTCTTTAAATATAACTTGGTCATGCTAATTAATAACTTGCTTTATTTTCAGCGGATTAGCTAATTAAGTCTATTGACAGCAGTTCTAGCAGTATTTTCTTTTCTGTCTTAGACTATTAAATTTCAGTACTTTTTTTTAGTACTGTTTATCTGTCAAGTACTATATGTATTCCAGAAAATATGTGATGTAATATATTTCAATGTGTGTACATGTTGAGATTGATTACATCCACTATTTGCAATTGAAAATTTTAATTTCTTACAAATAAATCGATTCATCTTAATCGAATATGCAAAATTCTAAGTGACTACTTCAAGTTGATGTTTGGGATCAAAGGTAGTGCACGGATCTACTGCATGGATTGCAGATTATCTCCGCTACCATGATTACTTATCAAGTGATCTCCCATACATTTTAATTAAGTCATGACATAAGGTACTACAAACATGAGTATCTACTGATTTCATCAGATTATACTCTCTAAGTACTCAGAGGTGGACCCTGAAATTCTTTTTGGGGGAGTATCTACAGTGTGTCATACTTAACAACTTAAAGTCCACACTAGTGGTTTCAAGCCCATTTCTTGAAATTACTATTAATTTTGCATAGTTCATCACAACATAACCATGATGGTTTGTGGTTTACCAAAGCGTAAATTCAATAACCTCTGGTTTACCCAAGTAGGTAACTAATGGCTAGAAGAGAGTTCGATGTACTCGACCTCAATGGCCACAACTATCCTACATGGGCCATGGACATCAAGATTGCTCTTGTGTCCCATGGGATAGTGCGTGCCATCTAGAACCCGAAGGACCCCCTTTCGGCTGGAGTCGCATTGCTGAGAGAAGAGCAGAAATATGTTGCCTTGTACGTTATAAGGCACAATATCCACCCGAATCTTAAGTCCAAATATTTGGAGGAGGAATCCCCATTTACTTTGTTTTAGGCCCTCAAAACGAGGTATGAAAAACAGAAGGTAGTTGTCCTGCCTAAAGCACTTCATGATTGGGCTCATCTTCGATTCCAGGACTTCAAGTCCGTCGGGGATTAAAATCACGGGGTTCATAAGGTAAGTTCTAAGTCGCGCTTTTGTGAGAAGGAACCTACAAATACGGAAAAGATAGAAAAAACTCTGTCCACTATGCTCCCATCTGAAAGGCTCCACTAGCAGCAATATCGCGCTCGTGACTACCAGGTCTATTCAGACCTTATTCATATCCTACTTCAGGCTGAAAAGCATGATGAGATTCTTGCTAAGAATGGCTCTTAGCGCTCGGTTGGTTCCCAACCTTTACTGGAAGTTCATATGAATGTCACGAACGGAATAAAGTTTGGTGGTGCCTTCAACGGCAACCAATTGAACTTCAAGGGTAAGCGTAAGCGTAACCAGAACAAAAAGCCTTGAAACTCGGACCGTGGGAAAGGCACCACAAAGCCCGGTTGGTTCCTAACCTTTGCTGGAAGTTCATATGAATGACAAAACTAGGCTTTGTGACAAGTGTGGATGCTACACGCATCCTACTAACAAGTGTAAGACCCTAAAGCATTTGGAAATTCTCTACCAGCAATCCCAAGTACGCAAAGCACCTTAAGGGAAAAGGTTTGAAGCCAACTTCAACCTTCACCCAGATAGCACATATGGAGCTGGTTGTTCGCAAGATGTTCTTCCTGGACCTAGCAACACCATTACTCTCCAGCTGTTAGAGGATCCTATGAGCACGGAGAATATGATTGTTGAATATGTCTCAAACGACATGTTTGGAGACTTTGACTAGTCTCATTATCTCTTTAGCGATCAACTTAATCATGTCCATCGGTTCTGTTGTAATAGAACATAACTACTGTTGTCACGGTATATTGTATCAGCACTCTGATATAAATAAGATTGTATATGATCTATATATCTGAGAAAAGATTTCCATAGCGAAAATTCTTCAACTCGATATATAGATTTCTACAGGGGCAGTCCGATGGACGAGGAACAAGTATTTGAAAAAATACCCTCTCTATTGTTTGGAACGTACTACATGTACATCCCACCCGTAGCACATGTTGCATGCAAAACAATTCTATTGGTCACAAGTTGCATGAGTCCAAATTCTCTCGGTCATCAGACTCTGTGTGCATATTGTGCAACACAGAGAAGCTAATTTTGAGGAATTCACATCTCAAAATACAAGTTGGGCCGCTTCAGTTTCTTGAATATATCCAGGGTGACATTTTTTATTCCCCAGACATTGTGTGGATCTTTTAAGGTATTCTTCATGGTTCTCAATTATGCATCTATACGATGCTCATAGATGTGTTTTCCGTCCACATGAAATTATGCATTTACTATGATAATGAGGGAAGTAATCAAGTTATAGGCCCATTATCGAGAAAGTAGAATTTGATAAATTCGCAAGGAAAATGTTGCAGAATTCTCCTCATGTGCCTTCAATGAATATTGCGTGGCCATGCGGATTGAAGTTCAGCACTCTATCCCATACATCCACACTCATAATGTTTTGGTTGAATCCCTGAATAAGAGGATCAAACTCATTGCATGATTTTTATCGATGAAATACACTACCAACTTTATGTTGGAGTCATGCAATTTTACACACTCCTGACTGACTAGCTGCATATAGTAGTACTTTCCCTCTGCAATTGATACGTGGAAATCCTTCGAGCATTTCCCATCTGCTTAAGTTTGGATGTGCTTCACGCGTACCGATCCCACCATCGCAGCGTACATCATTGTGCCCACAGACTACAGATCTATGTGGGGTACAGATCTCGGTCGATCAACATGTACCTTGAACCCCTCATTAGGGATACATTCATAGCCCGGTATGCTAATTTTCTATATATTAAAGGATGGATTGTTTCCAGGCATTAGGGGTAGACTTCATGTACCACACAGAATGCCAGGAAATCAATTGGGACTCCACGTTACACCTTATATCCACGTGTTTAAGAATTTGGACTGTACGTCTGGAATTCAAATATTTGCAACCCATTGCAAATAACCTGCCATATTTCATTTACTGATCTCAAAGGTGTTACAAAATCCTTTAGTCTTTCTAGAAATGCGCCCGAAAGACTTGAGGTACCAATAAAAACCACTCAACTCCCCGTACCTGAAAAGAGGGGGAGTAGTACGGCCTCTAACCAAGATCTAGCTTCCTGCAAGCAACAAAGAAAATCGAGGAGATATCCTCTAAATCAGTAAATGCAAGTCAACCTTGCGTTGATAAAACACCTTATGGGTAGTATACACCCAGTGGAAGGGAAACCTCCACAACCCCAGTTTCAGTTTGCACACGCTGGCTGGGACATCGGAATACCCGGACTCACGCGTATTGAAAAATCACGAAGAGTCATCATGGGTGCATGAGATTTCCTCCACCAATATCGATTCTAGAGAATCATATTACAAAAGCCTACAATTGACGACAAACATTTCTCTTGTATGATTTCAAACATCCTTCATAATGATTCATATCCAAAGACCATGGCCATGGCAGAGTGTAAACCACTCGCTCGGACTGAAACAAACAAAGGATGCAATCCAAGAAGATTTAGCCTCGCTCTTCTAAATGAATTCCCTATACATGGGATTCCATATGTTCTCTTCCAAAAAAAAGGGAATCATAACAACACGATGGTGAGAACGCAAGGCTTGTAGCATAAGGTCTGGTTTTCGCAAAGATCCGAGACCTACTCTCCAGACAGGATTGGAATTCTTAAAATTTTCCGATAATTATATCATTGGCAGTGCAAAATCATCTATCTATGCAGTTGATAGTTGTAGTGACTACATTTCGTGTGGATCACTAGATTTGGACATGTATGGTTCCCGATGGAATCTCTATCCAAATCGAAATATAAATGCAACATGCATTGTGTGAAAATCAATAAGTCATTACATGGCTTATTGTTGTCGGTATATCTTGGTACAACCGACGTAGTGAGTTCCTTATACACAAGAATTACTCCTACAATGATGATTACCCATGCATGTTTGTCATGCACAAGGATTACTCCTGCAATGACGAAGCACATGATCATCTAAATGACGGAATTTGAGATAAAGGATTTGGATAAAACCAATTAGTGCTTATGACTAATACTCGTGCACCTTCACTCAAGTATTATGGTACACCAAGTTGGCCGTGTTAGAAAAAATATTGGATAAACTTACTATGGACAAGTCATATCCATCTCCCATGTCGGTTGTTCGATCTCTAGACATAGAGAAAGATTCACTCAAACCACGAGATGATGTAGAAGGGATGTTGGGACTTCAAGTTCCATATACTAGTGCCATTGGAAACACCAACACAATTGGTTGGGAATCAAGAATATCTTTCGATATCTCCAAGTCACCACACATTATTTGACATGTTCATGTAATTTCAGAGAAATCTAAGCTCTAATATCATTACAATACACTGATGTTGGCTACTTTAATGATCCCCATAATGTGTACCTACATGGTAGAAGTGTCACTCCATTGATGTCTTCAAAATAGACTTCGGTGACTACACCTACCAATTATTCTAAAATAAAAAGCCACATTGACATGTGTAGCTTTACAAAGTAATAAACCACATACATGAGTCATGTGGTATTGGTTCTATTGAATCATCGACCATTATCTACACAGATAATGTTGCTTGTGTTGCATAGATGAAAATAGGATACATCGAGAGAAATATTACTAAGCATATTGCCTCTAAATTGTTTTATCTCCATGAACTCCAGAAGATTCAGCAAATAAATGTCTTGCGAGTCAAATCATGCGACAATAACATCGCTGATCTATTCACGAAGTCTCTACCAACTTTAACATTCCAGAAATGTTTTCATGGAATTGGTATTCGACGGCTTCAGGATTTGCAAGAATCAGGGGGAGTATCACTCTAGACTACTCCTATTCAAAGCATCATATTACACTCTTTTTTCTCTTTATGAGTTTACTATCCAGGTTCTCATCAAGGTTTTTAATGAGGTAATATCAACACAAGATCGTATGTCATACTTTCTTTTCCCCACCGGGGTTTTTAGTAAAGAACCAAGTGAGATGGAACATAGATATATACATGACATATATATTGTCCTCTAAACTCTATGTGTTTTTCCCTTTTACAAGGTTTTTCTCATATGAAGTTAACACGGAGGCAATAATTATTATATGCTGTATCATTTTCTCTTTATTTTCTCACCGGGTTTGAAGGAGTTTTAACATCATATATAACCATTATATGTTGCACCATTTTCTTCTTATTTTCCCACTAGGTTTAAAGGAGTTTTAGCAACATATCATACACACTACTCCTCGCATTTTTCCCACAGGGTTTTCAGAGGAGATGATTCCAATGATGATCAATAGCAAGGACATGGAAGAATTAGAGTGAGTGTTAGAATTTAGTTAATAGATTAGATTAATTAAAGGGATAATCCTCCCATGTAAAATTCCTATGTCGGTTGCGATATGGAACCGACTATCTCGCACCCCTTGTACAGAAACGTCTCTTCACTCGCGTTCCTTCCCCTTGTATATATACTGAGATCATCAATGGAATAAAGATCAGTTGAATCATTTGCTCTCTTTCTTCTTCTCTCTCGATTTCTTCTAACACCTTGCATCTTGCCTGCGTGACATATAAACGTGCACCATGCATTTCCCGAACAACGGCGGGCCACTCGTGATATGCCCGGATAATGCTTCGGCTCCTGAGTCCCGACAGGCGATTAGGAGGCGATTAGGTTTTCTAGTGGAAAAGGCGGTGCACGTTGGTTTTCTCTCCGGCGGGGCGCGCGGCAGGGGTATGGAAGTTTTTTATCGTCGGCTAGCCGTGCCATCGCCCCTCTCCACTTCGGATACCTACTCGGGGTGACAAAGGGGAGGCCCTTGCGCCTCTGCCCACCCTTGGTGGTGTAGTTCGTTTTGCGATCTGGGTGTGTTGCTGTAACACCCTCGGAATCGACCCTATGCAAGTTTTAGCGAATCCCGCCAAACCCGCATAGAAACGATTCAAAGGTGCCCACCATGCACTTTCGTGCGGGTGGAAAACGAAGTAATATCATTACACAATAGTCCACGATGGAACCCACAGAACAGATATATACAACAACGGCTCCAAGAGTCAAGAATACAGATATACAATACAAAGATCCAAATCACCTTGAAATCGATACATCATCCGACTACGGACAAGAAGCAAATTGAGCTAAGAGCCCTGAAGAATAACCAATGGCGTCCATAACCCTGCCCAGGCCAAGCCGGAAGGGTAACCCTGCTAACGACGTCGATCTCAAAACCTGCTAAAAACAAAAGGGGTGCCGGCAATGGGCAAAGGAAAAGGAGAGCGGTCAGTACTGAGGCCAGTACACGGCGAGACTAGAATTCGGCGGTCCTCGCCTACATAGGTATGGTGGACTGAGCGGCAGTGCAGCATGCACTAAACAACCTATAGAGACTCGAGATAACTGTCGGCTATCAGAGAGGGATAAGAAAGACCTATTCGGAACCAACCTGATTCTACCACCAAACATACCCATCCTGGTATTTCCCCCTCGAGACCAAACGAGGAAGTCAACCGAGGAACTCACACTGTTGGCAGTTTTATTTATTCAGTTATCGTTGCAGCAATTACTAGTCAGGTATATGTAGTCGTCCTGATATAATAAGCAGTGGGCACTTTGAATTAACCATTCCATTGTAGTTGCAACACTTACTAGTCAGATACAATTAGCATGAGATATCCCAAACCCAGCAGTTGTTGGTACTTTTATTTATCCATTCCGTTGTAGTGAAGCTGATTACTAGTCATATCAGATACAAGTCAAATTATAACAGTAAACTTTAGTTATAGTTGTCTATGATCGAGAACTGTGCTCCAAGTCGTCCATAACCGCGGACACGGCTTCTCAAAAAGATTTAACCCTGTAGGGGTGCACCAAAGTTTCCACACGCACCTACACCCTTGTTGTCAGATCAGGTAGGTACAAGATCACAAAACATACACCCAACGGTATGTCGACGGGGTTTCGGACACGACGTTTCCCAGACCCAAAGCAAGCACATGGGGGGCCACCCCACTAAGCTACCCGTAACGAAGTCGGCCGGTCTCCGAGACGGACCCAGGGTTTGCGAGAACGGCTGTAAACGACTGGGAACCCGAAAGTGTGACTGGGCTTGTCGATACCGTAAAATCGTGCCGCGATTCAAAACAGTACAGGCGCTCCACGCGTAATCGTAAATAAAGCAGTAAAGCATGGCATAAGTACATGATAGTAATAAAGCCTCAAACTACTTTGTGGCCCCCGGTACAGTACTTTGAAATTAGGTACTAATCGATGGGGGTGCCCACACACCCCACCTGTGGTTAGCGCGCTCGATCTCGGAACAGGTGTCAAGAACTCGGGGTCCTACGGGACACCAGTGAGCGGTTAAAAACCAAATATTGTCTATTACTCACCGGTGCCTCTGTATTTACCTACTTCAATTTTAGTTATTAAACGATAATTAAAGCCATGATCATCTCCAACATAAAGCATATGGCAGCCTTCCAACAGCTGTGGTACTGGACGACACGCAACAGCACTTGAGCAAGCGACTACGACGCGCAAGTCCAACTATCTACCAAACAACAGGTAATAGGATGTGTCCAAGGCAATATAAGGCTGCAAGGGATATCGCGGGCACGAAAACTAGAGCATCGCAACACAGATAGCAATAGATCAATAGGAGGGAATAAATACTATAAAAGTAAGATAGGTAGAAAGGGGGAGATGCTCGCCTGAAAACATTGCCGAAGATTTATCCGAAGATCGGATCGACACTCGCATCAACTCAACGGCCTTATCCGCGAAGAGGCAAAACACTAGAAGAAACACCGGATGCACTATTTAATACTACGGCAAAAGATCGGGCATGATGCATGTATGATGTATGACATGGCAAAGATGCGATGCGATTAGGCAATATTAAAGGGAACCGGGATTCCGACATTTACTTAGATGGTTAAAGTTGTCTCGATACCCCGCAATTTAAATGTTGTAATAACAGGGCAAGATTATATTATCGATTCGCTACACAAATTTAAATGGGGCCAATATTAGGCTAGGTTTGCCCGCATATGGCATATATATTTAATTATTAGTTGAGTCGACACAATACCCCCAAACCACATGACACGATGTATGCAAGCATGATTAATTTAATGTGTAACAAATAGATGTCATATATATTATAAAATAGGAGAGGTATCGGAAAATGGGTCACACATCGAGGATCGACGATCTTGGGGTTCCGAGGTTTGAGGGATCGATCTTCGGGATCTCAACGAGAACGGTCTTCAGATTCCGTGAGGGCGATCTTGGGGCTCCTGACATCTTCGGGTCGAGGGTCTAGGCACCGATAGATCTTGGTGTCAATGGTTCTAAGCGACGGAGCGCTTAGCATACGTCTTCGATCGCCGGACTAGAAGTAGTCGAGGCATCATCTGAGCATCACCAACACGGGTTGTGGCAGTAACAAAGTGACACCATCATCTCTTCACCATTACTCCTTCAGCTTCACTGCTCGTTCTCTGCCACAACAACAAAACCCCAAAACTGAATTTCCAATTCTGCCAACACAACAATACCACATCTCGGCACACAGAAATATGGCAGTGACCTGCGGAACTTTGAGGGCACCAGGCGCTGTGCTGGGCGATGCACTCGAGTTGTAGGGCGACGAGAGCGGAAGGCGCGGGCTCGGGGAGGCTTGGCAGCAGCGGAAAGCGCGACGCTTGGCAGAGGAAGGGCGCGCGAGCCGGAACTCCGGTTGGCGTGCGCAGCGGTGATGGCGGACTCGGGCGAGCGCTCGCGGCGCTGCAGAGGCAGAGAGGTCACGCGGCGGCGGTGACGGTGGTGGCAGGGCGACGGTTTCGCGGGGAAAGGGATGACGGCCGGACGAAGGGCAGCGGTGACGAGGTGGTCCCGTCAGCGCCGCGAGGAGCTTGCAGAGGAGGGAGGAGACACGGCGGCTGTGACGGTGGCCCTCGAGCGCGAGGCCGGCGAGGCGGCTTGCGGCGAGGCCGAGGGAAGTGGATTCCGCGGCGACCCTGGCAGCGACGAGGCGCGAGCGGAGCTCCGGGCAGCATCGGGCGTCCAGAGAGGGACGAGGAGGGGCGCGGGTCAGGGGAGGAAGGCCAGCGGCGGGGCTTCGCGAGGAAGGAGGCGCACGGTCTCGGGCGGCCAGAGGCGAGTGGAGGCTGCCGCGGGAATACTTGGCGAGGTGAGAGCGGCGCCAGGGAGAAGATGTGCAGCAGCGGCGGGATGCAGAGAGAGAGGGAGCGAGGCGAGAGGGAGAGGGTCGCGTGGAGGGGACGCGGGGCGATAGGACCGAGGGAGTTGGGTGGGGCCAGAGCGGTAGCAACGGGAGGAGCGTGGGGTGGTTGGGTGGTTTGGGAATTAGGGTTAGGGTTGGGTAGAGTAGAATTAGGGTTTGGGGTTGTAGGTTGGCTGGCTGGGCCTTTGGGCCTGGCCGGCTGCCTCCCCTAATAAAACTTTTCATGTTTATTTTAGTTTTTAAAAGGATTTTTGCAAGACGTTTTTAGACAAATAAAATATTCGGAAATATCAGGGTTTCGCATTTGAATAAAGAAAGGGATATTTTTAGAAAATAAAATAGGGATTTTCGAAAATAGTTTTAGGCAAAGCATGCATGATGATGTCATGATGATGCACAACATATAAACAACCGCGATTTTCTAGTCGTGTTTTTACCGGGGTGCTACAGTTGCGGTCATGGCTTCGACGAACGGTACTGCTCCATCTGGCGGATCAGCTGGTACGACAGCTCGGGGAAAGGGTCCCGTGATGGAGGAGGAATCCATTGAGGAGCTGGTTGGTCACGTGAAGCTTTCGTCGGAGGAATCCACGAAGATTTTCATTGATGATCGTGAGGACGCACAGGCAAATCCGATCTGGGCGCTCGCAGGCAAGATCTTGGTTCCTAGACCCAAGATTTTTCATATCCAGACGATTTCTGATGTGCTACGACCTGTGTGGGGTAATCCAAGAGGCTTGATGTTTCGTGATGGTGGCCCAAACCTGTTTGTGGCCGAGCTCCCCTCGGAGCGAGAGAGGGATAGAATCTGGGAAAAATCTTCGGGGACGGTGAACAAGCATGCTGTAGTCTTGGAGATTTTTAGACGCAGTCAACGTCCGTCGGAGCTAAGGTTTGATCGTCTGCCCATATGGATCCGTGTGATGAATCTGCCGTTTAACTTGCATGATAATTGGGGAGAAAAAAATGCAAGTAGTCTCGGTGATTACATTAGTGTGGACACAACCAATAAAATGCTGGTAAGTGGGAGGTATTTGCGGGTTCGAGTAGCAATTGATGTGAATGAACCATTACAACGTTGGATTGCGATTGATTCAACTCAAAGGGAAGCCTGTGATTGGTATGGTATAAAATTTGAAAATCTGCCCTATTTTTGTTTCTCGTGTGGCAAGTTGGGCCACTCTGATTTGGTGTGCCCGGATCCAGGAGAGAGAGATGAGATGGGACGTCTCCCATATTGGCCAAGTCTGCGAGCGCCGGATGAAAGAAAGAAAAGGTTTGCCCCGAATGCATGGGGCACCTATGCAAGTGGGAGTAATTCCCAAGCAGAGAATGGAAGTATGGGAGGGAGAGAATCAAACCCCATGGGTAATGCAAGTAACATGGGGAAGGAAGAGGACCCTCCCCAGATGTCTCAGTGTTTTCATGGAGGAGGAGGGGAAGGGGGCATGATGGGGGCCGTGGAGGAGGCAGGTTTACGGGTGCTAGAGGAAACACGCAGGTGTACCGTAAACTTGCACTAGGTGGCTCTAGTGTGCCAATGGAGACTAATAAACAAGTGGTGGTTTATGAACCATCGTTGGTGGGTGAAAAACGAGACGAGAGGCCAGAAAAGGATGCTAATTCTGCAGCTTCGTCTCCGGATCCCAAGAAATCAAAGGTGATCATAGAAAATGCCACAAAAACAAACTTGGCGCCGACTGATGAACAGCCGGGCCAGTCACAATGAATTTTGCAAGTTGGAACGGCCGGGGGCTTGGGAACCCACCGGCTGTTCTTGAGCTTCGCAACTTTGTGAAGCGAGAAGATCCCGCCCTTCTTTTCGTGATGGAAACTAAGCTTTCACAAACAAGGGCTGAGAATTTGGTTAGCACCTTCGATTTCCGCGGAGGATTTGCTGTCGGCAGTGTCGGGCTGAGTGGAGGCATTGGACTGTATTGGTCCGCGACAGTTTCAGTTGATATTAAAAGCTTCAACTCGAACCACATTGACGCAATTGTGACACATAGTGATGGTGCGGTGGCGCCCTAGCGTTTCACAGGGTTCTGTGGTGAGCCACGTAGGGAGAACCGTCATCATAGTTGGACGTTGCTCAGACGTCTGCATGCGCTCCGAAGCTATCCTTGGCTGTGCATTGGGGACTACAATCAAACCATGTACGCCTCAGAACACTTCAGTGAGTCTGATAGAGCAGAATGGCACATGCGTCCTTTCCTTGAAGCCGTGGAAGACTGCGCGCTGTTTGATCTAGGATACACGGGGCTGCCATACACCTGGGATAACAGGCAGGAGGGTAGGTCAAATGTTAAAGCTCGTTTAGATCGAGCTCTCGGAAACACAGCCTTGACACTGCTTTTTCCAGTGTTTAAAGTGCGCCATATCAGTGCAGTGGAGTCAGATCATTGTCTTGTTCTAGCTGAACTCCGACAACAGGAGCAGAACCAACGGCCAGTGAGGGGCTTCAGGTACGAAAATGTGTGGCAAACGCATGCAAATTATGATCGGACAGTACAGGAACTCTGGCAGTCCGGGTGGAGAGGCGAGGGTGCTTGTGGGCTAGAAAAAACTCTAACAAGCTTGCAACAAGGGCTGCAAAAATGGGGAACGACCATGTTTGGGAATTTCAAACGGAAGCTAGCTGACTTAAGGAAAAGGCTGGAGCGTGTCCGTGCTCGTTCACTAGGAAATGGACCATCTCAGGAGGAAAAAAAGATCATGCAGAAGATAAGTGAGGTGTTTTTCCAAGAAGAGATATGGGTCAAACAAAGAGCGAGAGTTAATTGGCTCAGATCGGGAGACCGCAATACTGCATATTTTCATGTCCAGGTAGCGCAACGTCGACACACCAATCACATTTCAACGCTGCAAAGGGGCGATGGTACCTTCTGTGGGAACCTCACTGAGGTACAGGAGGAGGTGCAGGGCTTTTACACACAGCTGTACAACTCACAAGGTGAGCCAGTGATGGATGAACTACTGACGTTGGTGAATGAGAAGATCAACGGGCAGGCCAGGGAAGATCTAGACAGAGATTATATTGAGGCCGAGATTAAAACAGCTTTATTTCAGATGCATCCTTCGAAAGCCCCTAGGGTCGATGGCTTCACAGCGGGTTTCTTTCAGCGACACTGGGAGCTGGTGAGAGGGGATTTAGTTGGCGCAGTGTCGAGTGTGTTGAATGGAGGGGAGTGGTTACCAGACTTGAATGAGACGACTATAGTGCTAATACTGAAGGTACAGAGTCCCCAGTCCATTACTCAGTTTCGGCCAATTTCTCTATGCACGGTCTTGTATAAAATCTGCGCCAAGACAGTTGCTAATAGGATGCGTCCAGTCATGGATGAGGTCATCAGCGATGAGCAAAGTGCTTTTGTGCCCGAGCGTCTAATTTCAGACAACGCGCTAGTGGCTTTCGAGTGTGTACACTCCATGAAACATAATAAGAAGGGAAAGAAAGGTCTTTGTGCAATAAAACTAGACATGATGAAGGCCTACGATCGCGTGGAATGGACGTTCCTTCGGGCTATGCTTCTGAAAATTGGTTTCCCAGTTAAGATGGTAAATCTTATTATGAGGTGTGTTTCATCTATTCGTTTCTCAGTAAAGGTGAATGGTGAACTACTTCCCCAATTCACTCCAACAAGGGGAATACGACAGGGTGATCCAATATCGCCGTACCTATTTTTGATATGTGCCGAGGGCTTGTCGATACTCCTCAATCGCTATTTTGGAGGGGTTATTGATAGAGGAATAAGGGTGTGCAATAGAGCACCATGGATCACCCATTTATTATTTACAGATGATAGCTTGATTTTCATTAATACAAACATAGCAAGTGCAAACTGGCTGAATGAGATATTGAGAATGTACAATGCTGCATCAGGTTAGATGGTAAATAGGGCTAAAAGCTCAATCTTCTTCAGTCCATGTGTTACTGAACCAACTCGGGCAACAGTAAAGGAGGCTTTGGAAATTGATTTTGAGGCGTTCTGCGAGAAGTACCTTGGCATGCCTACTGCAGCAGGCCGGCTCACTGATGAGTCGTTTAGCTACATTGCTAAAGGTGCAAGGGCCAAACTGAATGGATGGGCGGAGAAGCTTATGTCATACCCAGCTAAGGAGGTCTTAATCAAGACAGTAATCCAAGCTAAACCCATTCATAGTATGAGTTGTTTCTTGCTCTCAAAAGGGACGTGCCAAAAACTGGTCTCCTTGGTGGCAAAGTATTGGTGGAGTGGCAATTTAGACAAGTGGTCCATGCATTGGCAAGCATGGGACAGGATTTCAGTTCCTAAGTGCAAGGGCGGGATGGGTTTCCGAGACATGCATGTTTTTAACATTGCTCTCTTAGGGAAATAAGGATGGCGTCTGATCACTTCCCCTAATTCCTTATGTTGCTCGTGTGCTCAAAAGCAGATATTATCCAAATTCGGAGTTCATGGAAGCTAATGTCCCGCGGGCGGCGTCACGCACGTGGAGGGCTGTTGTAGCAGGAAGAGAAGCACTACAATGAGGTTTGGTCAAACGGATTGGTACAGGTCACACTATATCCATCTGGGATGATAGATGGATCCCAGGGACAAGCTCGTTGAAGCCCATGGGACGGTTGGATTCTGCTGATTGTGACATGGTGAATGAGCTTATAAACCATGATTCCCATCAGTGGAGGATTCAAGCTCTGAGGAAAAACTGCATGGCTCCTAATGTCGATTTGATCATGAAAATTCCCTTGCGGCATCAGGGAGGAGAAGACTGGATAGCATGGGCTCTAGAAAAGTCAGGTCAGTATTCGGTGCGATCGGCTTACAGAGCCCTAGTGGACGCCAATGCAGCTCAAATTTTGGCGCAAGAAATATTGCTCCCACCTCAAGTGACAACCACTGGGAGGTGTGGAAGTTGGTATGGAAGCTTGAGGTCGTCCTAAGGTGCAAGTTTTTTGGTGGAGAGTTCTTAAAGACATTTTGCCTGACTACTTGACTCTCTCCAGGCGGCATGTCAAGTAGATAGCACCTTTGGTATATGCAAAGCAACAAGCGAGACCCTACTTCATGCATTGACTGAATGTTCGCATGCAAAGCTATTCTGGGCAGTTGCAAAGGATGTCTTCAATGTGAAGTTGCCACGGCTCCACCCAGCGACATGGCCCTCTGATATCCTCGTCGAACCTTGGTTTATAGGAAAGGAGCGTGCGATTGTGGTGACGGTGATTATCTGGACATCAAGGAACAACTGGACTCACGGGGGAAAAGGTTACAACCCGGAGAATGCAATGGAGCAGGTTCGTCAGAATATACTCGAACTTGAGCTCCCGAGACAGCCAAAGCCACCGCCGGTGGCTCAGCCAGCCTGTACTTGGCATGGACCACCTGATGGATACATGAAGATAAACTTGGATGGTGCTATATGTGCCCAAGAGGGCGCAACAGGAAGTGGCGGGGTGGCTCGCGATGCTGCTGGCTTCCGTGGCGTCTGGAGCAAAGTCTATCAGGGAGTCAGTGATCCTATCTGCGCAGAAGCGCTGGCGCTCCGTGACGCAATTTTGTTTGCACAAGCAAGAAGCTTCCATTCAGTCTTCTTCGAGACGGATTCTTCTGAACTAGTGCGCTGCTGGGAAGCAAGGCGGACAGATCGTTCAATGATTGCGCCCCTGCTTTAGGATGTAAGCGAGCTAGTTTCCTTTTTCCAGTATTTCGTTTTAGTGTTTAATCGTCGAGCAGCGTGGCACATCTCTGTGCACGTTCAGCATGCTTGGGGTGTATCACAGGAATGGCTGATGGCGTGCTCAGAGTTTTTAGCGGACAGCCTCTGTGCTGATTGTAATACTGCTGTTATGGTTTAAATAAAGTGAGGTAGTTTTTTTTAAAAAAAAAAACAACGGCGGGCCTGGTCAGTTCCGCTCACGTGGTCCGTCAGTGCGACTTTACAGAACCATCCCTGAATTTCTCGTTTCGTTGCCAGCCAAGTCTTCTCTCTCGCCTCGCCTCCCCCCGCTCCTTGCTCCCATCCGCCATTCTTCTAGGGTTTTACCCCATGGACATCGAGGACGAGCTCCCAATCGCCCCCGCGTCTGCGGACGGCGGCGAACCCTCTCAGGCGCTGTTGTTCGGCGACCAGTTCGATGTTGAGGTGTACGCTGCGCAGTACTCGGGGCGCACGCGCGTGGCGCGGCTCCTCTTCATCGCGGGGAAGTGCGGGTCGGAGCAGATGCAGCTAGACGCGCTCCGGCTGGCATACGACGGGACCCTCAAGGGAGAGGACACGACCCTCCACCGCGACGTCGCCACCAGGATCGCCGGCCGCCTCGGCCCCCGCTACGCCGTCGACCAGGCCTGGTCCGACTCCGTCGAGCGCCGCTCCATGGTGCGCAAGGATAAACTCGACAGCGAGCTCAACGGCTACAAGGTACCGAAACCCTAAACTTGACTCACCTTTTGTTTGACGAATTGGCTGTGTGTTCTGAAATTATTTACTTGCAGACTAATCTGATCAAAGAGAGCATCCGGATGGGTTACAACGACATTGGTGATTTCCACTATGCTCACGGCCACCTTTCAGAGGCGCTGAAGAGCTACATCAGGACCCGGGATTACTGCACTACCTCCAAGCATGTTGTTCAGATGTGTATGAATGTAATTCTGGTTAGCATTGAGCTGGGTCAGTTTATGCACGTCTCGAATTATGTCAGCAAGGCGGAGCAGACCCCAGATAATATGGATGCTGTTACTGTCGCCAAGTTGCGAGCTGCTGCTGGATTAGCCTACTTGGAAACTAACAAGTACAAACTTGCAGCCCGGAAGGTTAGTGAACTAGAATCTCCTTTCCTGGCCATCTTAGGATTTTGAATCGGACTATCAGGGATTCATGAGGCATGATCAATAAATCTGTTGGAACTTAGTAGTGTTTTCTATATTGGCTTGAATAACAGATGCGTTTAAAAATGTGTGTTGCACTGTTAGATGTTTCAGCAGCAATATTGTTTTATCCCATGAATGAAAGCCGATGAAGGCATCCAGTAATTTTATCAATCTACAGTACACCTGTTATGTTTGTCCGTTTGTTTACTCCTTTCTCACTTGTTGAGTCTGGTTCAGGAAGTGTTGGGTAATTGATATACATCAGAGTTGTGCTAGACATAACTAATACCTAATGGAAACCCCTTCCAATAGTTATTACCTATCAGCATTTTTTGGAGGAACCAAATAACATATGTCATTATTTTAGTTTCAACTCATTATTTTGATATTCTTTCTTATTGAGGGTGATTCATAATTGTTAAATTGCCTGCTAACATTAAAATGGTTCCACCTTCTGAAGTTTATAGAGACAGGATCAGAGCTAAGGAACAACTATTCTGAAGTCATATCCCCACATGATGTTGCTGTCTATGGAGCACTATGTGCACTCGCATCTTTTGATCGCTCAGAACTGAAGGTCCATCCTTGCTTGAACTATCTCCCCCCTTCGGACAGCATGTTTTAGGTTTATTGTTATGTCTAAACCAGATTAATTTCCTCATTTGTTACAGAGCAAAGTTATTGACAACTCCAATTTTCGCAATTTTCTGGAGCTAGTGCCTGAAGTAAGGGAGCTCGTAAATGATTTTTATGAAAGGTAGCTTTTATAATCCCTGTTTAACTGCATCTTTTCTGTGGGATGTATTTCTATTCAATCCACTGGTCCTATAGCTAAGATTATTATGGTCAATATGGTAAAAGTCCTGGTCTTTCTGTATAACACCTGGGGTTCTGTTGGTAAATTTGAACTGTACAGAATTCATTTGAAGGAATGATAGCGCATAAAAAGATAAGGACCGGCATATGAAATGTGAGCGGTTGCTTAATGAGTCTTATTTGTATCTATATATGGGGATTGCAATAGAAAAGTAGAGTAGTTTGTACGGGTTTTTTATACAGTCAGTGTAATGTATATATATTTCAAACAGGGCAAAGGTTGCTACTCTAAATTTGTGGTCAGTCCCATGTTAGATTCCTTGAAATCACAAGTTAGCACCCTATTTAGGGGGATTCCAGAATAATTGATAACTGATTGGAGGCTTCCTAATTAGTCGTCTTGTGATGTGCAACATCATTGGAGCAACGTGGAACGTCATATTTAGGCAGGGATATGCGGATCATCTGGTTCTGGCACAATTCTATTTTATATATTAATGGATATTCATGTTCTTCGATGTTTTAAACCATCAGTTATTTGTGAAGCCAATATTGATAGGTGATGATATTGCATGGTTTGTCAACATGTTCTGAGCTTTTCAAATCGGTGTTATAGTGGAGCTTTTTTTGATTCCCTATTGACTTTATCATCCTATCTGTTGTTAATTACTGTATCTTCAAAGACCACATACTTCAGTTTGTGAGCCTTTATGAATTATGATGGTAGCAGTGGATATCTCTATTACCAGATATTTTGTCATTGGCACTGTTCATGAAATAGCTTTTTCGAATTGATCATGAGTTAGCGAAATGAAATTACAAATAATATCTGAATTAAGAAGGCCTGACACGTTGTCATTGTTGTCTAAGAAATAATGTCCTCTAATGTCTATTTATTCACCTGCATTCTCGCATTCTAGCTGATTTGTTACGAGTAATGCTGTTTACAGACCTTCTACTATACTCCCTCCATCCTCAAATAAGTGTACTTTTATGTTTTGTCATAAGTCAAATGTCTTAAAGTTTGCCCAACTTTATGGGGAAAAGTGACAGTGCTACTGTTCATGAAATAGCCTTTTCAAATTGATCATGAGTTAGGGAAATGAAATTACAAATAATATCTGATTTAACAAGGCCTGACACATTTTCATTGTTGTCTAAGAAATAATGTCCTCCAATGTCTATTTATTTACCTGCATTCTAGCCGATTTGTTACGATCTTTGCTGGTAACAGACCTTGTACTATACTCCCTCCATCAAATAAATGTACTTTTAGTTTTTGTCATAAGTCTCTTAAAGTTTGACCGACTTCATGGGAAAAGTGACAATATTTATGGCACCAATTTAGTATCACTAGATCCGTCTTGAAATGTAGTTTCTTGTTAATACCGATTTGATGTCATATACTGTATGTTGCTACTCTTTACAACAAAGTTCATCAAACCTTAAAGCATTTGACTTAGGACAAGAGATGGAAATATACTTATTCGAGGACAGAGGAAGTAGAATGTTATTCCTCAGTTGTCCGAATTCTCTTGTGCATTATTTTCTTGGAGATGCCTATGTTTGTCTTTCATGCTACTAGATTGTGCATTTTCTTTTCCGTTTTCTTTCATAAACAGACATTCTTTTTTCTTTGTACCTGTTTGCTATTAGCTAATCATGAGCTTTTTCATACCAGTCGCTATGGCTCATGTCTGGGATATCTTGAGAAGCTGAAGTCAAACCTGCTGCTGGATATACATTTGCATGAACATTTAGAAGTTTTATACAAGGACATTCGCCACAAAGCTATAATACAGTACACTTTCCCATTTATATCTGTTGATCTCAACACAATGGCTGTCGCCTTCAAGACCTCTGTGTCCATGTTAGAGAAAGAGTTGGCCGCACTTATCACTGATAACAAAGTACAGGTACATAACAAAGATGCCTTGTATCACATGTACTGAAACACGTACAGTGTCTAATTGCTAAGCTTGTTTTGTCCAAAATTTATGCAGGCTCGTATCGACTCACATAACAAGATTCTGTATGCAAGTCATGCTGACCAGAGAAACTTGACTTTCCAGCGTGCATTGCAGACAGGCAATGAGTTTGAGAGAGATGTCAAGTTCATGCTTCTGAGGGCGAACCTTCTCAAACATGAGTACAACCAAAAGGCAGCAGAAAAGAGGGTGTGAGAAAAGCTGTGTGTAGTCCTAAATTTACCGCAGATACATGTGAAAGACAATGTTATTTGCTTTGGACCTGAGGTGCATCGAGAGATTTTAGTGATTTTGTGCCATGGTCAAATGCAGATCGGCTGCATTCTCGAAGATGTATCTTCTGAACTATGCTGCTGCATGCCTACATAAGTATGTTTTTGGATGGTATACTTTATGTCATGCACGTTTTTATTGAAGATCCTACAGCGGCTTGTGGTCAAACTGTAGATACATGTCTAGGGACTTCTTTTGGAGGCTCTGTTTTTCTGATTTGCTATGGCGACTTGCACTATTTCTGAAGGCACTATGTTGTGTGTTTTCCTTTTGATACTCTGCACTTGCGTTCAGAAAGTACAAAAAGTGTTATGATCTGGCTGAGATGCCAACCGTCTGGCGCTTGAAGTGTTATGATCTGGCTGAGATGCTGACCGTCTGGCGCTTAAAGTGTTATGATCTGGCTGAGATCCCGACCAACTGGCGCTTAGAGTTTAGCTAAGTTAGCGTTGATCAGCAACATGTCGGCATTGATCAACCCTTTCTGATGAAGGAAAACAATTGTATTTCCTACGTGAAGTCCGCTTCTTTTGACCAGCTTGTGGTCGACTTGCACTATTTCTGAAGGCACTGCCTGTTGTGTGTTTTCCTTTTGATACTCTGCACTTGCATTCATCATAATACAAAAACCTATCTGACTGAGATGCCGGCCATCTGGGACGGCGCTTAGAGTTTAGCTAGTCAGCGTTGGTCGGCAGCATGTCAGCATTCATCAACCCTTCCCTTTCCCTCTGGTACAGGAAAACAATTATTTCCTACTTGAAGCCGCTTCTTTTGATACGCACCGACCAGTTTTTTTCTCTTTGCTTAATGGAATCTTGCACATGTACTGATCAAAGCTGTACTATGATAATCATTGGGTAAAAAGTTGGATCTATTTGGCTCATATATTTTTAAATTAAAGAGCAAGAGTGCTGTCACGCACATGCAGGTGGAGGATTCAAGATATTCCCATTTCAAACAACTGAAATCGACAGAACGCATCAATCATCGAGTAAATCCTGGGGTGTAGAGTAATCCGTTATATACAGCATCTCTGCATCAGAATGCTACTACTATAGTAGTAGGATGATAAAAGAAGATGAGGTGTCTTATTTCCCACAGCTCCATTTGGAGGTCGGCACGCAGCTGAGGTAGTGGCACCACTGGCAGTGTTCGTTCCCGTTCACGCCTCTGAAGAGCATCGTCATCCCGACCACCAGCCTGCACATGCAGGGACAAGAGCTATCAGTTAAAAAGCAACCTGAACGAACCCACATCAACTCGTCATCAAGCTAGGAGGACCCCGTTTGTTGTGCTTAGTTACCCGATGACGGCTAGCACCGAAGCCACGGCGAGCAGGACCCACTGGTAGGTGAGGTACTTCCGGCCGGCGTCCTTGACGGAGGACGGCAGCACGTAGCGCTGCGACCAGGCGTAGTGCGGGCGCATGAGGAGCACGAACCCGAGGAGGAACCCCGTGAGGAACCCCCCGATGTGGGCGAAGTTGTCCACGTGCGGGAGCATGCCGATCGCCAGGTTGATCACGATCACCAGCAGGAGGGTCACCAGCGCAGCCGCCTGTCAGTGTCAGAAAATTCAGAATATGATGATGATGCCTTGTGGTTTCAGAACGGAATTTGGTGCTGCTGCTGCTGCAGAACTGGGCCGAGAGAGACGCACGCACCTTGTTGGTGTAGATGGTCCAGTTGGTGAAGAGCTCCGAGAGCATGGCGCCGAGGAGCCCGAAGAGAGCACCGGAGGCGCCGACGGAGATGTTGTCTCTGATGAACAGGGACGAGAGCACGCTGCCGCCGACGCCGGAGGCGAGGTAGATGACGCCGACTCTCACTGCAACGGAACCCGTCGTCAGCGGGAATGTTAGAATTTCAGGCAATGGGAGTGTTCCTTCCGGAGAAGAACACTGTGCTGTGCTGTGCGTACGTACGTACCGAATCCGAACTGCTGCTCGAGCCTGAGCCCGACGAGAACGAGGCTGAGCATGTTGGCGAGCAGGTGGACGACGCCGGCGTGCATCCAGATGCACGCGAATAGCCTCCATCCCTCGCGTTCGTGCACCACCTTGTCCCACACGAGCGCTCCTAGCTTCTCCAATCTGGAGACGAGAATGGGGATGTGGTGTGCTCGGGCAGTGAGACGCGACGGATCTTTGGTTCGATCGGAATGGGGAAACCGAGATCGACCGACCGACCGAGGTTGATTTGGGCACTTACGTGGCGGAGGAGGGCCCGAGGAGCGGGTTCTGGTTGAGCGGCTGGAACGCGAAGCGGCCGAGGAACCCGGCACCGACGCACTTCCTGCCGGCGCCGCGCGCGTGCGCGGGGCAGTTGTTGGCGTACATCGCCACGGCGAACATGGCGATGTTGGCGGCCACGAAGACCGGCACGATCCACGGCACCCACTCTCTTTCCGTCTCGCGCCCCTCCGGGTGCTGCTGCGCCTGCGCGTGCGCCGCTAACGGGTTCTCCCCCCACTTCCTCATCCCGGCCTTCTGGTCGGCGTCGTGCCGCGATCCGGCCATGGCGCGCGCGATGAGCTAGCTCCTGGTTTGGTAGAACTCTCGCTGTCGCGTGGTAGGCTGGCTGGCTCTGAGTTCTTGCCTTTTTGGAGCAACGGCTTTAATTTGCTGTGAGATGGTAACGGCTGCGAGGCAGTGGAAAGGGTGGGAGGCGAGGTGTCCGGGTAATAAATGGCGCGACGGCAGGTGGTGCGTTGCTTCAGGCGGGTGTGATGTGGGGGACGGACGCGGTTAGCACGGGCATGGGCCGGTGGTCTGCGGGCTGGCAGCCGTACCCTGTAGACACCGAGTGGGGTGTGCTGGCCTAGTGGCCTGAACTCAAGGGGTGGAGTGGAGGAAGGCGGAACATGGCAAGTTGGCGGCTCGACGTGGCGGTGCAGGTTTTTTTTTATTTTAGATAAAAGGCTCCTAGAGCCCGATTTTAAATTAACAAAGCTCTCACGTTCAGATTACAACACTGATCGACACTGGGTTACGAGCTTACAATACACGCACACAACAAAGAAAAACGACATCCAAAAACAAAATGAGCACAACTACAACAAGCTAAGATAAGACTTGATGCTTGAGGTCTTCGTCTTGATCAAATGAAGAGCATGGGAAGTCGCCGGCAGACGAAGCGCCTGAATCCACTCCAAACTGACTTGTGCACCCTCAAGTCACAAGGAGGCCACACAATGGGGAACCAGGAGACAGATGTAGATCGAGGCCTCAAGAAGCAATGCCTTCAGGAAGGGAACGACACCGAAGTGACGCCATTGTTCGACCAAACAAAGGTCTAGGTTTTCACCTAGAGACATCAGACCATGATGAAGAAAAAGCCGATGCTCTTCAAAGACGCCTCCAAGGAGGGGAATGGCACCCGAGGGCGTCATCGTCATCAGCACCGGGCATACCAGGCTAGGCTTTCGCCCGAGCCATCGGCTTTCTCAACCCATCCACCACTCCAAGAAGATACCCCAGACACTCAAGGTAGCCACCTAGGCATCACCAAGAGATAATGTGCACAAAGAAGGAGCCGAGTGGACTGCAGCGTCACTCCGGTGGAGACACCGATCGCAAGACGACCACCCTACCAGAGAAGCACGAAGGAAGTAGCAAAGAGAGGACCTTTCCCTCATG
Source organism: Avena sativa (assembly GCA_916181665.1). Lineage (NCBI taxonomy): Eukaryota > Viridiplantae > Streptophyta > Magnoliopsida > Poales > Poaceae > Avena > Avena sativa. The sequence goes on along the minus strand of OV702293.1, from coordinate 236,357,981 downwards.
GGATCGACGAAAACCGAGGGAGCGGAATGGAGGATAGGACTTGCACGTCATGTACAGGCGGCTTGCCGAGATAGAACATAAGAGGAGGGGGAACCGTGTGAGCCCCTGCTCCGGTCCCGATGGCAGCGAGTCACCCTAGCATGAGATCCCAACTCTCCATGACTCACACTACAAAAGCACCAACACAGACAGGTAGCGTCCGCACTTCCCGACACACCTCCGGTCGGCCATCGTCAATCCAACTGACCGAAACTCCCCCAGACCAAAAAAATGAAGCAAAATAGAGACCTTCCATGACCTGGAGAGTGTTGCTGGCCGAAGAATCACCAACCACGACACCACCATAGGGCCCATCGAGACGTTGCCCGTACAGAACGACCGACGCCGGAGCTCGGATGGGGATTCGCGCTGGATCTAAGGGCACTGGCACCAGGCAGGGGATGGAAGGGCAGGATATGGAGTACCTCGTGCGCACGGCCGGAGACAACTCCCGGCGCCAACGACGAGTGGCTGGGCCCCTGCCAAAGCCGCTCGCATCTCCCGCTGGAACTCCTCACCTTGCCCACCTAGGCAAGGACGCCCTGCCTTGGCCCGCCAGGCCCAAACCCTTACGTCAAAGCACAAGGGCACCTCCACTGCCAGGATCCGGCGGACCAGCGCCGCCACCAAGGTCATATCGGACCTGAAGCTCCAAGATCTCATATGCGGGTGTGCCACCCGCCGGCAACATGGGTAGCACCAGAGAGATCCCCGCCGCCACCGTCATTGCGAGCAGCATAGGCTTGCCCGACAACCCTCTCCGGCAGCAGCGAGGTGCGGGGAGGAGGAGGTGGGAGCTAGTGGCGGCTAGGTTTTCTACGCCGCCCATGTCACCCTCGGGAGAGCGGCGGTGCGGTTTGGATCCGGCTCAGTATCAAACGAGGAGTTCTGAGCTAAAACCACCACAAGTATTTTACATTTTCTGACAAAATGTGACCACTGCGGTGCAGGTTTTTTGCAATGCACTAAAACTGATTTTAAACCAGATTGAGACAAAATTTCACACTTATACCCACCCGTCGGGCTGACCTGGCACGAACATACGATCTCTGACATGGTCGTCACACGCCGTTAACGCCATGCCTGATAGAGGGAGAAAATGGTAGGTTAGGTTTCAGTTTCCCTCCCCGTGCGCATCTGCCTCCCTCCTCCCCTTCTAAACCCCTCGTCGATGGTGGGAGAACTTTCGGCAACGACGAATCTTTCTGTGGTGAAGGAGGCTTCAATTCGTTGAGTAGCGACATGGAATCGAGCAGTGGTGATGCAGATGGACAGAGCAGTAGCTCTCGCTACCCTCGGTCGCCACGAGACGGCGCGTGCTCACCGCAGCATTCTGCGGCTCTTGTGAGCATCGTCCTGGCCACCTCAAGGCAGACGAGCCACCGGTAAGGATCCTTTTTGGGCGTCCATTGAGTAAGCTCTCCCCTCCCCTCTCTCCGTCAGGAATTTTTAACTGAGTCTTGCAATGAATTAGGGTTGCTTTAACTTAATTTTGCCTGATCTACAATAGTTAATTTAGATTGCTTAAACCACTCTAGGTAATTTTGCTTGCTATGTTGACGTATGGAAAATTGCTTGACTGAATTTTGGTTAACTGAAAATAGCCATCGTAGTTTGCCACTATAATTTTGCTTAACAGAAAACATATCTATCCATTACAATTATATGTGCAATTTGGATGATGACATATAAGAAATTAGGTTTAATTACCCTGGCAAGGACAAATCTAGAGAGAACTCTTTGTAGTTTTGACATCACACTTCTTAACTTGATTTCAATGATTGAAGAACATGGTTATGGTTACCAAAATACAATATACTATGTGAAAGAAAAAAGACAAAGGCATTGAGAGGATGGAGGTTGTTGCTAGCACGTTAAAAGTGAAGAAGATGTTAGAATTGTCTGATGACAAAAAGATTCTCAATTTGAATGTCATCAAACATAATGCACCTATACCAGCTGGACTGAATATTGATGATTTGGAAGCTGAGGTCCCAACAAAGGAACTAGATCTATTTTCCATTGACAAAGATAGAGTGACATATATTATTGAAGTTGAAGATGAAGGCATCTATCTAGTTGCAATGGACTTCTCATAGGTTCTTTATGTAGGAACAAAAGAGAGCTCAATTTGGTCAAGAGCAGAGTGAAAGGAATGGATGTCCCCTAGAGGGGGATGAATAGATATTTTAAAACTATTACGAATTTGGCTCAAATAAATGCAGAATAAAATTAGTATTTAATTTATCAAGCACAATACCTAAATATGCTAAGGTTTAACTATGTTCACCAACAACTTATGTTAAACAAGAAAAGCAACTAAGTGAGTAAGATAAATAAATTCAATAACGAAGGCTATCACAACATAAATTGCACAAGTGAAGAGTTTGTGACGTCTGCAAGAGCATAAGTTGGCCAGAGTACATTTTCGTAGAAGTATTTCTTATGATTTTAATATCTAATTCCAATGAAGAGCTTCAACGTGTGTCTATCTGCGGCATTTATATCGAACACAAATTGTCATGTTGTCTTAAGTGAATTGACCGAAAGTATTGAGATGAAAAAAATATGAGTTTAGATTGTGTGTTGAAAGAGTGATGAGGCATAATTGAAAGTAAATTGCATAAAAATAAATGAGCAATTGATTGTTGTTTGGAGTTTCCTGCAAATGAGATATTAGGAACGAAGAGGGTCAATTCATGGTGATATAGAGTAGTTGCGGACCTATAAACTTTTGAAAAAAGCCTAAGCAAACGAGTTTAAGATGTGGATTTTTTAGACAAAATCGCTATAAAAATATAAAAAAGCAAGCTTTGCGCCGTCGGTAAGCCTGGGTGGCTCCCCGGACTGGAGGGATGCTAGGTCCGCCCATGGTAGTGAGTATGCCAGGTGGGAGAGTGTGTATAAATGATAATAGTTTTTCATATTGATATGTGAGTAGGCGAGCAACCTTTGAATAACTAAACTTCTCCTGACGGGTTTGTTTAATCCTATTGTCCTGTCCTCTTTTGTTACGACCGACCAGGGTTAGCAAAGCAATTAAGTTCATGACATCGGATCAAAGCATTATTAGTGGTTCCTCATGCTTCTGAATTGTATAGATCCTCTTTGATATTAGTTGTGTCACTCATAGATTGTTGATGATTCACTACACAACATGTTCGTTCCCAGGTTGGTCTATGGATCATGTTGCTTAGGTCCTTAAATAAGACAACAAGAATTATGCATAACATGAATCTTCAATCTCAATAATAACAAAAAGTCTTACAAGCATGAATCTTTATTTCTATGCCAAGGGTGGTGATGGTGAAGTGAAGGATCTAAAGATCAGAGATCCCATAGTAGATCAAAGAAATCCTTTTCTTCTTCAAATCCCTTCTCTATCTGTTATGGTGTGGATGGCGATGGATGTAAATGTATTTCGCTCCCGCCTTTACGAAAGTTACCCTTTTGAAAAGGCGGAGGCGTCGACACGGCGTACGGTCACACCTTACGGTCAATCTGCATGTACTGGTGTGTGGTCGTTAAATTTTTTGTGTGCTGGATTGATTTTTCTTCATTTATAAAATTGCTTGATTTCCTCCATTAAACTCATCTAAGGCTCTAACAGCCTTTCCAAAGCGTCCACCCACCTGAAAGACACATAAGGAAACAACATTATTTTTGTTATCTAAATATTAGCGCTAGGTGAAAAGCGAAAATCATCAAAACTAAATTAAAACACATGGAAAACCTCATGAAATCTCTATATAAAATAGAGATATCAACTCCCCACGCTTAGTTGCTACTCGCTGGTTTCAATTGGGCTAATCAAGGAACAACACTAACATGCTTAGAAACAAACACTACAATGCTCTGATCGTATAGACTTGGTTCCAGTTGGCTAATCAACGTCAACACCCATATGCCCATATGACTTAGGCCCAGTTCTTTTGGCGGCTTCTTCGAGAAGCCGTCCTACCCCTAGCTTTCTGGAGAAGCCGGTTCAAAAAATTTATAAGGCTTCCAAAGTGGTTAAAGCTAAACTAACTTGGAAGCCTCACAAAATTTTAGAACCGGCTTCTCCAGGAATCTGGGGGTAAGGCGGCTTCTCCGAGCCGCCAAAAGAACTGGGCCTTAGAAATGATCACTACAATCCTTTTGGTCATATAAACCCTTGATCATATAGGTCTGGTTCTAGTTAGTTAATCAAGATATGCCAGCAATCAAGCACTAAGCTTGTACAAACAACTATTACCAAGAAAACCTACTATGAATGTATATCCACCTAATCTCACAAGACTAAATCTTGGTAACCTCGTCCATGTAACGGCTCCCCATGATCATTGTTGCCAACGTATGTCCTAAAGTCAATTTCTCCGTCTAATCCATTCAGGAGCCACGGCTTTGCCAGCAAGGACAAATTCACATTTCATCCCCTCGCTCACAAATATGACCGTCACAAATGCGAGACAAAACAAAGAAATAAGGTGGCCAAACATACGATTTAAATTCTAAAGAGCCTCCTAGCACTAGTAGAAAAATGGCCTCTAGACCCGGTTGTGCATGGCCTCACTAAGAAATCGGGACCAGAGGTCCAGTCCTTTAGTCTCGGTTGTCCCGCAAACCGGAACTAAAGGCCATCCACGCGGACGCGGTAGTGCGCTGGGGCTGGAGGACACCAACCGAGACTAAAGATCTTCACGTGGCATGCACTGGGTGTGGCAGCGGGTTCTGCCGCGACAACATTTGGGTAATCGGCTGTCGCGGTAGTAGATGGCAGTGTGGCAGCGGGTTCTGCCGCGGCAGCGTTTTGAGGCGGATTTTGTGTCCTAGCAGGAGGATGTGCCACAACAAAAGGCGGCAGATCAGAGATGGAATCTAGGATTGGTGTGGGTGGATGATGATTCCAAAATTGAAGCATATTTACCTTTTGTTCTTGCATAAATAGAGTAGGGATCTTTATGTTTCACTGCGTTTGCATGCAATATTTTGTCCTTATATTAATAGGATCACAAATCACTGAGTCTTATATGAACATATCAATTGGAATTGTCATATTGTGTTATAATATATTTCTAAGTGATAAAATTCATTTTATGGATTTATCTTCGCACCTGGGAGAATACCAAACAAGAAGAACCAATCAATACCAATAACGACCCGGTGGTTCGGGCAGAGCCCGCCCGTACTAGGTGTCATCACATTCGCCTCATCAAATACTTTCTCCTGGCAAAGACGAGATAGAGATCCGACATTCATAGCCACCGGAAACCACAAAAAAATACATCTGAAAGGGATCTGAAGGAGGAACTTGGTTGGGGTAAAATCTCAACTGCTTCACGGATCATTGGAGGACAACGCATCATCCCCTTCATCATCAACCACTACATCGCCATCACCACCATTACCCCCATCTCTCATATATTAGATCTTGTTATAATTCTAGATTCAATTGTGGTTTGCATTAGATCTATCTCCGTACTTTTATCCATCCATTTGATTATGATGATGTTGTTGATTGCTTCCATGTTTGAGTAGTTCCTTTGTTCTTGGGGAGATGGAGAAACCCTATCACTATTATAAATTTGTAATAAATATGATCTATTATTGTGTCCATATGATTTGTCGGTCTATGATAGATTTATGATTTGTGTCTGATCTCTCTCTTTAGATGGTATGTGTAGTCAGACACATATCATTTGCCCTTGGGTCTAAAGAGGGGGAGAAATCCTTTGGACGTGTTTTGGGATCGTACCCGGAATGGCCTCGTGACAGATCGGCATTGGCTCGTAACCTACACGGTCAAAGGAGGATAAAGAGGGACTCCCTAAGCTAATTACGATATCCACGGGGAAAACCTTAATTGTGGTGGTTTGTATGGGTGACTGCTCTCAGATATCATAGTGGTTATTTAGAGGTGACCTCACTCTTGGATCAACAAAGTGGCTTCCTATGAGCCTTGTAGTGAACATCGTATTATGGAGCTCTCTCCACACATCTCATGACATAAGAAGTATGTTATCTTAATTATTAATAATAACAATATCATGCTAGTGGTGTATCCTACATCCCCGAGAACGTTTTAGCCCTACTGAGTTCAACCATGCTTTCGCACAACCTTGCTACTTGTTTTCTTTTACTCATTGTAATTACTTTTCTGCAAACAACCAAAAAACTTTCAAACACCCTTTACTTGAGATCAAAGGCAGCTTATAAATATCCTTTGGTAGATAGTGACGAGAGCCATAAAGACCTTTACCAATAGCTCTCTGTGGGTTCGATATCTTTACTTTGAAACTAGCTAAAATTGATCGGTGCACTTGCAGTCATCAAGCTATTTTCTGGAGTTGTTGACGGGGAGCTAAGCGCTTTTGGTATTTGTTCTTAGTTGCTTATTTTACTACATTTTACTAAAATTTCTTGCTAGTTTTAGGTAAGCACCATGAGTGCACTCGGACTGATGAATCAAATCGATGCTACTAAATACCTCGGGAAGTTCAATAGAGGACTCGTCGAGGAATTCCCGAGTGGGAGCGAACTAGAATACGAGGTCAAACCTCGCTTTATGGCTATTATTAAAGAAAATACTTTTGCAGGAGATAATACAGATGAGGATCCTTACACTCATTTAATGCATTTTATCGAGCTATGTCAGACTCTTAAACTGAGAGGTTATTCTAATGATGAATTGAAACTTAAACTGTTTAGCCAATATCTAACCAGCACTGCTTTGGCTTGGTATAGAATTTGCCCTGTAGAGAAAATTGGTACTTGGAAAAAACTTAAATGATAATTTGTGTTTCGATTCTTTCCCAAGGTAAAAACTGCTGAAATAAGAAGTGCAATTACAAACTTCAAGAACCACCCAGGTGAAGGCTTGGTAAGGTCCTTCAAAAGGTATAAGTCTATACTTAATAAATGTCCTCATCATGATTTACCTGAATGGTATCTTTTACATATTTTCTATGGAGAACTTAATCAAGAAATTAAGCAGGAGCTTGACACAAACTCCGAAGGCTCCTTCATGGAGTAAACTATAATTAAAGCTTGGAAACTTTTAGAACGAATTTGCCGTAATAGAGAAACATGGGGATTTGATTTAGGCGGCAAAGGAGGTATAGAAATTTAATACGATTGTCTCAATGCTTATAAAGAGTCTGGTAAAGTGAAAGAAACTGCTGATGAACTTTAACTTGATGATGATATTATTTTGCAAATCCTTTAGTCTTTTATAGAACACATTGAGGCCCCCAAGAAGGACTGGCTTCATTACACTCTGCCACCCAAGCCCGCTATAGAAGATGATCCAATAATCACAGCCCTTGTTGAACTATTAAGGGAGGTATCCCCATATGTTGAACTCCTTCCTTTCCCAAGGACATCGAGAGAAAATATGATGGCTCGGCAGTTAGAGGATCAACACGACGAAAAAAAACTATTCCTCAAGAAGCTGGAAGAGGAGGCACAAATAAGGTAAACTAAAGAAGTAAGTGTACAAGAGGCTGGGGAATCAATGAAGGAAGATATTTTAACCATGTTTGCACACTGCAACGTAATTGATCTAGATACCTAAGCTTCGAATTCGTCAAAGGAAAGGTAAAAGCTAAAGAAGTTGGTAAGCCTATTCTCCCTTAAACTTTCAGAGGAACTTCCTATTATGGCTTCTATGACATCGGGATAGCTGTTAGTGTGATCCCTTTTAATTTTTATTTAAAAATTCAAAATGAACTAACACTAGCCGAACTAGAGGATACAGACATGATTATAATGCTTGGAGATAAGACGCTCAGAGTCCCCATGGGGATAATTAGAGATGTTCCAATTTGTGTTGTACCATACAAATACCCCATTGATTTTGTGCTTATTGATATGCCTATTGATGTTTATTGTCCCATAATTTTTGGAAGAATTTTTCTAAATACCGCAGTAGAAAACATAGATTGCAAGATACAAACTATGTCTCTCAAGTTTGGTGAAGAGAAATTGGGTTTTCATTTCTCCAAATTTTACCATAAGTCGGCTATTGAAGAACTAGACGATGATGAGTACGAATGTGAGAAAGAAGGTAATATCGTTAATTTAGCCTCAGTAGTCTTTGAGACTCCTGATGATGATTTAGCAAGAAGCTTAGTAAATAATAATAATATCCTTCGGGACATAGAAAAAATTGAAATGGATAATTATCTAGGCTCCACACCCGAGGTGGATGCCGAGATTAATAAAAAATATGAAGAACACATAAGGAAGGGAGATGAGGATCCTCCCCCTCCTAACCTCAAAACTTTACCAAAGGAATTAAAATATATTCTTGATGAGATGAATAAATTTCCTATTATTATAAGTTCTAACCTTGCAGAAAAAAAGGAGGAAAATTTGATGAGGGTTCTCCAGATGCATCGAAATGCTCTTGGGTATTCGATGAGTGACTTGAAGGGGATTAGTCCTTTGATAGCCACCCATAGAATATTCATGGAAGATGGAGCTCAGCCGGTCGTATATTTTCAGCGACGACTCAAACCTCACATGAAAGAGGAGGTAAGAAAAAAAATGATATGTTTGTTAGATGTAGGAATCATCTTTCATGTAGAAGAGAGTGAATGGGTAGGTCATGTTCATTGTGTTCCTAAGAAAGGTGAATTTACTGTCGTTGAAAATGAACATAATGATATGATAGCTACAAGGGCTGTTGTTGGACATAGGATGTGCATTGACTATAGAAAACTTAATAAATAAACCAGGACAGATCATTATCCTTTACCGTTTATAGACCAAACTTTAGAAAGGCTTGCTATGCATTCTTATTTTTGTTACTTAGACGGCTATTCTAGTTTTTATCAAACTGTTGTCATGATCAACTTAAGACTACTTTTATTTGTCCCTATGGTTTTTATGCTTATCATCATATGCCTTTTGGTCTCTACAATGATCCTACCACTTCCAGAGATGTATGACTGCTATATTTGCTGATTATGTTGAAAGTACTATGGAAGTTTTTATGGATGACTTCTCTGTTTATGGAACTTCCTTTAATCATTGTCTCCACAATTGTTGGGGATATGCTATATGGGTATCCTCATAGCATGTCTCCTATCCGGATAATCCGGGTGACCCACAGTTGGTAGCATGACCCATGGCCTGCTGGGCGGCCCAGTTAGATGGATCCAAAAGGGAGGCCCATGCCGGATAAAGGAAGGCTACGGTTGGAGTCACCGATGTACCCGGAGCCTTGGAGTGCAAGATACACAAGACTAGTAATAGACGGTGTAGGACTCTGTAACATGTCCGGCTAGGACTTCTCCTTGTAACCCTAGGACCTGGCGACTATATAAGTCGGGCCTATGGGAGCCTTTAGGGAATGATAACTTACAATCTCAGACAACCTCGTACAGCGAACCAATCTCTGTAACTCGGCGTATTGCCCTTATAGTGATTTATAGCAGGAGTAGGATTCCGCCACCGTTGTGGGATCTGAACCTGGGTAAGCTATGTTACCTCGTACCCGTCAACCGTCCGCCTTCCCCCACGTCTCTAAACACGCACTATGAGGACCCCTCCATGGCGTACTCGTCGGCACTACCACGATAGTTGGCGCCCACCGTGGGGCAAGAGGCGCTTCAGGCTCTTCAGCGGGCGAGGACCAAGATCTTCATGGGAATCAGCGAAACCATAGCCATCGGTCGTGTTCTCTTCTCCGACAATGTTCCGATCGTCCCTCCCAACGAGTTCTGGATCCCGGCGAAGACGAACCCTACGTGGTGTTCGATCGTTCCTATCGGAGACATCCACCTCTTCATTGGCGAAACCGACTCGGGCACTAGTTCCCTGGGAGTCGGAGGAGCCTACGGTCAGGATACGTTCGCGGAAGGATCGATGTCGTATCTCTCTTTGGAGTTTGCCGGCAAAGATCGAAAAAATTCAAGGCCCACCCAAACCGCCCCTGTGCAGGATATAAAGGTGGAAGATCGCTGCAGGTCTGCCGGCTTCGCCCGTGTGTCTGGACATCAGAGATCCAAGTTCGTCAGCGTGGTTACCATCTTCGATCTGGTGCATTGCATTCAAAGAGAGGGCGAAAACCCCCGCGATTACCTGGCCAGGTGGCTCCGCATACGAGCCGATCTGCCCACTACCCCAATGATGATGCTATGTATCACTTTGTGGAAGGACTGGACCATGGCACGCTTCTCCGACATTCTCTAAGACGACAACAGGCATCAGGATGCCTTACCTTTGATGGCATGGTGAACACCGTCAACAACTACACGGAGGCTGAAGCGGCAGCTCAGATAGCGCTTGTGCTCATTGACGGAGCCCCTCCTATTCAGCCACCACCACCACCGCCTCCGGCCGCCATCATCGCAGCTGCGCTGCCACCTCCAGTCATCGTCGCTGCTTTTGCACCTCCACCGCCCGTCATCGAGGAAGTACTGGCACCCTCCGACTCTGTTATTGACGCGCTCTATGCTGACTTCAGTGCAGATTCAGAGGAGATAGATTTCAGTCCAGAAAAGCTAGACTTCGCCATGCAGGAGATGGAAGTGGAGTACACGCGCTACGAGCAAGCCAACAATGCCGTCACGTCTCGAGAGGTGTTCGTCACCATTGGGATGGCGATGGATGAAGATCAACCCGGACGAGATCCGACTACAGCGCTGGAAAAGGGGAAGGGGCCACTTATTGCTACTGACGATGATCGCGCAAAGGTCATGCCCCCTCCACCTAACCCAGTGCAGCAGCCGCAGGAACTCGGCCCCGGCCCGAGCAACAACAACACAGCAAACTTGCCGCCTCCAGCATCTACGTCTGCTGCTGCCCAAGTTACTCCAGCTGATAGAGTGATGTACGACAATTGAAAGGATACGGATGTCGCCTAGAGGGGGGTGAATAGGCGATTAAAACTTTTCCTAGAGAGGCTCAACAAAGGCGGAATAAAACTAGTGTTTACTTTGTTAAGCACAACCTAGAACAAATAAGGTTCACCTATGTGCACCAACAACTTATGCTAAGCAATACAAGCAACAAAGTGATAGTAAGATATATATTACTTCAAGCACGAAGGCTATCACAATGTAAAGTGCATAAGTAAAGAGCTCGGGTATAGAGATAACCGAGGCACGCGGGGACACTGATATTTTACCGAGTTCCTCCCAACATGGAGTACGTCTCGTTTGGAGAGGGGGTGGTATCAAACCACCAACGCCACAAAAGGCCTCCCTTATTCTCCGGTGAATCTCACCCCAACGGGATCGATCCACGCTTCCACTATCGGTGCACTTGTCGGTGGCAACCGAAACCTCTCACAAGGTTGGGGCACTTCTCCACAACTTAATTGGAGGCTCCCAACAAATGCCACAAAAGGCCTCAACAAATGCCACCAAGGCCACAATGCCACCAAGGCCACAAAACCGTCTAGGGTTCCAAGAACCCAAGAGGGACAAGCTCCAATGAGCAACTCAAACCAAATCCTCCGAGGAGAACTCAAACCGATGCACCAAATGCAAATGGCAAGAAAATCACAAAGGTGTTCAAATCCTTCTCTCCCAAATTCCACCAAAGCTACAAAAGATTATGTGGGAATAAGAGAGGAAGAACAATGGAGAAAATCCACAAAAGACTCGAAGATCTAGATCCCAATATGTTCCCCTCACTTAGAGGAGAGATTGATTGGTGGGATTGTAGATCTAGATCTCCTCTTTCAAATCCCTTAAGAATATGCAAGAATCATTGGAGGGATTGAGAGAAAGCAAGCTCAAGAAGGTCAACAATGGAGGGGAAAACTTGCAAGAATGGTTGAGGAACCATTGGGGAAGAAGGCCCCTTATATAGGTCCCTCCAAAATCCAACCGTTGCAGCCCAAAAACGCGATTCCCGGTACTACCGGACTTTTTCCCGGTACTACCGGACTTTCCCGGCATTACCGGACATTTCCTAGGGTTCCTGGGACTCCAAACGCATTTTCTCTCTGCGCTCCCCGGTACCAAAAAGCGGTACTACCGGACCCGGTACTACCGGATCCTGGTCCGGTACTACCGGTCATCACAGAACGAAAACAACCATAACTTTTGCATCCGGACTCCGATTTCGATGATCTTGGGCTCGTTTCGAAGAGGACAACAACCTCTATAAGATCATGCAAAGAAACATCATAGTCCAGCAAGGGAGGATAGATCCAAATGTTGGAATTATGCCCTAGAGGCAATAATTATAATTCTTGTTCATGATAATGTTTATATTCCATGCTAGAATTGTATTAAGCGGAAACTTTAATACTTGTGTGGTTTGTGAACAACACCGTGTCCCTAGTACGCCTCTAAGGACTAGCTCATTGATTAATGATGGTTAAGGTTTCCTAACCATGGACATGGGTTGTCAATTAATAATGAGATCATATCATTGGGAGAATGATATGGTGGACAGACCCAAACTAAGCGAAGCAATTAGATCGTGTTATCGTGTTCGTCTTTGCGAAGCTTTTCTTATGTAAAATATTGTATTCCTTAGACCATGAGATAATACAACTCCCTGGTATCAGAAGAAAGCTTTGAGGTCATCAAACGTCATCCTATGAGAGGGTGATCATAAAGGTGTCTCTCAGGTGATCGGAAAGTATCTGTTGGGTTGTATGTATCGAGATGGGATTTGTCCCTCCCAAGTCGGAGAGATATACTTTGGGCCCACTCGGTAATCGATATCAACACCGCTTTCAAGCATGTGGTTAAGGAGTTAATCACAAAGTGATATTGGATTACGGAACGAGTAAAGTACTTGCTGTGAACGAGATTGAACTAGGTATGACGGTACCGACGATCAAATCTCGGGCAAGTAAAATATCGCGAGACGAAGGGAATATATATGGGATTGATTGAATCCTGGCATCGTGGTTCATCCGATATGATCATCGATGAATGTGTGGGAGTCAATATGGGTTTCCAGACCCCGCTGTTTATTATTGATAGAAGATCATGTCTGCATATTCTCGAACCCGCAGGGTCACACACTTAACGTGTCTCGACGCTAGGATAGATTGGATAATTGGTTTATGAGTTTTTGTTCGGAGTCTCGGATGGGATCCGGAACATCACGAGAGTTTCCGGAGTGGTCCGGAGAATAAGATTCATATAAGGCAGTGCAATTTTTGGAGTTCGGAATTGTTCCGGGTTAATCGGTATTGTACCGGAAGCTTCTAGAACCTTCCGGAAGGGGACCAACGTGGCACCACCTTCCGGGAGGGGGCATGGGCCTATGAGGGAGTGCCCTGGCCGCATTGGGCCAGGGGCACAAGGCCCCATAGGGCCCAGCCGGCCATGAGAGGTTTAAACTCTAGATAGAGCTTCTAGAAGGGGGGGTTTCCTTGCCCCCCACTCTTCCTCCTTGGGGCCGCCGGCCTTGGCTTGGGGGAGGGGCTAGGGCTGCGCCCACCCCTCTATATATAGAGGGCTGGGGGCGCACCAACCCCCCACACCTTTCCCTCCAACCCTAGCTGCCCTGCTGCCCTCCTCTCTCCCTCCCGACTGCTTGTAGGCGAAGCCCTGCTGCAGAAATTCTCCACCAATTGCACCGCGCCGTCGCGTTGTAGATCCAACCCATCTCTCCACCATACTTGCTGGACCAAGGAAGGAGGAGACGTCGAGGTGCTGCACGTGTGCATCTCACGGAGTCACCACCACTTGTGGTTCTAGATCGGATCGGATCGCGAGGAGGAGAAGCGAGTACGACTACATCACCCATGTTCCGACGAACGTTCCGCTGTGCGAATCTTCAAGGGTATGAAGATCTAATCCAATCTCTCTCGTTGTTTGCATCTCCTAGATTAGATCTTGGCTTTCCCTCTGTTCGCATCCGTAGAAAATTTTGATTTACTATGCCGCGAAACCCTTCACCAAATGACAAAGTAAAAAACCTTCTACCGCGCTAGGTTCTAAAATGCGGTACTACCGCTTTTTGGTATCTAGCCCGGCAGTGGATTTTGGCAACTTTCCAAAACCTTCTGCCTTGCTAGGTACTAAAATGCGGTACTACCGCATTTTGGTACCTAGGAGGGCAGTGGCATTTGGCAACTTGCCAAAACCTACTGCGGCGCCAGGTACTAAAATGCGGTACTACCGCATTTTGGTACCTAGGAAAATTCAAACCTCTATAACTTTTGATTGGTAATTCCGATCGACCCGATTCCAATTGCGTTGGAAAAAGAACGACATGGGCTACCCTATGAAAGGTGAAAGTATTGGTTATCACCAAGTGAGAATGTATCATGTATAATAATGTGAGATACCTCACTTGGTGAGAAACCGAAAAGCTGCCAAGATCAAAATCGCAACAAGATACAAACGGAAGATCCGATTTTGATGAACAAGAGCTTGTTATGGATATTACCACAAGCTATATATCCTCACATGGATAAGACCAAATAACAACCAAATATGATGATGCAAATATGCAAAGGTTTGAGCTCTCTCTGAACGATGTGACCGAATTACTCATACGAGAGCCCCTCTTAATAGTACGGTTATCTATCCTAAACCCGGTCTCACACACACAACGTGAGACCGGCAAAAGGGAAAACCTATCAAGATTATACCTTTGCCTTGAGCATTCCACTTGAGCTCGATGTAGACGATCTTTCCCTTCTCAAGATGGAACGCCTTTCTTGATTCTTCATCATCGATCCATGATCACCGAGGATGGCAAGCCTCAAACATGAGATCTTCTATAGATGGCGCATTTTGAGCTTGCCCATCACATATTCTTCTCATTTCATCGACCTTGAAGCCAACACATGCTCCAAGCGATGCTAATGGAAAAATCCTACAAGTATAACTTAATACACACATTAGTCCATGAAGATTGTCATTAATTACCAAAACCACACATGGGGGCCCAACATGTTCTTTCAATCTCCCCCATTTTGGTAATTGATGACAATCCCATTAAGAGGGTTTATATAAGGAATAAAATGCTAATACCAATATCAAATACTACAAAAGTATGTGATATTGGTACCACCACCATATATAGAGCAAACTCGCCCACAATCTATGCATGTGTGATGAACTTGAATTTCATTGCATATATTGCCAATCATTATCATTGGTGGAGTTTCCTCTATATATACCACATGCTAAGCAACAACAAAGATGCAATAGCATGAGAGCCAAATGCACAGGAACAAACTCAATGCATAAACCAACTTCCCTTAAACCCTCTAAAACTTCTCCCCCATTGGCATCGATTGCCGAAATGGGTGACAAGTTCTAGAAGGCAAATATAGTAATAATTCCTCCAAAGGTGTACCTTCGCACATATCCAATGATGAATACTTGGGAGGGAGTAGAACTATATCTAGGATCCGAAGATTGCCAAAATAAAGTCAAATGATTCAAGCAATTTACAAGATCGGACAAACCAAATGAAAACAATGAATGAGTCCAAATGGAAACAACAAGATGTTATGATATGAGAAAAAGAGTGCTTCAAATAACAAATAGAGAAGCTCCCCAAGATTTGGGCACAATTGTAAAATAAATGCATTGGAATACATAATGCACAAATATGGAATTGTTGCTCCCCCATAAACATTTAAAGCACAACAAATGAGAAAGAAGACAAATGAGCATTGTTAAATGAATTAGATGAGCTCCCCAAAGATAATGCACCAATTATGATAATTGTATTTGGGATCAAGGTGCATAATCATGTAATCCTCACTCATCCAAGTTCATTTAACAATACAAGGCATGAGAGAATAAATATGAGTGCCCAAAGATGCAAACAAGAGGAACAAGCACTCATAGGCAATTAAATTTGGAGGCCGCCGAAGAATCAAAAGGAATAGAAAGGTGGTCTCCAAGGATTTAAAAATCAACTAAAATTATCTTCTCATATGTGTATATGTCTCTAAGTGGATGACATCACAAAGACATATGCCCATAAAGAAACAATCACACACAAGGAAGATATACAATAAAGCACATGGAAGCAAAAATGAAGTCACAACATATACTAATAAGATTTTTGCTTCAAAGCATGGCCAAAGGCTCACATATATCTTATTGTACATTAATGAGCTTCAAAAACCAACACACTACATATATTACAACTATCACCAAGGGAAAAGGAGAAAGTTGGAATATATGGAGAAAGGCAACAAGTATCACTAAAACTAGCAAAATCTCACTATTGCATATGAGAGAAGTTGATGAAATGATAGGCAATAAAATTGCTAGATTGACATATTTGGGATTGGAGGATCATATGCATGATTTTGTATAGTCCCAATTATATGCACTCATCTCAACTTAAACACATATACAATAGAGAGTCCTCTTAAAACCATGGCTAGAACTACAACAATTACAAATACATTAATTCATGCTAGAAGGCAACCGACAAACGGTTGGAATCAATATATGTGAGCATGAGAAAGAGATACTTGTTACCGAGATATAATTGGTAGGATGTAGAGGATATGAATTCGTTGCTCATCCTATAGCTTGCCTCAAATTTTCTTCTAAGCATCACTTCTTCAAAATTGAGAGACAAGCGTCCAATATATCTCCAATGTACCTAAAACACATTTAAGTACAAAATGGTCCCCAAACTTATGGGTCCAAAGTAGTTAGTGCAACTACAATACATAGGAGAGACTCCACATAAATATGTGCATATTGATATGAAATTGAATTTCATGCACAATTTAGCCGATGAGATTTGGTGGAGTTTCCCCTATATATTGGATCAAAGAAAGGAAGCATGCCATAATATAGATATGTAGTAAATATGCATGCACAAGGCTTTCAAGAACCAAAAATGAGATACAATTTGAACAAAAACACCAAGTAAACCAAGATGGCACACACAAGAGTGTGACAAGACAAGCGGTGTCCAAATTGTATCAAAGACCCAATTCAACACATGAAAGATCACAAGTTCAACGAATGAACTAGGCTAAGCCAAAAGAGCAAAAATAGATAGAAATAAAAATGCTCAAGGATTTATCTCATTCTAAAATGGTCAAATCAAGAAGCAATGAATGAGATAAAACCAACTCCCAAAAAGAGCAAGGTTCCAACAAGAAACCAAACTCCCCAAACTTCACATGATGGCACAAAATACCAAAATGAAAAGATTGAGGTTCCAAGCACATAAAACCCGATATGGATCAAACAAAGAAGCATAAATATGAATGTTCTAAATAGTATAGGAGAGCTCCCCCATGGATAGTGCATTATGTAGGATTTTCCTTTAGAATACAAAATGCACACAAACGGGATCATCACTACTACCTACATTAACTAAAACACAAGAGGATGTTAATAAAATAAGAAGATCCAAAAGAAGCAAGGAAGCTTGGGAGACAACATAAAAACATTTTCTTGGCCAAAGATAGGATAAAATTAAACAAAGGCCAAAGTGAATATGATCAATAAATTCTACCTTAAGTTGAGTACTCATTGTCCAAGGACAAGAAATATTGGGAATAGTTTTCCCTAGGTAGTTCATACGGATATCCAAGATCATATACACACAACAAGAAGCATATAACTAAATATAAAAATTGAGCATGATACTTCAAACAAGATTCTTGGTAGCTTCCATTAGTCACACAATCACTAGTGATTAGAGTAACTTGAAGCAAATGGTTTCCATGCGAATATATATATCTAAATATGAGGAAACACATACCAAGAACCACTCTCGTATACAAGATCCAACATAAGATCAATAAAGGCATTCAAGCAAATTGGAACTTGTATGAGCAAATGTGTCACATAGGTGCTAGATAATTATCAATATCAATTCTAAGTGACACAACCTCGAATATTCACATTTTCTAGGATTGTAATATGCACTAAGCATATGACTCCCCCATAATGTGATACTACCATAAAAACCAACACGAGGCAAAAAGATACAAAAAGAGATAATTAATGGACATTATAAAATTAAATTTCTCATGAGAATTATACCACATAGAGACTAGACAATAATCCAATACAGATACTAGGTGGTATTCCTCATGTACAAATATTTTTAGGATTGTGGAATGCCCAAGCATAACACTCCCCCAAAATGGAATAATCCATTAATCTCTCACAAGAGACAAATAAGATACCAAATATAACCAAGTAAGGCTCAAACACAAGAAACACACATACATGGAGTGCCACCTAATCATACAAAAAATATACTTGATATCTCAAGATAATTAAGTGGAAAGCACAACATGTACAAAAACATGGAAGATACAAAACCAACACATGCACAAGGGGGCGAGTAACTTTCAATGAAATGAGTTAAGCATATGTTACCGCAAGGAGGAACATTGGAAATATAATAGGAGCAATGCAATCCACATGACTTGGCTTGACAAAAATAATAATGAAGATCCCTCAATTCTTCATGATGTAGCCAAGTCTCCAATGTCCTCCAAAATACACCTATTGATCAAGTTTTGGCTAGTTGGTCCCCAACCAAGTTGGGTCCTAAGAGGTTAGTCACAATAGGCTTGGCAACCCAAATGGTTCTTTTCTTGACACCACATTGAGCACCAACAAATTTGGCAAACACATTGCCAACCTCATCCATACAAAGAGAATAAGCATCATCACTAATGATAGGGTTGGATGAGGAGATACCAATAGTGCATGAGGAAGAAATATGCCCCTTCTCACGGCATATGTAGCAAGTTCTACTCTTGCCATCTTTCTTCTTAGGTGAAGCCACAACTTGAGGAAGAGATCGAGTATCCCTCTTAGGAAGAGGCCCATTAATGACTTGAGGTGGAGCTTGAGGCTGCTTCCCTTGTTGCTTCACACTAAGAGGCTTTTTCTTCAATGGGCAAGATCTAACATGGTGCCCTTCTTCCTTGCACTTGAAGCAAACAATGTTGGCCGTATTCTTGACTTGATCTTGGCCATTCTTCTTGTTGTCCTTGTGCTTCAACATGATAGTGGACTTGTTCTTGACATTTGAGTTGAATCCAAGCCCACTCTTGTCATTGGGGGATTTTTGCACACTCAAGATTTTGTTGAGTGTGACCTTCCCTTGATGACCCTTTTTCAAGTCATTTCTCAAAGAAGTGACTTGATCCTTGAGCTCTTTTATTTCCTCTACATGGTTAGTTTCAACAAAAGTACTAGAGGAAGTAGATGCTACATTGTTAGAGCAACAAGGCACGGAATGTAATTCATCACGAGATATATCATGGTTGTGAGAGGATGAACTACAAGGACTAGCACATGGCAATATAACATTTGAAGTAGATAGTGTGCTAATGTACACATGAGGCCCACTAGATGTTACCTTTGACATGATGGCCTCATGAGCTAACTTTAGCCTACCATGGGAGACTAGAAAATCCTCATGTGAGCTTGAGAGCTTAACATGACTTTCTTCTAATTTCCCATAGTTGCTAGTTAGCAACGCAAGTTGAGCCTTTAGCTCAACATTCTCCTCCAAAATAGATGCTTCACAAGAAATAGAGTTAGTAGCACAAGCATCATCATTATTAGTGAGAGGTGAGGGCAACTTGGCAAGCTCTTTTGAATATGAAGCTTTAAGTTGCTCATGTGACTCGGTGAGTTTGATGAGCTCCCTCTTAATGACCCGAGAGCCATTTTCGAGGTGCTTAAAATCCTCAACAAGTTTAGCATAAGCAACTTCAAGTTCATCATTTTTAGTCTTGAAGGAGTTAGCCACCGCAAGTTCTCTATCATGGTATTCCTTTACTCTAGATAAATCTAGAGTAAAAGTCTCCTCAAGAGATTCTTTGGTGGTTTGTTCTACTTCAAGGGATTCCTTTACTTGAGCAAGTTCATTAGCATATTCACGCTCAAGTGCAAACTTTTCATCAATTATGTTTTCTTGCTCCTCAATAAGATCATTGCCTTCTATAGCGTAATTCAAGATTTCAAGAAGGTTGGAGGAAGCAATTTTATTTTTGTAGAGAGCACTATAGACAACCTCTCCCACTTTCTTGATAGAGGTAATATCATACTTACCTCTATAATCATCATTATCATTCTCAACCTCATCATCATCATCATGAGATACAATGGGATTCAAAGAGGTTACCTTTGTTCCCTTAGCCATAAGGCACATGTGAGAACCGGAGGAAGGTGATGATGAGATTGCACTTGTAGCTCTCTTCAAGACCTTATCTTGGCCCATAGAATCTTAAATTTCCTCTACATGGTTAGCAACACAAGCACTAGAGGAAATAGAAGCATTTTTATCATGGCAACAAGACAACATGAGCATATCATCATGAGATTTGTTCAAGTCAATTCTACATGATATGCAAGGACTATTAACACAAGCATGTGAGGAATTTTGAGTGCTAGAAGTGTTAAGGTCCAAAGATAGATCATTTAAATTAGATAGATATGAGGGATTACAAATAGTGAGCACATTATCCATATTGCAATTTCTATCACCACTCACCATATCATTACCTTGTGAAAAATCACATGTTGGTGAAGTGGTAGACGATGAGAACTCATCTCGACTGGAAGTGGAAGCAACACAATCATCCTCAATAATGTTGGACTTGCTATATTTATCTTGAAGCTTGGTCCATATCTCACGAGCGCTTGAATAAGGCATGATAGACGAAAGAACTACATTGCTCACAACATGCAAGAGAATTTTAGTAGCTAGAGCATCTATATGAGAGTTCAACTTCTCCTCTAAAGATTCGTTTTGTGTATCCATAGGAGAAGATAAACCCACATATAGATAGCCCTCGATAATTGCGTGAATTTCCCGAAATAAATTAAGCATGCGAATTTTCCAAACATCATAATTTGTGCCATCGAATGTGAGCGTGTCCTTGTGCACTAATCCCCTAGCCGACATCTTTACTCTCAAGGCGTTGAATCCTAAAACGAGAGACCGGGCTCTGATACCAATTGAAAGGATACGGATGTCGCCTAGAGGGGGGGGTGAATAGGCGATTAAAACTTTTCCTAGAGAGGCTCAACAAAGGCGGAATAAAACTAGTGTTTACTTTGTTAAGCACAACCTAGAACAAATGAGGTTCACCTATGTGCACCAACAACTTATGCTAAGCAATACAAGCAACAAAGTGATAGTAAGATATATATTACTTCAAGCACAAAGGCTATCACAATGTAAAGTGCATAAGTAAAGAGCTCGGGTATAGAGATAACCGAGGCACGCGGGGACACTGATATTTTACCGAGTTCCTCCCAACATGGAGTACGTCTCGTTTTGAGAGGGGGTGGTATCAAACCACCAACGCCACAAAAGGCCTCCCTTATTCTCCGGTGAATCTCACCCCAACGGGATCGATCCACGCTTCCACTATCGGTGCACTTGTCGGTGGCAACCGGAACCTCTCACAAGGTTGGGGCACTTCTCCACAACTTAATTGGAGGCTCCCAACAAATGCCACAAAAGGCCTCAACAAATGCCACCAAGGCCACAATGCCACCAAGGCCACAAAACCGTCTAGGGTTCCAAGAACCCAAGAGGGACAAGCTCCAATGAGCAACTCAAACCAAATCCTCCGAGGAGAACTCAAACTGATGCACCAAATGCAAATGGCAAGAAAACCACAAAGGTGTTCAAATCCTTCTCTCCCAAATTCCACCAAAGCTACAAAATATTATGGGGGAATAAGAGAGGAAGAACAATGGAGGAAATCCACAAAAGACTCGAAGATCTAGATCCAAATATGTTCCCCTCACTTAGAGGAGAGATTGATTGGTGGGATTGTAGATCTAGATCTCCTCTTTCAAATCCCTCAAGAATACGCAAGAATCATTGGAGGGATTGAGAGAAAGCAAGCTCAAGAAGGTCAACAATGGAGGGGAAAACTTGCAAGAATGGTTGAGGAACCATTGGGGAAGAAGGCCCCTTATATAGGTCCCTCCAAAATCCAACCGTTGCAGCCCAAAAACGCGATTCCCGGTACTACCGGACTTTTTCCCGGTACTACCGGACTTTCCCGGCATTACCGGACATTTCCTCGGGTTCCTGGGACTCCAAAGGCATTTTCTCTCTGCGCTCCCAGGTACCAAAAAGCGGTACTACCGGACCCGGTACTACCGGATCCTGGTCCGGTACTACCGGTCATCACAGAACGAAAACAACCATAACTTTTGCATCCGGACTCCGATTTAGATGATCTTGGGCTCGTTTCGAAGAGGACAACAACCTCTATAAGATAATGCAAAGAAACATCATAGTACAGCAAGGGAGTATAGATCCAAATGACGAAGTAAAAAACCTTCTACCGCGCTAGGTACTAAAATGCGGTACTACCGCTTTTTGGTATCTAGCCCGGTAGTGGATTTTGGCAACTTTCCAAAACCTTCTGCGTTGCTAGGTACTAAAATGCGGTACTACCGCATTTTGGTACCTAGGAGGGCAGTGGCATTTGGCAACTTGCCAAAACCTACTGCGACGCCAGGTACTAAAATGCGGTACTACCGCATTTTGGTACCTAGGAAAATTCAAACCTCTATAACTTTTGATTGGTAACTCCGATCGACCCGATTCCAATTGAGTTGGAAAAAGAACGATATGGGCTACCCTATGAAAGGTGAAAATATTGGTTATCACCAAGTGAGAATGTATCATGTATAATAATGTGAGATACCTCATTTGGCGAGAAACCGAAAAGCTGCCAAGATCAAAATCGCAACAAGATACAAACGGAAGATCCGATTTTGTTAAACAAGAGCTTGTTATGGATATTACCACAAGCTCTATATCCTCACATGGATAAGACCAAATAACAACCAAATATGATGATGCAAATATGCAAAGGTTTGAGCTCTCTCCGAACGATGTGACCGAATTACTCATACGAGAGCCCCTCTTAATAGTACGGTTATCTATCCTAAACCCGGTCTCACACACACAACGTGAGACCGGCAAAAGGGAAAACCTATCAAGATTATACCTTTGCCTTGAGCATTCCACTTGAGCTCGATGTAGACGATCTTTCCCTTCTCAAGATGGAACGCCTTTCTTGATTCTTCATCATCGATCCATGATCACCGAGGATGGCAAGCCTCAAACATGAGATCTAATATAGATGGCGCATTTTGAGCTTGCCCATCACATCTTCTTCTCATTTCATCGACCTTGAAGCCAACACATGCTCCAAGCGATGCTAATGGAAAAATCCTACAAGTATAACTTAATACACACATTAGTCCATGAAGATTGTCATTAATTACCAAAACCACACATGGGGGCCCAACATGTTCTTTCAATCTCCCCCATTTTGGTAATTGATGACAATCCCTTTAAGAGGGTTTATATAAGGAATAAAATGCTAATACCAATATCAAATACTACAAAAGTATGTGATATTGGTACCACCACCATATATAGAGCAAACTCGCCCACAATCTATGCATGTGTGATGAACTTGAATTTCATTGCATATATTGCCAATCATTATCATTGGTGGAGTTTCCTCTATATATACCACATGCTAAGCAACAACAAAGATGCAAGAGCATGAGAGGCAAATGCACAAGAACAAACTCAATGCATAAACCAACTTCCCTTAAACCCTCTAAAACTTCTCCCCCATTGGCATCGATTGCCGAAATGGGTGACAAGTTCTAGAAGGCAAATATAGTAATAATTCCTCCAAAGGTGTACCTTCGCACATATCCAATGATGAATACTTGGGAGGGAGTAGAACTATATCTAGGATCCGAAGATTGCCAAAATAAAGTCAAATGATTCAAGCAATTTACAAGATCGGACAAACCAAATGAAAACAATGAATGAGTCCAAATGGAAACAACAAGATGTTATGATATGAGAAAAAGAGTGCTTCAAATAAGAAATAGAGAAGCTCCCCAAGATTTGGGCACAATTGTAAAATAAATGCATTGGAATACATAATGCACAAATATGGAATCGTTGCTCCCCCATAAACATTTAAAGCACAACAAATGAGAAAGAAGACAAATGAGCATTATTAAATGAATTAGATGAGCTCCCCAAAGATAATGCACCAATTATGATAATTGTATTTGGGATCAAGGTGCATAATCATGTAATCCTCACTCATCCAAGTTCATTTAACAATACAAGGCATGAGAGAATAAATATGAGTGCCCAAAGATGCAAACAAGAGGAACAAGCACTCATAGGCAATTAAATTTGGAAGCCGCCGAAGAATCAAAAGGAATAGAAAGGTGGTCTCCAAGGATTTAAAAATCAACTAAAATTATCTTCTCATATGTGTATATGTCTCTAAGTGGATGACATCACAAAGACATATGCCCATAAAGAAACAATCACACACAAGGAAGATATACAATAAAGCACATGGAAGCAAAAATGAAGTCACAACATATACTAATAAGATTTTTGCTTCAAAGCATGGCCAAAGGCTCACATATATCTTATTGTACATTAATGAGCTTCAAAAACCAACACACTACATATATTACAACTATCACCAAGGGAAAAGGAGAAAGTTGGAATATATGGAGAAAGGCAACAAGTATCACTAAAACTAGCAAAATCTCACTATTGCATATGAGAGAAGTTGATGAAATGATAGGCAATAAAATTGCTAGATTGACATATTTGGGATTGGAGGATCATATGCATGATTTTGTATAGTCCCAATTATATGCACTCATCTCAACTTAAACACATATACAATAGATAGTCCTCTTAAAACCATGGCTAGAACTACAACAATTACAAATACATTAATTCATGCTAGAAGGCAACCGACAAACGGTTGGAATCAAGATATGTGAGCATGAGAAAGAGATACTTGTTACCGAGATATAATTGGTAGGATTTAGAGGATATGAATTCGTTAGTCATCCTATAGCTTGCCTCAAATTTTCTTCTAAGCATCACTTCTTCAAAATTGAGAGACAAGCGTCCAATATATCTCCAATGTACCTAAAACACATTTAAGTACAAAATGGTCCCCAAACTTATGGGTCCAAAGTAGTTAGTGCAACTACAATACATAGGAGAGACTCCACATAAATATGTGCATATTGATATGAAATTGAATTTCATGCACAATTTAGCCGATGAGATTTGGCGGAGTTTCCCCTATATATTGGATCAAAGAAAGGAAGCATGCCATAATATAGATATGTAGTAAATATGCATGCACAAGGCTTTCAAGAACCAAAAATGAGATACAATTTGAACAAAAACACCAAGTAAACCAAGATGGCACACACAAGAGTGTGACAAGACAAGCGGTGTCCAAATTGTATCAAAGACCCAATTCAACACATGAAAGATCACAAGTTCAATGAATGAACTAGGCTAAGCCAAAAGAGCAAAAATAGATAGAAATAAAAATGCTCAAGGATTTATCTCATTCTAAAATGGTCAAATCAAGAAGCAATGAATGAGACAAAACCAACTCCCAAAAAGAGCAAGGTTCCAACAAGAAACCAAACTCCCCAAACTTCACATGATGGCACAAAATACCAAAATGAAAAGATTGAGGTTCCAAGCACATAAAACCCGATATGGATCAAACAAAGAAGCATAAATATGAATGTTCTAAATAGTATAGGAGAGCTCCCCCATGGATAGTGCATTATGTAGGATTTTCCTTTAGAATACAAAATGCACACAAACGGGATCATCACTACTACCTACATTAACTAAAACACAAGAGGATGTTAATAAAATAAGAAGATCCAAAAGAAGCAAGGAAGCTTGGGAGACAACATAAAAACATTTTCTTGGCCAAAGATAGGATAAAATTAAACAAAGGCCAAAGTGAATATGATCAATAAATTCTACATTAAGTTGAGTACTCATTGTCCAAGGACAAGAAATATTGGGAATAGTTTTCCCTAGGTAGTTCATACGGATATCCAAGATCATATACACACAACAAGAAGAATATAACTAAATATAATAATTGAGCATGATACTTCAAACAAGATTCTTGGTAGCTTCCATTAGTCACACAATCACTAGTGATTAGAGTAACTTGAAGCAAATGGTTTCCATGCGAATATATATATCTAAATATGAGGAAACACATACCAAGAACCACTCTCATATACAAGATCCAACATAAGATCAATAAAGGCATTCAAGCAAATTGGAACTTGTATGAGCAAATGTGTCACATAGGTGCTAGATAATTATCAATATCAATTATAAGTGACACAACCTCGAATATTCACATTTTGTAGGATTGTAATATGCACTAAGCATATGACTCCCCCATAATGTGATACTACCATAAAAACCAACACGAGGCAAAACGATACAAAAAGAGATAATTAATGGACATTATAAAATTAAATTTCTCATGAGAATTATACCACATAGAGACTAGACAATAATCCAATATAGATACTAGGTGGTATTCCTCATGTACACATATTTTTAGGATTGTGGAATGCCCAAGCATAACACTCCCCCAAAATGGAATAATCCATTAATCTCTCACAAGATACAAATAAGATACCAAATATAACCAAGTAAGGCTCAAACACAAGAAACACACATACATGGAGTGCCACCTAATCATACAAAAAATATACTTGATATCTCAAGATAATTAAGTGGAAAGCACAACATGTACAAAAACATGGAAGATACAAAACCAACACATGCACAAGGGGGCGAGTAACTTTCAATGAAATGAGTTAAGCATATGTTACCGCAAGGAGGAACATTGGAAATATAATAGGAGCAATGCAATCCACATGACTTGGCTTGACAAAAATAATAATGAAGATCCCTCAATTCTTCATGATGTAGCCAAGTCTCCAATGTCCTCCAAAATACACCTATTGATCAAGTTTTGGCTAGTTGGTCCCCAACCAAGTTGGGTCCTAAGAGGTTAGTCACAATAGGCTTGGCAACCCAAATGGTTCTTTTCTTGACACCACATTGAGCACCAACAAATTTGGCAAACACATTGCCAACCTCATCCATACAAAGAGAATAAGCATCATCACTAATGATAGGGTTGGATGAGGAGATACCGATAGTGCATGAGGAAGAAATATGCCCCTTCTCACGGCATATGTAGCAAGTTCTACTCTTTCCATCTTTCTTCTTAGGTGAAGCCACAACTTGAGGAAGAGATCGAGTAGACCTCTTAGG
This sequence comes from Avena sativa, assembly GCA_916181665.1. Taxonomy (NCBI): domain Eukaryota; kingdom Viridiplantae; phylum Streptophyta; class Magnoliopsida; order Poales; family Poaceae; genus Avena; species Avena sativa. The sequence continues at coordinate 236,330,855 of OV702293.1, read as the reverse complement.
AAGAGGCCCATTAATGACTTGAGGTGGAGCTTGAGGCCGCTTCCCTTGTTGCTTCACACTAAGAGGCTTTTTCTTTAATGGGCAAGATCTAACATGGTGCCCTTCTTCCTTGCACTTGAAGCAAATTATGTTGGCCGGATTCTTGACTTGATCTTGGCCATTCTTCTTGTTGTCCTTGTGCTTCAACATGATAGTGGACTTGTTCTTGACATTTGAGTTGAATCCAAGCCCACTCTTGTCATTGGGGGATTTTTGCACACTCAAGATTTTGTTGAGTGTGACCTTCCCTTGATGACCCTTTTTCAAGTCATTTCTCAAAGAAGTGACTTGATCCTTGAGCTCTTTTATTTCCTCTACATGGTTAGTTTCAACAAAAGTACTAGAGGAAGTAGATGCTACATTGTTAGAGCAACAAGGCACGGAATGTAATTCATCACGAGATATATCATGGTTGTGAGAGGATGAACTACAAGGACTAGCACATGGCAATATAACATTTGAAGTAGATATAGTGCTAATGTACACATGAGGCCCACTAGATGTCACCTTTGACATGATGGCCTCATGAGCTAACTTTAGCTTACCATGGGAGACTTGAAGATCCTCATGCGAGCTTGAGAGCTTAACATGACTTTCTTCTAATTTGCCATAGTTGCTAGTTAGCAACGCAAGTTGAGCCTTTAGCTCAACATTCTCCTCCAAAATAGATGCTTCACAAGAAATAGAGTTAGTAGCACAAGCATCATCATTATTAGTGAGAGGTGAGGGCAACTTGGCAAGCTCTTTTGAATATGAAGCTTTAAGTTGCTCATGTGACTCGGTGAGTTTGATGAGCTCCCTCTTAATGACCCGAGAGCCATTTTCGAGGTGCTTAAAATCCTCAACAAGTTTAGCATAAGCAACTTCAAGTTCATCATTTTTAGTCTTGAAGGAGTTAGCCACCGCAAGTTCTCTATCATGGTATTCCTTTACTCTAGATAAATCTAGAGTAAAAGTCTCCTCAAGAGATTCTTTGGTGGTTTGTTCTACTTCAAGGGATTCCTTTACTTGAGCAAGTTCATTAGCATATTCACGCTCAAGTGCAAACTTTTCATCAATTATGTTTTCTTGCTCCTCAATAAGATCATTGCCTTCTATAGCGTAATTCAAGATTTCAAGAAGGTTGGAGGAAGCAATTTTATTTTTGTAGAGAGCACTATAGACAACCTCTCCCACTTTCTTGATAGAGGTAATATCATACTTACCTCTATAATCATCATTATCATTCTCAACCTCATCATCATCATGAGATACAATGGGATTCAAAGAGGTTACCTTTGTTCCCTTAGCCATAAGGCACATGTGAGAACCGGAGGAAGGTGATGATGAGATTGCACTTGTAGCTCTCTTCAAGACCTTATCTTGGCCCATAGAATCTTAATTTTCATCTATATGGTTAGCAACACAAGCACTAGAGGAAATAGAAGCATTTTTATCATGGCAACAAGACAACATGAGCATATCATCATGAGATTTGTTCAAGTCATTTCTACATGATATGCAAGGACTATTAACACAAGCATGTGAGGAATTTTGAGTGCTAGAAGTGTTAAGGTCCAAAGATAGATCATTGCAATTAGATAGATATGAGGGATTACAAATAGTGAGCACATTATCCATATTGCAATTTCTATCACCACCCACCATATCATTACCTTGTGAAAAATCACATGTTGGTGAAGTGGTAGACGATGAGAACTCATTTCGACCGGAAGTGGAAGCAACACAATCATCCTTAATAATGTTGGACTTGCTATATTTATCTTGAAGCTTGGTCCATATCTCACGAGCGCTGGAATAAGGCATGATAGACGAAAGAACTACATTGATCACAACATGCAAGAGAATTTTAGTAGCTAGAGCATCTATATGAGAGTTGAACTTCTCCTCTAAAGATTCGTTTTGTGTATCCATAGGAGAAGATAAACCCACATATAGATAGCCCTCGATAATTGGGTGAATTTCCGGAAATAAATTAAGCATGCGATTTTTCCAAACATCATAGTTTGTGCCATCGAATGTGAGCGTGTCCTTGTGCACTAATCCCCTAGCCGACATCTTTACTCTCAAGGCGGTGAATCCTAAAACGAGAGACCGGGCTCTGATACCAATTGAAAGGATACGGATGTCGCCTAGAGGGGGGGGTGAATAGGCGATTAAAACTTTTCCTAGAGAGGCTCAACAAAGGCGGAATAAAACTAGTGTTTACTTTGTTAAGCACAACCTAGAACAAATAAGGTTCACCTATGTGCACCAACAACTTATGCTAAGCAATACAAGCAACAAAGTGATAGTAAGATATATATTACTTCAAGCACGAAGGCTATCACAATGTAAAGTGCATAAGTAAAGAGCTCGGGTATAGAGATAACCGAGGCACGCGGGGACACCGATATTTTACCGAGTTCCTCCCAACATGGAGTACGTCTCGTTTGGAGAGGGGGTGGTATCAAACCACCAACGCCACAAAAGGCCTCCCTTATTATCCGGTGAATCTCACCCCAACGGGATCGATCCACGCTTCCACTATCGGTGCACTTGTCGGTGGCAACCGGAACCTCTCACAAGGTTGGGGAACTTCTCCACAACTTAATTGGAGGCTCCCAACAAATGCCACAAAAGGCCTCAACAAATTCCACCAAGGCCACAATGCCACCAAGGCCACAAAACCGTCTAGTGTTCCAAGAACCCAAGAGGGACAAGCTCCAATGAGCAACTCAAACCAAATCCTCCGAGGAGAACTCAAACCGATGTACCAAATGCAAATGGCAAGAAAACCACAAAGGTGTTCAAATCCTTCTCTCCCAAATTCCACCAAAGCTACAAAAGGTTATGGGGGAATAAGAGAGGAAGAACAATGGAGGAAATCCACAAAATACTCGAAGATCTAGATCCCAATATGTTCCCCTCACTTAGAGGAGAGATTGATTGGTGGGATTGTAGATCTAGATCTCCTCTTTCAAATCCCTTAAGAATATGCAAGAATCATTGGAGGGATTGAGAGAAAGCAAGCTCAAGAAGGTCAACAATGGAGGGGAAAACTTGCAAGAATGGTTGAGGAACCATTGGGGAAGAAGGCCCCTTATATAGGTCCCTCCAAAATCCAACCGTTGCAGCCCAAAAACGCGATTCCCGGTACTACCGGACTTTTTCCCGGTACTACCGGACTTTCCCGGCATTACCGGACATTTCCTAGGGTTCCTGGGACTCCAAACGCATTTTCTCTCTGCGCTCCCCGGTACCAAAAAGCCGTACTACCGGACCCGGTACTACCGGATCCTGGTCCGGTACTACCGGTCATCACAGAACGAAAACAGCCATAACTTTTGCATCCGGACTCCGATTTCGACGATCTTGGGCTCGTTTCTAAGAGGACAACAACCTCTATAAGATAATGCAAAGAAACATCATAGTCCAGCAAGGGAGGATAGATCCAAATGACGAAGTAAAAAACCTTCTACCGCACTAGGTACTAAAATGCGGTACTACCGCTTTTTGGTATCTAGCCCGGCAGTGGATTTTGGCAACTTTTCAAAACCTTCTGCCTTGCTAGGTACTAAAATGCGGACCGCATTTTAGTACCTAGGAGGGCAGTGGCATTTGGCAACTTGCCAAAACCTACTGCGGCACCAGGTACTAAAATGCGGTACTACCGCATTTTGGTACCTAGGAAAATTCAAACCTCTATAACTTTTGATTGGTAACTCCGATCGACCCGATTCCAATTGCGTTGGAAAAAGGACGACATGGGCTACCCTATGAAAGGTGAAAATATTGGTTATCACCAAGTGATAATGTATCATGTATAATAATGTGAGATACCTCACTTGGTGAGAAACCGAAAAGCTGCCAAGATCAAAATCGCAACAAGATACAAACAGAAGATCCGATTTTGATGAACAAGAGCTTGTTATGGATATTACCACAAGCTCTATATACTCACATGGATAAGACCAAATAACAACCAAATATGATGATGCAAATATGCAAATGTTTGAGCTCTCTCCGAACGATGTGACTGAATTACTCATACGAGAGCCCCTCTTAATAGTACGGTTATCTATCCTAAACCCGGTCTCACACACACAACGTGAGACCGGCAAAAGGGAAAACCTATCAAGATTGTACCTTTGCCTTAAGCATTCCACTTGAGCTCGATGTAGACGATCTTTCCCTTCTCAAGATGGAACGCCTTTCTTGATTCTTCATCATCGATCCATGATCACCGAGGATGGCAAGCCTCAAACATGAGATCTTCTATAGATGGCGCATTTTGAGCTTGCCCATCACATCTTCTTCTCATTTCATCGACCTTGAAGCCAACACATGCTCCAAGCGATGCTAATGGAAAAATCCTACAAGTATAACTTAATACACACATTAGTCCATGAAGATTGTCATTAATTACCAAAACCACACATGGGGGCCCAACATGTTCTTTCAACAATCTCCTCGTTGAGCCACTAACCGTAGCTCATATCCGGAACGTGAGAAACGCTAGCAGCTACTGGAGGAAGCACATGCCATCACGGAGCAAGGCGCTAAACTAGATCGAGATCTGGTCAACGCGCAGAAGTCCATAGACAAAGCTAGAGCAATGGAGGTTGAGTACAAGACTCTACTACAGTAGCAGAAGCTCAAGAAAGCTCCGGATCGCGTCATCAACAATCCTGGTGTACGGTGAAACCTAGGATGGGCTCCCTCGAAGCCGGCACAGGCCAAGCCGTATATTGACAGTGAAGGCAAACAGGTGATGCCCACCCCACTCCTTAACCTCGCCGTCGCCAAGACCCTTCTGGAGCAGGATAGATCACCCGAGGCAGTAGAACAGGTCTATGACCTAGTGGCCAAGGCGGTGAAGCAGCAGGAAAAGGCCACCTCTCAGAGGCTTGAGTCTGACCCAGCGCTTTGCCAGTCTAGCCAGTATAAGACGCCAAGGGACAGATCTCCTCTTGATGTCGGGTCCCAGACGGGTTCATCAGAACGAAGACGGATGCACGCAACAGGAAGGATGCTATCCCCATATCCTCCGACCATGGAGAAAAGGCCCGACCTCGTCGCCCATCGCCACCGCCCCGATCTCCCCGACATCGCAAAGATCCCAAGGCTCACCGTCATACGGATATGCCCCCGCCAAAGCAGAGCGACATCGTCATCTGCGACAACGCGGAGCAGACCCGTCATGACGGAGAGCGCAACCAAGGACACAAGAGCAGGTCACGCCATGACCCTCCGTGTTCGACAAGAAACCATGACAGGCGTGATGCGTCGCAAGAGGGTAACAGCAAGAAGGCTTACCCACCGCCACCTCCGCCTCCGTCACCACCTAGCAGTCACCATGGCGGAGGAGGCCCGCGTCGTTCATGCAGCCCATCCCCTGTTGACACGAAGAAGAAGAACCTGGAGCCATACGATGCACGCTCGCGGATCGACAAGATTCACGAGGCCCGGGAAGGACCATACCTGGGACCACGTTGCTTTGGACCTGCAATACGGTCCACAACTTACCCCAAAAGATTCCGGATTGACAAGACCATCAAGCCCTATGACGGCACCGCCAAGCCAGCCACATGGTTGCAGGACTACGGCAACACGGTGGAGATTGCCGGAGGCAACCCCAACATTGCCGTCAAGTACCTCCCGTTAATGTTGGCGGGCATGGCCCGTCAATGGATCGACGATTTGCCGGAGAAATCAATCTGCAATTGCTTGGACATGCAAGAAGCGTTCACCAAGAACTTTGAGGGTACGTACAAGCGTCACTGCAGTGTTGGCGATCTACAGCGGTGCATGCAAGAGAAAGACGAGACATCTCTCGCCTACCTCTCCCGCTGGCTGGACATGAAGAATTCCTGCGCAGGAGTGCACGCTTAGACCGCCATGGCCGCCTTCATTGATGGGTTGGAAAGGGGCACGTTGCTCTGACATAAGCTGAAGCGCTTGTAGGACAATCACCAGCTTGACTTGAACCAGATGATTCAGTTGGCTAGTGAGTTCGCAGCCGCCGCCGACGATGCTCGCGGCTCCTTGCCGGCAACGGCCGTTCCAACTCAAGCTCGGAGGAACAACAGTACAAAGCGGAAAACCGCTCCAGAACAAAAGCAATCTACCGACATGGTCGCTATGACTTTTGCAGGACGAGGTGATGGCGGAGAACGTGGCCGAGGAAGGGGAGCTGGTCGTGGGAAGCAACGAGGAAGCGAAACAACCTCGGTGCCGCTCCGTGTTCCCCAAACCTATGAGGAGTACCGCGATATGCCGTGCCTCATACACCTCGATGTCAACGGCAAGGCCACTCATACCAATCGACACTGCAAGTTCGTCAACAACCTCAAGGAAGACCCGGAGTCCGGCTACAAGCGAAGTCGGAAGAACAGACCGCGAGGCAAGGACGGGGGAAGAAGAAGGAGGAGGAGTCCAAGGATTCAAGTGACATGGATGAGGACGTCGACCCCAAGCACGCCGCCAAGAGCGACGACAAGGGCAAGAACCCCTTCGTGAAGAAGGCGCCAGTCTACCACACTTTCCTTGGCACCCCCACCGTCCGACAACAGAAGACCTCTCTGAGGATCCTAATGGCTACTCTTCCCCCAGTTCCCCAGTACCTGCGCTGGTCGGAGGTTCCAATTACTTGGGACAGGACGGACCACCCAGACCTTATTCCTACGGAGAACCAATACGCCATGGTCATCAACCCCTTGATTGACGGTGTGGAGTTCACCAAGTGTATGGTGGATAGTGGAAGCAGAATCAACATCATGTACCTGGATACACTGCAGAATATGAACTTGACGAAGGCAAACCTAAGGCAGACCAACACCATCTTCCACGGCGTAGTTCCTGGACGGGAGGCTCGGTCCCTTGGGTGCATTACACTTCAGGTTGCCTTTGGCGATGTTAATAATTTCCGCCAAGAGCACATGACCTTTGAGGTGGTCCCCTTCAAGAGCGTGTACCACGTCATATTCGGCCGCGACATATTCCACACGTTCATGGCCAAGCCATGCTTTGTCTACAACAAACTCAAGATACCCGGACCAAACGGTGTCATCACCGTGTCCGGAAGCTTTACCAAGGCAAGGGACTGCGAGATCAACGAAGCAGCCTTCATGGAAGCTGTCCTCTATAGCGAAGAATTCAAAGAGATCCAGAGCAAGGTCGATGACTCAGAGATGCCCGCGTCGAAGAAGCAGATCTCTGACTCCGCTCCTGCATTCAAAGCCGCCATCAAGACCAAGCCGGTGGAACTTGTGGTAGGCGATGCCTCCAAGGTCACCGCCATTGAGACGGCCCTGGATCCCAAATAGGAAAGCGTGCTCATCGAGTTCCTTCGTGAGAATAGGGACATCTTTTCCTGGCAACCTGCCGACATGAAAGGTGTACCTAGGGAACTTGCCGAGCAAAACTTAAACATTGATCCAAAATGCAAACCAGTGAAACAACCTCTACGACGCTTCGGAGACGAGAAGAGACGCGCCATTGGCAAAGGGATAGCTAGGTTACTTAAGGCTAGATTTATCCGAGAAGTCCTTCACACCCGATGGGTGGCCAATCCTGTACTTTCCCCAAAAAGGGAACCAAAGAATTAAGAATGTGCATTGATTACACCAGCTTGAACAAAGCGTGTCCCAAAGATCCGTTTGCTTTGCCTCGCATTGACCAAGTCATTGACTCGACGGCATTGAACAAAACTTTTGTGTTTTCTCGATGCATACTGAGGATACCACCAGATTAAGATGAGGAAGTCAGACCAATTGGCCACTTCGTTCACTACCCCATACGACACGTTTTGCTATGTCACGATGCCCTTTGGGCTAAAAAACGCAGGTGCTACGTACCAATGGAAAATGCAACGTTGCCTACACGACCAAATTGGTCGGAATGTTCACGCCTATGTGGACGATATCGCGGTGATGTCTAAAAATTCAAATGACTTAATCTCTGACTTGAAAGAAACCTTTGATAATCTCCAGAAATACAACATGATGCTCAACCCTAAGAAGTGCGTCTTTAGGGTTCCCACCGGCAAATTGTTGGGTTTCATCGTTTCCCAACGCGGAATCGAGGTCAACCCAGAGAAAATCAAAGCCATCTTAAACATAAACCGTCCGACATGCCTAAAGGACATTCAACAACTAACAGGTTGTGTTGCAGCAGTGAGTCGGTTCGTCAACCGACTTGGAGAGAAGGCTCTGCCGCTGTACAAGTTGCTGAAGAAGGCGTACAAATTCACGTGGACGGACAAAGCAGATGCAACATTGAAGCATCTCAAGGAGATTCTTTCCTCAGCGCCTATCCTTGCAGCGCCTGAGCCTGGCGAGCTCCTGTTAATCTACATGGCGGCAACTAACCGGGTAATCAACATCATCGTCGTGGTAGAGCCGAAGGAACCAGGCTGTGAGCACGGAGTTCAACGACCAATTTACTATGTGAGCGAGATCTTGACGGAGTCCAAGCAGCGTTACCCGCACTACCAGAAGATAGCTTATGGAGTATTCCTTGCTTCTCGAAAGCTGAGGCATTACTTTCAGGAGCACCCAATCACAGTGGTGAGCAAGACTCCACTGTCTGACATTATCAACAACAGCGATGCTACAGGAAGGGTCGCGAAGTGGGGCATTGAACTTGCCGCCTTCGAGATCACCTACAAGAGACGTGACGCTATCAAGTCACATGCCTTGGCGGATTTTGTTGCAGATTGGACGGAGATGCCAGATGCTACTCCGTTGCAGGAACCAGAGTACTGGGTGATGCACTTTGACGGATCAAAGCTGCTCAACGGCTCGGGGGCTGGTGTATTGCTATAGTCACCAACAGGAGACAAGCTACACTATGTTCTGCAGATCCACTTCAAGGCTACAAACAACATGGTGGAGTATGAACCACTCATTCACGGACTATGTGTAGCCAAGGATATTGGCATCAAGCGCATAGTTTGCTGTGGAGATTCCGACTTGGTTGCCCAGCAGATGGTTGGCACCTGGAATGCGCGGAACCCTATGATGGCGGCATATCGAGACGAAGTGGACGAGATAGCCAAGAGCTTCTTTGGCTACGAAGTCAAGTATGTACCTAGGGAGCAAAACGAGGCGGCTGATCTGCTATCTAAGCTTGGATCAGGGCGTAAAAGAATTCCGCCAGGAGTTTTCCTAGAGCATCTGCGCACACCATCCATGAAGGGAGCCGACATTGACAACCCGGATAGAGCTGACTCTTTCGCCAACATGGTGACAAAGGTTCCTCCGGCTTGGACAAAACTGTTCATGGAATATGTCGAACACGGAACTTTGCCCGACGACGAAGTCTAAAGACGACAAATAGTACGACGAGCAAAGGGTTATACCATAATCAATGGACAACTCTACAAAAGGAGCACTACTGGTGTATACCTTAAGTGTGTTTCCCAGTAAGAAGGTATGGAAATCCTACGCGAAATCTATCTCGGAGATTGCAGGCATCACGCCGCTCCTCGATCGTTGGTCGCGAAAGCCTTCCGGCAAGGATTCTACTGGCTGACCGTGAAGGTGGACGCCGACAAGCTGGTTGAAACATGCATGGGATGCCAGTATTATGCCCGACAACCACATGTTCCTGCTAAAGAATTGCGAACAATACCAATAACTTGGCCGTTTGCAGTCTGGGGGCTAGACATGGTGGGACCGTTACAGACGGCACCATGTGGGTTTACGCATCTGCTAGTAGCAGTTGATAAATTCACTAAATCGATAGAAGCTAAACCCATTAGAAAGCTTGATGGGGCAACTGTCTTCAGGTTTGTCCGGGATCTAGTGGTGAGATTTGGTCTCCCACATAGCATTATCACCGACAATGGCAACAACTTGTCACTCGGAGAAGTGGAAGCTTATATTTGGGAGAAGGGCATCCGACTTGACCTTGCATCTGTGGCACATCCACAATCCAATGGTCAGGTTGAGCGAACCAATGGATTAATTCTGCAGAGAATCAAGCCACGTCTTGAGGCACCGCTACATAGAGCAGCTGGAGCCTGGGCGGAAGAATTGTCATCTGTGCTGTGGAGTTTACGAACTACACCCAACAGATCCACCGGCTACACCCCTTACTTCATGGTATATGGAGCAGAAGCCATCCTGCCTTCCGACATACTTCACGATGCACCAAGAGTTGCCACCTACGACGAAGATAACGCTGAAGAATCCAGACGCCTAGATGTGGACCTTCTCGAGGAGGAGCGCGTTTTAGCATGCCAAAGATCCGCCATCTACCAGCAGAAGTTACACAACTACCATAGTCGCCGCGTTCGGCATCTCTCGTTTAAAGAGGGGGATTTGGTGCTCCGACTTAAGCAGAAGAAGTCACACAAATTATCCCCACCATGGGAAGGACCATTCATCATAAGAAAGGCGCTGCTGAATGGGTCTTACTACCTTGTTGACAATCGTGAACTGAAGGATAGAACCAACGAGGATCATAAGCATAAGCGACATGACCCGGATGATGACTACCCGGAGCTTGATCGGCCATGGAACATAGCACAGCTACGTCCTTTTTACACTTAGTATTTTTTATCTAATTGTGTACTTCTTATATGATCAATGAAATAAAGTTCTCTGGTTCACTCATATTTCTGAGTCTTTTACCTCCTTTAGTGTTCATTTTTGGATCATGTAAAACATTTATGCACAAGTTTTGCGATTGCACTTGTGAAAATTCTGCCTACGGGCATTAGCTTAAGTTTTCTGGTCTACACACTCTTTGTCATTTTTATGTGGATTGTGGAGTAGTGACTTTTGGCACTTATTGTCGGCGATTTTGTGCTTAGTTTATTGACGGTGCCATTGGGCATCATCACCTGAGCGCATGGTTCCGACAACTAGTCTTCCGACTCACGAAAAGTAAAGCATAAGAACCAAAGTAATGGATAAGCCAACACTTTCTTAAAAAATATATACATGCTGGAAACTGGTTCTTAAGTAGCAGGACATACAACATTGTTTTCCGCCTTAAGTTAATACATAGTTTTTTCTGCATACGCATCAAAGGTGAAACAAATATTACAAGTTGTTTTTCATTCCTTTGGCGTAGGCGACTTGGAAGCAGCATCATCAGCAGCAGGAGAACCACCCTCGAAGTCGGTGGTGTGAAGAGACTCGGAGGAGCGTTGGTTTCCGCCATCGATGGTGTTCATTGGCACGAAGACGTTGACATCGACCAAGTCGGCAACTATAGTGTCATAACCCGCGAATGACAACAAGATAGATTCGTGGTTAATCTCTTTGCCATCGTCATCCATGTCGGGTATGCCAGAGGTTACCGTGTCGATGTCGGCATCTTCATAGTGTGCCTTGACCATGGACGGCGCCATCCTTGCACCAGCCCGTGCACATGAAGCTTTCCAGCTTGTTATACGCTCGGGGGCTCGGCGCAGAATCTCTGAGTACTTCGCCACAGAGTCCGACGCCTTGATATTTATTTGGAGGGGCTTGGCGATCTCTTTGGCTTGCGTGATGGCGGTGTTGATGAAGTTTCCAACAAGAACCATGCATTACTTGGCTGGAGGAGGCGACCGGGTTAAGCCCATAGGAGCTGCAAATTCCGACAAGGAACACATGAGTTCAAAAATTCAGAGTATCTAGACTACAGATATCCAAGACGGAGAATCACTTACTGAAGATGCTGGCCTCAGCCTGCCAGAGGGTGTCCACCAAGGAGTCCTGTTCTTATTGGAGGAGTTTGTACACCTCATGATGGCATTGATTCTGCTCATCGACAGCTTTCTTCTGATCTCTCAAGATTGAGATCTCCTCCTTCAAGCGGTTGATTTCCTCGGTGGAAGAGTCCTGCAGGACTTTCATGGATTCCTCGTGCATCTTCAGCATGTCCTTCCTCTCCTGCTTAAGGATCTTGTTCTCGCTATCCAGCTCTTGAATGTGCTTGGATTGCTCGACAATGTCCTTGGCCTTGGCAATGGTTTCTGCAAGTCGGAGAACACAAAGTACACAGTGAGTAATCAGAGAATATGGGCACAAAACCAAGTCAGAATGCAAAAAAAGAAAACAGACGCCTGCTCTTGGTGATCTGTTCCTTCAAGAAGGCAGTTTTACCCTTTTCAGCTTCCAAGTCTGCACACATCTTCTGATACTTGTCGTTGGCCATGCCCCTCTGAGCTTTCTCGTTCCGTGGAAAAAGGGGAAAAATTAAAACGTTGTTTGGTCTACTTGGAGCATCTAGTCGGAAATTTTCCACCTAGACGCTCGGGGGCTACAGCGAGAGTTTTTAACTTGGCAATATGCTTAGCTTTTCTTTAAGCATCTAGTCGGAATTAATTCAGTTCTCGATTAGAAGCTTGGGGGTTACAGTATAATTTTTTTAGCTCGGATATATGCTTAGCTTTTCTTTAAGCATGTAGTCGGAACTAATTCAGTTACAACTAGAGGCTTGGGGGCTACAGTATTGAAATTTATAAACACTGCGTATGCTACTCTTAAAGCATCTAGTTGGAATAATCCATTCCACCTATATGCTTGGGGGCTATAGTGAGAGATTTTCTAGCTTAGTCACTCTTAGAGCATCTAGACGCAAAGACCTATGGTTTTCCGTCTACATCCTCGGGGTCTACAGTGGGATACTCATATGAAATGCAAAAGGCAAATGAAAACTTACAAGTGCAATGATCTTGAGGTTGGTAGCGCTCTCGGCCAGCAGCTTGCCAAAGAATACGCTGTTTCCTTGCAATATCTTTGCTTGTCGGAGGAGCTCCTCTAGACCGCACGTCGGAGATGTCAGCGTCGCACCAGGGACCAGAGCAGTGCTACCCGGTGTAAGTACCGGATAGACTATCTTTGGATAAGATATGGCTTTCTTGTGTGCGGGGGCACCGCCTACGGCAAAAGTACCTGCTTCCACCACCGCCTTACCGCTACCAATGGCATCCTTAGCCGAAGCTTCAGCCAATTGGTGGGCGGCACTCTCCTGCGTCGCCTGCTCGCCGACAACAGCGACCTCGATAGAGGCACCTGAGTCCACTTCCATGGCGGAAGGGCCAGATGCCTCCTTAGCTTGTGAGCTTGTCGGGGCAAACGAAGGCTTGACGGAGGGAGTGGCAGGGGCGATGGAGGGAGATGCATCGCGATGCAGCATATCCTTGATGGTTCTAGAAGCCCCTAATGATTTGGAGGTCTTCTTCAAGCTGGTCGTGGCTTTCTTCCTGAAACGTGCAAAATGCATAAGTACAGGAGCAAGACAGATAAATAGACAATGTCGGAGAAAATAAGCTTACACAAGTGGGGGTGCTTTGGCAAAGGGGATCCCGGTAACTTTTCTCTTCTCCGCCTCCAGGGCGGCGGTAGTCTTCTTGGAGGCTCCACCCTCCGTCTTCTTTTTCTTGCCTCCATCGGCAGCGTTAGAGGTGGAGCTCTTCCGCTTTCGCGCCAATGGAGCATCGTCGTCGGACACGACGGTGACTTCCTTCATCTTTGGATCATAGATTTGAGGAGCCATGATGTCCTCGTCTATGTCGCTAAGCTGTAAGGTGAAGAACCACCGAGTTAGACGAGATGACATTTGCTAGACGGAAGAACTGGAGTATATGTCGTACACGGAAAATAAACAACTACCTTTGGGCACTTGACGTCTACGAACATGTCATAGGTGATGGTGAAGCCACACTTCTTGTCCTTCACCTTGACGATGTCCTTGAGGCGGAGCTTGACGGAGTCACTCGAGAAATTGTCCATGGAGATGCGGAGGCTATCCCTTCTATCGCTGGTATACTCGTGCATGAGCTTCACGCGGTGCTGCAGAGGTTGGATTCGCCTGATGAACCAACACATGGCTAGGTCCAAGCCGGTCAAACCCGTCTCTACGAACCATTCTATCCGCCTTATGGCGTGGGAAGCATCGAGGTCGGAGGGAAGGGAGGCCTGGGATCTCCATGACGAGGCTTCAGCGGCGGCTCCATCGACAAAGTCCGGGTACGTTACTTCTCGGCCGGCCAGAGGGATATCTGGGCCGTAGAAGTAAGTATGCTGCCAGTTTTTGCAGGATTCGTGGCCGACGATGTCGGGGAAACGCCGGCCAGGACGAATCTTGAAGCTTATGGTGCCGCAATTTCTAAGTTCCTCCTTGCTGGCTCTGACTTCACGCTTGACGGTGAAGAAATACACGAAGAGATCTAGCCTAGGCTTGATTCCTAGGTAACCCTCGCAGAGCGCCGCGTAATTGCTAAGCGCTAGGATGCTATTGGGAGAAAGGTTTTGGGGCTGGACTCTATAGTGGTTTAAGACGAAAAGGAAGAAGTTAGAGATGGGCAGGGAGACGCCGCATACCAATTGGGCTTTGAGGTACACCTTTTCTCTGGCTTGGGGAGAAGGTGTCACCTCGCCGGCCGGCGCCACCCGCCAGGCGAGCCACTCCGTCGCAGGGAGGTAACCCTCGGCGATCAGCTCCTTGATATCACAGTACATGATGTCCAAACCGCGCCAATCGCCCTTGTGGGAGTCGAGCTCCTCCTCTAGCGGCTCCAGCGCCGCTGGGTTATGGTCTCCGCCGGTGGACTCAACCACCGCCGAGACGGGGATGACCAAACCTTCTGGAGGCACGACGACAGAGCTCGTCGGCTTCGCCGCGGCTTCGCTCGACTCCGCCATGGAAGGAGTAGTGCTGTTGCTGGCCATTGTGTGGGTTTGGAGGTGACTGGCGAGGATTGGATCTAGGGTTTTTCGCGAAGATTGCGCGGAGAGCTCGAGGGGGCACGCGCTGGAGGAAGAAGACGATGCGAGGAGAGAATGAGGTGAAAAGTAAAAATCCCACCGCAGTTACAATTTATGATCTCCAGCATCAAGATTCGTGCAGCTTGATCGGACGATTGCCGCGTAGACAATGTGTGTGCGAACGTGTGCGGAAATTTTGCCACATCCCAACCGTCGCCGTCAATGGTTCGTATCGCTCGCGCAGGAAAATCGGACATGATTGCGTTCTCTGCATGTGTGAGTTACGAGGCATCGCTGACCTACGCCTACGTCGACCTAGCTGACATAGGCAGATGAGCCGTCACATCAGAAGATTCCGGCATGGACGGATCCAGTCTGGCTACGGAAGAGTACGATGGAAGATTCAGCATTTCTCCGACTTACTAATTGAAGACGGAGAAAACCTTGCAGGGTTCTTTGGGAGGACTACAAGATGTTTCCTGACGATTTGCCGACATCCATCTAGACGGAGCATTCCACGTGAAGAGGAAAGACGACGCAAGATCTTGGAGTTCTCCAGGGGCTACTATTGGGGATATGCTATATGGGTATCCTCGTAGCATGTCTCCTATCCGGATAACCCGGGTGGACCACAGTTGGTATCATGGCCCATGGCCTGCTGGGCGGCCCAGTTAGATGGATCCAAAAGGGAGGCCCATGCCGGATAAAGGAAGGCTACAGTTGGAGTCACCGACGTACCCTTAGTCTTGGAGTGCAAGATACACAAGACTAGTAATAGACGGTGTAGGACTCTGTAACCTGTCCGGCTAGGACTTTTCCCTGTAACCCTAGGACCTGGCGACTATATAAGTCAGGCCTATGGGAGCCTTTAGGGCACGATAACTTACAATCTCAGACAACCTCGCATAGCAAACCAATCTCTGTAACTCGGCGTATTTCCCTTATAGTGATTTATAGCAGGAGTAGGATTCCACCACCGTTGTGGGATCTGAACCTGGGTAAGCTGTGTTACCTCGTACCCGTCAACCGTCCGCCTTCCCCCACGTCTCTAAACACACATTGTGAGGACCCCTCCATGGCGTACTCGTCGGCAATACCACGACAACAATCTTCATAAAGTTTTGCAGAGATGTGAAGACACTAACCTAGTATTGAACTGGGAGAAATGACAATTAATGGTTCAAGAAGGTATAGTGCTTAGTCACAAAATCTTAGGTAAGGGTATAGAAGTTGATAAAGCGAAGATTGAAGATATAGAAAGGCTCCCCCCTCCTTGAGATGTGAAAGGTATAAGGAGTTTCCTAGGCCATGATGGATTTTATAGAAGGTTCATTAAAAACTTTTCAAAAACTGCTTGGCCTTTAACTAATTTTCTTCAAAAGGGGGTTGTTTTCAATTTAGATGAAAAATGTATAACCGCTTTCAATGTATTAAAACGAGCTCTCCTTGAAACC
Source organism: Avena sativa (assembly GCA_916181665.1). NCBI lineage: Eukaryota > Viridiplantae > Streptophyta > Magnoliopsida > Poales > Poaceae > Avena > Avena sativa. The sequence goes on along the minus strand of OV702293.1, from coordinate 236,314,672 downwards.
CCCACCTAATTGGAGAAAACCTTTTGAGATATTTTGTGAGGCTAGTCAAGAAGCTGTGGGATAAATTGTTTGCCAGTATGATGATGCTGATCTTAATATCATTCATCATGCTAGTCGCGCCTTAAACGGGGCCCAAAAGAATTACCCTATGGTAGAAAAAGAATTTTTCGCTGTGGTTTTTTCTGTGATAAGTTTAGATCTAACTCAAAAGTAAAGGTGCATACTAATCGTATTAGCTTAAAGGAAATCCTAAAAAGGACTGAAGTTAAGCCAAGGATGATCCGTTTGACTCTAGTTTTGTAAGGAATTGATTTACAGATTCTACAAAGAAAAGAGGATATAGAGGAAACATCCATGGACATTCAATAAATTGCTCCACCTAAAGTGGTGTCGTCCATTTACATACCTATGGGAAGCACACCGCCAAAAAGAAAATTCTCGATTTCTCCTTGCAATAGTTTTAGTGATTTTCTGTAACCAACTTTTTTCAAAGGGAAAAATAAAAAGATGATCCAGAAAGGAAAAGGTACACAAATTAACTCATTCCCGCTAAATGATCTAGGTATGTGAATTCTGAACATACCTTTATTCTAGAAGAATTTTTATTGTTTCTTTTTGCATTTCTGCATTTCCTTCGTTTTTCTGAGTTTATGGCCGGTCTTGCAAGGTCGGTACGGGCAGGCGGTACAGCCGGATCCGCTTGTACCATAGATCGTTAAGCGGGCGGTGACCCTCGTATCGTTTTTGCATTCTGGTACATCCGTGTAGTACATGCGTATCCGCCCGTACAGTTAGTCGTCACCGATACGGTATCTTCCCTCATGTTCTTTGTTTGATTTGTGTCCCTAAAAAACTGAAATTGGTAAAGTCAGTATGGACGGATGATGACCCACAAGTATATGGGATCGTAACAGTCTTCACGGGTAGTATTACCCAATTTATTGATTCAACACAAGGGAAGCCAAATAATATTTGCAAGCCTTAACAACTGAGTTGTCAGTTCAGCTGCACCTGGAAATAGTTGTTGCTCATAGAAGTTTATCAGTAGCAACGGTTTGGTAGTAGCAACAGTAAAACAACAACAGTGAAACAGTAGCAATAGTAACAGTGACGATAACAGTAGGTTTCGAGCGCGGTAGGCATAGGGATGGATGAACGGGTGTTGCATGGACGAGTCTAAACATGTAACTTCAAGATCTAGGACATTGCAGATAAATAATAACAAGCATCCAAGTACTAAACAATCCTAGGCATGTGCTCCAAATATAGTCATCCGTGCTCGCAATGAGAACTTGCTCAACATCTTCTATCCAGCCAGCCCGTGGCAGCGGTGTAAGGTTCCCAACCTTTAATAAGGTAGAGATCCCTGTGTTTACAATGCTAGTCCCTGGATCAATAGCTAGCATCCACAGTTAAGATGTAATATCAAGAAACAAAGGTCATAATACAACTTTATAACAAGGAATAAAATAAATTATTACATCTTACATAGCTCATTTGGGTATCTCATTACAATGCAGCAGAATATAACAATAGCATGGGGTCCTTCATCTTCAAAGTGCCACAGGCAGACATGTTGGTTGTAGACTTATAATCCTAATCATTAAACTTCACTAATATCAAACAAACCTGCAACATAACAAGTTACAGCCACAAGGGTCAATACATTTGAATTGTATTGGTAAGTGATACTATGGTAGTATAGTGGAGTCCATCATCTATATGCATTTGGCTAAGTGGAGCTTAGGCTTTCTTTGCTCAAAAAAGATTTTCCTTATCATTTGAAAACACTAAGTTTTTGCTTGACAAAATCTTTCCCAAGGCATCCCCCAATAGAAATTGGTGATCCTTTCAACCCTTGTTCACCCACAAGTTTTTAACTTAGAAATTTGGATGATGAGATTCTTGATAGCTTCCATGTCTTGATGCTCAAATTGTCCTTTGCCAGGGACATGGATAAGTACTTAGGTTTTACACTCTGCATAGGTGGTGCACTTTCCCCACAAGACTTGGTTTCCCAAGACAAGATCTTCCAGAAGCCTTCCCTTAGACCAAAATGGACGCGCTCCAACCTATCAAACCCCTACCACCAAGTGTCCATTTGGCTAAGTTATTGCAACCTATATGATCCAGGCAGAGCCCATAATGCCAAGTGGCTGCACTTGAAGCTTCTCAACATTTGACATCTCAAATCTCTTTGTTCCTGGGTGGCCATCCACAAGTGAGACACCAAGTTTTCCCCAGCATGCTAGACTTGGTGATGCCCAAGTTTCCCCCAGCATACTGGACTTGCATGACCACTCAACACAAACCATTCCTTCCATTCCACCTAGGTGATTCATTCACTTAGTTGTTTTATTAAACAAAAACACAAGTCCTCAGGCTTAGAAATTTTTCCATAGCATGAATATATATTCCACCCTTGTTTTCTACTAGCTAAGCTAAGCATGATTGTAGTAGGAATTCTTAGCTTAGGAAATTCTACTAAGGTTTCATCTACTAGGATTTCCCATGGCATAGTTTATACTTAGCAAAAATTCCATGCAAGTCCTACTTAGAAATATCACTAATGCATAGTGAAAATAATGGGACAAAAGTATGAAGCATCACTTGCCTTTTTGGTAGAGAGTATAAGTTCACTTCTTGATCTTTGCAGTGTTCTCTAACTTCAAATCACTACAATTCAATGAAGCAAACAATATTTCAATCTACCATTCAAGCAATTCATCACATAAAATGATAGAATCAAAGCAATGCATGCAAGCATGCAAAAGATTGTTTTATTTGTAAAAGTGGTTTCCAATGGTTAATTAAACATTTGAAAACACCTAATGGTCATTTTATAAGGTGGCAAAACCATTTGCAAAAGGTTTTACTTCATAAACCATTTTTAGAACAAGGTATCATTTTATGTGGTGTAGAAATGTTTTTAATAATGCATTAATCTATAGGGTTCACAAAATATGTTTTCAAACCATAAAACCTTGTGTTTAGGGTCAGAGAGTTTATTTCCAAAACATTTCTCAAAGGTTTTCTTCCAAAACCATTTAATAATTAAACTATATTTTTATTTGACTAGAAATGGTTTAAATCCAAGATTCATTCTTTTGCTTCACCAAATATATTTTTGAAACCACAAAGTGATTCCTATGGTCAGTAGGTTCAAAACACACCATTTTCAAAAGATTTTATGCCCCAAATCATTTTGGAACAAATTTTATATCCTAAACATGCATACACAAGTTTCTGTAAAAACAAACAATTTAACAGAATCTTTTTACTAAAAAAATTGCATGGTTGGATAGGGTTTGTCTTGCTGAATCCATTGATATAAAAGTTGCAAAATTTGGACGTGTAGATAAAAAGTTATAGATTTTACAAATTCTAGCATCTAATAGATTAAATCTGTTTTAATTCAAACGAACAGAGCCACGTGGCGTGTTTCTACTCGCTGATACCGTTTCGCGTGGATCAGCAACATGAGGCGTTGGATCTAATGACGATCGTGCGGCACAGATCCATCCATACCCTTTCAGTTAACTGAATCTATCACGTCACTACGATCTGGATCAGACGGCTATCATCGACTTGCCACTAACTGGCGGCGTGACGACGGTGGCGTGCGGCGGCGGTGCTCGGCTAGCGGCGGAGCTGGCGCTAGAGGAAGCAAGGAAGAGTAAGGAGATGCTCACTGGGTTCAGGAGATCACGGCGAATCTCAAGGTACTCACGGGAAGGCAAGGGGCGCACGAGGTTGCTGTCAATCTCTCGCCGGAGTTCTCTCTGGTGGCGGTTGCTCTCGGTTGAAGACGAAGGTGACGCTACGGTACATGCCAGAGCAAGTAAAAGATGCAGTCAGATGCGCAAGATCGCGGTGAGCACGTGTGTGTGAAAGAGAAGGGGAGGCGCGGTCGGATTTTACCTCGAATGCTCGTCGGAGTTATGGCAGACCACGACGACGCTCAGACGTGGACGAAGTCGAGGTTCTAGGGCACGCGCGAGCGAGCTAATGCCACTGGGAGGTGCGCCAGGGCCTGGGGGTCACGTCCGTGTTCTCGAGGAGGCGAGGAGCGATGCGGGGCTGCCGGAATCGGTCGGGGAAAGTCGTTGGAGCAGTGGCAGTGTAGCGAAAAATCGAGCAGCCTGGGGGCGTGATAGGGTGAGGCGACGGAGGGGAAATGGGGAGGAGAGGCAGGCGACTAAATACACGTGGTCGCGACGAGCTTTTAGCACGGGATTGATGGGAATTTACCATCAGCATTCATCACTGGAGAAACGGCCAGAGGAGCGTGGTCAGCGGGGTGGGTGAGGAAGAAGGTGACGTGGCTGTGGGTCCGTTGTTAGCGTAAGGGAGAGAGGGGGAGTGGGTCCGGGCGTTCAACGACTGAGTGGGTGAGTGTCTGAGTGAGAAAACGCTTCAGCAGAGGGGGTGTAGGTGGGCTGCGAGTTGGGCTTAGTGGGCTAGGCTAGTTGGGTTGCCTCGTTTCATATTTTTTTGTTCTGTTTTTTTTTCTTTTTCTCATTTTATTTTTCTGTTTTGATTTTGAATAAGCAATTCAAATATTCATTTGAATTCAATCCTTTGCCAAAATTTGTGTAGGTTTAAATACTGATTAGTAACACATTCTGATGTCAATTTTTGGAATAAAACTTTATTATTTTTGGGGTCTTTTATTTATTTAATTTGGCCCTTGTTTTAATTCAAGTAGGATTTAATAATAATTTCAAACACCATTTAAATTCTTTAAACTTTCCAAATCTTTTCAGTAGGTTTTTATTTGTTTAATTGGGTTCAAATAATTCATCTTGTATTATTTGGAAAGTATTTAATATGATTCATAATTCATTTGAATTAGGTATTTGTTTTAATTCCAATGGATTTAAATATAGTTTTAATTTCCTAAATTTTATTTGGAAGATTTATTTAGTTGAGTTAATTAAACAACTTTTATTCCACTTGGGTAAATTCCAAATATCTTTTCTATGAATTAATTAATCATTCCAATAGAGGTTTGTCTTTATTTAAATGGAATTTGGTTTAAGCCATTTTATTTTTATTTTGGAAAATTCTTTATCCATTTATTTTATTTGGGTTTTGGATTATATTCATTCCATTTGCTTATGGATTAGGCCAAGATTTAATTTGGTCCTTAAATATTCCTTATTTAATATTTCTTTCTTTATCTTATAAAATCCATATCTTTTTATTTAGAGGTCCAAACTTGGTGATTCCAATTTGTAAAATCTTATTTGATATTTGTTTAGCCTTTTAAATCCCTTTAGGATTATTTGTTCACCATTTTGTATGGATTTTAGATAAGTGCTTTATTAGCTTTGGAAATTACTTTTCCTTATCTTATTTAAATTCATAAGATTTTACTGATGGTCCCAAATGAAGTGAAACCAATTTATATGGTTTTTATAACATTTTTATTTGTCTATTGATCATTTTGAAATGTTTGTTGACAAATTTTTATATGGATCAAATCCATAGGCTTGGAGATAACTTGGAAATGATTTATTCCATTAGGGTTTAGGGTTTGGATTTATTTTCCAAGTGTTCAAATTTCCAGATACATTCATTGAGGAATGCATTTCTCTTGATTTGGATTTTGTTGGATTTAAACTTTTACCAAAGTTTGTTCAAGATGGGATTTTAAGTTTCCAATTAGAAATAAAAGTTTCTTTTCACCCTGATTTTCAACAATAATTTTATTTTGTTTATTTATTTTTCACATTACAAGATTTGGAAAATCTTGGGATCTGACCGGCTACCACCCTTAAAAAAAATCTCGTCCCGAGATTTGGGGAGGCTAGGGGTTACGAGTTGGCTCAAAGCATCTAGGGTACTACCACCCTTAAACATTTTCCAACTAGATTACATCTTGGATTTCTTGGGATCTTGTTGAAATCTCTCTGGACAAACATCTGCATAGTGTCCTTTGTTTCCACATTTGAAACATGTGACAAGGCTGAGATCCTTCATAGGCTTTATCTTGTGCTTCATCTTTTCTGGACAATTGCTTGCATAATGTCCTTGGTTACCACAATTGTAACATGTGATAAGATTGAGTTCTTCACGTATCTTCTGTCGAGAAGTTGCCACATAATGGCCTAGCTCTTTGCAGTTGTTGCACCACACTTGGCTAATCTCCTTATACTTCTTCTTCTCTGGACATTCACTGGCATAGTGTCCCATTTCTTTGCAATGACCACATTGCACATGGCTTTTGTCCTTCTTTTTCTTGGGTTTCTCCAAAGCTAGGAGTGCTTCTAGTTCATGTTCCTCATATGTTATTTCAAAGGTAGGAACAGTTCTTGGTCTCCTTGACCTTCTATTGCTCCTTGGATAATACATATGTCTCCTCCTTGGTCCTTTAAATTGGGTCATATTGCATGGAGGTGCAAGCTAAGATTTTCCTTTGTCTTCATCCTTCTTGTTAGACTTGGCTCTCTCATGGTAATCTGCAATCAGTTGTTGCACTCCACCTTGTTTCCTTTGTTCAACTATGGAATAGATGGGGCACTAGATAGGGACATGATTGTTTCCTTCACATAGGTAACAAGTAGCTTGGGATGTGGGGCATTGGTTAGCTGGATGTTTCTCTTCACAGTTGGGGCATTGATCTTCATGCTCCTTGGAAGTGTGATCCTTGTCTCCACATATATTGCAAGCTTGGGTTCCTTCTAGAATAACATCTTTGTCATCCTTATTGTCATAAACTCCCTAGGAAGAGTTGTCTCCCATGTTGATCATTTGAGTAGCCAACCCTTCCAACAATTAGGATTGAGTTTTCAAATTTTTTTGCATGGTTGGGTCTAACTCATTGTTGTTGGCTAAAAACTGAGTTGTCACTTGGTTCAAGTGAGTTTGTCTTGCAAGCAGTTGGTCTCTCATGTTGATCTCTTGGTTGTTGTTGTTGTTGTCACCATCCTTGATGTTGGAGTCTCTTGGAGAAGTCATCTGTTTGGGTTGGTTTGGGATTAGAATAGGCAAAATATTTCTAAGGGAATAATTCTAATCACACACATCACAATTCACACAAGCAATGTGCAAGCAATCACAAACAAACCTTCCACTCAAATAACAAGTTACAAGTATATTTTTAGGCAACCAAAAATATTTTTGTTACACCACATAAGTTGGTGTGTTTGATTTATACTTAATATGGTGGTCCATCTATATGGTTCACTTGAGATCTTGCCATCCTTCTTAGTTGATTCTTCATGAACAAGATCTTTGTATCCTTGGATGATTTCTTGAATATTGGTCACAAAACTTCAAAGAGATGATGGTTCCTTCTGAGTTGTGTTTCCTTAGTCCTCAAGTCTTGAGGAACATTTCTTGTCTCACTTGTAGTCCTTAGTGATATCCAAGGTTGAAGTCCTTGGTGATAATGTTGAAGATGTTGAAGTCATTAGAGTTAAAGATGTTGAAGTCATTAGAGTTGATGAAGTCCTTTGCACATGATGAAGTCTTTGGCCATAGGGTAGGCTTTTGTCCATCAAGTTTGAAATAGAAGAAATGTAGAGTCAAAACCAAAATGGTTGAGGAAAGATTTTACAAGATTGTTTGTAAATAAGTTTTGGAACAATACAACTCCTATTTTTCTAAGGGGTTTGTCCAATCCTAGGTTTACAAATCCTACAGGCAACACAATGCTCTGATACCATCTGTAAGGTTCCCAACCTTTAATAAGGTAGAGATCCCTGTGTTTACAATGCTAGTCCCTGGATAAATAGCTAGCATCCACAGTTAAGATGTAATATAAGAAACAAAGGTCATAATACAACTTTATAACCAGGAATAAATTAAATTATTACATCTTACATAGCTCATTTGGCTATCTCATTACAATGTAGTAGAATATAACAATAGCATGGGGTCCTTCATCTTCAAAGTGCCACAGGCAGACATGTTGGTTGTAGACTTGTAATCCTAATCATTAAACTTCACTAATATCAAACAAACCTGCAACATAACAAGTTATAGCCACAAGGGTCAATACATTTGAATTGTATTGGTAAGTGATACTATGGTAGTATAGTGGAGTCTATCATCTATATGCATTTGGCTAAGTGGCGCTTAGGCTTGCTTTGCTCAAAATAGATTTTCCTTATCATTTGAAAACACTAAGTTTTTGCTTGACAAAATCTTTCCCAAGGCATCCCCCAATAGAAATTGGTGATCCTTTCAACCCTTGTTCACCCACAAGTTTTTAACTTAGAAATTTGGATGATGAGATTCTTGATAGCTTCCATGTCTTGATGCTCAAATTGTCCTTTGCCAGGGACATGGCTAAGTACTTAGGTTTTACACTCTGCAGAGGTGGTGCACTTTCCCCACAAGACTTGGTTTCCCAAGACAAGATATTTCAGAAGCCTTCCCTTAGACCAAAATGGACGCGCTCTAACCTATCAAACCCCTACCACCAACTGTCCATTTGGCTAAGTTATTGCAACCTATATGTTCCAGGCAGAGCCCATAATGCCATGTGGCTGCACTTGAAGCTTCTCAACATTTGACATCTCAAATCTCTTTGTTCCTGGGTGGCCATCCACAAGTGAGACACCAAGTTTTCCCCAGCATGCTGGACTTGGTGATGCCCAAGTTTCCCCTAGCATACTGGACTTGCATGACCACTCAACACAAACCATTCCTTCCATTCCACCCAGGTGATTCATTCACTTAGTTGTTTTATTAAACAAAAACACAAGTCCTCAGGCTTAGAAATTTTTCCATAGCATGAATATATATTCCACCCATGTTTTCTACTAGCTAAGCTAAGCATGATTGTAGTAGGAATTCTTAACTTAGGAAATTCTACTAAGGTTTCATCTACTAGGATTTCCCATGGCATAGTTTATACTTAGCAAAAATTCCATGCAAGTCCTACTTAGAAATATCACTAATGCATAGTGAAAATAATGGGACAAAAGTATGAAGCATCACTTGCCTTTTTGGTAGAGAGTATAAGTTCACTTCTTGATCTTTGCAGTGTTCTCTAACTTCAAATCACTACAATTCAATCAAGCAAACAATATTTCAATCTACCATTCAAGCAATTCATCACATAAAATGATAGAATCAAAGCAATGCATGCAAGCATGCAAAAGATTGTTTTATTTGTAAAAGTGGTTTCCAATGGTTAATTAAACATTTTAAAACACGTAATGGTCATTTTATAAGGTGGCAAAACCATTTGCAAAAGGTTTTACTTCATAAACCATTTTTAGAACAAGGTATCATTTTATGTGGTGTAGAAATGTTTTTAATAAGGCATTAATATATAGGGTTCACAAAATATGTTTTCAAACCAAAAAACCTTGTGTTTAGGGTCAGAGAGTTTATTTCCAAAACATTTCTCAAAAGGTTTTCTTCCAAAACCATTTAATAATTAAACTATATTTTTATTTGACTAGAAATGGTTTAAATGCAAGATTCATTCTTTTGCTTCACCAAATACATTTTTGAAACCACAAAGTGATTCCTATGGTCAGTAGGTTCAAAACACACCATTTGCAAAAGATTTTATCCCCAAAATCATTTTGGAACAAATTTTATATCCTAAACATGCATACACAAGTTTCTGTAAAAACAAACAATTTAACAGAAGCTTTTTACTAAACAAAGTGCATGGTTGGCTAGGGTTTGTCTTGCTGAATCCATTGATATAAAATTTGCAAAATTTGGACGTGGAGATCAAAAGTTATAGATTTTACAAAATCTAGCATCTAATAGATCAAATCTGTTTTAATTCAACGAACAGAGCCACGTGGCGTGTTTCTACTCGCTGATACCGTTTCGCGTGGATCAGCAACGTGAGGTGTTGGATCTAATGACGATCGTGCGGCACAGATCCATCCATACCCTTTCAGTTAACTGAATCTATCGCGTCACTACGATCTGGATCGGACGGCTATCATCGACTTGCCACTAACTGGTAGCGCGACGATGGTGGCGCGCGGCGGCGGTGCTCGGCTAGCGGCGGAGCTGGTCCTAGAGGAAGCAATGAAGAGTAAGGAGATGCTCACCGGGTTCAGGAGATCACGGTGAAGCTCAAGGTACTTGCGGGAAGGCAAGGGGCGCACGAGGTTGCTGTCAATCTCTCGCCGGAGTTCTCTCTGGCGGCGGTTGCTCTCGGTTGAAGACGAATGTGACGCTACGGTACATGCCAGAGCAAGTAAAAGATGCAGTCAGATGCGCAAGATCGCGGTGAGCATGTGTGTGTGAAAGAGAAGGAGAGGCGCGGTCGGATTTTACCTCGAATGCTCGTCGGAGTTATGGCAAACCACGGCGGCGCTCAGACGTGGACGAATTCGAGGTTCTAGGGCACACGCGGGCGAGCTAATGCCACTGGGAGGTGCGCCAGGGCCTGGGGGTCACGTCCGTGTGCTCGAGGAGGCGAGGGGCGATGAGGGGCTGCCGGAATCAGCCGGGGAAAGTCGTCGGAGCAGGGGAAAGTCGTCCGTTGTCAGCGTAAGGTAGAGAGGGGGAGTGGGTCCAGGCGTTCAGCAACTGAGTGGGTGAGTGTCTGAGTGAGAAAACGCTTCGGCAGAGGGGGTGCAGGTGGGCTGCGAGTTGGGCTTAGTGGGCTAGGCTAGTTGGGTTGCCTCATTTCATATATTTTTTGTTATGTTTGTTTTTTTCTTTTTCTCATTTGATTTTTCTGTTTTGATTTTGAATAAGCAATTCAAACATTCATTTGAATTCAATCCTTTGCCAAAATTTGTGTAGGTTTAAATACTGATTAGTAACACATTCTGATGTCAATTTTTGGAATAAAACTTTATTCTTTTTGGGGTCTTTTATTTATTTAATTTGGCCCTTGTTTTAATTCAAGTAGGATTTAATAATAATTTCAAACACCATTTAAATTCTTTAAACTTTCCAAATCTTTTCAGTAGGTTTTTATTTGTTTAATTGGGTTCAAATAATTCATCTTGTATTATTTGGAAAGTATTTAATATGATTCATAATTCATTTGAATTAGGTATTTGTTTTAATTCCAATGGATTTAAATATAGTTTTAATTTCCTAAATTTTATTTGGAAGATTTATTTTAGTTGAGTTAATTAAACAACTTTTATTCCACTTGGGTAAATTCCAAATATCTTTTCTATGAATTAATTAATCATTCCAATAGAGGTTTGTCTTTATTTAAATGGAATTTGGTTTAAGCCATTTTATTTTTATTTTGGAAAATTCTTTATCCATTTATTTTATTTGGGTTTTGGATTATATTCATTCCATTTGCTTATGGATTAGGCCAAGATTTAATTTGGTCCTTAAATATTCCTTATTTAATATTTCTTTCTTTATCTTATAAAATCCATATCTTTTTATTTAGAGGTCCAAACTTGGTGATTCCAATTTGTAAAATCTTATTTGATATTTGTTTAGCCTTTTAAATCCCTTTAGGATTATTTGTTCACCATTTTGTATGGATTTTAGATAAGTTCTTTATTAGCTTTGGAAATTACTTTTCCTTATCTTATTTAAATTCATAAGATTTTACTTATGGTCCCAAATTAAGTGAAACCAATTTATATGATTTTTATAATATTTTTATTTGTCTCTTGATCATTTTGAAATGTTTGTTGATAAAATTTTATATGGATCAAATCCATAGGATTGGAGATAACTTGGAAATGATTTTATTCCATTAGGGTTTAGGGTTTGGATTTATTTTCCAAGTGTTCAAATTTCCAGATATATTCATTGAGGAATGCATTTCTCTTGATTTGGATTTTGTTAGATTTAAACTTTTACCAAAGTTTGTTCAAGATGGGATTTTAAGTTTCCAATTAGAAACAAAAGTTTCTTTTCACCCTGATTTTCAACAATAATTTTATTTTGTTTATTTATTTTTCACATGACAAGATTTGGAAAATCTTGGGATGTGACAAGCGGGGTCTCTAGGGAACTACTGGCAATTAAGGTACTCCTTTTAATAGAGCACCGGAGCAAAGAATTAACACTCCGTGAACACATGTGATCCTCACACCATAGCCATCCCCTCCGGTTGTCCCAATTATTGTCACTTTGGGGCCTTTGGATCCGGACAATGATATGTGTACACAACTTGAAGATAAGATCACAAACAATATTATCATAATGATTCAATAATAAGTTCAGATCTGAGATCATGGCACTCGGGCCCTAGTGACAAGATTAAGCACAACAAGTTCCAACAAAGTCAAATAGCACTAATAGAGATACTAGGCACTATGCTCTAACAGATCTTATCCGATTACATGATAGAACTCATCCAATCCCTACCACCCCCCAAGCCTACAACGGGGGATTACTCACTCATGGATGAGGGAAACATCAGTGGCTGATGGAGATGCGTTGGTGATGACGATGGCGATGATCGTCTCCAAATTCCCCGTCCCGGCAGGGTGCCAGAACATAGTTTCTATGTCACATCCCAAGATTTTCCAAATCTTGTAATGTGAAAAATAAATGAATAAAATAAAATTTTGTTTGATTTTCAGGGTGAGAAGAAACTTTTTGAATCCAATTGGAAACCTTCAAACCAATTTGGGTCAAATAAAATCCTAAAGAGATTTAAAAAGATAAACATGGGATAAAGGAAAAATAAAATATTTTAGAATTACTATTTTTTGGATCTTCTAATAAAAAGATTTAGTTTCCAAAAGAAAAGGAAGGTTTTTAAATAAGAAATTATTTTATAAAGCAAAATTAAAACTTGGCCAAGTCTTTAAAAATAAAATATTTCTATTTGGGAAAATTAGTAAAAGTTTATTTAAATAAAATAAAAGGATTTAATATCCAAGTTCTATTAATAAAGGTTTTACTATTTGCAAAACATCAAAACTTATTTATTTATTTAAAATAAGTTTTCCAAGTATTTTATATTCCCAAATAAAACCTACTGATTTGTTTTTGAAAATAATTAGATTTCAAAAGGAGTATTTAAATAAAACAAAATCTATTTGATTTATTAATCAAGGTCTATTTATTTAATTAATAATGGACCCTAAAATAAAATTATTATTTTGGTTTATATTACTGAACAGAACCAAATCCAAAGATACAAAGTGTGGTGAAAGTTTGAATGGTTTTGAATGTTGTTTGATTGTTTGAATTTCAAAACAGAAATTAGGTTTAGAAAAAGAAAAAGGTTTCAGGAAGAAAAAATAGGAATTGGTCGACCCAACCCAGCAGCCCAACTAGGCCCAGCATACAGCCCAGTTCCCCTCTCCCTCGGCGAAACGCTTTTCACTCAGAACCGCACCCGCTAAGCCAATGACTGGTGGACCCTTCCCTCACTCCTTTTCTCACTGCCAGGTAGACCCCACTCCCTCTTGTTCATCGTCCTCACCCGCGGTGACAGCGCCCCTTCTCCTCGACCGTTTCTGGCGAAATTTGCGAGCATCAATTAGCGTTAACGCAGCAGTTAACCGCTCCTGCGACCGTGCATTCTTACACGCCTGCGTCTCCTCCTCCTTTCCCCTCTGTCGCCCCACTTCGACACGCCCCCAGGCTGCCCAATTTCTCGCCACACCATCCTCGGTCCGACGAGCTTCCTCCTCCAATTCCGGCCGAGCCTCGCCACCTCCTACCTCCCCGAGCACACGGGAACACTCACCACTCCCAGACGCTCCTCCCAGTACCCTCCGTTCAACCGCGGGCGCCCCAGAAAGCCGTCTTCGACAAAGCTCTGAGCGCCGCCGCGTCTGCAACTTCTCCGGCGAAGTCCCCTGGTAAATACTGACCGCCCCACGCCGTCTCATTCACGCTCCCACACTCGCCTCACTCTCCTGCACCTAACCATACCCTCTGTTTGACTTCTTGTGATCGATAGCGTCGCCTTCGACCGCGAACAGAACCACCCGTCGCTAGACCCTACTCCGGTGAGGAATTCCTCCTGTCCTCGTGCGCCCCTTGCCCAAACGACTTCACGTTGAGGTTCCCTAGGCCTCTGCGATCACGGTGAGCTTAATCCCCTCCCTTCTAGCTTCCTGTATCGCCGGCACCGCCACCACCTGACCGTCGCCGCCGTCTGCCGCCGTGCAACGCCGCCAGCTTTTGGTCAAACACGCGCGAGCCGTTAGATCTCAATCCTGTGGCGTAGACAGAACGACTTAAGTGAACAGGTATGGATGCATATGAGCTGTGCGATCTATCTAGAACCAACACACCGCAGAGCCGATCCGACCGAACCGGTACCAGCGAATAGCGTTGCGACGCGTGGCCAGGTTTTTGATTTAAAAACAGATTGAAAACAGATTTGAATTGCAAATTGAAACTCTTGTAACTTTTGATCCACACGTCCAAAATTTACAAATTTGATATCATTGGAATCAGTGGAACAAACCCTAGCCAACATGCCATTGGTTTAGTAAATAGTAGCTGTTAGATTGTTTGTGTTTGCAGAAACATTTGTATGCTTGTTCAGATTAGAAAAATTGTTCAAAAATGTTTTTGAGGTTGAAATCTTTGCAAATTGGTTTGTGGTGAACTTACTGACCCTAGGAACCAACCCATGGAGTTAAAAATGAATTTGATGAAATTTAGGTTGGATTAATTAGTTTAGCCCATTTCTAGCCTTTTAAAAATAATGGTTTTGTTATGAAAATGATTTTGGAGTAAAAACTTTGGGAAAATGTTTTGGACCAAACCTACTGACCATAAACACCAAGTTTTGAGAAACAACAACTTATTTAGTGAACAACTTAAGGATGTTGCTTTGACAAAAATATTTTCCACCACATAAAATGTTGAATGGATTTAAAAAAATGGTTTATGGATAAAACCCTTTTGCAAATGACTTTGCCACTTTGGAAAATGACCACTTTGAACCTTACAAGGTTTAGACGCCTAGTGGAGACCACCTTTGCAAATAGAACCATCTCTTGCATGCTTACATGCATAACTTAGATCCCATTGTTTTATGTGTGTGAATTGTTTGATTGATTATTGGTTTGGAATGCTAGTTGATATTGTGTTTGCTTGATTGATTTGTAGTGAAGTTAGAAAAGTGTGAGACTAACAAGATCAAGGAGTGAACCAACATTCCCTACCAAAAGAAAGGCAAGTTACACTATCATCTAAAGTCCTACTATTTTCATTATACTTAGTGGATTTTGAAACATGCATGAAAAGAATTTCTATACTTATGCTATGCTAAATCCTAATAGGATACCCTATACATTACTTAGTGAAAACAATGTAGTTGTTACATGCTTAGCCATGCTATATTTTGAAAAGAGATACATGTTGAGATTTTATGAAGTTGAGAAAAGGACTTGTGATTTTATATAATAAAACAAGGACTCAATGAACCACCTAGGTGGCCAAGGATACTTTAAGTTTTTGGAGAAGGTGGCAACAAAAGGAACCATGTCTATGGCAATCTCTTTATGTTGTGCTCCAAAGGAAAACCACCCAGGAAACTTAGAGATTGAACATGTTTCTCCAATTGTGGCTTTCGTGTGCAACCACATGCTATTTATGGCTCTGGCTTAGTCAACTACATTGGGAAGACCCATGCATTGTCTTCAGTTTACTGGACATGGGGACCTGGAATCCTATATGGGTGCTGAAGACAAGCTAGCAATGGTGTATGGGAGGACCCTCTGGAAAGACTTCGTCACATTCTCAATCTGCCGGTACTCCATCTTGGTGAGCACTAATCCAGTGGCCACTGGTGGCAACAAGATGGGATTGTGACATGTGGGTAAAGTGTGCAACTTCTGCAGAAGATAATAAAATCTAAGTACTTAGCCGTGTCCCCGGTTATGGACAATACTGAGCAACTAAAGTTTGAAGCTATGGGAAATCTCGACATTCCAATTTCTAAAACAAAAACTTGATGCACTTGGGGGTACCAAGGAGCTCAAGAGATTTGATAAAACTTGATGCACTTGGGGGTACCAAGGAGCTCAAGACATTTGATAAAACTTGATGCACTTGGGGTTACCAAGGAGCTCAAGAGATTTTGTTGAAAACTTGATACACTTGGGGTTACCAAGGTGTGCAAGGAGATTTTGTTAACAACTTAAACACTTGGTCTTTGCCAAGGGATTTTCAAAGATTTGATCAAAGATAAAAACCATTTGAAAGATAGGATAAATTATTGCATTATGCAAATGAGCCTTAAACCCTACTTAGCCAAATACGCATGTAATGATAGGATCCACATATATTCTACATAGTAGTGAAACTTGCCAATACAATTCAAATGTATTGACCCTTGTGGCTGTAACTTGTAATGTTGCAGGTTTGATTGATTTTAGTGAAGATTGATTGATTAGGATTACAAAGTCTACAACCAACATGTCTGCCTGTGGCACTTTGAAGATGAGGGACTCCATGCTTATAGTTATTCCGCTGCAATGTAATGTAATAGCCAAATGAGCTATGTAAAGATGTAATAAAATTATGTTATTCCTGGTTATAAAGTTATATTATGACCTTTGTTTCTTGATATTACATCTAAACTGTGGATGCTAGCTATTGATCCAGGGACTAGCATTGTAAACATAGGGGATTCCACCTTATATTGTTTAAAGGTTGGGACACTCCCTCTACATTCTAGATCCGAATCTTTGTTTCTGGTTGCGGCGGCAGAGCGGAACTCTTTCTGGAAAACTATCGAACACCCCTAGGTTTTTAGGTAGAATGGCAACTTATAGGCGTAGAGGGAGGCCGAGGAGGTGCCTGGGGAGGCTGCACCCCTCCAGGCGTGGCCAGTGGTGGGCCCGCGCCTAGGGTGGGTCTGGGCCCCCAGGCCTCCCCTCCGTCTCTTCTTCTGGCTTCGTGGATCTTCTGGTGAAATATAATTTTTGGCATATTTTCCGGGATTTTTCCTGATAGTTCATTTTCTGCACAAAAACAAGACACCAAGGTAATTCTTATAAAAACAGCGCCATTCCGTGTTAGTTGTATCCAAATCACACAAGTTTAGAGAAGAAACAATAGCAAAGTGTTCGAGAAAGTAGATACATTTTGGACGTATCAACTCCCCCAAGCTTAGCTTATTGCTTGTCCACAAGCAATTTAGTTGAAAACTAAGTGCGATAAAAGAACTTTCACGAACACTTTGCTTCATATGATGTATATATTCTAAGCACAAGAGTAGATGCTTAGAAAATTCATAATAAGAAGTATGCAACTAAGTCTACTCAATAGTCATTGCAAGCTATGAAGAGAAAACTAACTCAATAATAAGTAGCATGAAACATAAACATAAGCAACATTGCAATGCTCATAATAAGGTACGATAGATTGGTATCTCGCTTGCCTTTGTTTGAAGAGCACAATATAAATGACAAGGCACCTCTGAAGTTCACATGAAGACTAGATATAAAGATATCAGAGATACAAGCATCAAAGTCATGACATAGTTAACCATGTTTTGGAACAAACACAAGAATGATAACTATGCTCTCAAGAAGGTGCTCATAGAATAAGTGGTGACTCAACAAGGTTGTGAAAATGGTTTTGTGAAGGTTTGAAAGGCTTCCCAATGCTGAAAGGAAGGTACTCATTAGCTTTGAGCTCTCATTGCCCCTATCATAAGCATCTTCATGTGGTTAAGGTGAAAGTGAGGTCCACTCTGAATCATATGCTTGACAGACCATAGACTGGAAATCCCAAGTCCCTTGAGTACGAGGGTCGCTCCGCATGCTACTCAACTTTGGTCACCTGAAAGTTCTTGTCATTGTAAATACATGCATATCATTGAGAACCACCAACGGGGTACCCCTTGCACATGGTACAAGAGCTTTCCCATAACCAAAATGACAAGGCAAGCAGACAATGAGCATCTCAGCAATCTTTTTATTTACCATATGCATAGCTTTTTATTGAGGACACTTCATAGATGCTCATTATGGTGATGCTGCAAGTTTCCAACATGATTAAGCATGACTTAGGCTAGTGACCCAGGCGTTTCTCTAACACAATGTATAAACTCCATGAACTCACAACCTCCCCTTTTATTTCACATCGTTGACAACCGTAAACAAAAGAGCAAGGAATCAACTGGATGAGATATCCAACAGGTGTTGAAAGCGTTCCCCGTGACAGCACGGTTCTGCTGACTCCCAGTATATAATTAGCAAGCATATAACTTTCATGGACTAGTCACAATAGTTTAGAATTATTAAGCGCATGGAATAAAGTGTCCCATCAAGTTTGTGAGAGCTTTACTAACTAACTTTCTCAATACAGACAAACATTTTATTTTGGAAGAAAACACGACATATGGGATATGCACTAAAATAGCAAATGATGCTAATAGGTAGGTATGGTGGACACAGCTGACAATATTGGTTTTAGGGAGTTGGAAGCACAGGTAGAGCACATACTCAGTGCAAGTGAAGGCTAGCAATAGAGAGAGAGCAACAAACGAGAGAGCAATGGCTGTCAAAATCATGCTTGCAACAAAACAGGACTAACTATGGCATGAAAGTGATACAAGAACTCTGAGTCAAAATAAATCAACGAGGCTTACTGACTATTGATTAGTCATAGGCATGCATGAGCATGTGCCAAGTCGATTCACATGAACAGTCAGAGAAGGATACCACAATGTCATACCAAAGTATGAATAAAACAATGCAAGCAAACATTCATATGACATGCTACAAACTATTAGCGAGGTGGAGGTAATCATAGACAAGCAAGAACTACTAAGCATCCATAATGACATACACCTTACACAAACAGGCTAAGCATGCTCACAATGATGAGTATATCTACAAAAATGAAACAAATAGAGTTCGTTACCAGCCTCTTACCACACCTCGAGTTGTATTAATCTTCATTATTGCCCTTCACTTGTGTGACTTGAATAATTAACATGAAACCAAAATCCACTGAGGACGGCTGGACCCTGCAAAGAACTCACAAAACCAAAGAAGAACAACAAATATTTTTGGTGTTTTCGATTTTTTAGAAACAAGCAAACAAAGAAAAACCAAACAAAGCAAAATGTTTTTGGATTTTCTTTTAAGGCAAACCAAAGCAAAGAAACAAAGAAACAAACCAAGAGAAACAACGAAAATATTTTTGGTATTTTTGGGTTTTTAGAAAGAAGCAACAAAAACCAAAAAGAAAGCGAAAACAATGGATATACAAAGAACCGACCGAACATGATATATAGATGAGCGTGACGTCGGTATACCTCCCCCCAAGATTAGGCTTTTGGCCTAAGTGGGGCTCAATCCCATGGTTCCCAAGTAGATGCACCTTCGTAGTATGTCTAGGAAGTTCCCTCGTCCTGGTATGAGCTCGAGGCCTCCCCTGTGTAATACGCAGGGGGATTGTATGATGGTGCTTCCTCCTGATAGTGCCCATGGAAGTTAAGAGAATGCAGGTTGTTGTCCATCTCCACCTTCGAGCGTGACCAAGGTTCTTGAGAAATACTGAACAAAGTGGTTTGGGGTAGAGGGATCTCTCTCTCTCTCTCTTCCCTGTTAGTAAACAACATTCTATAAACCAAGTTCTCAAGAGTAGAGCTAGTGGTGACAAAGTGGTGCGTCTTCATGGCAGCAAGATCAAGCCTCTCTATGGGGAACTAAAAATCTGAAAAGTGAGGCTCTAAACCATGGAAAGCTAGCAACCTAGAAGCAATGAGACCTCCAAAAAGTCCACTCTTCTCACGGTTGGTGGTGAGACGGTGAGCTATCAGAGCACCCAAACTATAAGATCTATTCCTATTCAGAGCAGCTGTAATAAAAGCGATCAAAAGAAGACAACTTTCTAGCAAGAACACACTTGGTAATAAAATAGGTAAAGTATCTAATAGCTAGGAGCTGAATGTTCTGAATTTTACCACTTTCCTTTGAGAAGTCGAAACCTTGAAAAATCTCAGCATATAAATCCATAAGTGACTTGGGCCTCTCCTTGATCTTCTCGCAAGATCCCCACTGAGGTACTCTAATTGCTGCATAGAAATCAGCAAAAGGCAGGTCGATAGGTATATTATATATTTTCTAATGGACCATGGGATTAGAAGTAGACCAAGTGAACCGGAAGTCCTGCACAAAGGCCATGGTTAGCTTAACATATTGGAATGGTTCACCTTCAAACAAGTGTTCCAACCCTACATTTGTAACCATAGTTTGGAAATCTTGGAGGATCCCCGCAGCTCTCATAAATTCATTGCATGGATATATGGAAGGAAAAACTGCCTCCTCGCGATGAACCTTCATTGGCTCATGCACCATCCTGTCATATTAGTTTAGTGGATAAGCACTCATCTTCCTTGCTGAAATTTGTAGACAACCATCAAACCAAGTGATTTCTAAGTTGATAAATGATGAGCAACTACTATATGAACTTGCTAGAGGACTACCATGCATCAAAACAAAGTTTCTAAGCAAAGAACAAGCATGCAAGCACAAACAACCTGACACCTATAGCAGCAAAATACTCAAGATACAATCTACCAATCACAAATCTAATTGGACAAGTGGAGGAGGCACATACCAAGGAGCAATCCCTCCAAAAATCAGCTGCCGCGACCACCCCTGAGTTCGCCGTCGTCGACTTCGTCATTCGCCTGCCTTGCCGACCCTCGCCCGAACCCCGGTGAGTCCCGAACGACCCCCACTGGCCGCGCTAGGTTTCTGTCTCGCCGGTGTTGCCCAACGTCGACGATGACTCTCAGCCGTTGGATTAGAACCAGATCGAACGCACCACGTTGCCCCGTACCGCTTCGCACCCCCTGTCTCACTAACACATGGGGACAACCACTTAAACAACCCGTGGAAGCGCTGCGCTTAGCAGGCCAGCCCAATATCGTTTCTCGCGTAGCCCAGTTATTTGAATTAAACCTTTTCCATTTTATTTCAAACACACTTCTGTACCCAGTTTCAAAAATCAACCCAGATCGATTCAGTGCACCAAATTGAATCAAACCAATTTTGTTAGAAATGTCTGGGAATGCTGAATCCAAGTCTGTTGGATTCAAGTCATTTGGATCTATAGATCATCTGTAGGGTCCCAATCTTTAATAAGATAGAGCCCCCTGTGTTTTACAATGCTAGTCCCTGGATCAATAGCTAGCATCCACAGTTCAGATGTAATATCAAGAAACAAAGGTCATAATACAACTTTATAACCAGGAATAACATAATTTTTATTACATCAATACATAGCTCATTTGGCTATTACATTACATTGCAGCGGAATAACTATAGTCATGGGTCCTTCATCTTCAAAGTGCCACAGGCAGATGTTGGTTGTAGACTTTGTAATCCTAATCAATCAATCTTCACTAAAAACAATCAACCTGCAACATTATAAGTTACAGCCACAAGGGTCAATACATTTGAATTGTATTGGCAAGTTTCACTACTATGTATAATATAGGTGGATCCTATCACTATCACTACATGCAAGTTTGGCTAAGTAGAGTTTTAGGCTTATTTGCAGAAAGCAATATAGTTTTATCCTATCTTTTCAAAATGGTTTTGGTCCTTTGTCAAATCTCTTTTTCCAAGTTCCTTGAACTCTTGGTAGAAACTCAAGTGTTCAAGTCCTTGTCAAAAACTCTTATGCTCCTTGGTAGACACTCAAGGGCATCAAGTTTTATAAAATCTCTTTGAATTCCTTGGTAGACACTCAAGGGCATCAAGTTTTGTAAAATCTCTTTGAATTCCTTGGTAGACACTCAAGGGCATCAAGTTTTGTAAAATCTCTTTGAATTCCTTGGTAGACACTCAAGGGCATCAAGTTTTGTAAAATCTCTTTGAATTCCTTGGTAGACACTCAAGGGCATCAAGTTTTTATTTTAGAAGTTGGAATGTCGAGATCTCCCATAGTTCAAACTTTAGTTGCTCAGTATTGTCCATAACCGGGGACACGGCTAAGTACTTAGATTTTATTATCTTCTGCAAAAGTTGTACACTTTACCCACATTTCCCACTCTCATCTTGTTGCCACCAGTGGCCGCTGGATTAGTACTCACCAAGATGGAATACTGGCAGATTGAGAGTGTGACGAAGTCTTTCCAAAAGGTCCTCCCATACACCATTGCTAGCTTGTCTTTAGCCCCCATGAAGCATTCCAGATCCCCATGTCCAGTAACTAAAGACAATGTATGGGTCTTCCTAATGTAATTGACTAAGCCAGAGCCATAATAGCATGTGGTTTCACACGAAAGCCACAATTGGAGAAACATGTTCAATCTCTAAGTTTCCTAGGTGGGTTTTCTTTTGGGGCACAACACAAAAGATTACCATAGTCATGGTTCCTTTTGTTGCCACCTTCTCCAAAACTTAAAGTATCCTCCACCTAGGTGGTTCATTGAGTCCTTGTTTTATTATATAAAACACAAGTCCTTTTCTCAACTTTGTAAAAAAATCTCAACATGTATCTCTTTTCAAAATATAGCATGGCTAAGCATGTACAACTGCAAGGTTTTCACTAAGTAATGTAGGGGAATCCTATTAGGATTTAGCATAGCATAAGTATAAAAAAATGTTTTCATGCATGTTTTCAAAATCCACTAAGTATAATGAAAATAGTAGGACTTTGGATGATAGTGCAACTTGCCTTTTTGGTAGGGAATGATGGTTCACTCCTTGATCTTGCTAGTCTCACACTTCTCTAACTTCACTACAAGTCAATCAAGCAAACACCAAATCAACTAACATTCCATACCAAGAATCACTCAACAAATTCACACACACAAGACAATGGAATCTAAGTCATGCATAAGCATGCAAAGGTTGGTCCTATTGCAAGGATGATCTCCACTATGTTTCTAAACTTTGTAAGTTCCAAGTTGGTCATTTACCAAAATGGCAAAGTCATAAGCAAATGGGTTTTACTACAAAAACCTTTTTCAAAACAAAGTATCATTTTATGTGGTGTAAAAATATTTTTACTAAGGCATTAGCCTATAGGGTTCACCAAATGAGTTGCTATTGCAAAACTTGGTGTTTTGGGTCAGTAGGTTTGGTTTAAAACATTTTCTCCAAAGTTTTTACTCAAAATCATTTTCATAAACAAATCAATAGTTTTTAGTTAGCTAGAAATGAATTAAACCAATTAATCCATTCTAATCTTTTCCAAATTCATTTTCAAAACCATGGGTTGGTTCCTAGGGTCAGTAAGGTCACAACAAACCATTTGGCAAAGGTTTTAACCCTAAAAACAATTTTGAATCATTTTTCTAACCTAAACAAGCAATCAAATGTTTCTGCAAAAACAAGCAAACTAACAGATACTATTTGCTAAACTAAGGGCAGGGTTAGCTAGGGCTTGTTCTCCTGAATCCAACGACATAAAATTTGTAATTTTTGGACGTGTGGATTCAAAGTTACAAGGGTTTGAAAATGGCATCAAAATCTGTTTTCAAATTCTGTTTTAAAACAGATCTGGCCACGCGTCATAATCTTATTCGCCCGTACCGGTTCGGTGCGGATCAGCGTTGCGGTGCGTTGGATCTAAGTTAAATCGTGCGGTCTAGAAAGCGTACCCCTTCGCGTTAAGTGAGCTAATCGTGAGCGCCAGATCTAGATCGAACGGTGCTGACTAGTTTGACCTAAAGTGGGCGGCGCTGCGGTGGCTAGCGGCGGCGGAGCGGTCGGTCGACGACGGTGCCGGTGCTACAGGGGGTGAGGGAGAAAGAGGAGTTGCTGACCGGGCTCAGGGGGTCACGGCGATGCTCGAGGAGGTGTTGGTCAGGCGAGGGGCGCTCTGGTGCGGCTGCGATTGCTCGCCGGAGTGGAGGACGGCGTCGGGTGCGTCAGGTGGTCGTCGTGGACGGCGCTGTGGATCACCCCAAGGCAAAACAACGTTGCGGTTAGATGCAGAAGGATGTGGCGAGTGTGGGAGTGTGATCGAGGAGGCGCGGGGCGGTCAGAAACTACCTGGGGTCGTCGTCGGAGAAGAACCAGACGGCGGCGATGCTGGAGGTTGTCGAAGGCGAGGATAGGGGGCGCCCGCGGTTGAACGGAAGGCACGGACAGAAGCTCCAGGGGCTGGGGAGTGTGTGTGCTTGGTCAATGAGGCAAGGGGAGGTCTGGTTTCGCCGGAATCGTCACCGGAACATCGTCGGACAGTGGGCGGTGTGCGGCGCAATTCGTCCAGCCTGGGGGCAGAGAGAGGGAGTGGTCTGGGGGAAATGGAGGAGAAGGCGCTGGCGTTTAAATGGGCATTGTCACGGCGAGGTTTAATGGAGAGATTAACGCGAATTGATGGAGCTATCAACGGGCAGAAACGGCCGCGCGGTGAGGGGGAGAAGGAGTCGCGGGGAGGAAGAAGAACAGGAGGAGTGGGGTCTACTTGTCAGTGGGAAAAGAAAGGAGGGAGAGGTCCACCTATCAGTCTCCTCGCGGGTAAGTTCCTGAGTGAGGAAAAACGGTTCGGAGGAATAAGAGGAGGTGGGCTAGGTGGGCTGTTGGGCCATTTGTTGGGCTGGGTCTGTTTTCCTATTTTTTTTCTTTCTGTTGGCTTTTTCTTTTTCCTTTTCTATTTCCATTTTTCTGTTTTGAATTTCAATCAATAATTCAAACAATCGAACCAATTCAAACAAATCAAACAATCACTCAACTTTGTACTTTGAATTTGGTTCTGTTTACCAACATAATCCAAATCTCAAAATAAATTAATATTTTTATTCATTTTAGGATCCATTCAATAATTAAATAAAATGGATCTTTAGTTATTTAATAAAATAGGGTTTGATTTAATTAATAAAATTTCCATTTGAAAACCAAATATTTTCAAAACCAAATCAGTAGGTTTTATTTGAAAATAAGGAATTCTTGGAAAACTTATTTTAAAAGAATAAATAAGTTTTTTGATGTTTATTTAAAATGGGAAAAAGCCTTTACTTAAATAAAATTGGATATTTAAATCCTTATTATTTTATTTAAATAAACCTTTACTCATTTTATCCAAACAAAATATTTTATTATAAAAGCTTGGCCAAAATTAATTTGGCTCTTTAAAATATAAACTTTATTTTTCTTTATTAAATGTTTATTTTTTTAATCCCTTTAGGATTATTTGGTCACCAAATGGTATGGGTTTTTGGTAAGGGCTTTAATGGCTTTGGAAATTCAATTTCCTTATCTTTTTATATTCCTAAGATTTTATTTATGGTTCCAATTGAGTGAAACTAACTTCTATGGTCTTTCTTGATCCTTTGTGAATATTTGTTGATCAAATTTGGTATGTATCAAATCCATGGATTTGAAGATAACTTTGGAAAATGATTTCCTTTCATTAGGGTTTAGGGATTTGGATTTATTTTCCAAATGTTTAAATTTCCAGATACATTCATTGGGGAATGCATATCACTTGACTTGGATTTGTTGAATTCAAACTTTAACCAAAGTTTTTTCAAGATGGGATTTTAAGTTTCCTTTTAGAAACAAAAGTTTCTTTTCACCCTGATTTTCAACAAAAAATTATTTTGTTTATTTATTTTTCACATTACAAGATTTGGAAAATCTTGGGATGTGACAGGCTACCACCCTTAAAATAAATCTCGTCCTCGAGATTTGGGAAGGTTAGGGTTACAAGCAGGTTCAAAGCAACTAGGGTACTACCACCCTTAAAAATTTCAAACAAAAGTTACACATTGTCCTTCCTGGGATCCTGGGGTAACTTCTCTGGGTAACATTTGCATTGAGTCATTTGTTTCCATGCTTGACTCATGGGCCAAGGTTGAGTTTCTCCATAGGCTTGCTCAACTTGTTCTTCATCTTTTCTGGACAATTGCTTGCATAGTGTCCTGGATTCTTGCAGTTGAAACAGTGGATATCTTGGAGTTCTTTACGTTGCTCTTGTGGACAAGTTGCTACATAATGGCCTGGTTCTTTGCAGTTGTTGCACACTACTTGGCCAATCTCTTTATTCTTCGGTTTCTCTGGGCATCCACTGGGGTAGTGTCCCATTTCCTTACATTTTCGACATTGCACAAGGCTCATGTCTTGCTTTGGTTTCTTGAACTTCTTTGACCCTTTGAATTGGGTTATCTTGTTTAGAGGTATAAGTGGTCCTTTTCCTTTGCCATCAACATTCTTGGCATACTTGGATCCTTCTTGTTCCCTTTGTTCAACAATGGCATAGATGGGGCATTGGATAGGGACATGGTCGTTTCCTTCACAAAGGTAACAAGTAGCTTGAGAGGTAGGACATTGGTCAATTAGGTGTTCCTCTTCACAATTGGGGCATTGATCTTCATGCTCTTTGGATGTGTGATCCTTGTCTCCACAAATAATGCAAGCTGGTGCTCCATCTAGAATAACATTCCTGTCATCCTTGTTGTCATACACTCTTTTGGGATAGTTTTCTTCCATGATAATCATTTGATTAGTCACCTTAAGCATCAGTTGGGATTGTTCTTCCAAAAACTTTTGCAAGGTAGGGTCTTTATCACTATTGTTGGTTATGAACTGAGCTGTTAGTTGGTTCAACTGGTGTTGGGTTGCTATGAGCTCTTTCATGCTGTCCTCTTGGTTGGTGTTGATGTCGTCAACCTTGATGTTGGAGTCCTTTGGAGTAGTCATCTGTTTGGGGTTGGATTGGGATTAGAATAGGCAAGATAATTCTAAGGAGTCAATTCTAGTCACACATCACAATTCACACAAGCAATGTGCAAGCAATCACAATCAAACACTCCATTCAAACAACAAAGTTTCAACCATATACTTAGGCAACCAAAAAAATATTTTTGTTATACCACCTAAGTTGGTGTGTTTGACTTAAACTAAATATGGTGGTCCATCTATATGGTTCACTTGTGATCTTTCCATCCTTCTTGGTTGATTCTTCTTGAATGAGTTTTTTGTCTTCTTGAGAAAATTCTTGTGTCTTGGTCACAAAACTTCAAAGGTGGTCATGGTTCCTTCTAAGTTGTTCTTCCTTAGTCTTCAAGTCTTGAGTAACATTTCCTTGTCTCACTTGTAGTCCTTTAGTGGTATCCAAGATTGAAATCCTTGGTGAATATGCTGAAGATGTTGAAGTCATTAGAGTTGAAGAAGTTGAAGTCATTGGAGTTGAAAGTGTTGAAGAAGTCCTTTGCACATAGTGTAGTCTTTGGTCATGGGGTAGGCTTTTCCATTAGGTTTGAATATAGATGAGAAGTAGAGTTGAAACCAAAATGATTGAGGAAAGAATTTACAAGATTGTTTGTAAATAAATTTTGGAACAAAATACAACTCCTATTTTTCTAAGGGTTTTTGTCCAATCCTAGGGTTACAAATCCTACATGCAACACAATGCTCTGATACCATTCTGTAGGGTCCCAATCTTTAATAAGATAGAGCCCCCTGTGTTTTACAATGCTAGTCCCTGGATCAATAGCTAGCATCCACATTTCAGATGTAATATCAAGAAACAAAGGTCATAATACAACTTTATAACCAGGAATAACATAATTTTTATTACATCAATACATAGCTCATTTGGCTATTACATTACATTGCAGCGGAATAACTATAGTCATGGGTCCTTCATCTTCAAAGTGCCACAGGCAGATGTTGGTTGTAGACTCTGTAATCCTAATCAATCAATCTTCACTAAAAACAATCAACCTGCAACATTATAAGTTACAGCCACAAGGGTCAATACATTTGAATTGTATTGGCAAGTTTCACTACTATGTATAATATAGGTGGATCTTATCACTATCACTACATGCAAGTTTGGCTAAGTAGAGTTTTAGGCTTATTTGCAGAAAGCAATATAGTTTTATCCTATCTTTTCAAAATGGTTTTGGTCCTTTGTCAAATCTCGTTTTCCAAGTTCCTTGAACTCTTGGTAGAAACTCAAGTGTTCAAGTCCTTGTCAAAAACTCTTGTGCTCCTTGGTAAAAACTCAAGTGCAACAAGTTTTATAAAATCTCTTTGAATTCCTTGGTAGACACTCAAGGGCATCAAGTTTTGTAAAATCTCTTTGAATTCCTTGGTAGACACTCAAGGGCATCAAGTTTTGTAAAATCTCTTTGAATTCCTTGGTAGACACTCAAGGGCATCAAGTTTTGTAAAATCTCTTTGAATTCCTTGGTAGACACTCAAGGGCATCAAGTTTTGTAAAATCTCTTTGAATTCCTTGGTAGACACTCAAGGGCATCAAGTTTTTATTTTAGAAGTTGGAATGTCGAGATCTCCCATAGTTCAAACTTTAGTTGCTCAGTATTATCCATAACCGGGGACACGACTAAGTACTTAGATTTTATTATCTTCTGCAGAAGTTGTACACTTTACCCACATGTCCCACTCTCATCTTGTTGCCACCAGTGGCCGCTGGATTAGTACTCACCAAGATGGAATACTGGCAGATTGAGAGTGTGACGAAGTCTTTCCAAAAGGTCCTCCCATACACCATTGCTAGCTTGTCTTTAGCCCCCATGAAGCATTCCAGATCCCCATGTCCAGTAACTAAAGACAATGTATGGGTCTTCCTAATGTAATTGACTAAGCCAGAGCCATAATAGCATGTGGTTTCACACGAAAGCCACAATTGGAGAAACATGTTCAATCTCTAAGTTTCCTAGGTGGGTTTTCTTTTGGGGCACAACACAAAAGATTACCATAGTCATGGTTCCTTTTGTTGCCACCTTCTCCAAAACTTAAAGTATCCTCCACCTAGGTGGTTCATTGAGTCCTTGTTTTATTATATAAAACACAAGTCCTTTTCTCAACTTTGTAAAAAAATCTCAACATGTATCTCTTTTCAAAATATAGCATGGCTAAGCATGTACAACTGCAAGGTTTTCACTAAGTAATGTAGGGGAATCCTATTAGGATTTAGCATAGCATAAGTATAAAAAAATGTTTTCATGCATGTTTTCAAAATCCACTAAGTATAATGAAAATAGTAGGACTTTGGATGATAGTGCAACTTGCCTTTTTGGTAGGGAATGATGGTTCACTCCTTGATCTTGCTAGTCTCACACTTCTCTAACTTCACTACAAGTCAATCAAGCAAACACCAAATCAACTAACATTCCATACCAAGAATCACTCAACAAATTCACACACACAAGACAATGGAATCTAAGTCATGCATAAGCATGCAAAGGTTGGTCCTATTGCAAGGATGGTCTCCACTAGGTTTCTAAACTTTGTAAGTTCCAAGTTGGTCATTTACCAAAATGGCAAAGTCATAAGCAAATGGGTTTTACTACAAAAACCTTTTTCAAAACAAAGTATCATTTTATGTGGTGTAAAAATATTTTTACTAAGGCATTAGCCTATAGGGTTCACCAAATGAGTTGCTATTGCAAAACTTGGTGTTTTGGGTCAGTAGGTTTGGTTTAAAACATTTTCTCCAAAGTTTTTACTCAAAATCATTTTCATAAACAAATCAATAGTTTTTAGTTAGCTAGAAATGAATTAAACCAATTAATCCATTCTAATCTTTTCCAAATTCATTTTCAAAACCATGGGTTGGTTCCTAGGGTCAGTAAGGTCACAACAAACCATTTGGCAAAGGTTTTAACCCTAAAAACAATTTTGAATCATTTTTCTAACCTAAACAAGCAATCAAATGTTTCTGCAAAAACAAGCAAACTAACAGATACTATTTGCTAAACTAAGGGCAGGGTTAGCTAGGGCTTGTTCTCCTGAATCCAACGACATAAAATTTGTAATTTTTGGACGTGTGGATTCAAAGTTACAAGGGTTTGAAAATGGCATCAAAATCTGTTTTCAAATTCTGTTTTAAAACAGATCTGGCCACGCGTCATAATCTTATTCGCCCGTACCGGTTCGGTGCGGATCAGCGTTGCGGTGCGTTGGATCTAAGTTAAATCGTGCGGTCTAGAAAGCGTACCCCTTCGCGTTAAGTGAGCTAATCGTGAGCGCCAGATCTAGATCGAACGGTGCTGACTAGTTTGACCTAAAGTGGGCGGCGCTGCGGTGGCTAGCGGCGGCGGAGCGGTCGGTCGACGACGGTGCCGGTGCTACAGGGGGTGAGGGAGAAAGAGGAGTTGCTCACCGGGCTCAGGGGGTCATGGCGATGCTCGAGGAGGTGTTGGTCGGGCGAGGGGCGCTCTGGTGCAGCTGCGATTGCTCGCCGGAGTGGAGGACGGCGTCGGGTGCGTCAGGTGGTCGTCGTGGACGGCGCTATGGATCACCCCAAGGCAAAACAACGTTGCGGTTAGATGCTGAAGGATGTGGCGAGTGTGGGAGTGTGATCGAGGAGGCGCGGGGCGGTCAGAAACTACCTGGGGACGTCGTCGGAGAAGAACCAGACGGCGGCGATGCTGGAGGTTGTCGAAGGCGAGGATAGGGGGCGCCCGCGGTTGAACGGAAGGCACGGACAGAAGCTCCAGGGGCTGGGGAGTGCGTGTGTGCTTGGTCAATGAGGCAAGGGGAGGTATGGTTTCGCCGGAATCGTCACCGGAACATCGTCGGACAGTGGGCGGTGTGCGGCGCAATTCGTCCAGCCTGGGGGCAGAGAGAGGGAGTGGTCTGGGGGAAATGGAGGAGAAGGCGCTGGCGTTTAAATGGGCGTTGTCACGACGAGGTTTAATGGAGAGATTAACGCAAATTGATGGAGCTATCAACAGGCAGAAACGGCCACGCGGTGAGGGGGAGAAGGAGTCGCGGGGAGGAAGAAGAACAGGAGGAGTGGGGTCTACTTGTCAGTGGGAAAAGAAAGGAGGGAGAGGTCCACCTGTCAGTCTCCTGCGGGTAAGTTCCTGAGTGAGGAAAAACGGTTCGGAGGAATAAGAGGAGGTGGGCTAGGTGGGCTGTTGGGCCATTTGTTGGGCTGGGTCTGTTTTCCTATTTTTTTCTTTCTGTTGGCTTTTTCTTTTTTCCTTTTCTATTTCCATTTTTCTGTTTTGAATTTCAATCAATAATTCAAACAATCAAACCAATTCAAACAAATCAAACAATCACTCAACTTTGTACTTTGAATTTGGTTCTGTTTACCAACATAATCCAAATCTCAAAATAAATTAATATTTTTATTCATTTTAGGATCCATTCAATAATTAAATAAAATGGATCTTTAGTTATTTAATAAAATAGGGTTTGATTTAATTAATAAAATTTCCATTTGAAAACCAAATATTTTCAAAACCAAATCAGTAGGTTTATTTGAAAATAAGGAATTCTTGGAAAACTTATTCTAAAAGAATAAATAAGTTTTTTGATGTTTATTTAAAATGGGAAAAAGCCTTTACTTAAATAAAATTGGATATTTAAATCCTTATTATTTTATTTAAATAAACCTTTACTCATTTTATCCAAACAAAATATTTTATTATAAAAGCTTGGCCAAAATTAATTTGGCTCTTTAAAATATAAACTTTATTTTTCTTTATTAAATGTTTATTTTTTTAATCCCTTTAGGATTATTTGGTCACCAAATGGTATGGGTTTTTGGTAAGGGCTTTAATGGCTTTGGAAATTCAATTTCCTTATCTTTTTATATTCCTAAGATTTTATTTATGGTTCCAATTGAGTGAAACCAACTTCTATGGTCTTTCTTGATCCTTTGAGAATATTTGTTGATCAAATTTGGTATGGATCAAATCCATGGATTTGAAGATAACTTTGGAAAATGATTTCCTTCCATTAGGGTTTAGGGATTTGGATTTATTTTCCAAATGTTTAAATTTCCAGATACATTCATTGGGGAATGCATATCACTTGACTTGGATTTGTTGAATTCAAACTTTAACCAAAGTTTGTTCAAGATGGGATTTTAAGTTTCCTGTTAGAAACAAAAGTTTCTTTTCACCCTGATTTTCAACAAAAATTTATTTTGTTTATTTATTTTTCACATTACAAGATTTGGAAAATCTTGGGATGTGACATCATCCATAGTAAAAATAACAAGGCAGAAGCTTTTCTGCATTCAAACATTTTTCAAATTTAAACCATAATAGCTTTTGAGTTGATTCCAAATCTCAAAAATCAGATTTAACCATACCTTTCAGAATATATAAAAATATATAGGTTTACTTACAGAAATCATGTTCAAGTAATAAAAGAATGCCCCATAGGCATTTCTAGTCACTTTATGTAATTAAAATAAAATGGTAAGACCTTATTAAATTGTGACACCACTTTAAATCATATTCCCATGGACTAAAATATGTGGTGATGACATGTGTTAACATGATCCCATGTTTGGTTTGGAGAATATTAAATCTTAAGTAGTTTTTCAATGAGTAGAAATTACTTTTCTAAAAATAAAAGGAATTAAACCAAGCTTTAATCTTGTAATGTTAGTGATGATGATAGATCATCTATAGGACCCTTTTGTGTGATTATTGCAAGTAGTTAAGTATTGGTTGGTGATTGTGTACATCGTATTTATTTATAGACGCTAGTACCGACCAAGGATACGAGGAAGAAGGAGGATACTACGAAGAAGAAGCCGAGGAAGACTTCAACCACTGCTCTGCACAAGGCAAGCTAACACTTGCAATTTAGAAATCTTATATTGACACTGATGCAAGCCTAATACTACTAGTGAATGTGCAAGCTAACACTTGCAAGATACTCTACTGATGCAACAAACCACTACTTGTTACTATGCCTACTATATGCCTTAAGCATATGTGATCATATCCACTTGATAAACCAATCCTAGTTTTACTTACAAGATTTATTACTTTATTTCTTTATCAAAGCTCTTACTTAGAGTTTACTGGAATAAATGGTAGATACTAGAAGGATACTTGAAGGTTGCATAAAGAGCATAAAATGTGGCCTAAGCTAGATAATCTTGATGTCATCCTAAGGCATGAGATTGAACTTAGTTGAAACCCCACTAATGTACCACTCCTCATTAGTACTCACCCCCACTTGTAGATGCTAGTGCTAAGCATAAAACTTGACCAACTTTAGATGGAAATACTTGGTGAATTTTTTTTTGAAAACCTTGGAATGATGGATCATTCTATTGAAATGTTTTGGACATGTGTTTCCGAACACTTGATGATTTTGGTGATGAAAATGATGAGGCATGAGCCTTAGCCCTTTATAAAACTGATGGTTGTCTGCATGCGATACCATTCCAATTTTATCGTACAACCACAATACCCGAAGATTGGGTAGGGCTTGACTAGAAACTTATATACCTTAGTATTAGTTCCCTCACGGCCAAGGTCTGAGCTGAGGCTACCTTGTGAAGATTGTCCACCTGTGCAGTACCCAAGATGACAGTTGGTCATGGTTGGGAGGCCAAACTCACAGGAGAGGTGCTTATACTAGGGCGTGTAATTGAAAGGTTAGGATTGATTATCCGCATACTGAGTATGGTGAATTCAGGATTTGTTCCTGACGGATGTATCGAATGTTGTGGTGAAAGTGTATAATCTCTGCAGAGTGTCAAACTACTCGAATGGCCGCGTCCGCGGTTATGGACAGTTGGAGTGGCCATACTGTTCCCCCGTCAGACTTTTCAAAATGACTTGTGAAATGAATTGAGACTTTGACTTGACCACAACAGGATTGTGACATGAGATACAAGTTCCCACTTAGGTGTTATAAAACTTCAACTAGCATTCGTTGCTTCTAAACTTAGTAGAGATAAATCTGGCTTTTGCAAAACAACCCTAGAGCCTAGTGTCCTATTACCAAAAACCCCTTTTACTTGTTAGTATTAGTTTGCGAGTACTTAAAGAGTACTCATGGCTTTGTCCCTGGCTATTCCTGTGGCCAGACTATGAAGAAGAGTACCTGGAGGATGGACCCCAGGAAGGTTACGACAACTAGGATCATCTCCCATCGTCAGCATTGCCTGTGATACGAAGATGGAGCTTCGCCCACGCTACCGTTATTATTACGTATTCCGCTGCTTGATGTTGTATTAAGAAATGGATCATGAGATCCCTATTTTTGTAAGAACTTATGTACGGTTTGTAATGGATGATGTACTGTGGTATCCAATTCTGTTATGTCTTGCAAAAATGGTAATCCTGGGATTGCGATGTATGGCATAACAGGCATATAGGATTAGAAATCCGGGTGTTTGACAAGTTGGTATCAGAGCCATCCTGACCATAGGAGACCCTAGTTAGACTGGACGTTTGAATGAAAAACTTAGTTTCAAAACCAAAGAAAAACAAATATTTACAAAAACCTATCCTCACTCTTACCCCTTTGATTCTTTCATGAAAATTCATGTTCCTCAAAAACTCTTGCAAAATACATAAAATTTTGACACACTTAATCACTCTACTAACTTACTCATCCTATATTCTTATAGATGGACGTGAAGTACAACAAGTTTTATCAGTTAGGGAATGGAGGAGACCTTATCTTTGAGAGGTATTTGGACCAGCTTTCGGAACTTCTAGAGCGTCCGCACCCCGAGTTCTTCGGAGCTCAGCTCAATGATCAAGGAGGAGAAGATCTGCAGTGGCTAATTGTTGCAAGTCTCCGAGGAAAGATTGAACCTCCCACTGCGGAAGGAATTCAGTTTACCTTAAGAGAGAACAACTGGCTAGATGGACTTGCCAAGGCCATACAGGAAGCTCTTTCCCGTCTGTGTGGGAAGAGCATCAACCAGATCAAGGGTACTCGCTTTGAGTTTTGCCCAAGGCATGATGCTAATGGACAACCCCTGGAAGCCCCATACCACCCCGAACTGAAGACTCAATTGGACCGCCTTAGCTTTATGATGTACGATCGACAACAGGAGTTGGACAACTGCCGTGACTACTGCAACCACAAGTCTGCCATCATCAAGACGAAGGATCAGACCATCGCCATGCTAGCAAAGGATCGCAAGTCTCGCCGCCGTCAGCTCGACAAGAAGGAGCGCATCATTGCCCGTCTTCGCCATCGTATCTCATATTTGGAGGAGACCATCCACGAGAGAGACATGGAGTTGGAAGAAAGGGAGAATGCAAGAGAGGATCTTCGTGGAGACCCCTACTCCTATCTCAGCGATGACGATGATTTTCTGGAGGATCAGGCTATGGACTTCTTCACCGATGAGGATGATTTCTCCTTCATGGATGACGATGAAGATGACGAAGCCACCGATTCCGAGGAGTAGTAGCACTTGATCACTAGCGTAGTGAGTAGTATTCGGTCCCACTGTATCTTAGTTTCCAGAATGGTTCTTAAAACCATCTGTTTTTCTTTGTTGTGGTGTGTGTTGTACTGTGTGCTATGAATGAATGAATGAAAATCAAGTTGCTAGAAAATCTGAGTCAAACTTTAAAAACTTTTCAAAGACCCAAGACCTTAGAAATTTCCCTCTTTTCTCACGATCTATATCAATCTTCAGATGCCACGTGGAGGAAGTGGTTCATCCCCGGACCCGATGTTGCAGATTCTGCAAATGTTGACTTCTGACCACGAAGCTGAAAGAGCCGAACGTCAAGCCAACCTAGCCACCCTGCAACAGATAGCTTAGCTTGCCCACAACAACCAAGGCCACGGAAATCAGGACAACCATGGATCTAAGCTCAAGAATTTCCAAAATACCAACCCACCTGTTTTCACTAAGTCAGAAGAGCCCCTAGACGCCGATGATTGGTTGCAAACCATGGAAAATAACCTAGAAGTCGCCGGAGTGGAAGCCAACGAGAAAGTTATGTTCGCCACCCACTATCTAGCCGGAGATGCCAGGGCATGGTGGAACAATGTTCACGCAATGACCGGAGGCCAGATGATGACCTGGGAGGAATTCAAGGTCAAGTTTAGCAGAACCCATGTGCCACCGGGTTTGATCAAGAGGATGAGAGACGAGTTCAGAGAACTGAAGCAAGGAAGGATGACCGTAGTGGAATACCGTGACAATTTTTTGTCATTAGCTAGGTATGCCCCGGATGAGATCGACACCGAAGCCAAGAAGAAATAAAGATTCCTGAATGGTCTGCATGATGAGATGCAGACAGTGTTAGTCAATATCCCCTTTGCTGATATTGAAGCCCTTGTCGACTCGACCATCCAAATGGAAGGAAAGATCAACCAAGCCAATGAGAACCGCAAGCGTCGTATGATGCATCAGCCAGGAACCCATCAGACCCCAAAGTATCGCCCTAACCCATCTCCCGGATTTGCCCCAAGAACCAACAGACCCCCGACGAACCGTCCGACCTATCCCAACCGTGGAAACCCTATGACCGGAGGAAATCACCACAATCTCGGCAACTCTAGCAATTTCAACCATGCCCCACCCAAGTTCAACAACAACAATGTTACCGCCAACACCAACACTTCCCCGAGAACCGGAAGCAATTCTGTGCCTGTAGCAGCAAAGGACAAGTCGCAAGTTACTTGTTATGACTGTGGAAATAAAGGCCACTATTCCAACGAGTGCCCCAACAAGAAGAATGTCGCAGCACCCAATGCCAATGCCCCAGCTCAGCAACAGCGTCGTGTTCATCCAGGAAGAAGGTTTGCCCTAGGGAATTCGCTCAACCGCAATGGCCGTCTTTTTCTCATGCATGCTGAAGAAGCTCAGGAAGCGCCAGACGTCGTGCTGGGTATGTTTTCTGTTAATTAAGTACTTGCACGAGTGTTGTTTGATTCTGGTGCATCGCACTCATTTGTCACTAAAGAATTTGCATGCACTAGTAAAATTCAACCAACCAAACTGAAGCATGTTATGATTGTTCAAATTCCCGGATCAACCACCAAGGCTAGGCAAATTTGCAAAGCCGTCCCTATCCAAATCCATGGCATAGATTTTTATGCTAACCTGATAGTACTCGGAACTAAAGGTTTGGATGTAGTACTAGGAATGGATTGGATGTCCAAACATAAAGGATTAATTGACTGTGCCAAGAAAGCCATAACCATGACCAGTACAACCGGAATATCAGTCGAGCATATATCTGAAACCTTACCTCGCCAATTCAAGTGTAACAAGAGTATAGCCCAACCTACCATTGACCAAGTCCGGATAGTCTATGAATACCCCGATGTATTTCCAGATGTTTTGCCCGGTATGCCCCTAGATCGGAATATCGAGTTTATCATCGAACTAATCCCCGGAACTGGACCCATAGCCCAGAGACCATATAGTATGAACCCGTCTGAGCTAGCAGAACTGAAGAAGCAACTGGATGCCATGCTGGAAATTGGATTGATTCAACCAAGTGCGTCACCTTGGAGGTCACCTGTCTTGTTTGTGGACAAGAAGGATGGAGGTAACCGTTTGTGTACGGATTATCAGAAATTGAATGATGTCACCATCAAGAACAAATACCCCTTTCCCAAGATCGAAGACTTGTTTGATCAGTTGACCGGTGCCAAAGTGTTTTATAAGATTGATCTTAGGACTGGCTATCATCAACTCAAGATTCGTGCAGAGGATATTCCAAAGACTGCCTTTACCACCAGATATGGATTGTATGAGTATACAGTCATGTCTTTTGGATTAACCAATGCCCCCGCTTATTTCATGAATCTCATGAATAAGATTTTTATGGACTTCCTGGATAAGTTTGTCGTTGTTTTCATCGATGACATTCTAATTTATTCCAAATCGGAAGAAGAACATGAGCTACACCTAAGGACCATTCTTGGAACCCTTAGAGAGCATCAGTTGTATGCAAAGTTTAGCAAATGTGAATTATGGTTACAGGAGGTAGGATTCCTCGGTCACATTGTATCAGCCGGAGGAATTGCCGTTGACCCTGCCAAAGTGAAAGATGTAGAAGATTGGCAAGCCCCAACCACTCAAACCCAAGTTCATGCATTTCTCGGATTGGCGGGATATTACCGCAAATTCGTAGAAGGATTCTCGAGTATCGCCAGACCCATGACCCAATTGCTAAAGAAAGACAAGAAGTTTGAATGGACCGAGAAATGTGAAGCGAGTTTTCAAGAACTCAAGAGGAGATTGATTTCAGCCCCAATCTTGATCATGCCAGATATCACGAAGCCCTTCGATGTGTATTGTGATGCATCCAAGATCGGTCTCGGATGTGTGCTAATGCAAGAAGGCAAAGTTATATCTTATCTATCTCGACAACTGAAGCAACATGAGAAAAATTACCCAACCCATGACCTCGAACTCGCAGCCGTAGTTCTAGCCCTGAAGACATGGAGGCATTACCTGATGGGAAACCGTTGTGAGATCTATACGGATCACAAGAGTCTGAAGTATATATTCACTCAGAAGGAGATGAATATGAGACAGAGGAGATGGATTGAACTAATCAAGGTTTACGATCTGGACATTCACTATCACCCTGGTAAAGCCAATGTGGTAGCAGATGCCCTTAGCAGATTGCCGTGCCGCTTGAACTCCATGATTTTGAAGGAGCAACCAAGCCTGCACAAAGAGATGGAAGATTTTCGAATAGAATTAGTAAGTGAAGGATTTTTGGCTAGCATATAACTCCAGCCCACTTTGATCAGTCAGATTAAAGTGGCGCAGAAGGGAAATGCTAGTATCGACAGAATCAAGCGTCGTATCGGTACAGGCAAAGTACCCGGATTCACCGAAGACGAAGAAGGAGTTCTATGGTACAAAGGACGCCTTTGTGTACCAGCAGATTCTGAGTTGAAAGAAGTTATTCTGAAGGAGCCTCATGACACTCTTTATTCTATCCATCCCGGAGGAACTAAGATGTATCAAGATTTAAAAGAGAGGTTTTGGTGGCATAAGATGAAGAGAGAAATCGGAAGCTATATCGCCAAGTGTGATATATGTCAGCGAGTCAAGGCAGGACATCAAAGACCCGCTGGATTGTTGCAACCCTTGCAGATTCCGGAATGGAAATGGGATTCCGTTGGAATGGACTTTATCACTGGACTGCCTACCTCTAGTAGGGGAAATGACTCTATTTGGGTCATAGTGGACAGATTGTCCAAAGTTGCCCATTTCTTGCCCGTCAAGACCACCTATCAGAGTTCGAAGCTAGCGGAGTTGTACATCGCTAGAATAGTTTTTTTTGAGGGTAAAACAGTAGGGCAAAAAAACCCCACTGCAACTTTTATATATTATATAGAGTTACAAAAGAATATTTACAACCATTTTCCACCTCAAAAAAAGAGGGATAACATGCTAAACAACTATCTCATGTCTAAATTGGTTTCAATCCAAATCTTAAGGCCCTGATAATACTTCTTCTTAATTCTATAAAGGACCCATCTTAATTCCTGGGCTACAATAGCCTTCCAGGTCTCCTTCGATGCATGCTGATTGTTAAAAATTTCATTATTTCTGCAAATCCAGATGCTCCAAGTTCCAATAATCAGAATTTCCATTGCAAAAGGGACCTTGAGATCTTTTTTAATACTGTCTAAAACTGTAAAGATGCTTTGATCAGCCGAATTGACCTGTGAAATTTCAGCCCAGCAGGCTCTTGCAAAGGTGCATTCCCAAAACAAATGTAAACTGGTTTCTTCACTATTGCAGCCCTGGAAGACACAATCATAAGATGCCAGAGAAAAACATTTCCTTTTCAGAAGATTTCTTGTGTTGAGTCTATCAAGCAGTAAGAGCCAGAAGAAGAATTTGTGCTTTTGTTGACAAGAAGATTTCCATATCCAAGAGAAATGTGGCTGCACTAGTTGGTAACCAACTAAAGAACAATAAGCCTTTTTGACCGAAAAATTACTGCCCCAAATGTAAGACCAACAATCAGATTCCCCTTCCCTGCCAGAATTGAGAATTTGATCAAGACTTTGGAATTCCTGATAAGCTTGTTGGGACAAAGGAAGATAAAAGAGATCCTGAGTATTTGCAGTATGCCGGAACTCACTGACAGAGATGTGAGGGTATTTTGCATATGAAAGGAGGTGAGGAAGCTTATGTTGGAGGCAACTATCATTCCACATATCAGTCCAGAATAGTGTGGATTTCCCATTTCCAACCAAGCACTTTGCAAGTCCTTTAAAAATGTCAATCAGTTTTAGATGAGCTTTCCACCAAAAGGATCCCTCAAGACTTCTTCCAGGTAGCTTATCATTGCAATAGTAAGTATTCCAAATCAAGTGAACCCAAGGAATATCCTTATGATTATAAAACTTATCCATATTCTTCAAAAGAAGAGCAGAATTTTGAACATTAAGATCAAGAACTCCCAATCCTCCCTGGCTTTTGGGTCTACAAACTTTCTTCCATGCAACAAGAGCAGTACCTCTAGCTTGAACATCAGAAGTTTTCTTTCTCCACAAGCATTGCCTCATATATTTAATCAACTGCTCCTTGATAGTGACAGGGAGATCAAAACAACTCATGTAATATATGGGAAGGGAAGAGAGCACAGATTTAACTAACTGCAATTTCCCCCCATAATTCAGGAAGTAAACTATTCCACACAACCTTCTTTCAACTCTTTGAACAATGGGCAAGAAGTGTTCCACAACAGGTTTATTCAAGCTCAGGGGCAAACCAAGGTAGGTAAAAGGCAAGGAACCAGTGAGGCAAGAAAGGGTATTGGCAAAATGCCCAAGCCTCTCTGGATCCATATTAATTGGCATCATGCTGGACTTAGAATAATTGACTTTGAGTCCAGTGGAAAGAGCAAAAGTATGAAGGATTGCCTTAAGACACAAGAGTTGTTCAGAATCGGCCTTAAGGATTATTAAAGTGTCATCTGCATACTGAACCACAGGGAAGTCAGGACAGAAAACATTCTCAGTGGGCAAAGAAAGAAGACCCAGGTTCATTGCCTTATTGAGGATACTTTGAAGGAGATCAGTAGCCAGAACAAACAATAAAGGAGACAAAGGATCTCCTTGCCTGACACCCCTTCTGCAGTAAAAAAATTTCCCAGGCACACCATTTAAAAGCACAGAGGAAGAAGCAGACCCAAAGATCATCTGAATCCAGGAAATCCATTTAGCTCCAAAACCTTTGGCTTTGAGGATCTTGATGATTGCAAAATGCTCAATTCTGTCAAAAGCCTTCTCAAAATCCAACTTAAGAATTAAAATTTCCTCCTTTGACTTGTGGCATTGGTCAAGAAATTCAAATGCCCAACCTAAACAGTCTTGGATAGATCTTTGTTTGAGGAAACCATATTGATTTTTGTGAACAAGTTTAAGGATGACTTTTTGCAGTCTATTAGCTAGAATCTTGGTGATAATCTTAAGGACACTATTTAGCAAAGAAATAGGCCTAAAATCAGCAGGAGTCAAAGGAGCTGCAATTTTTGGAATGAGGGTGATAAAAGAGGAATTAATGCTTTCCAAAGAGGCATTCCCTTCATATAACTCAACAAGTAGATGCTTTACATCATCCTTGATAATAGGCCAGCACAGCTTCATGAATTCATTATTAAAACCATCAGGGCCAGGGGACTTATCATTAGGCAGATTTGTGATGACATCATCAATCTCCTCATCAGAGAAAGGCTTTTCCAAAGCATTTCTTTCTTCCAGTGTTAAGCAGTCACCAGCCAAGTCATTAAGATTGAAATGCATTTCAGGCTTATCAGAAGATACCATTCTATTTCTAAAGGAGTTCCAAAGAAGATTTGCTTTTCCATCATGATCATAGACCTCAAGATCAGAATCATCCTTGAGCATGGAAATGTAATTATGTCTAAAACTTATGGTAGCGCTGGAGTGAAAGAATTTGGTGTTCTCATCCCCCAGCTTAACCCATTTAATTTTCCCTCTCTGTTTCCAATAAGTATTCTGGTTTTGTAAAAGAGAAATAATAAGCTCTTTCAAGATATCCCTAAGATTCCACTCATGAACAATAAGAGTTCTCATTTCCTCTATGATATCAAGCAAGTCAATGGTGGCATTAACATTACAGATTTGTGCCTTTAGGCAAGGTAACTGTTTGGCCCAAAGCTTCCGCCCCCTTCTCACATTTTTGAATTTAGCATTTTTTTTTTGCAGAATCCAAAAAACCCACAGGAATATTCCATGCATTTTGCACAATAGCTTTAAACTCCTTATGATTTAACCAATGATTTTCGAATCTGAACACCTGAGCTCTTGGAATCATTGTGCCAATGGTAATGACACAGGGAAGATGATCAGAAGTGGGCTTAGAAAGAGGAGCAACAAAGGTTGAGGGAAAACTCTGAGTCCAGACAGCAGAAGTGAAAAACCAATCCAATCTTTCCAAGAGGGGATCCTTCTGCATGTTACTCCAAGTGAACTTTCTACCCTTAAGTGGTAATTCAATAAGACCCAAATTATTAATGGCTTCATTAAAGAGAAGCATACCATTCACATCTCCCCCCGATTTGTTTCTATCTGAAGGCTGTCTACAGAAGTTGAAATCTCCCACAATAAGCCAATCCACATCATCAGGCATATCAATGCTACCAAACCAGTCCAAAAATTCAGACTTTTTTTCAGGTAAACATGGCCCATAAATGTTGGAGAGGATCCAGGATTTATTGGACAAGAGAGATGTCAAGGTAACGGAGATAGAGAACTCATTGAGGAAAGAAAGTTGTCCAGAAAACAAGGAGCCATTCCAAATGGTGATCAAACCTCCAGATGCACCTCTGGAGGGAAGAAATTCAAAGTTGGTAAATTTAGAGGGGCAGAATTTTTTAATGTAGGAGCTATCAAAATCCTCACGCTTAGTTTCTTGGAGACAGATAATGTCACAGCCAGACTCCTCAATCTTGCTTCTGAGAGCAATCCATTTTTTTTCAGAATTGATTCCCCTGATATTCCAATTCAGGATCTTCCAAGTTCTTTTGTTATTCATTAAGAAACCAGGAGCAAGTATAGATGTGGGGTGATGTAAATAATGTAATCACCCAGAAGAGGAAACAGCAAATACAGAGACAAAAGCTCAACCAATTTAGAGTACCACAGAGATGATCCACAACAAGTACCCTCCATGTTGCAATATCACAAACACAGAACACATAACAGGGAGTCAACAAGACTCCAACAAAAGATTTAGTTTGATACATTAACGCACTTAAGAAGAGGTCTTCTTCTTGGCTTCCTGTCCACAGGTACTAGCAGCCCCAGGCTTCTTCTTGCCACCAATGCCCAAGCTGGAAGAGGGTCCTCCTTTAATGCTGCCTTTTGTAGGAGCCTTAATAGTCACATCGTTGGCCTTCCCTCTCTTGAGTAACCTCTTCTCCAGGTCCCCATCTTTTACCTTGCAGAATGAAGCAGCCAGATTTTTAACCACTTTGGAACTCAGGCAAGGAGGGGCGGCATTACAAACCAGGCAATCTACAATTTGACAATTTAAGTGACTTTTAAAACCCCCATTTAGTTCAACAATTCTAGGACTCCTTCTCACCTCGGATTCCACAAGAGGTTCCTTGCCCTTTCTTTTTCTAGCAGGGGTGAAGGGGGAGCCTGAAGATTTATTGACTTCAATACCCAGGCAAGAAGGGGCCATCTGGGGAAAATTCTCATTAGGAATGATGAAAGATATTGAACTTTCTTCAGCAATAGGTTCCTTAATAATTTCCCATAAAGGAGAAGTAAGAAATCCTTTGACCCAATTAAACTTCTCAGGAGTAGCAAGCATGAGAGTAATGAAGTTAAACCAACTTACAGGGATATCACATTTAAGAGAACCCTTAGAAGAAGATTCCTTCTGAATATGGGGAGAAAAATAATTCTCCCAGAGCTCCAAGCCTTGTTGGGAAAATCTCTGCTTGGCAACATGCACATCAGGAATGGAAATAAATGTTCTCACCATCCCAACCTGAAGGTGAGCCTCATTTGGGGACAGAAGGTGCTGATCCTCCAGCATCCAATCATCATTCTCATGGGCCACAGTACTTGAGTCCATAGGACTTCCTGTCTCCTCCTCAGCATCAGGATTAGCTTCCTCCTCATCAGCCAGATAGTTTTGAAAAATATTTTGCAGGCCTTCCCCAATGCCAACCCCAGGAGGTGCAACTGCAACAGCAAGCTCCTCCACAGCCACAGGTTCATTAACAGATTCATCCTCATCAGACTCCCAGTCTTGAACAATGACACCTGTAACTCCACTATTCACATCCTGAGGTGGCAGATGCTGATTGTCAATAGGCATGTCTTCTCCAGGAGCAATGATAGGGCCTTGAACAGGAGCAGCAGCAGCCTCCCAGGGGCCCCAACCTTCAGCATTCCCACCCTCAGGAGCAGGGTCCTGCACAGGAGCCATCCACTGACCCCAATCACCCCCAGGAGCAGGTGGGGGAGGGGGGGAGGTGGCACCTGAGGCCCAAGGACCGGACCATGTACAGGAGCAGGGTGTGGGTCCACATTGTCATCTGGCAGTGGGTCCTCTTCAGGTGGGCCCCCACCAAGCAAGTGACTCTGAAGAACTTCAACAGAAAAAGTCCATGATTCTGTCTCCACTAGGTCTCCTATGGTAAACCGCACACTCTTGGGGATGTCAACCAAATCAGTCACACGAATTTTGGCTATAATCCTACCCTT
The DNA here is from genome assembly GCA_916181665.1 of Avena sativa. Classification (NCBI taxonomy): domain Eukaryota; kingdom Viridiplantae; phylum Streptophyta; class Magnoliopsida; order Poales; family Poaceae; genus Avena; species Avena sativa. Next base: position 236,270,423 of record OV702293.1, on the reverse strand, counting down.
ATGATCAGGGTCCCTCTCCCACAGGAGAACTTTTCCAATGTCTGCAAATATAGCATTCAGATCCTCTGTATGCCAGTGGTCAAGGGGAGGCCCTACCAGCATCACCCAGCACTCATTATTAAACTGAGTCCTACGCCAGTTATCACCCTCATTGTGCTTAACAAAAGAAACATGCACATCTTGAAACGGGATCGGACTTGCCGCAATGAGCCGGTCACGGTCACTGACATGGTGGAACTGCACATATGCAGACCCAAAGGGACAATCCTGGATGTCTCTGAAGTGCACTCCAACCTCATTGTTGAAGAAATCAACTAAGACCCCATGAATATTCAAGAACGGAACCGGACCAGGAGGGAGGGGAAAAATGTTAGCAATAGCATACTGTTCATGTGCTCGTGACCTCCGAGGCACCACCACCCTTTTAACACGATTCCGCCCAGCCACTTGCATAATCTGGAAGCCATTCGGCAGGAAAGGCGCAGGATCAATCGGAATGTTCGCCATTGCGACGCCCTTCGCCGGCGACGAGCAGGAGTGGAATGGGGTTTCAGCGAGCGGGGGAGTTGAGGAGACAGGGGAAGTGGTAGTTGTTTTTTTCAGCGAAGAGATGAACTCGTGAAAACTACCGTGAAAGATGGGCCGGGAGTGAGAAACCACCTGGGCCTTAAACCACCCCTCATACGATTTGTCGGGCCAGCTACATTTAGGGAAAGAGGGAAATTTCAGAAAAGGAAGGAGACCAGGCAATTTAAATGCCGCGCGATTGGCGCCTCCCCTAGACCTGACCGGCGTTACCATCGACTGAACACCATCATTAGTGAGCACCTGAGCATAAGATCTGCCTTGAAGACTGGATTTGATCTCACCATTAATACGTTGCTCAATCACGGGCGAATGACCCACAGGTGACGCAGGAAATTTGAGTCTTTGAAAAACCGAGCCACTTTTACTGGAATGCTTTAAAGAAGGAGATTTTTTTGCACTTTCTTTTTTGTACGTGACAACTTTCCATTCCTCAGCAGATTCCTTGTAGAATTCCCTTTCTTCGTGAATCCAATTCGGACCCCCATTACCCCAAAGATTGACATGAATCACAAAAGAATAACATGGAAACTTTGAGATATTGTAGATCTCAAAACCCACTGCCCTTGAAGCAACCGAGAAACGAAAAGTTCTATCTTGAAGAAGCTTCACCTAGAATTTAGAAGCATTACCTCCAAAACAAGCTTGAAGAGCAAGACTAACAGTATGAAGGTCCAATTTAAAATTTGCTCGTCCAAAAGAACAGACCAGATAAAAAGGTCTTTTCCTGAAACCACCAATGAAATTAACTTGATGCCTGAATTTATCAAAAATCTTCTTCTCAAAATCACACCCTAAAGAAAAATCCAGGGTAGGTCGCCACGAGGCAGTATCTTCAGAAGCACACCCAGAGGGGAGATTTTCCGAGAAATCCAGAGATCTAGGCACCAACTTCTCAATATTGGAGGAAAGTTTCTTAACCAAAGGGCTTGGTAAAATTTGAGAACCAACCACCACCCTCTTCACCTGGAGATCAATAGAGATGCCAGAAGCCACCACCTCACCATGGACCAAGTATCTAGCATCGATCACAACCTCATTATGATTGAGGAGAACAAGCCGTTTTAAACTAGGAAAAAGCATGAGAAAACCTTTAGAAGGTTCAAGATCATCAGTCGGCAAAGAGTAGCAAAGGGCATGCCATTTAAGACCAGTGTCTTCATCTGATCCAGTGATGGTAGGAGATCTACCAAGAAATCCAGATGAGGGAACCAAAGAATCATTAACACGAGAGAGGTGAGAGGGGAACCTCAAAACCGATCCAACAGAGATCATCTCCCCAATTTCCAAACATCGCCCCTCAAGGGGGGAGCCTTTGGCGTTGAGAAGAACCAACCAAGAATCAGCCGAGACAGCGAGAGATCCTTCCAGAAACTTACCACCCGTGGTCACACCAGAGTAGGTGACCTTCCAGCAACCTCCAGAGAAATCCATGCCGAGCCTATGCCGGCGAGGCGCCGGCGAGAGCCAGAGGCCGACCAACGGTCACCTCAGAGGAGCCTCATGCCTCGGAAAACGTTGTGATCGATTCGCTAGAATAGTTAGTTTGCACGGAGTCCCCAAGAACATTGTATCGGATCGAGGAACTCAGTTTACCTCGAGATTCTGGAAGAAAGTCCAAGAAGTTTTAGGAACCCGCCTAGATTTCAGCATCGCGTATCACCCTCAGACCGATGGACAAACGGAGCGAGTAAACCAAATACTCGAAGATATGCTGAGAGCATGTGTGTTAGAATATGGATCCAAGTGGGAAGACTATCTGCCGTTTGCAGAATTTTCTTACAACAACAGTTATCAAGCCAGTTTGCAAATGGCCCCATTTGAATTCATGTACGGAAGCAAGTGTCACACCCCTTTGAACTGGTCGGAAGTAGGAGAGAGTCAGATTTTTGGACCCGATATCCTACGAGAAGCAGAAAAGAAGGTTCACAAGATTCGTGAGCACCTCAAGACCGCCCAGTCCAGACAGAAGAGTTACACCGACAAGAGATGTAGAGACCTTGCCTTCAACATAGGAGATTTTGTTTATCTGAAAGTGTCGCCATTGAAGGGAATGCAGCGTTTCCAACTCAAAGGAAAGTTAGCCCCCAGATATATCGGACATTTCAAGATTTTGAACTGTCGAGAAGAAGTGTCGTATCAATTGGAACTGCCCGAAGAGATGTCAGCCATGCACAATGTGTTCCATATCTCGTTACTTCACAAGTGTCTCGAAGTCCCCGAGAAGACCGAAGTGTTCAAAAATATCGATCACCGGACCATAGAGATCAACGATGACCTGACCTATCCCAAAGTACCCATCCGTATTTTGGAAGAAGCTTTTCGATCTACCTGAACCCGAAGCATCAAGTTTCTCAAGATTCAATTGAGCAACCACACAGAAGAGGAAGCTACCTGGGAGCGCGAAGATCACATCAGGACGGAGTTTCCCGATCTCTTCAAATCCTAGGTAATCTTTTTTGTCCTTTTTCAAATCTCGGGACGAGATTTTGTTTAAGGGGGGAAGGTTTGTGACATCCCAAAAATACTAAACTTGGATCATCAAACTCTAATCATGAAAATTAGGGTTAACAAAAACTTTTCTAAATAAAATTATGGAAGCATGCATGTGAGTATGCATTTCATTTTGAATTCTTTTGAACCACCTTGTTTGTGTGTTTCTTTGCTTGTAAAATATTGCTTAGGTGAAATAAACATCATCTAAACATTTCCCAAACTTTTCCCAAAGACAAATAAATCAAAACAAAGCTAAATGAGTGAATGGTCATTTTGACCAATTTAACTCCCATGACTACTTTGGCTGTCTCAAACTTTCAGAACCTAACAAAAACTTTTCTGGATCTTTGCACCCCTTGATTGTACTCATAACAAAGTATCAAGGCCCACTTTGTAATCATCCAGAAACTTTCAAATGCATAGTTTAAATCTTTGTGCCCGTGCCTCTGTCAACCATGCCGATCATGCGCCAGAGCGCCACGCTCGACCGAAGCCCACAGACCACGCGCCGCCCTCGCCACGTGCATATACGATCACCACCGTCCCAGGAGACCGCCAGACATCCCCGTTCGCCGCCCCATGCATCATAGCCACCGCTCGCCGTTGAAGACGCCGCCTCTGCCGCGCAGAGCGTCGCGTGTTCCAGACCAAACTGCACCGCCCCTACGCGCGCATTAAAGCCATAGAGCATCGCTAGGAGACCACCAAGCGATCGCCACCACCGGCCATGCCTCTAGCAGCCCGTAGCCGTGTCGCCACCATCGCGTGCCCATGCCGTTCGGTCTCACCATCACGACTATAAATAGAGGCCTTTCCCGCTCAAATTCTTCACACCATTCCACTCCTCTCTCACCCAGAACCATCCCACCTCAGTCCCGGAGCAAGGCAAGAAGCGCATCGCCGGAATTGCGCCGGAGCAGGCCGCCTCTGGAGGAGAAGGGCGCCGTCGATTTCGTCCACCCTAGGAGCTGCCGCGACCACCCCTGAGTTCGCTGTCGTCGACTTCGTCGTCCGCCTGCCTCGCCGACCCTCGCCCGAACCCCGGTGAGCCCCCAACGACCCCCACTGGTCGCGCTAGGTTTCTGTCTCGCCGGCGTTGCCCAACATCGACGATGACTCTCAGCCGTTGGATTAGAATGAGATCGAACGCACCACGTTGCCCCGTACCGCTTCGCACCCCCTGTCTCACTGACACGTGGGGACAGCCACTTAAACAACCCGCGGAAGCGCTGCGCTTAGCAGGCCGGCCCAGTATCGTTTCCCGTGCAGCCTAGTTATTTGAATTAAACCTTTTCCATTTTATTTCAAACACACTTCTGCACCCAGTTTCAAAAATCAACCCAGATTGATTCAGTGCACCAAATTGAATGAAACCAATTTTGTTAGAAAGGTCTAGGAATGCTGAATCCAAGCCTGTTGGATTCAAGTCATTTGGATCTATAGATCATCCATAGTAAAAATAACAAGGCAGAAGCTTTTCTGCATTCAAACATTTTTCAAATTTAAACCATAATAGCTTTTGAGTTGATTCCAACTCTCAAAAATCACATTTAACCATACCTTTCAGAATATATAAAAATATATAGGTTTGCTTACAGAAATCATGTTCAAGTAATAAAAGAATGCCCCAGAGGCATTTCTAGTCACTTTATGTAATTAAAATAAAAGGGTAAAACCTTATTAAATTGTGACACCACTTTAAATCATATTCCCATGGACTAAAATATGTGGTGATGACATGTGTCAACATGATCCCATGTTTGGTTTGGAGAATATTAAATCTTAAGTAGTTTTTCAATGAGTAGAAAATACTTTTCTAAAAATAAAAGGAATTAAACCAAGCTTTATTCTTGTAATGTTAGTGATGATGATAGATCATCTATAGGACCCTTTTATGTGATGATTGCAAGTAGTTAAGTATTGGTTAGTGATAGTGTACATCGTATTTATTTATAGACGCTAGTACCGACCAAGGATACGAGGAAGAAGGAGGATACTACGAAGAAGAAGCCGAGGAAGACTTCAACCACTGCTCTGCACAAGGCAAGCTAACACTTGCAATTTAGCAAGCTTATATTGACACTGATGCAAGCCTAATACTACTAGTGAATGTGCAAGCTAACACTTGCAAGATACTCTACTGATGCAACAAACCACTACTTGTTACTATGCCCACTATATGCCTTAAGCATATGTGATCATATCCACTTGATAAACCAATCCTAGTTTTACTTACAAGCTTTATTACTTTATTTCTTTATCAAAGATCTTACTTAGAGTTTACTGGAATAAATGGTAGATACTAGAAGGATACTTGAAGGTTGCATAAAGAGCATAAAATGTGGCCTAAGCTAGATAATCTTGATGTCATCCTAAGGCATGAGATTGAACTTAGTTGAAACCCCACTAATGTACCACCCCTCATTAGTACTCACCCCCACTTGTAGATGCTAGTGCTAAGCATAAAACTTGACCAACTTTAGATGGGAATACTCGGTGAAAATGGTTATGAAAACCTTGGAATGATGGATCATTCTATTGAAATGTTTTGGACATGTGTTTCCGAACACTTGATGATTTTGGTGATGAAAATGATGAGGCATCAGCCTTAGCCCTTTATAAAACTGATGGTTGTCTGGATGCGATACCATTACAATTTTATCATACAACCATAATACCCGAAGATTGGATAGGGCTTGACTGGAAACTTATATACCTTAGTATTAGTTCCCTCACGGCCAAGGTCTGAGCTGAGGCTACCTTGTGAAGATTGTCCACCTATGCAGTACCCAAGATGACAGTTGGTCATGGTTGGGAGGCCAAACTCACAGGAGAGGTGCTTATACTAGGGCGTGTAATTGAAAGGTTAGGATTGATTATCCGCATACTGAGTATGGTGAATTCAGGATTTGTTCCTGACGGATGTATCGAATGTTGTGGTGAAAGTGTACAATCTCTGCAGAGTGTCAAACTACTCGAATAGCCGCGTCCGCGGTTATGGACAGTTGGAGTGGCCATACTGTTCCCCCGTCAGACTTTTCAAAATGACTTGTGAAATGAATTGAGACTTTGACTTGACCACAACAGGGTTGTGACATGAGATACAAGTTCCCACTTAGGTGTTATAAAACTTCAACTAGCATTCGTTGCTTCTAAACTTAGTAGAGATAAATCTGGCTTTTGCAAAACAACCCTAGAGCCTAGTGTCCTATTACCAAAAACCCCTTTTACTTGTTAGTATTAGTTTGCGAGTACTTAAAGAGTACTCATGGCTTTGTCCCTGGCTATTCCTGTGGCCAGACTATGAAGAAGAGTACCTGGAGGATGGACCCCAGGAAGGTTACGACAACTAGGATCATCTCCCGTCGTCAGCATTGCCTATGATACCGAAGATGGAGCTTCGCCCACGCTACCGTTATTATTACGTATTCCGCTGCTTGATGTTGTATTAAGAACTGGATCATGAGATCCCTATTTGTGTAAGAACTTATGTACGGTTTGTAATGGATGATGTACTGTGGTATCCAATTCTGTTATGTCTCGCAAAAATGGTAATCCTGGGATTGCAATGTATGGCATAACAGGCATCTGGGATTAAAAATCCGGGTGTTGACAAGCTCTCACCGAGGGATACAATCAAGTTACTCACTCGAGAGCCCCTCTTGATAATACGGTTATCTATCCTATAAACTGGTCTCTCCAACTAACACCACGAGACCGTTAAGAAAGAAACCCTATCAAGATCAAACCTTTGCCTTGTATATTCCACACCTCAAGATGGAGCACCTTTCTTGATTGCACTAGCATAGGCTCAACTTCTACTTGACCAATATCCAAATCATTCCTTGAAACCTTGATCAACACTTGATCTTCTTCACTTTATTCTTGTTCCAACTTTGAAGCCACCAAATGGTTCAAGCATTGTCTATGGACAAATCCTATAAGTAAAACTCAATGCAAACATAAGTCCATAAAACATTGTCATTAATTACCAAAACCACACATGGGGGCACACATGTTCTTTCAAATATCCTTCATATACTTTGAATAAGGAGGAACTTAATAGCATCAGTCAAAGGAATTTGCAAGAATAAAGGTTTCATCCACTCGCAAAACTTGTTGTAGTGTTCCTCCTCCTTTGACTTGTGTTTCTTACCTGGAAAAGGCATAGGTTTCTGCACCCAATGTTCTCTCTCTTTACCATGTTTATTAGCAATAAAATCTTCCTTTGTGTACCTAGTGTTTTAGTGTGCTTCTCAGGTTCTTCCTCACCTTCCTCCTTATCAGGAGACTCATTTTTATCATTACCACTCTTAGTTTCAGCATCAGAGACAGATATACTATTAGGATCTATAGCAGGTTCAGGTGGTTCCTCAACTATCTTATGTTTCTTTTTCTTTCTCTTACGAGGACTACCACTATCTTCATCTTGTTGAGAATCCTTCTCAATTCTTTTAGGGTGTTGAAAGGGAATTTATTGTCATAATTACTTTTGGTGTTCGGTAACAACAAGTAGATCATTTTACAGTTTGTCACTATCCACAGGTTGGTATTTTAATAAGTGCAAAGCACCCTCACACTTGGGAAAAGTCCATACTCGAGTGACACATTTCTAGAAACTCCACACCGTAATCTTCGGTCTGCTAAGACCGGAGTCTCCGGTGTGGTCCGGAGTTTCCGGATCTGTCTCCGGTGGTGTCTTCAGGATCTGGGCTGGGACATTCTGACTAGGGGTCCGGAGCCCGCACCGGAGGATACTGTGGAGTCTCCGGTTTTTCCTCAGTCCGGAGTCTCCGGTGTTGGAAGACCGGAGTCTCCGATCTTGCTGGGTCATGGATGGTCTGGGACATTCTGACTAGGGGTTCGGAGCCTGCACCGGAGAATACTCCGGAGTCTCCGGTTTTTCCTCAGTCCGGAGTCTCCGGTGTTGGAAGACCGGAGTCTCCGGTCTTGTTGGGTCATGGATGGTCTGGGAAATTTTTATTAGGGGTCCGAAGGCTGGTCCGAAGATTGGCCAGAATCTCTGGTGTATACCGGAGTCTCCGGTCTACAGACCGGAGTCTCCGGTCTGACTTTTCTACAACGGTCAGAAAATGGTTCATGGAGGGAGCTGCCTATGAGAAGGGACCCTTATCTTCTTCCTCCATTTGCTCGAGCTGCTCAAGAACACTAACTCCATTAGAGCCACCAAATCTTCAAGATCTCTCCATCCAACCATCCAAAGTCAATGATCTTTGGAGAATCTAAGGAGGAGGCCTTGATCTACATCTTCACCAAGAGAGATCTTCATTTCCCCCTCATTCACTTGAGGGCCCCCAAGCTCTAGTGTTTCATTGGAAACCCTAACTTTGATTTGGTTCTTACAATCTTGTCTTTGATTTGTCTTGATAGCTTGCTTGCATTTGGGAGCCTCCAATTTAGTTGTGGATGTGTGCCCCAAACTTGTAAAGATGTCGGCTTCCACCTTGAAGGTTGCTGATATAGTGGAAGGTGGATCGAGCCCGTTGGGGTGAGATTCATCGGAGAACAATGGAGGCCTCTCGTGGCATTGGTGGTTTGAAACCACCCCCTCTCCAAACGTAGACGTACTTCCCCTCAAAAGGAAGGAACTACGGGAAACAAATCCTTGTGTCTCCGCGTCCACTCCTTTGGTTACTTCTATCCTTTATCGCACTTTACTTAATTGTTCTTGCTTAGTGTTGTGATAGTTATTACATGGTTGACATATAGGTAAATTCACCATCGTTGCATAATCTAGAGAATTTACCTTTCTTGTCAAACCCTAATTTGAAAAATAAGAAAATTTGAAGTAGCACCTATTCACCCCCCTCTAGGTGCCCATACGATCCTTTCAATTGGTATCAGAGCCTTGGCTCTTTATTTGGGCTTTACCGCCTAAGAGAATATGGGTAGCCATGAAGGGGATGGTGGTGGTATGCCCACCACGGTGACCATGGAAGACCTCAAAAACTTGGAAACAAGATTGAGCTCTTCCTTGGTCAACAAAGTCAAGAAGATGCTTGAGAAACTTCTTAAAGACAAAGATGGCTCATCACCCCCATCTCCTCAAGAGGATCCTCCATCCATTTTACCTAAAGGGAATGCTTCGGTATCCCCCGAGGGTATGATGGTGGGGGGTAAACATGACAACGCTAATTCCTCCACACTTAATGATGCGGGGAAGGGTGAGCACCGTGATTCATGGTACTCTCCCGACCCTCCAATCCCTCACCCTCATGTGTACAATAGAGGTGACCCACCTAAGCTTGAAGAATCTGCTACTTTTGCTCAATGGCAATCACTAATGAGAACTCATGTGCGCAGCTCTTGCATTGAACTATGGAACATCATCGAGCATGGACTCTTTATTGGGGATCCAAACAACTTGACAAGAAGAGAGATTGTCAACAGTCAACTCAATGCCACTGCCTTGCATATGATTCAACAAGGATTAGGTACAAAGGATTATCCACACATTGAGCACTTTAGCATTGCCAAGGAAGCTTGGGATGCCCTCACTATACTGTTTGTTGGAAATGAGAGTATGAGAAGGAGCCGGTATGATGCACTAAGCAATGAAGCCGAATGCTTCTACATGATGGAAGGTGAAGATCATGAAGACATGTACCGAAGGCTCAAGACCACCGCCACCGCTTTTAGAAATGTGGGTGCCTCACATGTGGATGATGCGTGGATAAAAAGGAAATATGTGAGTGCACTCATGCCCTTTGAGCCCACTGACTTGAAGAGCTGTAGCATCCCAATTGTCTAACAATTGCAATGCTACTAGCCTAGTCTATATAAATGCTACTTCCTATATATAATTGTTGCATCATAATTATATCATGCTCATGTCATCATGCCACCTTGCATTTGAGCATCATATAAAACCCTCTTTCTTTGGTTCTTCTCTCATATGCATTATTAATTGTATTTGCCTCTTGATATTGTATTTGGTTATTGATATATTGTTTAAATGCCCAAGTTGAGTTGGGGGCATATCTTTTATTCAACTCCATCACTTTTCCTTGTCACCACCTTATACTTCCACCATTCCAATAACCCATGAGCTTGTAACTCTTTTTCTTTTGATTTTATTCTAGCTCATGTGGGTTGGGTGGATCTAATTCTATAAATCCGTAGCTTGGCCCTTACTCCATCTTTTGAGGATGCACATAAATAAATGCCATGAGATTTTATTTTGTTTTCACAAGATTAACACATGGCATAAAATACTTGCATGGGCCATGCAACCATCACCATCTTTTGTCCTCCTTTGGTTTTATTTGATTTTGAGTGGATCATCTTCCCATCTCTCTCTTTCTCTCAATCCTTTCTACCTTGCTTTGTCTCTTGCCTTGTGCCATCAAACCTCGTCAACCTCTCTTGAGTAGTGCCATGCATGAGCTTGTAAGATCATCACCTTGTCCATCCTTTTCTCTCACTTGGTCATGCATACCAACACCCTTCACCACCTTTTATCTCTTCTACTCCTTTTGCTTGATCTTTGCTTGAGCTTCTTGATCTTGTCAAAACTCTACCTCCTGGCCACCCTCTCCCTGGCCCACGCCTCAGCTCACCACCAACCCCAGCCCTAAACAAAACCCTAACCCAAGACTACCCCATCTACCTAACCCGAGGCCACCATCTAACCTAACCCGAGCTAGTCCCTCCCTCTCTTCTCTTCCTCACGCCGGCCCCACCCTGCAGCCTCACTGCCCAGCCCCTCTCCACGCCCTAGCTGCCCCAGCCCGAGCCGGCACGTGAGGAGGAGGGAAAGGTGGCACCCGAGGCCACTTTATCTACCCCCTGCCCCGGCTGCGCCTCCTCACTCTCCCTCCTTTTTCCTCCTCCCACACGGCTCTCCTGCGTCACCAGATCCCCCGAGCCTCCCCTCTTCTTCCCCTTCTTCCTCTCCGTCGCCCAACTCTGCCGCCAGTTCGCCGCCAGCACCCCGCCGTCTCCCTGTTCCAGTCAGCGAGCTCATCGTGGAAGAGGCCGAGGGGATCGAGGACGTCTCTCTGCTTCGCCCTGCGCCCGCCAGCGCGAAGGAGCGAGCCCCAGGACCGCCAGTGCCTCGCCGCCCTACAACAAACCCTAGGTTCGGGGCGCCAGCGATCTCGCCGCTCCTCGCTCCGATCCGAGCCCGCCATCGAGCCCGCGGTGAGCCTCTCTCCCTCCCCGACATGATCCGCATCGCCATCGCCGGCTAGCTCCGCCGTTACTTTTGACGAACGCCCTCAGTGCGTCGCCGCTCGCGGTGTCTTCCAGGTTCCCGCGCCATCTAGCACCTCACCTAGGCCCCAAACCTCCTCCTGTCATCTCCCCGAGCCAGCCGCACTAGCTACCACCCGCAGCGCGCACGCCCGCGACCCGGGTTCGAACCCCACGCGCCGCGCTCTGCTCGGGCGGACACCGATCGGTCGTCAGTAATGCAGAGAAGAGGAACAGTGGCCGTGGCCCCTTTTGCGCTTAACCCCCTGTGTTTTTGCCGGCTCAAACCGCGCTCCTAGAGGCCCCACCCGTCGGTCACCCTGGCTTTTTATGAATAGGTACCTGGGTTTCCACAGCCTCAGCCCGCGGTCCCCCGGATCCACCATGTGTTGCCTACCGGCTGGCCGCGCGCGCCGTGGACCCTCAACCCCACCGGCCCCACCTGTCAGCCGCATGGGCTAGCTCAGCTCGCGGTGAGAAAGGTTTCTCCGCGTCGTTTTTTCGCCAGGTCAGCCCGGGCCCATCTGTCACCCTCTGTGGCTAGGAAGCGCCGCGGTGAGAAAAACAATTCCTGGACGCGTGTGTCCCAGTCAGCCGCTGGCGCACCCGTCAGTGACTAGGGCTAGGACGGGCTGAGTAAGAAAAGTTTTTCTGCTGTCTGTTTTTAATTAAACCTTTTCAAAATTGTTTAAAACTCAAATTCAAAACTGTTTTAAATAACTTTTAATTTTCAAATCCAAATAATACAAATAATATATGTTTTGAAATCAGAAAAATGTGAGGAATTCAAATCTTCCCTTCAAAATATTATTTGAGCACTTTAAATTTTCGAGTTGATCAAAATTACAATAAAATACCCTTTTCCTTAATTAATTAATAACTTTTGTTTTATAACTCCAAATTTGACAAATAATATGTCTAAATCGATCAGCGCGACGAGCCCGTTCTATCTATACATTCCATGTTCTGAATTGCAGCATGCATCATATAAATATAAAGTATACAGCAACTTATTTGAGGATAAAATGTGACTAAAACTCCATAAAATGCTTTATTCTTGTATTCCACACCTCACCCATGCCATGCTACTTTATTGCCATGCAAATTGTGCATCATTCATCATGGCATGATTGTTTGCTTGTCGCATTTTAATTCATATGCTTGTGCACTCTATTTATGTTGGCCCTTGTTTGTTTGGTTCTTCTTCGAATAGACGCTGAGCAGGGGATATATCAAGAAACCCAGGAGCACTACCCAGATCCGTCCCTCGCTTCAACTGAGCTACCAGGCAAGCACTACCACATGCTTGCATACATTTAGTACCTATTGCCTCTCTCTTATTCTTGCATCATTGAGTCGCGATTGCATTAAAATGAATCCCAAGTACTGCATAGCCTTTACTTTTAAACCCCACCGAAGCTTGTTCCTCCATCCCATGAGCCATTACCACAGGAGTTGTTTGAGCCATGCGGGTCGTAGAACATCATGTGTAGGGTATGTGAGTGTCTGATGGATAACGAGGTACCTAAACAACTTAACCTGAGTAGTAATGGGATAACTAATGACAGTGGCACCGGTGGGCAATATCTGCTATTTGGTTCTTCATGCTCACTTGTGTCTCGTAGGACCCCGAGTACTTGATTCCTGTTCCTTGACTATTCGCACTATCCACATCCGGGAGGCCTTATGGACCCCCCTGAGCCAGAGCTTGATTCATTCTTATTTCTTGGGGCCACAAAGTAGTTTGGGGCTTTATTACTATCCTGTACTTATGCCATGCTTTACTGCTTTATTTAAGATTGTGCGTGGAGCACCTGTACTGTTTAGGACCGTGACACGTTTTCGCTGTATCGACAAGCCCAGTCACATTTTCGGGTTCCCAGTCGTTTACCGCCGTCCACACAAACCCTGGGTCCGTTTCGGAGCCGGCCAACTTCGTTGCGGGTAGCTTAGTGGGGTGCCCCCTGAAATATTTCTGAATCCTGTGATCGCTTTGTCGTGAATGCCTCGTTGGGTTTTGATTTGGTTTTTCCGAGGTTGATCGAGTGTGTGTTGCTATTTGTGCACCCCTGCAGGGTAAATCTTTCTGAAAGCCGTGTCCGCGGTTATGGACGACTTGGAGCACAGTTTCTCGATCATAGACAAGTATAACTAAAGTACCGCTTTTAAATTGACTAAGTACCTGACTAGTAAATAGTGCAACTCCCATGGAATGGATAATAAAACTGCCAACGGATGGGGGCTGTTCGTCCGCTTCCTCGTTGGTAAGCGAGGAGGAGGATGGACCTGTTAATATTACTGTTATAACTGTTGTTATTAATTCACGGACATCCGTCTATCTTTGGTTAGGCGGATGGTTAGCGAGTATCTATAGAATTGTTAGGTGTTACCTTTTGCTGCAAATTGCGTCACCCCAGGTTGTGTCCCCTTTAGAGGCATAAAGACTTGCTGAGTACCCCTAGGGTCTCACACGATAAATTGTTTGATTCAGATGAACAGGTATACTCGCAAGATGGATACTGGGTGGAGGAGACGAACGATGAGGGCAACGATCACTCAGTGTAGAGATTCCGGGAATGGGGATCCGTGAGATCTGTGGGCGGGATGTGTTTATTTATGGGGCATCTTATGCCGATTTGCTTCTTATCCGTACTCGGATCTTGTTTTCCGCTTCCGCCTGATACTCTGATGTTTGATGTATGAGGAGATATCCTAAACTATTATATCTATCTAGGATATTTGGATCTTGCCGTATGGCGTCGCAATATTTCTATTTCTTTTAGATGGAATGGCTCTGAGGACTGTTGTATGGTGGCTTGCATACATACTCATTTGTGTATGTAGTTGATCCCTTCGCCTGCCGATTACGCCGCTCGTTCTTGTCCCGATGTTTTGGAAATGGTTAGGACGGCCGAAAGGTCTACCTGTGATGGCATTTGGCCCCACCGTACTATTTTAACCATTTCCGCTCATCCAGGCTTGTAACTAAGAGCGTAATTCACCGAGGTAGTTACAAGAGCTTACAAGGAAGACACAACTATCATCTCATGACCTCCAATGAAGTTATGCAAGAGATGGCCGCTTTCAAAGTTGCCGCCAAGAATGCCAAAGATGACCGTGCCCGTGCCCTTGGTATGAGCAATGTTGTCAATGTTGCTTTGAAGGACAAAGTTGTGGACCATGGGGATGAAGATGATAGTGATGAAGGCCTGTCCATGGACCACCCCGATGAAGTCAAGATTTCTCATAGTCAATATATGGCCTTCTATGCAAAAAACTTTTGGAAGAACCCCGCCAAGGCCAAGATGGAAATGCAACGTAGAAGCAATCCAAATGGGAAAAGAGAAAATAATACTAGATTGAGAACTTGCTTCAATTGTGGTGACCGCTATCACTTTGTGGCAAGTTGCCCTTATGAGAAAAGAGAAGATCATGCGGGTAAGCTTGTGTTGAAGAAAACTCTCAAAGCACCTTACAAGAAACCTTTCATCAAGAAGACTCCCATCAACAAGAAGTCGGGAGAAATTGTCTTGATCACTCATGAAGAATACTCCTCCGACAATGAAGAAGATGAAGATGAGGAAGAGGAAACTTCTAATGGTGTGGCTGCTCTAGCCACCACTTCTACTCCGACATTCTCACTCTTCGATTCTCCAAATGAGAATTCTCCCATCAAGAACGTCACTTGCCTTATGGCAAGAGGAACAGAGGTATCCTCATCATCCCACTCTACTCCCTTAGATAATTATGAAATTGATGATGAGATGTCTCTTGATGTTAAAAAGGAATTAATTGCCTTTGATGAGTTTATGAATAACCTAGAAGGAGATGCTAAGTTACATTTTGGAAACATCTTAGATCAACTTTCCCATATATAAGAGCTTCTAGATGTAAGATGTAAACTTGGGCGTGAACACATGATTGAGCTAGAGGCTTTAAATAATGCTCTAGAAGAAGAAAAAGAGACTAGAATGTCACTTGAATTAAAAATTGAGGGGCTTGATGAGGCCAATGACATTATTGTTAATAAACTCATCAAAGAACGTGATCATGCTATTGCTAAATGCAAAAGGGCTAAAAAGGACAAGATTGAGTTTGGTGTGGTTCATGAAAAACTTGCCGAGGATTTTAGTTTGCTTGACAAGGCTCACAAGGCTTTGGAAAGTAAATTCTTGTCACTCACAAAGTCCCATGAAACGCTTCAAACTCAATTGGCCAATATTCCCTCACCTAGTGACTTCACTCCATCTAGTAGCACAACTATTCTTGAAGAACATGCTAGGTTGAAGGGGGAGCTATCCAAGGCCACATTTCCTCAAGGCAACAAGTCCATTGATGATCTTTTGAGTAATCAAAGGCCTAGTGGTGAAAAAGTGGGCATTGGTTTTGTCTCCAAAACTAAGAAGAAGAACACCAAGAAAAGGAAGTCCAAGCCTGCACAAGAGACCAACAAGGCCACTGTGGATTGTAAGACCACAAGTGGTAAAACTATGTCTCATGATGACTTTGTGGGAAGTGCTAACCCTCACTATGTTCTAATGCAAGATTTTTATGGTGATGTGTATGCACAATATGTTGGGCCATATGATGGATATATTGCTTGGCCTATTTGGGTTCCCAAGACCCTTGTTACTAACAAAAGAGGACCCATTGAAAAATGGGTACCTAAAAATTAGCTTGATCTTTTGTAGACATATGCTTCCGGAGGGTCAAAGTGGGTGTTTAATAGTGGTTACACAAGTCATATGTCCGGAAGCTAATCTATTGTCAAGGACTTAAAGCCAAATGATGATCAAATCTCAGTAACATATGCCGACAAGTCAAAGTCTAAGGTAATGGGTTTCGGCAAGGTTGTGGTTGCTCATGACATTACACTCGTGAACGTCATGCTTGTTGAAACCCTTGGATACAATTTACTTTCAGTCCGTGCTCTTGGAAAGATGGGCTTTGCCGTCTTTATTGATGTTGATATTGTGGTCCTCTTATGGAGCAAGTCTCTCAAGGCCGCTTTCGTTGGGTACATCGAACATGACTTGTATGTGGTGGACTTTTCGGGGCAAGCCACTACAAGTCCGATGTGCTTATTCGGAAAGGCCGATGTGGGTTAGCTATGGCATAGCCGACTAGCCCATGTCAATATGAGAACTTTGCAAAGTCTCCATAAGGAGGGCCATATTGTTGGACTAAAAGAAAATGTTTCCTTTGCCAAAGATCATGTTTGCAGGGCATGTGTTCTAGGGAAGATGCATGACGCTCCTCACAAGCCTAAGAACTGCATCAAGTCTACCAAGATCTTGGAGCTCCTCCATGTGGACCTTTTCGGTCCTCCATCTCATGCAAGTCTTGGTGGGAAGAAATATTGTTTGGTGATCGTTGATGACTTTTCAAGATATTCGTGGGTGTACTTCTTCAAGTTGAAGAGTGAGACCCAAAAGACCTTCATCGACTTCATCAACATGGTTCAACGTCAATACAATATTCCCGTATTGATCATAAGGAGTGACAACGACACCGAGTTCAAGAACTACACCTTGAATGATTTCCTTACCGATGAGGAGATAAAACATCAATATTCCGCTGCATACATCCCTCAACAAAATGGGGTGGCCTAAAGGAAGAACCGGACTCTTATTGAGATGTATAGGACCATGTTGGCGGAGTTTAAATATCCATACAACTTTTGGGCCGAAGCCATCTCCACCGCTTGCCATGCTTCAAACCGGCTCTACCTCCGCAAAGAAATCAACAAGACTCCATATGAAATACTTACTGGTAACAAGCCCAACATATCTTACTTCCGGGTGTTCGGTTGTAAGTGTTTCTATCTCATAAAAGGTGTTCGGTTGTCCAAATTCGAGTCTAAAGCATTAGAGAGTATTTTTGTTGGCTATGGTTTGGAATCTCACACTTATAGAATCTATGATAAGCTCTCTGGAGCCGTCATAGAATCTTTTAGTGTGACCTTCAAAGAATATGATGGTCCCCAAGGGGGGCGTGTTGATGCTTGTGATGCAGATGATGAAATGCCTCAGGATGCCATATGAAGAATGGGTGTGGGATACATCTTCCCCGTTGAGGAACCCCTTATGGCGGATCGAGAAGAACTATGCTCCACTCATGTGGAGCCCTCATCTTCACAACATCAACAAGTTCCATCCACCGAGGAGGGCAATGACACAAGCCAAAGACAAGACATGGACCCTCAACATGATGATCTTAGTGACAACTCTAGTCAAGGGGAGCTTGATTCATTCACCAGGATGTCAAGTGGTGCCAAGGCAATTATTCAAGGAAGATCTGTACAAACTACTTTGAGACAAGCTCAAATTGATGCTAGAAGGGCACTTGATCAAGACCAAGGTCAATATTTTCCTCCCAATGTAGAGGATGATTCCGACGATGATCAAGGTCAAGATGATGGTCAAGACGAGGATCAAAATGATGAAGAGGGTCCTCCAAGAAACAACACGGAGATCCACGCTCGTCGCGAAGCTAGAAAGGAAAGAATGTTGGAATTAAGAGACCACTCTCTACAAAATGTAGTTGGTGACCTAAGGAAAGGTATTTCCACAAGAGCACAATTGAAGAGGTTTAGTGAACACCAAGCACACATCTCCATGATTGAACCAAAGAAAGTGTGGGAAGCTCTTGAAGATTCGAATTGGTTAGAAGCTATGCACAAAGAGCTCAACAACTTTGAGAGAAACAGAGTATGGAAGTTAGTAGAGAAACCAAAGGATGCCACAATGTTATTGGAACAAAGTGGATATTCAAGAACAAGCAAGATGAGCATGGAATTATAGTAAGGAACAAGGCTAGATTGGTTGCACAAGGGTTCTCTCAAATTGAAGGAATTGACTATGGAGAGACTTATGCACCCGTGGCTCACCTTGAGTCCATCTGTATCCTTCTTGCTTATGCGGCACATCATAACTTCAAGTTGCAACAAATGGATGTAGAAAGTGCATTTCTTTATGGCCCATTAAATTAATTGGTATATGTTAAGCAACCCCCAGGATTTGAGGACCCCAACTTCCCAACCCATGTCTACAAACTTGATAAGGCGCTCTATGGGCTCAAGCAAGCCCCACGCACGTGGTATGAGCACCTTAGAGAGTTATTGTTTGACCGTGGATTTGAGGTTGGGAAAATCGATCCCACTCTTTTTACTAAGAGAGTCAGTGGGGAGCTTTTTGTATGCCAAATATATGTTGATGATATTATCTTTGGCTCATCTAACAAAGCCTTTAATGATGAATTCTCAAAGCTTATGACTAGTAGGTTCTGGATGTCTTTGATGGGGGAGTTGAAAGTGTTTCTTGGCTTTGAGATCAAGCAAGTTAGAGGAGGGACATTCTTCAATCAAGCCAAGTACACTCAAGATATGCTCAAGAGATTCAAAATGCAAGACTTAAATGGATCCCCTACTCCCATGGCTACAAAGACTCATCTAGAACAAAATCCAAATGGTAAAGATGTGGATCAAAAGGTATACCGGTCTATGATTGGTTCTTTGCTTTACCTTTGTGCATCTAGACCCGATATTGTGTTGAGTGTAGGTGTGTGTGAAATATATCAAGCGGCTCCTAAAGAAAGACATTTAATGGCGGTCAAGAGAATCTTTCGATATTTAGTTCATACCCCGTTTTATGGTCTTTGGTATCCTCGAGGATCAACATTTGCTCTTTGTGGATACACGGACTCGGATTGGGCGGGTGATAAGGATGATAGAAAATCAACATCCGGGGCTTGCCAATTCCTTGGTAGGTCCTTGGTATATTGGTCTTCTAAGAAGCAAAATTGTATATCTCTCTCCACCGCCGAAGCTGAGTATGTGGTAGCTACTAGTGCTTGCACCCAATTGCTATGGATGAGGCAAACTTTAAAGGAATACGGTGTCCATTGTGACAAAGTGCCTCTTCTATGTGACAATGAAAGTTCCATCAAGATTGCCTACAACCCGGTGGATCACAGAAGGACAAAGCATATTGAGATTCGCCATCACTTCATTAGAGATCATGTTGCTCGAGGTGATATTGATCTATCATATGTGTTAACCAAATATCAACTTGCCGATATCTTCACGAAGCCACTTGATGAAGCAAGGTTTTGCTATTTGAGGAATGAACTAAATGTCGTAGATTCGAGGAGCTTGACTTTATTTTCTTGCATTCTCACCTATGTTTCAACTCATATTTGGTTTAGGTGTAGGAATGGATATGGGGGGAGTGCAGTCCTAATTGATTGGACCATCCCTCCCCCCATTATGCCCAGAGCAATCAAAATCATTCCTCTTAATATCATTTAGTGACATGTGAGCTTAATGATGAGTTTCGGTAATGGACCCAAGATATATCTTCGTGGTGCCAAGCCGAGTATACTCAAATATGGTGGCCTAGGCCACCGCCCTCTCTCATTCGAGAGGTTGATACTTACTCATGTTTGCCATTTGTCTGATTCTAGTCTCTTGGAGCTTTTCTGAATGATTTTGTGAATTCATATGGCTCTTGTTGGTTCTTCACAGTTTGATGTCTCAACCCAAGCCCGTTCCCTATCTCAAAACTGTCTATCTCTCATATATGTCCCCAAACACCTATCCTGGAGCTTTTGGTCGAGGAGGACCGGAGTCTCCGGTGTACATACACCGAAGTCTCCGATCCAGACGGTTTCTGCCACTTAAAGTAGGGGGGCGGGGTGAACTGGTACATCAGTTCCTCATTCTTCACCCCGTCTCCTACCTCCAAACTCGTCGCCTCCTCCTCCAAAACTCCTCCCCGGAGGTCAAGAAGCCCCTGGGATCCGCCGTGCCGCCGTCCAACCTTCCCCTCACCTCCATTGGGCCATTCCCACCGGAGGAATTGATCCCATGGACAAATCTGATACCTTTCCTCTACCTTTTCTTCTAGGGTTCATCTCTAGATGTGTTTTTGAGGATTGATGTTGATTTGTCCATTGGAATCACTTGTTTGCGAGCACTCTAGTACTTTAGCCTTGTTGCATTGCCCGATCTACTAGATTCACCCTCACCAGCATCTCCACATCACATGCCCGAGCCTCCCGACCGGAGATTCCGGACTTATGTCCGGAGACTCCGGTCTAGGTCGGAGACTCTGGTCCACAGGACCGGAGACTCCGGTCTGAGCCGGAGACTCCAGTATGAGGTGCGAAGACTCCGGTGTTGGGTGAATCAAAACAATCCAGAAATGCATCAAAGCTCTTGTACTACATTATTGGGACATATATACTTATCTCCATGCTATCTCCCTCACTGCTGTTCATAGGTGATGGTTCTAGTCGTCCTCGTCGTACCAAGGCCAAGTCCCAAAGGGGCAATCCTCGCTATGATGAAGCTCAGGGTCAGTTTATCGTGCCTCCATCCAACCGGAAACAGCTGGCACGTGATGCAGCTTACTTGAAGAGGGATCAGGAGAGGGCTGAACGAGAGGACCGTGCCAAGAAGGCCAAATATGACAATCTTCAGACCTTGGCCAAAATGTCTAAAGAGGAGTACCGTGAGCTGAGAAAGACAGATTTCTATACGCTGCCTCGCACTAGTGATGATCCTCATTTCTGGAGGAAAGAACATGCTGTGTTCATGAAGGATGTGTATGGTGTACTCACCAAATCACCTGTCTGCCCTCAGAAGTTCATGAGTGTTGAGCAGATGTGCCTCAGCTCCTACTTCAATGATGCCTTATGGATCTGTGAGAAGCTGGGTCTGTATAACTTGATGGAGCTGCATGAAGACTACAATATCTACCTTGTACAGCAGTTCTATGCCACAGTTGTGTTTGGGTCTGATCAAGACAGGACTATGGTTTGGATGTCTGGTACCACTCGCTGCACAACTATATTCCATGACTTAGCCAACGTCATTTTTGAGACCTTTCATGGTGTATCCACTCCTGTTGGGCTACGTATGCACTCTGCAGCTCTCGGTGAGAACAAGTTGAAGCTGGCGCCTCTATATGACGAGGGTGTTGTGGGAGGGTCCAAGAGACTCAAGACTCTCTATAACCTTATGCTGAGAATTTTCCGTCATACCATTGCACCTAGTGCTGGGAATGATGATGCGATTAGGGTTGGCCTTGTCAACCTTCTATACCACACTCACCGGATTTACAATGCTGGACCAGAAGCAGATGCTGCACCTATTGATGTGATGGACTTTATCTTTGAGGAGATGTTCCATTCTATACTTTACAAGAAATCTCCTCCATATGCACCTTTGGTCATGAGGCTCATCAACTCCCAGGAGCATGATTCTCCACTTGGCATACCACCACATCTCACTGATCACACTATAGTCTCACTGCAGTAGAAGGGGCGTATGGGGCCTGCCCCGAGGCGTTGCTATGGGGATGATGATGAGAAGATTGAGACTGAGAGGGCTCCCTACCCGCCTAGAGTTTGGAGGAAGAATGCCTCCAATGCCCCTATGCCTTCTATGACTCGAGATTATGTGCATGAGAGGGTCAAGAAGGCCAGCTTTTGGGAGAGGACCCTTTGTTGCATTAATGTTGACATCCGTAAGCAGCAGCATGCATCCTACCAAAGCAACCGTCTCATTGAGAAGCTCCTCAAGGATATCAAGGCACAAGGTGCTGAGGATAATGAGGAAGGTGAGGATGAATACAATGATGAGCATGGGGCTCAGCATTCCATAGAGTCTGATCACACACTCTCATTTGGGGCATGGAATGCCCAACAAGATAGTCTGGTGGATTGGAAAACCTTTGCTGATGTCACCTCCGGTTTTGGGTACCAGGGTACCTCCACTTCTCGCCCTCACGGCAAAGGGCCTGCTGTCCCTGAAGATGATGATGATGACTATGATGTGGATGGTGATGACCAGGATGAGGATGAGGATGCCGAGGATGACGCAGATGATGATGATTACTGAGCTGTTGGGGCGATAGTTTAGGTCTTTTCCCTTTTTCGGCGTTTCGATGCCAAAGGGGGAGAAGACATTCTCATCGTTTTGCATGGGTTTGGGGCTTTGGATTTGCTACTATCTTTGCTACTATCTGATTTTATTTGGCATATTCGAACTTGAACTTTATGTGTGTTATTTGTTGTTCATGTGTGTGACTATGTGCTTGTGTGCACTATCTACTGTAACTCATGTGAGATTTATGCGTGTTATCCTTGATACTATCTACCTTGCATGATTTACTTAATTATCTTATTGCACATAGTCAGGGGGAGCCCCATATATATTTTATTCCATGCAAAATCACTTGTTGTCATCGAACACCAAAAAGGGGGAGATTGAAAGGGCATTTATTGTCATAATCACTTTTGGTGTTCGGTAACAACAAGTAGATCATTTTACAGTTTGTCACTGTCCACATGTTGGTATTTTAATAAGTGAAAAGCACCCTCACACTTGGGAAAAGTCCATACTCGAGTGACACATTTCTAGAAACTCCAGACCGGAGTCTCCGGTCTGCTAAGACCGGAGTCTCCGGTGTGGTCCGGAGTTTCCGGATCTGTCTCTGGTGGTGTCTTCAGGATCTAGGCTGGGACATTCTGACTAGGGGTCCGGAGCCTGCACTGGAGGATACTCCGGAGTCTCCGGTTTTTCCTCAGTCCGGAGTCTCCGATGTTGGAAGACCGGAGTCTCCGGTCTTGCTGGGTCATGGATGGTCTAGGACATTTTGACTAGGGGTCCAGAGGCTGGTCCGAAGATTGGCCGGAATCTCTGGTGTAGACCGGAGTCTCTGGTCTACAAACCGGAGTCTCCGGTATGACTTTTCTACAACGGTCAGAAAATGGTTCGTGGAGGGAGCTGCCTATAAAAAGGGACCCTTATCTTCTTCCTCCAGTTGCTCGAGCTGCTCAAGAACACAAACTCCATTAGAGCCACCAAATCTTCAAGATCTCTCCATCCAACCATCCAAAGTCACTGATCTTTGGAGAATCGAAGGAGGAGGCCTTGATCTACATCTTCACCCAGAGAGATCTTCATTTCCCCCTCATTCACTTGAGACCCCCCAAGCTCTAGTGTTTCATTGGAAACCCTAACTTTGATTTGGTTCTTACAAGCTTGTCTTTGATTTGTCTTGATAGCTTTCTTGCATTTGGGAGCCTCCAATTCAGTTGTGGATGTGTGCCCCAAACTTGTAAAGGTGCCGGCTTCCACCTTGAAGGTTGCCGATATAGTGGAAGGTGGATCGAGACCGTTGGGGTGAGATTCATCGGAGAACAAGGGAGGCCTCTCGTGGCGTTGGTGGTTTGAAACCACCCCCTCTCCAAACGTAGACGTACTTCCCCTCAAAAGGAAGGAACTACGGGAAACAAACCCTTGTGTCTCCGCGTCCACTCCTTTGGTTACTTCTATCCTTTACCGCACTTTACTTAATTGTTCTTGCTTAGTGTTGTGATAGTTATTGCATGGCTGGCATATAGGTAAATTCACCATAGTTGCATAATCTAGAGAATTTACCTTTCTTGTAAAACCCTAATTTGAAAAAGAAGAAAATTTGAAGTAGCACGTATTCACCCCCCCTCTAGGTGCCCATACGATCCTTTAAGGTGTCCTTCAGGATATAAAGGATCTTGAGTAGCTATACCACTCCTAGTTCTAATTCCATAAGCATGTTTATCTCTTGAAGCATTAACTAGCATATCCTTTTGTACCTTAGCAAGTTGATCAAGTTGGGTTTGAACCATTTGAAAGTGTTTACAAAGCATTTTAATATCATTAGAAGTTATTTCCACAATATCTTTCAACTCATGGATAGCTCTAGAGTTTTCCAATAAATGATTCTGAAATTGTTTATTAAAATAACCTTGTTTAACAAAAAATGTGTCAAGTTCCTCTAAACATTGATCAGGAGGCTTACCATAAGGAATATCACCTTCATCAAAGTGTTGGAGAGAGTGTACCTCAATAGTAGATGAGTGGGGAATTAGCTTACATAATTCTTCTATAGGAGGTAGATTCTTCACATCTTCAGCTCTAATACCTTTCTCCATTAGACACTTATTAGCTTGCTTCATCACTTCATCATTTAATGCAATAACTCCCCTCTTCTTTGTTGTTGGTGTTGGAATTGGCTCAGGAACAACTGGTTTAGGAATAAGAGGCTTAGGTGCATTCAACTCAGTTGAAGTCCAGTCATCATAATTCTTGCTTATCTTAGCCATTAATTCTTCAGCATCCATAGGAGTCCTTTTCTTGAAAACACAATCAGCAAAGCTATATAGGTACGTCCTAGAATCATCAGTTAGTCCATTATAATAAATTTCAAGAAGCTCATTCTTAGGTAATGGACATCCAGGATGTGCATGAATCAAGGCACAGAACCTTGTCCATGACTCAGGCAATTTCTCTTCTTCTCCCTGTTTAAAATCAAAAAGTCTCTACAAAGCAGCATGTCTAGCAATGGGAGGAAAATATTTCTGGAAGAAAGAAGCAATCAAGCAATTAGGGCTATCAATGGAACCAGGAGGTAATCTATTAAACCAAGCCCTAGCTTCTCCTTTTAGTGAAAAAGGGAAGATCTTAGCAACAAAGTACTTGCACATCTTAAAATCATCAGAGAACAAAGCACTCATAGTAGAAAACTCATTCATATGAGCCAAAACACTCTCATTTTCAGTCTCACAAAAAGGTTCTTTCTCAACAATATCTAAATAAGATAAATCAAGAGAGAAATCATAGTCTTCATCTTTAATATCTATGGGAGAAGTGGCAAACTTAGGATCAGAGGACAACTTAGGCATAATAGTACGTCTAGCAAGGAGACTCTTAATAGCACTAGTACCATGTGTGTTTCGGCACTCTTCAACAAAATCATCAGTGAACTCAATGTAACCATGAGTAATATCATAACTCTCACTAGCCTCGGGTGAGCTAACAGGTGTAACAGTGTCTTCACTAGGAGTTTTGGTATTTCCTAGACTAGCCATAGTAGCATCTATAAAAGTACCTAATGAACCATTCGCATCAAGCACAGTAGAAGTAACATCATGAGTATCAAAAGCAGTTTCAGACTCAGCAGTAGTAGCAGTGTGTGTAGCATGAGTATGTGGTGGTGGTGTGACAAGCTTACTTATAACAGACAGTGAATCAAGAATAGCAGAGGTGTTTAGGACTGTACCTCTTCTTGTAGTGGATGGTAAAATAGGGATCTTTCCATCACGAGACTTCCCCATGATGAAAGGAGTAGCAGTGAACAATAATAGATCCAAGTGAGCTTACAAATAAAGCTATTCTCCCTGGCAATGACGCCAGAAAATAGTCTTGATGACCCACAAGTATAGGGGATCACAACAGTATTCACAGGTAGTATTACCCAATTTATTGATTCGACACAAGGGGAGCCAAAGAATACTTGCAAGCCTTAACAACTAAGTTGTCAGTTCAGATGCACCTGGAAATAGTTCTTGCTCATAGAAGTTTATCAGTAGCAACAGTTTGGTAGTAGCAACAATAAAGCAACAGCAATAGTGAAACAGTAGCAATAGTAACAGTGACGGTAACAGTAGGATTCGAGTGCGGTAGGCATAGGGATGGATGGACGGGCTGCATGGACGAGTTTAAACATGTAACTTCAAGATCTAGGGAATTGTAGATAAATAATAACAAGCATCAAGTACTATACAATCCTAAGCATGTGCTCCAAATATAGTTATACGTGCTCGCAATGAGAACTTGCACAACATCTTCTGTCCAGCCAGCCCGTGGCAGCGGGGCCTCTAGGGAACTACTGGCAATTAAGGTGCTCCTTTTAATAGAGCATCGGAGCAAAGCATTAACACTCCATGAACACATGTGATCCTCACATCATAGCCATCCCCTCCGGTTGTCCCAATTATTGTCACCTTGGGGCCTTTGGATCCAGACAATGATATGTGTACACAACTTGCAGATAATATCACAAACAATACTATCATAATGATTCAATAATAAGTTTAGATCTAAGATCATGGCACTCGGGCCCTAGTAACAAGCATTAAGCACAACAAGTTGCAACAAAGTCAAATAGCACTAATAGAGATACTAGGCACTATGCCCTAACAGATCTTATTCGATTACATGATAGAACTCATCTAATCCCTACCATCCCCCAAGCCTACAGCGGGGGATTACTCACTCATGGATGAGGGAAACATCGGTGGTTGATGGAGATGCGTTGGTGATGATGATGGCGATGATCCTCTCCAAATTCCCCGTCCCGACAGGGTGCTAGAACGGAGTTTCTGTATCCGAATCTTCGTTTCTGGTGGCGGCGGTGGAGCGGAACTCTTTCTGGAAAACTATCGAACCCCCTCGGTTTTTAGGTCGAAAGGCAAGTTATAGGCGTAGAGGGAGGCTGAGGAGGTGCCTGGGGAGGCTGCACCCCCTCCAGGCGTGGCCAGTGGTGGGCCCGCACCTGGGGTGGGTCTGGGCCCCCCAGGCCTCCCCTCCTTCTCTTATTCTGGCTCTGTGGATCTTCTGGTGAAATATAATTTTTGGCATATTTTTCGGGATTTTTCCTGATAGTTCATTTTCTGCACAAGAACAAGACACCAAGGTAATTCTGCTGAAAATAGCGTCAGTCCGTGTTAGTTGTATCCAAATCACACAAGTTTAGAGAAGAAACAATAGCAAAGTGTTCGAGAAAGTGATACGTTTTGGACGTATCAACAGACAGTATGGTCGGGACCTGCCCATACTGCTTAGTCGGTTGACTAGTTACCAATGTTGGAGGCTGAGTTTTTGGAAACGACCCGGTACGGGCGTGCCGTATGGGCATCCACTCGTACTAGGTGATCGTTACGATCACTATCTCTTCCTTTTTCTCTTATTTCTTTTCATATTTGTTGGGATTCTTTTCTTGGTCGACCCTTTTTCTTCCAGTATGAATTTTTCTCTTACTTCTAACCTCTTATAAGATTTTTAGAGGGCTTATATCCTTCTATTAACTCCATACCCGAGGTGGATGCCGAGATTAAAATATGAAGAACCATAAGGAAGGGAGATGAGGCTCCTCCCCTCCTATCCTCAAAACTTTACCAAATGAATTAAAATATAGGTTTCTTGATGAGACGAATAAATTTCCTGTTATTATAAGTTCTAACCTTGAAGAAAACAAGGAGGAGAATTTGATGAGGGTTCTCCAAATGCATCGAAATGCTCTTGGGTATTCGATGAGTGACTTGAAGGGGATTAGTCCTTTGATAGCCACCCGTAGAATATTCATGGAAGAAGGAGCTCAGTCGGTCGTATATTTTCAGCGACGACTCAAACCTCACATGAAAGAGGAGGTAAGAAAATAAATAATACATTTATTAGATGCAGGAATCATCTTTCATGTAGAAGAGAGTGAATGGATAAGTCATATTCATTATGTTCCTAAGGATGAATTTACTATCGTTGAAAATGAACATAATGAGATGATACTTATAAGGACTGTTGTTGGACATAGGATGTCCATTGACTATAGAAAACTTAATAAAGAAACAAGGACATATCATTATCCTTTACCGTTTATAGACCAAACTTTAGAAAGGCTTGCTATGCATTCTCATTTTTGTTACTTAGACGACTATTCTGGTTTTTATCAAATTGTTGTTCACCCTGATGATCAACTTAAGACTACTTTTATTTGTACCTATGGTTTTTATGCTTATCATCGGATGCCTTTTGGTCTCTTCAATGCTCATGCCACTTTGTAGATATGTATGACTGCTATATTTGCCGATTATGTTGAAAATATTATGGAAGTTTTCATGGATGACTTCTCTGTTTATGGAACTTCCTTTAATCATTGTCTCCACAATCTTCATAATTTTTTGCAGAGATGTGAAGACACTAACCTAGTATTAAACTGGGAGAAATGTCATTTCATGGTTCAAGAAGGTATAGTGCTTAATCACAAAATCTCAGGTAAGGGTATAGAAGTTGATAAGCAAAGATTGAAGCTATAGAAAGGCTACCCCTCCTCGAGATGTGAAAGGTATAAGGAGTTTCCTAGGCCACGCTGGATATTATAGAATGTTCATTAAAAAGTTTTAAAAAACTGCTAGGCCTTTAACTAATCTTCTTCAAAAGGGGGTTATATTCAATTTAGATGACAAATGTCTAATCGCTTTCAACGTATTAAAATGAGCTCTCCTTACAGCCCCCGTTATAAAACCACCTAATTGTAGGAGACCTTTTGAGCTATTTTGTGAGGCTAGTCATGAAGTTGTGGGAGAAATTCTTTGCCAGTATGATGGTGATGATCTTAATATCATTCATCATGCTAGCCGCACCTTAAACGGGTCCCAAAAGAATTACCCTATGGTAGAAAATAATTTTTCGTTGTGGTTTTATCCTGTGATAAGTTTAGATCTTATATCATTAACTTAAAAGTAAAGGTGCATACTGATCGTATTGGCTTAAAGGAGTCCTAGAAAGGACCGACGTTAAGTCAAGGATGAATCATTGGACTCTACTTTTGGAAGAATTTAAATTTACAGATTCTACAAAAAAATTGGAGATAGAGGAAACATCTATGGACATTCAATAAATTGCTCTACCTAAAGAGGTGTCTTCCATTTACATACCTATGGGAACCACACTGCCAAAAAGAAAATTCTCGATTTCTCCTTGCAATGGTTTTGGTGATTTTCTGCAACCAACTTTGTTCGAAGGGAAAAAGAAAAGGATAATCCAGAAAGGAAAAGGTACCCAAATGAACGTGTTACCTCTAAATGATCTAGGTATGTGAAGTCTGAACATGCCTTTGTTCTGGACGATATTTTGCCGTTTCTTTTTGCATTTTTGTATTCCCTTCGTTTTTCCGAGTTTATGGCTGGTCTTGCGAGGTCGGTACGGGCGGGCAATACGGCTGGATCTTCCCGTACCACTGATTGTTAAGAGGGCGGTGACCCTCATTTCGTTTTTTCATTCTGGTACGACCGCGCGAATGACAAGGCCAAAGTAGGCTGACTCTTATCGCTAACTTGACTCGGTCTAAGGGCGAGCCTAAATACAACTCATAAAACGACTCCTCCAGGGGCCTTCAGAGAAGAAGCCCACTTCCCCCACTACTGCGGGTGTATCCGCACGTATGGTTGGTCGTCACTGATATGGTATCTTCCCACATGTTCTTTGTTTGATTTGTGTTAAAAAAACCTGAAATTGGTAAAGTTAGTATGAGCAAGACCCGCCCGTACTGCCTAGTCGGTTGACTAGTTCCTGACGTTGGAGGCTGAGTTTTTGGAAACGACCCGGTACGGGCGCGCCATACGGGCGTCTGCCCGTACCAGGTGATCGTTATGATCGGGATCTCTTTCTTTTTTTCTTATTTCTTTCCATATTTGTTGGGATTCTTTTCTTGGCCGATCCTTTTCCTTCTGGTATGAATTTTTCCCTTACTTCTAACCTCTTATAAGACTTTTAGAAGGCTTCTATCATTCTATTGACAAAATAGATCTTCTCCGCATCGCCTTTTCCTTCTGAGAACTTTGGAACCATGTCCTATCCATGGGGTATCGTTCAAGAGAAGAAGGATCTCCATGGATCATCCTCGAGGGTCATGGAGGAAGTCAAGGCTGCTGCACCGAAGGAGAAGTAGTTGGAAGCCGGGGAAGGATTCAAACTGATGGAAACAATAAAAGATGGGCGTAAGGTGTTTAGCCTCGGAGTTGGTAAAGAAGGTGACTCCGACGAGGTTCAACTTGATCTAGAATAATATGGGGAGTTCCACTTGAAGAGGGCGAAGAAACAAGAAGAGGAGATTGAAGCCTCCTTAGATGCACTTGACCGCCACATTAAGAAGATTGAGGTAAAATCCCCGAGATCCTCTAAACATATTGAACTGTTGCCTCACTATCTGGACCAGATGGATCTGAATATCATGAAAGGGCTTGAAGCAAATCTCAACATTAGCCTTCGGTCCATCAATACGCAGAAGCAAACACTAGAGATGTATAAAGCTCTTGTGGAGCAGTTGGAGAAAGTTAGCGAGCAACACTGAATCTTAATCTTGATTTTAGAAGCATCAAATAAGACGTTTTGAGCAAGCCTTCGTGATTCAAGGGTTTACCCCCTGCAAACTAAAGGGCGCGCCACAATATCAAATAATCGTAAGGAATTATTTCATACACCCATTCTGATTCCAAGATTGGGAGGATCTGTGAGAGCCTTGCAATCTATCTTATAGTTTTTATCATGTTTACTTTCCTGCACGCATGTTAGGCTTTTGATATGTCAGAAACGTATCTATAATTTTTGATGTTCCATGCTTGTTTACTATCTAATTTGCTTTGCTTTGTCTACACTTTGAGGTGTTTTTATATACATTTTTGGAACTAACCTATTAACAAGTTGCCACAGTACCAGTTGCCTGTTTTCTTTTGTTTTTGGTTCCAGAAAGGCAGAAAATCAATATTCTCGGAATTGGATGGGACAAAAGGCAAAGTTAATATTTTACCGTGGGCGACACGAAGTCTAGAGGGGAGACAGAAAAGCGAACCAGGGCCACCGCACCACCCCTAGGCGAGGGTGGGACCACCCCGCACTTGGGTAGGGTCTGGGCCCCTGGCCGCCTCCCAGCCTCGCCTCTTGACCTATAAGAAGCCCCCGATGCAGAAACCCTAGGCACCCGATCAAAACTCCATGAAACCTTTTGTAGCTGCCGCCACCGTCGTCCCTTGATCGAGGGGGGGGGTCTGAAGATCTTCCCGGCACCCTGCCGGAGGGGAGATCATCCCAGAGGCCTTCTTCTCCGGTATGATGCGTGAGTAGTTCCACCTTGGACTATGGGTCCATGTAGTAGCTAGATGGTTGTATATCCTCCTTGTGCTTTCATGTATAGATCTTGTGAGCTCCGTTCATGATCAAGATCTAATCTATTTGTAATCATACATGTTGTGCTTGCGGGGATCCGATGGATATTGATATTACTATGTCAGATTGATTAATGGTTTTGTCTATTTGATACTATCATGTCTGTGTTGTTTGTGATCTTGCATGCTCTCCGTTGTTAGTAGCTATCTTGGCCAAGTAGTTGCTAGTGACTCAAAGAGGGGGTATTTATGCTCGATAGTGGGTTCATGCCTCTAGTTTCCAAGAGAAGTGGCAGAAATCTCTTCGGTTGTAGATGTGTTGTTGCTACTAGGGAGAAAACAACGGTCTCCTTTTCATAGAACAAGTGGATTTTTTACCTTACACACTTTGCTTAAAGCAGTTGTCTGTTGCTTGTAACTTAATACTGGAGGGGTTTCAGATGATAACCTGAAGGTGGACTTATAGTCATAGATGCAGTTCGATGGAGATCTACGTATATTGTTGTATTGCCCAATCAAATCTCATAGGAAATTTTTATTTGGTATTGCATTGTTATGCCTTGCTCAGTTCCTGTTAATTGCCCTGCTGTAATTTGTTTACCCTTCATGCCATGTTGTTTATCTAAGGATAGCACCTCTAGTGAACTATGGACCCCGGTCCAATCTTTACCATTGATACATCTTCCACTGTTACTTGTTTACTTGCTGCAAACCATTACCTTCCACACCATATGTTTAATCCTTTGTTACAGCAAACCGGTCAGCTTGACAACCTCACTGATTCGTTGGGGCAAAGTCTTGAGTTTGTGTTGTGTAGGTCTTCGCGTTGCTTGCAACACCTGTGTGACGTTTCCTTCCTCCTACTGGTTCGATAACCTCGGTTTCTTACTGTGAGAAAACTTGATGTTGTGCTGCTTCACACCTTGCTCTTGGGGTTCCTAACGAAGCGCTCCTACATCAACTCAGTGCTGCATCAAGCCTTTTCTGGCGCTGGTGCCAGGGAGGCTAAGGACGTCTTCATAAGGGGAGTCCTCCACTTCCTTTCTCTTTTCTTTGTTTTTAGTTTGCTTAGTTTCTTTTGCTTGGTTTTGTTTTCCTCTTTTCAAAAACTCCAAAAAAATTAGTTTAGTTTGGTTTGCTTTCTTTATTCAAAAACACAAAAAAATAGTTCCTGCTCTAGTTGTTGGTCTGTTATTGCCTTGCTTGGTCATGATTTCTATCAATGGATGGTTTCATTGAAACTAGTTCTTATTGGCAAGGTGGATTCACGGAAGAACAAAAGTATTATTATAAGGAACACTGTTTGTCACAAAAAGGGAACACTTATGGGAACAAATTGATAAGTTGAATACTATTGCTAGAGATGTGTGCTCTACTTATAATGTTTCTTATTGCTTTGATAAAGCTTGTTGCTGTAGGAGGTATAAACACCTCCCTTTTCAATGTGAGTATAATGATAATGTTACCATATCCTCTTATGTTAAAGGAAATTATGACTTTTATGATGTGTAACAAATTAAAGAATTTATTGCCTTCAAGGGTGCATTTGAACTTGCCAGTTTGCTTGAAAATACTGATGATGCACCTTATAAATATGAGGTCTTTGAGATACTTAAATTTTGCTTTGACAATTACAAGGAATAAAATGGATATATTCTTGAATATTTTAATAGGTGTTTTCCACAAATGGAAAAGACTAATGCCTTGTAGGAGCCTATGGAAGAAGAAATTGTTGAAACTGGAAGATCATTAGATGAAAAATAGGAGGAGAGTGATGAACAAAAGGAGGAAGAATGGATCTACCCATGCCTACCTTCTAATGAGAGTAACTCTTTATCCCTTACATTATTTGATTGTCCCCCATGCTTTCCAAAGGAGGATGAATGTTATGTTCCTGTGGATCCTTTTGAAATATCTACTTTGGGTAAAACCTGTGAAGGTTTTAATCCCACTATTTTTGAGATTGATAGAAATTATGTGTTTGTAGATCATGAAAAGCATGCTTTATGTGATAGCTATATTGCTGAGTTTATTCATGAGGCTACTAAAAATTATTATGAGAGAGGAAACTATGGTTGTTGGAATTCTCATGTTACTAAAACACCTCTCTATGTGCTGAAAGTTTTGAAGTTACTCTTGTTTTATCTTCCTATGCTTGTCACTTTGTTCTTTGTGAATTTATTTACATACAAGATTCCTATGCATACAAAGTGGGTTAGACTTAAATGTGTTTTGAATTTGCTTCTTGATGCTCTCTTTTACATCAACTCATATTTCTTATGTGAGGATCTTCTCAAACTATCAGGCCTAACTTAAAGGCGTTAAAGAAAAGTACTTGTTGGGAGATAACACAAGATTTTCCTTGATTATTGAAATTTATTACTTCAGTAATGACCTCTCCTTATCTTTTTTTGTTTGCTTTTTGTGCCAAGAATGACCTCTAATGAGAGGGAAGTAAGATTTGGGGAGTTGCTGTCCCAAAACAGATTTCTGTCCTCCACCATAAAAATTCGTGAGAAGTCTCTGTACCTCGGATTGAGCTGAAAATTTACTAATAAACCCCCTAGTATGTTTTCTAACTTACGTTAGTTCAACACTTTTTGATTTGAGCAATAGAAGATTTTCAAAAAAAATCGGTTTCTACCTACTGGTCTGTTTTGACAGATTTCTGCCATTATTTGCATTTGCTTCTTATTGATTCCTTTTTGAGTTCTCTTTTGGGGAATTGAGATTTTTGAAGGAGTTGCTACAGTATCTTGTGTTTTTAGTGAAAATTCTTGCTGTTCCGAAGCTTTGCCTAAAGGTCTATTATCTTTTGATTAAACTAATGTTGCTAATGAAGATTGTGTGAAGTTTTGTATGAAGGAAAAATTTCAGGTGTAGAGAGAGAATGATGCAATGAGATGAAATGGACAAAAGCTCAAGCTTGGGGATGCCACCCCGGTGTCACCTCAAGAAATATCCAAGAGGTACAAACGTCAAAGCTTGGGGATGCCCAAAGCATCCCCTTCTTCATCAATAAAAAACTCAGGTCTTTCTAGACACTTCATTTTTATTGTTTCATGCACTGTTGTGTTGTTCTTGGAGCGTCTTAGTTTTCGTTTGGTTTGCTTAGTTGTTCAGTTTTCTTGAATAAAGTAGTTTGGACCCCTGTTCTCGCTGTGTTGTTTCAAATAAGTTGCTTGGTGTTGGAAAGGAGTAGGAAGTTCCTGCTTGAAAGTGCAAGGGGAGCTTGCATTGACTGTGACTTAGACTTTAGCATGACATGATAGGTGTTATTTTGACCTTATACTTAGTGATTATTGCTGTAGCATATCTTGTTCCAAATAATTGGGATTGCTTAGTGTGCCTTGAAAGAATTATGCGTTGTTTTAGCATGCAAAATCATAGTATTGTGGTATTCTCCTTTGATGCTTTGTTTGGGTTGACTTGGCACATGCTCACACCATGTTATGACTATGAACAAGTCACCATAGCCTCTATGATAGTTTAGTCCTTGACTTATAGTACCACTCTATGCTTTGATTAGTAATGTTTTGTTGCTCTGCATGATTATGGCCATCATTGCTCTCTTAGTTGGTTGCTCCCAGTCTTTTGCTAGCCTCCACTTGTATGAGTAAGTTCTACTCATGCTTCCAACTCCCAAGAAACCAAGTTATTCCAAAGTGTCCACTATAAATTCCTATGCATGGTGTGTTACACCATTCCAAGTATATTCTTGTTTTCAGCTATCTTCCAAATTAAAAGTATTCTGTTATGTGAAAACTTAGTGATTAAAGCCCTCACAAACTTGACGGTACACTTTATATTCTTTGCCTCTAATAAACTTGAACCATTGTGTCATCTATGTTGTATATGCTTGCACTTATACATTGGAATTAGCAGAACCGTGCTGTCACGGGGAACGTTTTCAACATTGCACTTTTACTTTGTACTTAGTTGATATCATGCTCTTTTGTCTATGGATGTCACCGGTGTGAAATAAAGAGGGAACTTGTAAGTCCATGGAGTATGTATTTTGTGTTAGAGAAACGACTGGGCCGCTAGCCTAAGCCATGCCTAATCATGGTGGAAACTTGCAGCATCACCATAGTGATCTATCTATGAAGCACCCTCAATAAAAAGCTATGCATATAGTAAATAAAAAGATCGCTGAGATGCTCATTGTCTGCTTGCCTTGTCATTTTGGTTATGGGATAGCTCCTATACCATGTGCAAGGGGTACTCCATTGGCGGTTCTCTATGATACGCATGTACTTACAATGACAAGAACTTACAGGTAACTGAAGTTGAGTAGCATGAGGTGTGGCCCTCGTATTCAAGGGACTTGAGATTGCCAACTTATACGTTTTCAAGCATATACTCCATAGTTTGTTCACTTTAACCTTAATCACTTCAAGATGCTTATGATAGGGGCAATGAGGGCTGAAAGCTAACAAGTACCATAATTTTTGGAAGCTCTTTTTGCAACTTGAAATCCCTGTTTCCCTTTGTGAAGGGCCTTTCTTCCACCATTATTTGAGTCTCCACCTTCTACCTTTAGGCACCATTAAGAGAGCATAGTTGCCATTCTGTGTGTAGTGTCCCAAAACTTATTGATTGATGCATATTGTGATATTGCTTGTTTTTGTGCTATTTGTATCTAGTCACTCTTACAAACTTTGAAGGTGTCCTATGTATCTATTTGCTACTCTATGAGGGACAAGCTGAATGCCACTATGCCATGTTTTCTGTATGTGCAACAAACAAACGTTTTTAAATGCATGTTATTCATGATCTTTGTTTGTATCCTTTCATGTTGCATGCATAGTTACTTTGTCTTATTGTTAGAACTCCATCTTCCATGCACATGTTTAGAGTTCCTTGATCTCAGCTTTCAATGCTTGCAAATGGTTTAATCTTGGTTTTGATGGTGCATGTCACCTCAAAAATTATTCTTTTATCACTTACCTACTCGAGGACGAGCAGGAGTTAAGCTTGGGGATGCTTGATACGTCGGAAACTTAATTTTTGATGTTCCATTCTTGTTTAGTATCTACTTTGCTTTGCTTTGTCTACACTTTGAGGTGTTTTTATATCTTTTCTGGAACTAACCTATTAACAAGTTGCCACAGTGCCAATTGCCTATTTTCTTCTGTTTTTGGTTCTAGAAAGGCAGAAAATCAATATTCTCGGAATTGGACGGGACAAAAGCCAAAGTCAATATTTTACTGTGGGCGACATGAAGTCCAGAGGGGAGACGGAGAAGCGAACCAGGGCCGCCGCACCCCCCTAGGCACGGGTGGGCCCACCCCGCGCCTGGGTAGGGTGTGGGCCCCCTGGCCGCCTCCCCAGCCTCGCCTCTTCGCCTATGAGAAGCCCCCAATGCAGAAACCCTAGGCACCCGATCAAAACTCCACGAAACCTTCTGTAGCCGCTGCCACCGTCGTCCCTAGATCGGGGGGGGGGGGTCTGAAGTTCTTCCCAGCACCCTGCCGGAGGGGAGATCATCCCAGAGGCCTTCTTCTCCGGTATGATGCGTGAGTAGTTCCACCTTGGACTATGGGTCCATGTAGTAGCTAGATGGTTGTGTATCCTCCTTGTGCTTTCATGTATAGATCTTGTGAGCTCCGTTCATGATCAAGATCTAATCTATTTGTAATCATGCATGTTGTGTTTGCGGGGATCCGATGGATATTGAGATTACTATGACAGATTGATTAATTGTTTTGTCTATTTGATACTATCATGTCTATGTTGTTTGTGATCTTGCATGCTCTCCGTTGTTAGTAGCTATCTTGGCCAAGTAGTTGCTAGTGACTCCAAGAGGGGGTATTTATGCTCGATATTGGGTTCATGCCTCTAGTTTCCAAGGGAAGTGACAAAAATCTCTTCGGTTGTAGATGTGTTGTTGCTACTAGGGAGAAAACAACGGTCTCTTGTTCATAGAACAAGTGGATTGTTTACCTTACACACTTTGCTTAAAGAAGTTGTCTGTTGCTTGCAACTTCATACTGGAGGGGGTTCGGATGATAACCTGAAGGTGGACTTCTAGTCATAGATGCAGTTGGATGGCGGTCTATGTATATTGTTGTATTGCCCAATCGAATCTCATAGGATCTTTTTGTCTGGTATTGCATTGTTATGCCTTGCTCAGTTCCTGTCAATTGCCCTGCTGTAATTTGTTTACCCTTCATGCCATGTTGTTTATCTAAGGAGAGCACCTCTAGTGAACTATGGACCCCGGTCCAATCTTTATCATTGATACATCTTCCACTGTTACCTGTTTACTTGGTGCAAACCATTACCTTCCACACCATACGTTTAATCCTTTGTTACAGCAAACCGGTGAGCTTGAAAACCTCACTGATTCGTTGGGGCAAAGTCTTGAGTTTGTGTTGTGTAGGTCTCCGTGTTGCTTGCAACACCTGTGTGACGTTTCCTTCCTCCTACTGGTTCGATAACCTTGGTTTCTTACTGAGGGAAAACATGCTTATGTGCTGCTTCACACCTTGCTCTTGGGGTTCCCAACGAAGCGCTCCTACATCAACTCAACGCCGCATCATCTTTAATTCTCGAATATGCATTAGTTGCATCAACTTTGAGCTCCCTTTATTCAATATAAGATTTATATCCATTGAGTTGCAAGACTTTATGATATATGAAGATGTGTTTAGATTCATGATTATTATATTAGATGATTGAACTAGGTTGAGTGTTATGATACTTGTACAGCTATCATGATTTTAGAGACTTCCACACCAATAAAAGTATTGATTATGCTATGAGAAGAAGAATTCTAGTAGCATATTATAATTAAGAGTTTTTGAAGCCATCCAAGTAGTGAGCATGATCAAATAGCTGTACTAAAAAAGGGGATGGAAAGAAGGAGTAAAAATATATACATATGTAGAGAGAGAAAATATAAGAAAAGAAGAAATAAGAGAGAACAGCTATCAAAAGAATCAAGTGTAGATAAAAAGAATGATCATGAATCTTCATTACTAAACTAAGTGCTCGATACCTTTAAAATTTATGATTATATGATATGTTGAATCACTGGAAGCTTCTTATAATTTCATTAATACTAGAAAAGGTGTAGAAGCCTCTAAGTCATGTAATGTGTAAGGGTATGGTAATACCCCCGAAGTATCTCTACATCTGATGTTGTATTCCTGTTTCAATTTTTACCTCATTTATTGTAACAACTCATGTCTCATGAACATGATGATATTATCTATAAGCCACCATCTTGCTCGGGGACGAGCAAGAGCCTAGCTTGGGGGAGTTGATGAGTCCAAAATTGAAGCATATTTACCTTTTGTTCTTGCATAAATAGAGTAGGGATCTTTGTATTTCACTGCGTTTGCATGCACTGTTTTGTCCTTGTTTTAATAGGATCACAAATCACTAAGTCTTGTATGAATATATCAATCGGAACTGTCATATTCTGTTATAATATGATATTTCTAAGTGATCAATTCATTTTATGGATTTACCTTCGCAACCGAGAGAATACTAAATGAGGAGAAGCAATCAGTACCAATAACGACCGGTGGTATGGGCGAAGCCCGCCCGTACAAGGTGTCATCGCGTTTGCCTCATCAAATACTTTCTCCTAGCAAAGACGAGAGAGAGATCCGTCATTCACAACTAGGAGAAACCACAAAAAAACACATTTAAAAGGGATCTGAAGGAGGAACTTGGCCAGGGTAAAATCCTAGCTGCTTCATGGATCATTGGAGGACAAAGCATCATCCCCTTCATCATCAATCAGTGCATCGCCATCACCACCATTACCCCCATCTCTCATCTATTAGATCTTGTTGTAGTTCCAGATTGAATTGTGGTTTGTATTAGGTCTATCTTTGTACTTCTATCCATCCATTTGATTATGATGATGTTCTTGATTGCTTCCATGTGTGAGTAGTTCCTTTGTTCTTGGGGAGATGGATAAACCCTAACACAATTATGAATTTGTAATAAAGATGATCTATTCTTGTGTCCATATGACTTGTGGTCTATGATAGATTTATGATTTATGTTTGATCTCTCTCTTTAGATGGTATGTGTAGTCAGCCACATATCATTTGCCCTTGGGTCTAAAGGGAAGGAGAAATCCTTTGTACATGTTTTGGGATCATACCCGGAATGGCCTCATGACAGACCAGCACCGGCTCGTAACCTACACGGTCAAAGGAGGATAAAGAGGGACTCCCTAAGATAATTACGATATCCACGGGGAAACCCTTAATTGCGGTGGTTTGTATGGGTGGATGCTCTCAGACATCACAGTGGTTATTTAGAGGTGACTTCACTCTTGACTGAACAAAGTGGCTTCCTACGAGCCTTGTAGTGAACATCTTATTATGGAGCTCTCTCCACACATCTCATGACACAAGAAGTATGTTATATTAATTATTAATAATAACAATATCATGCTAGCGGTGTATCCTACATCCTCGAGAACGTTTTAGCCCTATTGAGTTCAACCACGCTTTCACACAACCTTGCTGCTTGCTTTCTTTTATATGTTTTAATTACTTTTCTATAAATAACCAAAAACCTTTCAAACACCCTTTACTTGAGATCAAAGGTAGCTTATAAGTATCCTTTGGTAGATAGTGATGAGGGGCATAAAGACCTTTACCAATAGCTCTATGTGGGTTGGATATCTTTACTTCGAAACTAGCTACAATTGATCTATGCACTGGCAGTCGTCAGTGGATCATAGAGGAGGGATATTTTGGCATAGGGGAAGTTGGAATCATCAAAAGTGACATGCCTAAAGATGATATATATACAATTTCTCTTACAAGCATACATATATATCCTATTTGATTACATGGATATCATTAAATTACATGGAGGCATTAGCGGAAATAGTATTCTCCTATTTCGGATATGACCTCCGTAAGTAAAAATTCCACCAATTCCTCTTGGATTGCTAGTAGGCGGTCCTTTGGTATGAGTTTCTCCCGCATATCTTCGACCTTTAATAAAGTAGATCAATATGAATATATATATATCAATCATCATAAAAAAATATGAATAAAACTCAACACAATTGATGGTCATAAAATAAAATTGTGAATATATTATTTAGATACTTGAAGTTCATGCGCTGCTCATTAATTGACATGCGAATGAACTCGCAATTGTAGTATCCACATAAATTAGTCCCCTTTGGCTGCCTTGAGCACTTTACAAGAATAGAATTCAATCAATAATAATTAAGCATGATAATGGTATTGAAAATAGAATAAAAGATATGTGTGGAACTAGCTAGCTAGTACTACTTACCGGAATCAGAATAAAACGCATCTCCTTACTCCATTAATTGACAATATCTTTGGTGAACCGTTTCTAATCCCCGATCGGCAAAAAATGAATCAAGGAGTTATTAATTACTTAAAGTTGTAAGGAAATAGTATTTCCTGTTTGTAATTTTTGCTCTTTAAAAACTAGCAAGTGAGGTCGTAGAAAAGACTCTGATGTGGATACAATTGACACGAGAAACCTAGCGTAGAAAAGAGTCGAACAAGATGAACGAATCACTGTTATACTCTTCACAACGGCAACCACGACGGTGGTACTTGAAGTTGGCAAGGAAGAACCCAACTACGTGACGAATACCATGCACGGACGATGGCGAGCCGTGTCGAGAGACGCAATGTGGTTTTAGCCCGAGACATCAGTACGTGGGGACATAAAAAGATGACCACGTCCAGCGATGCTACGACTTCGAGGGACACAACATAGATGTAAAGCAAGAGTCGGTGCAGTGGCTAGAGACCACCAATGACGCTGGCGCCAGGGAAGGCACGCTGAAAGCCGGTAACATGGACCAATTAAGGGCGACAACGCTATAACCCGAAGGGGCGGCACAACAACAACCCAATGCTTGATCAGTGGTAGGTGCGTGCTCTTGGATGTGCTTGGCATAGGTGAGGGCGGGATTGGTTTATTAGACCGATGGTGGCCATGTATGCGCCATG
This sequence comes from Avena sativa, assembly GCA_916181665.1. NCBI lineage: Eukaryota > Viridiplantae > Streptophyta > Magnoliopsida > Poales > Poaceae > Avena > Avena sativa. The sequence goes on along the minus strand of OV702293.1, from coordinate 236,229,384 downwards.
GCATGGATGACACTGATGCCCACAAGTATAGGGGATCTCTGAAATCTTCAATGGGAAGTATTACCCAAATTTATAGTTCGACTCAAGGGGAACACAAGAATACCAATAAGACTTTAGCAATTGAGGTGTCACTCTCAATCACACTTGTATATCAATAAACTTACAAAGAAAGTGGTAGTTTACGGTAGTTGATTCAAAGCAGTAAAACAAAGCAGTAAATAAAGCAGTAGATTTCTAGTTTTCACTAGAAGTAATGTTGTGAAACTTTTAGTGGCTAAAACATAGGCATGAGGTGATAGCGGGGTGTTGCATGAATGATATCCACCATATAATGTATCATATTTAACATGGCATTTATCTCTAATTCAGTTGTGTAGGTATGTGCTCCAAACATAATCATGCTGGGAATATGCCCTAGAGGCAATCATGTATGATGATATTTCCCATTGTATTCATAAAGATATTAAGTTGTCCTTGTATAAACATCTGATGTGTATCATTGAATATTTGATTTGGTTGTGGAACTATACATTCATGTTGTTTGTACTAAAATACCTTGATCATCGAGGTTGTGCTGGACACACAACTTAGACCAATGTGAAAGTCGGCTTGATGACTCGGTTCCACTTGTCATGGGCATGGAGATGCTATTCCGACTTACACAGATTCGGCTAAAGAGTTTAGTGAGTCGGATTAACCCGTATTGAGGTACAACGAACAAGTTGTCATTCGTGAAGGGAATATGCCCTGAGAGGCAATAATATTATGTATATTCCAAGTATATGATAGATGTTTATTTTGCATGCTATAATTGTATTAATATGGAAACGTTAATACATGTGTGTTTAATAAACAAACAAAAAGTTCCTAGTTATGCCTCTCTTATAAACTAGCTCGTTAATTAACAAGATGATCAAGGTTTCCTGATCATGGGCATTGGATGTTGTTAATAACGAGGCCACAACATTATTGGAATGGTGTGATGAACATTCATCTGGAGTATAGCATTACGATCAAAGTCATTGAGTTTATATTGCTATAACATCATATGAAGTGATCTTAATCCTTAGACCATAAGATCATCCTTAGACCATGAGATCATGTCAATCACTAACACTGGAAGAGTATCTTGATAACATCAAATGTCACACCGTAACAGGGTGATTATAAAGATGGGTTCAGTACTACTAAAGTGTTATGTTGAGGCCCATGGATCGAGAGTGGAATTTGTTCATCCCGATGACGGATAGATATGCTCTGGGCCCTCTCGGTGATATCACATTGATTAGCTTGCAAGCAAGTGATTTGATCACTAGAATGTTATATCACCGGAACGAGATAAGAGTACATGTCAATAACGAGATCAAACTAGGTATGGGGATACCGATGATCGAATCTCGGACATGTAATATATCGCGAGACAAAGGGATTAAGATACTAGCGGAAAAGGTTCTCATGATCATAAGAAAGTCATCGTTGAATGTGTGGGAGTCAGTATGGATATCCAGGTCCCACTTATGATTACTGATCTGAGAGGGGTCTCGATCATGTCCAAATTATTAGCGAACCGTAGGGTGATACACTTAAGAGACACCGACACCATTTGGAGCAAATAGTTTCATGATGAAAAGAATAACAAAGCGCATGAATTTATTTCACTAGATACCGAAACTGGTTTCGGGTGAAATTGCAGAAAGTGTTTTTGCATGTGAAATTGTAAGGTTCCCAACCTTTAATAAGGTAGAGATCCCTGTGTTTACAATGCTAGTCCCTGGATCAATAGCTAGCATCCACAGTTAAGATGTAATATCAAGAAACAAAGGTCATAATACAACTTTATAACTAGGAATAAAATAATTCATTACATCTTACATATCTCATTTGGCTATCTCATTACAATGCAGCAGAAATAACTATAGCATGGAGTCCTTCATCTTCAAAGTGCCACAGGCAATCATGTTGGTTGTAGACTTGTAATCCTAATCAACACACTTAACATCAAACAAACTTGCAACATAATAAGTTGCATCCACAAGGGTCAATACATTTGAATTGTATTGGCAAGTTTCACTACTATGTAGAAATAAGTGGATCCTATCATTACATGCATATTTGGCTAAGTAGGGTTTAGGATCATTTGCAGAAAGAATATAGTTTTATCCTATCTTTTCAAAATAGTTTTGATCTTTTAAAAATCTTTCTGAACTCCTTGGAAATCTCCAAGTGCTTCTAATCCCTTGTTGTCACCATAAAATTTTACTTTGAGAAATTGGAATGTCGAGATCTTCCATAGCTTCAGGACTTAGTTGCTCAGAGTTGTCCATAACTGGGGACACATCTAAGTACTTAGAATTTGATCTTCTGCAGAAGTTGTACACTTTACCCACATGACACAATCTCGTCTTGATGCCACCAGTGGCCGCTAGATAAGTACTCACCAAGATGGAGTACTGGCAGATCGAGAATGTGACAAAGTCTTTCCATAGAAGTCCTCTCAATACACAATGCTAGCTTGTCTACCAGGCACCAATGTAGGGATAAATTTCCCTTACACAATTCTAGTTAACCTGAAGATGCCAATGCATGAGTCTTCCACTATGTAGTTGACTAAGCTAGAGCCCATTTAGCATGTGGCTGTACATGGAAGCCACTGTACGAGAAACATGTTCAATCTCTAAGTCCCTGGGTGGTTTTCTTCTAGTGCACATACAAAAAGATAGCCATATAAACATGATTCCCTTTGTTGCCACCTTGTCCAATCTTGAGTATCCTTGTCCACCCAGGTGGTTCATTGAGTACTTGTTTTATTATATAAAACTTATATCCTTTCAACTCTTCATATAATCATAACATGTATCCCATCCCAAATATATATAGCAGGGCTAAGCATACTACAACTACAATGTTTTCAATAAGGAATATATAAGGGTATCCTATTAGGATTTAGCATAGCATAAAATATAGTAGTCCTTATCATGCATGTTACAAAAATCCACTAAGTGTAATGAAAATAGTAGGACATGGATGATAGTGTCACTTGCCTTTTTAGTAGAGAATGTTGGTTCACTTCTTGATCTTGAAAATATCACACTCTTCTAACTTCACTACAAATCAATTAAGAAAACACATATTCTACTAGCATTCAAACAATTTATCACACATAAAATAACAAAAACATGGTCATGCATGCAAGCATGCAAAAGATAGTTTTATTTGCAAAAGTGGTTTCTACTAGGCTCTAAACATTATAAATTTCAAAGTGGTCATTTACTAAAGTGGTAAAACAATTTGTAAAAGGTTTCATCTCATAAACCAAATATAATGCTAAGGTGATATTTTATGTTGTTGAAAATATCTTTTAGCAAAGTAATGATTTTATATGGTTCATAAAATAAGTTGTTAATTCACAAAAATTGGTGTTTAGGGTCATTAGGTTTGAATCAAATCATTTCCCAAAGGTTTTACTCAAAAATCATTTCTAAACCAAAAACAATATTTTTATTTGACTAGAAATGTGCTAATTCAAATATTTACTCCTTAACTTCACAAAATACATTTTTAAATCCATAAGTTGGTTCCTATGGTCAGTAGGTTCATAACAAACCGTTTTGCAAAGATTTCATCTCATAAATATATCTAGAACAATTTTTATATTCAAAATAAGCCTACACAAGTTTCTGCAAATTCAACCAATTTTCCAGAAGCAAAATATTAAACAAAGTGAATGGTTGGGTAGGATTTGTCTTTCTGATTTCATTGATATAAAATTTGCAAAATTTGGACGTGTAGAACTAAAGTTATGAATTTTACAAGTTTGCATATCTAATAGATTCTATTTTCTGGTTTTAAACCAAACCATGTCCACGTGGCGTGTTTCTATTGGACGGTACCGCTTCGTGCGGATCATGCACTAAGGATCGTTGGATCTAATTTAAAATGCACGGATCTGATGAAAACATACCCTTTCGTTTAAATCTAATCCTCGCCGTAAGATCAAGATCTAACGGGCACTGTGTCTCTGACCATTGCCTGGCGGCGCTAGCGGCGGCTGGCGGCGGCGCACGCTCGGGCAGGAGGGTTCCGGCGAAGCTATGAAGCGTAGGAGAGGGAGGATACCATTACCAAACTCGCCGTGTCATGCTGAAGCTCAAGGTGGTTGAAGTGGACGAAGGGGCGCTCAGAGCTGCTGGCAATTCCTCGCCGGAGTCGCCGTTGGCGTCGGGCACGCTCTGATGTCGTCGGAGGCGACGCTACGGGGCACGCTAAGACAAACGGGGCACATGGTTAGACGCGGGCGAGCGTGGGAAGTACGGGAGCATCATTGAGAGGGCTCGGGGCGGTCGGTGCTTACCAGGGAACTTCGTCAGAGCGACAACAGACGACGGCGGCGTGTTGAGGTCGTCCTTGCCGACGCTCTGGGGCAAGCGCGGCCAGGCAGCTGGCACTAGGAGATGCGCCAGGCGATGGGGAACAGGCTCGCATGCAGAGGAAGGCAAGGCGCGGCGAGGTGTGGCCGGAATCGGTTGCAAAGCTCGTCGGAGGCTGCGGTGGTGCAAAAGGAAATTGGGGCAGCCTGGGGGCAGTGGGGAAGCGATGTTTGGGGGGAAAGAGAGAGGAGGCATGGGTGTTTATGTACGCGTGGTCACCGGAGGAATTAAGCCGACGAATTAAACGAATTCAACGCTGGATTTAATGGCAGAATCGGCGAGGGGACGTGGTCGCGAGGGAGACGATGATGAGGTGGCGTGGGGTCCAACGGTCAGCGAAAGAAGGATGGGGTGATGGGGTCCACTTGTCTGTGACTCAGCGGGTGCGTTATTCAGTGAAAAACGGTTCACTGCGGGGGTGAGTTAGTTGGGCTGGAGTTGGGCTTGCTGGGCCTTGCTTAGTGGGTTGAGTTTGTTTCACTTTTTTTATATAGAAAGATTTTTCTTTTTATATTTGAATTTCTATTTTGATTTTCAAACAAATAATGCAAACAACAAATCAAACCAAACCACCACTAAACTTTAGGTATAGATCAATTCTGTTTAACAACATAATCCAAAGTCCAAAGTAAATTAATTTTTACTCTTTTAGGATCTATTATAAATTAAAATAAAAATACCTTAGTCTTTATTTCAAATAGGGTTTAATTTATTTTTAAAACTCAATTTGGAATCTAAACCAAACAAAAACCTTTTCAATAGGTTTCATTTGAAAAACAAAAACACTTGGAAATCTTATTTAAAATAAATTAATAAGTTTTAGTGTTTTAAAAACAGAAAAGCCTTTACTTTAATAAAATTGGATATTAATAAATCCTCATTATTTTATTTAAATAAACCTTTACTCTTTTTATCAAATAGAAATATTTTATTTCAAAAGCTTGGCCAAGATTTAATTTGGCTCTATAAAATAATCTTTATTTATATTTCTACCTTTGCTTTTGAAAACCATATCTTTTTATTATTTGTTTATCCTTTAAATCCCTTTAGGATTTTATTTGATCAAAATAGGTTTTGATGTTTCCATTTGGAATCAAAAAGTTTCTTCTCACCCTAAATTTCAACAATTGTTTATTTTGTTTATTTATTTTTCACATTTCAAAATTTGGAAACTTTTGGGATGTGACTGGCTACCACCCTTAAAAGAAATCTCGTCCCGAGATTTGGGAAGGCTAGGGTTACAAGTTGGCTTCAAGGCAACTAGGGTACTACCACCCTTAAAAGAAAGTCTCATAGGGTTACATTGATGGTTCACTTGACTATGGGTTCAACACTTAATATCCAGACAAAGAATCCTTATTTGACTCTTCTGAGTTTACTAGTTCCTGACATCCACTTCTTCTATCTCTTCAAAGTTTCCATCCATGTCAATGTGGTTCACATGTCCTTTCTGGGTCACATTGGAGTCATTTCCATTGGCTCTTCTAGCATCCTTTTTCTTTTTCTTCTCAGGACAGTCTGATGCATAGTGTCCAAGTTCCTTAAAATTATAGCACTACAACTAGCTAATGTCTTTCTTCCTGAAAGTGTCATGTTGGTTCTGACCAAGGTCATATCCATTGTTAGTATCATTTCCATTATTATCACTTCCATTGTTGTTGTGGTGATGCTGATGTGGTTCAGAATCTTCATTGCTCTTTTTGAATGAATGCTTCTTTTTTGATGATCCTGAGTGATACTTGAGTTTGTGCTTCCTCTTTCTATTATCAACTTGATTCATCTTGTTTTCCAATATGGTAGCTTTGTCACAGAGTGATTGATAAGTTGGGACATAGGCAACAGCTAGCGCAGGTTCAACCCATCATTAAGTCCTTCAAGAAATTTCTCCTTTCTCTTAGCATCTGTATCAACTTCATCCGGTGCATAGCGTGCCAGATTGTTGAATTCTTCAATGTACTCAGCCACACTGAGGTGACGCTGTTTCAGATTGTGGAATTCCTTTTTCTTCAAGTGCATCACTCCAGGTGAGATGTGAGTTGTACGGAAACCATCCTCAAAAATATCCCAAGTCAAATCCTCAAGGGGAGTGGTGATTTGAAAGTTGTCCCACCATGTTGCTGCTGGTCCTTCAAGTAGAAATGCTGCAAACCTAACTTTTTCTTCATCGATGCAGCCAACAGTCACTAAGTACTTATTCACTGAACGTAACTAGTCGTTGGCTTCCATTGGATCAGTTGTTCTAGAGAATCTTGCAGTCCTAAGTTTCAGAAACCTGGTGAGCATATCATGTGCTGGAGGATTATTCTGATTGTTGTTGTTGTTGTTGTTGTTGAAGGGTTTCGCAGCATAGTAAATCAAAATATTCTACGGATGCGAACGCGGAAAGCCAAGATCTAATCTAGGAGATGCAAACAACGAGGGGAAATAGATGAGATCTTCATACCCTTGAAGATTCGCACAGCGGAACGTTCGACGGTACGTGGGTGATGTAGTCGTACTCCCTTCTCCTCCTCGCGATCCGATCCGATCTAACACCGCAAGTGGCAATGCCTCCGAGAGATGCACACATGCGGCACCTCGACGTCTCCTCCTTCCTCAGTCCAGCAAGTGGGGTGGAGAGATGGATTGGATCTACAACGCGACGGCGCGGTGCAAGCGGTGGAGAGTTTATGCAGCAGGGCTTCGCCTACACGCAGTCGGGAGGGAGAGAGAGAGGAGGGCAGCAGGGCGGCTAGGGCTTGAGGAGGAGGTGTGGGAGGGGGTGCGCCCCCAGCCCTCTTTATATAGAGGGGTGGGCGGCCAGCCCTTGCCCCTCCCCCAAACCCTAGGGCCGGCGGCCAAGGAGGGAGGAGTGGGGGGCAAGTTCCCCCCTTCTAGAAGCTCCCCTAGGGTTTTGCCCTAGGTTGGCCGGATGGGCCCTATGGGGCCTTGTGCCCCTGGCCCAATGCGGCCAGGGCACTCCCTCATAGGCCCATGCCCCCTCTCGGCAGGTGGGGCCACGTTGGTCCCCCTCCGGAAGGTTCTAGAAGCTTCCGGTACAATACCGATTAACCCGAAACAATTCCGAACTCCAAAAACTGCATTGCCTTATATGAATCTTATTCTCTGGACCATTACGGAACCTCTCGTGATGTCCCGGATCCCATCTGAGACTCCGAACAAAAACTCATAAACCAATTATCCAATCTATCCTAGCGTCGAGACACGTTAAGTGTGTGACCCTTCGGGTTCGAGAACATGCAGACATGATCTTCTATCAATAATCAACAGCAGGGTCTGGAAACCCATATTGACTCCAACACATTCATCGATGATCATATCGGATGAACCACGATGCCAGGATTCAATCAATCCCATATATATATTCCCTTCGTCTCGCGATATTTTACTTGCCCGAGATTTGATCGTCGGTACCGTCATACCTAGTTCAATCTTGTTCACAGCAAGTACTTTACTCATTCTGTAATCCGATATCACTTTGTGATTAACTCCTTAACCACATGCTTGCAAGCGGTGTTGATATCGATTACCGAGTGGGCCCGAAGTATATCTCTCCGACTTGGGAGGGACGAATCCCATCTCGATACATACAACCCAACATGTACTTTCCGATCACCTGAGAGACACCTTTATGATCACCCTCTCATAGGATGACGTTTCATGACCTCAAAGCTTTCTTCCGATACCAGGGAGTTGTATTATCTCATGGTCTAAGGAATACAATATTTGACATAAAGAAAGCTTCGCAAAGATGAACACGATGACACGATCTAATTGCTCCGCTTAGTTTGAGTCTGTCCATCATATCATTCTCCCAATGATATGATCTCATTATTAATTGACAACTCATGTCTATGGTTAGGAAACCTTAACCATGATTAATCAATGAGCTAGTCCATAGAGGCATACTAGGGACACGGTGTTGTTCATAAACCACACAAGTATTAAAGTTTCCGCTTAATACAATTCTAGTATGGAATATAAACTTTATCATGAACAAGAATTATAATAATAACATCTTTATTATTGCCTCTAGGGCATAATTCCAACTGTCTCCCACTTGCACTAGAGTCAATAATCTAGTTTACATCTGGCAACAATCTAACACCCATGGCACTAAGGTGCTGATCATGTTTTGCATGTGGAAGAGGTTTAGTCAATGGATCTGCGACATTCAGATCTGTATGTACTTTGCTAATCTTCAGATCTCCATCTGCTATATAATCCCGGATTATATGAAACTTGCGATTGATATGCTTGGTCTTTGGATGATATCTTGGTTCCTTAGCGAGTGCTATGGCGCCAGTGTTGTCACACAATATCTCCAGTGGGTCCAATGCACTTGGAACCACGCCAAGCTCAGTGATGAAGTTCCTGATCCAAACTCCTTCACTTGACGCCTCTGCAGCAGCCATGTATTCCGCTTCTACTGTAGATCCCGTGATCACGCTTTGCTTGCAGCTTCTCCAGCTCACAGCTCCTCCATTCAAAATATAAACATATCCTGTCTGAGATTTAGAATCATCCTTATCAGTGTCGAAACTAGCGTCGACGTAACCCTTTACGATGAGCTTTTCATCACCTCCATAGACTAAGAACATTTCTTTAGTCCTATTTAGGTACTTTAGGATGTTCTTCACGGCTGTCCAGTGTTCCACTCCTGGATCACTTTGGTACCTGCTCGTCAAACTAAGAGCATTAGACACATCCGGTCTAGTACACAGCATGGCATACATGATAGAACCTATGGCCGAGGCATAAGGCACTTTGCTCATAGCTTCTCTATCATTTACCATAGCTGGACACTGAGTCTTGCTCAATATCTTACCTGACAATATAGGCACTGAACCTTTCTTTGCCTTATCCATTCTGAACCTTTTCAGAACTTTGTCTAGGTATGTACTCTGGCTTAAAGCTATCAGGCGCCTTTGTCTATCTCTATAGATTTTAATGCCCAATATATAAGCAGCTTCCCCTAGGTCTTTCATTGAAAAACATTTGTTCAAATAACTCTTCACATCGTTAAGCATGTCAATGTCATTTCCAATAATCAATATGTCATCCACATATAATACCAGAAATTTCACTAAGCTCCCACTCACTTTCTTGTAGATACAAGATTCGTAGCAATTTGGAACAAATCCAAAGCTCTTGATCACTTGATCAAAACGAAGGTTCCAACTCCGAGATGCTTGCTTCAGTCCATAAATGGAACGCTGAAGTTTGCACACTTTATCAGCATCCTTAAGATCGACAAAACCTTCGGGTTGCATCATATACAACTCTTCATCAATGTTGCCATTGAGGAACGCAGTCTTGACATCCATCTGCCATATTTCATAATCATGAAACACAACAATTGCTAATAAAATCCGAATGGACTTAAACATCGCTACGGGAGAGAAAGTCTCATCGTAGTCAACACCTTGAACTTGTCGAAAACCTTTCGCGACAAGTCGTGCTTTATAGACGGCAACATTACCATTCGCATCCGTTTTCTTCTTGAAGATCCATTTGCACTCAACGGCCTTTCGGTCACTAGGAGGGTCCACCAAAGTCCATACTTGGTTTTCGCTCATGGATCCCAATTCGGATTTCATGGCCTCTAGCCATTTCTCAGAGTCTGGGCTCATCATCGCTTCCTCATAGTTTGCAGGTTCACTGTCATCTACTAACAAGACAGTTAAGACAGGGTTGCCCTACCACTCAGGAGGGGCACGCGACCTTGTCGACCTGCGACGTTTAGTAGCAACATCGTCCGAAGCTTCATGATCCTTGTCATTAGCTTCCTCTATTGTTGGTACAGGCGGCACTAGAACAATTTCAGGTGCTGCGCTACTCTCCAACTCAAGAGAAGGTTCAACAACCTCGTCTAGCTCTACTTTCCTCCCACTCACTTCTTTCGAGAGAAACTCCTTCTCAAGAAAGGACCCGTTCTTTGCGACAAACACTTTGCCTTCGGTTCTATGATAGAAGGTATACCCAATGGTTTCCTTAGGGTATCCTATGAAGACGCATTTCTCCGCTTTGGGTTCGAGCTTGTCCGGCATCAACTTCTTGACATAAGCTTCGCATCCCCAAACTTTAAGAAACGACAACTTAGGTTTAGCACCAAACCACAGTTCATACGGTGTCGTCTCAACGGATTTATATGGTGCCCTATTTAAAGTGAATGCAGCGGTTTCTAATGCATAACCCCAAAATGATAACGGCAAATCAGTAAGAGACATCATTGATCGGACCATATCTAATAGAGTTTGATTCCGGTGTTCAGACACACCATTGCGCTGTGGTGTTCCGGGTGGCGTGAGTTGCGAAATGATTCCGCTTGCTTTAAGATGCGTGAGAAAATCATAACTCAAATATTCACCTCCACGATTGGATCGTAGAAACTTAATTTTTCTGTTACGATGGTTCTCCACTTCATTCTGAAATTCCTTGAACTTTTCAAATGTTTCAGATTTATGTTTCATCAAATAGATATACCCATATCTACTTAAGTCATCGGTAAAAGTGAGAATGTAGCGATATCCACCGCATGTCGAAACACTCATTGGTCCGCATACATCGGTATGTATGATTTCCAACAAGTCCGTTGCTCGCTCCATCATTCCGGAGAATGGGGTTTTGATCATCTTGCCCATAAGGCATGGTTCGCATGTGTCAAATGATTCAAAATCAAGAGACTCCAAAAGTCCATCAGAATGGAGTTTCTTCATGTGTTTTACACCAATATCACCTAGACGACAGTGCCACAAATAAGTAGTATTATCACTATCTACTTTGCATCTCTTAGCCTCAATGTTATGGATGTGTGTTTCATCCATTTCGAGATTCAGAAGAAATAAACCATTCACAGCAGGTGCATGACCATAAAAGATGTTACTCATATAAATGGAACAACCATTATTCTCAAATTTAAATGAATAACCGTCTTGCAATAAACACGATCCAGAAATAATGTTCATGCTGAACGCAGGCACATAATAACATATATTAAGGTTTAAAACTAATCCCGAAGGTAAAACTAAGGAGAGCGTGCCGACGGCCATCACATCAACTCTTGATCCGTTGCCAACGCGCATCGTCACCTCATCCCTCGCAAGCCGCCGTCTATTCCGTAGCTCCTGTTTCGAGTTACAAATATTAGCAACTGAACCAGTATCAAATACCCTGGCACTACAACGAGCGCTAGTAAGGAAAACATCAATAACATGTATATCAAATATACCTTTGATGGTGCCAGCCTTCTTGTCCGCTAAGTACTTCGGACAATTGCGCTTCCAGTGACCCTTGTCCTCGCAATAGAAGCACTCAGTGTCCGGCTTAGATCCAGACTTGAGCTTCTTCTCAGCAGGAGCAACGTGCTTGTCGCCGCCTTTCTTGAAGGGCTTCTTTGCACCCTTACCTTTCTTAAAGGTGGGGGGCTTGTTGACCATCAACACATGATTATCCTTTTTGATGTCCACCTCCACAGCCTTTAGCTTAGCGAAGAGCTCGGTGATCGTATCAGTGGAACCAATCTGATTATGAGTCACTACAAAACTTTTGTAGCTGGGAGGGAGTGATTGCAGAACCCTGTCAATCTTGAGCTCCTCTGGAATCTTGCAGTCCAGTTGCTCAAGGCGTTGAGTGTAGACCGGCATCTTTATGGCGTGCTCACTAACGGAACTCCCTTCCTCCATCTTGCAGTTAAAGAATTTCTCAGAGATCTCATATCTCTCACAATGGGCCTGAGTCTAGAACATAGTTTTCAGTTCCTCGAGGATCTCATAGGTCCCAGGGTAATCTTCAAAACGATTTTGAAGGTCCGATTCCATAGCAAACAACATGGTGCTCTTAATCACACCATAATCATCTTTGCGCGACTGATAAACAGCTTTCTCATCAGCCGGCGCATCTATAGCAGGGGCGTCACCTAGCGCACTCTCAAGGACATAGTCCTTTTGTCCGCCAGAGAGAATGATTCTCAAATTGCAGAACCAGTTGGTGAAGTTAGACCCATTGTTCTTAAGCTTTTCTTTCTCAGCAAAAACGTTGAAGTTGAAGTTGGACTTAGCCATTTGATCTACAATATTTGCAAGTACAAATTAGACTATGTTCATGATAACTAGTTCAACTTAATCAAATTACTAGATGAACTCCCACTAAATTCAACATCCCTCAAGTTGTTTAGTGAACATGATCCAAATTCACCACACCTAATCCGATCTTCACGAGAAGAGATGTGGTTTCAATGGTGGACAATGAATTGTCGATCATATCATTCATATGACTCATGCTTAACCTTTCGGTTCATGTGTTCCGAGGCCATGTCTGTACATGCTAGGCTCGTCAAGTCAAAACCAAGTATTTTCGCGTGTGCAAAACTGGCTTGCACCCGTTGTATGTGAACGTAGAGTTTATAGCACCCGATCATCACGTGATGCTTGGACACGACGAACTTTCGCAACGGTGCATACATGGGGAGAACACAATTTTATCTTGATCTTTAAGTGAGGAATCATCTTATAATGCTACCGTCGCGATCTAAGCATAATAAGATACATAAAAGGATAAACATCACATGCATATAACTTTATGTGACATGGTATAGCCAATCTTCGCGCAATGATCTCCATCTTGTGCGTGCCGGCATGATCTCCATCACTCCACCATGATTGCCTCCACCACGAATAGCAACTACAACTATTGCTAACTACTTAGCGATAAAGTAAAGCTATTACATGGCGTATAAGAAGTTGACACACAAGCCATACACAATTATAAAGACAACCATATGGCTCCTGCCGGTTGTGTACTCATCGACATGCAAGTCGTGAAACATTACAAAACATGATCATTGCATACAACATACACATCACATCTTGGGCCATACCATATCACATAAAACACTCCCTGCAAAAACAAGTTAGACGCCTCTACTTTGTTGTTGCATGTTTTACGTGGCTTATGGGAGTAGCAAGCTAAGAACAATTCTTACCTACGGAAAGCCACAACGGTGATATTATGGTTGCCAAACTCCAGTGTAAATCCCATGGCAACTATAGTGAGAGAAACAGGCATCCACCAACCGCATGTGTGGAACAAGCCACATGTCAAGTGCGGAGCCGGTCTCGCGAACGACGTCGCGTAAAGTTGGCCTGGACCGCTTCAATCTCACTATCCCGCGTCATAATAAGAACACAAACAAGAGGCTTGCAACAGAAAACATCAACGCCCGCAACAACCATGTTGCGTTCTACTCGTGAAACACATCTACGCATAGATCTAGCTCTGATACCACTGTAGGGTTTCGCAGCATAGTAAATCAAAATTTTCTACGGATGCGAACACGGAAAGCCAAGATCTAATCTAGGAGATGCAAACAACGAGGGGAAATAGATGAGATCTTCATACCCTTGAAGATTCGCACAGCGGAACGTTCGACGGAACATGGGTGATGTAGTCGTACTCGCTTCTCTTCCTCGCGATCCGATCTGATCCGATCTAACACCGCAAGTGGCGATGCCTCTGAGAGATGCACATGTGCGGCACCTCGACTTCTCCTCCTTCCTCCGTCCAGCAAGTGGGGTGGAGAGATGGATTGGATCTACAATGTGACAGCGCGGTGCAAGCGGTGGAGAGTTTCTGCAGCAGGGCTTCGCCTACACGCAGTTGGGAGGGAGAGAGAGAGAGGAGGGCAGCAGGGCGGCTAGGGCTTGAGGAGGAGGTGTGGGAGGGGGTGCGCCCCCAGCCCTCTTTATATAGAGGGGTGGGCGGCCATCCCTTGCCCCTCCCCCAAACCCTAGGGCCGGAGGCCAAGGAGGGAGGAGTGGGGGGCAAGTTCCCCCCTTCTAGAAGCTTCCCTAGGGTTTTGCCCTAGGTTGGCCGGCTGGGCCCTATGGGGCCATGTGCCGCTGGCCCAATGCGACCAGGGCACTCCCTCATAGGCACATGCCCCCTCCCAGCAGGTGGGTCCACGTTGGTCCCCCTTCGGAAGGTTCTAGAAGCTTCCGGTACAATACCGATTAACCCGAAACAATTCCGAACTCCAAAAACTGCATTGCCTTATATGAATCTTATTCTCCGGACCATTCTGAAACCTCTCGTGATGTCCCGGATCCCATCTGAGACTCCGAACAAAAACTCATAAACCAATTATCCATTCTATCCTAGCGTCGAGACACGTTAAGTGTGTGACCTTTCGGGTTCGAGAACATGCAGACATGATCTTCTATCAATAATCAACAGCGGGGTCTGGAAACCCATATTGACTCCCACACATTCATCGATGATCATATCGGATGAACCATGATGTCAGGATTCAATCAATCCCATATATATATATTCCCTTTGTCTCGCGATATTTTACTTGCCCGAGATTTGATTGTCGGTATCGTCATACCTAGTTCAATCTCGTTCACAGCAAGTACTTTACTCATTCCGTAATCCGATATCACTTTGTGATTAACTCCTTAACCACATGCTTGCAAGCGGTGTTGATATCGATTACCGAGTGGGCCCGAAGTATATCTCTCCGACTTGGGAGGGACGAATCCCATCTCGATACATACAACCCAATAGGTACTTTCCGATCACCTGAGAGACACCTTTATGATCACCCTCTCATAGGATGACGTTTGATGACCTCAAATCTTTCTTCCGATACCAGGGAGTTGTATTATCTCATGGTCTAAGGAATACAATATTTGACATAAGGAAAGCTTCGCAAAGATGAACACGATGACACAATATAATTGCTCCGCTTAGTTTGGGTCTGTCCATCATATCATTCTCCCAATGATATAATCTCATTATTAATCGACAACTCATGTCTATGGTTGGGAAACCTTAACCATCATTAATCAATGAGCTAGTCCATAGAGGCATACTAGGGACAAGGTGTTGTTCATAAACCACACAAGTATTAAAGTTTCCGCTTAATACAATTCTAGCATGGAATATAAACTTTATCATGAACAAGAATTATAATAATAACATCTTTATTATTGCCTCTAGGGCATAATTCCAACAGTCTCCCACTTGCACTAGAGTCAATAATCTAGTTTACATCTGGCAACAATCTAACACCCATGGCACTAAGGTGTTGATCATGTTTTGCACGTGGAAGAGGTTTAGTCAATGGATATGCGACATTCAGATCTGTATGTACTTTGCTAATCTTCAGATCTCCATCTGCTATATAATCCCGGATTATATGAAACTTGCGGTTGATATGCTTGTCTTTGGATGATATCTTGGTTCCTTAGCGAGTGCTATGGCGCCAGTGTTGTCACACAATATCTCTAGTGGGTCCAATGCACTTGGAACCACGCCAAGCTCAGTGATGAAGTTCCTGATCCAAACTCCTTCACTTGACGCCTTTGCAGCAACCATGTATTCCGCTTCTACTGTAGATCCCGCGATCACGCTTTGCTTGCAGCTTCTCCAGCTCACAGCTCCTCCATTCAAAATATAAATGTATCATGTCTGAGATTTAGAATCATCCTTATCGGTGTCGAAACTAGCGTCGATGTAACCCTTTACGATGAGCTATTCATCACCTCCATAGACTAAGAACATTTCTTTAGTCCTATTTAGGTACTTTTATTATGTTCTTCACGGTTGTCCAGTGTTCCACTCCTGGATCACTTTGGTACCTGCTCGTCAAACTAGGAGCATTGGACACATCCGATCTAGTACACAACATGGCATACATGATAGAACCTATGGCCGAGGCATAAGGCACTTTGCTCATAGCTTCTCTATCATTTACCGTAGCTGGACACTGATACCATCTGTAAGGTTCCCAACCTTTAATAAGGTAGAGATCCCTGTGTTTACAATGCTAGTCCCTGGATCAATAGCTAGCATCCACAGTTAAGATGTAATATCAAGAAACAAAGGTCATAATACAACTTTATAACCAGGAATAAAATAATTCATTACATCTTACATAGCTCATTTGGCTATCTCATTACAATGCAGCAGAAATAACTATAGCATGGAGTCCTTCATCTTCAAAGTGCCACAGGCAATCATGTTGGTTGTAGACTTGTAATCCTAATCAACACACTTAACATCAAACAAACCTGCAACATAATAAGTTGCAGCCACAAGGGTCAATACATTTGAATTGTATTGGCAAGTTTCACTACTATGTAGAAATAAGTGGATCCTATCATTACATGCATATTTGGCTAAGTAGGGTTTAGGCTCATTTGCAGAAAGCAATATAGTTTTATCCTATCTTTTCAAAATAGTTTTGATCTTTTAAAAATCTTTCTGAACTCCTTGGAAATCTCCAAGTGCTTCTAATCCCTTGTTGTCACCATCAAGTTTTACTTTGAGAAATTGGAATGTCGAGATCTTCCATAGCTTCAGGCCTTAGTTGCTCAGAGTTGTCCATAACCGGGGACACATCTAAGTACTTAGAATTTGATCTTCTGCAGAAGTTGTACACTTTACCCACATGACACAATCTCTTCTTGATGCCACCAGTGGCCGCTGGTGTAGTGACCTCGGATCTGTAAGGATCCTAAGTCCCTGTGATTAACATGCTAGTCCCTGGATCAATAGCTAGCACTCACAGTCGATGAAATATCATGTAAAACACAAAGTCTTTATTACACGGAGAATCCAGAGTATGAAATTATTACAAAAATTTCTTAGCATTATGCTAGCTCAATTAACAACGGAAACATAAAAGCAACATGAGTCCATCAACGCCCAGGCTTGTCGAGTGTAGACCCGCGATCCCTACGCACCTTTCAATCTTCGGATTCTGCACATAAGACGTGCAGCCAACAAGTTGGGTCAATACTTTGAATGTATTGGCAAATTACACCAAGGAGAGAAAAGACTATCTCTACATGAAAGGCTGGTATAGGCTGTAGAGTTCACTTGCTCAAAGCTAATTTTCTTAAGTAGAGAGAAGAATAGAAGATGGCCCTACTTTGTAAACATTTGCTTGAATAAAATAAGGTCGAGTGGCACACGAGGATATTACGCACCAAGTGTCCAAACAACCAAACACTTGGATATTACGCACCAAGCGTCACTTGGATATTACACACCAAGTCCCCAAATTCCCACCCATTAGCGATATTACGCACGCCATGGGGTTTTCAAAACTTTGTTTTAGAAAAGAGAGAGGAAGATCCTTCAGAGGCTCCATCCTTCAGACGCTCATTGTTGTTCGGTTACCGTGAACACGGCTGATCGATCAGATTGCAATACTCTCGAGAGTTTGTGCACTTTACCCACAATCCACGATCAAGTCCTTTTACAGACAAGACCATGGCGAGGCTTTCCCTTAGTAGCCCCTCTACCTTCCGGATCCAACCGTGCCAAGAACCTCCAAATGTTGGTACCCAGGTGAGGTTTCCCACTAAGTACTAGGCCAAGACAGAGCCCATAATGTATTGTGGTTGCACTGGAAGCTTCTGAATTCTGAAACATGGCAGACTTCTTTGATTCCTGGGCGGCCGTCCTCCACCAAAATCACACTCGTTGACCCGACAACCATTCCGCCCAGAAGAAAACTTAGTTTTTATTTTTGAAGTGGATTTGAGAAGAAAGTTTGCTCTAGAGAGCCTTTATACTTAGAAAAATTCTTTGTCTTTCGAACCCCCCAACGGTACTTTGTATATATAGCATAGCAAGCAGTACTTAGCAAAAACAGGGGTAACATATTAGGAGGAGTCCTAAGTATAGAGCTACTCATGGCATACTACAAAATCATCGCACTTGCAAAATAACACTTAAGGAGAATTCTACTAGACCATCCTACACATGCATACTACAGAATTTTTGAAGATCACATGCATAGAATCAAAACTGGGACAAAAAGTTATGAACAAGTGGTGTAACTTGCCTTAATCCGAGCAGCACTCTACACAATAGCACTCCTTAGCGCACTCCGAGCAATCTAACGAATCACAAACATAGATTTGATCACAACTTGCTCAAAGCATACACAAAGGAAAACATGCATGCATGCAACATGGTAGTTTATGCAAGGTTGGTTAAATTGATCGAGGTAGCAAATTTGTGTTGTGATAGTGTAAGGGTGTCACTAGGATTTATCTTCCAAGGGTTTAGATCTAATTTGAATCACTAAAACAATTCCGAGGATTATAGGAGATCAAACCATCTAAATAGCCCAAGTTAGATCTAATAATCCTAAGCAAAGCTTAATGATTTGGATCAGTAGGTATTGTGGAAACAAAATTATAGCAACAAGAAACAAATAGAAAAGAATTTTAATTATTTTTCTATAGATTAAACCCTCTAATCTAATGATTAAAATCTACAACTAAAACATTACTGTAAACCTGCAATATTATTACATATTTGGATTCTACATAAAATTAGGAATCCAACGGTATGTTATAAGCTAGATTTGGCCAAATATTCGATCTTTTGTGAATTTCGTAAGTTTAAAAACCAAATCTGCAACCAGATTTGAATCTCACTTAAAAAATTAGCCAGGTGGCTTCGTCTGGCTGGTCCAGCTGGACCGACGCGGCTGCGGGCGCGGCTCTGCCACGCGGCAGCGCGGCATTGGCTAGTACCGCTTCGTCCCTCCTTCTAATCTACACCGTTCTACTCGGATCCGACAGACGGGAGCGGTGGCGAAAACTTACCGGCAGCGTCGATGACGAGACGGTGGCGGCGCGGTCGGACGTGGTCGTCAGCGATGTTGCGGTGGTTCCCCGGAGTAGCGGAGAGCACGACGGTGCTCTACTCCTTCTCGCGGTCCTGCGTGCGTGATCAGCTTCGGCTCCTCTTTCCTCGTCTAGCCGCACACCTCCACTGGTTCCCGCGGCTCCGGCGGCACGTCGGCGAGAAATCCCCGACGCTGTGCTGCACAAGGGGAGGAAGGAAGGGTCAGGGGTGAGGCGGTGTTGCACGGGGAAGGCGATTAATAGCAAGGAGGAGCTCGGGGTGGCACGAATCGCCGGATCAGAACCTTCCCGAGCGCGACGCCGGCGAGGGAGTGCGGCAGCGGTTCGGCGAAGTTTGGCTAGGGTTTTTCGAGGGGAAATCGACGAGAGGGGGTCGGCTTATAAGGGGCCAGAAACTTGGGGAAGGGGGTGGTCGAGTCCGGCGTGGTTAGGAGTCCGACGCGGCGGAGGAAGACGTGCTCGCCGCGGACTCCGGAAGACGACGACGGGGTGGGACCCCCGCGTCAGCGGCTGCGGCCTGCGGCCTGCGTCCTGCTGGGCTGCGCTGGCAACTAGGCAACGCGCGCGCGCTGGCAGGCTGGCACAGCCGGCCCAGTTAGGTTAGGTTTTCCTTTTTTTTCCTTTAAACATTTTCCCTTTTCTGTTTTCTTAAAACCCTAATAACTTTTGCAAACTAGGTCAAAATTAATGAAACTTGTTTCTAAATTCTCATAAAAATGAGGTGGTCAACATAGGACCATGGCTTACTGTTTTTACAAAGTTTTTGAAGGGTCAAACTGATACATCAAGGGTGCTTACTTATGGGAATATTAAATAGGGTTTTTAAATGGGTTTATGTGTCAGGATTTTGTAGTTGCAATGTTTTTCAAATGCAGGATGCAAATGATGCAAGGATGATGCAGGACATTAATAACATCCAAACACAGAATCTGGGATGTTACAAACCTACCCCCCTTAAGAAGAATCTCGCCCTCGAGATTCGGGTTGGCTAGCAAATAGGTGTGGGTGCTCCGTTCTCATGTCGTCTTCACGTTCCCACGTAGCTTCTTCCTCGGAGTGGTGGTTCCATTGTACCTTACAGAATCTTATAGTCTTAGTGCGGGTAACCCTTTCGGTTGTTTCCAGTATTTTGATGGGTTTTTCCTCGTAGGTAAGGTCATTCTCCAATTGAACCTCGTCTAGGGGAACGGTGTCTCTTAGCGGTGTTTCAGCCATCTCTGGGTGACACTTCTTTAGTTGTGACACATGAAACACATCATGAACAGTCAGTCCTTCCGGTAGCTCCAACTGATAAGCAACTTCTCCTCTACAGGCCAGAACCTTATATGGTCCTATGAATCGTGGGGCTAACTTGCCCTTGATTCCGAACCTCTTAACTCCACGTAGGGGTGAAACTCGGAGATACGCACGGTCCCCTATTTCATAGGCCACATCTCTACATTTGGAATCAGCGTAGCTCTTCTATCGGGATTGGGCTATCTTTAGCCTATCCTGAATCTGTCGCACCTTTTCTTCGGCATCCTTTATCAAGTCCGGTCCAAAAAGACTGTGTTCTCCAACTCCATTCCATAGCAATGGAGTCCTACACTTCCTGCCGTATAGAACTTCAAACGGATCCATCTTGATACTTGTCTGGTAGTTGTTGTATGAGAACTCCGCATATGGAAGGTTATCGTCCCAACTAGACCCATAGTCTAGTGCGCAAGCTCTCAACATATCTTCCAAAATTTGATTCACCCTTTCTGTTTGGCCATCTGTTTGAGGGTGGAAGGCAGTACTGAATTCTAGTCGGGTTCCCAGAGACTCATGTAGTTGTCGCCAAAACTTTGAAGTAAACTGGGTGCCTCTATCTGACACAATTCCCTTGGAAACACCATGCAGGCTTACAATTCTTGACATGTATATCTTAGCAAGCTTAGCAGTTGTATATGTGGTCTTTACGGGGATGAAGTGAGCCACCTTGGTGAAGTGGTCCACCACTACCCAGATAGAATCAAATCCAGAACGAGTCCGGGGTAATCCCGTGATGAAATCCATGCCTACCTTGTCCCACTTCCAGTCGGGTATAGGTAGTGGTTGTAGTAATCCTGCTGGTTTCTGATGCTCGGCTTTAACTCTATTGCACACATCACACAGAGAAATATACTCTGCAATATCTCTCTTTAGGTTATTCCACCAGAACGTATCCTTCACATCCATGTACATCTTTGTGTTGCCTGGAGTACTGGCAGATCGAGAATGTGACAAAGTCTTTCCATAGAAGTCCTCTCAATACATAATGCTAGCTTGTCTACCAGGCACCAATGTAGGGGTAAATTTCCCTTACACAATTCTAGTTAAGCTGAAGATGCCAATGCATGAGTCTTCCACTATGTAGTTGACTAAGACAGAGCCCATTTAGCATGTGGCTGTACATGGAAGCCACTGTACGAGAAACATGTTCAATCTCTAAGTCCCTGGGTGGTTTTCTTATAGTGCACATACAAAAAGATAGCCATATAAACATGGTTCCCTTTGTTGCCACCCTGTCCAATCTTGAGTATCCTTGTCCACCCAGGTGGTTCATTGAGTACTTGTTTTATTATATAAAACTTATATCCTTTCAACTCTTCATATAATCATAACATGTATCCCATCCCAAATATATAGCAGGGCTAAGCATACTACAACTACAATGTTTTCACTAAGGAATATATAAGGGTATCCTATTAGGATTTAGCATAGCATAAAATATAGTAGTCCTTATCATGCATGTTACAAAAATCCACTAAGTGTAATGAAAATAGTAGGACATGGATGATAGTGTCACTTGCCTTTTTAGTAGAGAATGTTGGTTCACTTCTTGATCTTGCAAATATCACACTCTTCTAACTTCACTACAAATGAATCAAGCAAACACATATTCAACTAGCATTCAAACAATTTATCACACATAAAATAACAAAAACAAGGTCATGCATGCAAGCATGCAAAAGATAGTTTTATTTGCAAACGTGGTTTCTACTAGGCTCTAAACATTATAAAGTTCAAAGTGGTCATTTACTAAAGTGGTAAAACCATTTGTAAAAGGTTTCATCTCATAAACCAAATATAATGCTAAGGTGATATTTTATGTTGTTGAAAATATCTTTTAGCAAAGTAATGATTTTATATGGTTCATCAAATAAGTTGTTAATTCAAAAAACTTGGTGTTTAGGGTCAGAAGGTTTGAATCAAATCATTTCCCAAAGGTTTTACTCAAAAATCATTTCTAAACCAAAAACAATATTTTTATTTGACTAGAAATGTGCTAATTCAAATATTTACTCCTTAACTTCACAAAATACATTTTTAAATCCATAAGTTGGTTCCTATGGTCAGTAGGTTCACAACAAACCATTTTGCAAAGATTTCATCTCAAAAATATATCTAGAACAATTTTTATATTCAAAATAAGCCTACACAAGTTTCTGCAAATTCAACCAATTTTCCAGAAGAAAAACATTAAACAAAGTGAATGGTTGGGTAGGATTTGTCTTTCTGATTTCATTGATATAAAATTTGCAAAATTTGGACGTGTAGAACTAAGTTATGAATTTTACAAGTTTGCATATCTAATAGATTCTATTTTCTGGTTTTAAACTAAACCATGTCCACGTGGCGTGTTTCTATTGGACGGTACCGCTTCGTGCGGATCACACACTGAGGATCGTTGGATCTAATTTAAAACGCACGGCTTTGATGAAAACATACCCTTTCGTTTAAATTTAATCCTAGCCGTAAGATCAAGATCTAACGGGCACTATGTCTCTGACCATTGCCTGGCGGCGCTAGCGGCGGCTGGCGGCGGCGCACGCTCGGGCAGGAGGGTTCCGGCGAAGCTATGAAGCGTAGAATAGGGAGGAGACCATTACCGAACTCGCTGTGTCGTGCTGAAGCTCAAGGTGGTTGAAGTGGACGAAGGGGCGCTCGGAGCTGTTGGCAATTCCTCGCCGGAGTCGCCGTTGGCGTCGGGCACGCTCTGATGTCGTCGGAGGCGACGCTACGGGGCGCGCTAAGACAAACGGGGCACATGGTTAGACGCGGGCGAGCATGGGGAGTACGGGAGCATCATTGAGAGGGATTGGGGCGGTCGGTGCTTACCAGGGAACTTCGTCGGAGCGACAACAGACGACGGCGGCGTGTTGAGGTAGTCCTTGCCGATGCTTAGGGCAAGCGTGGCCAGGCAGCTGGCACTAGGAGATGCGCCAGGCGATGGGGAACAGGCTCACGTGCAGAGGAAGGCGAGGCGCAGCGAGGTGTGGCCGGAATCGGTTGCAAAGCTCATCGGAGGCCGCGGTGGTGCAAAAGGAAATTGGGGCAGCCTGGGGGCAGTGGGGAGGCGATGTTTGGGGGGAAAGAGAGAGGAGGCGTGGGCGTTTATGTACGCGTGGTCACCGGAGGAATTAAGCCAGCCAATTAAGCGAATTCAACGCCAGAGTTAATGGCAAAAACGGCGAGGGGACGTGGTCGCGAGGGAGACGATGATGAGGTGGCGTGGGGTCCAACGGTCAGCGAGAGAAGGAATGGGTGATGGGGTCCACTTGTCTGTGACTCAGCGGGTGCGTTATTCAGTGAAAAACAGTTCACTGCGGGGGTGAGTTAGTTGGGATGGAGTTGAGCTTGCTGGGCCTTGCTTAGTGGGTTGAGTTTGTTTCACTTTTTTTTATACAGAAAGATTTTTCTTTTTCTATTTGAATTTCTGTTTTGATTTTCAAACAAATAATTCAAACAACAAATCAAACCAAACCACCACTAAACTTTAGGTATAGATTAATTCTATTTAACAACATAATCCAAAGTCCAAATTAAATTAATTTTTATTCTTTTAGGATCTATTATAAATTAAAATAAAAAGACCTTAGTCTTTATTTCAAATAGGGTTTAATTTATTTTTAAAACTCAATTTGAAATCTAAACCAAACAAAAACCTTTTCAGTAGGTTTCATTTGAAAAACAAAAACACTTGGAAATCTTATTTAAAATAAATTAACAAGTTTTAGTGTTTTAAACATGGAAAAGCCTTTACTTTAATAAAATTGGATATTAATAAATCCTCATTATTTATTTAAATAAACCTTTACTTATTTATCAAATAGAAATATTTTATTTCAAAAGCTTGGCCAAGATTTAATTTGGCTCTATAAAATAATCCTTATTTATATTTCTACCTTTGCTGTTGAAAACCATATCTTTTTATTAAAAAATCCAAAAATAGTGATTCCAACTATTATAACTTTATTTATTATTTGTTTATCTTTTAAAACCCTTTATGATTTTATTTGATCAAAATAGGTTTTGATGTTTCCATTTGGAATCAAAAAGTTTCTTCTCACCCTAAATTTCAACAATTATTTATTTTGTTTATTTATTTTTCACATTTCAAAATTTGGAAAATTTTGGGATGTGACAGAAATGAAATACTACCAAGGGGTTATATGTGAATGTTTTTCATTAAAGTAATTGACAAAATTCTTAATAAATAAAAGGAGTTTTATTTAATGAGAGTTTGCATTAAATTTGGTGGAAATTTAATGGGAATTTGAGTGGGATTTTGAGTGGAGAAAATTGAAGGGGCATTTTGTGAGTGGAGCTTCCACCCACATGAATGGAGGGAGGGCAAGGGGGAGCCCCCATGCGCCGGCCACCCCATTGGGGTTCCCCCTCCTCCTATAAAAGGAGCCCCCTCCTCACTTCTCACTTACACCTCCTCGTGAAGGATCTCTCCCCCTCTAGTATTTATCCCCCATGGTCTCGGACTAGCAAGATACATGTTCCCAGTGGCTTTTCGGCAAGAAATAGTTGTTCTTCCGCTTCATCGCTGGAGCGAGGAGGTGGAGGTTTCTCGGTGCCTCGGACGTGTGTGCAAGCATGGATGCGCCGCTGATTTGCGGCGCTAGGACTTCCTCTCGATCTTGAGATCGGCAAGAGTTCGTCTACACCAACCACGAGTTCAACCTTGATATGTCCAAAACGTATCTACTTTCCTGAACACTTTTTCTATTGTTTCTCCTCTAAACTTGTGTGACTTGGATACAACTAACACGGACTGACGCTGTTTTCAACAGAATTACCTTGGTGTCTAGTTTTTGTGCAGAAAATCAACTATCAGGAAAAATCCCAGAACATATGCCAAAAATCCTATTTCGCCAGAATATCCACGGAGCCAGAAGACGAGACGGAGTGGAGGCCTGGGGGCCCACACCCCTACCAGGCGCAGGTGGGCCTAGCCCGCGCCTAGGGGGGTGCGGCCACCCCAGGCACCCCCTCGGGCTCCCATTTAGCCTATAAGTTACCCCTTTACCTAAAAACCGAGGGGGGTTCGTCATTTTTCTAGAAAGAGTTCCGCTATACGGCCACAACCAGAAGTCGCGATTCGGATCCAGAAACTCCGTTCTGGCACCCTGCCGAGACGGGGAATTTGGGGAGGATCATCGCCATCGTCATCACCAACACCTCTCCATCAACCGTCGATGTTTCCCTCATCCATGAGTGAGTAATCCCCACTGTAGGCTATGGGGATGGTAGGGATTGGATGAGTTCTATCTTGTAATCAAATAAGATTGTTAGGGCATGGTGCCTAGTATCTCTATTAGTGCTATTTGAATTTGTTGAAACTTGTTGTGCTTAATGCTTGTCACTAGGGCCCGAGTGCCATGATCTCAGATCTGAACTTATTATAGAACCATTATGATAGTATTGTTTGTGATCTTATCTGCAAGTTGTGTACACATATCATTTTCCGGATCCAAAGGCCCCTAAGTGATAGAAATTGGGACAACCGGAGGGGATGGCTATGGTGTTAGGAACACATGTGTTCACGGAGTGTTAATGCTTTTCTTCGGTGCTCTATTAAAAGGAGCACATTAATTGCCAGTAGTTCCCTAGAGGTCCCGCTGCCACGGGCTGGCTGGACAAAAGATGTTGTGCAAGTTCTCATTGCGAGCACACATGACTATATATGTAGCACATTCCTAGGATTGTTTAGTACTTGGATGATTATTCTTATTTATCTGCAATTGCCTTAGATCTTGAAGTTACATGTTTAGACTCGTCCATGCAACGCTCATCCATCCATCCCTATGCCTACCGTGCTCATATCCTACTGTTTGCTGCTACTGTTACCATTACTCATGTTTTACTGCTGCTGTTGCTTTGCTATTGCTACTACAAACTGTTGCTACTAATAAACCTCTGTCAACAAGAACTATTTCTAGGAGCAACTGAATTGACAACTCAGTTGTTAAGGCTTGCAAGTATTCTTTGCCTCCCCTTGTGTCGAATCAATAAATTGGGTAATACTACCCGCAAAGACTGTTGCGATCCCCTATACTTGTGGGTCATCAAACCTCTTTAAGCCTTGTCGGTATTCAAGGTATGTTTTCTACGGATGTATATTCGCCTGTTGCTTGTATCTAGTAGATAGATCTTGGTACATAGTTGTTTCCATCGTAGGAATTTTTTGTTTTCTATGCTGCGAACCCTACTGTGGTATCCGATCTGGATCTATGTGTAGATGCTTTGCACGGGTAGTACACATATGTATATGTGGGCGATGATCATGTTATTGCTTCTTAGTTGAACTTTGGATATTGGTGTCATAGTGGGATGAAGCGGCCCGGACAAACTTTACATGTCCTCACACATGAGACCTGTTCCACGCTTGACATGCAACTAGTTTTGCATAAGTGGCTAGCGGGTGTCTGTCTCTCCTACTATAGTCAATATCAAATTTGCAATGAGTTGTCAACAATTTGGTTATCCTTGTTGTGGTTCATGTTCATAGGTAAGAGCGGTTCTATCTTCGAAAGCCCTAAGCCACGTAAAACTTGCAATGGATAAATTAGAGGTTTCTAGTTTAGATTGTTGCTGGGCTAGTGTCATGATATGGTGATGTTGTAAGTGAAAGTATAAGTCGATACTCGGACAACACACATAACGTGTAAGTTCCATAGACCTTGGCCTTACACAGAAAGGAATGATGAGGATCATACCACGATGCACATGATGGAGATCAAGTGCAAGAACCATATCATTTCACTTATTAACATGTGATGTTTGTTGCATCTTATATTGCTTGTTTGGCATTTTACTAGCATAATAAGATGATCCCTCATTTAGATATCAAGATAAAAATGTGTTCTCCCTTAAGTATGCATCGATTATGTTTCGTCGCTCCAAGACATCACGTGATCATCGGGTGTTCTTGGGTCCACGATCATATTTCGGGTGTAAGATAGTTTACACACGCGAATACTAAGGTTCTTACTTGGCGAGCCTAGCATGTACAAACATGGCCTTGGAACACGGACCGAAAGGTTAAGCATGAGTCATATGAAAGATATGATGCCCATTTGATGCTCTCCTTTGAAGCTACACCGACTCACGTGATGATCGGACTTGGTGTAGTGGATTTGGTTCATGTAATCACCAAAAAGGCACGAGGGGTGTCCTTTTTGAGTGGGAGTTCATTCTTAATTTGGATTAGTTGAACTCAATCTATCATAAACTTAGTCTAAACTTTACAAATTCCGTTGTAGATAGCACCACCTGCTTTTAATTTCAATGAGTTCATGGAGAAAGAGAAACTTGCAACGAACGGTAGCAACTTTACCGACCGGGCTTTGAATTTGAAGATTCTCCTCACTGCTGCACAAAAGCTATATGTGCTAGAAGCGCCGCTAGGACCCCCACCACTTGATGATGCCCCTGATGAGG
Source organism: Avena sativa (assembly GCA_916181665.1). NCBI lineage: Eukaryota > Viridiplantae > Streptophyta > Magnoliopsida > Poales > Poaceae > Avena > Avena sativa. The sequence continues at coordinate 236,201,549 of OV702293.1, read as the reverse complement.
AAAAGAATGTCTATCAGACTCGTCAGGAGGACCACAACTTAGTTCATTGCGGCATATTGTATGGGCTAGAGCCAGAACTTCGAAAGCGTTTCGAAAACGGCAATGCTTTTGATACAATGGGTGAGTTGTAAATAATTTTCGACACCCATGCTGCTGTAGAGAGTTATAATGCTTCAGAAAAGTTCTTTAGTTGCATGATGGAAGAGAACAGTGATGACTCCTTGATGGCGCCAGAAAACTTGGTGGCCGATGTGGAGTCTTGTTGGGAACCCCAAGAGCAAGGTGTGAAGAGTACAACAGCAAGTCTTCCCTCAGTTGAGACCGAGGTTATCGAACCAGTAGGAGGAAGGAAACGTCACACAGGTGTTGCAAGCAACGCGGAGACCTGCACAACACAAACTCAAGACTTTGCCCCCAACAAATCAGTGAGGTTGTCAAGCTCACCGGTTTGCTGTAACAAAGGATTAAACGTATGGTGTGGAAGGTAATGGTTTGAAGCAAGTAAACAAGTAACAGTGGAAGATGTATCAATGGTAAATATTGGACTGGGGTCCATATTTCACTAGAGGTGCTCTCCTTAGATAAACAACATGGCATGAAGGGTAAACAAATTACAGTGGGGCAATTGAATAGAACTGAGCAAGGCATAACAATGCAATTACTAGCTAGAAAGATCCTATGAAGTTGATTGGGAAATACAACATTATACATAGACCATAATCCAACTGCATCTATGACTAGAAGTCCACCTTCAGGTTATCATCCGAACCCCCTCTAGTATTAAGTTGCAAGCAACAAACAACTGCTTTAAGCAAAGTATGTAAGGTAAACAATCCACATGTTCTATGAACAAGGGACCGTTGTTTTCTCCCTAGTAGCAACAACACATCTACAACCGAAGATATTTCTGTCACTTCCCTTGCAAACTAGAGGCATGAACCCACTATCGAGCATAAATACTCCCTCTTGGAGTCACTAGCAACTACTTGGCCAAGATAACCACTAGCAACAGAGAGCATGCAAGATCATAAACAACACAAACATGATAGAATCATAAAGATAGAACCATTAATCAAACCAACATAATAATCTCAATATCCATCGGATCCCCGCAAACACAACAAGCATGATTACAAATAGATTAGATCTTGATCATGAACGGAGCTCACAAGATCTATACATGAAAGCACAAAGGAGGAGATACAAATTTCTAGATACTACATGGACCCATAGTCCAAGGTGGAACTACTAACAAATCATACCGGAGAGAAGGCCTCCGGGATGATCTCCCCTTCGGCAGGGTGCCAGGAAGAACTTCAGACCCCCCCGATCTAGGGATGATGGTGGCGGCGGATACAGACGGTTTCGTGGATTTTTGATCTGGTACTGAGAGTTTCTGCATCGGGGACTTCTTATAGGAGAAGGGGAGAGTCCAGGAGGCGACCAGGAGGGGAAAACCCTACCCAGGAGCGGGGTAGGGCCCACCCGCGCCTAGGGGGTTTGGCCTCCCTGGCCTGCTTCTCCGTCTACCCTCTGGACTTCTTGTTCCCCACGGAAAGTTATTGACTTTGTCCTTCGTCCCGTCCAATTTCGAGAATATTTCTTTACTAACTTTTCTGAAACCAAAAAGAGCAGAAAATAGGCATCTGGCACTGTTGCAACTTGTTAATAGGTTAGTACCAGAAAACATGTAAAAAGCACCTCAAAGTGTAGACAAGTAAAGCAAAGTAGATACAAAACAAGCATGGAGCATAAAAAATTATAGATACGTTTCCAACGTATCAAACAACTCCGTAAGTGAGCATGTACTCAAGATGTCGGGTTATGCCGATAAGCTTGTGTCCTTGGGAATAACGATTCTCATTGACTTAGGCATCCATCGTGTTCTCCAGTCTCTGCCACCTATCTATAAGAGCTTCATGATGAACTATAACATGCAAGGCATGAAGAAGTCTCTCCCCGAGCTTCTATCAATGCTTAAAACTGCAGAAGTGGAGATCAAGAAAGAACATCAAGTGTTGATGATCAATAAGACCACTAGTTTCAAGAAAGACAAGAAGGGTAAACAGAAGGGAAAGAAGGGCGGCAAGCTGGTTGCCGTGTGTCGGGGAGATAACCCCCGGGTGGGGAAATCCAGGCATAAGTAGGCCGGCTCCAGAAGATGCATGCCGTGTGGCCTCCAAGAAATACAACTCTAACCATCTGGAAAACAATCCCGGCTGGGCTTATAACCTTCCCGGCTGGCCCGTCTAGCCGGTGGCCAGAAGAACCGGCCGGGTGGACGTTCCCACCCGGCTCACCTCGGATTCGATGGAGAGCATGGAAGGACTGGCGCTCCATGCGGGGTACGCTTCTGTCTCTCCCTCGCCATCAAGGAAGCTGGCATGCCGTCATGACCAGCGCTACCAGACAAAGATAAAGCAAGACGGTCGGCTGGACTGGGAAAGCGGTCCGGGTGACCGTTAAAGCAAGGGTGACGCCCCAAAGGAAGCCCGGGTGACCACTAAAGAGAAGGATGACGCTACAAGAAGGGCAGACTGGGTCCTGGCCCACCGGCTGGGTCCTGACCCACCGGCTGGGCCCTGCAGCCGGCCCTGCCCTATAAACCCATATCCAAACAGTAAACCCTAGGACCCAATCTGCAATCTGCCCCCAGACCAGTATATAAGGGAGGGCAGAGCCAGGGTTCTAGGTAAGTGAAAGAGTAGAAGAAGAGAAGTGTTAGCATCTAGCTCCCATCTTCCTCTAGCCATCGATAGTAGCTAAGGAAATAGCTCAAGGAGCACTTGTACTGAGCATCGAGCTCCCATACATAGTTCATCTTGCAGGAGTAGGGGTGTTACCTCGCCAAGAGGGCCCCGAACCTGGGTACATCCCTGTGTTTGCAGTGCATCATGCCCAACCCGTTGCGTGAGCCACCGAATGCATCCGTGTGTCCCTTCTTTGCCATCCCTGATGGCTCTGCCGTGTTCCACACCACGACAGTTGGCGCCCACCCTGGGGCACAGCGCTTCGGCTGGGATCATCTTCCGCACGGGACTTCTGCTCGTCGCCGGCGAACGCGTGGCCTCTAGCCTCGTGCTCACGCTCGGTGCCTTCGACTGCGTCATCGACAACACATCGTGTTTCGCTGGGAACACCTTCCCCGCCGGTGACTCCATCATGCATTTTGGAGACATCCGCGTCTACGTCGCCACTGTCGTTGAGGGTTTTCCCAGCGTGGTTACCCCCGTCCTCGACGTGCCCCTCGCCTGCGTCCCGGCCGTAAAGGGGAGTTGCGTCGAAGTCATGATGGTGAATGCTCGCAAAAACCATCGTCAGCCTCAAGAACGTCGGGCAGGAGGAGAAAACTCCGTGCCTGAGCCGGAGCAAGACTCGCTCACTGCCTCCCTCCAGCACCTGCGCGCTCCGGTCATCGTCGAGACGGATCCAGCGGCTGCGGAGGAAGCGCTCGAAGCTACACGCCAGAAGCTCCTGGAGGAAGCCACCAAGGTCGTGGCTAACCAGCGTCGGCTGAATGCCACCGTGCATGAGTACAATGCTGCCCATGGCTTCGTCAGGAAGATCCAGCATCGAGGGCGTGACCTGGCGTCAAAACTGGATCGCGCCGCTGACTCACATGCAGGTGTGGCGTGACCCGTCTATAGCACTCCCGCCAAGAACATGAGGGTGGCCGAGGTGGCGGCCGCGGAGCTGAAGGACCTGGAGGGCGAGGAACTTCGTCGCCAGCAGGAGCGTGTGCAGCTCCTCGTGGCTACTGCTAACAAGTAGCAGGACGAGGGAGTCCCCAGCCAGGTGGGCAACTCCCGCGACATCGTCGTCCGCAAAGGCGTAGATCAAACGGCGCACAGAGGAAGCAAGAACCAGCAAGGCTCTTCTCCAGGAGGGGTCGGGCAAAACAGTAGCCCGCGTGGAAAATCTGGCAACCGCGATCGCCACAACCATGATGTCGCAGCCTCCAGCATTAGTCGCGCAGGCGGAACCTCCCAGGGGAAAAAGACGCGAGCACCGGTGGAGGAAGCAGACACGAACAAGGACTCACCTGCGTCACGTTTGAAGGGCCGGCTCGGTCCTCGAGAACCAGCTGATGTGCGGGAGCGCATCGACCTCCTAGTTTAGTCACGCACACTAGAGGAGGAAAGTCCGGCTGGCCCAAAGTGTTTTGGCCCGTGCATCCGGAACGAGCCGTTTCCGAAAGGATTTTCACTCCCAAGAGACACGCCAAAGTACAATGGGACCATCAAGCCTGAGGATTGGTTGGTAGATTACACCACTGCGGAGGGAATCGCCAATGGCTACCTCCGCTTGGCCGTCCGCTATGCCCCCCTCATGCTCATCGACTCGGCAAGAACGTGGCTCAATAGCCTCCCCGACAACAGCATCAACGCGTGGCTGGACTTTGAAGAGGCGTTCATCCGCAACTTCACCGGGATATACAAGCGGTCGTGTAGACCTCACGATCTCGCCCTCTGCGTTCAAGGCAAGGACGAGTCGGATCGCGCCTACCTTACCCGGTGGACCAGCATGCACAATTCGTGCGAAGGGGTGCGTGAGCACTAGGCGATAGAATTCTTCACCAACGGCTGCCGAGACGACACCATGCTGAAGCACAAACTCAGCCGGGCAGACCGCAAACCATGGCTCAGGTCATGGCCATCGCGGATGCGGCAATGAAGAAGCCCATCGTGGTGGACGACCAGGGCCAAATCATCACGGACGAGCAGGCGGAACGTCGCCAGCCAGGCGACCATCATCCCAGGCGGCACGGCCACGACAACCACCATGGCAAGATAAAAGACGACCAACCGGATAGCCGGTACGGTACCAAGTAGGTAGCCGCGGTGCATGAGGATCCGGCTGCAGGAGGCAGTCGGAGGCAGAGGCCGGATGACAGGCCACCTCGGCCTAAGCATACCATCGAGTCAATGCTCGATGGACCGTGCAAGTTTCACAGCGGCGGCAACAAGCCTGCCAACCACATGACACGCCAATGCAGCTGGACAAAGAAGATGGCCGAAGCCAGTGGACTCCCACCACCACCTCCACCGGATAACAGGGAACGACGCAACCGCCGCGAGGATGGTGAAGATGGTTACTCGCCGCAGGTGGGTAATTACCACATATTCCTGGCGGAACTGGAAACGAAGCATGCCAAGCGGAGACGTGAGGCGGAGATGAACGCAATCGTCCCACCCGTTCCCCAGTACCTGCACTGGTCCGATCAGGCGATCACCTGGAGCAAGGAGGTTCAGCCGGCCATGTTACCAAGCCCTAGTAGCTACGTGTTGGTCCTGGACCCCATCATCATCTCCAAGAAGAATTCATGTCATTTCTCTTGAGTGCTGATCGATGGAGGGAGCAGCATCAACCTCCTTTACCGGAGCAGCCTCGAGAGGCTGGGCATCAGTGAGTCCCAGCTGGAACCTTCAAGCACTTCGTTCCATGGAGCAGTACCGGCATCGTCGCACTCCCCAATCGCTAAGATCCGGCTGGACGTCATCTTCGGCAGCGAGAACAACTTCCGCCGTGACCCAATTTGGTTCGAGGTCGTGAATCTCTCCAGTGCCTACCATGCCATACTAGGGCGCCCAGCTCTGACCAAGTTCATGGGAGTACCGCACTACGCATACCTCAAGATGAAGCTGCCAGGACCAAAGGGAGTGATCACCATCGATGGATGCTACAAGCATTCGATCGAGTGCGCCTCAGATGGCTCCAAGCTGGCCGAAGTAATGATCATCGCTAAAGAGAAGTGTATCATAATGCAGATTGTGGTGGCTCTGCAGAAGGACATGCCGGCTGGAGAACCCAAACCGGCTGGAGAATCGCAGTTCAAGCCCTCGCAGGGGACAAGGAAGATCCTGCTGAACGAGGAAGACCCAAGCAAGTTCGTCCTGGTCGGAGACAGCCTGGACATCAAATAGGAAAGCGCGCCTGTTGATTTCCTCCGTGAGAATCGGGACATTTTCGCATGGTGCCCCAAAGACATGCCAGGTGTCCCGAGGGAACTCGTCGAGCACTCCCTTCATGTTCGACCGGACGCGAAGCCGGTCAAACAATCTTTACGCTGCTTCGCAGAAGAAAAAAGAAGAACCATTGGTGAGGAGATCACACGGCTGCTCGCGGCCGGCTTCATCATGGAAGTTTTCCACCCAGAATGGCTAGCCAACCCGGTGCTGGTGCTGAAGAAGAACAAGACGTGGCACATGTGCGTCGACTCAACAAGGCTTGCCCCAAGGATCCTTTTGCCCTACCGCGAATTGATCAGTTCATCGACTCCACTGCCGGGTGTGATTTGTTGTCTTTTTTGGACGCTTACTCGGGCTACCACCAGATCAAGCTCAATGTAACCGACCAAATAAAGACATCGTTCATAACCCCGTATGGAGCATACTGCTACACCACCATGCTCTTCGGATTGAAGAACGCAGGTGCAACCTATCAGCGCTGCATGCAGAAATGCCTGTAGACGCAGATTGGAAAGAACGTACACGCTTACATCGACGACGTCGTCATCAAGACCAAGGAACGTCACATGCTCCTTGAGCATCTGAAGGAAACGTTCGACAACCTCTGCCGTTTCCAGATCAAGCTGAACCCGGAGAAGTGTGTGTTCGGTGTCCTAGCCGGCAAGCTCCTGGGCTTCCTCGTATCCGAGCGTGGAATCGAGGTGAACCCAGAGAAGATCGGAGCCATCAAGCGCATGGAGCTGCCACAGAACCAGCGCGACGTACAGAAGTTCACCGGGTGCCTCGCTTCACTCAGCCGGTTCGTTAGCTGGCTGGGAGAAAAGGCTCTCCCCCTGTACCAGCTGATGAAGAAGACAGACAAATTCGTCTGGACAGCTCAGGCGGATGAAGCTTTCCGATACCTCAAGCGCATGCTCACCTCGCCACCCATCCTGGCGGCACCAGCCACAAAGGAGCCCATGTTGATGTACATCGCTGCCACAAACAGAGTGGTCAACGTGGTACTGGTCGTCGAGCGGCCAGAGGAAGGAAAATCTCAGATGGTCCAGCGCCCCGTATACTACCTGAGTGAGGTGCTCTCGCTATCCAAGCAGAACTACCCTCACTACCAGAAGCTGGTGTACGGCGTGTACATGGCCGCCAAGAAACTCAAGCATTACTTCCAGGAGCATTCCATCCGGGTGGTAGCAATGGCCCCACTCGCGGAGATCATTGGCAACAAAGACGCCACTGGCCGCGTGGCAAAATGGGCCATCGAGCTTGCCGCGCATAACATCCAATACGAGCCACGCACAGCAATCAAGTCGCAAGCATTGGCTGATTTCATCGTCGATTGCGCAGAGACACAATACATTCCCCCAGTGCCGGACTCAACTTACTGGAAGCTACACTTCGACGGGTCAAAAATAAGAGGAGGACTCGGAGCTGGAATCGTGATAACCTCGCCCAAGGGCGACCGACTGGAATACGTTCTCCAGATCCACTTCAAAGCTTCCAACAACGTCGCCAAGTACGAAGCGCTCATCCATGGGCCCAAAATGGCCAAGCAGATAGGCATCCAGAGGGTGCTGTGCTTCGAATATTCGGACTTGGTGGTGCAACAAGTATCTGGCAAATGGGACGCCAGGGACGCGAACATGGCCCTCTACCGCTTCTTCGTCCAGCAGCTGTGCGCTTGCTTCGAAGGATGCGAGTTCCACCACGTCCCCAGAGCCAACAACGAAGCCGCTGACGCTTTGGCCAGGATCGGGTCAATAAGACAAGCCATACTGCCTGGAGTTTCTCTCGAGCACCTGTGCAAGCCATCCATCACTCCCTCACCAGAGTCCGACTCCATCGTGCTCGACGCGGATCCAGGAGCAGCAGGGGCCACGCCGCACCTGGGGACTGCCGCACCGCACCCGGGGACTGCTTGACCGCACCCGGGGACTGTCGTGCCGCGCCGCACTCGGGGACTGCTTCACCGCACCCGGGGACTGCCTCGCTGCAGACGGCGACTGCCTCGACGCAACCCGCGGTCGACATCGGCACCCTTCCACCCGATAGACCTCCCGATGCTCCGGAACCGGTCGTCCGCAAGGAGATCAAGATCATCATACAGACGGTGCACACCATACGGGAGGCGCCCGACTGGGCGAAGCCGTTCATGGATTTCCTGGCCAAGGGTGAACTCCCAATATAAGAGGTGGCAGCACGACAAGTGCGACGAAGGGCAAGCGCCTACACCATCATCAACAGCGAGCTGTACAAGCGCAGCGTCGGAGGCATCTACCAGCGATGCGTCAGTCGAGAGGAGGGAGCCAAGATTCTAACGGACATACACCAGGGTGAGTGTGGCCACCATGCCTCATCGAGGGCGATAGCAGCCAAGGCCCTTCGGCATGGCTTCTATTGGCCAATGGTGCTGAAGGACGCCGAAGAAATAGTCAAGACATGCAGCGGCTGCCAGCGATTCAGTCAGTTGAAGCACACGCCATCAGCGGCGCTCAAGACAATACCGATCACCTGGCCGTTTGCAGTCTGGGGCCTGGACATGGTTGGGCCATTCAAGACGGCTCGATCCGGCATGACGCACCTGCTCATCACTGTGGACAAGTTCACCAAGTGGATCGAGGCGAAGCCAATCAAGATGCTGGATGGAGCGAAGGTGATCAAGTTCTTCACAGACATCATCATCCGGTTTGGCTACCCTCACAGCATCATCATTGACAATGGAACCAATTTTGCGAAAGGAGTCTTCGCTCGTTTCTGCGGGGAAAAAGGGATCCGCCTGGACCTGCCATCGGTTGTGCACCCACAGTCCAACGGACAATGCGAGCGCGCTAATGGTTTGGTGCTAGCCGGAATCAAGCCGAGGCTCATCAAACCGCTTGTCAGGTCACCTGGATGCTGGATAGAGGAGCTGTCATCAGTGCTCTGGAGCCTACGCACCACACCCAATCGCTCAACCGGCTTCACGCCGTTCTTCCTCGTCTATGGGGCAGAAGCCATTCTCCCCATAGACATCCAGTTCGACGCACCTCACAAGCGGCTCTACATGGAGAAGGAAGCCAAGGAGGCAAGGGAGGACAGCGTGGACTTGCTCGAGGAGGCACGCGAGTTGGCTCTGTCCAGATCAGCAATCTACCAACAAGACCTGCGCCGATACCATGCCAGCCGGATCCGGTCCACCTCTTTCCGTGAAGGAGACCTGGTGCTGCGCCTGGTCCAGAGCACCAAAGGAATGCACAAGTTGTCCCCGCCATGGGAGGGCCCATTCATCGTCAGCCGAGCACTCCACAACAATTCGTACTACCTGATCGACGCTCAACAGCCGATGAAGAACAAGGTAGATCGCTCAGACGAGGAGACAGAGCACCCATGGAATGCCAGCCTGCTCCGGCCATTTTACAATTAGAAAAGTGTATGTATCTTCCCTTTTTATGTAACAAGTGAACAAGAATGAGAGCCTTAGCGCAACTCTAAGGACTTCGTCCCAATTCTAAGCACCATCTGCATTTTTGTACCGGCTGGCCTAGGCCTCACGATTTCTACAGATGGCATAATGTTGCACGCGGCGCCTAGAGTAGCCTCTTCGGTTCCGGCTTCAGTACGCACGGCGGCGGCTGTCGACTCGGCAAGAGCAACAACTCAAAGCGCACGTGGCAAGAAGATGCCGACGTAGAAAGAAAGGGCGTCCAGGCGAACTGGTTGCGCCCTACAAAAGTTAAGCCAGCAACAACGAACCGAAGTATCGCGAGGCACGCCAACATAGTAACTCCTTCGGTTCCGGCTGCGGACCGCAACCTGGCTGACGACCGGCAAGGAAAAATGCTAGAAGGGCCAATACTCGCTGAGAAAAGGGGAGTTGCTCGTGGCCTAACTCGGAGGGGCGCATGTCTATTTTTCTCCTACGATAATTACCAACTCACGCATGAGCATATGCGCAAGAAAACTAACCCAAAGCAACGCTTTGTCTTGCACGACCCGAGTCACAAGTTGGCATTAAACAAGGTGGCAAGAGAGCTTCGTCCGGCTGGCTACCCCAGCCGGCCTGAACCTCGGGGACTACACCTAGTGGACGCGCTCCCGTGCACCCACAAAGTCAAGTCAAGGTAGGCAAGAGATCTTTGCCCCGGCTGGCTACCCCAGCCGGCCCGAACCTCGGGGACTACACCCAGTGGACGCGCTCCCGTGCACCCACAAACTCAAGTCAAGGTAGCCAAAAGAGCTTCGCCCCGGCTGGCTACCCCAGCCGGCCCGAACCTCGGGGACTACACCCAGTGGACGCGCTCCCGCGCACCCACAAACTCAAGTCAAGGTAACCAAAAGAGCTTCGCCCCGGCTGGCTACCCCAGCCGGCCCGAACCTCGGGGACTACGCCCAGTGGAGGCGCTCCCGCGCACCCACAAAACAAAGTCAAGATGGCAAAAAGAGCTCGAACCCGGGTGGCTATCCCAGCCGGCGCGAGCATAAAAGACCGCAAATGACGAAGACACAAACAAAGATTAGCAAAAGGCACCAAGCCATAAAACGGAGCACAAAGGCTCCACACAGATTAAAAGATCGGCGATAAAAGTCAGCCGAAGTGTAGCACATCAGAGTAGCAATTTTAACAAATACACCCGGCATCCTGGGGATCAAGAGTCATGAGCTTGCGAAGTAGAAGGAGCAGTGGCTAGATCAGCAGGGGCGGTGCCGACGTTAGCAGGAGGAGGCTGGCTGCTGGAGGCTACGTCAATGGGATTCCAAGGCGTCGGCTCCTAGTGGAATGGCCGTGGCTCTCCGGGGGCACTGAAGTCACGCTCCAGGTCCACGTAGGTGCCGATCTTCACCCCGCAGGCCTGGAGCGCAGGAAGGCTCTCGCGAAGACCCTCGTAAGTCGTCCCGAGGCGGAAGCCACGGTCGATCACGCTCAGGTCGACGCCAGGATACCATGACTTCACCATCACAAGCGCCATCTCCGCCCCGCCTCGAGCAGCCCACTCCTTGTGAACCTCCCACACGTCGATGCCCTTGGACAGCGCCACGGCCAGGCTGGCCATGTCGTGCATGACCAGGCCCATGTCTGGCCAGATGTAGTGGAAGATATCATTGCCAACAACACGCAAGTCATTGCTCTCCTCCGCCACCACCTTGACCAGGTCGAGGGCGGTCAGGTCACGACCAACCTCTTCCAGCGGAAGCTTCTCCGCGGCCATCTCGGTCGCCTCAGGATAGTGAGCTACAGCCAGACAGAAAGCAGAATAAACTGACAAGATCGAGAAAGTCGCGGCACAACGGAAGAGGGTAGCTGAAAAACTTACTGATGACCATCTCCGAGATGTTCTGGAGGTGCTGATTGAGCTCCTCCTCCCTGCGGTGGAGAGACTGGATTGTCCCCTCCTGCTGGGTGCAGATCGTCTCAAAGTTCTTCAGCGCCTCCGCCCGGATATCAGCCGTCTTCTTTCCCTGCTCTATACTAACCTCAAGCTGGTGTTTGGCCGTGGCAAGCTGATCAAACTACGCTTGTCTCACCTTGTTCGACTCTTCTAGCCGGGCAACCTCAGCCTTGAGGCGTTCCAGCTCCTTCTCCTTGTCCTGGATCATGGTTGTGGGAGGATACCCGATGGTCAACAAAAAGCGGGAAAATGGAGCCAATCGCCAAGACAAATCTGAAGAAGCAATCTTACGGCCAAGGTCCCGGGTGTTCTTCACCGACTCCGTAAACGCTTTCTGCAGCAAGAAAGCAAATGAGCAACAGAGGATCAAACCGGATGAAACAGCGGAAAACGTTTGAAGGGCAACGACTCACCTCCATCAAAACAGACAATTTTTTGGCCTCGCCAAGGCCCTGTTCCATTTCTTCAACCAAGTGGCGAACCTGGTTGAGCGCGACGGATGTCGAGCTGGAGAGCTGGGCAAGGGTCGCAGCCGGTGTCAGCATAGTCGGAGCTGGCCTCGATCCGGTGACGACAACCTCGTCATCATCGGCAGCTGCACCCGAAGACACAGCCACCACCAACTCCCTCCTAGCCGGCTGACCGCCATCCGGCTGGCCGGCATCCGCTGCAGCCGCTTGTGCGGCCCCGCTCCCTCCGTCACCTCCGTAATGACGGGCCTGGCGGAACTGCTTGGAGCATCGCTCCAAGCTAGGTTCACGCCAGCCCTTAGGAGAGGGAGGGGGTCTACGGGTCCTGTGCAGCCACAAACAGATGGCCCAACCGCGAAGACGCAGGGGCCTGGTGCAGCAGCCCCATGGTCGGAGAGTCCTTAGGCGCCCTGGGCGGAGAGGGCACCACTGATGCAGCCGGGCTGGCCGCAGCCGGCGCGGGCGCAGCCGGCGCGGGCGCAGCCGGCGTCCTCGCCATCTCTTCAACCAGAGGAGGAGGTGGAGGAGGCATGACGGCGGCACCTCTGTCGCCAAGCACCATGGCCTCGCTGCAAAGAACAAAGAGTCAGAGGAGAAGCCAGCAAAACTGCAGAATGGCAAGCAAGGGCAAGAGAGATACTAACCCGGCGACGGAGGGTGGAGCAACAACCTGACGCCCTCGGCGCGTCTTTTTCGTCTCAACTTGAGCGGGAACGACAATAGGTGCCGCCTTCTTTCCCCGGGCTCTCGCCGCGGGTCTTTCTCGGGGACCCTCCTCATCGGTGACATCGACTGCGGCACAAGCAAAGAATAAAGACCATAACCTCAAGAGCAAAGGTGAAAGAAAAAGCTGCGGACAGCAACCTACCATGAGGATCCGGGGGACCGTCGTTCGCTCGGACGGGAAACCCTTCGGGTTCCGTCTAGGGGTACTTCTTTGGCTTCCTGTCCTCCAAGAAGGACGGAAGCGGGAAGTCACCCATGCCATCCTCGGCCAGCTGCGCCGTGAACAACTAATAAAAAGGGGGGCATAAGGCACCTAAGGAAAGCTAGCAAACGCAAGAAGCGAGGCACAAAGCAACCAGAGAAAAACTTACCGACGGCGGCAGGCGGCCGCGATGATACGGGGGGCCGGAGTATGCCCAGTTGGCCTCGATGCGGAACTTGGAGATCATGGAAATCCAGTCCCGCAGGTCCTGGATGGGCACATCCTTCCGCGACGTCCTCGTCGGATCGTTGGCGGTCGAAAGATGGCACATCTTGTGCGATCGCTTCTGCAGCGGAAGCACGCGACGCACCATCCACGACAAGGTAATGTCCCGCACGGTGAGCCTCTCCGTCCCTACCATCGTCTCCACCCGGGCGGCCATCTGATCGAGGTCCGCCACCGCGCCCATGCTCTTCGTCGTCTAGGCCCTCTGCAATGAGGGCACGTCGGTGAAGGGCGGGAGGCAGATCCAATCAATCTCTGTGGCATTGCTCACATAGAAATATGTGCGCTGCCACAGCTTGACGGTGTCGGGGAGCTCGAACCGCGGCATCGGCGAGGAAGTCCGCGGGTAGATGGCGCATCAGCCCGTCCGCGTCAGCGAGCCACCCTTGACGATGTTCTGGGACTTGAAGTGGAAGAACTTGAGAAAGTTCCCCACCTCGGGCCACACCCCAAGGTACGACTCGCAGCAGGCCGCAAAGTGTGACAACGGTGCCATGGCGTTGGCGCCAAGGTGGTGAAGCTGGAGGTCAAAGAAGTCGAAGAGCTGGAGGAGGAACGGGCTGACGAGGAGGCCGAAGCCACGCGCGAATTGCGCAAGGAAGACGACGCGCTCCCCCGGCCGAGGGTTTGGCACCCGCTCTCCCTCCGACGCAAGACGGTGCTTCACAAGAAACGACGAGGGAAGAAACCTCCCCCGTAGATACTTGTTGATGAGCTCATCGGTCACGAAGGACCCGCACCAACCGCCGCGTTGCTCCGGCAGCATCTCGGAAGAGGAGGAGGCCGTGGTTGGCGGAAAGAAGGTGGTCGGCAGCGACAGGGAGAGGGCGCGCAAGAACAAGGAACGCAAGGGCACGAGGAGAAGATGAGCCAGAGGATGGACAAGTGTGGGAACCGATCCACTCGGATCCCTATTTATCCCCGCAAGCGGCAACGTCGCCCCTTCGGTTTCTGTGCGACGTGTGGCGTCACGGTGTCATAGCCGCATGACGCTTCGGCTCCAGATCCCCTGCGCCGTCGTGATTGCCACAGAAGATCCCTGGGCTTCAGTGGGAGGCGAGGCGTTCGCCCTTGCCTCGAGGAAACGCTGCGACAGGTTTGCGTGCGCAGTTGCCAAAAACTGACGCAGCGACGCGAAAGTCAAACTGACGCGACGTGCGCCAGAGCCACAGGTGTGGGTGACGACATCAATGACGTCATCTAGCCAAACGTTTCGTCTTCAGCTCCGCCAGCCGGTACCTGCCTTCGCTGTTTACACCTAGTGGACGGCCATCGATTCCGCAGCCGGTTAACTCCAGCCGGAAAGCAAAAGCAAAAGCCGCAGCCAGAGAAAGTAAAGCAACCTCTCAGGAAAAGAAGGAGCACGGAAGATCTTGCCCACCGGTCAAACCCATACGTGCTCGGGTACTAGTGTCGAGGGGATAACCCACGGGTGGGGAAAGCCAGGCATAAGTAGGCCAGCTCCAGAATATGCAGGCCGCCTGGCCTCCAAGAAATACAACTCTAACCGTCTAGCAAACAAGCCCGGCTGGGCTTATAACTTTCCCGGCTGGCCCGTCTAGCCGGTGGCCAGAAGAACCGGAGCTCCATGCGGGGTATGCTTCTGGCTCTCCCTTGTCATGAAGGAAGTTGGCATGCCGTCATGACCAGCGCTACCAGACAAAGATAAAGCTTAAAGCAAGACGGTAGGATGGACTGGCGAAAGCGGTCCGAGTGACCGTTAAAGCAAGGGTGACGCCCCAAAGGAAGCCCGGGTGACCACTAAAGAGAAGGATGATGCTAAAATAAGGGCGTACTGGGTCCTGGCCCACCGGCTGGGCCCTGTAGCCTGCCCTGCCCTGTAAATCCATATCCAAACAGTAAACCCTAGGACCCAATCTGTAATCTGCCCCCTAGACCAGTATATAAGGGAGGACAGAGCCAGGGTTCTAGGTAAGTGAAAGAGAAGAAGAAGAGAAGTGTTAGCATCTAGCTCCCATCTTCCTCTAGCCATCGATAGTAGCTAAGGAAACATCTCAAGGAGCACTTGTACTGAGCATCGAGTTCCCATACATAGTTCATCTTGCAGGACTAGGGGTGTTACCTCGCCAAGAGGGCCCCGAACCTGGGTACGTCCATGTGTTTGCAGTGCATCATGCCCAACCCGTTGCGTGAGCCACCAAATGCATCCGTGTGTCCCTTCTTTGCCATCCCCGATGGCTCTGCCGTGTTCCACACCACGGCACCGTGCCTGAAAAGAAACCCCGAGTTGGCCCTAAGTCTAATACCGAGTGCTATTATTGCAAGGGACTGGCCACTAGAAGCGCAACTGCCCCAAGTATTTGGCAGACAAGAAGGCTGGCAAGGCAAATAAAGGTATATATGATATACATGTTATTGATGTGTACTTGACTAGTACTCGCAATGGCACCTGGGTGTTTGATATCAGTTCAGTTGCTAATATTTGTAACTCGAATCAGGGGCTACGGAGCAAGTGACCGCTAGCAAGGGATGAGGTCAAGATGCCTGTCGGCAATGGATCAAGCATTTATGTTATCACCATTGGAACTCTACCTCTCCACTTACCATCAGGATTAGTTATAAACTTGAATAATTATTATCTGGTGCCAGCACTGAGCATGAACATTGTATCAAGGTCATGTTTGATGCGCAATGGTTATTCATTTAAATCCGAGAACAATGGTTGTTTGATTTATATGAATGAAATCTTTTATGGTCATGCATCGATGATGAATGGTTTATTTCTGTTGGATCTCGGTAATAGTGTTACACATATTCATAATGTTGATGCTAAAAGGATTAAACTTAATTATGATATATCTGCATATATGTGACACTGCCGTCTAGGTCATATTGGCGTTAAATGCATGAAGAAGCTCCATTCGGATGGACTTTTAGAATCACTTGATTTCAAATCATTTGATACATGCGAGACATGCCTTATGGGCAAGTTGACTAGAACGCCGTTTTCTGGTTCAATGGAATGGGCAACAGATTTATTGGAAATCATACATTCTGATGTGTGTGGTCCAATGAGTGTGTCGGCGCGAGGTGGATATCGTTATTTTGTTACTTTCATGAATGATTTGAGTAGATACGGTTATATCTACTTGATGAAACACAAGTCTGAAACCTTTGAGAAATTCAAGGAGTTTTAGAGTGAAGTGGAAAATCATCATAATAGAAAGATCAAATTACTACGGTTCGACCGTGGAGGTGATATCTAAGTTACAAGTTTATCACACATATGAAAGAGTGTGGAATAGTTTCACAACTCACACCTGCCAGAACACCACAGCGAAATGGTGTGTTGGAATGTCGTAATCGTACTTTACTAGATATGGTTCGATCTATGATGTCTCTGACGGACTTGACACTGTCATTTTGGGGTTATGCACTAGAAACTGCTGCATTCACTTTAAATCAGTCACCATATAAATCCGTTGAAAAGACAACGTATGAATTGTGGTTTGGAAACAAACCTAAGTTGTCATTTCTTAAATTTTGGGGATGCGTTGTTTATGTGAAGAAACTTCAACCAGATAAACTCGAACCCAAAGCGGAAAAATGCATCTTCATAGGATACCCTAAGGAAACTATTGGGTATTCCTTCTATCACAGATCCGAGGGCAAGGTTTTCATTGCCAAGAATGGATCCTTTCTAGAGAAAGAGTTTCACGCGAAAGGTCTGTGTAGTCGAAAGGTAGAACTCAAAGAGGTTGTAGAACTTTCACTTCATAATATGGCGAGTAGCGCAGTGCTGGAAGTCGTTTCGGAGTTGGCTTCACCAAATGAAGAGGGAACTGATGATAACAATCATGAAGCTCCGAAAGAGAATACTACCGAACTCGCAGGTCTAGCAGGACGCGTGCAGCTCCCGAGCTGTATGGAAATCCTGTTATGAATTTCATGGTCGATGAAATTGATGACCCTGCGACGTATGAAGAAGCGATGATGATCCCGAATTCCAACAAATGGTTAGAAGCCATGAAATCTGAGATGGAATCCATGTATGAAAACCAGGTTTGGACCTTGGTGGACTTACCTCACGACCAAAAGGCCGTGGAGAATAAATGGATTTTCAAAAGGAAAACTGATGTTGATGGTAATGTAACCGTCTATAAAGCTAGACTTGTCGCAAAGGGGTTTCGACAAATTCAAGGAGTTGACTACGATGAGATATTCTCTCCCGTAGCGATTCTAAACCCAGTTAGGATTATGTTAGCAATTGCTGCATATTTTGACTATGAGATATGGCAGATGGATGTCAAAACTGTGTTCCTCAACAACAACATTGAATAAGAGTTGTATATGATACAACCAAAGGGTTTTGTCGATCCTAAGGATTCTGACAAGGTATTCAAGCTTCAGTGATCCATCTATGGACTGAAGCAAGCATCTCGGAGTTGGAATCTCCGCTTTGATGAGGTGATCAAAGAGTTTGGATTTGTCCAAACTTATGGAGAGGCTTGTATTTACAATAAAGCGAGTGGGAGCAATGTGGCATTTCTGATATTATATGTGGATGACATATTATTGATCGGAAATGATATAGATCTTTTAAACATTGTTAAAAGTTATCTAAACAACAAATTTTCAATGAAGGACCTAGGTGAAGCGTCATACATATTAGGCATAAAGATCTATAGGGATAGATCTAGGCACCTAATAGGTCTATCGCAAAGTACATACCTTGATAAGATTTTAAAGAAGTTTAAAATGGACGGAAGTAAGAAGGGGTTCTTACCTATGTTGTAAGGCAAGAAATTGAGTAAGACTCAAAGTCCGGCTACAGCGGAAGAAAGAGAGATAATGGATAGTCCCCTATGCTTCATCCATAGGCTCTATAATGTACGCCATGCTATGTACAAGACCGGATGTGGCAGATGATATTAGTTTGACTAGTAGGTACCAATCTGATCCAGGATCAGAACACTGGATAGCGGTCAAGAATATCCTTAAGTAGTTGCGAAGAACTAAGGATATGTTTCTTGTGTACGGAGGTGAAGAAGAGCTTGTTGCTAAGTGTTATGTCGACGCTAGCTTTGACACCAATCTGGATGACTCTAAGTCTCAATCCAGATACGTATTTTTGATACGTCCAAAACATATCTACTTTCTCGAACACTTTGCTATTGTTTATGTTCTAAACTTGTGTGATTTGGATACAACTAACACAGACTGACTGTTTTCAGCAGAATTACCTTGGTGTCTTGTTTTTGTGCAGAAAATGAACTATCAGGAAATATCCCGGAAAATATACCAAAAATTATATTTTACCAAAAGATCCACGGAGCCAGAAAAAGAGACGGATGGGAGGCCCAGGGGGCCCAGACCCACCCCAGGCGCGGCCCCACCTGAGCCCGCGCCTGGGAGGGGTTCGGCCGCCCCAGGCAGCTCCTCGGCCTCCCTCTACGCCTATAAGTTGCCTTTCAACCTAAAAACCAAGGGGGAGGGGTCGATAGTTTTCTAGAAAGAGTTCCGCTCCGCTGTCGCCACCAGAAACGAAGATTCGGATCCAGAAACTCCGTTCTGGCACCCTACCGGACGGGGAATTTGTAGAGGATCATCGCCATCGTCATCACCAATGCATCTCCATCAACCACCGATGTTTCCCTCATCCATGAGTGAGTAATCCCCCGCTGTAGGATTGGGGATGGTAGGGATTGGATGAGTTCTATCATGTAATCGAATAAGATCTGTTAGGGCATAGTGCCTAGTTTCTCTTATGCTTTTTGACTTTGTTGCAACTTGTTGTGCTTAATGCTTATCACTAGGGCCCGAGTGCCATGATCACAGATCTAAACTTATTATTGAATCATTATGATAGTATTGTTTGTGATCTTATCTGTAAGTTGTGTACACATATCATTGTCCGGATCCAAAGGCCCCAAAGTGACAATAATTGGGACAACCGGAGGGGATGGCTGTGGTGTGAGGATCACATGTGTTCACAGAGTGTTAATGCTTTGCTCCGCTGCTCTATTGAAAGGAGCACCTTAATTGCCAGTAGTTCCCTAAAGGCCCCACTTCCACGGGCTGGCTGTACAGAAGATGTTGTGCAAGTTCTCATTGCGAGCACGTATGACTATATTTGGAGAACATGCCTATGATTGTTTAGTACTTGGATACTTGTTATTATTTATCTACAATGCCCTAGATCTTGAAGTTACATGTTTAGACTCGTCCATGCAACGCCCGTCTATCCATCCCTATGCCTACCGCACTCAAATCCTACTATTACCGTTACTGTTACTATTGCTCATGTTTCGCTGTTGCTTTGTTGTTTGCTACTGATAAACTTCTGTGAGAAGAACTATTTCCAGGTGCAGCTAAACTGACAACTCAGTTGTTAAGGCTTGCAGGTATTCTTTGGCTCCCCTTGTGTCGAATCAATAAATTGGGTAATACTACCCGCGAAGACCGTTGCGATCCCCTATACTTGTGGGTCATCAATACTATTTTCTGGCGCCGCTGCCGTGGAGCATAGCTTTATTTGTAAGTTCACTTGGATCTATTATTGTTCACTGCTACTCCTTTCATCATGGGGAAGTCTCGTGATGGAAAGTTCCCTATTTTACCATCCACTACAAGAAGAGGTACAGTCCTAAACACCTCGGCTGCTCTTGATTCACCGTCTGTTATAAGTAAGCTTGTCACACCACAACCACATACTCATGCTACACACACTGCTAATACTACTGAGTCTGAAACTGCTTTTGATGCTCATGATGTTACTTCTACTATGCTTGATGTGAGTGGTTCATTAGGTCCGTTTATAGATGCTACTATGGCCGGTCTAGGAAATACCAAAACTCCTAGTGAAGACACTATTACACCTGTTAGCTCACCTGAGGCTAGTGAGAGTTATGATATTAATGATGGTTACATTGAGTTCACTGATGATTTTGTTGAAGAGTGCCAAAACACACATGATACTAGTGTTATGAAGAGTCTCCTTGCTAGACGTACTATTATACCTAAGTTATGTATGATCCTAAGTTTGCCACTTCTCCCATAGATATTAAAGATGAAGATTATGATTTTTCTCTTGATTTATCTTATTTAGATATTGTTGAGAAAGAACCTTTTTGTGGGACTAAAAATGAGAGTATTGGCTCATATGAATGATATCTCTACTATGAGTGCTTTGTTCTCTGATGATTTTAAGATGCGCAAGTACTTTGTTGCTAAGATCTTCACTTTTTCACTAAAAGGAGAAGCTAGGGCTTGGTTTAATAGATTACCTCCTGGTTCCATTGATAGCCCTGATTGCTTCTTTCTTCCAGAAATATTTTCCTCCTAGTGCTAGACATGCTGCTTTGTAGAGACTTTTTGATTTTAAACAGGGAGAAGAAGAGAAATTGCCTAAGTCATGGACAAGGTTCTGTGCCTTGATCCATGCACATCCTGGATGTCCATTACCTAAGAATGGGCTTCTTGATATTTATTATAATGGACTAACTGATGATTCTAGGACCTACCTAGATAGTTTTGCTGAGTGTGTTTTCAGGAAAAGGACTCCTACAGATGCTGAAGAATTAATGACCAATATAAGCAAGAATTGTGATGATTAGACTTCTACTGAGCTAAATACACCTGAGCCTATTACTTCTGAACCAGTTGTTCCTAAACCAGTTCCAACACCAACACCAAAGAACAGGCAAGTTATTGCATTAAATGATGAAGTGATGAAGGAAGCTAAGAAGTGTTTAAAAGAGAAAGGTATTAGAGCTGAAGATGTGAAGAATCTACCTCCTATAAAAGAATTATGTAAGCTAATTCCCCACTCATCTACTATTGAGGTACACTCTCTCCAACACTTTGATGAAGGTGATATTCCTTATGGTAAGCCTCCTGATCAATGTTTAGAGGAACTTTACACGTTTATTGTTAAACAAGGGTATTTTAATAAACAAGTTCAGAATCATTTATTGGAAAACTCTAGAGCTATCAATGAGTTGAAAGATATTGTGGAAAGAACTTCCAATGATATTAAAATTCTTTGTAAACACTTTCAAATGGTTCAAACCCAACTTGATCAAATTGCTAAGGTACAAAAGGATATGCTAGTTCATGCTTCAGGAGATAAACATGCTTATGGAAGTAGAACTAGGAGTGGTATAGCTACTCAAGATCCTTTGTATCCTGAAGGACACCCTAAAAGAATAGAGCAGGATTCCCAACAAGGTGAGGATAGTGGTAGTCCTCGTAAGAGGAAGAAAAAGAAACATAAGAAAGTTGAGGAACCACTTAAACCTGCTGTAGATCCTAATAGTATATATGTCTCTGATGCTGAAATTGAGAGTGGTAATTGAAGGGAATATGCCCTGAGAGGCAATAATAAAATGTTTATTATGTGTATTCCAAGTATATGATAGATGTTTATTTTGCATGCTATAATTGTATTAATACCGAAACATTAATACATCTATGTTTAATAAAAAAACAGAAAGTTCCTAGTTATGCCTCTCTCATAAACTAGTTCGTTGATTAACAAGATGATCATAGTTTCCTGGTCATAGACATTGGATGTTGTTAATAACGAGATCACAACATTAGTGTAATGGTGTGATGAACATTCATCCGAAGTATAGCATTACAATCAAAGTCACTGAGTTTATATTGCTATAAACAACTTACGAAGTAGTCCTAATCCTTAGACCATGAGATCATGCCAATCACTAACACCGGAAGAGTTTCTTGCTCACATCAAACGTCACTCCGTAACTGGGTGATTATAAAGATGGCTTCAAAGCTACTAAAGTGTTATGTTGAGAATCATGGATCAAGAGTGGAATTTGTTCATCCCAATGACGGATAGATATGCTCTGGGCCCTCTCGGTGATATCACATTGCTTAGCTTGCAAGCAAGTGATTTGATCACTAGAATGTTATATCACGGGAATGAGAAAAGAGTGCATGTCAGTAACGAGATCAAACTAGGTATGGAGATACTGATGATCGAATCTCGGACATGTAATATATCGTGAAACAAAGGGATTAAGATACAAGCGTAAAAGGTTCCGACGATCACAGGAAAAGTCATCGTTGAATGTGTGGGAGTCAGTATGGATCTCCAGGTCCCTCTACTGATTATTGATCGGAGAAGGGTCTCGATCATGTCCACATTATTCGCGAACCATAGGGTGACACACTTAAGGGACTCTGGCATCCAGTTGGAGCAAATGTTTCATGCCGAAAGAATAAACAAGCACAGGAATTTATTTCACTAGATACCGAAACAGGTTTTCGGGTGAAATTGCATAAAATGGTTATGCATGTGAAATAGAATTCTAGGAAGGGGTTATTTGTGAATGTTTTTCATTAAAGTAATTTACAAAATTCTGAATAAAATAAAATATTTTTATTTAATGAGAGTTTGCATTAAATTTGGTGGAAATTTAATGGCATGTTTGAGTGGGATTTTGAGTGGAGGGAATTTAAAGGAATTTTGTGAGTGGAGTGTCCACCCACATGAAGAGGGGAGGGCAAGGGGGCAGCCCCCATGCGTTGGCCACCCCCTTGGAGTTCCCCCTCCTCCTATAAAAGGCACCCCTCTCGTCACTTCTTACACACACCTCCTCGTGAAGGATCTCTCTCCCCCTCTAGAATTTATCCCCCATGGTCTCGGACTAGCGAGATACATGTTCCCGGTGGCTATTCGGCAAGAAAGGGTTGTGCTTCTGCTGCATCGCTGGAGCGAGGAGGCGTAGGTTGCTCGGTGTCTTGTACATGTGTGCGAGCACGGATGCGCTGCTGCTTTGCGGCGCTAGGACTTCCTCTCGATCTTGAGATCGGCAAGAGATCGTCTACATCAACCACGAGTTGAACTCGTTAAGATTTGTCGGTCTTCAAGGGTATGTTCTCTACGGATATACATCCGCCCGTTGTTTGTATCTAGTAGATAGATCTTGGTACATAGTTCCCATCGTAGGAAAATTTTTGTTTTCTATGCTGCGAACCCTACAGTGGTATCAGAGCCAGATCTATGCGTAGATACTTTACACGGGTAGTACACATATGAGTATGTGGGCGATGATGATCATGTTGTTGCTCCTTAGTTGTAATTTTGGATATTGGTGGCATAGTGGGATGAAGCGGCCCGGACAAACTTTACATGTCCTCGCACATGAGACCTGTTCCACGCTTGACATGCAACTAGTTTGCATAAGTGGCTAGCGGGTGTCTGGATCTCCTACTATAGTAAATATCTATTTTGCAACGAGTTGTCAACAATTTGGTTATCCTCGTTGTGGTTCATGTTCGTAGGTAAGAACGGTTCTATCTCTAAAGCCCTAAGCCACGTAAAACTTGCAATGGATAAATTAGAGGCGTCTAGTTTAGATTGTTGTTGGGCTAGTGTTATGATATGGTGATGTTGTAAGTAGAAGTATGCGATGATACTCTTACAACATACATAACGTGTAATATCCATAGACCTTGGACTTACACATATAGGTATGATAGTGATCATACCACGATGCACATGATAGAGATCATATGCGGGAACCATATCATTTCACTAATAAACATGTGATGTTTGATAGCATCTTATATTGCTTGTTTAGCGCTTTGTTAGCATAATAAGATGATCCCTCTTTTAAATATCAAGATAAGAATGTGTTCTTCCTTTAGTATGCACCGATTATGTTTTTGTCGCTCCAAGACATCACGTGATGATCGGGTGTTCTTGGATCCACGACCATATTTCGGGTGTAAAACAGTTACACACGCGAATACTAAGGTTCTAACTTGGCGAGCCTAGCATGTACAGACATGGCCTCGGAACACGGACCAAAAGGTTAAGAATGAGTCATATAGTAGATATGATGCCCATTTGATGCTCGCCTTTGAAGCTACACCGACTCACGTGATGATCGGACTTGGTGTAGTGGATTTGGTTCATGTAATCACAAAAAAGGCACGAGGGATGTCGTTTTTGAGTGGGAGTTCATTCGTAATATGGATTAGTTGAACTCAATCTATCATACACTTAGTCTAAACTTTACAAATTCTGTTGTAGATGGCACCACCTGCTTTTAATTTCAATGTGTTCATGGAGAAAGAGAAACTTGCAACGAACGGTAGCAACTTTACCGAATGTGCCATGAATTTGAGGATTATCCTCTCTGCTGCACAAAAGCAATATGTGCTAGAAGCGCCGTTAGGCCCCCCACCTTTTGAGGATGCCCCTGACGAGGAGAAGAATGTCTATCAGACTCGTCAGGAGGACCACGACTTAGTTCATTGCGACATATTGTATGGGCTAGAACCGTAACTTCGAAAGAGTTTCGAAAACGGCAATGCTTTTGATACAATGTGTGAGTTGAAAATGATTTTCGACACACATGCTGCTGTAGAGAGCTACAACGCTTCAGAAAAGTTCTTTAGCTGCATGATGGAAGAGCACAGCTCCGTTAGTGAGCATGTACTCAAGATGTCGGGTTACGCCGATAAGCTTGTGTCCTTGGGAATATCGATTCCCATTGACTTAGGCATCCATCGTGTTCTGCAGTCTCTGCCACCTAGCTATAAGAGCTTCGTGATGAACTATAATATGCAAGGCATGAAGAAGTCTCTCCCCGAGCTTCTGTCAATGCTTAAAACTGCAGAAGTGGAGATCAAAAAGGAACATCAAGTGTTGATGATCAATAGGAACACTGGTTTCAAGAAATACAAAAAGGGAAAACAGAAGGGAAGTAAGGGCGGCAAGCCAGTTGCCGTGCCTGAAAAGAAACCCCGAGTTGGACCTAAGTCTGATACCGAGTGCTACTCTTGTAAGGGGACTGGCCACTGGAAGCGCAACTGCCCCAAGTATTTGGCAGACAAGAAGGCCGGCAAGGCAAACAAAGGTATATATGATATACATGTTATTGATGTGTACTTGACTAGTGCTCGCAGTAGCACCTGGGTATTTGATACCGGTTCAGTTCCTAATATTTGTAACTCGAATCAGGGGTTGCGGAACAAGCGACCGCTAGCAAGGGGTGAGGTCAAGATGTGTGTCGGCAATGGATCAAGCATTGATGTGATCGCCGTCAGAACGCTGCCTCTCCACTTTCCGTCGGGATTAGTAATAAACTTGAATAATTGTTATCTGGTGCCTCAACTAAGCATGAACATTGTATCTGGATCGTGTTTAATGCGAAGTGGTTATTCATTTAAATCCGAGAACAATGGTTGTTCCATTTATATGAATGAAATCTTTTATGGTCATGCACCGATGATGAATGGTTTATTTCTTTTGGATCTCGATAATAATGTTACACATATTCATAATGTTGATGCTAAAAGGATTAAACTAAATGATGATATATCCGCATATATGTGGCACTGCTGTCTAGGTCATATTGGCGTTAAACGCATGAAGAAGCTCCAGTCGGATGGACTTTTGGAATCACTTGATTATGAATCATTTGATACATGTGAGCCATGCCTTATGGGCAAGATGACTAGAACACCGTTTTCCGGTTCAATGGAACGGGCGACAGATTTATTGGAAATCATACATTCTGATGTATGTGGTCCAATGAGTGTGTCGGCGCGAGGTGGATATCGTTATTTTGTTACTTTCATGGATGATTTGAGTAGATACGGTTATATCTACTTGATGAAACACAAGTCTGAAACCTTTGAAAAGTTCAAGGAATTTCAAAATGAAGTGGAAAATCATCGTAATAGAAAGATCAAATTTCTACGGTCCGACCATG
Organism: Avena sativa; assembly: GCA_916181665.1. Classification (NCBI taxonomy): domain Eukaryota; kingdom Viridiplantae; phylum Streptophyta; class Magnoliopsida; order Poales; family Poaceae; genus Avena; species Avena sativa. Next base: position 236,175,824 of record OV702293.1, on the reverse strand, counting down.
GAGGTGAGTATCTAAGTTACGAGTTTAGCACTCACATGAAAGAGTGTGGAATTGTTTCACAACTCACACCTGCCGAAACACCACAGCGAAATGGTGAGTCGGAACGTCGTAATCGTACTTTATTAGATATGGTTCGATCTATGATGTCTCTGACGAACTTGCCATTGTCATTTTGGGGCTATGCACTAGAAACTGCTGCATTCACTTTAAATCGGGCACCATCTAAATCCGTTGAAAAGACACCGTATGAATTGTGGTTTGGAAACAAACCTAAGTTGTCATTTCTTAAAGTTTGGGGATGCGATGTTTATGTGAAGAAACTTCAACCGTATAAACTCGAACCCAAAGCGGAAAAATGCGTCTTCATAGGATACCCTAAGGAAACTATTGGGTATTCATTCTATCACAGATCCGAGGGCAAGGTTTTTGTTGCCAAGAATGGATCCTTTCTAGAGAAAGAGTTTCTTGCGAAAGGTGTGAGTAGTCGGAAGGTAGAACTCAAAGAGGTTATTGAACCTTCTCTTCAAAGTATGGCGAGTAGCGCAGCGCCGGAAGTTGTTCCGGAGTTGGATTCACCTGTTGAAGAAGGAACTAATGATAATGATAATGAAACTCCGAAAGAGAGTACTACCAAACCTGGTAGGTCAAGCAGGACGCGTGCAGCTCCCGAGCTGTACGGAAATCCTATCATGAATTTCATGGTTGATGAAAATGATGACCCTTCGACGTATGAAGAAGCGATGATGAGCCCGGATTCCAACAAATGGTTAGAAGCCATGAAATCCGAGATGGAATCCATGTATGAAAATCAAGTTTGGAACTTGGTGGACTTACCTCACGACCGAAAGGCCGTGGAGAACAAATGGATTTTCAAAAGGAAAACTGATGCTGATGGTAATATAACCATCTATAAAGCTCGACTTGTCGCAAAGGGGTTTCGACAAATTCAAGGAGTTGACTACGATGAGACATTCTCTCCCGTAGCGATGCTAAAATCAGTTAGGATTATGTTAGCAATTGCTACATATTTCGATTATGAGATATGGCAGATGGATGTCAAAACCGTGTTTCTCAATGGTACTATTGAAGAAGAGTTGTATATGATACAACCAAAGGGTTTTGTCGATCCTAAGGATGCTAACAAGGTGTGCAAGCTTCAGCGATCCATCTATGGATTGAAGCAAGCATCACGAAGTTGGAATCTCCGCTTTGATGAGGTGATCAAAGAGTTTGGATTTGTCCAAACTTATGGAGAAGCTTTTATTTACAAGAAAGTGAGTGGGAGCAATGTGGAATTTCTGATATTATATGTGGATGACATATTATTGATCGGAAATGATATAGATCTTTTAAACAGTGTTAAAAGTTATCTAAACAGCAAATTTTCAATGAAGGACCTAGGTGAAGCGTCATACATATTAGGCATAAAGATCTATAGAGATAGATCTAGGCGCCTAATAGGGCTATCGCAAAGTACATACCTTGATAAGATTTTAAAGAAGTTTAAAATGGAAGATAGTAAGAATGGGTTCTTACCTATGAAACAAGGCACGACATTGAGTAAGACTCAAAGTCCGGCTACTGCGGAAGAAAGAGAGATAATGGACAAGGTTCCCTATGCTTCAGCCATAGGCTCTATAATGTACGCCATGCTATGTACAAGACTGGATGTGGCACATGCTATTAGTTTGACTAGTAGGTACCAATTGGATCCAGGTTCAGAACACTGGAAAGCGGTCAAGAATATCCTTAAGTACTTACAAAGAACTAAGGATATGTTTCTCGTATATGGAGGTGAAGAAGAGCTCGTCGCTAAGTGTTATGTCGACGCTAGCTTTGACACCGATCTGGATGACTCTAAGTCTCAATCCGGATACGTATTTCTCATGAATGGCGGAGCGGTTAGTTGGAGGAGCTCCAAACAACCTGTGGTGGCGGGATCAACAACGGAGGCCGAATATGTTGCTGCTTCAGAAGCGGCTCAGGAAGCAGTTTGGATGAAGGAGTTCATATCCAAACTAGGTGTGGTTTTAAACGCGTTGGACCCAATGGTGATCTATTGTGACAACAATGGTGCCATTGCCAATGCCAAAGAGCCAAGGTCTCACAAGCATTCCAACCATATTAAGCGCCGGTTTCACTCCATCCGCGAGCATGTCAAGGATGGAGATATAAAGATTTGTAAAGTACATACGGATCTCAATGTAGCAGATCCGTTGACTAAAATTCTCCCTAGAGAAAAACATGATCTACACCAGAACTCCATGGGTGTTAGATACATCACTATGTAACTAGATTATTGTCTCTAGTGCAAGTGGGAGACTGAAGGGAATATGCCCTGAGAGGCAATAATAAAATGTTTATTATGTGTATTCCAAGTATATGATAGATGATTATTTTTCATGCTATAATTGTATTAATACGGAAATGTTAATACATGTGTGTTTAATAAACAAACAGAAAGTTCCTAGTTATGCCTCTCTCATAAACTAGTTCGTTGATTAACAAGATGATCATAGTTTCCTGATCATAGACATTGGATGTTGTTAATAACGAGATCACAACGTTAGTGTAATGGTGTGATGAACATTCATCCGAAGTATAGCATTACGATCAAAGTCATTGAGTTTATATTGCTATAAACAACTTACGAAGTAGTCCTAATCCTTAGACCATGAGGTCATGCCAATCACTAACACCGGAAGAGTTTCTTGTTGACATAAAACGTCACTCCGTAACTGGGTGATTATAAAGATGGCTTCAAAGCTACTAAAGTGTTATGTTGAGAATAATGGATCAAGAGTGGAATTTGTTCATCCCGATGATGGATAGATATGATCTGGGCCCTCTCGGTGATATCACATTGGTTAGCTTGCAAGCAAGTGATTTGATCACTAGAATGTTATATCACGGGAACGAGAAAAGAGTGCATGTCAGTAACGAGATCAAACTAGGCATTGAGATACCGATGATCGAATCTCGGACATGTAATATATTGTGAAACAAAGGGATTAATATACAAGCGTAAAAGGTTCCGACGATCACAGGAAAAGTCATCGTTGAATGTGTGGGAGTCAGTATGGATCTCCAGGTCCCTCTACTGATTATTGATCGGAGAAGGGTCTCGATCATGTCCACATTATTCGCGAACCGTAGGGTGACACACTTAAGGAACACTGGCATCCAGTTGGAGCAAATGTTTCATGCTGAAAGAATAAACAAGCATAGGAATTTATTTCACTAGATACCGAAACAGGTTTTCGGGTGAAATTGCATAAAATGGTTATCCATGTGAAATAGAATTCTAGCAAGGGGTTATTTGTGAATGTTTTTCATTAAAGTAATTGACAAAATTCTGAATAAAATAAAAGAGTTTTATTTAATGAGAGTTTGCATTAAATTTGGTGGAAATTTAATGGCATGTTTGAGTGGGATTTTGAGTGGAGGGAATTTAAAGGAATTTTGTGAGTGGAGTGTCCACCCACATGAAGAGGGGAGGGCAAGGGGGCAGCCCCATGCGCCGGCCACCCCCTTGAGGTTCCCCCCCTCCTCCTATAAAAGGCACCCCTCTCCTCACTTCTTACACACACCTCCTCGTGAAGGATCTCTCTCCCCCTCTAGAATTTATCCCCCATGGTCTCGGACTAGCGAGATACATGTTCCCGGTGGCTATTCGGCAAGAAAGGGTTGTGCTTCCACTGCATCGCTGGGGCGAGGAGGCGGAGGTTTCTCGGTGTCTTGTACGTGTGTGCGAGCACGGATGCGCTGCTGCTTTGCGGCGCTAGGACTTCCTCTCGATCTTGAGATCGGCAAGAGATCGTCTACATCAACCACGAGTTGAACTCGTTATGCTTTGTCGGTCTTCAAGGGTATGTTCTCTACGGATATATATCCGCCCGTTGTTTGTATCTAGTAGATAGATCTTGGTACAGAGTTCCCGTCGTAAGAAATTTTTTGTTTTCTATGCTGCGAACCCTACAGTAATGATAAAAATGAGTCTCCTGATAAGAAGGAAGGTGAGGAAGAACCTGAGAAGCACACTAAGAACACTAGGTACACAAAGGAATATTTTATTCCTAATAAACACGGTAAAGAGATAGAACCTTGGGTGCAGAAACCTATGCCTTTTCCAGGTAAAAAACACAAGTCAAAGGAGGAAGAACACTACAACAAGTTTTGTGAGTGGATGAAACCTTTATTCTTGCAAATTCCTTTGACTGATGCTATTAATTTGCCTCCTTATTCAAAGTATATGAAGGATATTGTCTCTAATAAAAGGAAGATTCCTAATGAGGAGATTTCTACTCTACTTGCTAATTATTCCTTCAATGGTAAGGTTCTAAAGAAACTTGGTGATCCAGGTATACCAACTATTCCTTGATCCATTAAGAATTATGTTAGAAATGCTTTATGTGATTTGGGAGCTGGAGTTAGTGTTATGCCTTTTTATCTCTATAAGAGACTCTAGCTAGAAAAGTTGATACCAACTGATATATTTTTGCAAATGGTTGATAAGTCAACTACTATTCTTGTTGGTATATGTGAGTATGTTCCTGTTTAAGTTGCTCATAATTGCATGGTCTTAACTGATTTTGTTGTTCTTGAAATGCATGAAGATGATAATATGTCTATTATTCTTGGGAGAACTTTTCTTAATACTGCAGGTGCTGTCATCAATTGCAATTAAGGAAAAGTAACATTAAATATTAATGACAAAGAGCACACTGTTGTCACATCTCAAAATTTTCCAAATTTTGAAATGTGAAAAAAATAAATAAACAAAAGAAATAATTGTTGAAATTTAGGGTGAAAAGCAACTTTTTGATTCCAAATGGAAACATCAAAACCCATCTTGAACAAACTTTGAATAAAAGGGAATCCAACAAAATTCAAATCAAGTGAAATGCATTCATCAATGAATGTATCTGGAGACTTAAACTTGGGAAAATAAACCAAACCCCTAAAACCCTAATGGGAGAAAATCATTTCCAAGATCTCTCTAAGACTATGGATTTGTTCCATATAAAAATTTGTCAACAAACATTTATAATTGATCAAAATGACAAATAAAAATATTATAAAACCATAGAATTTGGTTTCATTTAATTCAGAACCATGGATGAAAACTTATGCATTTAATAAGATAAAAAGAATTAATTTCCAAGGCTAATAAAGCTCCTATCTATAATCCATACCAAATTCTGAGAAAAATAATCCAAAAGGATTTAAAAACATAAACAAATATTAAAAAAATTCTACAAATTGGAATCACCAATTTTGGATCTATAAATAAAAAAATATATGGATTTTATAAGACAAAGAAAGAAAGAAATAAACAAGGAATATTTAAAAGCCAAATTAAATCTTGGCCAAAACAAATGAAATGAAAGATTATGGAATAATAAAAAGGAATAAAAGATTATTTAAATAAAATCATAAGGATTGAACCATATCCAGTTTTATTTAAATAAAGACAACTTGCCTAAACTTAATAATAAATTCCAAGGAAATTATTTAGAAGACAATTCAAACCTTGAATTAAATCCATAAGCAAATGGAACAAAGATAATACAAATTCAAATAAAATAAAGGGATAAAGAATAATCAAATAAAAATATATGAGATTAAACCATATTCTAATTATATTTGAATAAATATAAAATCCCTAATGTAGATGAATAATTAAATCATGAGAAAATAATAAATTAGAATTTACCAAAGTGGATTAAAAAGTTATCTAATTAACTTAAAAGAATTGTTTGAATAAAATATGATTTTAAAAACCATATTGTATCTTATTTGAATAAATACAAATGCCCAATTTAAATGATTAATAAACCATATTAAAATATTTTAAATAATTGAAAGTGAATTATTTGCACTAATGAATAAATAAAACATACTAAAAAAGGTTTGGTGAAAATTAGAATTTAAATAAGAGTTTGAAAATATAATTTAAATCTTATTTGAACAAAGGCAAGTGCCTATTTTAAATAAATAATAAACCATAAATGAATAAAAGAATTATTCCAAAGTGGTCTTTAAAATACAATAATAAACAGTATTAAAAACTTCCTGGAAGTTTGGTAAAGATCTGAATTCAAATGGTGTTTGAATTATTTGAATAAAAATCAAAACAGAAAAATAGAAAAGGAAAAAGAAAAAGAAACAGAATAAAAAAAGGGGAAAATACCCAGCCCAACCTAACCATCCCACCAGGCCCAGCGCAGCCCACCTCTTCTTCCCCCCAAAACGTTTTCTCTTAGTCACGAACAAACCCGCGTAGACGCTGACGATCAGACCCCACTAAAACCCCCTCTCACTCACTGACAACGGACCCCACTGCCCCGTCACCGTCCTCCTCACCCCGCAACTGATTCTTCCCCAAACTTCGCATGTTTCTGCCGATCAATGCCAGCTTAAATTCACCTAAATGCCGTGTTGATTCATCCCCCGACCTCTCCCATTTAATCGCATCCTCCCCCTCTCCCTTTCCCCTCGGTCGCCAACACCTCTCGGCCATCAGGCTGCTGCAATTGCGACCTCAAACTCCCTCTGCTCCGACGAGCTCATCGTCTAATTCCGGCCAAACCAAACCCTCCCCAGCCCCCTAAACCGCATGATCATGCTCACCAGCACCAGGCGCATCTTCTAGAAACCCTAGCTCACACACGCGTGTCCCCAAGGCTCAGCTCCGTCTTTGTCCGAACACCGCCACTGTCGGATTTGACTCTAACGAGGTTTGATCTCATCAATGCCCATTGTTATGGACTTAGGTTTTGGATAAGATGGGGATGCTGGAGATCGTGGAACGGTTAGCAAATAAGCAACACGGGGACACAAGGTTTACCCAGGTTCAGGCCCCCAGAGGGAAAACCGTATTCCTGCTTGTCTGCTCTTGATTACGGCGGAACCGAAGGTTACAGGGGTGCGCAGATGCAATCTGGCGTGGAGGTGTGTATGCGAAAGTATGAGGAGAGATCTAGGTCGTGCCCTCCTAGCCTTTATATAGACTCAGGCAGGTCCCGGGCATAAACCTAGTCGGTTACAGGTTCTAGGGTTTTACCCCTTTGAATTTCCTATCTACTCTAGTCTTGCTCTCCAAGGATCCGAAAGCGTCATGGGCCTTGGCCACCCGAAAATCTTCATGGGCTGGCGTATAGTTGCCGTGGGCCTTCCTTGGGCAGGACCAGGTATGCTGAGATCATGTACCCATGGGGTATAACCATGTCAGTAGCCCCCGAGTGTTCAGTCGAATCGTAGATTCGGCTGAGGACTCTGCAATCTTTCGGGTGCAACTATGTATTTCAATAGTTCATGTGTAGGGATTGTTGATGCGCGTACCTGACTCACCCGACGGATCAGGGTCAGTTAACTGTCTTAGGACGAAACAACACGATCTTCTTCAGGTTCGAGTCCCTCAACTCGAACCTGGAACATATGCTGGCGTAATTCGACTTAGGCCGCGGAGGACTTACAGGAGTGGAATTCCAGTGAATTTAACTGATGTACCCAACGCGTCCGTCGGGATTTTTCATCGCACCTATTAGCACGGGTTTTTACTAGCAGAGCGCAGTCGTGTGCGTTGCCAGGCCATCAGATGATATCTGTAGGTCTTATATTTGTGTCGCAGACACAGCATCCGAATGTTTATCACCGCGGAGGTGTTTCGGGTGGCCAAGGAGGACGTTACTCACTTAGCGTTAATTAGGGCAGAGTTGCCGAAAAGTTTTTGCATGCTGATCCGAAGGATCACAGTCAAAGAATTCATAGGGTGCGCGACCAGCGCTCCCTATGGGAGTAGCCCCCGAGTGTCTGTTCGATTCGTAGACTCGAGCGGAGACTTTAATTCAGATGTTGTTCAGTTGTAAGTCCGTAGGACATGATAATTTTTTCGGATGATTAAATCCGTCCTCCCTATGGGAGTAGCCCCCGAGTCCTTAGTAGAGTCGTAGACTCGACGGAGGACTCGAAGTAATAGTTCGCTTCAATTCATCTTTCGGGTGCGCGGCTAGCACTCCTGATAGGAGTAGCCCCCGATTAATTGGTCGAATCGTAGATTCGAGTGAGTACTCTTTCCTTTAAAGCCGAAGAAATTGTAGTTGTTGCTAGTGTAGCTTTTGATGACATCAGTGCTGACGATCGATGACCTCAAGCGTCTGTTGCGCCAGAGATGACTTGACTGGACGAACATGGGTCCCACTGTCTGACCTTGAATTGACCGGTCACGCGCGGCATGGAGATAATTACGGCGTCGCCTCGATTTTCGCACGTAGTGGACGGCGTGTTAGCGACGGTTCGTTGTGATGCTGACACGTGTATGGCCAGATCCTGGCGTTGGCGTTAGGTCTTCTCGATGGACGGATGTCGTGCATCGTCTTCGTCTTTATAATCATTGGGGAAAACCTCAGTTTGTTTTCACCGCATCGATTCTTGCTTTCACTGCTTCCTTGTGTTCTAAGAGCTCTTGCGACGCGCTGGAATATTCCTTCACATTTCCTTCTTCCATCATGCGCTCTCGCCGCCGGCGCCGCCGTACCGCGATGGGGAAACCGAAGAAGTCATCGTCTGCGGTTGGCTGGAGGGAAGAAAAGTGCCGCCGCTACCCGTGTCACCAACGGTGGCTGGCGGCGATCGGAGAGGCGGGAGAGTGATCTCCGCAGGCTTCGCGAGCGGGGCCTAATCCCACAGGATAGGGAGGCCGTTAAACTCCCAAGCAATGAGGTAATCCCCCGTCCCCCCGTTGGGTATCGGGTTATGTTCCTTGCCTTTGTCTTGCGCGGATTTTCCTTCCCAGTCCACGACTTCCTTCATGGACTGCTTTTTCTATACGGTGTCCAATTGCACCATCTTTCCCCCAATTCTCTTCTTCACATTGCTTGTTTTATCACTTTCTGCGAGTGCTGGCTCGGTATTGAGATGCACTTTGGCCTCTTCCGGAAACTTTATTCCGTGAAGAGGCAATCTGGTTCGGATGGTGTTTATCCCATTGGGGGTTGCATCATTTCCCTCAGGCCCAATATGCTTTTCTTTTCTTTTTCCATGTCCGAATCTGTCCAGTACTGGCGGAGGCGATGGTTTTATATCCGCGACTCCGTAGTACCTGGGCAAGATTTTGGTCTTGTTCCTTTCGACCCCTCCCAGGAGATTGAGCCGAAAAGGTCTTGGAAAAACAAGATCTTGGATGGCGAGGTGGCGGAGATAGAGGCTCTATATCGTCGGGTGGAGGATCTCCAGTTGATTCTGGAGAAGGAAGTGAACGGTGTGGATATCATCTGCACCTTTCTCAAGCGTCTGGTGCAGCCACTCCAGGCTAGGGCGCACCCGATGTTCCTTTATGCTGGCCGGCGTGATCCGACGAGGGTTTCGGCTGAGAAAATCTCCCAGGGAGATCTCGACAGGGCCCTTCGCTTGCTGCTGAAGTTCAAGGCCGGAGAGGATATCCCGGGGAAGTCGCTGACTCCTCCATTTTCTTCTTCGCTTCCTGTTCCACAGGTGTAGATCCGTGCGCGTAGCGCTATTTTTCGACTGCATTGTTTTGTGTTTGTTTGCTAACAAATTGTTCTTCTCCTGTGCAGAGCTTCAAAGTGCCGGGTATGACGCCTCCATTACCCGAAGTATATCCGAATGCTCCGGATAATGATTTGGTGGATTCCATGTCCGAGCTGCCATCAGCGCGATCTCCGGGTGAAGATGCCAACAAGTCGAGCGAGGACCACACTCGCAAACGATCGCGGAGCTCCAGCGAGTCTTCGGATGCTTCGACCCCTCCGACTCCTAGGAATCCTCTGTGTCTTGAGCGCCATAGTGATGGGCATGGAGGCTCTTCCTCCCCTATTCCTGCTCTTCTGGTGCGGGCTGTAGCGCCGCACCCGCCAGCGAAGCGGAAGAAGGAAGAAAAGAAGGAAGAGAAGAAGGAAGAGAAGAAAGAGGAGAAGAGGGTCCGAAGGACCCCTCCTTTCTTCAACTTGAGCGAGCTTGACTCGTAAGTTTCCTCTGCACTGCGTTTTCTTTTCTTTTTTACTTTGTTCTTGTACTAATTTGTTCGTGTGCAGGCACTCTTCCAACGACTCCTCTAGCGACGGTGCCCGGGAGATGATGGGGGAGTCGAAAGTCGCGTCTCCTCCTCCTCAGACGGTGGCAACTTCTGAGGGCGCTGCTCCGAACCCTCCTCCGCAGGAGGTTCAGGTGGTTGCGCCTCCGAATTTTGCTAGCGGACCTTCGACGTCGCCATCGGATCATGTAAGTATTGTTGTCTCCTGCCACGGGGCGAGCCCCCGAGCATCTGTAAAAGAGTTTTCTTGTTTTGTTCTTCGAGTCTCGGGGGGAGCCCCTGAGCGTTTTCGTCTGTGTATTTTGCTTATGTTCTTCTCTGTTGGGCGTAGCCCCCGAGTCCTTTTTCTAACTGGTAGGTCTTCTTCTTGCAGCCTTTTGTGCAGGATGCCAAGCGACTGGTGCAGGAGCACCTGGTGCTGGAGGCCAGCCTCAAACAGCTTCAAGGTACCATTCTTCCTTTGATGTTTCTTTCTTTTTGTATTATTGTCTTGTTGTCTGACGCTTGTATTATTTGGGTGCAGAGGAGCATAACACTTCCCTCCGTGAGATTGATGCTCTCAAGAAGAGCCTCGGTCAAGCGGAGAAGAAGGCCGAGGTCGCTACTGGTGCAAAAGAGCGCCTCGAGCTGGAGCTGGCCACTGCGGAGGAGGCTAAGGAGTGCCTGCAGCGGGAGGCCACGGACCGTGAGGAGAAGCTTGCCACTGCTGTGACTGCGCGTGAAAGAGAGGTGGCGGGCAAGCTCATGGCTGCTGCCAAGGCTGTTTCGGGTGAGTATCTTCTTTTGCCCCTTTTGTTTTTCTTGTCTTTCTTCTGGGTGCTTTCTTCATTCCTTTTATTTATTGTCTCAGATGCTGCAGGCATCGAGTTTGACCGCATTGCTCTGGAGCACGGGAGTGCTCTAGATGATGCTACTGCAGCGGTCGAAGATCACTGCAGCACCGTCGTCAACTCACTTGCCAAGGCCAAGGAGGTCCTTGGCCGCTTCTACAAGGAGCTTGTCCCCAAGGGCGCGGCTCTTGATGATGTTGACACCTTGGCGGAGGCATTGTCAGCCGAAGCGCCTGTGGCGTACAAGCGCAAGCAGAAGGGCATCAGCGCGTCCGTCGGGCTGGCGATGGCCTTGGCGGCTGGAGCGGAGCTGGACCTTCCCAAGATCACCTCCCGGATGCCGACGACCGCGGATGGATCCGAGGTATCCTTCGCTACCTATTCTGCTCGCTGCAAGTGATATGGGCCCAAGCTGATTGATCTGCTGGCCGAGTACGCGCTACGGCAGCAGGGGAAGCCAAGGCGAGGCAATCCGGCTCCGAGGCGACTCAAGGCGCCGCGTCTTAGGCGCTGTAGCTGTAGGATAGTTTGTAATTTTGTTTTGCTATAATTATGTTGAGGAAACAAAATCCTTGTGCCACGTAATGGCATTTATCCACTTAATGAATTTTGTTGAGTTGTGTTCTTCGTCGTCTGAGTGTTTATGTCCTTTTCTTTTCTGCTGCTCTAGGTTCCTTCGGGTGCTGATCCCGTTGACACCTCGCCTGCAGCGCGGCTGCGGCCATCTTTGGATGATTCGTCACAACTTGCTTTTCTTCGAGACCGTGTTCGTAGTCTTGAGAAGGAGTTGCTTGGGGTGCATGGTCACGCTGATGTTTGGAAGTCCAAGGCAGATCGCGGTGCAGCCAGAGAGGAGTATTTGATGGCGGAAATGCTTCGACTGTCTGAGCAGCTGCAATGTAAGTTGTTCTTTGTTTCGAGCTGCAGCTCATTTCTTCGGATGCGTATGCTTGGCTTGCTTCTTACTTTTGTGCATGCATCGCAGGTGCTAACCTTGCTCCAAGGAAGGAGAAAGAGCGTGTTGCTGTTCGGGTCAATTGTTTGACTCAACAGGACATGGAAGCTGGCGGGTTCTTCTGGATGGATCGCGACCGTGCCTTGGCTCTGGCAACAGTGCAGGATCGCGTTCACCAAGTATCACGGGTGCTTCATCAAGTGCAGACTTCACTCTCGTTGATTCTGCATGTGATGTTTCCCCTAGATGTTGTGCCAACAAGCCTGTCCGGTCTTCTGTCTAGATTTCGGAGCGTGACTCGTGTCCAGGAATTGGTGAGGCAGCAGCTCGTCGCAGGGGCGAAGGCTGCACTGTCCCTTGTTAGGCTGCATCGTCCTGATGTAGATCTGTCTGTTGTAGCGGCTGGGCCACCTCTTCGGCCGGATGGTGGCGAGTGGGATATGCGTTCGCATTACGCGGCTGTAAGACAGTATGCCGAACAGGTCGTAGATTTGTTTGAGCAGCGTGCTCAAGTTATTCTTCAGAATAGGTAGTACCTGTAAAAGAGATAGATGTAAAATTTGTATATTTCGACTGGGCATGTTGTGCCCTTTGTTATAAAGGTTTGTTTGTTGTTTGAGCACATAGTGCTTTGTTTGAGTACGTGTCATTTTCGTTAGTCTGACGTTGTCAGCTACTCAGGTGTACACGTGTTATCCTCAGTCGATGAAATCGTGAGGTGGGGGGAGCCCCCGAGTGCGTTTGTAGCATGAAGTAAGTTGCAAATATCGAACGAAATTTTGGGGCGAGACACTTAGCTTTATTTATATCGTAATGGAGGAAGTACATTGTTCGGCTGAATAGCCTTGGCTGAAAAGCCTTATTGAAAGTAAAGGGGTAGGTAGCTAGGGGTAGAATTGTCGCAAGTGTGCGATGTTCCATGGGTTGGAGTATGCGACTCCAGACTCCACGTGCTTGAGGCGATAGGCACCACCTGGGATGACTTCGGTGATGATGTAGGGCCCTTCCCATGGTGACTCGAATTTATTCGGTCACTCTTGCTTGAGTCGTAAGACGAGGTCTCCTTCGACGAAGGACCTTGGGCAGCCGACGGCTGTGGTAGTTGTGGAGACTCTGCTGGTACACCGCTGATCGAGTTGCTGCTACGTCTCTTGCCTCGTCGAGTGTGTCGACGGCGTCTTCGAGTGTAGCCGTGGATTCGGCTTCGCTGTAAGCGATGACCCGAGGGGCCTGGTGGCGTACTTCGGCTGGTAGCACGGCTTCGGCTCCGTGCACCATGAAGAACGGCGTGTAGCCGGTGGAGCTGTTTGGCGTGGTGCGCAAACTCCATAGGACGGATGGTAGCTCTTCCATACAGGTTCCGGCCTTTCGTTCGAGTGGGCTCATCAGGCGCTTCTTGATACCCGTGCCGATTAGGCCGTTGGCTTTTTCGACCTGCCCATTCGTTTGCAGGTGAGCCACTGAGGCGTATGTGATGTTGATCCCGAGGCCTTCGCAAAAGTCTTGGAATTCTTTGGAGATGAAGTTTGATCCATTGTCGGTGATGATGCTGTGCGGTATGCCGAATCTGTAGACAATGGATTCGAAGAACTTGACGGCGGTCTTGCCCTTTTGGTTGGTAACCGGCATGGCTTCGACCCACTTGGTGAATTTATCGACTGCGACGAGGAGGTAAACGTGCCCTCCTTTCGAGGACTTTGGCAGTTTGCCGATCATGTCGAGGCCCCATTGAGCAAAGGGCTAGGCTATAGGTATGGGTATGAGCTCTGACCCGGGTGCGTGCGGTTTGTCGGCGATCCTTTGGCACCCGTTGCATCTTCGGACGATGTCCTTTGCATCGCTTATGGCCGTTGGCCAGTAGAATCCATCTCATAGAGCTTTGGCGACAAGGGAGCGGCTGCCTGCATGATGGCCGCAGGTGCCCTCGTGGATGTCTTGGAGGATGGTTTTCCCGTCACCGATGGTGACGCACCTTTGTAGTACACCCGTAATACTGCGCTTGTACAGCTCGCCATTGGTGATGGTGAAAGCTTTTGACCGACGAGATATGCGACGGGCATCCGTCGGGCTGTCAGGCAGTTCTCTGTTTATCAAGAACTGGAGGTACGAGCGCGTCCAAGTTTCTTCGACTGCCATGACCTGCATCAGGTTGACCATAGCGACCTCTGTGTCCAGTTTCTCGGGTCCTTCGTGTCCTTCAGGCAGCGTAGCCCCCGAGTGTTCTGCTTCTTCGGGTGATCCCTTGGGGAATTTCCGCTTGATGGATGGAACGCAGATCTGTTCGTGGAACACACCCGGTGGCACCTTTGTGCAGGTGGAGCCGATGTTGGCGAGTCTGTCGGCTTCCTCATTGCTTTCTCTTCCAATGTGCCGAAGCTCGTAGCCATCAAATTCTCCTTCGAGTGCGTTGTAGAGTGTGCGGTACACGATCATGTTTTTGGCGTGTGCGTCGCACTCGTTCATCGTCTGCTGGACAACGAGGTTGGAGTCACCATAGATGACCAGGCGCGTTGCGCCGCAGATCTTTGCCATCCTCATGCCGTGGATGAGGGCTTCGTATTCGGCCTTGTTGTTGGAAGCTCGAAATTTCATCCGGAGGACGTACTTCATCTGGTCGCCCTGCGGGGAGGTCAGTATGACCTCGGCTCCTGCTCCAGCTTCACACTTGGAGCCGTCGAAGTGCATCGTCCATGACTGCGACATGTCTGGGGTGTCTGGCAGCTGCAGCTCCATCCAATGTACAAGGAAGTCCGGGGGACTTGAGATTTGATTGCGAGTCGCTTCTCGTAGACGATATCCAGGGGTGACAGCTCGATGCCCCACAGGGCCACGCGTCCTGTGGCCTCTGGGTTATTCATGATGCTATTCAGGGGTGCTTCGTTGACGACCATCACCTGGTGTTCCTGGAAGTAATGGCTCAGCCGTCGAGCCGTCATGAACACGCCGTAGGCGAGTTTGTGGTAGTGAGGGTACCTCTGTTTTGTTGGCGTCAGTACCTCGCTGAGGTAGTAGATTGGGCGTTGGACCCCATGGGTCTTGCCTTCTTCGGGTCGTTCGACCACTAGCACGGTGCTAACCACCTGGTGTGTGGCTGCTATGTACAGCAGCAGAGGCTCGCGCTCCTTTGGCGTGACCAAAATGGGCGAGGTGGAGAGTAGCCGTTTGAGGCTTTCGAACGCATCATTGGCTTCGGGCGTCCATTCGAATTTATCTGCCTTGTGTAGCAGCTGGTAGAATGGCAGGGCCTTCTCGCCCATGAGGATGATGAATCTGCTCAACGCCGCTATTCGTCCTGCGAGCTGTTGGACACCCTTGAGGTTTTTCGGCTTCTCCATCGCCATGATGGCCCTGATTTTCTTCGGGTTTGCCTCAATCCCTCGCTGAGAGACGAAGTACCCAAGAAGCTGACCCATGGGACGCTGAAGGCGCACTTTTTGGGGTTGAGCTTGATCCTGTAGCGATCGAGGTTACCGAGCGTCTCGCGGAGATCGTCGATGAGCGTTCTCGCCTCCCTGGTTTTGATGACTATATCGTCAACATAGACTTGGACGTTGCGACCGATCTGGTCCTTGAGGCATGCCTGCATGCATCGCTGGTACGTGGCACCTGCGTTCTTTAGCCCAAAGGGCATTGTGTTGCAGCAGAACACTCCGAACGGTGTGATAAACGCCGTTTTCTCTTGATCTTTGACCTTGAGTCGAATCTGGTTGTAGCCTGAGTAGGCATCGAGGAAGGAGAGTTTCTCACATCCTGCGGTCGAATCGATGATCTGGTCGATCCGAGGAAGAGGGAAGTGGTCCTTTGGGCAGTGCTTGTTCAGCGACGTCAAGTCCACGCACATCTGTAGGATATCTGTGTCCTTCTTGGGAACCATCACTGTATTTGCGAGCTACTCGCTTTCTTTGATCTCCCTGATGAAGTCTGCGGCGAGTAGCCTGTTTATTTCCTTCCCGATGGCTTCGGCCCGTGGCTCGGACAGTCTCCGGATGGACTGCTTGACGGGCTTGGTGTCTGGAAAGATGTTGAGTGCGTGCTCGGCGAATTCCCTGGGAACTCCTAGCATGTCCGCAGGACACCAGGCGAAGATTTCCCAGCGCTCACGGAGGAATTCGACGAGCACGCTTTCCTATGCGGGGCTGAGGTCGTTGGCGATCAGCGCTGTCTTGGAGGCATCTGTCAGATGGACTTGCACCTTCTTTGTGTTGACGGTGGAGTCGAAGGACATGTCAGGTGCGTTTTGTCGTGCGACTGGGGGTGCCCCATTGTCCGTCACCTCGCGGAGCCTTACGAGCTCCTCCTGCATGCCGTATGATTGGGAGATTCTATTGAAATCCCTGTCGCATTGGTCCGATCGGGTGAAGCTCCCGTGGATTGTGATGACGCCCTTTGGTCCTGGCATCTTAAGTAGCAGGTATGTGTAGTGTGGGACAGCCAAGAACCTTGCGAATGCTACACGCCCGAGGATGGCGTGGTATTGTGATGGCCAGTCCATCACAACAAATTCGAGTCGCTCTAGTCGGAAGTTGTCCGGCTTGCCGAAGATGACGTCGAGCCATATTTTGCCCAGGGGGAATATGCCCTTTCCTGGGACGATGCCGTGGAACGTTGTGTCTGACTGTTCCAGATTGCACTGCGGGATCCGCATTGCTGCTAGAGTACTTGCGAACATCAGGTTGATGCCGCTGCCGCCGTCCATGAAGACGCGGCTCATCTTGAAACCTCCGATCTGCGCCTCCAGCACTAGGGCAGCATGACCTGGGCGAGGGATCTGGCAAGGGTGATCCGAACGACTGAACGTGATGCAGGACTCTGATCCGCTGAGGTACTCAGGGATGGCGGGTGGAGTTGCCACGGCCAGGTTGATTTCTCGGGTGATTTTCTTCTGCACCCTATTCGTGGGGCGCCCCTTCTGGATCATCAGTGCTCCTTTCGGCGGGGGATACCCGTTCCCAGCGTTGTTCTGTGCTGGTGCGACTGGTTGGTTTAGGCCTCCTACAGGTGGCGGTGGAGGAGCTCCATGCGCTATCTCACCTGGCGCGGGTGCGTTCCCGAATCCAGGAAGTTGAACTTGCTGCCTCATCTGCACCATGATTTTGCTGAGTTTCTGGAACTCGCGGCGGTCCTTGAGCATGTGGCTTGCCTTCTTCTTGCCATCCTGCTTGTCGATGTAGAAGTGGATGGTGCATGGACCCAAAAGTTTTTCGTATGCTGAGGGTCCGTTATCGCGGTCGCGGCGCTGCCACGAATGTGCTGGGCGTCCTTCGTCATGGAAGTTTCCTCCGCGGTATCCTTCGCTGTTGCGGTTGGCGTCGTTGCGGCGATCGGCGTAGCCGGCCGCAACCATGTCAGGTCCATCGCGATCGTCATAGACGCGCGATCTTCTCTTGCTACGGCGCTCTCGTCGTCGGCCGTAGTCGTCCTCTTCTTCCGATTGTGCTCGGTGGATGGTGTCGTTACCGTCAGCCCACCTGTTGGCGATGTCCATGAGGTGGTCGAGTGTTTTGGGCTTGATGCGCTCGAGTTCCTCCTTGAAGTCTTGGCGCTTGACGCCATCCCTGAAGGCATCGATGGCCCTCTCTTCGGAGATGTGCGCTGTGGAGTTCTTGGTGTTGGACCAGCGTAGTATGTACGAGCGAATGGATTCGCCCGTTCGTTGAGTGCAGGCCCGCAACTCTTCGATTGAGGCGAGCCTCTTGCTGGTGCCCTTGAAGTTTCGGATGAAGCTGTAGGCTAGCTCATCCCAACTTCGGATGGACCCTGAAGATAGGCTGTTGAGCCAGATCCGGGCCGCTCCTGTCAGCTGCAGCTGAAGGCATTGCATGGCGGTTTCCTTGTTTCTGCCGTGCAATTTGACGGATGACAGATGATCGCCGAGCCACGCCTTTGGGTCTTGTGTGCCGTCGAACTTCGGAGTATCCGAAGGAAGCTTGAAATTGCACGGCATCTTTGTTCGTTGAACAGATCTGCTGAAGCATCGGGCTCCGCAGAGTTCTCCTTCGTCTTCGTCCATCTCGGATTCAGACGAGCATGCGCGCTTGGCTCGCGCTTTGTCAATTTTGCGTTGTGTGAGCGCGTCCCTGGCGTCATAATCACGGTTGCGGTGACGCGAACTCTTGTTCCTTCGAGGAAGGTCGTGGTCCTCTTCTTCGGATGAAGGGGTGGGGCTGCGGTCGAACCTGACCGGAGCTTTCATTTTTGGCTTCGTAGGAGCTTCCTGGTGGAGCGCGGCTCCAATGAGTCCGAGTCCGGTAAGTGCGGACTTGTGCATGGCTATTTTAGGGTCCCCCTCCGGTGGTGGGTGGGCCGCGAGGTACGCAGTAGCTTCCATGATCACAGCCTGCGGCGTTTTAGGGATGACGTTGCCGTCGGCGTCCATCTCCATGAAGGATGTGTGGAGGGTTCGGGTCACCTCACGACGCTCCTTGGGATCCATGTTCTCCATCCGAGAGTGGTGCTTGTTGCCTTGGTTGCCGTTCGAGCTGGATCCGATGACCATGGCGGAGAGCGCGGCTCGTCGCGCGCTGGACTCTGAGGCTGCCTTCTTGCGTTTGTTACGCACCTCCTGCATCTTGACCTGCTTCTTGTGCTCCTCGATCAGGAGCAGATGGTAGGCCATCAGCAGATCCCGGGAGGAGTCTGCAGGCAGGACTATGTTGCCTGCCACAACGTTGCATGCCTGGGCCCATCCTTCTTTGCTAAGGCAGATGACATGGCCATTGTTTTCTCCTTCGGGTGGGGGGGACTGGCTTCTTCTATTCCCGTCGTTTCGATCTGGCGAGTTAGGTGTTGGGTTGGGCGGCGGGTTGGGCGGTTGTTGGTCCACGTCGCTCTGGATGACTACGGCGCATTGGTAGCGCTCGTAGATTGGTCTGCTGCTGCCGCAACTTTCGGATCCGGAACCGTAGGTCCCTTCATCCGATGGCGGATCGCACAGATCGGAGTTGCAGCTGCTGCTGTCGTAGGAATCATCTGTTGATGATGTTGTGCGTAGCACGGGGTGCGGGGTCCATGAAGCGGGCCTGATTGATGGTAGGGGCACCCTCTCAGGGAGGCGGAGGGTGCCAGTTTGCCCCACCTGGAAGCAGAAGCTCCCGAACAGAATCTCGAGTCCGTCGCCTACGGGCTCGAAGTCCTTCATGATGGCCGGTGAGTGGGCGGTGAAGTCGAAAGCGCCTAAGAGGAGGTGACTCTCCGTCGCCGCAGAGTTGTAGATCGATCGGGTTGGGACCGTCACGATCACACAATCAGCGCCCCCATTTCCCACAGACGGCGCCAATTGACGAGGTTTGATCTCATCAATGCCCATTGTTATGGACTTGGGTTTTGGAGAAGATGGGGATGCTGGAGATCGTGGAACGGTTAGCAAACAAGCAACACGGGGACACAAGGTTTACCCAGGTTTAGGCCCCCAGAGGGAAAACCCTACTCCTGCTTGTCTGCTCTTGATTACGGCGGAACCGAAGGTTACAGGGGTGCGCAGATGCAATCTGGCGTGGAGGTGTGTATGCGAAAGTATGAGGAGAGATCTAGGTCGTGCCCTCCTAGCCTTTATATAGACTCAGGCAGGTCCCGGGCATAAACCTAGTCGGTTACAAATTCTAGGGTTTTACCCCTTTGAATTTCCTATCTACTCTAGTCTTGCTCTCCAAGGATCCGAAAGCGTCATGGGCCTTGGCCACCCGAAAATCTTCATGGGCCGGCGTATAGTTGCCGTGGGCCTTCCTTGGGGTGGACCAGGTATGCTGAGATCATATACCCGTGGGGTATAACCATGTCAGACCACGACGACCATTCCCGGTAGGTTCTGCCCCCCTATCCAGCTAGATGACACTCGTTCAACTGCAATCGTATTGCGCATCTAACAGTGCCCTTTGTTTGCTTTGGCATGCACCGTAACCTCGCCACCGACGACACCAGAGCATGCCCGACGCCAACGACGACTCCGGCAAGGAATCGCCAGCAGCTCCGAGCGCCCCTTCACCTACAACGACCACCTTGAGCATCTACACGCTTCGATGAATCTGGTGAGCCATCCCACTCCTCTCGCTTCCTAGAGTCGCCGGTACGCCATCGCCTGAGCGCCGCCGTTGCGCAACCGTCGCAGCGCCACCCGTTTCTGGCTAGATCATTTTGGTCCGTTAGATCTTGATCTTGTGACTTAGATAGAATCACTTAAGCGAACCATTATGTTTGATCGGTGCCGCACGATCTGCTTTTAATCCAACGCACTGTATCACTCTATCCAAACGAAACGGTACCAGCAAATAAGACTCAGACACATGGCATGTGTTTTAATTTAAAAATAGAAACTTGTCTATTAGATGGTTAGATTTGCAAAATTCATAACTTTAAATCCACACACCCAAAATTTACAAATTTTATATCATTGGAATCAGGAAAAATAATAATTTCCAACCATGCCCTTTGTTTAGTGATTTGCTTCTGTAAAATTGGTTGTTGTTTCAGAAACATGTGTAGGCCTAATTTAAGTATAAAAATTATTCTAAAAATGTTTTTAGGGTAAAATCTTTTGTAAATGGTTTGTTGTGAACCTACTGACCATAAAAACCAACTTGTAGATTTAAAATTATATTTTGTGATGCTAAGGAATAAATATTTGAATAAAAGCATTTCTAGTTAAATAAAAATGTTGATTATGGTTTAAAAATGCTTTTTGAGTAAAACCTATTGAAAATGGTTTGATTTAAACTCTTTGTCCCAAAAACACCAAGTTTTGGGATTTAAAAATATATTTCATGAACCCTAGAAAAATTATTACTTTGATAAAGGCATTTCTAGTAAAATAAAATGGTGCTTGTTTTAAAAATGGTTTTTGAGTGAAACCTTTTGTAAATGATTTTGTTTTAAAACACTTTGACCATAAAACACTAACATTTGTGTTTAAAAATGTATTTGGCAAACACAAGAAATTGTTACTTTGATTTAAATCATTCTAGCAAAACAAAAATGATTTAAATGGCCATTTTCACTAACTTGTTTTCAAATGACCTTGCCACTTTTATAAATGAAAATTAGGTGTTTTAAAATGTTTATAGCCTATTAGAAACCACCTTTACAAATAAAACAATCTTTTTCATGCGTGTATGCATTGCCTTGTTTATTCATTTTATGTGATCAATTGTTTGAATGCTAGTTTGAATTTGTGCCTTGATTGAATTGTAGTGAAATTTGAAGAGTGTGATTATTGCAAGATCAAGGAGTGAACTTACTCTACCAAAAAGGCAAGTGGTGCTTCATACATTTTGTCCTATTATTTTCACTATGCATTAGTGATGTTTTGAGTAGGACTTGCAAGGAATTTTTACTAAGTATGCTATGCCATGTGAAATCCTAGTAGATGATGCCTTAGTAGAATTTTCCTAAGTTATGATCCCTACTACTATCATGCTTAGCTTAGCTAGTATAAAACAAGGGTGGATTATATTCATGCTATGAAATATTTCTAAGTCAAGGACTTGTGTTTTGTTTAATAAAACAACTATGTGAATGAATCACCTGGGTGGAATGGGACTTGTATGGATTATGGTGAGTGGTTACACAGGGCCCCATATTTATGGCCTACCCTAGTGTATCTCACTTGTGGAAAGCCACCCAGGAACAAAGAGATTTGAGATGTTAAATGTTAAGAAGCTTCAAGTGCAGCCACATGGCAATATAGGCTCTGCCTGGATCATATAGGTTGCAATAACTTAGCCAAATGTATAGTTGGTGGTAGGGGGTGATAGGTTTGGAGCGCGTCCATTCTGGTCTAAGGGAAGGCTTCTGAAAGATCTTGTCTCGATGCATGTCGAGTCTTGTGGGGAAAGTGCACCACCTCTCGAGAGAGTAAAATCTAAGTACTTAGTCGTGTCCCCGGCAATGGACAATTTGAGCATCAAGACATGGAAGCTATCAAGGATCTCCTCATCCCAACTTCTAAGTTAAAGCTTGTGGTTGAACAAGGGTTAAAGGATCTTCAATCTTTGATTGGTAGATGCCTTGGGTGATTTTTGTCAAATAAAAACTTAGTGTTTTCAAATGATAAGGAAAATCTATTTTGAGCAAAGCAAGCCTAAGCTCCACTTAGCCAAATGCATATATATGATAGACACCACTATTCTACCATAGTATCACTTGCCAATACAATTCAAATGTATTGACCCTTGTGGCTGTAACTTATTATGTTGTAGGTTGTTTGATGTTAGTGAAGTGTGCTGATTAGGATTACAAGTCTACAACCAACATGATTGCCTATGGAACTTTGAAGATGAAGGACTCCATGCTATAGTTATTTCTGATGCGTTGTAATGAGATAGCCAAATGAGCTATGTAAGATGTAATGAATTATTTTATTCCTGGTTATAAAGTTGTATTATGACCTCTGTTTCTTGATATTACATCTTAAACTGTGGATGCTAGCTATTGATCCAGGGACTAGCATTGTAAACACAGGGATCTCTACCTTATGAGATTGGGACCACTACAACTGTCTATTTCCTCAAGAAGGTTGTTAAGAGATATTGCCTGAATTCTATTGAAAACATTGAAGGCATCAGGGTTAGAGAAATATATTGTCCCATTCCACAAGAAATTTTGAAACTATTATGATTGGGACCATTGCTATCAAGTATGAGGTAACATAATCATCTTGTGGAATGCAAAGTTTCGTTTCATATAAGATTGTTTTGGTAACAAGACTTGATCAACCTTGTTAACAAAAGGATTTTTATGAACAAAATAATGTTTCCACTATGGTTATACTTGCTTTCTTTTTCCTTTCTCCTTCCTAGTCTTTGCTTTAGCTTTAGTTTTGCTAGTTGTTTGCTTGTTTGAGTTTCTTAGAGCTCCTGTAGTTTGGCTTTTGGTTTGCCTTTGCTTCTTCTGAAAAAAAAACTGTTTCTGCGAGAAAATCAATTTTCATACCCTGAAAATTGGCCAAAAATAAATTTTCCGAAAAATCCCAGAAAATTCAAAATAATTTTTTCCTCGAAAAAAGGGGCAGAGTGGCACCTAAGTTGACCCAGGGGCCACCCCAGGACACCAGACCCCTGGTAGGCGCGGCCTACCAGGTGGCGGCGCCTGGGGGGTCTGGCCCACCTGGGCCCCTCCAGGCTGCCTCCTCAAAGCCACCTTCTTTCTCTCTCCCGAAAAACACCGAAAAACTTTCTCAAGCTCGAGTTCTTGCTATTCTTGCTCGTGATTTTCGATCTCCTTGTTCAGCCCATCTCAAGTGCTGATTTTTGGAGGGTTTGCTCCTTGGTATGTGCCGCCTCCACTTTTCCAATTAGATTTGTGATTGGTAGATTGTATCTTGAGTATTTTGCTGCTATAGGTGACAGGTTGTTTGAGCTTGCATGCTTGTTCTTTGCTTAGAAACTTTGTTTTGATGCATGTGTAGTCCTCTAGAAAGTTCCTCTAGTAGTTTCTCATCATTTATCAACTTAGAAATCACTTGGTTTGATGGTTGTTTAAAATTTCAGAATAGGGAATTCATGGACCACCACACCTTTGGTGACATATTTGAGAGTGATGCACCTAGAATGGAGAGGCTTCCAAGGTCATCTACCAGTACTAGATCCTCATACAATGAGGATCTCATCACTCTGCGATTTGGTTACAAGGGAGATGAAGGGGATGCGCACCCCTCCACCTTTCCTTGCCATACTTTCTTGCAAGCTGCTGGGATTCTTAATGATTTCATGAATTTGGTGCAGAGAGATGGACTAACAAGTTACATGCAGGATGAGAGTGCACAATATGGTTTGCTTACTAAAACATTTGTGGAGAGGTTCTCCTTTACCAATAGTTTGTTCAATCCTTCTGTGTCTTTCAAAATTTATGGCAGGGCTCATTCTATGACATTGAAGAAATTTTACAAGGCCCTAGGACTTGGTACATCTAGGTCATCAAAGAAGATTCAAGCTCTACCCGCTGATTTGTTAGAGCTTTACTGAGGAATAACCAATGATGATGACCGTAGAGCTCAGCGAGGGAAGATAAAGAACATTCAACTTCCAGCCATCGGGTATTTTGCCTACTATCTTGCCACCAGTGTTCTTGGTAGGGAGAACACTAGTAATATTTCCAACTATCAATTGGCCTTCTTAGCTGCTGCACTCAACAATGAGGACAAGTATAATCTTGGTTCTCTCATTGCTCGTCGCCTAGCTGCTAAGGGACCCATTTATGGGGGAATTATTGCTACTCGTGTTGCTACTGCCTTAGACATTGCTGTTGATCCACATGATACAGTTTTGGCTCCTCAACGGCTTGATCTTGCAGCCATGAAGGCACACCACTTTGTCACCACTAGCTCTACTCTTGAGAACTTTGTTTATAGAATGTTGTTTACTGACGGGGAAGAGAGAGAGATCCCTCTACCCCAAACCACTTTGTTCAGTATTTCTCAGGGACCTTGGTCACGCTCAAAGGCGGAGATGGACGACAACCTGCGTTCTCTCAACTTCCACGGGCACTATCAGGAGGAAGCTCCATCATACGACCCCCATGTGTATTACACAGGGGAGGCCTCGAGTTCGTACCAGGACGAGGGATCTTCCTCAACATACTATAGAGATGCATCTACTTGGGCACCATGGGATTGATCCCCACTTAGGCCAAAATCCTAAGCTTGGGGGGAGGTATACCGAAATCACACTCATCTATATATGACATTCGGTCGGTTCTTTGTTGTTTCGCTTTGTTTTTTGGTTTTTGTTGCTTCTTTCTAAAAACCTAAAAAAATACCAAAAATATTCTTGTTGTTTCTCTTGGTTTGTTTTCTTTGTTTCTTTGCCTTGGTTTGCCTTAAAAGAAAAATCCAAAAAGATTTTGCTTTGTTTGGTTTTCTTTGTTTTTGTTTGGTTTTTCTTTGTTTGCTTGTTTCTAAAAAATCGAAAACACCAAAAATATTTTTTGTTCTTCTTTGGTTTTGTGAGTTCTTTGCAGGGTTCAGCCATCCTCAGTGGATTTTGGTTTCATGTTAATTATTCAAGTCACACAAGTGAAGGGCAATAATGAAGATTAAGACAACTCGAGGTGTGGTAAGAGGATGGTAACGAACTCCATTTGTTTCATTTTTTACATATACTCATCATTGTGAGCATGCTTAGCCTGTTTGTGTAAAGTGTATGTCATTATGGATGCTTAGTAGTTCTTGCTTGTATATGATTTGCTCCAGCTTGCTAATAGTTTGTAGCATGTCATATGAATGTTTGCTTGCATTGTTTTATTCATACTTTGGTATGATATTGTGGTATCCTCCTCCGACTGTTCATGTGAATCGACTTGGCACATGCTCACGCATGCATATGACTAATCAATAGTCAGTAAGCCTTGATGATTTATTTTGCCTCAGAGTTCTTGTATCACTTTCATGCCATAGTTCGTCCTGTTTTGTTGCAAGCATGATTATGACAGCTATTACTCTCTCTTTTGTCACTCCCTCTCTATTGCTAGCCTTCACTTGCACTAAGTATGTGCTCTACCAGTGCTTCCAACTCCCCAAAACCAATATTGCCAGCTGTGTCCACCATACCTACCTATTAGCATCATTTGCTACTTCAGTGCATATTCCATATGCCGTGTTTTCTTCCAAAATAAAATGTTTGTCTGTTTTGAGAAAGTGTAACATCCCCAACCTTTAAATAAGATTGAGTCCCCTGTGTTTGCAATGCTAGTCCCTGGATCAATAGCTAGCATCCACAGTTTAGATGTAGTATCAAGAAACAAAGGTCATAATACAACTTTATAACCAGGAATAACAAAATTTTATTACATCTTTTCATAGCTCATTAGGCTATTACATTACATTGCAGCGGAATTTCTATAAGCATGGGGTCCTTCATCTTCAAAGTGCCACAGGCAGATGTTGGTTGTAGACTTTGTAATCCTAATCAATCAATCTTCACTAAATCAATCAAACCTGCAACATTACAAGTTACAGCCACAAGGGTCAATACATTTGAATTGTATTGGCAAGTGATACTTTGGTAATATAGTGGAGTCTATCATCTATATGCATTTGGCTAAGTGAAGTTGAGGCTTGCATTGCTCAAAATAGATTTTCCCTATCATTTTGAAAATACTAAGTTTTTGTTTTGACAAAAACCACCAAAGCATCTACCAATCAAGACTGAAGATCCTCTCAAGGCATCTACCAATCAAAGACTGAAGATTTTCTTGGCAAAAACAATCTTCCCAATCTAAGATTTTGAGATCCTTGTACCAAGCCATCTCTTCATCAAAGATTGAAGAATTTCACACAACCCTTGTTCAACCACAAGTTTTATTTTGGAAATTAGAGTGATGAGATTCTTGATTGCTTCCATGTCTTGATGCTCAAATTGTCCTTTACCAGGGACATGGCTAAGTACTTAGATTTTACACTCTACAGAGGTGGTGCACTTTCCCCACAAGACTTGGTTTCCCAAGACAAAATCTTTCAGAAGCCTTCCCTTAGACCAACATGGACGCGTTCCAACCTATCAAACACTACCACCCACTGTCCATGTGGCTAAGTTCTTGCAACCTATATGATCATGGCAGAGCCCATATTGCCAAGTGGTTGCACTTGAAGCTTCTCAACATTTGACATCTCAAATCTCTTTGTTCCTGGGTGGCCATCCACAAGTGAGATACACAAGCCAAGTCCATGGCCTTGTGAACCACTCATCATAAACCATTCCTTCCATTTCCACCCAGGTGATTCATTAACTTAGTTGTTTTATTAAACAAAACATAAGTCCTTAGACTTAGAATAATTTTCATAGTGTGAATATATTACACCCAAGTTTTCTATTAGCTAGGCTAAGCTTGATAGTAATAGGATTCTTACTTAGGAAAATCCTACTAAGGATTCATCTACTAGGTTTTCCTATAGCAAGGTCTACACTTAGCAAAATAAAAACCATGCAAGTTTTACTTAGCAAAAACACTAATGCATAGTGAAAATAATGGGACATAAGATATGAAGCATCACTTGCCTTTTTGGTAGAGGGTATAGGTTCACTCTTTTTCCTTGCAACAATCACACTCTTCAAGTCACTACAAACAATCAAGCAAGGCACAAACTCAATCTACCAATCAAGCAAAACAACACACATAAAATCCTAAAGTCAAGGTAAAGCATGCAAGCATGCAAAGGATGGTTCTAATGGCAAAGGTGGTCTCCACTAGGCTTCTAAACTTTGTAAGTTCCAAATTGGTCATTTACCAAAATGGCAAAGTCATTTGCAAAAGGGTTTCACCTCAAAACCATTTTCAAAACAAAGTACCATTTTATGTGGTGTAGAAATATTTTTACTAAGGCTTTAACCTATAGGGTTCACCAAATGAGTTGCTATTGCAAAACTTGGTGTTTTGGGTCAGTAGGTTTGGTCTAAACCAAATCCCAAAGTTTTCTTTACTCAAAACATTTTCCTAAACAAAAATATAGTTTTTAGTTAGCTAGAAATGGACTAAAGTAATTAATCCATTCTATTCTTTTCCAAAATCATTTTCCAAAACATGGGTTGGTTCCTAGGGCCAGTAAGGTCACAACAAACCAATTGGCAAAGGTTTGATCTCAAAAATCATTTTTAAACAATTTTTCTAATGTTAGCAAGCACACAAAAGAATCTGCAAAGTTAAACAAGTTAACAGATACTATTTTCTAAACTAAGGGCAGGGTTGGTTAGGGCTTGTTCCACTGAATCCAACGACATCAAATTTGTAAAATTTGGACGTGTGGATCCAAAGATACAAGGGTTTGAAGTTTGCAAGAAATTCTGTTTTCAAATCTGTTTTTAAACAGATCAACAGACACGTGTCCTATCGTCATTCGCTGGTAACGGTTCGCACGGATCAGTCGCTGTGGAGCGTTGGATCAAGTTTGATCGCACGGCACAGGGTGCGTACCTCTTCGGCGTTAAGTGATTCTATGCTAATCGTTAGATCCAGATCGGACGGTGCTGAGCACACTTGCCAACTAGTGGCGGCGCTAGCGGCGGCAGACGGCGGCGGCGTGCCTGGCTACGGCGGAGCTGGCGCTAGAGGAGGCAAGGAGGAGTAAGGAGATGCTCACAAGGCTCAGTAGATCACGGCGAAGCTCAACTCGCTTGCAGTTTGTCGAGGGGCGCACAGAATCAGTCGGGATTCCTCGCCGGAGTAGAGAACGACGTCGGGCGGCTCTGTCCACGGTCGAAGACGGTGCTGTGGACCACGAGAAGACAAACGGAGGTCTGGGTTAGACGCAGGAGATCATGGCGGAGCTATGGGCGTGAACGAGAGGGCTCGGGGCGGTCGAGGCTTACCGGGGAACGTCGCCGAAGAAGAAGCAGACACGGCGGCGCTCGGAGCTTGTCGGAGTCGTCGCTGCAGAGTGCCCTAAGGCAAGACAGGAGCAAGTTCAGATGCGCAAGAGCAAGGCGATGCTGTGTGCGTGATCTAGGAGTCGCGAGGTGGTCGGTCTTTACCTGGATTGCTTGACGAAGCAAATGGCAGACGGCGGTGCACGCTCGGTGTCGTCGTTGCCGATGCTCAGGGGTGCGCGCGGACGAACTGGTGCTACGGGGATGATCGCCAGGAGGTGGGGACCACAAGAGCATGGTCGAGGAGGCAAGGGGCGGTGAGGGGCTGCCGGAATCGCTCGCGAAGCTCGCCGGAGACAGTGGCAGTGCAGGGAAGAATTGGGGCGTTCTAAGGCGTGCCAGCGCGGGGTGTCAGAGGGGAATTATAGAGGACAGGGAGGCGTTTAGGTCTGCGTGATCAACTCGAGTAACGGCGGTCGCGTTAAGGTGAATTAAGTCGGAGAAATCAACGGCAGAACGGGGGGGAAGGAACGAGTCGCTGAGGGGGTTGAAGACGATGAGCAGTAATAGTGGGGTCCAGCGGTCAGCGGGAAAAGGAGAGAGGAGGAGGTCCACCAGTCAGCTTCTGTGTGGGTTTCTTTCGCGGTGCAGAAAACGGTTCGGGGGGGGAATAAGAGGAGGTGGGGTCGTCTCGTCAGCGAGTGAGAGAGAGAAGGAGTGGGTCCTGGTTGTCATTGACTTAGTGGGTCAGAAAGTTGGTGCCAATCGTTTCCTTTGGGTAGTGAAAGGCTGGGTTGGACTGGGCTGCTGTTGGGCCAAATTGGGTTGGGTCTGTTTTCTTATTTTTTTTCTGTCTGCTTTATTTTTCCTTTTCTAATTCTTTTCTGTTTTGAATTTCAATCAATTTTTCAAACATTCAAACAATTACAAACAAACACTCAACTTTGTACTTTGAATTTGGTTCTGTTTTTCAACATAATCCAAATCTCAAAATAAAATAATATTTTTTTATTTATTTTAGGATCCATTTATTAATTAAATAAAATGGATCTTTAATTTATTAATAGTGTTTGATTTATTTAATAAACTTTTCCATTTGAAATCCAATTATTTTCAAAACCAAACCAGAAGGTTTTATTTGAAAAATAAAAGAATACTTGGAAACTTATTTAAATAAATAAATAAGTTTTGGTGTTTAATTAAAATGGGAAAGCCTTTACTTAAATAAAATTGGATATTTAAATCCTTAATTTTATTTAAATAAACCTTTATTCATTTTAATCAAATCAAAACCTTTTAATAAAAGATTTCAAAGTAGTAATAAAATACTTGGTGTTCATTTAAAATGGGAAAAGCCTTTACTTAAATAAAATTGGATATTTAAATCCTTATTATTTTATTTAAATAAACCTTTACTCATTTTATCAAAACAAAATATTGCATTACAAAAGCTTGGCCAAAATTAATTTGGCTCACCTTTTCATTTGAAAACAAAGTCTTTTATTAAAAGATCTAAATTAGTGTTTCCAAAACAATTTATTTTCCTTTGATAAATGCTTTATGTTTTTAAATCCCTTTAGGATTATTTGCTCACCAAAGGGTATGGGTTTTTTGGTAAGGGCTTTATTAGCTTTGGAAATTCAATTTCCTTATCTTATTATCTTCACAAGATTTTGTCTATGGTTCCAAACTAAGTGAAACCAGTCTCCATGTCCTTCTGGATCTTTTGTGAATATTTGTTGATCAATTTTTGGTATGGATCAAATCCATAGATTTGGAGATACTTTGGAAAATGATTTCCTTCCATTAGGGCTTAGGGAAAATGGATTTACTTTCCTAGTGTTCAAATTTCCAGATACATTCATTGAGGAATGCATTTCCCTTGATTTGGATTTTTGTTGAATTCAAACTTCTACCAAAGTTTGTTCAAGATGGGATTTTAAGTCTCCTTTTAGAAACAAAAGTTTCTTTTCACCCTGATTTTCAACAAAAATTTATTTTATTTATTTATTTTTCACATTACAAGATTTGGAAAATCTTGGGATGTGACAGGCTACCACCCTTAAAAGAAATCTCGTCCCGGGATTTGGGGAGGCTAGGTTTACAAGTTGGCTCAAACAGCTAGGGTACTACCACCCTTAAAAATTTTCCATCTAGATTACATCTTGGCTTGCTTGGAATCTTGAGGAAACTTCTTCTTGGAAAACTTCTACGTGATGTCCTTTGTTTCCATACTTGACTCACGGGCCAAGGTTGAGTTTCTCCATAGGCTTGTTCATCTTGTTCTTCATCTTTTCTGGACAGTTGCTTGCATAGTGTCTTGGGTTCTTGCAATTGAAACAATGGATATCTTGGAGTTCTTTACGTTGCTCTTGTGGACAAGTTGCTACATAATGTCCTGGTTCTTTGCAGTTGTTGCACACCACTTGATCCATCCTTTTATTATTCATGGTCTCTGGGCATCCACTGGGGTAGTGTCCCATTTCCTTACATTTATGACATTGCACAAGGCTCATGTCTTGCTTTGGTTTCTTAGGTTTCTTTGATCCTTTGAATTGGGTTGTCTTGTTTGGAGGTATGAGTGGTCCTTTTCCTTTGGTAGACTTGGATCCTTCTTGTTTCCTTTGTTCAACTATGGCATAGATGGGGCATTGGATAGGTACATGGTCATTTCCTTCACAAAGGTAGCAAGTAGCTTGACAGGTAGGACATTGGTCAATTGGATGTTCCTCTTCACAATTGGGGCATTGATCTTCATGCTCTTTGGAAGTATGATCCTTGTCTCCACAAATAATGCAAGCTGGGGCTCCATCTAGGATAATATTCTTGTCATCCTTGTTATCATACACTCTTTTGGGATAGTTTTCTTCCATGCTGATCATTTGATTAGTCACCTTAAGCATCAGTTGGGATTGTTCCTCTAAAAACTTTTGCAAGGTAGGGTCTTTATCACTGTTGCTGGCTAAGAACTGAGCTGTTAGTTGGCTCAACTGGTGTTGGGTTGCTAGGAGTTCTCTCATGTTGTCCTCTTGGTTGTTGTTGTTGTCACCATCCTTGATGCTGGAGTTTCTTGGAGTAGTCATCTGTTTGGGGTTGGATAGGGATTAGAATAGGCAAAAGATTTTTCTAAGGAAATATTTCTAATCACACACATCACAAAACACACAAGCAATGTGCAAGTAATCACAATCAAACACTCCACTCAAACAACAAAGGTGCAAACACATTTTTAGGCAACCAAAAATAATTTTTTTTTGTTTCACCACATAAGTTGGTGTGTTTGACTTAAACTACATATGGTGGTCCATCTATATGGTTCACTTGTGATCTTTCCATCCTTCTTGGTTGATTCTTCTTGCTTGGGATCATGGTTTCCCTTGGGAAAAACTCTTGGTCACAAAACTTCAAAGATGTTGATGGCTCCTTCTAAGTTGGGTTTCCTTAGTCTTCAAGTCTTGAGTAACATTTCTTGTCTCACTTGTAGTCCTTAGTGATATCCAAGTTGGAAGCCCTTGGTGAAAATGCTGAAGATGTTGAAGTCATTGGAGTTGAAGAAATTGAAGTCATTAAAGTTGAAAGTGTTGAAAAAGTCCTTTGCTCATGATGAAGTCTTTGGTCAAAGGGTAGGCTTTTCCATCAAGTTGAAATAGAGGAGAAGTAGAGTTGAAACCAAAAATGTTTGAGGAAAGAGTTTACAAGATTGTTTTTGTAAATAAGTTTTTGGAACAAAACACAACTCCTATTTTTCTAAGGGTTTTTGTCCAATCCTAGGGTTACAAATCCTACAGGCAACACAATGCTCTGATACCATCTGTAACATCCCCAACCTTTAAATAAGATTGAGTCCCCTATGTTTGCAATGCTAGTCCCTGGATCAATAGCTAGCATCCACAGTTTAGATGTAGTATCAAGAAACAAAGGTCATAATACAACTTTATAACCAGGAATAACAAAAATTTATTACATCTTTTCATAGCTCATTAGGCTATTACATTACATTGCAGCGGAATATCTATAAGCATGGGGTCCTTCATCTTCAAAGTGCCACAGGCAGATGTTGGTTGTAGACTTTGTAATCCTAATCAATCAATCTTCACTAAATCAATCAAACCTGCAACATTACAAGTTACAGCCACAAGGGTCAATACATTTGAATTGTATTGGCAAGTGATACTTTGGTAATATAGTGGAGTCTATCATCTATATGCATTTGGCTAAGTGGAGTTGAGGCTTGCATTGCTCAAAATAGATTTTCCCTATCATTTTGAAAATACTAAGTTTTTGTTTTGACAAAAACCACCAAGGCATCTACCAATCAAGACTGAAGATCCTCTCAAGGCATCTACCAATCAAAGACTAAAGATTTTCTTGGCAAAAACAATCTTCCCAATCTAAGATTTTGAGATCCTTGTACCAAGCCATCTCTTCATCAAAGATTGAAGAATTTCACACAACCCTTGTTCAACCACAAGTTTTATTTTGGAAATTGGAGTGATGAGATTCTTGATTGCTTCCATGTCTTGATGCTCAAATTGTCCTTTACCAGGGACATGGCTAAGTACTTAGATTTTACACTCTGCAGAGGTGGTGCACTTTCCCCACAAGACTTGGTTTCCCAAGACAAAATCTTTCAGAAGCCTTCCCTTAGACCAACATGGACGCGTTCCAACCTATCAAACACTACCACCCACACCCCATGTGGCTAAGTTCTTGCAACCTATATGATCATCGCAGAGCCCATATTGCCAAGTGGTTGCACTTGAAGCTTCTCAACATTTGACATCTCAAATCTCTTTGTTCCTGGGTGGCCATCCACAAGTGAGATACACAAGCCAAGTCCATGGCCTTGTGAACCACTCAACATAAACCATTCCTTCCATTTCCACCCAGGTGATTCATTAACTTAGTTGTTTTATTAAACAAAACATAAGTCCTTAGACTTAGAATAATTTTCATAATGTGAATATATTCCACCCAAGTTTTCTATTAGCTAGGCTAAGCTTGATAGTAATAGGATTCTTACTTAGGAAAATCCTACTAAGGATTCATCTACTAGGTTTTCCTATAGCAAGGTCTACACTTAGCAAAATAAAAACCATGCAAGTTTTACTTAGCAAAAACACTAATGCATAGTGAAAATAATGGGACATAAGATATGAAGCATCACTTGCCTTTTTGG
The DNA here is from genome assembly GCA_916181665.1 of Avena sativa. Classification (NCBI taxonomy): domain Eukaryota; kingdom Viridiplantae; phylum Streptophyta; class Magnoliopsida; order Poales; family Poaceae; genus Avena; species Avena sativa. Next base: position 236,142,517 of record OV702293.1, on the reverse strand, counting down.
TAGAGGGTATAGGTTCACTCTTTTTCCTTGCAACAATCACACTCTTCAAGTCACTACAAACAATCAAGCAAGGCACAAACTAAATCTACCAATCAAGCAAAACAACACACATAAAATCCTAAAGTCAAGGTAAAGCATGCAAGCATGCAAAGGATGGTTCTAATGGCAAAGGTGGTCTCCACTAGGCTTCTAAACTTTGTAAGTTCCAAATTGGTCATTTACCAAAATGGCAAAGTCATTTGCAAAAGGGTTTCACCTCAAAACCATTTTCAAAACAAAGTACCATTTTATGTGGTGTAGAAATATTTTTACTAAGGCTTTAACCTATAGGGTTCACCAAATGAGTTGCTATTGCAAAACTTGGTGTTTTGGGTCAGTAGGTTTGGTCTAAACCAAATCCCAAAGTTTTCTTTACTCAAAACATTTTCCTAAACAAAACTATAGTTTTTAGTTAGCTAGAAATGGACTAAACTAATTAATCCATTCTATTCTTTTCCAAAATCATTTTCCAAAACATGGGTTGGTTCCTAGGGTCAGTAAGGTCACAACAAACCAATTGGCAAAGGTTTGATCTCAAAAATCATTTTTAAACAATTTTTCTAATGTTAGCAAGCACACAAAAGAATCTGCAAAGTTAAACAAGTTAACAGATACTATTTTCTAAACTAAGGGCAGGGTTGGTTAGGGCTTGTTCCACTGAATCCAACGACATCAAATTTGTAAAATTTGGACGTGTGGATCCAAAGATACAAGGGTTTGAAGTTTGCAAGAAATTCTGTTTTCAAATCTGTTTTTAAACAGATCAACAGACACGTGTCCTATCGTCATTCGCTGGTAACGGTTCGCACGGATCAGTCGCTGTGGAGCGTTGGATCAAGTTTGATCGCACGGCACAGGGTGCGTACCTCTTCGGCGTTAAGTGATTCTATGCTAATCGTTAGATCCAGATCGGACGGTGCTGAGCACACTTGCCAACTAGTGGCGGCGCTAGCGGCGGCAGACGGCGGCGGCGTGCCTGGCTACGGCGGAGCTGGCGCTAGAGGAGGCAAGGAGGAGTAAGGAGATGCTCACAAGGCTCAGTAGATCACGGCGAAGCTCAACTCGCTTGCAGTTTGTCGAGGGGCGCACAGAATCAGTCGGGATTCCTCGCCGGAGTAGAGAACGACGTCGGGCGGCTCTGTCCACGGTCGAAGACGGTGCTGTGGACCACGAGAAGACAAACGGAGGTCTGGGTTAGACGCAGGAGATCATGGCGGAGCTATGGGCGTGAACGACAGGGCTCGGGGCGGTCGAGGCTTACCGGGGAACGTCGCCGAAGAAGAAGCAGACACGGCGGCGCTCGGAGCTTGTCGGAGTCGTCGCTGCAGAGTGCCCTAAGGCAAGACAGGAGCAAGTTCAGATGCGCAAGAGCAAGGCGATGCTGTGTGCGTGATCTAGGAGTCGCGAGGTGGTCGGTCTTTACCTGGATTGCTTGACGAAGCAAATGGCAGACGGCGGTGCACGCTCGGTGTCGTCGTTGCCGATGCTCAGGGGTGCGCGCGGACGAACTGGTGCTACGGGGATGATCGCCAGGAGGTGGGGATCACAAGAGCATGGTCGAGGAGGCAAGGGGCGGTGAGGGGCTGCCGGAATCGCTCGCGAAGCTCGCCGGAGACAGTGGCAGTGCAGGGAAGAATTGGGGCGTTCTAAGGCGTGCCAGCGCGGGGTGTCAGAGGGGAATTATAGAGGACAGGGAGGCGTTTAGGTCTGCGTGATCAACTCGAGTAACGGCGGTCGCGTTAAGGTGAATTAAGTCGGAGAAATCAATGGCAGAACGGGGGGAAGGAACGAGTCGCTGAGGGGGTTGAAGACGATGAACAGTAATAGTGGGGTCCAGCGGTCAGCGGGAAAAGGAGAGAGGAGGAGGTCCACCAGTCAGCTTCTGTGTGGGTTTCTTTCGCGGTGCAGAAAACGGTTCGGGGGGGGAATAAGAGGAGGTGGGGTCGTCTCGTCAGCGAGTGAGAGAGAGAAGGAGTGGGTCCTAGTTGTCATTGACTTAGTGGGTCAGAAAGTTGGTGCCAATCGTTTCCTTCGGGTAGTGAAAGGCTGGGCTGGACTGGGCTGCTGTTGGGCCAAATTGGGTTGGGTTTGTTTTCTTATTTTTTCTGTCTGCTTTATTTTTCATTTTCTAATTCTTTTCTGTTTTGAATTTCAATCAATTTTTCAAACATTCAAACAATTACAAACAAACACTCAACTTTGTACTTTGAATTTGGTTCTGTTTTTCAACATAATCCAAATCTCAAAATAAAATAATATTTTTTTATTTATTTTAGGATCCATTTATTAATTAAATAAAATGGATCTTTAATTTATTAATAGTGTTCGATTTATTTAATAAACTTTTCCATTTGAAATCCAATTATTTTCAAAACCAAACCAGAAGGTTTTATTTGAAAAATAAAAGAATACTTGGAAACTTATTTAAATAAATAAATAAGTTTTGGTGTTTAATTAAAATGGGAAAGCCTTTACTTAAATAAAATTGGATATTTAAATCCTTAATTTTATTTAAATAAACCTTTATTCATTTTAATCAAAGCAAAACCTTTTAATAAAAGATTTCAAAGTAGTAATAAAATACTTGGTGTTCATTTAAAACGGAAAAGCCTTTACTTAAATAAAATTGGATATTTAAATCCTTATTATTTTATTTAAATAAACCTTTACTCATTTTATCAAAACAAAATATTTCATTACAAAAGCTTGTCCAAAATTAATTTGGCTCACCTTTTCATTTGAAAACAAAGTCTTTTATTAAAAGATCTAAATTAGTGTTTCCAAAACAATTTATTTTCCTTTGATAAATGCTTTATGTTTTTAAATCCCTTTAGGATTATTTGCTCACCAAAGGGTATGGGTTTTTTGGTAAGGGCTTTATTAGCTTTGGAAATTCAATTTCCTTATCCTATTATCTTCACAAGATTTTGTCTATGGTTCCAAACTAAGTGAAACCAGTCTCCATGTCCTTCTGGATCTTTTGTGAATATTTGTTGATCAATTTTTGGTATGGATCAAATCCATAGATTTGGAGATACTTTGGAAAATGATTTCCTTCCATTAGGGCTTAGGGAAAATGGATTTACTTTCCTAGTGTTCAAATTTCCAGATACATTCATTGAGGAATGCATTTCCCTTGATTTGGATTTTTGTTGAATTCAAACTTCTACCAAAGTTTGTTCAAGATGGGATTTTAAGTCTCCTTTTAGAAACAAAAGTTTCTTTTCACCCTGATTTTCAACAAAAAATTATTTTATTTATTTATTTTTCACATTACAAGATTTGGAAAATCTTGGGATGTGACAGAAAGTTAGTTAGTAAAGCTCTCACAAACTTGATGGCACACTTTATTCCTTGCGCTTAATAATCCTGAACCATTGTGACTAGTCCATGAAAGTTATATGCTTGCTAATTATATACTGGGAGTCAGCAGAACCGTGTTGTCATGGGGAACGCTTTCAACACTTTTTGGATATCTCATCCAGTTGATTCCTTGCTCTTTTGTTTATGGATGTCGATAATGTGAAATAAAAGGGGAGATTGTGAGTTCATGGAGTTTATACATTGTGTTATAGAAACGCCTGGGCCGCTAGCCTAATCCATGCCTAATCATGGTGGAAACTTCCAGCATCACTATAATGAGCATCTATGAAGCGTCCTTAGTAAAAAGCTATGCATATGGTAAATAAAAAGATTGCTAATATGCTCATTGTCTGCTTGCCTTGTCATTTTGGTTATGGGAAAGCTCCTTTACCATGTGCAAGGGGTACCCGTTGGCGGTTCTCGATGATATGCATGTATTTACAATGACAAGAACTTTCAGGTGACCAAAGTTGAGTAGCATGCGGAGCGACCCTCGTACTCAAGGGACTTGGGATTTCCAGTCTATGGTCTGTCAAGCATATGATTCAGAGTGGACCTCACTTTCACCTTAACCACATGAAGATGCCTTTGATAGGGGCAATGAGATCTCAAAGCTAATGAGTACCTTCCTTTCAGCATTGGGAGCCTTTCAAACCTTCACAAAACCATTTTCACAACCTTGTTGAGTCACCACTTATTCTTTGAGCACCTTCTTGAGAGCATAGTTGTCATTTTTGTGTTTGTTCCAAAACTTGGTTAATTATGTCATGACTTTGATGCTTGTATCTCTGATATCTTTATCTCTACTCTTCATGTGAACTTCAGAGGAACCTTGGCATTTATATTGTGCTCTTCAAACAAAGGCAAGCGAGATACCACTCCATCATACCTTATTATGAGCATTGCAATGTTGCTTATGTTTATGTTTCATGCTACTTATTATTATTGAGTTGGTTTCTCTTCATAGCTTGCAATGACTATTGAGTAGACTTAGTTTCATACCTCTTATTATGAATGGTTTAAGTATCTATTCCTGTGCTGAGAATATATACATCATATGAAGCAAATGTGTTAGTGAAAATTCTTTTATCACACTCAGTTTTCAACTGAATTGCTTGAGGACAAGCAATAAGCTAAGCTTGGGGGGAGTTGATATGTCCAAAACATATCTACTTTCCCAAACACTTTTGCTATTGTTTTTCCTCTAAACTTGTGTGATTTGGATACAACTAACACGGACTGACGCTGTTTTCAGCAGAATTACCTTGGTGTCTAGTTTTTGTGCAGAAAATCAACTATCAGGAAAAATCCCGGAAAATATGCCAAAAATTCTATTTCACTAGAAGATCCACGGATCCAGAAGACGAGACTGAGTGGAGGCCTAAGGGGCCCACACCCCTGCCAGGCGCGGGCCAGGCCTAGCGGCGCCTAGGGGGGTGTAGCCACCCCAGGCACTCCCTCGGGCTCCCTCTTCGCCTATAAGAAGCCTCTTGACCTAAAAACCGAGGGCGGTTCGTCATTTTTCCAGGAAGAGTTCCGCTGCGCCGCCACCACCAGAAACCAAGATTCGGATCCAGAAACTCCGTTCTGGCACCCTAGTGGGACGGGGAATTTGGAGAGGATCATCGACATCGTCATCACCAACGCCTCTCCATCAACCATCGATGTTTCCCTCATCCATGAGTGAGTAATCCTCCGCTGTAGGCTATGGGGATGGTAGGGATTGGATGATTTCTATCATGTAATCAAATAATATTGTTAGGGCATAGTGCCTAGTATCTCTATTAGTGCTATTTGACTTTGTTGCAACTTGTTGTGCTTAATACTTGTCACTAGGGCCCGAGTGCCATGATCTTAGATCTAAACTTATTATTAAATCATTATGATAGTATTGTTTGTGATATTATCTGCAAGTTGTGTACACATATATTTTTCCGGATCCAAAGGCCCCAAAGTGACAGAAATTGGGACAACCGGAGGGGATGGCTATGGTGTGAGGATCACATGTGTTCATGGAGTGTTAATGCTTTGCTCCGGTGCTCTATTAAAAGGAGAACCTTAATTGCCAGTAGTTCCCTAGAGGCCCCGTTGTCGTGGTATTGCCGATGAGTACACCATGGAGGGGTCCTCACAGTGCGTGTTTAGAGACGTGGGGTAAGGCGGGCGGTTGACGGGTATGAGGTAACACAACTTACCTAGGTTCAGATCCCACAATGGTGTTGTAATCCTACTCCTGCTATAAATCACTATAAGGGCAATACGCCGAGTTACAGGGATTGGCTCGCTGTGCGAGGTGTATGCTAATCGATACTAGGTTGTGCCCTAAAGGATCCCATAGGCCCGACTTATATAGTCGCCAGGTCCTAGGGTTACAGGAAAAAGTTCTAGCCGGACAGGTTACAGAGTCCTACACTGCTTAAAACTAGTCTTAGCGTGTCTTGCACTCCAAGGCTCCGGGTACGTCGGTGACTCCACCGTAGCCTTCCTTTATTCGGCATGGGTGTCCCTTATGGATCCATCTAACTAGGCCGCCCAGCAGGAGATGGGCCATGCTACCAACTGTGATCCACCCGGGTTATCCGAATAAGAGACATGCTATGAGGATACCCATATAGCATATCCCCAACAGTAGCCCCCGGAGAACTCCGAGATCTTGCGCCGTCTTGCCTCTTGAGGGTGAATGCTCCGTCTAGATGAATATCGGCAAATCGTCAAGCAATATCTTGTAGTCCTCCCAAAGAACCCTGTAAGGCTTTCTCCGTCTTCAACTTGTAAGTCGGAGAATTTCTAAATCTTCCATCGTACTCTTCCGTAGCCGGACTGGATCCGTCCATGCTGGAATCTTTCGAAGTGATGGTTCACCTTCTAGTGACAGCTAGGGTGACGTAGACATAGGTCAGCAATGCCTCGTAACTCACACATGCAGAGAACGCAATCATGTCCTTTTTTCCCGCGCGAGCGATACGAACCTTTGGCGGCGACGGTTGGTAACATGGCGAAATTTCCGCGCACGCTCCCGCACACGTCGTCCACGTGTCAAACGTCCGATCGTCTTGCACGAATCTTGATGTGAGAGGTTATAAATTGTAACAGCGGTGGAATTTTTACTTTTCACCTCATTCTCCTCCTACGCCGTCTTCTTCCTCCAGCAAGCGCCTCCTCGAGCTCTCCGCACGTTTTGCAAAAAACCCTAGCCTTCAATCCTTCTAGTCACCACCTTCCCTCTTCCAATGGCAAGCAGTGGCTCTGCTCCCTCCATGGCGGCGTCAGGCGATACTGCGGCAAAGCCGGCGAGAACCATCCTCATGCCCCCAGAGGGCCTGGTGATCCCCAAGTCCGCGGTGGTCGAATGCACTGGCGGCGACCACAATCAAGTGGCGTTGGAGCTACTAGAGGAGGAAAATGACTCCCATAAGGGGGACTGGCGCGGTTCGGATATCATGGACCGCGACATCAAGGAGCTGCTCGTCGAGGGCTACCTCCCTACAACGGAGGGGCTCTCCTGGCGGGCGGCACCGGCCAGCGAGGTCACACCTTCTCCCCAAGCCGGAGAGAAGGTTTACCTCAAAGCCCAACTGGTACGCGGTGTTTCCCTGCCCATCTCCAATTTCTTCCTAGCTGTCCTCACCGATTAGCGAGTACAGCCTCAGAACCTATCCCCCAATAGCATCCTCGAGCTCAGCAACTATGCGATGCTTTGTGAGGGTTACTTAGGGATTAGTTCTAGGCTAGATCTCTTAATTTATTTCTTCACCGTCAAGTGGGAAGCCGAAGCCGGCAACGACGAGCTCAGGAACTGTGGCACGATTAGTTTTAAGATCCGACCTGGCCGGCGGTTCCCTGACATCGTCGGCCATGAGTCTTGTAAGAACTGGCAACAGACGTACTTCTACGGCCCAGATATCCCTCTAGCTGGCTGAGTAGATACTTAGAAAATTCATAATAAGTCTTTTATTAAAAGATCTAAGTTCTCATTGCGAGCACGTATGACTATATTTGGAGCACATGCCTAGGATTGTTTAGTACTTGGATACTTGTTATTATTTATCTGCAATGCCCTAGATCTTGAAGTTACATGTTTAGACTCATCCATGCAACGCCCGTCTATCCATCCCTATGCCTACCGCACTCGAATCCTACTGTTACCGTTACTGTTACTATTGCTCCTGTTTCACTGTTGCTTTGTTGTTGCTACTACAAACTGTTGCGACTGATAAACTTCTGTGAGCAAGAACTATTTCCAGGTGTAGCTGAACTGATAACTCAGTTGTTAAGGCTTGCAAGTATTCTTTGGCTCCCCTTGTGTCGAATCAATAAATTGGGTAATACTACCCACGAAGACTGTTGTGATCCCCTATACTTGTGGGTCATCAATTTCTCATGAATGGTGGAGCGGTTAGTTGGAGGAGTTCCAAATAACCCGTGGTGGCGGGATCAACAACGAAGGCCAAATATGTTGCTGCTTCGGAAGCGGCTCAGGAAGCAGTTTGGATGAAGGAGTTCATAACCAAACTAGGTGTGGTTGCAAGCGCGTTGGGCCCAATGTGATCTATTGTGATAACAATGGCCGTAGCCAATGCCAAAGAACCAAGGTCTCACAAGAATTCCAAGCATATTTAGTGCCGGTTTCACTCCATCCGCGAGCATGTCAAGGATGGAGATATAAATATATTTAAAGTACACACGAATCTCAATGTAGCAGATCCGTTGACTAAAAATCTCCCTAGAGAAAAACATGATCAACACCAGAACTCCATGGGTGTTAGATTTATCACTATGTAACTAGATTATTGTCTTTAGTGCAAGTGGGAGACTGAAGGGAATATGCCCTGAGAGGCAATAATAAAGTGGTTATTATGTATATTCCAAGTATATGATAGATGTTTATTTTGCATGCTATAATTGTATTAATACAGAAACGTTAATACATGTGTGTTTAATAAACAAACAGAAAGTTCCTAGTTATGCCTCTCTTATAAACTAGCTCATTAATTAACAAGATGATCAAGGTTTCCTGATCATGGACATTGGATGTTGTTAATAACGAGGTCACAACATTATTGGAATGGTGTGATGAACATTCATCCGAAGTATAGCATTACAATCAAAGTCATTGAGTTTATATTGCTATAACATCATAAGAAGTGATCCTAATCCTTAGACCATGAGATCATGTCAATCACACTAGAAGAGTATCTTGATAACATCAAACGTTACACCGTAACAGGGTGATTATAAAGATGGGTTCAGTACTACTAAAGTGTTATGTTGAGGCCCATGGATCGAGAGTGGAATTTGTTCATCCTGATGACGAATAGATATGCTCTGGGCCCTCTCGATGATATCACATTGATTAGCTTGCAAGCAAGTGATTTGATCACTAGAATGCTATATCACGGGAACAAGAAAAGAGTACATGTCGGTAACAAGATCAAACTAGGTATGGAGATACCGATGATCGAATCTCGGACATGTAATATATTGTGAGACAAAGGGATTAAGATACTAGCGTAAAAGGTTCTCACGATCACAAGAAAGTCATCGTTGAATGTGTGGGAGTCAGTATGGATCTCCAGGTATCGCTTCTGATATTGATCTGAGAGGGGTCTCTATCATGTCCACATTATTCGTGAACCATAGTGTGACACACTTAAGAGATACCGACACCATTTGGAGCAAATAGTTCCATGCTGAAAAGAATAACAAAGCGCAGGAATTTATTTCACTAGATACCGAAACTGGTTTCGGGTGAAATTAAAGAAAGTGTTTTTGCATGTGAAATGAAATACTAGCAAGGGGTTATATGTGAATGTTTGTCATTAAATTAATTGACAAAATTCTGAATAAATAAAGGGAGTTTTATTTAATGAGAGTTTGCATTAAATTTGGTGGAAATTTAATGGGAATTTGAGTGGGATTTTGAGTGGAGAAAATTGAAGTGGCATTTTGTGAGTGGAGCTTCCACCCACATGAATGGAGGGAGGGCAAGGGGCAGCCCCCATGCGCCGGCCACCCCCTTGGGGTCCCCTCCTCCTATAATAGGAGCCCCCCTCCTCACTTCTCACTTACACCTCCTCGTGAAGGATCTCTCTCCCTCTCTAGTATTTATCCCCCATGGTCTCAGACTAGTGATATACATGTTCCTGGTGGCTTTTCGGCAAGAAAGAGTTGTGCTTCCGCTGCATCGCTGGATCGAGGAGTCAGATGTTGCTCGGTGCATCGGACGTGTGTGCGAGCATGGATGCGCCGCTGATTTGCGGTGCTAGGACTTCCTCTTGATCTTGAGAGCGGCAAGAGTTCGTCTACATCAACCACGAGTTCAACCTCGTTAAGCTTTGTCGGTATTCAAGGGTATGTTCTCTATAGATGTATATCCACCTGTTGCTTGTATCTAGTAGATAGATCTTGGTACATAGTTGTTCCCATCGTAGAATTTTTTTGTTTTCTATGCTGCGAACCCTACAATTTGTATATCTCAATCAATGTAATCCTTAGACTTGAGGTTATTGCATAGTCCGAGTTGAGGATCACCGAATTAGGTTTTGTCAAACACTGATCCGTAACTGGGCAGTTATAAAGGCAGAGTTCGGGTCGACTAAGAATCAAGCTGCATGATGTGAATAACCAAGATGGGATTTTGCCTCTCCAGTTGGAGAGATATTCTCGGGGCCCTCTCGGATGATATGATTCGGAAAGCATGGCCATGCACGACTTGGTTAAGTGTTAACCGAGGCGATCAACTAAGAGTTAGTCGAATGAATCACTTATCTCGGATCGAGAAGAGAGTCAGACTATTTAAGGGATGACAATTATTCGCCTATAGTCTGACAAGGTATATCGTGAGGAAAAAGGGACTCGGATGCAAGTCACATTGGAAAGGCAAGTCGTCAAGACTCTTTGGTACTTGGGAGTAGGCACGTTCTGCTAGGAGCCGCTATCGACTGATCGATTGAGAGTCGGACTCCAATCGTGTCCAAGTTGCCATGAGCCTATGGGGTCGCACACTTAAGAGCGGGAGCAAGTTCGGATTGGATCTGAACCGGAAATCTAGTCGGGTTGGACCCGTGCCAGATTAGGACTGAGTCAGTGAGTCGGACTCACGGAGACTAGTGTTATATGGGCTTTAGTGAATGGGCCACGAGAGTGGAGCCCACGTTCACTCCCTATATATAGTGGAGCACAGTAACCCAGAAGGGTTAATCGTTGCTCGGTTAGGTCATTCCATGTGTTGGAAACCCTAGCTCCACAGCAGTCCTGCCGTCATATCGAACCTAGCAGTTTGCCGCCGGTGCTCCTCCTTGTACGTGTGGATACCAGCAGAGGTGTTGTACGATTAGTACCAGGACGATCGGATCGCAAAGTACTGCACTGCATCAACTGACGCGCTTCACCAGTAATTCGCAACTGCGTGTCTAGTGGTAAACCTCGTGGCCTTCTACCTTGGCTAGATCTTGGGATCACCATGTTAGAGGAAAAAGTTTTGTTTTATCTCTGCGTGGCCCAACAGTGGTATCAGAGCGATATCTTCTGGTTTTAGGCTCGAGATCTCGCATATGTGATATGCCGTTGGCTGTAGATGAGATCTATGTGCTATTTTGGTGGTCGATCTATGAGATAGATCGGTTTTGTACGAGGTTGATTGGATCAACTGTACTCGGGGAATGGTAGATCTGATTTCCGTGATCATACTGCTGAGGTCGTGGAACGACATACCCCTACCGGTCGCTTTCCGCTGGCTTCGCCCTGTCGTAGCGCTTTAGATATCGTTGCGAGTTTCACAACGCCGGTAGATATCGTATCTATGCATAACTTGTTTTCTGCAGGAAGTTGTGAATGGTACGGTTCATGTGCATGTGATGTATGTGTGTAATCCATACGTGATCTGCGAATCACGGTTTTGTCAGTCGGCTAGAGCCTAGGTGTTGTCATTTTTATTGTATGACGACCTTCATGTCGGATTCTCTATGAAATTTACTTTACTAAGCTAGTGTAGCTGTTTGGAGAACCCGAATGGCATGCAACTCGATATACATGTCGGTGACATGGAGTAAGATGGCAAGTGATAAGAGTTGGCACAAGTCGGATTACAGGCTTTGTGGAGATGGAGATAGCCATGAAGAGAGCCATACCATTTCACATTATAATTGCTTTATTTTGTGTTGTTGATATGTCTCTGTTTTACCTCTATTAGATAGTCAGTAAAATTTAATCCCTCAAAGAAGGTTTAGTCGGTTTTCCCGCCAGTGTTTGCACCATCACAAGTTGGACATTCTTGGTAGTGGGCTCATAAAATTGAGGTGCTGCCAATTCTTTCCGACTAGGTGTGTTCGAGTCGGACTCTTACTGCGGAAACACTTGGTAAGCTAGATGGGTCTATCACAACGGTTGTGGGACTCGGGGAAAAGTCGAACGAGAGCTGGGGCATGTGATGCCACCCGACCAACAGGAGTCGTATGAGATATGATTGACAAAGAGTTGTCTACCTAGATCACTTGGCGGCTAGAGGTGATGCTAAAGCTCACTAGCCGACTTGCTTATTTAGGATCCTGAATCACTAAGTAACCATCGGAGGGGTGTTGGTTCTAGTGGGAGCATGAAATATTAAAGTGTTTAATATGCTTGCTCTTTTATGAATACATGTCTTAAGTGTTTTGCATATTTTCTGTTGTAGATCATGGCACCAAGTAGCAGTTACTCTCAGATATCCGATTTTGCTTGAGAACCATTCTTGAGAAAGATAAACTGAACGAAACTAATTTTGCCAGCTGGTATCGAAATCTGAGAATTGTTCTCAAACAAGAAAAGAAGGACCATGTCCTAGACAACCCACTTCCAGATGAGCCAAATGAGAATGCGACCATCGCTGCCACCAATGCCTACCGTCAGGCTAAGGATGAGTCCATGGATATTAGTTGTCTTATGCTTGCTCACATGGAATCGGACTTGCAAAAGCAGTTCGAGAATATTAAGGCCTACGATATGATCGAAAGCCTCAAAAGTATGTTCTAGGCTCAGGCCAAGACTAAGAGGTATCAAGTCTCTCAGGCTTTGCTGAGTTGCAAGATTAAGGATGGTGATCCACTGAGTCCACATGTGATCAAAATGGTTGGTTACGTGCAGTCTTTGGAGAGGCTTGGCTATCCCATTAGCGAAGAGTTTGCTACGGATATAATTCTGAACTCTCTTCCTAGTGTGTATGGTCACTTCATTTCGAACTATCACATGCATGGTATGGATAAGAAGCCCACTGAATTGCATGGGATGCTCAAGCAGGCAGATGCGGATCTCAAGAAGGGTGCCAGTCAAGTGTTGATGGTGCAGAATAAGGCTAAGTTCAAGAAGAGTTCTTGGACTAAGAAGAAGGCTAAGTTGGGAGGAAAGCAGGCTCAGGATCCGGTCCCAAGCGCTTCCTCATGGACTAAGCCATCTCCTTCAGCCGGATCCACTTGCTTCTACTTCAAGGCGGATGGCCACTAGAAGAGGAATTGCAACAAGTAGTTGGCTGACAAAGCCAAGAGTGAAGGTGTGACTTTCGAATCAAGTACACTTGTTTGCAATGTTATAGACATTTATCTTGTTGATGCACCTAATAGTTCTTGGGTATATGATACCTAATCAATTATTCGCATCTGCAACTTGTTACAGGTACTGGTAAGAACTAGGAGCGTAGCAAGAGGCGAGGTTGATATTCGAAACAGCAACAAAGAGAGAGTCGCTGCGTTGGAAGTCGGCAGGATGCAACTTCACTTACCTTCCAGATTCATTATGGAACTGAATAATTATTATTATGTTCCAGTGCTCAGTCAAAACATTATTTCTGCTTCATGTTTGATGAGGCAAGGATATGAGTCGAATATTAAGAATAATGGTTGTTCTTTATATTTGAATGATATGTTTCACGGCTTTGCACCCATCCAGGACGGGTTATTTATTTTGAATCTTGATGGTGAGTCGGTTTATAACATAAATGTTAAAAGGTTGAAACCAAATGATCTGAATATGACTTACTTTTGGCACTGTCGGCTTGGTCATATAAGTTGGAAACGCATGAAGAAGCTCCATGATGATGGACTCCTAACTTCGTTCGACTTGGAGTAGTTCGAGACATGCGAATCTTGCCTACTCGGCAAAATGACCAAGACACATTTTGCAAAGAGTTGCGAAAGGGCGTCCGACTTGTTGGGACTAGTACATAGTGATGTATGTGGACCAATGAGCACGACAGCCAGGGGTGGTTATGAGTACTTCATTACCTTCACTGATGATTTGAGTCGGTATGGATATATCTACTTGATGAAACATAAGTCGAAAGCCATTGAAAAGTTCAAACAATTCCAGAATGAAGTACATAATCAACTCGGCAAGAAATAAAGTTTCTTCGGTCGGACCGAGGAGGCAAGTACATGAGCCACGAGTTTGATGATCATTTGAAGAGTTGTGGAATAGTTCCTCAACTTACTCCGCTAGGAACACCGCAAAGGAATGGTGTTTCAGAAAGGAGGAATCGGACATTGTTGGACATGGTATGATCAATGATGAGTCGGATAGATCTACCTTTATCATTCTGGGGTTATTGTCTAGAAACAACAGCATTCACACTAAACAGAGTACCATCAAAGTCGGTAGAGAAGACACCGCATGAGATGTGTACATGCAAAAAGCTGAGTCTGTCTTTTCTTAAGATTTGGGGTTGTGAAGCATTTGTTAAGCGACTTCAGTCGGACAAGCTTACGGCGAAGTCAGAAAAGTGTATTTTCATGGGGTATCCGAGGGAAACCTTGGGATACTACTTCTACAACCGAGAAGAGGGCAAAATGTTTGTCGCTCAGAACGGTGTCTTCCTTGAGAAAGAGTTTCTCAGTCGGGGAGTCAGTGGGAGCACAGTGCAGCTCGAAGAAATTCGAGAGGAACCGGCTAGTAGCGTGTCGGCAAAAACCTTGGAGGTTGAGCTATGTAGCTGAGCCGGCAGTAGCACCTATACTATGAAGATTGGCAAGATTACGAAGTGTTCGTGATGTGTTACTGTTAGACAGTGATGAGCCGACAAATTATTCGGAAGCAATGGTGGGATCTGATTCTATGTCATGGCTTGGATCCATGAGATCCGAGTTAAAGTTCATGGAAGAAAATCAAGTTTGGAACTTGGTTGATTTGCCAGACGGTGCAAGACCCGTCGAGTGCAAATGGGTCTTTAAGAAGAAAACTGACATGGATGGAAATGTTTTCGTCTATAAAGCACGTCTTGTCGTGAAGGGGTGACAAGTTCAAGGAGTTGATTACGACGAGACTTTCTCGCCCGTAGCGATGCTTAAATCAGTTCGGATAATGTTAGCCATAGCATCCTATTTCGACTATGAGATATGGCAGATCGATGTCAAAACGACTTTCCTTAATGGAAATTTAACCGAGGACGTGTATATGATACAGCCCGAGGGTTTTGTCGATCCGGATAATGCTGAAAAAGTGTGAAAACTTGAGAAATCCATCTATGGGTTGAACCAAGCATCTCGGAGTTGGAATATTCGCTTTGATGAGGTAGTCAAATCATTTGGCTTCATCAAGAGTGATTATGATTCTTGTTTATACAAGAAGTTTAGTGGGAGAAAAGTAAACTTTCTAGTCTTATATGTGGATGATATATTACTGATTGGAATGATGTCCAAATGTTGCAAGAAACCAAGGAATCATTGGAAAGGAGTTTCTCAATGAAAGACTTGGGTGAGGCAACATATATTCTCAGAATCCGGATCTATAGAGATAGATCAAGACGGATCATTGGATTGACTCAAAGTACTTATTTGGACAAAGTGTTGAAGAAGTTCAACATGGAATCGTCTAAGAAGGGGTTCTTACCGATGTCCCATGGTGTAAAACTTAGCAAGACTCTGTGTCCTTCAACAACTAATGAGCGAAGTCGGATGAGTGCGATTCCATATGCTTCTGCATTCGTATCCATCATGTATGCCATGATTTTTACTAGGCCGGATGTTTCCTATGCTCTATGTGTTGTGAGCAGATACCAGGCTGGTCCTGGAATATACTGGACAACGGCTAAAAATATCCTAAAGTACTTGAGAAGGACTAAGGATATGTTTTTGGTTTATGGTGGTGAAGTTGAACTCAATGTAAAGTGTTACACAGATGCGAGTTATCTTACCGACTCTCATGATTCTCATTCACAATACGGATACATGTTTATTATAAACGGAGGTGTTGTGAGCTGGAAGAGTTCCAAGCAAGAGACTGTGTCTACATCTACAACAGAGGTTGAGTATATTGTCGCCTCAGAGGCAGCAAAGGAAGCTGTTTGGATGAGGAATTTCCTCATGGATCTTGGTGTGGTTCAGGGCTCGTCCAATCCATTAGACGTGTATTGTGACAGCAGTGGTGCTATTGCACAAGCCAAGGAACCTAGACAACACCAGAAGAACAAGCACATACTCATGTGGTACCACCTGATTCGCCAGTTCGTCGATCATGGTGATATCAAGTTATGCAAGGTACACACAGATGCAAATATTGCGGATCCATTACCACAGCCGAAGCATGAGGCGCACCTAAGAGTTATCGGCATTAGATGCCTAGACATGTGATGTCAGAAGATTGACTCTAGTGCAAGTGGGAGACTGTTGGGAATATGCCCTAGAGGCAATCATGTATGATGATATTTCCCATTGTATTCATAAAGATATTAAGTTGTCCTTGTATAAACATCTAATGTTGTAACATCCCAAAAATATTAAACTTGAATCATCAAACTCTAATCATC
Organism: Avena sativa; assembly: GCA_916181665.1. Taxonomy (NCBI): domain Eukaryota; kingdom Viridiplantae; phylum Streptophyta; class Magnoliopsida; order Poales; family Poaceae; genus Avena; species Avena sativa. Next base: position 236,126,346 of record OV702293.1, on the reverse strand, counting down.
AAAATTAGGGTTAACAAAAACTTTTCCCATTTAAAAATATGAAAGCATGCATATATTTATGCATTACAATTTGGATTCTTTTGAATTGCCTTGATTGTATGTTTCTTTGCTTGTAAAATGATTCTTAGGTGAAATAAACATCATCTAAACAATTCCCACACTTTTCCCAAAGACAAACAAATCAAAACAAACAAATTAAGTGAATGGTCACTTTGGCCAAATTAACTCCCATGCCTACTTTGGCTATCCCTAACTTTCAGAACTTAACATAAACATGTTTGGATCTTTGCACCCCTTGATAGTACTCATAACAAGGTACCAAGTCCCACCTTGTGATCATCCAAAAACATTTGAATGCATAGTTTAAATGACAGCTGAAATTGAATCTAGTTCATATGGGAAGATCCCACTTTTTCAAAAACCACTCAAACAAGCTCAATTTTCAAAACCCAAGCATCCACAGAATCCCCAACACATTCCTATCACAGCCACCAAAAATCTTTTCAAAATTCAAAACTTAAGTTCTTGCGGCCATTTCATCAAACACTTGGAGGCAACAAATCAAACTGGCCAAACTTCACTGTTTTGAGCAGTAATTTGGCTAAGCAATGTTCACCATTGATCACCCTTGTCTCCCCCAGTGCCAACCAGTGCTTTGACCACCCCTAGACCCTACCCTTTGCACCATGCCATGCCAACCCGAGCACCCCCTTTCCAGCCGACCATGGCAAGCTAGCAGGAGCGTTCGCCTCGCCTAGCCACCATGTCCAGGAGGCATCCCACCATCCACCGCCACCCCCTGTCCAGCGCTCAAACCCTGCCAACCACTGGACCACACACCCACGCCATGCCAAGCTTCTCTGAGCGCATACCGAGAGCGTGCCAGAGTGCCACCCTCGACACATGACCACAGACCGCGTGCCGCCCTCACCGCGTGCACGCGTGATCACCACCACCCCAGCAACCCCGCAGACACCCTCGTTCGCCGCCCCATGCCTCACAGCCACCGCTCGCCGTCGAAGATGCTGCCTCTGCCGCGCAAAGCACCACACGTTCCCGACCGTTTGCAACCGCCCCTACACGTGCATTAAATCTCTAGAGCATCGCTAGGAGACAACCCGTCGAACGCCAACCTCGGCCATGCCTCTAGCTGCTCGTAGCCGTGTCGCCACCGTCGCCTGTCCATCCCGTTCGGCCTCGCCGTCGGGCCTATAAAAGGAGGCCACCCCAAGCCATTTGAAGCACACCATCTCACTCCCCTCACCTCACTGATCGTTCCACCCCTTAGTCGGAGCAAGGCGAGCAGCGCATCGCCGGAATTGCGCCGGAGCTCGCCGCTGCAGAGGAGAAGAGGGAGCTGCCGCGACCACCCCTGAGTTTGCCGTTGTCGACTTCATCGTTTTCCCACCTCGTCGTCGTCACTGGAGCCCCGGTATGCCCCCTACGCACCCCCACCGAGCCGCTAGGGTTCGAGCTCACCGGTGATCTGTTCATCATCGACGACGACCCTCACCCGTTGATCTCGCTTCTAATCCAACGCACCACATCGCCCCGTACTGCTTCGCGTTTTAAGAGTCACTGACCAGTAGACCCCCTGTCAGTTGCACCCGGCACTGCGGAGTGACACTGGGCCGGCCCAATAACCCTTCCCGCGCAGCCCACTCGTTTGAATTTAGCTTTTTCTATTTTATTCAAACTCAGTTCTGTACCTAGTTTCAAAAATCAATCCAGCTCGATTTGGTAAACCAAATTGAATGAAACCAATTTTGTTAGAAAGGTATTGAAATTCTGAATCCAAGCTCATTGGATTCAAATCATTTGGATCTATAGATCAACCTTGGTAAAAATAACAAGGAAGAAGCTTTTCTGCATTCAAACATTTTTCAAATTTAAACCATAATAGCTTTTGAGTTTATTCCAACTCTCAAAAATCACATTTGATCATACCTTTCAGAATATATAAAAACATATGGATTTACTTACAGAAATAATGTCCAAGTAATAAAAGAATGCCACATAGGCATTTCTAGTCACTTTATTTATTTAAAATAAAAGGGTTAAACCTTATTAAATTGTGACACCACTTTAAATCACATTCCCATGTACTGAAATATGTGGTGATGACATGTTTCAACACGATCCCATGTTTGGTTTGGAGAATATTAAATCTTAAGTAGTTTTTCAATGAGTAGAAATTACTTTTCTAAACTAAAATAAATAAGACAAATGCTTTAGTCTTGTAATATTAGTGATGATGCGAGATCATCTATAGTAACCTTTTGTGTGATGATTGAAAGTAGTTAAGTATTGTTTGGTGATTGTGTACCTCATATTTATTCATAGACGCTAGTACCGACCAAGGATACGAGGAGGAAGGAGGATACTACGCAGAAGAATCCGAGGAGAACTTCAACCACTGCTCTGCACAAGGAAAGCCTAATACTACTAGTTGAATGAGCAAGCTAACACTTGCAGTTATGAAAGTAGATAACCTATGCAATGCACTAAGCATGCTTGGCTGGACATATTTGATGATACCTAATCCTAGTTTTACTTGCAAGCTTTATACCTTATTTCTTTCTCAAAGCTTTTCCTTAGAGTTTATTTAAGTGACTTGTAATTCTAGGAAGATAATTGAAGGTTGCATAAAGAGCATTAAATTTGGCCTAAGCTAGAAAATCTTGATGTCATCCTAAGTCATGAGATGGTACTTAGTTGAAACTCCACTTGTTTACCACCCCTCTTTAGTACTCACCCCCACTTGTAGATGCTAGTGCTAAGCTTAAAACTTGATCAACTTTAGATGGGAATACTTGGTGGAAAATGGTTATGAAAACCTTAGAATGATGATTCATTCTACTAAGATGTTTTGACATGTGTTTCCGAACACCAGATTATTTTAGTGATGAAAATGTTAAGGCATGAGCCTTAGCCCTTTATAAAACTGATGGTTGTCTGGATGCGATAACATTCTAATTTTATCGTACAACCACAATACCCGAAGTTTGGGTAGGGATTGACTGGAAACTTATATACCTTAGTATGGGTTCCCTCACGGCCAAGGTCTGAACTGAGGCTACCTTGTGAAGATTGTCCACCTGTGCAGTACCCAAGATGACAGTTGGTCATGGTTGGGAGGCCAAACTCACAGGAGAGGTTCCTATACTAGGGAGTGTAATTGAAAGGTTAGGATTGATTATCCGCATACTGAGTGTGGTGAATTCAGTATTTGTTCCTGACGGATGTATCGAATGTTGTGGTGAAAGTGTACAATATCTGTAGAGTGTCAAACTATTCGAATAGCCGCATCCGCGGTTATGGACAGTTGGAGTGGCCATACTGTTCCCCTATCAGATGTTTTCAAAATGACTTGTGAAATGATTTGAGAATTTGACTTGACCACAACAGAGTTGTGATATGAAATGCAAGTTCCCACTTAGGTGATATAAAATCTTCAACTAGCTTTTATTTCTTCTGAACTTAGTAGAGGTAAATCTGGCTTTTTGCAAAACAACCCTAGAGCTTAGTGTCCTACTACAAAAACCTCTTTTGCTTGTTAGTATTAGTTTGCAAGTACTTAAAGAGTACTCATGGCTTTGTCCCTGGCTATTCCCGTGGCCAGACTATGAAGAGGAGTACCAGGATGATGGACCCCAGGAAGGTTATGACAACTAGGATCATCTCACATCGTCAGCATTGCTTGTGACCCCGAAGATGGAGCTTCGCCTACGCTACCGTTATTATTACGTATTTCCGTTGCTTGAGTTGTATTAAGAATTGGATCATGAGATCCTTATTTGTGTAAGACCTTATGTATGGTTTGTAATGGATGATGTACTGTGCTATCCAATTATGTTATGTCTCGCAAAAATGGTAATCCTAGGATTGTGATGTATGGCATAACAGGCATCTGGGATTAAAAATCTGGGTGTTGACAGATGTGTATCGTTGAATATGTGATTTGATTGTGGAACTATACATTCATGTTGTTTGTACTAAAATATCCTTGCTCATCGAGGTTGTGCTGGACACACAACTTAGACCAATGTGAAAGTCGGCTTGATGACTTGGTTCCACTTGTCATGGGCATGGAGATGCTATTCCGACTTACACAGATTCAGATAAAGAGTTTAGCGAGTAGGATTGACCCATATTGAGGTACAACGAACAAGTTGTCATTTGTAGATCTCAATCAATGTAATCCTTAGACCTGAGGTTATTGCACAGTCCGAGTTGAGGATCACTGAAAGGTTTTTTCAAACATTGATCCGTAACTGGGCAGTTGTAAAGGTAGAGTTCGGGTCGACTGAGAATCAAGCTGCGTGATGTGAATAACCAAGATGGGATTTTTCCCCTCTAGTTGGAGAGATATTCTCTGGGCCCTCTCGGATGATATGATTTGGAAATCATGGCCATGCACGACTAGGTTAAGTGTTAACCGAGGCGATCGACTAAGAGTTAGTCGGATGAATCACTTATCTTGGATCGAGAAGAGAGTCGGACTATTTAAGGGATGACAATTATTTGCCTATAGTCTGACAAGGTATATCATGAGGCAAAAGGGACTCGGGTGCAAGTCACATTGGAAAGGCTAGTCACCAAGAATCTTTGGTAATTGGGAGTCGGCACGTTCTGCTAGGAGCCGCTACCGACTAATCGATTGAGAGTTGGACTCCAATCGTGTCCAAGTTGCCATGAGCCTGTGGGGTCACACACTTAAGAGAGGGAGCAAGTTCGGATTGGATCTGAACCGGAAATCTTGTCGGTTTGGACCCGAGCCGGATTTTGGACTGAGTTAGTGAGTCGGACTCATGGTGACTTATATTATATATGGGCTTTAGTGAATGGGCCACGAGTAAGTGGAGCCCATGTTCACTCCCTATATATAGCGGGGCGCAGAAACCCAGGAGGGTTGATCGGTTAGGTCATTCCATGAGTTGGAAACCCTAGCTCCGCAGCAGTCCAGCCATCGTATCGAACCTAGTAGTTTGTCGTCGGCGCTCCTCCTTGTACGTGTGGATACCAGCAGAGGTGATGTACGATCAGCACCAGGACGATTGTGATCTGATCGGATTGTGAGGACTGTACTGTATTCAACTGACGCGCTTCATCAGTAATCCTCGTGGGCTTCTACCTCAGCTAGATCTTGGAATCACCACGTTAGAGGAAAAAAATTGTTTTATCTCTACGTGGCCTGACAAATCATGCATGTAAGTTTGCATAATATCTTTTGTCCTGCCTGCCCATTTCACCAGGGCCAACTTGGTACTACAGGCAATTAAGATATACATATTCAAATATATCGGAACAAAGCATTAACACTTCATGAACACACAATATCCTCAAACTATCATATATTCCTATTGTTTTCCCTAACTGTCACCTTATGGTTCGCAGGTTCAACATAATAATAGGTAATACACTTTGCAAATACACACCAAACTCAAATATATGATAGGACAATAAAAGTTCATTACTGATATCATGTCACTTGGGCCCTAGCAACAAGCATTAAACACAACAAAAGTGTACCAACACTCATACAAGAATGTCCACAAGATAAACACCTCAAATCTCGATATGTATGGATGATTACTTGATGGATCTCATCCAATCCCCATCCACCTCACATTACCACAGGGAATTATTCACACATGATGATGGGGGATGAACTCATGGTCGTTGGTGATGATGGTGGTGTAGAAGACCTCGAAATCCCACTCTCCAGGGTGGAGAGCAGGACCAATCTAACCCCCAATACAAAGATCGTGGCTCTGGTGGCGCTCTGTTTCGTGAATAATTCTATCCTTCTAGGAAACTAGGTTTTCTAGGTATATATGGGGTACACCAAAGGAGAGGCCGAAATGATGCTCGACGGCCAAAAGGGCTTGGGTGGTGTGCCCAGCCTTACTAAGCACGCCACCTGGTCTCTTTTGGGCCTCATGGCAACAAGCATTAAACACAACAAAAGTGTACCAACACTCATACAAGAATGTCCACAAGATAAACACCTCAAATCTCGATATGTATGGATGATTACTTGATGGATCTCATCCAATCCCCATCCACCTCACATTACCACAGGGAATTATTCACACATGATGATGGGGGATGAACTCATGGTCGTTGGTGATGATGGTGGTGTAGAAGACCTCGAAATCCCACTCTCCAGGGTGGAGAGCAGGACCAATCTAACCCCCAATACAAAGATCGTGGCTCTGGTGGCGCTCTGTTTCGTGAATAATTCTATCCTTCTAGGAAACTAGGTTTTCTAGGTATATATGGGGTACACCAAAGGAGAGGCCGAAATGATGCTCGACGGCCAAAAGGGCTTGGGTGGTGTGCCCAGCCTTACTAAGCACGCCACCTGGTCTCTTTTGGGCCTCATGGCAACAAGCATTAAACACAACAAAAGTGTACCAACACTCATACAAGAATGTCCACAAGATAAACACCTCAAATCTCGATATGTATGGATGATTACTTGATGGATCTCATCCAATCCCCATCCACCTCACATTACCACAGGGAATTATTCACACATGATGATGGGGGATGAACTCATGGTCGTTGGTGATGATGGTGGTGTAGAAGACCTCGAAATCCCACTCTCCAGGGTGGAGAGCAGGACCAATCTAACCCCCAATACAAAGATCGTGGCTCTGGTGGCGCTCTGTTTCGTGAATAATTCTATCCTTCTAGGAAACTAGGTTTTCTAGGTATATATGGGGTACACCAAAGGAGAGGCCGAAATGATGCTCGACGGCCAAAAGGGCTTGGGTGGTGTGCCCAGCCTTACTAAGCACGCCACCTGGTCTCTTTTGGGCCTCATGGCTCTGCTCGCTTGATTTCAAAGTCCCAAGCTTCATTATTTGGTGAAAAACTATCGTGGTATTTTTCCTTGATTTTATTTCCTGCAAAAACTAACAGAAAGAATACTTTTGCTAAAAATAGCGTTAGATTCAACAGTTTTATCCAAGTATGAAAGAATCTAGATCAAATCATCGAGCAAAGTACTTGAAAAAGTAGATACATTTGAGATGTATCAGCTCCCCCAAGCTTAGCTCGTTGTTTGTCCTCAAACAACTTAAACACAGCATAGAAGCAATAAAAGACTTTGACAAGAACTTTGCTCTATTCATGCATAACATTTTAACATGGGAAATATTTGAAACATAGCTTTATCTATAAATAGCAAAGTAATAATGAGAGCCCACTATGTTGGTTTACAAATGATTATACATGGTACAAAGGATATAATATACGACAACACTATTTGAACATGATTACCTAATAGTGGCAATGAACAACTTTCTCACATCACATTTGATTGAATCATATGTAAGGTTTTTGAGGCCTTCGATTCTTTCAATTGTTGACAAGTAATTCATCATGCTTGCATTGCGAACTAAATACTTTGGGTACGACATATCCTTCCAGTCTTTCAACATTTAAACACTCATAGAAGACCCATACATGAGTAAGTAACTAGTATATTTAGTTGACAACAGGTGGAATCGAATAGGATAGGTGCTTTTTTGGTATGTTTCTCGCACCTTTGCATGAGTGACAGGAGTTTTTGGTTGCCACTTTTTGGGCTTGCAAGTCTTTGTTCATTCAGCTTTGAGTGGATTTTCATATCCATAATGCATCAATGTTTTGATATAAGCTTTGAGCGAATAAGCATCTCTTGATTTTTGCCTTGCTTGGTGGGCACTTCTTAGTTTCAGACCGTTTTCTTCCGTAGAAGAGCCTACTCATTGGGATTTTTTTTTCAGGATAAGATTTTAAAGGATGGGTGCCCACCAACACAATGATAGCCATGTTGGTGGAATTGGTTTAAAGTCTAGCAGAAAGGCTTAGTTTTCAACTAAAGATACTATCAACCCACTAACATATGATTCAACGATGAGGTTCACAATTTGAAAGACTGGACTATCATACGAGCCTCAACCTCCGTATTTCAAAGACACATAGGAATATTAATATCCATCATTGAATATGTGCCACATCCACATCAACAAGCATAATGGGATGCGTAGAATTTTGTTCCCTAATAGTATCTCATTTGCCTCATTATATAGCCAAAGGACACAAACAAAGTAACCATTCATTACCACTTACCTAAGTATTGATGAAACTTTGACCAAGTATTTGCTAATGTTAACTTGCATGCATAACTACAGAAAAGGAGTCATACCTATTTAATAAATTCATACACATTTATTCATCATTGTTGTTCTCCCTCTCCCATCTTGAACTGCACAATATGCTCATATATGTTGAAATAAAGTAAATAGATATAGCTTGGTTCATTCTGGACTTCATTTTCATCAATTTCAAAAATATTACCAAGCTTTTACATCAATCACTTATCATAAACATGGTGATTTATAGTGGTTGTGATCCATATTTTCTTATAGCATTAAAATAAGGATCATTTACAAGTTAACTAGCCACTTTTAGCGTTAAAAATTGTATTTCTCAACAAATTACTGCAGTGATGCAGCACAATATTTCCCTACTTAAACATCCTAGAATTTTTTGCCAATTTTTGTGTGTGGGGGGGATGAAAAGTTGCAGTTGTTGTATAAATTTTATCCTAATCGGAGTTATAGATAAAAAATAAAAATAAAATAGTGAACATCATCATACAGATTTCTACAACTCCTTATACGTATGATTTAAAAAACGAAAATATTTTGTGGTTTTTAATTTTAGAAAACAAAAGAAATCAACTTAATGGCAAACTAACTACACAAACAAGCAAAATATTTTGGGGTTTTGGGCTTTACTTAAAGTAAACAACATGCACAAGCCTAAAAAGTCAAATCTTATGGGGGTTTTTAAGTTTTGCTGAAATGAAACTACAACTCACATAACTTAAACAATTTTAGCATGGCATTTACAATGAAAAAGAAGGGAGGAAATCATACTCCCCCAAGCTTTGTTGAAATCTAGTAGCCCGGATAGTTGTGATCATGCCCCTAGCCGTATTGTCCATCGCCATAATATGGTGGTTGCTGCTCCCATGACGGCCACTTCAGCGGAACGTCCTCATTCTGATGTTGAGAAGAGGAGCCTTCTCCAGCATGATAATCAGGTGCTACAAGCATGCCACCCCATGTGGTATGTGTTGGAGGTTGAGGATAATCCTTCCATATTGCTGGTGAAGATGGTTCAGCAGCCTCCTCCCATGCATACTCGTTGACAGGGGATGTCCACTTCCCTATTAACCTGTCAAAATAGTCAATACGAGGAAGCAAAGTGGATTACAACCTACCATGGTTAACCATATATTGATACAACATGTGACCCGTGCCATACTCCTTCAATATCCCCATGTGAACCAACATATTAATATCCAAAAGAATAGGTCCCGAAACTGGAGTTCCCATGTATGCAAATTTCCTTTCATTCTTAAGGTATTCGAAAACTAATGTGGCTATTATCCCGGCATGAAGAGGTTTGGAACTATTATGTTTTAAAACATATGACAAGGTTCTAGCAATAATCACACCCAATTTATATTCAGGGGCTACACCTTAGCATATTTCAATAAATAAATTATGGGGCTAGTGCATCCTATTGAATTTTTCCTAGCAAGAAATCCTCTAACGAGAAACAATGCAAAGTATCTGAATGCAGGGTGCTGAATATGAGTGAAATTTCCTCTATGTATATCCTCTGGCACATATACACTTATACTCCTCCAAAATGAACGGAGGCTCTCATCAGAATCAGCAGGAATGGCATCCCATTTTCCCTCATTTGGGACATGTATGGCAATACAAAATTCCTCCAAGGGCATGATCAACCCTTGACCCTTCATGACAAACCTCACATAAAAAGTGCTGGAAGTTTCTTTACCTCGCATGCTTACCTTCCCTTTGGTTTGTACAAACCTAAAGGTGGCTGGGAACTCACTTCTTAGCTCATAGTAGGTCGGCTGAGTATGTCTTATAAGAGCTTGGTTTTCTACAAGAAATAAGTAAAATCTTCTTCTATGGATAGTTCCTTCAGCACATTGGGGTCAGGCCATTTGGTGGATTTCACCTTCAAGGCCTCCGCCTTAAAGATCATTTCATCTTCCCATTCTTGCTCTTCATCATAATTGGACAAGGCTCTTGAGCCGCTCCTTGGTCTTAAACTCCTCATGAGGCTTTTGCCCTTGTTCATGGTGGATGATACCTTGCAGCACTAAGAATGAAAATCACTAAACAATTATATTTATCAAGTTATAATCATTTAGGGATGCTCAAAGAGTTTTTACCAAGCACTACTATAAATCATTTCCACTAAAATCTTCAAATCCATGGATTTTCATGCATGAGATGCAACACCAAGTGCATAATTCTTCTCACAATATAAAGAATCATATAAAAAACTTGGATGAGTGGAGGACTCACATACTAATAAGCAATCCCTCCAAAGGAATTTAAAAATGGCTGCCAAAACATGGATATCGAGAAATGAGCAACATGGGAGCAAAGGAAAAAAATAGTGGTACCTAGTCGGGTTCTGAGAGGAAGTGAAAAACCTGGGAGGTTCGAGGCCACATAACTCCACCTAGGGGGCCCCAAGGGCAGGGGCACGCCGACCACCATAGGGCGCTCCCTCCATGCTCTTTCAGCCCCTATTCACTTTCTGGCAGCGTCCTTTGGCATGGTGGATCATGTGTGCAGAAAAATGGCCTGGGAATTTTTTCGTAATTTTTTAAAAATATTTTATGTGTAATATTTTCCTGAACTCAAAAAAGGTCATAAACAAACATAAAATAAGTAAAGTGACTAATTTTAAATGAAGGAATTCAAATAACTATAATACTACTTTAACAATATTTAAATGGCAATCATTATCTCATCATTACCATGTTAAAAATGAGGTTGATCAAGTAAAATGAATACTATGATAAGGATAGAAACAATGATTCACTTGTTATTATAACAGAGAAATTTTAAGATACCTCACAATAGATTGGAATAGTTCCAACCATTATTTTTTCATACTTAGGCTTTCAAGGAGGAATATGTATTTTAAAACTTCCAACTATAAGAACTTTTGGTTCAATGGCATTAACACTCCTCTTGGGTAGCTCAATAGAATTCTTCTCTGGAAAATATATAGCGTTCTCCTTCCCTTTCACATTAAATGTTACTTTGCTTTCAGTAAAATTAATCATAGCCCCTGTAGTATTTAGAAAAAGTCTACCAAGAATAATAGATAAATGTCATCTTTAGGCATTTCTAATATCACAAAGTCTATGGGGATCTGAACATTAGCAATCATAATAGAAACAGCCTCACATATACCAATAGGAATAACGGTAGATTTATCATCCATTTGAAGTGAAACTTCAGTAGGTACTAACTTATTTAAATTAAGTTTCTTATAAAGAGAGAAATGCATGACACTTACTCTAGATCCAAGATCACATAGGTCATATTTCACATAAGTATTTTTAATGGTGAGGGGAATAGTGGGAATACATGGATCGCCTCTCTTTTCAGGTAGTTTTTCCTTAAAAGAATAGTCAATAAGCATGGCAGTAATAGCTTCATTTGGTATCTTTCTTTTATTAGTGACAATATCTTTCATATATTTGGAATAGGGAGGTACTTTAATAGCATCAACTAAGGGAATTTGCAAGTATAGAATTTTTATCAATTCAATAAACTTCTCAAACCTTGCATCATCCAAAGTTTTCATTACCTCTTTGTGATATGGTATAGGTCTTTGTACCCATGGATCCCTTTCTTTACCTTTTGGTTGTGGTGGAGGCTTCTTCTTCTTATTTTTATCCCTTGATGATTGAGGGTCCTCACTTATAATAGGCTCAGATTCTTCATTATTCTCCTGTTCTTGTGATTCTTCATTTGGTTGGGACATTTCCACATCATCTTCATTATTATTATCCTCAGTTTCAGCATCATAGAGAGATGTATCATTTTCTTGATCTTCAAAATTCCCTTTAGATTCATTTTTATTGGGATATTTTACTACAATTGACTTCTTCTTAAAAGCTTCTTGCTCTTTCCTTTTTGGATGTCCATTAGGATAATCAGGATCTTGAGTGCTAGAGCCTCCCCTTGTGTTAACTCCACAAATTTGCTTCTTCTCATTAAGAAGCTTTTCATACGAATTATTTTGAAGAGAAATCATTTGTTCAACTTGATTATTCATCATTTTGCAATGCTTAATAGTCATCTTAAGAGAGTCAACACAAGATCCTACTCTTTTATGAAGAACATTAATCTTATGAGAGTTCTTTAGTATTTCCCTTGATGAGGAAATAAATTGCTTGATGAGGAACAAAGTTGCTAGAATGATCAACATAAGATATTTCAGTAGGAGGTTATACCTTTCCATTGCTTTTAGAAAGGCATATATCATGAACTTGAATATGGAAGCATGGTTTATCAATAGGGAATTTAAAACTTATTTCAGAAAGTTCCTTTAAATGAGAAAATTTAACACCCCTTTCCTTCATAGATTTATGAGCTTCTTGCATATCTTCCTTAGATAATATGAGAACACCTCTCTTGTTATTAATCTTCTCACTTTTCTCTTCTTCTTCAATATGCCAATCATGATAATTCTGAGTGATAGTATTCAATAATTCCTTGGCTTCTTCAATAGTCCTGTCCCTAAAAATATTTCATGCAACACTGTCTATATAAGATCTAGAACTTTCAGTTAGTCCATTATAAAATGCATCAAGTAATTCATTATCCTTAAAACCATGTGCAGGACATCTCCTTCCAATGGCACAAAATCTCCCCCAAGCTTGGGGAATACTTTCTTATTTGTTGTGTAAATCTACTAATTTCGATTTGCATAGCATGTATTTTACTATCAGAGATATACTTATGGAAAAACAAATACAAGCATGATTACATACTAGTAATAGACTTAGGAGCTAATGATTTGTACCAAGTTTTTGCATCTCCTCCTAAAGAGAAAGGGAACAATTTTAAGAAATAATAGTGTTGTTGTATCTCAGTTTTTCCAAATAGGCAAGCAATATCTTCTAGATTCATTAGATGCTCATAGGGAAATTATTCGTATTTACCATAGAACTTATATGCTTCAAATCTTTCTATTATTTCAGGGTTAAATTCAAAATCATAGTCCTTATATTTAATGAATATTGCAGGTTCATTACATTTACTAGCAACATGAAATAATTTTCCTATAGAAAAAGTATTCAAGGTTTCTTCAAATTTATCCAAGTCATATAGATCAAGATTAATAAAAGCTTCAGTGAAACCAATATCCTCTTCACTAGGTGTGTCTTTATAACTAGTAGTCGTATCTTTTTCATTAACATGCTCATCTTTATCATATTCAGATTCCATATCATCATTGGACAAGGACTTAGATAGATCAGGTGTCCAATCCTGATAAAGCAAGGAAATAAAGTGCAAGTAAATAAAGACAGCAAATAATTGCAGCAAGTGGCCCAATACTTTCTTAGCAAAGTACAAGCCGGTGGTAATACTTATGAGGACCAAACGTTCTTGAGGACATATGGGAATACTGTCAAGTGCTTTTGTTTCATATGGTTGATTTATCTTCTTTGGTTTGATAAGTGTTGTGTGGGTGAACCTGTGCTAATGTACCGACCTTACTTGGACTAATACAAACTTGTGATTAAACCCCTTGCAAGCATCCGCAACTACAAGAAATTAATTAAGATAGAAACCTAACCACGGCCTTAAACTCTGAGATCCTACACTCCCTTGTGCAAAGGTTTCCTAACGGGGGTTCAGGTTTCTGTCACTCCGGCAACCCCACAATTAGTATCCAAATACACAATGCATTCCCCTAGGCCCACAAATGGTGAAGTATCATGTAGTCTATGTTCACATGACACCACTAGAAGAATAGCACCACAACTTAAGTATTAAACCATTGAATAATACCTCAACACAATTCCACTACTAACAACATGACTTCTCCCATGTCCTTAAGAACTAAACGAACTACTCACGAGACATCATATGGATCAAGATCAGAGATGATATAATGATGGGTAACAATCTGAACATAAACAATAATTCAATGGTTCCACTCACAAGCATCAACTACAATAGTAATCAACACCGGGAAAGTTTCCCCTAAGAACTATCCAAGATTCAACGCAATTGTTACAGCGGGATGGAGTGGTGATGATGGTGCTGGTGGAGATGGTGGTGTGGATGATGATGATTACAATCCCGACAAAGTCTAGCTTGATGATGGTGTTGATGGCGACGATCTACCCTCTCTGGGAAGGAATTTCCCCGGCAGAAATATGTCTGTCGGAGAGCTCTTTCTCTCTATATATATAGTTTCCGTCCTACAGAGGCGGCGGAATCTTTTTGTGGTTGCTCCCCGAACTTTAGGGTTTCGGGAGGAAGATATAGGCGAAGGGGCGGAGCCAGAGGTGGGCCAGGGTGGCCACACCCCCTGTAGGAACGGCCCAGGGTGGCCTGCACCTAGGGGGTGTGGGCCCCCTGAGGCCCAACTCCGCCTCCCCTTTGGGCTTCCTTCGTCTACTGGAAAAATATAATTTTCCATATATTTTCTGGTATTTTTATGATCTTCGCGAAATTGCATCAAAACACTGCTTTTTCCATCAGAATCCTGACTCCGGCAGTTCATCCTCTAAGAATCATCCAACATGCAAAAACAGATGAAACAACATAAGTATCACCTCTTAATATAAAATATATCAATGAATAGAAGAAATTTATGATATAGAATAGTAATGCAAAATTGACGTATCAACTCCCCCCAAGCTTAGACCTCACTTGTCCCCAAGCAAAAACTGAGCTCAATAAACATGTCCACATGTTTATGGAGTGAAGTGTCGATAAAAATAATACGGACAAGAAGCATCACACTTACCAATACATAACTCATAATAGAAAGCAACTCACCATTATATAACTTAACTTGCAACAAGTATGGGAGCCACAATAAATATGTGCAAAGAGAAATCATAATTGGGAATGTCAAACTTTGTTCTTGGTCAGAGAACATTTGGCAAACAGTTTTCAAGCAAAGCTTTTTGTAAAGAAGTCTATAACAGGAGTTCTCTTTGCTCAAACATAAAAGGCTTTTCACAATGATGTATTTCAAAGTAATACTCATTCATATAAGAGTCTTGTGCAAAACAAGGAAGATAAAGAACATGATTGAATAAATCACCATATGAATGATTGAAACACAACAACTCAAATGCTTACTGGGGATAGAGAGGAAAAAGGTTTACCGACTCAACTAAGAAGTAAAATGGTGCTTTTTCTCTTCTTTCCTCTTTTCTATGTCTCTCTTTTTTATATAAGAAGAATGCTTCATAGATTGCTCACTATGGTGATGCTGCAAGTTTCCACCATGATTAGGCATGGCTTAGGGTAGCGGCCCAGGAGTTTCTCTAATACACATACATAACTCCATGGACTTACAAGCTCCCCTTTTATTTCACACCGACGACATCTGCAAACAAAAGAGCATGATATCAACTGGGTAAATATTTACAAGTGTTGAAAGCGTTCCTCGTGACAGCACGGTTCTGTCAATCCCAACGTATAGGTGCAAGCATATACAACTTCGATGACACAATGGTTCAAGTTTATTAGGGACAAGAAAATA
This sequence comes from Avena sativa, assembly GCA_916181665.1. NCBI lineage: Eukaryota > Viridiplantae > Streptophyta > Magnoliopsida > Poales > Poaceae > Avena > Avena sativa. Next base: position 236,110,707 of record OV702293.1, on the reverse strand, counting down.
AGGTGTGCCATCAAGTTCGTGAGAGCTTTACTAACTTGTTTTCACATAACAAAATACTTTTTTAATTTGAAAGATAGATGAAGCTTGAGAATTTACTTGGAATATCAATAATGATAATAGGTAGATATGGTGGACACAAATGGCATATGTTTTGGTTTAAAGGATTGGATGCACGAGAAGTATTCCCTCTCAGTATAGGTTTTTGGCTAGCAAGGTTGAGTAGCAAGCAAAAGAGTTGAAGGAAACAAGCAAACATACAAGTGGTAAAGTCAAACATGCAACCTTCCTTAAAGACACAAAATATCATAAATAAAGAATACTAAGCTTATGAGCCAATCAAGAAAGAAAGAAAACGATATAAAATACCTGTAAGTGTTTTTCTATTTTCCTTTCAAACCTCAAAAAGTGTTGCTACTGACCAGATCTCGGTTTGCCAAAACAAATTTAGATTTACTTGATGCTCCCAAATTGATACCAATACTAATCAATAAGATCAATCATATAATAGAGATTGCGAACTAAAATAAGAAGTGCAAAAAGTAAAAGATGAAACTTTTCATTAATATTCCAAAAAGGCACTCACACCAAGGGATACATAGATAACCAACTAAAGGAGAGATACTTCCACAATGCAAACCATCCTATATGATAACTTCTCTATCCAAGATATGAATCTACTAAAAAGGTAAAAAGATAAAAGATAATGATGTGATACCGCGGAACTCCCCCAAGCTTGGAACAAGCCAAGGGGATGCCAAAACCTGATGATGCATTACTCCTTCGGTGGTGGTGGTGGTGTTCCCTTGTCATCGTTAGACTTCCAAGGTAAAGGCTCCCCATCCATAAAGGATGTCTTGGTCTGAAATATCCTGAAACTAGCAGCAGAGCTTATGTGTTTAAACCTAGCATCATACTCACAGTTTTTATTTTGTATGTCGTAGAGTTGTGCTTTCAATTGATTGGTGGTCTGATGGAGTGAGAGGATTTCATCTCAAAGCTCAGCAGTCTCCTTCTTGTGCTTGGCGATGAGTTCTGAACTTATCTTATGGATGACGTCCACTTCGCGTTCCGCCATATTCTTGTACCCAAAAACTTCATGCTCCAGTGCTTCCATCATATCTTCCAGACTGCCTTCTCCTTTAGGACCCTGTACTTCTTTTATCTGTACCTTACCATCCTTGAGTAACAACTCCTTCGGATGAACCTTCAACTCATACATGTACGGGTTGATGACATTCATAGAGGAATTCTCCATGGGTCATCTAGAGGAAGACATTGTGGCTCCAAAACTGAGAATCTTCCTGACAGAAACAGATCGAAACAAAAACACAACGAGAACACAATATACGATCCTCGGGGGATCCGGGGGGTTATATATTACGAAGTTTTACGACATGAGGAAGGTACGTGTAACATCCCAAAAATTTTGAACAATGATTATCAAATTCCAATCACCAAAAATTAGGGTTAACAAAAACTTTTGTTAATTCAAATCATTATGAATGCATGTGTGTATGTGATGATTGTGTGAATGCATGAATGGACTTGTGTGATTGACCTAAATGGCAAGGAATGGTTTAAATATGAATACAACATCATCTAAATCATTCCAAGTATAAAAAAATCAAGATAAAATCAAAAACAAATCAAATAAGACAAATGGTCATTTTTGCCAATCTTGCTCACTAGGCCACTTTGAGTGTTTATAGTCCAAGATTTCAAACAAAAACTTTTCCAATTCTTTTCACCCCTTGCTAGACCAAGTAAAAGTGAATCAAAGCCCACCTTTCAAACTTCTAGAAACATTTGGCAACCCCATTCAAATGACAATTTAAAATTGGATCTATAACATATGTGAAGATCCCACATTTTCAAAACCCAACCAAACTAATGCCCATTGACCAATCCAAATGAATAGAGACTCCCTAGTATGTAACTAGCAAACCAACCAAGTTTGAATCTAAAATTCAAATTTGAATCTCTTGTGGCCATTTCATCAAACACCTTGTAAGCAGCAAACAAACAAACACAAAACACTATTAGAAGCAGTGATTTTGGCCAACCTTGTTCCCTCTCTAGGTCACTCTACACTCTCAGTAGACGATCAAACTAATTTAACTATCCTTAGCACCACTGTGAGCATGCATAGCCATCAATGGTGACCATGCCGAGAGCACCCTTGCCACCCCCATGTCACCAGCGAGCTAGGAGAAGCTCTAGCCTCCAACCTTGTCTGGGACACGCAGCACCGTCCACCGCCACCCCCTGTCCAAGCCCCGAGCCTTGCCAGCCCCCGGACCACACGACAAGCTCGTGCCCAGCTTCTCTGCGAGCGAGCCGAGAGCGCGCCAGAGCGCCGCACGCGACACCAGCCTACAGACCACGTGCCACCCTCGCCACTTGCGTGCGTGATCGCCAGCACCCCAGCAACCCGCCAGACAATCCCGTTCACCGCCGCGCGGACCATAGACGTTGTGCTCCATTAAAATCACCATCGGACCCGCCCAGAGCGCTACGACGTTCTGACCGTTCCGCACCGCCCCATGATTACTCCTTGATGGCGCCAGAAAACTTGGTGGCTGATGTGGAGTCTTGTTGGGAACCCCAAGAGCAAGGTGTGAAGAGTACAGCAGCAAGTCTTCCCTCGGTTGAGACCGAGGTTATCGAACCAGTAGGAGGAAGGAAACGTCACACAGGTGTCGCAAGCAACGCGGAGACCTGCACAACACAAACTCAAGACTTTGCCCCAACGAATCAGTGAGGTTGTCAAGCTCACCGGTTTGCTGTAACAAAGGATTAAACGTATGGTGTGGAAGGTAATGGTTAGAAGCAAGTAAACAAGTAACAGTGGAATATGTATCAATGGTAAAGATTGGACCGGGGTCCATAGTTCACTAGAGGTGCTCTCCTTAGATAAAAAACATGGCATGAAGGGTAAACAAATTACAGCGTGCAATTGAAAGGAACTGAGCAAGGCATAACAATGCAATTACTAGCCAGAAAGATCCTATGAAGTTGATTGGTCAATACAACATTATACATAGACCGTAATCCAACTGCATCTATGACTAGAAGTCCACCTTCAGGTTATCGTCCGAACCCCCTCCAGTATTAAGTTGCAAGCAATAGACAACTGCTTTAAGCAAAGTGTGCAAGGTAAACAATCCACATGTTCCATGAACAAGGGACTATTTTTTTCTCCCTAGTAGCAACAACACATCTACAACCGAAGATATGTCTATCGCTTCCCTTGGAAACTAGAGGCATGAACCCACTATCGAGCATAAATACTCCCTCTTGGAGTCACTAGCAACTACTTGGCCAAGATAACCACTAGCAACGGAGAGCATGCAAGATCACAAACAACACAGACATGATAGAATCATAAAGATAGAACCATTAATCAAACCAACATAATAATCTCAATATCCATCAGATCCCCACAAACACAACATGCATGATTACAAATAGATTAGATCTTGATCATGAATGAGCTCACAAGATCTATACATGAAAGCACAAAGGAGGAGATACAACCATCTAGCAACTACATGGACCCATAGTCCAAGGTGGAACTACTCACGAATCATACCGGAGAGAAGACCTTTTCGATGATCTCCCCTCTGGCAGGGTGCCGGGAAGAGCTTCAGATCCACCACCACCCCCCCCCCCCGATCTAGGGACGATGGTGGCGGTGGCTACAGACGGTTTCGTGGATTTCTGATCGGGTACTTAGAGTTTCTGCATTGGGGACTTCTTATAGGCGAAGGGGCGAGTCCAGGAGGCGACCAGGGTCGCCAAACCCTACCCAGGTGCGGGTCCACCTGACCCCGCGCCTGGGGTGGGTCTGGCCCCCCTGGCCAGCCCCTCCGGCTCTCCTCTGGACTTCTTGTTCCCCTCGGAAAGTTATTGACTTTGTCCTTTGTCCCGTCCAATTCCGAGAATATTTCTTTACTAACTTTTCTGAAACCAAAAACAGCAGAAAACAGGCATCTGGCACTGTTGCAACTTGTTAATAGGTTAGTACCAGAAAACATGTAAAAATCACCTCAAATTGTGGACAAGTAAAGCAAAGTAGATACAAAACAAGCATGGAGCATCAAAAATTATAGATACGTTTCCAACGTATCAGCATCCCCAAGCTTAACTCATGCTCGTCCTCGAGTAGGTAAGTGATAAAAAGAATAATTTTTGAGGTTAACATGCACCCTCACAATAAAGATCCAACCATTTGCAAACATTGAAAGCTGGGATCAAAGAACTCTAAACATGTGCATGAAAGATGGAGTTCTAACAGTAGGACATAGTAACTATGCATGCGACATGGCAAGCTACAAACAAAGATCATGAATAATATGCATTGAAAAACGTTTGTTTATTTCACATGCAGAAAACATAGCATAGTGGCAATCACCTTGTCCCTCATAGAGTAGCAATATAATGCATAGGACACATGCAAAGTTCACAAGGGTGACTAGAAACAAATAGCACATGAACAAGTAACAACACAATATGCATCAATTAATAAGCTTTGGAACATTGCATACAGAATGACAACTATGCTCTCTTAATGGTGCCTAAAGGTAGAAGGTGGAGACTCAATTAATGGTGGAAGTAATTACTTTATGTAAAGGAAGCAGGGATTACAAGTTTCAAAAAAGAGCTTTCAAAAATTATGGTACTAGTTAGCTTTCAGCCTTGATTGCCCCTATCATAAGCATATTGAAGTGGTTAAGGTTAAAGTGGCAAAGCTGGAGTATATTCTTGACAAAGTATAAGTTGACAAAGTATAAGTTGGCAATCTCAAGTCCCTTGACTATGAGGGCTACACCTCATAGATACTCAACTTAGGGCCCAGGTAAGTTCTTGTCACTATAAGTATTTGCATATCATTGAAAACCGCCAACGGGGTACCCCTAGCACATGGTACAGGAGCTTTCCCATAACCAAAATGACAAGGCAAGAAGACAATGAGCATCTCAGCAATCTTTTTATTTACCATATGCATAGCTTTTTATTGAGGATACTTCATAGATAGCTCACTATGGTGATGCTGCAAGTTTCCACCATGATTAGGCATGGCTTAGGCTAGCGGCCCAGGCGTTTCTCTAACACATAATACAAACTCCATGGACTTACAAGTTCCCACTTCATTTCACACCGGTAACATCCATAGACAAAAGAGCATGATATCAACGGAGTACAAAAAGTACAAGTGCAATGTTGAAAACGTTCCCCGTGACAGCACGGTTCTGCTAATCCAAACTTATAAGTGCAAGCATATACAACAAAGTTGCCTCAATGGTTAAAGTTTATTAGGGGAAAATAATATAAAGTGTGCCATCAAGTTCGTGAGGTCTTTAATCACTAAGTTTTCCCATAACAAAATAGTTTTTAATTGGAAGATAGTTGAAAACAAGAATATACTTGGAAAACACACCATGCATAGGAGTTTATAGTGGACACTTTGGAATAACTTGGTTTCTTGGGAGTTGGAAGGATGAGTAGAACTTACTCATACAAGTGGAGGCTAGCAAAAGACTGGGAGCAACCAACTAAGAGAGAAATAATGGCCATAATTATGCAATGCAACAAAGCAAACTAATCAAAGCAAAGAGTGGTACTACAAGTCAAGGACTAAATAATCATAGAGGCTAATGGTCACTTGTCATAGTCATAACATGGTGTGATCATGTGCCAAGTCAACCCAAGCAAAACATTAAAGGAGAATACCACAATACTATGCTTTTGCATGCTAAAACAACGCATAATTTCTTCAAGGCACACTAAGCAATCCCAATTGTTTGGAACAAGACATGCTACAGCAATAATCACTAAGCATAATGCAAAAACAACACCTAGCATGTCATGCTAAAGTCTTAGTCATAGTCAATGCAAGCTCCTCTTGCACTTCAAGCAAAAACTTACTACTCCTTTCCAAACACCAAGCAAGCTTATTTGCAAAACAACACAGCAAGAGCGGGGGTCCAAACTACTAAATCAAACTAAAAAAACTAAGCAAAGCAAACGAAAACTAAGATGCTCGAAGAACAACACAATTGTGCATGAAACAATAAAAGTGAAGTGTCTAGACAGACCTGAGCTTTTTATTGATGAAGAAGGGAATGCCTTGGGCATCCCCAAGCTTTGACGCTTGTACCTCTTGGATATTTCTTGGGGTGACACCATGGTGGCATCCCCAAGCTTGATCTTTTGTCCATTCTTCATCTCATTGCATCATTCTCTCTCTACACCTGAAATTTTTCCTTCATACAAAACTTCACACAATTTTCATTAGCAACATTAGCTTATTCAAAAGATATTAGATCTCTTGGCAAAGCTTTGGAACAGCAAGGATTTTCACTAAAAACACAAGCTACTGAAGTAACTCCTTCAAAGAAACTCAATTTACCTGAAGAGAGCTCAAAAAGGAATCAATAAGAAGCAAATGCAACTAATGGCAAAAATCTATCAAAATAGACCAGCAGGTAGAAACGAATTTTTTCGAACATCTTATGTTGGTCAAATCAAAAAGTGTTGAACTAAATAAAGTTAGCCAACATACTGGGGGATTTATTCATAAATTTTGAGCTCAATCCGAGTTACAGAGCCTCCTCACGAATTGTTTTGGTGGAGGACAGAAATCTGTTTCGGGACAGCAACTCCCCAGATCTTAGTTCCCTCTCATTAGAGGTCATTCTTGGTACAAAAAGCAAACAAAAAGGATAAGGAGAGGTCATTGCAGTAGTAATAAATTCCAAGACTCAAGTAAACTCTTGGGTTATCTCCCAACAAGTACTTTTCTTTAACGCCTTTAAGTTGGGCACAGGAAGCAAGAAGAATCAAGTATTTTCAAGTGAGGAAGCATTAACATCAAATCTTCCTTTCAAAGGAGGAGAAAAAATCAACTTATCTCTCCTCATAGGGAAGTGTGCAATACCTTTCTTGAATGGAAATTGATATTTGATGGTTCCTTCTTTCATATCAATGATGGCACCAACTGTTCTAAGAAAAGGTATTCCCAAAGTAATAGGACAAGAAGCATTGTATTCAACATCCAAAACATAGAAATCAACTGGGACATAAGCATTGTTAACCATAATGAGAACATCATTAATACTCCCCATGAGTTTCTTCTTAACATTATCATTGAGTGGGACATTCAAATAACAATCTTCTAATGGTGGTAAATCAAGCATTTCATAAATCTTCCTAGGCATAATAGAGATACTAGAACCAAGATCACATGAAGCTTTGAGATCAAAGTCATTCACTTGCATATTAATAATGGGTTCCCAACTATCTTCTACTTTCCTAGGAATAGAAGCTTTGTGTTTTAGCTTCTCTTCCTTAATCTTAACAAGAGCATCTGTAATGTGTTTGGTAAAGGCAACATGCATATCACTAGCATCAGGACTTCTAGCAAGCTTTTGTAGAAACATAATCACTTTAGAAATATTGCAACCATCGATATCAAAATCAAACTTAGCATCACTAGTAGTAGGATCAATAGGCTTAGACATAGTAGGAGGAATAGGAGCTACTTGTGGTTTAGTGGTGATGGTGCATACACTATTGTTTCTATCAATTTCAGCTTCCGTTTCCCACCTAGCATGAAGTTGAGCTAACAGCCTAACATTTTCATCAATAGTAACTTGTATGGCATGAGAAGTAGCAAAGGTGTTTTCCATAGTTTCAGGTTTAGCAGCCATTTTATTAACCAAGGAAGTCTGAGCTTCAGACAAAGAGGATATATTTTTCTCAACAGTTAAAAGCGTTTCCTCCATAGTCTTATTGAAAGTGGTTTGTTTACTAATAAAGTCTTTGAGCATGACTTCAAGTTCATAGGGGGCACTTCTAGCATTATTGTCAGAGCTTCCATAGGAATTGCCATTATTGAGAACGGGAGTTGAACTCTAGGAGGCCGAATCCCCCCTGTTCCTCAGTTGCTCAGTGGTAGAGCGGTCGGCTGTTAACCGACTGGTCGTAGGTTCGAATCCTACTTGGGGAGATTTGATTCATTCTTTAATGTAAGAATAAAGAATTGAATTAAAGGGCTTGCTTTGACCTGGAACTATGTGGTATGGGTCAGCAACGACCCCAATCGAATTATTCGGGCCTACTCGTTATCAGTGGGATCAGGGATACTCGCTCCCAGTGGTTCATTCATTTGGCCATAGACTAGAGCTACCTTTGATTCCTCAATATTTTTTTCATTAATTACTCCGAATTCCTTCATTTCCATATAAAGATCATTTCCTTCATGAGTTCGTTCTCCTACTCCACCAAATACGGATACATCTTCGAATCTACTGTGGTTGGAGTTCAAAAAAGGAATAAAAATAAAGTAAATTCAAGGAAGAGCTTTATTTTTTTAAGGGTCAGGGGGGTCCTGGAATGCTTTTCTTCTCCTCTTATTCCATATGGAATACAAGGAGGATAAGGCCTATAGTTGTTGTTGCTACCAAAATTATTCCTATAGGCATTGTTGTTGAAATTGTTGTTTCTAATGAAGTTCACATCAACTTCCTCTTCTTGAGCAACCAAAGAGGCTAAGGGAACACTATTAGGATCTAGAGGAGCTTTCCCATTAACAAGCATATCCATAATAACATCAATCTTTTCACTCAAAGAGGAAGTTTCCTCAACAGAATTTACCTTCTTACCATGTGGAGCTCTCTCAATATGCCATTCAGAGTAGTTGGCCATCATATTATCAAGGAGCCTTGTTGCAGCACCCAAGGTGAGTCCCATAAAATTACCTCCATCAGCAGAATCCAACAGGTTTCTTGAGGAGAAGTTCAAACCTGCATAAAAAGTTTGGATAATCATCCAAGCAGTGAGTCCATGAGTAGGGCAATTTTTAACCAAAGATTTCATTCTCCCAAGCAGGAGCAACATGTTCACTATCAAGATGTTTAAATTTCATAATATCACTTCTCATAGCAATAATCTTAGAAGGAGGGTAGTAATTTCCAATAAATGCATCTTTGCACTTGGTCCAAGAACATTCTTTAGCTCTCCCCTCAAAGAGAAAGGAAAAAGGCTGAGATTAATAATATCTCCATCTACATCCTTCTACTTTTGCATCTCACAAAGTTTAACAAAGCTATTAAGATGGGCAGCAGGATCATCAGAACCAGCACCAGAAAATTGCTTTCTCATCACAAGATTCAACAAAGCAGGCTTAATTTCATAAAAGTCAGCATCAGGAGCAGGTGGAGAAATAGGTGTGCTTAGGAAATCATTGTTGTTGGTGCTAGTGAAGTCACACAACTTAGTGTTCTCGGCAGAGTTTATTTTGGCAAAGGTAGGCAAGCCAAAAACAGCAACAGCTAGAGCAGGAACTAATTTTTGTGTGTTTTTAATAAAGAAAGCAAACCAAACTATACTAAATTTTTTAGGGTTTTTTTGAAAAGAGGCAAACAAAACCAAACAAAAGAAACTAAGCAAACTAAAAACAAAGTAAAGAGAAAGGAAGTGAAGGACTCCCCTAGTGAAGACGTCCTTAGCCTCCCCGGCAACAGCGCTAGAAAACTTGTTGATGACTCCTTGATGGCGCCAGAAAACTTGGTGGCTGATGTGGAGTCTTGTTGGGAACCCCAAGAGCAAGGTGTGAAGAGTACAGCAGCAAGTCTTCCCTCAGTTGAGACCGAGGTTATCGAACCAGTAGGAGGAAGGAAACATCACACAGGTGTTGCAAGCAACGCGGAGACCTCCACAACACAAACTCAAGACTTTGCCCCATCGAATCAGTGAGGTTGTCAAGCTCACCAGTTTGCTGTAACAAAGGATTAAACGTATGGTGTGGAAGGTAATGGTTTGCAGCAAGTAAACAAGTAACAGTGAAAGATGTATCAATGGTAAAGATTGGACCGGGGTCCATAGTTCACTAGAGGTGATCTCCTTAGATAAACATCATGGCATGAAGGGTAAACAAATTACAGCGAGGCAATTGACAGGAACTGAGAAAGGCATAACAATGCAATTACTAGCCAGAAAGATCCTATGAAGTTGATTGGGCAATACAACATTATACATAGACCATAATCCAACTGCATCTATGACTATAAGTCCACCTTCAGGTTATCGTCCGAACCCCCTCTAGTATTAAGTTGCAAGCAACAGACAACTGCTTTAAGCAAAGTGTGTAAGGTAAACAATCCACATGTTCCATGAACAAGGGACCATTGTTCTCTCCCTAGTAGCAACAACACATCTACAACCGAAGAGATTTATGTCACTTCTTTTGGAAACTAGAGGCATGAACCCACTATCGAGCATAAATACTCCCTCTTGGAGTCACTAGCAACTACTTGGCCAAGATAACCACTAGCAACGGAGACCATGCAAGATCACAAAAAACACAGACATGATAGAATCAAAAAGATAGAACCATTAATCAAACCAACATAATAATCTCAATATCCATCGGATCCCCGCAAACACAACATGCATGATTACAAATAGATTAGATCTTGATTATGAACCGAGCTCACAAGATCTATACATGAAAACACAAAGGAGGAGATACAACCATCTAGCTACTACATGGACCCATAGTCCAAGGTGGAACTACTCACGAATCATACCAGAGAGAAGGCCTCCAAGATGATCTCCCCTCCGGCAGGGTGCCGGGAAGAGCTTCAGATCCCCCTGATCTAGGGACGATGGTGGCGGCGGCTATAGATGATTTCGTGGATTTCTGATCGGGTACTGAGAGTTTCTGCATCGGGGGCTTCTTATAGGCAAAGGGGCGAGTCCGGGAGGAGACCAGGGTCGCCAAACCCTACCCAGGCACGGGTCCACCTGACCCCGCGCCTGGGGTGGGTCTGGCCCCCCTGGCCAGCCCCTTCGGCTCTCCTCTGGACTTCTTGTTCCCCATGGAAAGTTATTGATTTTCTCCTTCGTCCCGCCCAATTCTGAGAATATTTCTTTACTAACTTTTCTGAAACCAAAAACAGCAGAAAACAGGCATCTAGCACTATTGCAACTTGTTAATAGGTTAGTACCAGAAAACATGTAAAAAGCACCTCAAAGTGTGGACGAGTAAAGCAAAGTAGATACAAAACAAGCATGGAGCATCAAAAATTATATATATGTTTCCAATGTATCACCCCACACCTCGACATCAAGCCTTTGAGCTTCGCCAGGAGGCAACGCACCACCCCCTATCGTCGCCCATGCCATTGGCACGCTGTGCCGACGACCACGACGAGCTCCACCCGCACCCGTCGGTCCCCTTCAGGCACTATAAAAGGAGGCCACCCCCATTCGATTTGAGCACACCATATCACTCCCCACCTCTCACTGATCACACCCACTCACCCCCAGAGCAAGGAGAGCACCAGGTGGCCGGAATGGCAATGGAGTTTGCCGCTGCAGAGGAGGAGAGGCGCCGTCGATTGGAACCGTGCCAAGAGGAGCTGCAGGTACCAGGAGGATCGTCGTCGTCGACTTCGTCGTTCGCCCCCATCGCTGACCATATACGGAGCCCCGGTGAGCCCCCGTCGACCCCCACTGGCCGCGCTAGGGTTCAACCTCGCCGCGTAATGTTCAGGCGTGGACGATGAACCACAGCCGTAGGATTAGAGCAAGATCGCACGGCCTAGATCACCCCGTACCGCTTCGCCACTCTCTGTCTCACTGACGAGTGGGTACAGCCACTTAATCAGCCCGCGCGCGCTATGCATAGTGGGCCGGCCCAGTTAAACCTCCCGTGCGACCCAGCAATTCAAATTTAGGTTTTTCCATTTAGTTCTAAACTTATATCTGTACCCAGATTAAAAAATCAACCCAGCTCGATTCACTAAACCAAAATGCATGAAACCAATTTTGTTAGAAAGGTACTGGAGTGCTTAATCTGAGCCCATTGGATTCAAACCAATTGGAGTTGTAGATCACCCATGGTAAAAATAATAAGGCAGAAGCTTTTCTGCATTCAAACATTTTTCAAAATTCAACCGTAAAAGCTTCTGAGTTGATTCCAACTCTCAAAAATCATAATTAACAAGACCTTTCAGAATATATAAAAATATATAGGTTTACTTACAGAAATAATGATCAAGAATAAAAGAATGTCTCATAGGCATTTCTAGTCACTTTATTTAATTGAAATAAAAAGGTTAAACTTTATTAAATTGTGACACCACTTTAAATCACATTCCCATGTACTGAAATATGTGGTGATGACATGTGTCAACAAGATCCCATGTTTGAGTTGGAGAATATTAAATCTTAAGTAGTTTTTCAATAGAAATTACTTTTCTAAAATAAAATAAAAAAGACAAGTGCTTTAAAATTTGTGATAATAGTGGTGATGCTAGATCATCTACTGTGAACCTTTGTGTGCTAATAGAGTAGTTAAGAATTGTGTGGTGATAGTGTACCTCGTATTTATTTATAGACGGTAGTATCGACCAAGGATACGAGGAGGAAGGAGGATACTATGAGGAAGAAGCCGAGGAGAACTTCAACCACTGCTCTGCACAAGGCAAGCCTAATACTACTGGTTGAATTAGCAAGCTATTGACTTTGCAAGATAACCCTTGCAACTATGAAAGTTAGATAATCTATGCCATGCATTGAGGATGCTTGGTTAGATACATTTGATGATAACCCATCTTAGTTTTACTTGCAAGCTTCATACTTTATTTCTTTATTAAAGCTTTCTCTTAGAGTTTACTTAGTGACTTGTAGATTTCAGAAAGATATTTAAAGGTAGCATAAAGAGCATAAAACTTGGCCTAAGTTGGATAAATCGTGATGTCATCCTGAGGCATGAGATTGAACTTAGATAAGATCCAATTGCTTCTCACCCCTCATGAGTATTTACGCCCACGGTAGATGCTAGTGCTAAGCATAAAACTTGATCAACTTTAGATGGGAATACTTGGTGAAAATGGTTATGAAAACCTTAGAATGATGAGTCATTCTACTGAAATGTTTTGACATGTGTTCTCGAACACCAGATGATTTTGATGATGAAAATGTTAAGGCATGAGCCTTATCCCTTTATAAAACTGATGGTTATCCGGATGCGATACCATTACAATTTTACCGTACAACCACAATACCCGAAACTTGGGTAGGGCTTGACTGGAAATTTATATACCTTAATATGGGTTCCCTTGCGGCCAAGGTCTAAGATGAGTCTACCTTGTGAAGATTGTCCACATGTGCAGTTCCTAAGATGATAGTTGGTCATGGTTGGGAGGACAACTCACAGGAGAGGTGCCTATACTAGGGCGTGTAATTGAAAGGTTAGGATTGATTATCCGCATACTGAGTATGGTGAATTCAGGATTGTTCCTGATAGATGTATCGAATATTGTGGTGAAAGTGTACAATCTCTGCAGAGTGTCAAACTATTCGAATAGCCGCGTCCGCGGTTATGGACAGTTGGAGTGGCCATACTGTTCCGTCGTCAGATGTTTTAAAAATGACTCGTGAAATGATTCATGACTTTGACTTGACCACAACAGAGTTGTGACATTAAATTCAAGTTCCCACTTAGGTGTTATAAAACTTTCAACTAGCTTTCTTTGCTTCTGAACTTAGTAGAGATAAATCTGGATTTTTACAAACTAACCCTAGAGCTTAGTACTTCCTATTCCAAAACCACTTCACTTGTTAGTACTAGTTTGTGAGTACTTAAAGAGTACTCATGGCTTTGTCCCTGGCTATTCCTGTGGCCAGACGATGAAGAGGAGTATCAGGAAGACGGACATCAGGAAGGTTATGACAACTATGATCATCTCCCATCGTTAGCATTGCCTGTGACTATGAAGATGGATCCTCGCTTACGCTATCGTTATTATTATGTTATTTCCGCTGCTTGAATTGTATTAAGACTGGATCATGAGATCCTTATTTGTGTAAGACCTTATGTATGGTTTGTAATGGATGATGTACTGTGATATCCAATCTGTTATGTCTCGTAAAAATGGTAATCCTGGGATTGCGATGTATGGCATAACAGGCATCTGAGATTAAAAATCCGGGTGTTGACAAGTTGGTATCAGAGCCATCCTGACCATAGGATACCCTAGTTTAGAATGGATGTTTGAATCAAAAACTTAGTTTCAAAACCAAGGAAGTGAGTATTTATGAAAACTTATTCTCATTCTTATCACTTAGACTCTTTCATGAAAATTCATGCTCCTCAAAAATTCTTGCAAAATTACATAAAATTTGACACACTTGATCACTCTACTAACTTACTCATCATATATTCTTATAGATGGACGTGAAGTACAGCAAGTTTTATCAGTTGGGGAATGGAGGAGACCTCATCTTTGAGAATGACTTGGACCAGTTGTCGGAGATGCTGGAGCGTCCGCACCCCGAGTTCTTCGGAGCTTAGCTCAATGATCAGGAAGGAGAGGATTTGCGGTGGCTAGTTGTTGCAAGTCTCCGGGGAAAGATTGAAGCTCCCACCTCAGAGGGAATTCAGTTCACCTTGAGAGAGAACAACTGGCTCGATGGACTTGTCAGGGCCATGCAGGAAGCTCTTGCCCTTATGTGTGGGTAGAGTATCAATCAGATCAAGGGTACCCGCTTTGAGTTCTATCCAACGCGTGATGTTATGGGACAGCCACTAGAGGCCACATATCACCATGAGCTTAAGAGTCAATTGGACCACCTCAGCTTCATGATGTATGACCGTCAGAAGGAGTTAGACAATGCCCGCTCCTATGCCAACCACAAGTATGCCATCACCGCCAAGAAGAATCAGACCATTGCCATGCTAGTGAAGGATCGCTAGTCTCGTCGTCGTCAGCTCGACAAGAAGGAGCGCATCATTGCCCGTCTTCGCCACCGGATCACAGAGTTGGAGGAGACTATCCACGAGAGAGACATGCAGTTAGAGGAGAGGGAGAATGCAGGGGAAGACCTTCATGGAGACCCCTACTCCTATCTCAGCGATGATGATGACTTTCTGGAAGATCGGGCCATGGACTTCTTCACTGATGAGGATGACTTCGCCTTCGTCGATGATGATGATGAGGAGGATGATGAGTACACTGACTCCGTGGAGTAGTAGCACTTGAGCACTAGCGTTAGTGAGTTGTATTTGGTCCCATTGTATCGTAGTTTCCTAGAATGGTTCTTAAAACCATCTATTTTCCTTTGTTGTGGTGTGTGTTTGTATTGTGTGCCATGAATGAATGAAAAGCAAGTTGCTAGAAAAATCTAAGTCAAACTTTGAAAACTTTTCAAACACAAAACTCCGGAACCTTAGAAATTTTCCTCTTTTCTCATGATCTATCTCAATCTTCAGATGCCTCGCGGAGGAAGAACTTCATCCCCGGACCCGATGTTGCAAATCTTGCATATGTTGGTTTTAGATTGCAAAGCCGAAAGAGCCGAACGTCAAGACAACTTAGCCACCCTTCGATAGATAGCTTAGATGGCCAACAACAATCAAGGCCATGGAAATCAGGACAACCATGGATCTAAGCTCAAGAATTTCCAGAACAACAATCCACCCGTTTTCACTAAGTCAGAAGAGCCCCTCGATGCCGATGATTGGCTGCAAACCATGGAGAACAATCTGAAAGTTGCAGGAGTGGACGATAACGTGAAAGTACTGTTTGCTACCCACTACCTAGTCGGAGATGCAAGAGCATGGTGGAAAAGCATTCACGCAATGACAGGAGGTCAGATGATGACTTGGGAAGAGTTCAAAGTCAAGTTCAGCAGAACCCATGTGCCACCGGGTTTGATCAAGAGGATGAGAGATGAATTCAGGGAACTGAAGCAAGGGAGGATGACCGTAGTGGAATACCGTGACAAAATCTTGTCATTGGCTAGGTATGCACCGGATGAGATAGATACTGAAGCCAAGAAGAAGGAGAGATTCCTAAATGGTCTACATGATGAAATGCAGACAGTGTTAGTCAATATCCCCTTTGCTAATATTGAAGCCTTAGTGTATTCCGCCATTCAGATGGAAGGAAAGATCAACCAAGGTAGTGAGAACCGCAAGCGTCGCATGATGCATCAACCAGGAACCCACCATACACCGAAGTATCGCCTCAACCCATCTCTAGGATTTACCCCAAGAACCAACAGACCCCCGATGAACTGTCCGACCTATCCCAACCATGGAAACCCAAGGCCCGGAGGAAACCCCGGCAACCCCGACAACTTCAATCGTGCTCCACCCAAGTTCGACAACAACAATGTCGCCACCAACACCAACACTTCCCCAAGGACTGGAAGCAATGTTGTACCTGTTGCAGCAAAGGACAAGTCCCGAGTGACTTGTTATGAATGTGGAACCAAGGGTCACTACTCCAATGAGTTCCCCAAGAAGATTTCCGCAGCCCCCAATGCAAATACCCCAGCTCAGCAGCATCGTGTGCATCCTGGAAGGAGATTTTCCCTAGGGAACTCACTCAACCGCAACGGCCGTCTCTTTCTCATGCATGCTGAAGAATCCCAAGAAACGCCAGATGTTGTGCTGGGTATGTTTTCTGTTAACTCAGTACTTGTAAGAGTGTTGTTTGATTATGGAACATCGCACTCGTTTGTTACTGAAGAATTTGCATGCACTAGTAAGATTCAATCCACCAAATTAAAGCATGTTATGATAGTTCAAATACCTGGTTCAACCACCAAAGCTAGACAAATTTGCAAGGTCGTGCCTATTCGAATCCATGGCATAGATTTTTATGCTAATCTAATAGTACTCGGAACTAAAGTGTCACATCCCAAGATCTTTCAAATCTTGTAATGTGAAAAATAAATGAATAAAATAAAACTTTGTTGATTTTCAGGGTGAAAAGAAACTTTTTGAATCCAATTGGAAACCTCCAAACCTATTTTGATCAAATAAAATCCTAAAGTAATTTAAAAAGATAAATAAACAATAAACTTAAAAATATTTAAAATTACTATTTTTGAATCTTTTAATAAAAGGATTTGGTTTTCAAAAGAAAAGGTGGATTTATAAATAAAGACTATTTTTATAGAGCCAAATTAAACCTTGGCCAATCTTTTGAAATAAAATGTTTTTCTTTGATTAAAAGAGTGAAAGGTTCATTTAAACAAAATAATGAGGATTTATTAATATCCAATTTATTAAAAATAAAGGTTTTACCATTTTAATTAAAACATCAAAACTTATTAAATTATTTTAAATAAGTTTTCCAAGTGTTTATTATTTTAAAATAAAACCTACTGAATGGTTTTGGTACTATTTTGGATTTCAAATAAAGTTTTAAAAATAAATAAAACAAACCCTATTTGATTTAATAACTAAGGTCCATTTTATTTAATTAATAAATGGATCCTAAAAATATTAAAAATATTATTTTGTTTTGGACTTTGATTTGTGTTGATAAACAGAGCTAAACTCCATATAAAGTTTAGTAGTTTATTTGATTTGGTTGTTTGATTTGTGAATTGAATTTCAAAACAGAAATTGAATTGGAAAAAGGAAAAAAGATTTAGAGAGAAAAAAATATGAATTGGAATCGACCCAACCAGCCCAGCCCACTAAGCCCAACAGCCTACTCCCTCTCACCCCGTAGAAAAACGTTTCGCACTCCGCAACTCACCCACTCAGCGACTGACCGGTGGACCCTGTTCCCTTTCCTTCTCTCTCGCTTCCAGAGGACCCCACAGCCACACGGTCATCTTCCCCACCCCACGACCTGTTCTTCCTCCCCTCGACGCCGTTTCTGGCTATGATTCCGCGGCTTAAATTCGCCTTAACGCGGCCACCATTACTCGCAGTGATCACGCACGCTTAAAGGCCCACGCCCCCTCTCCCTTTCCCCTCTCTCGCCCGACTCTCTCTGCCCCCAGGCTGCCCCTGATTTGGTTTGCACGACCACTGTCTCCGACGAGCCTTCCCCTCGATTCCGGCCATATCCTGCCACCCCTCGCCTCCTTGATCACACTCACCTACTCCCCAAGCCCTGGCGCATCTTTCTGCATCAGCAGCTCGCTCGCGCGCGCCCCTGAGCCTCGACAGCAATGACTCCAAGCGCCGCCACCGTCTGTTTGCTACTCCGGCGAGTCCTCCAGGTAGTGTCTGAATGCCCCTCTCCTCCTCCTTCACGCTCGCATCACCGCTATGACTTTGCGCGTCTAACAGTGCTTCCCGTTTGTCTCCTCGTGAACCGTAGCCTCGCCCCCAACGACGCCCGAGCGTACCCGTCGCCAGGAGCAACTCCGGCGAGCCATTGTCCTCACCCCCGTGCGCCCCTCGTCGAACCAACAGCACGTTGAGCTTCCCCACGCTACTGCGAACACGGTGAGCATACTCCCTTACTTCCTCGCTTCCTGCATCGCCAGCTTCGCCGTCGTCTGACCGTCGCCGCCGCGTGCAGCCATCGAGCGCCGCCATACTTTGGTCCACCACCTGTGAGCCGTTAGATCATCATCCAGTGGCTTGGATAGAACAACTTATCGAAGAGGTATGAAAGCACCTGTGTCGTGCGATCAAGTTGGATCCTGCGGTCTGTGTCTGTCGATCCGAACGAAACGTTTTTGACCAATAGGATTGCACCACGCGGCCTGAAGTTTGTTTATAAGACAGAAACATTTCTATTAGTGGTTTGAATTTGTAAATTGCATAACTTTAGTTCTACACGTCCAAATTTTGCAAATTTTATATCAATGGAATCAGTGGAACAAGCCCTAGCCAACCATGCAATTTGTTTAGTAAAAAGCTTCTGGTAAAATGGTTGTTTTTGCAGAAACTTTTGTATGCTTGTTTAGATTATAAAAATTATTCCAAAATGATTTTGGGGTTAAATTTTTTTGCAAATGGAGTGTTTTGAACCTACTGACCATAGGAAACACTTTGTGGTTTCAAAAATGTATTTGGTGAAACAAAAGAATGATTCTTTGATTTAAAACCAATTCTAGTCAAATAAAAATATAGTTTATTTATTAAAAATGGTTTTGAAGGAAAACCTTTGGGAAATGTTTTGTTTTAAACTCTCTGACCCTAAACACAAAGTTTTATGGTTTGAAAACATATTATGTGAATCCTATAGATTAATGCCTTAGTAAAAACATTTCTACACCACATAAAATGATACCTTGTTTTAAAAATGGTTTATAAAGTGAAACCTTTTGCAAATGACTTTGCCACTTTATAAAATGACCATTGGGTGTTTTCAAATGTTTATGAACCATTATAAACCACTTTTACAAATAAAACAACCCTTTTTGCATGCTTGCAAGTATTGTTTTGTTTATTATTTTATGTGATGTTTTGCTTGATTGGTAGATTGAACTTGTGCCTTGCTTGATTGAATTGTAGTGACTTGAAGAGTGTGATTGTAGCAAGGACAAGGAGTGAACTTATACTCTACCAAAAAGGCAAGTGATGCTTCATACTTTTGTCCCATTACTTTCACTATGCATTAGTGATTTTTCTAAGTAAAACTTGCATGGAATTTTGCTAAGTATAAACCTTGCTATGGGAAATCCTAGTAGATGAAACCTTAGTAGAAAGTTTCCTAAGTTAAGATTCCTACTACGATCAAGCTTAGCTTAGCTAATAGAAAACAAGGGTGGAATATACAATCATACTATGGAAAAATTTCTAAGTCTGAGGACTTGTGTTTTTGTTTAATAAAACAACTAAGTTAATGAATCACCTGGGTGGAATGGTAATTGCTTGGTGGTTTTTGGTTGAGTGGTTCACAAGGCCCGTGTTTATGGTTTACCTTGTGTATCTCACTTGTGGATGGCCACCCAGGAACAAAGAGATTTGAGATGTCAAATGTTGAGAAGCTTCAAGTGCAACCACTTGGCATTATGGGCTCTGCCTGGATCACATAGGTTGCTAGAACTTAGCCATTTGGACAGTTGGTGGTAGTGGGATGATAGGTTGGAACGCGTCCATTTGGTCTAAGGAAAGGCTTCTGAAAGATCTTGTCTTGGGAAACCAAGTCTTGTGGGGAAAGTGCACCACCTCTGCAGAGTGTAAAATCTAAGTACTTAGCCATGTCCCTGGTAAAGGACAATTTGAGCATCAAGACATGGAAGCTATCAAGAATATCATCATCCAAATTTCTAAGTTAAAAACTTGTGGTTGAACAAGGGTTTAAGGATCTTCAATCTTTGATTGGGAGATGCCTTGGGAAAGATTATTTTGTCAAGCAAAAACTTAGTGTTTTCAAATAATAAGGAAAATCTATTTTTGAGCAATGCAAGCCTAAAGCTCCACTTAGCCAAATGCATATAGATGATAGATTCCACTATATTATCATAGTATCACTTGCCAATACAATTCAAATGTATTGACCCTTGTGGCTATAACTTGTTATGTTGCAGGTTTGTTTGATATTAGTGAAGTTTAATGATTAGGATTACAAGTCTACAACCAACATGTCTGCCTGTGGCACTTTGAAGATGAAGGTCCCCATGCTTATAGATATTCTGCTGCAATGTAATGTAATAGCCAAATGAGCTATGTAAGATGTAATAAAATTATGTTATTCCTGGTTATAAAGTTGTATTATGACCTTTGTTTCTTGATATTACATCTTAACTGTGGATGCTAGCTATTGATCCAGGGACTAGCATTGTAAACACAGGGGACTCTACCTTATTAAAGGTTGGGAACCTTACATAAAGGTTTGGAAGTAGTACTAGGAATGGATTGGATGTCGAAACATAAAGGATTAATCGACTGTGCCAAGAAATCCATAACCATGACCAGTATAGCCAGAATATCAATCGAGCATATATCTGAAACCTTGCCCCGTCAATTCAAGTGCAACAAGAGTATAGCCCAGCCAACTATTGACCAAGTCTGGATAGTATGTGAATACCCCCGATGTATTTCCAAATGTTTTGCCCGATATGCCCCAGATCGGGATATCGAGTTTATCATTGAACTAATCCCTGGAAACGGACCCATAGCCCAGAGACCATATAGTATGAACCTGTCGGAACTAGTGGAACTGAAGAAGCAACTAGATGCCATGCTGGAAATAGGATTGATCCAACCAAGTGTGTCACCATGGAGATCACCTGTTTTATTTTTGGATAAGAAAGATGGAGGTAACCGTTTATGTATGGATTATCGAAAGTTGAATGATATCACCATCAAGAATAAGTACCCATTGCCAAAGATAGAAGACCTGTTTGACCAATTGACTGGTGCCAAAGTGTTTTCTAAGATTGATCTTAGAACTGGCTATCATCAACTCAAGATTCGCGCAGAGGATATTCCAAAGACTACCTTTACCACCAGATATGGATTATACAAGTATACTGTCATGTATTTTGGATTAACCAATGCCCCTGCTTATTTAATGAACCTCATGAATAAGATTTTTATGGACTTCCTGGATAAGTTTTTCGTTGTTTTCATCGATGACATTTTGATTTATTCCAAATCATAAGAAGAACATGAGCTACACCTAAGGACCATCCTTGGAACCCTTAGAGAGCATCAGCTGTATGCTAAGTTTAGCAAATGTGAATTCTGGTTACAAGAGGTAGGATTCCTCGGACATATTGTATCAGCCAGAGGAATTGCCATTGACCCTACAAAGGTGAAGGATGTTGAAGATTGGCAAGCCCCGACCACTCAAACCCAAGTTCGTGCATTTCTCGGATTAGCGGGATATTACCGCAAGTTCATAGAGGGATTCTCGAGTATCGCTAGATCCATGACCCAATTGCTGAAGACGGACAAGAAGTTTGAATGGACGGACAAATGTGAAGCGAGTTTTCAAGAACTCAAGAGGATATTGATTTCAGCCCCAATCTTGATCATGTCGGATATCACGAAGCCCTTTGATGTATATTGTGACGCATCCAAGATCGGTCTCGGATGTATGTTGATGCAAGAAGGAAAAGATTATATCTTATCTATCCCGACAACTGAAGCCGCATGAACAGAATTATCCTACTCATGACCTTGAACTAGCAGCCGTAGTTCTAGCCCTAAAGACATGGAGGCACTACCTGATGGGAAACCGTTGTGAGATTTATTCGGATCACAAGATCCTGAAGTATATATTCACTCAGAAGGAGCTGAATATGAGGTGGATAAGATGGATTGAGCTAATCAAGGACTATGATCTAGACATTCACTATCACCCCGGTAAAGCCAATGTGGTAGCAGATGCCCTTAGCAGATTGCCATGCCGCTTGAACTCCATGATTCTGAAGGAGCAACCAAGTTTGCACAAGGAGATGGAAGATTTCAGAATAGAATTAGTAAGTGAAGGATTTTTGGCTAGCATATAACTTCAACCCACTTTGATCAGTCATATCAAGGAGGCGCAGAAAGGAAATGCTAGTATCGATGGAATCAAACGCTGTATCGATACAGGAAAAGTACCCGGATTCACCGAGGATGAAGAAGGAGTTATGTGGTACAAAGGACGTCTCTGTGTACCAGTAGATTCAGAGTTGAAAGAAGTTATTTTGAAGGAGGCCCATGATACCCTTTATTCTATCCACCCCGGAGGAACAAAGATGTATCAGGATTTGAAGGAGCAATTTTGGTGGTATAAGATGAAGAGAGAAATCGGAAGCTATATCGCCAAGTGTGATATTTGTCAGAGAGTCAAGGCGGGACATCAGAGACCCGCAGGACTGTTGCAACCATTGCAGATTCCGGAATGTAAATGGGACTCAGTTGGAATGGACTTTATCATCGGATTACCTACTTCTAGTAGGGGAATGATTCTATCTGGGTCATAGTTGACAGATTGTCTAAAGTCGCCCATTTCTTACCAGTCAAGACCACCTACTAGAGTTTGAAGCTAGCAGAGTTATACATCGCTAGAATCGTCAGTTTGCATGGAGTCCCCAAGAACATCGTATCAGATCGAGGAACTCAATTTACCTCGAGATTCTGGAAGAAAGTCCAAGAAGGTTTAGGAACCCGACTAGATTTCAGCACAGCGTATCACCCTCAGACCGATGGACAAACGGAGCGAGTAAATCAAATAATTGAAGATATGTTGAGAGCATGTGTGCTAGAGTATGGATCTAAATGGGAATACTGTCTGCCGTTTGCAGAATTTTCTTACAACAACAGTTATCAAGCTAGTTTTCAAATGGCCCCATTTAAATTCATGTATGGAAGGAAGTGTCATACCCCTTTGAATTGGTCGGAAGTAGGAGAGAGTCAGATTTTTAGACCCGACATCCTACGAGAAGCAGAAGAGAAAGTTCACAAGATCCGTGAGCACCTCAAGACCACCCAATCCAGATAGAAGAGTTATGCCGACAAGAGATGTCGAGACCTCGCTTTCAATATCGGATATTTTGTGTATCTCAAAGTGTCGCCTTTGAAGGGAATGCAGCGTTTCCAGCTCAAAGGAAAGTTAGCCCATAGATATATCTGACCTTTCAAGATTCTAAATCATCGAGGAGAAGTATCGTATCAATTGGAACTGCCACAGGAAATGTCAGCCGTGCACAATGTGTTCCATATATCGTTACTTCGCAAAGGCCTTGAAGTTCCGGAGAAGACCGAAGTTTTCAGTTACATTGATCACCGCACCATAGAGATCAACGATGACCTGACGTATCCCGAAGTACCCATCCGTATTTTGGAGTAAGCTTTTAGAACCACCAGAACCCGAAGCATAAAGTTTCTTAAGATTTAGTGGAGTAACCACACAGAAGAAGAAGCTACCTGGGAGCGAGAAGATCACATCAGGACGGAGTTTCCCGATCTTTTTAAATCCTAGTTTTCTTCTTTCTTCTTTCTCAAATCTCGGGACGAGATTTTTTTTAAGGAGGGAAGGTTTGTAACATCCCAAAACTGTTGAACAATGATTGATTATCAAATTCCAATCACCAAAAACTAGGGTTAACAAAAACTTTTGTTAATTCAAATCATTATGAATGCATGTGTGTATGTGATGATTGTGTGAATGCATGAATGGACTTGTGTGATTGACCTAAATGGCAAGGAATGGTTTAAAGATTAATACAACATCATCTAAAACATTTCCAAGCAGAAACAAATCAAGAGAAAATCAAAAACAAATCAAATAAGACAAATCGTCATTTTTTCCAATCTTGCTCACTAGGCCACTTTGAGTGTTTCTAGTCCAAGATTTCAAACAGAAACTTTTCCAATTCTTTTCACCCCTTGCTAGACCAAGTAAAAGTGAATCAAAGCCCACCTTTCAAACTTGCAGAAACATTTGGCAACCCCATTCAAATGACAATTTAAAATTGAATCTATAACATATGTGAAGATCCCACATTTTCAAAACCCAACCAAACCAGTGCACATTGACCAATCCAACTGACCAGAGACTCTCTACTATGTAACTAGCAAACCCAGCAAGTTTGAAACTAAAATTCAAATTTGAATCTCTTGCGGCCATTTCATCGAACACCTTGTAAGCAGCAAACAAACAAACACAAAACACTATTAGAAGCAGTGATTTTGGCCAACCTTATTCCCTCTCTAGGTCACTCTATACTCTCAGTAGATGATCAAACTAATTTAACTAGCCTTAGCACCACTGTGAGCATGCATAGCCATCAATGGTGACCATGCCGAGAGCACCCTTGCCACCCCCATGTCGCCAGCGAGCTAGGAGAAGCTCTAGCCTCGCCAGCCTTGTCTGGGACAGCAGCACCGTCCACCGCCACCCCCTGTCCAAGCCTCGAGCCTTGCCAGCCCCTGGACCACACGACAAGCTCGCGCCCAGCTTCTCTGTGAGCGAGCCGAGAGTGCGCCAGAGCGCCACACGCGACACCAGCCCACAAACCACGCGCCGCCCTCGCCGCTTGCGTGCGTGATCGCCAGCACCCCAGCAATCCGCTAGACAACCCCATTCGCCGTCGCGCGGACCATGGACGTTGTGCGCCATTAAAATCACCGTCGGACCCGCCCAGAGCGCCACGACGTTCCGACTGTTCCGCACCGCCCCACGCCTCGCCATCAAGCCTTGGAGCTTTGCCAGGAGGCAACACACCTCCTCCTATCGTCGCCCATGCCATTAGCATGATGTGTCGATGACCACGACGAGCTCCACCCACGTCCGTCGGTCCCCTTCAGGCACTATAAAAGGAGGACACCCCCATTCGATTTGAGCACACCATCTCACTCCCCACCTCTCACTGATCACACCCACTCGCCCTCGGAGCAAGGCGAGCACCAGGTGGCCAGAATTGCACCGAAGTTCGCTGTTGTAGAGGAGGAGAGGCGTCGTCGATTGCAGCCGCCCCAGGAGGAGCTACCGGTACCAGGAGGATCACCGTCGTCGACTTCGTCGTTCGCCCCCATCGCCGACCATAGCCAAAGCCCCGGTGAGCCCCCATCGACCCCCACTGTCCGCGCCAGGGTTCAACCTCGCCACGTCCTGTTCAGGCGTGGACGATGAACCACAACCGTAGGATTAGAGCTAGATCGCATGGCCTAGATCACCCCGTACCACTTCACCACTCTCTATCTCACTGATGAGTAGGGACATCCACTTAATCAGCCCCCGTGCGCGCTGTGCATACTGGGCCGACCCAGTTAAACCTCCCGCGCGACCTAGCAATTCAAAATTAGTTTTTTCCATTTAGTTCTAAACTTAGCTCTATACCCAGATTCAAAAATCAACCCAGCTCGATTCACTAGACCCAAATGCATGAAACCAATTTTGTTAGAAAGGTACGGGAGTGCTTAATCTGAGTCCATTGGATTAAAACCAATTGGAGTTCTAGATCACCCATGGTAAAAATAACAAGGCAGAAGCTTTTCTGCATTCAAACATTTTTCAAAATTCAACCATAAAAGCTTCTGAGTTGATTCTAACTCTCAAAAATCATAATTAACAAGACCTTTCATAATATATAAAAATATATAGGTTTACTTGCAGAAATAATGATCAAGTAATAAAAGAATGCCTCATAGGCATTTGTAGTCACTATATTTAATTAAAATAAAAAGATTAAACTTTATTAAATTGTGACACCACTTTAAATCACATTCCCATGTAATGAAATATGTGGTGATGACATGTGTCAACATGATCCCATGTTTGAGTTGGAGAATATTAAATCTGAAGTAGTTTTTCAATGAGTAGAAATTACTTTTCTAAAATAAAATAAATAAGACAAGTGCTTTAATATTTGTGATAATAGTGGTGACGCTAGATCATCTAGTGTGAACCTTTGTGTGCTAAATAGAGTAGTTAAGAATTGTTTGGTGATTGTGTACCTCGTATTTATTTATAGACGCTAGTATCGACCAAGGATACAAGGAGGAAGGAGGATACTATGAAGAAGAAGCCGAGGAGAACTTCAACCACTGCTCTGCACAAGGCAAGCCTAATACTACTGGTTGAATTAGCAAGCTATTGACTTTGCAAGCTAACCCTTGCAACTATGAAAGTTAGATAATCTATGCCATGCATTGAGTATGCTTGGTTAGATACATTTGATGATAACCCATCTTAGTTTCTTGCAAGCTTCATACTTTATTTCTTTATTAAAGCTTTCTCTTAGAGTTTACTTAGTGACTTGTAGATTTCAGAAAGATATTTAAAGGTAGCATAAAGAGCATAAAACTTGGCCTAAGTTGGATAAATCGTGATGTCATCCTGAGGCATGAGATTGAACTTAGATAAGATCCAATTGCTTATCACCCCTCATGAGTATTTACGCCCACCGTAGATGCTAGTGCTAAGCATAAAACTTGATCAACTTTAGATGGGAATACTTGGTGAAAATGGTTATGAAAACCTTAGAATGATGAGTCATTCTACTGAAATGTTTTGACATGTGTTCTCGAACACCAGATGATTTTGATGATGAAAATGTTAAGGCATGAGCCTTATCCCTTTATAAAGCTGATGGTTGTCTGGATGCGATACCATTACAATTTTACCGTACAACCACAATACCCAAAATTTGGGTAGGGCTTGACTGGAAATTTATATACCTTAGTATGGGTTCCCTTGCGGCCAAGGTCTAAGCTGAGGCTACCTTGTGAAGATTGTCCACTTATGCAGTTCCCAAGATGACAGTTGGTCATGGTTGGGAGGCCAAACTCACAGGAGAGGTGCCTATACTAGGGCATGTAATTGAAAGGTTAGGATTGATTATCCGCATACTGAGTATCGTGAATTCAGGATTGTTCCTGACGGATGTATCGAATGTTGTGGTGAAAGTGTACAATCTCTGCAGAGTGTCAAACTGTTCGAATAGCCGTGTCCGTGGTTATGGACAGTTGGAGTGGCCATACTATTCCGTCGTCAGATGTTTTAAAAATGACTTGTGAAATGATTCATGACTTTGACTTGACCACAACAGAGTTGTGACATGAAATTCAAGTTCCCACATAGGTGTTATAAAACTTTCAACTAGCTTTCTTTGCTTCTGAACTCAGTAGAGATAAATCTGGCTTTTTGCAAACTAACCCTAGAGCTTAGTACTTCCTATTCCAAAACCACTTCACTTGTTAGTACTAGTTTGTGAGTACTTAAAGAGTACCCATGGCTTTATCCCTGGCTATTCCCGTGGCCAGACTATGAAGAGGAGTATCAGGAAGACGGACAGCAGGAAGGTTATGACAACTAGGATCATCTCCCATCGTCAACATTGCATGTGACTATGAAGATGGAGCCTCGGCTACGCTATCGTTATTATTACGTTATTTCCGCTGCTTGAATTGTATTAAGATTGGATCATGAGATCCTTATTTGTGTAAGACCTTATGTATGATTTGTAATGGATGATGTACTGTGATATCCAATTTGTTATGTCTCGCAAAAATGGTAATCCTGGGATTGCGATGTATGGCATAACAAGCATCTGGGACTAAAAATCTGGGTGTTGACAGTACTGTGCAAAAATGAGGCGGGGACGGACTCTAGGGGGCTCACACCCCCTAGTGGCGCAGCCAGCTGGGGCCCATGCCACTGGTGGGTGTGGCCAACCCGGGCTCTGTTTCCTCCTCTGTTTCGTCTGGTAACCTTCCATATGTAATAAAAACATCAAAAATATAAAGAGATAAGTTTTTCGTGAATCTTCTGTTTTTAGCACTTTTACCTATCCAAAGACGGACTCTGCAGATTCCGGAATTTGGCCTCTGATAAATCCTTCCAGAGTTACCATTTGAATAACATCGACATCTTCATTATAAGAGTCTCCAGAGATGTAATGTTTTCTCCTTTGACCATTCACCACCTGTGTAGTGTTGTCCCTCAAAGAAGAAATTTTTATAGCTCCTGAACGATACACCTCCTCAATAACAAAAGGTCCTTCCGATTTTGAGAGTAGTTTTCCTGCAAAAAATCTGAGACGAGACCTATACAATAGAACTTTCTCACCAACATGGAACTCCCTTTTTAGAATTCTCCTATCATGCCACCTTTTTACTTTTTCCTTAAAGAGTCTAGCATTTTCATAAGATTCACTTCTCCACTCATCTAAGGTACTTAAATCAAGCAATCTTTTCTCACTGGAAAGTTTAAAATCTCTATCCAGTTCTTTCACTGCCCAATAAGCTTTGTGTTCTAATTCTAGAGGCAAGTGACAAGCTTTACCATAAACCATTTTTTAAGGAGACATTCCCATAGGATTTTTGTAAGCAGTTATATAAGCCCATAAAGCGCCATTCAACTTGTTAGCCCAATTTTTCCTAGATCTATTAACAGTCTTTTGCAAGATAGATTTAATTTCTCTATTTGAAAGTTCTACTTGCCCACTGGTTTGGGGGTGATAAGCTGAAGCAATTCTATGGTTAACATCATATTTAGCAAGAGTCTTCCTAAAACCACCATGAATAAAATGAGAACCTCCATCAGTCATGAGATATCTAGGTACACCAAACCTAGGAAAATAACATCTTTAAGCATTTTTAAAGAGGTCTTACCATTAACACTATTTGTAGGAATGGATTCTACCCACTTTGTAACATAATCAACAGCAACAAGAATATGAGTATACCCTTTTGAAGGAGGAAAAGGACCCATAAAGTCAAATCCCCAACAATCAAAAGGTTCAATAACAAGAGAATAATTCATAGGCATTTCATTGCTTCTAGAAATGTTACCAACTCTTTGACATTCGTCACATGATAAAATAAACTTCCTTGCGTCCTTGAAGAGAGTAGGCCAATAAAAACCTGATGTAAAACTTTTTGTGCGGTCCTATCTCCAGCATGATGTCCTCCATAAGCACTGCCATGACATTTTCTCAATATTTCTTGTTGTTCATATTCTGGAACACACTTTCGCATAATACCACCTACTCCTTCTTTATATAAATGTGGGTCATCCCAAAAGTAATGCCTCAGATCATAAAAGAATTTCCTTCTTTGCGGGGCTGTAAAGTTTGGAGGCAAATACTTGGAAACAATAAAGTTAGCATAATTAGCATACCAAGGACTCTCCCACGGGCTTACCTTTATTGGAGCCAACTGTTCATTTGGAAAACGATCATTAATAGGCATAGATCAAAAGAAATGTTTTCCAAACGAGATAAATTATCAGCAACAGGATTTTTAGCACCTTTCCTATCTACAATATGCAGATCAAACTCTTGTAAAAGCAACACCCATCTAATAAGCCTAGGCTTAGCGTCTTTCTTTGTCATAAGGTACTTAATAGCAGCATGATTAGTATGAATGGTAACTTTCCAATCAACAATATAAGGTCTAAACTTATCACAAGCAAAGATTACAGCTAAGAACTCCTTTTTAGTAGTAGCATAATTCTTTTGAGCAGCATCAAGAGTCTTACTAGCATAATGAATAACATTCAACTTTTTATCTATTTGTTGCCCAAGAATAGCACCCATAGCAAAATCACTAGCATCACACATAATTTCAAAGGGTAAATTCCAATCAGGTGGTTGGACAATAGGAGCAGTAGTTAAACCTTTCTTCGAACTTTCAAAAGCTTCCTTACAATCATCATCAAAAACAAAAGGTACATCTTTTTGAAGAAGATTAGTAAGGGGCTTTGAAATTTTGGAGAAATCTTTAATAAACCTTCTATAGAAACCAACATGACCAAGGATACTACGGATACCTTTTACATCCCTAGGGCAAGGCATTTTCTCAATTGCTTCAACTTTGGCTCTGTCTACTTCAGTACCTCTTTCAGAAATTTTGTGTCCAAGAACAATCCCTTCATTAACCATGAAATGGCATTTCTCCCAATTAAGAACAAGATTAGTTTCTTCACATCTCTGCCAAACTTTATCAAGGTTGTGCAAACAATTATCAAAAGAAGTTCCATAGACAGAGAAATTGTCCATGAAAACTTTCACAATTTCTTCACAAAAACCATGAAAGATAGCATACATACATCTCTGAAAGGTAGCAGGAGCATTACATAAACCAAAAGGCATACGCCTATAAGCATAAGTTCCATAGGGACAAGTGAAGGTGGTTTTCTCTTGGTCTTGTGCTCTCACAACAATTTGAGAGAACCCAAAATAACCATCAAGAAAACAAAAGTGAGTCTTCTTAGACAACCGTTATAGCATTTGATCAATAAAAGGCAGAGGATAATGATCTTTCTTAGTGACTTTATTCACCTTTCTAAAATCAATGCACATCCTATAACCAACCACTACTCTTTGAGGTATAAGCTCATTATTTTCATTAGGCACAATGATACGTCCAAAACGTATCTACTTTCCCGAACACTTTTGCTATTGTTTCTCCTCTAAACTTGTGTGATTTGGATACAACTAACACGGACTAACGTTGTTTTTAGCAGAATTACCTTGGTGTCTAGTTTTTGTGCAGAAAAACAACTATCAGGAAAAATCCTGGAAAATATGCCAAAAATCCTATTTTGCCAGAAGATTCACGAAGCCAGAATACGAGACGGAGGGGAGGCCTGAGGGGCCCACACCCCCTGCCGCACGGGTGGGCCCAGGTCACGCCTGGAGGGGGTGTGGCTGCCCTAGGCACCCCCTCGGCCTCCCTCTTCGCCTATAAGATGCCTCTTGACCTAAAAACCGAGGGGGGTTCGACGTTTTTGCAAAAAGTGTTCCGCTGTGCCGCCACCACCAAAAACCGCGATTCGGAACCAGAAACTCCGTTCTGGCACCCTCCCAGGACGGGGAATTTGGAGAGGATCATCGCCATCGTCATCACCAACGCCTCTCCATCAACCATCCATGTTTCCCTCATCCATGAGTGAGTAATCCCCCTCTGTAGGCTATGGGGATGGTAGGGATTGAATGAGTTTTATCATGTAATCGAATAAGATTGTTAGGGCATGGTGCCTAGTATCTCTATTAGTGTTATTTGACTTTGTTGCAACTTGTTGTGCTTAATGCTTTTCACTAGGGCTCGAGTGCCATGATCTCAGATCTGAACTTATTATTGAATCATTATGATAGTATTATTTGTGATATTATCTGCAAGTTTTGTACACATATCATTGTCCGGATCCAAAGGCCCAAGTGATAGAAATTGGGACAACCGGAGGGGATGGTTGTGGTGTGAGGATCACATGTGTTCACGGAGTGTTAATGCTTTGCTTTGGTGCTCTATTAAAAGGAGCACCTTAATTGCCAGTAGTTCCCTAGAGGCCCCGCTTCCACGGGCTGGCTGGACAAAAGATGTTGTGCAAGTTCTCAGTGCGAGAACGCATGACTATATATGGAACACATGCCTATGATTGTTTAGTACCTGGATTGCTTTATCTTATTTATGTGCAATTGCCCTAGATCTTGAAGTTACATGTTTAGACTCGTCCATGCAACGCCCGTCCATCCATCCCTATGCCTACCACGCTCATATCCTACTATTTGCTACTATTGTTACTATTGCTCTTGTTCTAGCACTGCTGTTGCTTTGCTATTGCTACTACAAAATTGTTGCTACTGATAAACTTCTGTGAGCAAGAACTATTTCCAGGTGCAGCTGAATTGACAACTTAGTTGTTAAGGCTTATAAGTATTCTTTGGCTCCCCTTGTATCGAATCAATAAATTAGGTAATACTACCCTCGAAGACTGTTGCGATCCCCTATACTTTTGGGTCATCACACAACAGATATTCCTCCTTTCTTGGGGACACAATGAACAGGACTAACCCATCTACTATCAGCAATAGGAAAAATAATACCAACATCAAGAAGTTTTAATACCTCACTTCTTACCACTTCCTTCATCTTAGGGTTTAGACGGCGTTGGTGTTCAACAACTAGTTTTGCATCAGCCTCTATGTTAATAGCATGCTGACCTATAGTACGAGAAATCCCTTTTAAATCATCAAGAGTATACCCCATAGCTCCTCGGTGTTTCTTCAATACTTCCACTAATCTTTCCTCTTCCTTTCCTAAAAGTTTAGAACTAATAATAAAAGGATATATTTTCTTATCGTCTAGATAAGCATATTTAAGATTATCAGGTAGAGTTTTTAAATCGAAAACAGGATCCCCTTTAGGTGGTAGTGTGGTACCAAAATCTTCCATAGGTAGGTTATGCTTAAGTATCTCAGGTTGACGAAGGAAAATCTCGTCAATCTCATTTCTTTCCTTCATGAAGACCTCACTTTCTGATCTTCCATATAATGCTGCAAGGCATTGTTAGGAGCAAGATAAATAGCAGCAAGTTGTTCAACCCTGAAATCCTCATTAGGCAATTCATTTTCATAAGGAGTTTTGGCAAATTTGGAAAAGTTAAACTCATAAGATTCTCCATCAAACTTGGTTAAAACTTTCTCATTCTTACAATCTATAATAGCCCCACAATTATTCAAGAAAGGTCTACCAAAAATGATAGGACAAGTTTTACTAGTTTCAGAACCAAGCACTAGAAAATCAGCAGGATATTTAATCTTACCACAAAGAACCTCCACATCTCTTACAATGCCAATTGGATAGACTGTCTATCTATTAGCAAGATGAATAACCACATCAATATCCTCAAGTTCACAAGGACCAATTTCATGCATAATTTCTCTGTAAATCTCATAAGGAATAGCACTAGAACTAGCACCAATAACACATAAACCATAATAGCAATGATCACCAATTATAACAGAAAGCACAAGGACACTAGTTTTCCTAGCTTTACTAGGATGAGAGACAATTTTACAAGCGTCTTCACAGAAGACAATGTGCTCATCTTCTATATTTTTAGTAACAAGATCTTTCACAATGGCTACTACAGGTTCAATGTTTATTTGCTCATCAGGTTCCATAGTTTTCTTTGTACTTTTGCTAACCACATTAGCTATAATAGAATGTTCCTTTACCTTAGTAGGAAAAGGGATTTTCTCAATATAAGGTTCAGACAAAATAGGATCAACAATACAAAATTTAGTGCTTCTAACAGGAACATGATTAACAATATCTTTATAAGGTGCATGGTACTTGTTCCACTCCTTTTGGGGGATTTCAATATAAGAGGCAAAGGCCTTAAAGCAATTTGCAAGAACTTGAGAATCAAGACAATACTTAGTACTAATATCATGAAAGTCATCAGTTCCCATAAAAGATTTAATACATTCATAATCATAATTTATACCTGAATTTCTTCCTTTGTCATTTTCCCATGCTTCAGTGTTCTCTTGAATACGTTCTAGAACATCCCATTTAGATTCTTCCTTCATACGTGTAAATGATCCAGCACAAGAAGCATCAAATAAATCTTTATCATGAAGAGAAAGCCTTGCATAAAAGTTATTAATAATAATATTGTTAGGGAGTTCATGAATAGGACATTTAAGCATTAGTAACTTCAATCTCCCCCAAGCTTGGGATGTACTCTCTCAATCGTGAGGCCAAAAGTTATATATTTGATTCCTATCTTTATGAATCTCACTAGGAGGATAGAATTTAGAGTAAAAGAGAGGTACTATTTCCTCCCATTCCATAGATTGTCCATTCTTTAGTAGCTTATACCATTCTTCAGCTCTTCCTTTCAATGATATAGAGAGTAACTTCTTCTTAACTTGTTCAGTTGTGATACCTGCACACTTAAACAACCCGCATAATTCATGGATAAAAAGCAAGTGATCACCAGGATAGACAGTTCCATCCCCAAAATAATAATTATCCATAACATGATCAACAATTCTTGTAGGTATCTTAAAAGGATCTATCTCAACAGGTGGTGGTTCATCTACTACCCTAACAGTGGTAGTAGCTTTCCCAAATATGAAACCAAGTGGGTTATCCATATTGGAACAAAGTAACAAGCAGAAATAAAAACAATACTCATAGTAGAAGTTTCCTTTACCAGTTCCACTCTTCAATAGCACTTCACTCCCAGGCAACGGCACCAGAAAATAGTCTTGATGACCCACACGTATAGGGGGTGTATCGTAGTACTTTCGATAAATAGGAGTGTCGATCCCAAAGAGGAGAAGAAGGTGTTGACTAGTGGTTTGGAGCAGGAAATCTCTGTAATTACTTAGCAAATGAATTTTTAGGGGTTTTTGATAAAGCAAGGAAATAAAGTGCAAGTAAATAAAGACAACAAATAATTGCATCAAGTGGCCTAATCCTTTCTTAGCAAAGGACAAGCCGGTGGTAATACTTATGAGGACCAAACGTTCTCGGGGACACATGGGAATACTGTCAAGTCGTTTTGTTTCATTTGGTTGATTAATATTCTTTGGTTTGATAAGTGTTGTGTGGGTGAACCTGTGCTAATTTACCGACCTTACTTTGACTAATACAAACTTGTGATTAAACCCCTTGCAAGCATCCACAACTAC
This sequence comes from Avena sativa, assembly GCA_916181665.1. Classification (NCBI taxonomy): domain Eukaryota; kingdom Viridiplantae; phylum Streptophyta; class Magnoliopsida; order Poales; family Poaceae; genus Avena; species Avena sativa. The sequence goes on along the minus strand of OV702293.1, from coordinate 236,076,066 downwards.
AAGAAAGTAATTAAGGTAAAAACCTAACCACGGCCTTAAACTCTGAGATGCTACACTCCCTTGTGCAAAGGTTTCCTAACAGGGGTTCAGGTTTCTGTCACTCCGGCAACCCCACAATTAGTAGCCAAATACACAATGCATTCCCCTAGGCCCATAAATGATGAAGTGTCATGTAGTCGATGTTCACATGACACCACTAGAAGAATAGCACCACAACTTAAATATTAAACCATTGAATAATACCACAACATAATTCCACTACTAACAACATGACTTCTCCCATGTCCTCAAGAACTAAACAAACTACTCACAAGACATCATATGGATCAAGATCAAAGATGATATAATGATGGGTAACAATCTGAACATAAATAATAATTCAATGGTTCCACTCACAAGCATCAACTACAATAGTAATCAGCACCGGGAAAGTTTCCCCTAAGAACTATGCAAGATTCAACGCAATTGTTACAGCGGGATGGAGTGGTGATGATGGTGCTGGTGGAGATGGTGGTGTGGATGATGATGATGATGACAATCTCGATGAAGTCTAGCTTGATGGCGGTGATCTCCCCTCTTCGGGAAGAAATTTCCTCGGCAGAAATCTGTCTACTAGAGAGCTCTTTCTCTGTCTGTAGTTTCCTCCCCACAGAGGACGTGGAATCTTTCTGTGGTTGCTCCCCGAACTTTATGGTTTCGGGAGGAAGATATAGACGAAGGGGCGAAGCCAGAGGTGGGACAGGGTGGCCACACCCCCTATAGATGCGGCCTAGGGTGGCCCGCGCCTAGGGGTGGGCCCCCTGTGGCCCAACTCCGTCTCCCCTTCTGTGTTCCTTCGTCTTTTGGAAAAATATATTTTCCATACATTTTCTGGTATTTTTCTGAAATTGCATCAAAACACCGCTTTTTCCATCAGAATCCTGACTCAGACAATTCACCTCTTAATATAAAATATATCAATGAATAGAAGCAATTTATGATATAGAATAGTGATGCAAAATGGACGTATCAGTAAAACAAAGCAGTAAATAAATCAGCAGATTTCCAGTTTTCACCAGAAGTAATGTTGTGAAACTTTCTGTGGCTAAAACACAGACATGAGGTGATAACGGGGTGTTGCATGAATGATATCCACCATATAATATATCATATTTAACATGGCATTTATCTCTAATTCAGTTGTGTGTAGGTGTGTGCTTCAAACATAATCATGCATGTAAGTTTGCATAATACCTTTTGTCCTACCTGCCCATTTCACCGGGGCCAAATTGTTACTAGAGGCAATTAAGATCTACCTTTTCAAATAGACCGGAACAAAGCATTAACACTTCATGAACACACAATATCCTCAAACTATCAAATATTCCCATTGTTTTCCCTAACTGTCACCTTAGGGTTCACAGGTTCAGCATAATAATAGGTAATACACTTTGTAGATACATACCAACCTCAAATATATGATAGGGAAATAAAAGTTTAGTACTGAAATCATGTCACTCGGGCCCTAGCAACCAGCATTAAACATAAAAAAGTGTACCAACACTCATACAAGAATGTCCACAAGATAAACACCTCAAATCTCGTAACATATGGATGATTACATGATGGATCTCATCCAATCCCCATCCACCTCACATTCCCATGGGGAATTACTCACACATGATGATGGGGATGAACTCATGGTCGTTGGTGATGATGGTGATGATGATGGTGGTGGAGAAAACCTCAAAATCCCACTCTTCAGGGTGGAGAGCATGACCAATCTGACCCCCGAAACAAAGATCGTGGCTCTGGCGGCCCTCCGTTTCATGAATAATTCCGTCCTCCTAGGAAACTAGGTTTTTTGGGTATATATGGGGTACGCCAAAGTAGAGGCCAAGTCGATCCTTGACGGCTAAAAGGGCCTGGGTAGCGCGCCCACCCCTACTAGGTACGCCACCTGGTCTTTTTTGGACCTCATGGCTCCGCTCGCTTTATTTCAAAGTCTTTGGCTTCATTATTTGGTGAAAAAGTGTCGTGGTATTTTTTCTCGATTTTATTTCCTGCAAAAACTGACAGAAAGGAGACTTTCGCTAAAAACAACGTTAGATTCAACAGTTTTATCCAAGTATTGGAAGACTCCGGATCAAATCACCGAGCAAAGTACTTGGAAAAGTAGATACATTTGAGATGTATTAGACACGTAGACCGAAGTTGATGGCATGTTATCATGAAGTCTCGGGCAGTGCCGACAAAGATGGACCGGCAATGGAGACCACACGAACGATAGCAGATTGTGGCGATGCATGAAGGCGTTCCTGTGCGACGCGTCTAGCCCTGTCGCGCAGTTGATGACGAGCTGGCCGGTGTAGAGTCGACACTGATGTCTAAGTAGAGGCATGAGAGGACGACGAGTGGTGGATGACGCAGTCTGATATATGACCGGTGAACCCAAAAAATAAAACCAACCAAGTGATTGACAAAGAGAAAACTGATCGAGAGATCAGAAAAACTCATTAGGGCAGCTGGTCGTAGATCGACAAATGAACCCTAATACAGGTCGGGTGGCCCCCGGTGGATATCAACCTCCTTGGGGGCGAGGTGGTGCGAAAGCTTATATGGTAGCTATGTCAAGGATCTTGCCACTCTGATACCATGTAGAATTATGAGATTGGAGCCTCTCGGATGAGTGTAAAGCATAAAATGATCAACTTGAAGTACAAAACAAGAAACAATTTCTATCTCTACCTAATCTTTTCTTGACTGAATGCATACTCTAAAAACTTTGAACGCGACACTACACAATTTTTGATGAAAGATTAGTGGTCTCTAGACTAAGGCCAACTTCTTTAGGCTTCGGTAGCTTCGTGGTCCACCATGGTAAAAGGATACAATAAGGGTTCAACTGAATGAAATGCATCAGCAGTCCTAGAAGTTGCTGGAAATGTCTGAAACGGTCATGGAAATCAGAAAGTGTATTAAAACAGTCCTCAAATTTGTTCTAGATGTCTATATACAGTACTAGATATTTATATGGATGACATGGCAGTGCAGGTGGACCTGTATGGAACTCCCGTATGGCCCATGATGTCCATGCATGTGATTGAAATTTCCTTAAAAAATTCTAATTGTACGGAGTTTCCATCTGTCAATTGTAGTTATGTTTGGATGTTGGAAAATAAGTGACAGGGGTTCAAATCATCGATGCCCATTGTTATGTACTTGAGTTTTAAGGAAGAGGGATGTGTTGGATATCTCATTCAGCTAACATACAAGCAATGGGGGACACGAATTTTACCAAGGTTCAGGCCCCTAAAAGGAAAACTCTACTCTTGCATGTCTGCTCTTGATTGACGGCAAACCAATGATTACAGGGGTGTGTAGATGAGATCTGGCGGGTGTGTTTGCTAGGGTTCAGATCTTTCTCCTTGTCGTTCCCTCCTGGTCTTTATATATGTAGGCCAGGTCTCGGGATAAGGTCGAGTCGGCCATAGGTTAGGTTTTACCATTTAAACTTTCTATCTAAAGCTAGTTGTATCCTCTGAGAAATCACATCCTCCATAGGCCTGGGTCACCCGATTCCTTCACGAGCTTCATCATCAGGTGCAGATCATCAATGGGCTCCTGTTGGGCTGGGCCGGACTGGATAGGCCAATATTAGGTACCCATAGGGCCTACCCATGTCAGTAGCCCCTGAGTGCCCCTCTTCTTTGGTGTTGGTATTGGATCTAGTTCAGGCAAAACTGGTTTAGGAGTAATAGGCTCAGGTGTATTTAGCTCAGTTGAAGTCCAATCATCATAATTCTTGCTTATTTTAGCCATTAATTTTTCAGCATCTGTAGGAGTTCTTTTCCTGAAAACACAATCAGCAAAGCTATCTAGGTATGTCCTAGAATCATCAGTTAGTCCATTATAATAAATATCAAGAAGCTCATTTTTAGTTAATGGACATGCAAGATGTGCATGAATCAAGGCACAGAACATTTTCCATGACTCAGGCAATTTCTCTTCTTCTCCCTGTTTAAAATAAAAGTCTCTGTGAAGCAGCATGTCTAGCACTAGGAGGAAAATATTTCTAGAAGAACGAAGCAATCAAGCAATCAGGGCTATCAATGGAACCAGGAGGTAATATATTAAACCAAGCCCTAGCTTCTCCTTTTAGTGAAAAGGGAAGATCTTAGTAACAAAGTACTTGCACATTTTAAATTCATCAGAGAATAAAGCACTCATAGTGGAAAGCTCATCCATATGTGCCACAACACTCTAATTTTCAGTCCCACAAAAAGGTTCTTTCTCAACAATGTATAAATAAGATAAATCAAGAGAGAAATCATAATCTTCATCTTTGATATCTATGGGAGAGGTGGCAAACTTAGGATCAGAGGACGGTTTAGGAATAATGGTATGTCTTGCAAGGAGACTCTTAATAGCACTATCACCATGTGTGTTTCGGCACTCTTCAACAAATTCATTAGTAAACTCAATGTAACCATCATTAATATCATAACTCTCTCTAGACTCAGGTGAGCTAACAGGTGTAACAGTGTCTTCACTGGGAGTTTCAATATTTCCTAGACCAGCCATAGTAGCATCTAAGAAAGGACCTAATGAACCACTCGCATCAAGCATAGTAGAAGTAACTGTCGTGGGAATGACCACGGCAGATGCTGCAATCGGCAGCGAGTAGTAGAACATGGGGCAAGGGCGGACAGCCATCTACGGTGCGAGATGAGGGCGGAGACACAAGGATTTACCCAGGTTCGGCCCCCGGAGGGTAAAGATCTACTCCTGCTATATTGTATTATGGTGGACGTACAATGGGGCGAGCTCGGCGGCTAGGCAGCGAGTCGCTTGGGTGGATGATGGAACGTATCCTCTACATGCCCTCTAGGGAGGTTTATATAGACTCAGCCCCCTAGGGTTTACAGATCTCAACCGAATCAGTTAAGGTTTCAGCAATCGTTTAACCTAATCCGACTAGGCCTATCTACGCTTCTGGGCCTTCAGCCTCCAGTCGCTTGAGTCCATGCCAGGTCTTGATCCAGTCGTTGTTACCACAGGCCCACTCGCAGGTGCCTGGGCCAGTCGGAAACGTCCTGCTGGGTATACCCCGGTAGGCATATCCCCATCAGTAGTCCCCGAGGCCGTCGTTGATTGGTCGCAGGTGGTCGCTGGCAGTCGGTGTATACGGCTCCAATGCGGATGCCCAATCGAATCGGCGGCGGACTCCTGAATAAAGGGAAATCCAGTTACCCTAGTCGCACTAACGGCGACCGATTGGGTCGCAGCTTGGCGAACGGGTCGGCGAATATTCATTCACTGTCGTAGTGATCGGGTCGGCGAATAATCAAGTCGCGCAGAGCGACGAGTCGAGTGGATGAAGTTGGACCGTCAGGTGGGGTCAAAACTAGCCGTTGGGGTAATCCAACGGTAACTTTTGGCGTAATCACCGCGCAGTAACGGCTCCCGAAATTGGCGGGTAACAACCGCTATATAAGGAGAATGACGGGCGAGCGGGGAAACACTCCTTCATCTTTCCTCCGATCTCGCCCATCTCCGTTTCCACTCCGCATCGCGATCCAACCGATCCAGAGAGCCCTGACCTCCACAAATCTTCCATCCAATGGCCCCCTCCACCGAACCATGGCGCCGATCCAAGTGCACCAGGGTGCTACTGGCGTCGTTCGAGGAGGCCGGGATCCTGCGTGCCGGCAGATGGCGCATCCCCGCGGCCGGAGAGGTGACTCCGGACCCGCGCGAGGGAGAATTCGTTTTCTTCCCCAGCCACCTGGAGCAGGGGCTGGGGTTTCCCACCTCTCTCTTCTTCCGGCGCTTCTGCGCCTTCTACGGGATCCAGCCGTCAGACCTAGGGCCGCATAGCATCAAGCAGCTTGCCATTTTTGTGGCGTTCTGCGAGTGCTATCTGGGCTGCAGGCCCTACTTTCCCCTGTGGCAAGATCTATTCCATGGGAGGATTAGTCGCGAAGAATCAGGCGGCCCGATGTTGGCTGGGGGTGGCCTGACGTTTCAGCTGAAGTCGAAGGCGTCGTTCTTCGACCTGATGTTGCCGGCCAAGGCGGCAAACGAATGGAAGAAGTAATCATTCTACGTCACTGAGGCGACTCCAGATGGCGAGGTAGCGCTTCCAAGGTACTCTGCCAACCGACCCGAACCGCGTCGGCTCCAGGTCGGCAAGCTCCCGCTGGACCAGCGGATGGTTGTCGATGAAATGTTGCAAACCATCCGCGGCCTAAAGAAGAAGGGCCTCCAAACCATCAATCTTTACAATTGCTGGCTCGGGCGGCGGCTCGTGCCTTTGGCCCGCCGTGACCATTATATGTACGAGTATGCCGGTAGGGATGACCCGACAAAATCCTGCATCGTCGAGTGGAAACTCGAAGACTACATCATGGCCCTGAAGAAGATCACCCAGGCGGCGTACCTAGATGCTAAGGCCGGGGTCGCCCCCTATACCGCAAGGCGCCCAGCTCCGACGGTAAGTCGCCATTTTCGTCACCATTTGCAGTCGCAGATGATGCAGTCGCGGTTATGCTGACTTTGTTTCATTTCCATTATAGTTGTTCCAAGTGGTTGAAGGATGGCTCCCACCCGCGGACGACGAAAACTCGAGCTGGTCCATTCAGGACGGGAACGAGTCGCCAACCGCCAAAGGCGACGTCGGGAGCAACGTGGGTGATGACGACGATGATGACGACGAGCCCATGGAAGACGCCGCCCTGATGGTTCGCAAAACTCGCGGGCAACACCAGCGCGAGCTCGAGGCGAGTAGGAGCCTCGAACATCACGACGATGACGACGAGCTCCCCGAGCACACCTCGTGTCGTGAGGCTACACCGTCGAAGAAGAAGAAGAAGAAGAAGAAGGAAGTGAAGGCTCCGCCAAGGAGGAAGGCGAAGCCGGCGAAGCAGGTGTCTCTGCCTCGTTTGGCAATTAGTTCCGACGCCACCAGCTCGGCTAAGGGTGAAGCAACGCATGCGACAGCAGCACCGGACGCCGCCGCCCTCCTGGATGAGGTACCTCTGGCCTCGCTTGTAGGGTTCACAGCATAGAAAACCAAAAATTTCCTACGATGTGAACTATGTACCAAGACCTATCTATTAGATACAAACAACGGGCGGATGTATATCCGTAGAGAACATACCCTTGAAGACCGACAAAGCTTAACGAGTTCAACTTGTGGTTGATGTAGACGATCTCTTGACGATCTCAAGATCGAGAGGAAGTCCTAGCGCCGCAAATCAGCAGCACATCCGTGCTCGCACACACGTTCGAGGCACCGAGCAACCTCCGCCTCCTCGCTCCAGCGATGCAGCGGAAGCACAACTCTTTCTTGCCAAAACCGGGAACATGTATCTCGCTAGTCCGAGACCATGGGGGATAAATTCTAGAGGGGGAGAGAGATCCTTCACGAGGAGGTGTGAGAGACAAGTGAGAGGAGGGGCTCCTTTTATAGGAGGAGGGGGGAACCCAAGGGGGTGGACGCCGGCCATGGGGGCTGCCCCCTCCCCTCCTTCATTCATGTGGGTGGACACTCCACTCACAAAATGCCCCTTCAATTTTCTCCACTCAAAAATCCACTCAAATTACCATTAAATTTCCACCAAATTTAATGCAAACTCTCATTAAATAAAACTCTTTTATTTTATTCAGAATTTTGTCAATTACTTTAATGAAAAACATTCACAAATAACCCCTTGCTAGAATTTCATTTCACATGCATAACCACTTTATGCAATTTCACCCGAAAACCTGTTTCGGTATCTAGTAAAATAAATTCCTGCGCTTGTTCATTCTTTCGGCATGAAACTTTTGCTCCAATTGGATGTCGGTGTCTCTTAAGTGTGTCACCCTACGGTTCGTGAATAATGCGGACATGATCGAGACCCCTCTCAGATCAATAATCAGAAACGGGATCTGGAGACCCATACTGACTCCCACACATTCAATGATGACTTTCTTGTGATCGTCGGAACCTTTTATGCTAGTATCTTAATCCCTTTGTTTCACAATATATTACATGTCCGAGACTCGATCATCGGTATCTCCATACCTAGTTTGATCTGTTACTGACATGCACTCTTTTCTCGTTCCCGTGATATAACATTCTAGTGATCAAATCACTTGCTTGCAAGCTAATCAATGTGATATCACCGAGAGGGCCCAGAGTATATCTATCCGTCATCAGGATGAACAAATTCCACTTTTGATCCATGAGCCTCAACATAACACTTTATTAGTTCTGAATCCATCTTTATAATCACCCTGTTATGGTGTGACGTTTGATGTTATCAAGAAACTCTTCTGGTGTTAGTGATTGACATGATCTCATGGTCTAAGGATTAGGATCACTTCGTAAGTTGTTATAGCAATATAAACTCAATGACTTTGATCGTAATGCTATACTTCGGATGAATGTTCATCACACCATTACACTAATGTTGTGATCCCGTTATTAACAACATCCAATGTCCATGATCAGGAAACCTTGATCATCTTGTTAATCAACGAGCTAGTTTATGAGAGAGGCATAACTAGGAACTTTCTGTTTGTTTATTAAACACACATGTATTAATGTTTCCGTATTAATACAATTATAGCATGCAAAATAAACATCTATCATATACTTGGAATACACATAATAAACACTTTATTATTGCCTCTCAGGGCACATTCCCTTCAGTCTCCCACTTGCACTAGATACAATAATCTAGTTACATAGTGATAAATCTAACACCCATTGAGTTCTGGTGTTGATCATGTTTTTCTCTAGGGAGAGTTTTAGTCAACGGATCTGCTACATTGAGATCCATATGTACTTTACAAATCTTTATATCTCCATCCTTGACATGCTCGCGGATGGAGTGAAACCGGCGCTTAATATGCTTGGAATGCTTGTGAGACCTTTGCTCTTTGGCATTGGCAATGGCACCATTGTTGTCACAATAGATCACCATTGGGTCCAACGCGTTTGCAACCACTCCTAGTTCGGATATGAACTCCTTCATCCAAACTGCTTCCTGAGCCGCTTCTGAAGCAGCAACATATTCGGCCTCCGTTGTTGATCCCGCTACCACAGGTTGTTTGGAGCTCCTCCAACTAACCGCTCCGCCATTCATGAGAAATACGTATCCGGATTGAGACTTAGAGTCATCTAGATCGGTGTCAAAGCTAGCGTCAACATAACACTTAGCGACGAGCTCTTCTTCACCTCCGTATACAAGAAACATATCCTTAGTTCTTCTTCCGAACCTGGATCCGATTGGTACCTACTAGTCAAACTAATAGCATGTGCCACATCCGGTCTTGTACATAGCATGGCGTACATTATAGAGCCTATGGCTGAAGCATAGGGGACTTTGTCCATTATCTCTCTTTCTTCCGCCGAAGCCGGACTTTGAGTCTTACTCAATGGCTTGCCTTGCAACATAGGTAAGAACCCCTTCTTACTTCCGTCCATTTTAAACTTCTTTAAAATCTTATCAAGGTATGTACTTTGCGATAGCCCTATTAGGCGCCTAGATCTATCTCTGTAGATCTTTATGCCTAATATGTATGACGCTTCACCTAGGTCCTTCATTGAAAATTTGCTGTTTAGATAACTTTTAACACTGTTTAAAAGATCTATATCATTTCCGATCAATAATATGTCATCCACATATAATATCAGAAATGCCACATTGCTCCCACTCACTTTCTTGTAAATACAAGCTTCTCCATAAGTTTGGACAAATCCAAACTCTTTGATCACCTCATCAAAGCGGAGATTCCAACTTCGTGATGCTTGCTTCAATCCATAGATGGATCGTTGAAGCTTGCACACCTTGTTAGCATCCTTAGGATCGACAAAACCCTTTGGTTGTATCATATACAACTCTTCTTCAATATTACCATTGAGAAACGCGGTTTTGACATCCATCTGCCATATCTCATAATCAAAATATGCAGCAATTGCTAACATAATCCTAACTGACTTTAGCATCTCTACGGGAGAGAATGTCTCATCGTAGTCAACTCCTTGAATTTGTCAAAACCCCTTTGCGACAAGTCGAGCTTTATAGACGGTCACATTACCATCAGCATCAGTTTTCCTTTTGAAAATCCATTTGTTCTCCACGGCCTTTCGGTCGTGAGGTAATTCCACCAAGTTCCAAACTTGATTTTCATACATGGATTCCATCTCGGATTTCATGGCTTCTAACCATTTGTTGGAATCCGGGCTCATCATCGCTTCTTCATACGTCGCAGGGTCATCATTTTCATCAACCATGAAATTCATGACAGGATTTCCGTACAACTCGGGAGCTGCACGCGTCCTGCTTGACCTGCGAGGTTCGGTAGTACTCTCTATCGGAATTTCATGATCATTATCATTAGTTCCATCTTCAACAGGTGGAGCCAACTCCGGAACAACTTCCGGCGCTGCGCTACTCGCCATACTTTGAGGAGAAGGTTCAATAACCTCTTCGAGTTCTACCTTCCGACTACTCACACCTTTCGCGAGAAACTCTTTCTCTAGAAAGGATCCATTCTTGGCAACAAAAACCTTGCCCTCGGATCTGTGATAGAAGGAATACCCAATAGTTTCCTTAGGGTATCCTATGAAGACGCATTTTTCCGCTTTGGGTTCGAGTTTATCCGGTTGAAGTTTCTTCACATAAACATCGCAACCCCAAACTTTAATAAATGACAGCTTAGGTTTGTTTCCAAACCACAATTCATACGGTGTCTTTTCAACGGATTTAGATGGTGCCCGATTTAAAGTGAATGCAACAGTTTCTAGTTCATAACCCCAAAATGACAACGGCAAGTCCGTTAGAGATATCATAGATCGAACCATATCTAATAAAGTACGATTACGATGTTCCGACACACCATTTCGCTGTGGTGTTCCGGCAGGCATTAGTTGTGAAACAATTCCACACTCTTTCATGTGAGTGCTAAACTCGTAACTTAGATACTCACCTCCACGGTCGGACCATAGAAATTTGATCTTTCTATTATGATGATTTTCCACTTCATTCTGAAATTCCTTGAACTTTTCAATGGTTTCAGACTTGTGTTTCATCAAGTAGATATAACCATACCTACTCAAATCATCCGTGAAAGTAACAAAATAACGATATCCACCTCGCGCCGACACACTCATTGGACCACATACATCAGAATGTATGATTTCCAATAAATCTGTCGCCCGTTCCATTGAACCGGAAAACGGCGTTCTAGTCATCTTGCCCATAAGACATGGCTCACATGTATCAAATGATTCAAAATCAAGTGATTCCAAAAGTCCATCCGAATGGAGCTTCTTCATGCGTTTAACGCCAATATGACCTAGACGGCAGTGCCACATATATGCGGATATATCATCATTAAGTTTAATCCTTTTAGCATCAACATTATGAATATGTGTAACATTATTATCGAGATCCAAAATAAATAAACCATTCATCATCGGTGCATGACCATAAAAGATTTCATTCATATAAATGTAACAACCATTGTTCTCGGATTTAAATGAATAACCACTTTGCATCAAACACGATCCAGATACAATGTTCATGCTCAGTGCAGGCACTAGATAACAATTATTCAAGTTTATAACTAATCCCTACGGCAAATGGAGAGGCAGCGTTCCGACGGCGATCACATCAACGCTTGATCCATTGCCGACATGCATCTTGACCTCACCCCTTGCTAGCTGTCGCTTGTTCCGCAGCCCCTGATTTGAGTTACAAATATTAGCAACTGAACCGGTATCAAATACCCAGGTGCTACTGCGAGCACTAGTCAAGTACACATCAATAACATGTATATCATATATACCTTTGTTTGCCTTGCCGGCCTTTCCAGTGGCCAGTCCCCTTACAATAGTAGCACTCGGTATCAGACTTAGGTCCAACTCGGGGTTTCTTTTCAGGCACGGCAACAGGCTTGCCGCCCTTACTACCCTTCTGTTTTCCCTTCTTGTCTTTCTTGAAACCAGTGTTCCTATTGATCATCAACACTTGATGTTCCTTTTTGATCTCCACTTCTGTAGTTTTAAGCATTGACAGAAGCTCGGAGAGAGACTTCTTCATGCCTTGCATATTATAGTTCATCACAAAGCTCTTATAGCTAGGTGGCAGAGACTGCAGAACACGATGGATGCCTAAGTCAATGGGAATCGGCGTAACCCGACATCTTGAGTACATGCTCACTAACGGAGTTGTGCTCTTCCATCATGCAGCTAAAGAACTTTTCTGAAGTGTTGTAGCTCTCTACAGCAGCATGTGTGTCGAAAATCATTTTCAACTCACCCATTGTATCAAATGCATTGCCGTTTTCGAAATGCTTTCGAAGTTCCGGCTCTAGCCCATACAATATGCCGCAATGAACTAAGTTGTGGTCCTCCTGACGAGTCTGATAGACATTCTTCTCCTCGTCAGGGGCATCCTCAAAAGGTGGGGGGCCTAGTGGCGCTTCTAGCACGTATTGCTTTTGTGCAGCAGAGAGGAGAATCCTCAAATTCATGGCCCATTCAGTAAAGTTGCTACCGTTCGTTGCTAGTTTCTCTTTCTCCATGAACACATTGAAATTAAAAGCAGGTGGTGCCATCTACAATAGAATTTGTAAAGTTTAGACTAAGTGTATGATAGATTGAGTTCAACTAATCCATATTATGAATGAACTCCCACTCAAAAACGACATCCCTCATGCCTTTTTGGTGATTACATGAACCAAATCCACTATACCAAGTCCGATCATCACGTGAGTCGGTATAGCTTCAAAGGCGAGCATCAAATGGGCATCATATCAACTATATGACTCATGCTTAACCTTTCGGTCCGTGTTCCGAGGCCATGTCTGTACATGCTAGGCTCGCCAAGTTAGAACCTTAGTATTCGCGTGTGTAACTGTTTTACACCCGAAATATGGTCGTGGATCCAAGAACACCCGATCATCACGTGATGTCTTGGAGCGACGAAACATAATCGGTGCATACTAAAGGAAGAACACATTCTTATCTTGATATTTAAATGAGGGATCATCTTATTATGCTAACAAAGCGCTAAACAAGCAATATAAGATGCTATCGAACATCACATGTTTATTAGTGAAATATTATGGTTCCCGCAGATGATCTCTATCATGTGCATCGTGGTATGATCACTATCATACCTATATGTGTAAATCCAAGGTCTATGGAGTTTACACGCTATGTGTGTTGCAAGAGTATCATCTCATACTTCTACTTACAACACCACCATATCATAACACTATCCCAGAAACAATCTAAACTAGACGCCTCTAATTTATACATTGCAAGTTTTACGTGGCTTAGGGCTTTCAAGATAGAACCGTTCTTACCTACGAACATGAACCACAACGAGGATAACCAAATTGTTGTAACTCGTTTGAAAAATAGATATTGACTATAGTAGGAGAGACAGACACCCGCTAGCCACTTATGCAAACTAGTTGCATGTCAAGCGTGGAACGGGTCTCATGTGCGAGGACATGTAAAGTTTGTCCGGGCCGCTTCATCCCACTATGCCACCAATATCCAAAATTACAACAAAGGAGCAACAACATGATCATCATCGCCCACATACTCATATGTGTACTACCCATGTAAAGCATCTACGTATAGATCCGGCTCTGATACCACTATAGGGTTCGCAGCATAGAAAACAAAAAATTTCCTACGATGTGAACTATGTACCAAGATCTATCTATTAGATACAAACAACGGGCGGATGTATATCCGTAGAGAACATACCCTTGAAGACCGACAAAGCTTAACGAGTTCAACTTGTGGTTGATGTAGACGATCTCTTGCCGATCTCAAGATCGAGAGGAAGTCCTAGCGCCGCAAATCAGCAGCGCATCCGTGCTCGCACACACGTTCGAGGCACCAAGCAACCTCCGCCTCCTCGCTCCAGCGATGCAGCGGAAGCACAACTCTTTCTTGCCGAATAGCCACCGGGAACATGTATCTCGCTAGTCCGAGACCATGGGGGATAAATTCTAGAGGGGGAGAGAGATCCTTCACGAGGAGGTGTGAGAGACAAGTGAGAGGAGGGGCTCCTTTTATAGGAGGAGGGGGGCACCCAAGGGGGTGGCCGCCGGCCATGGGGGCTGCCCCTTCCCCTCCTTCATTCATGTGGGTGGACACTCCACTCACAAAATGGCCCTTCAATTTTCTCCACTCAAATTCCCATTAAATTTCCACCAAATTTAATGCAAACTCTCATTAAATAAAACTCTTTTATTTTATTCAGAATTTTGTCAATTACTTTAATGACAAACATTCACAAATAACCCCTTGCTAGAATTCCATTTCACATGCATAACCACTTTATGCAATTTCACCCGAAAACCTATTTCGGTATCTAGTAAAATAAATTCCTGCGCTTGTTCATTCTTTCGGCATGAAACTTTTGCTCCAATTGGATGTCGGTGTCTCTTAAGTGTGTCACCCTATGGTTCGTGAATAATGCGGACATGATCGAGACCCCTCTCAGATCAATAATCAGAAGCGGGATCTGGAGACACATACTGACTCCCACACATTCAACGATGACTTTCTTGTGATCGTCGGAACCTTTTATGCTAGTATATTAATCCCTTTGTTTCACGATATATTACATGTCCGAGATTCGATCATCGGTATCTCCATACCTAGTTTGATCTCGTTACTGACATGCACTCTTTTCTTGTTCCCGTGATATAACATTCTAGTGATCAAATCACTTGCTTGCAAGCTAATCAATGTGATATCACCGAGAGGGCCCAGATTTATCTATTCGTCATCAGGATGAACAAATTCCACTCTCGATCCATGAGCCTCAACATAACACTTTATTAGTTCTGAATCCATCTTTATAATCACCCTGTTACGGTGTGACGTTTGATGTTATCAAGAAACTCTTCCGGTGTTAGTGATTGACATGATCTCATGGTCTAAGGATTAGGATCACTTCGTAAGTTGTTATAGCAATATAAACTCAATGACTTTGATCGTAATGCTATACTTCGGATGAATGTTCATCACACCATTACACTAATGTTGTGATCCCGTTATTAACAGCATCCAATGTCCATGATCAGGAAACCTTGATCATCTTGTTAATCAACGAGCTAGTTTATGAGAGAGGCATAACTAGGAACTTTCTGTTTGTTTATTAAACACACATGTATTAATGTTTCCGTATTAATACAATTATAGCATGCAAAATAAACATCTATCATATACTTGGAATACACATAATAAACACTTTATTATTGCCTCTCAGGGCATATTCCCTTCATCGCTTCCACCCCCATTCGCCCCGGTCTCTCGGTTGGGGACTACTCCAGCCGCAGCAGCTTCGCCTCCCAGGAGAGCTCCTGCAGACGTCATCACGGAAGCTCCTGTCGCGGCCTCGTCTTCGAAGAGGCCCTCCGTGTCTTGGGCACATGATGTGTTCGAGATGGGCCTCATTCGGAAACTGGGCCCTGAGCTGGAGAAGCCGGCCAGCATCCGCACGGGACTACGGTCCGTACCAGTCGCCAAGTAAGTCTTGTTCGTCTGCTTACCTTCCGTTGTAATCGGACAATTTTGCTCATATCATTGTTTCACAGGACTGGAGTTAAAAAGATCGTCCACCCTTCCGTGGCCAAGGTTCCGCCAATCATCGCCGAGGAGGACCCCTCGCCGAAGAGGAAAGCTGATGAAGTCGCCGCTCCCGCAGACAGTGCTAAGAGGGCGAAGGGCGACGATGTCGTCACGGTATCTGACGACATGGCAGTTGCTCCAAGCGATCCCCCGACTGCGGCGGATGTGGCTTCGAAGAATAAGGAGGCTGTTTCCTCGCCCGGGGTGACCGAGCCGACTACAAGTGGTGCTGGGGCGTCCGCTGCGACCTTCCCCTGTTTCATGGCCAAAGCGGCCACAACGAGTGGCGCACTGCCAACGAGCCAGACGCCTGGGGTCGTAGAGACGGAAGTCTAGCAGCGTCGTGGACACACTCCAGCTCTGCTTGCGTCTGTGGACACGCTACAGCTCCACGGCATGCTGGGCGCAGCCATCCAGGTATGTCCAGTCCCCGAGGATCGGGCCACTGAATTTCAGTGGTCGGATTCTTTTAGTGTTTTTGTAGTCTCCAGTCCCCGAGTTCCTAGTCGCTGAATTTCAGCAGGTGGGCACTTAGGATTTTTGACCTCCAGTCCCCGAGTGCCTAGTCGCTGAATTTCGGCGGGTGGGCACTTAGGATTTTTGACCTCCAGTCCACGAGTGCCTAGTCGCTGAATTTCAGCGGGTGGGCACTTAGGATTATATTGTTTTTGATAGTTTGATTTGTTTGCATGGCTTGCAGCGTGAATTGGCCGATCGGCCTGCTGCAAAGTGTCGCATGGAGAAGGAACTTGTTGCTGTCCAAGAAACGAACAAGGGACTCCAAGCAATCGCTACCAAGGCAGAGGAGGTCCGCCAGGGCCTTGTCCCGGCGGGTGAGCTGACAGCGGCTCAATCTGCTTTGAGTACAGCTGAGAAGCGGATCGCTGATCTAGAGCACGAGCTCAAGGAAGCGAAGGCGGAGGCGAGCTCAGCCGATGGGCGAGCAAAAGCTGCTGTTACGGCTGCCGCTGAAGAGCGAAAGGTCTCTGACGCCCTCATTGTTGGGCTGCAGAACGACTTCTCCTTGCTTCAAATCTTTATCACGGGCCTCTGTCGTACTTTAATTGGTAAACTTTCTGCCTCTGCCTGTAGTAGCTGCATTATGAAATCGTAGATGTACTCACTGCCGACCTCTGTCCACAGGTCGGATTATCGACAGCTCGGAGGAGGCGCAGTCGTACGACGCGCGGCAGTGTGTGACCACTCTGGTCGACTCGGCCACGTTGTCCGCGGCTTGCATTCGATCATATCTTTAGGAGATATCGCCTATGGAAGTGATTCCCAGCGACCTCGTCGAAGTATGGCGGTATCTGGAGAAGGCGCCGCCAGTCATCGAGTTCATGACGCGGTCGGCGTTCCGGCGCGGGGCGGCGACGGCTCTCAGCCTTGGGCTTGCCCACTTCCCGGAGGACTTCGATCTTGATGACGTGACGAGTGGCTACCCCTCGTCGACGGGCTCGGTGGAGATCGCCGAGGTGCTGAAGCTGACGGACCGGGCCGCGGTGTACTCCGATCGCGTCTTGGCGATGGGCGACCTCCTCCCCCAACAATCCTGAGCCGCCGCATCGGGACTTCAAGGTCGAGCAGCCATTCCGTGCGGCGATGGCGGGTGAGTTGACGACGTACCCGTCGAACCCGTACACGCCCTTCATTCACAACCGCAGGGGTGGCAGCGAGTCGCCGTCGAAACCTGCGGAGTAGAAACATTGTGCCCTGGGGCGTTAGTAGCAATTGGCCATTGGACTCAACTTGTATTTTGGAACGACTTTGTTCTGCTGTAATGAAACTTCGTGTTATTTTGTGAATTGTTTCGTGATTTTGATTGCTGATTGGACGAGTCCCCGAGCGCATCCGCCCTTTTTATGGGGTTTACCTTGTTTGTTATGTGTTTGTGATTTTGAATGTTTTGGTCAGTTGTTTTGCTATTGTGGTCGACTCGCCCGAGCTCGGAGAGCCAGTCGCAGGGCGACTCCCGTGAGTGCTCTTTATTTGACCGTTTTCCCTTGCGCGAACGAGGTCGGGTGGCCGAGTCCCCGAGCGTGGTACTTGGTGGTTCTAGTCGCAGCTCCAGGGTGGGTGAGGACTGAGCGCGTTAGAGTAAGCGCGTCACTCCTGCCTGACCCGTAGGGTCAGTCGCATGGCGAGTCCTGGGCACGCTCTCATACTTGGTGTTTTTCCCTAGTCACGCGTGCTCGACTGGTCGTCAGTCCCCGAGCGTGGTACTTGGCCGTTCGAGTCGTTATGCCGAGGATGCGGAGGACCTTGGTCGCTGTGAGGAGCGAGGGCAGTTGTCTTGGATCGTTAAGCCAGTCGAGCTAGGCGACTCCAATGGGGCTCCGGGTTGGCGTTTTTCATGGACGTTATGAGTCCTGGGGTAACCCAGTGCCCTCGGAACGCACTACTTGGCCGTGCTGGTCGCTGTACCAGAGGTTGACTTCTGCGGTTAGCTTGACGCTGTTATTACGAGTGCGAGTGGCACAAGGCACGGAGAGTAGACGCAATTTGCGGTAACCAATCTATTTTATTTCATAGCAGGTGGAGAATACATGTATGGAATTCTAGGAGTAGAATTTCCGTAGGAGGTTTACATTCCACGGTCGCTTGACGTCGAGTTTCCCATCTCCTCGGACGTCGATGAGGTAGTAGGCGTCGTTGCCGAGGACTCGCCCGATGGCGAATGGTCCCTCCAAAGGGGGGGATAGCTTGTGCATGCCCTTCTTGTCCTGGATGAGGCGTAGCACCAGATCGCCTTCCTGGAACGTGCGAGTCCTTACTCGTCGGCTATGGTAGCGACGGAGCCCTTGTTGGTAGATGGCGGTGCGGGAGCGAGCTAGGTCGCGTGCCTCGTCGAGTTGGTCGACTCCATCCTGGCGTGCGAGTTCGTTTGCAGCCTCCGTGTAGTTGACAACCCTGGGCGAGTCGTGCTCTAGGTCGGTGGGCATGACTGCCTCGGCGCCATACACCATGAAGAAGGGGGTGAACCCTATCGACCTGTTGACGGAGGTGCGGATGCCCTAGATGACGGAGGGTAGCTCCTCGACCCAGCACCCGGCGGTGCACTCGAGTGGTACTTGGAGTTGTGGCTTCAGGCCATGGAGGATGCTCTGGTTGGCTCGTTCCGCTTGGCCGTTGGACTCCGGGTGAGCGACCGAGGCGAGGTCGAGTCGGATGTGATGTTCTTCGCAGAATTCGGCCATGGCTCCTTTGGTGAAGTTGGTGCCGTTGTCCGTGATGATGCTGTTTGGGAACCCGTAGCGATAGATGAGCTCGCGTAGGAACTTGGTGGCGGTTTTCCCGTCGCATTTCCGGACTGGCTTGGCCTCAACCCATTTTGTGAATTTGTCGACTGCGACCAGGAGGTGGGTGAAGCCGGAGGGGGCCTTTTTGAAAGGGCCTACCATGTCCATACCCCACACGGTGAACGGCCAGGTGATGGGGATTGTCTTAAGCGCCGAGCTCGGCACGTGGGTCTGATTGGCGTACTTCTGGCACCCGGCGCACCGCTGGACAATGTCAACAGCGTCTGTGTGTGTGGTGGGCCAGTAGAAGCCAGGTCGCATAGCCTTTGCGACCAGAGAGCGGGAGCCAGCGTGGTGGCCGCAGTCGCTAGAGTGGATGTCGTGGAGGATTTTGCGTCCTTCAGCGGGTTGGACGCAGCGTTGGAACACGCCGGTCACGCTGCGCTTGTGGAGCTCGTCGTCGATGATGACGAAGGATTTGCAGCGGCGTGCTATCATCCGGGCGTCTGTTTCGTCTGCTGGCAAGGTGCGTCCCTCTAGGTAGGCGATGTATGGCGTAGTCCAGTCCTCTGGCTCGGCGATGAGTGCGACCAAGGCTGGCTCTGGTTGCAGCGGGACTCCGATGTCGATCTCCCTTGGGGGATAGACGGAAGGCTTGGTGATGGTGTCGAGGAAGACGTCGGCGGGTGGTGCGAGTCGAGCCGAGCCGATACGAGAGAGTGCGTCGGCCTCCTCGTTCTTCCGTCTGTTGATCCACTCGACGGAATAGCCTGTGAAGTGTCCGCCCAGCTTGTCCACTGCTTGGCGGTATGCCGCCATGGTGGGGGAGACGGCGTCGCAGGTGCCAGCGACTTGCCCAGCGACGAGGTCAGAGTCTCCGTAGCAGCGTAGGCGGTTGACATTCATCTCCTTGGCGGCTCGCATGTCGTGGAGTAGTGCCTCGTACTCGGCCATGTTGTTGGTGCAGGGGGTGAAGTCGAGGCAGAGGACGTAGCGTAGCTTGTCGCCCTTCGGAGAGGTTAGCACGATCCCTGCTCCTGCACCATCCGCATTTTTGGAGCCGTCAAAGTGTAAACTCCAGTAGTGGAGGTATGGCAGCTTTTCTGGCTGCTGGGCCTCCTCCTAGTCGGCGATGAAGTCCGCGAGAGCCTGCGACTTGATCGCTTTGCACGGCTCGTACTTGATGTTGTGGACGCCGATTTCGACGTCCCACTTGGCGACTCGCCCGGTCGCCTCACGGTTGCGGATAATGTCCTGCAACGGTGCTGAAGAAACGACCATTATCGGGTGCTCCTGGAAGTAGTGTGGCAGTCGCCGATGTGTTCTGAAGACCGTGTATACCAGTTTCTGGTATTGCGGGTATCGCTGGCGCGACTCGGTGAGGACCTCGCTGATATAGTACACTGGTCGCTACACTGGGTGCTCCTTTCCTTCCTCTGGTCGCTCGACGACCATGACGGTGCTGACGACGCGCTCGGAAGCCGCGACGTAGACCAGCATGGGTTCCTTGTCGACGCGGGCAGCGAGTAGCGGTGCAGCGAGTAGCACCTTCTTGAGGTCGCGGAGCACATCGTCCGCCTCCTTGTCCCACTGGAAGGTGGGGTTCTTGCGCATCAGGCGATATAGGGGCATCGCCTTTTCGCCCAATCGGGGGATGAAGCGACTGAGAGCAGCGACTCGCCCGGCCAGCTTCTGGACGTCGCGCAGGCACTTGGGTTTGCCGAGTCGAGTGATCGTGTCGATCTTGGTGGGATTCGCCTCGATCCCGCGCTTGGAGACGACGTATCCTAGTAGCTGCCCTGCTGGTACACCGAAGGTGCATTTGCCTGGGTTTAGCTTTATCTTGTATTTCCGCAGGTTGGCGAATGTTTCCGCCAGGTCAGCGAGTAGGTCGCCCTGGCGAGCGGACTTCACTAGCACGTCGTCGATGTAGACGTGGATATTGGGGCCAATTTGGCTCGCAAGGCACTCCTGCATACGCCGCTGGTAGGTCGCCCCGGCGTTCTTGAGGACGAAGGTCATGGCAGTGTAGCAGAAGGCTCCGAATGGCGTGATGAACACCGTCTTCTCTTCGTCCTCAACGGCCATTTTGATCTGGTTGTACCCAGAGTAGGCGTCGAGGAAGCATAGCGACTCCGAGCCCGCGGTGGAATCGATTATTTGGTCGATCCGCGGGAGGACGAATTGTTCCTTCGGGCAGGCGCTGTTTAAGTTTGTGTAATCGATACACATCCTCTAGGTCCCATTTTTCTTCTCGGGCAGGACTGGGTTTCCCAGCCACTTGGAGTATTTGATTGGTCGGATGAAGCCTGCAGCGAGTAGACGTTGCACCTCCTCGGCAATTGCCCGGCGGCGCTCTTCATTGAAGGGCCGCAGCGACTGCTTGACAGGTCGCACTTTGGGGTCGGTGTTGAGTTTGTGCTCAGCGAGTTCCCTAGGGACACAGGCATGTCAGAGGGATTCCATGCGAAGATGTCCCTGTTCTCACGGAGGAACTCGATGAGCGCACATCCCGATCGTCACCGTCTGGCTGGAGTCGCCTAGGACCAGCTAGACGGTGCGGGTATGCGTCGTTGCCTCGAAGGCTGAGGTGTTGCCGCCCTCCGAGTTGGGTTTCTTGAGTATAGTGGGGTCGTTGTTGTTGACCCTGCTCGCGTATTTGGCGAGCTCGTCGGCGTGGTTGGCCTCGGCCTCGATGACGGCGTCGGCGAGTTCGGCTCCTTTGGCCTCACACTCGGCGGCCATGTCGGGGTCGCCGTGGATGGTGATGACGCCACACGGTCCGGGGAGCTTCATCGCGTTGTACACGTAGTAGGGAGCCGCCATGAACTTGGCGAACGCCTGGCGCCCCAAGACGCAGTGGTAGGGCCTATCGAAGGGCACCAGCTCGAAGAAGATCCGCTCGGTGCGGAAGTTTGCCGGTGTGCCAAAGGTGACTGGCAGCGTGACCTTGCCGATCGGGTACGCCTTCCGACCGGGGACGATGCCGTGGAACGTGGTGTAGGTCGTCTCGACCATCGACTGCGGGAGCCGCAGTCGCCTGAAGGTGTCCAGGTACAGGATGTTGATGGAGTTGTCGTCGTCCATCAATGTCTTGGGGAGCCAGTAGTCTCCCACCTTGGGCTTGACCACCAGGGCGACTCGCCCTGGGTACTCGATGCGTGGCCAGTGGTCCTGGCGGCTCCAAGTGATTGGTTGCTCCGACCAGTTGAGGAACTGGGGAACGTCCACCTGGGCCACCGCGTTGACGGCAACGGCGCGGGTGATGACCTTCTTCTCGCGCTTCGTGTTGAAACCTGTGAAGGTGTGGAGCAAGCCGGCCACGCTGCCGAATTTTCCACCGTTTGGCGGGTTGTTGTCGGGGTCTTCCCGCGCTCGTCGTGCCTTCTCGATCTCCTTGAGAGAGTGGCAGTGACCTGTCGTGTGCGTGGCAGGCTTTCCTTTCCTGCTGTGAAATACACATGGTTGGTTAAGGAGGGCCGCGGGGTCGAACCTTGGCTTCGCCTTGTAGTTGCCGCCGTCGCGGCGTTGCCCCCCGTCGCGGCGGAAGCTCTTGGGCTCGCGTTGGGCGTACCCAGCGTTGGCGACGAAGTCGACTCGCCCGTCACCACGGCGCTTGCCGGTGAGGCGAGTGTTGCTGTAGCGTAGATCGGATCATCGTCCGTTGTCGTTGCTGCTCGTGCGGCGTTGTCCTCCCGACCCGTCGTAGGTTTCTTGGTTTGGGTCTTCCTCCGTGTATCTTTTGGCGATCTCTAGGAGATCCGGTATGTTGTCGAGTGTGCGGTATGCTCGTTTGAGCTTGGCGACCAGGGGCTCGTAGCGGCACGAGGTCTTGAAGCAGTGGATTGCGGTGTCTGGGTGGATGCCGACCACGTTGTACCCCAGTTCTTGCCACCATTGGTCCCAGCTGCGGGTCGACTCGCGAGGTCCCTGGACGCATCGTTCCAGGTCCTCGATGGTGGTGGCACGGGTGTATGAACCCTCGAAGTGCCTGACGAAGGCGTCGCGCATCTCTTCCCAGGAGTCGATGCTATCCGCGGGGAGAGTGTTGATCCACTGCCTGCACGCCCCCTCCATCATCAGGGGGAGGTAGCGGGCGGCTAGTAGATCAGTGTGGCCGGCGATCCCCATTGCCATGAGGCGTATCCAGCCACACAGAGGGATCGTACGAGGGGTCGTACTTCTCTATTTCCTTCGGCGCTTTGAAGTTCGCCGGGTATCTTTCGCCTCGGATCATCGGTCCGAAGCATCGGGGCCCGAGTCAGCTTAGCGACCCCTCGGCTCGTCATCTCGGCGGTTGGTTAGGGTATGCCGCAGGTCGTCGGGTTGGCGTGCGCGCCAGCTCTGGTTGTTGATGATGTGGGTGCGGGCGTCGACGGGCTGACCGTTGGCAGCGACGAAGTTGGTCGCCGGCCAGGGGTCGTTGGTGGAGAGTGCTGCGTTCGCTGGTCGGTGTTGGAGCTGCAGTGGTTCGGGTGGCGGGCAGTTGAGGGTGTTTGCCGCCATGGGGCGGCCGCTTGAGGCCGCTCTGCTGCCCGATGAACGCGAGTACATCCGACCCTGTGAGTCGATGCCTGCGTTTTGTTGCTCAACCGCCTTTGCGATCAAGGCCTTGACGTACTGGATCTGTAGGGCGCCGTCACCGGTGGCCGCGATGTTGTCGACTGCTGCTCGGCCCGCGACGAGGTTGTCCATCGGGGTGGAGAACAGTGGTAGGCCGTTCGCGTCTCGCTCCCGTGAGGAGACTACGATCCGTGGCTGGTCCCTGGGGGGTGCGCGGTTGGGTGGTGGTGGGGCGCCATTCGCCGTCGACCCTGGTGGGGGTCGCGCGCTTCCTCCTGGTGGTGCATTCTCGCAGATCGCGCGCTCGACCGTGCGGGTCGGGTCGCTCTCGTCGTCGAAATTCAGGGCGCGCCCCTAGACGGTGGGGTTCAGGCGCGACCTGATTCGTTGCTGGTGGTAGCGCGACAGCTCCTGCGCCGTCACCTGCTCGAGGCGAAATTTTTCGCGCTCGGCTTGCTCCTTGCGGACGGCTTCCGCCAGCTTCAGGCGGAGTTCCTCGACCTCCGTTGCCATTGCGTTGGGAGGGATCAGGGTGGAGAATGGATCCTCCGACGGGTCGGCGCCAGTTGCCATGTAGGTCGCGGCGTGGCGACCGGTCCCATCGTGGATATCGGCGGAGTTCTCTGACCCGGAGTCGAAGTCGAAGATCCCAAGGATGGAAGGATACTTGAAGTCTCCGATGTTGGAGACCTGGGTGATGGAGCCCGCGGGCGACGCGGCGATGATGGATCCGGCGAGTGACGCCGGGGTCGCCGAGTCGGCGTCGTCGTTGAGGGCCGCTTCTTTCGCGGCCGCGTGGTTTCAGCCATGTCGCTGTGGGCTGAGTCGTACTCGGAGGCGAGGCGGTGGATCGTGTGGACCTGACTCTCAGAGAGCCGGTCGCGTGGCGGCGACTCGCGGATGCGAGCCGAATCCTCCGAGACGATGACGTCGGTGAGGCCGACAAAGAGACTGATCGTGCCGACCGGCAAGATCATGTTGTGCGTGACGGGTCGCACCGCCGGGACATAGCTGCTCGAAAAGATTTGGAGCATCTCACCGATCGCTATCATGCAGCCGGTGGCGATCGACTCGTTGATGGGCAGATTGGATCTCGCCGCAGAACACCGGCCAGGCCCCACGGTGGGTGCCACTATTATGGGAATGACCACGGCAGATGCTGCAATCGGCAGCGAGTAGTAGAACATGGGGCAAGGGCGGCCAGCCATCTGCGGTGCGAGATGAGGGTGGAGACACAAGGATTTACCCAGGTTCGGGCCCCGGGAGGGTAAAGACCTACTCCTGCTAGATTGTATTATGGTGGAAGTACAATGGGGCGAGCTCGGCGGCTAGGCAGCGAGTCGCTTGGGTGGATGATGGAACGTATCCTCTACACGCCCTCTAGGGAGGTTTATATAGACTCACCCCCCTAGGGTTTACAGATCTCAACCGAATCAGTTAAGGTTTCAGCAATCGGTTAACCTAATCCGACTGGGCCTATCTACGCTTCTGGGCCTTCAGCCTCCAGTCGCTTGAGTCCATGCCAGGTCTTGATCCAGTCGCCGTTACCGCAGGCCCACTCGCAGGTGCCTGAGCCAGTCGGAAACGTCCTGCTGGGTATACCCCGGTAGGCATATCCCCATCAATAACATCATGAGTATCAAAAGTAGTTTCAGATTTACCAGTAGTAGCAGTGTGTGTAGCATGAGTATGTGGTGGTGGTGTAACAAGCTTACTTATAACAGACGGTGAATTACGAGCAACAGAGGTGTTTAGGACTGTACCTCTTCTTCTAGTGGATGGTAAAATAGGAAACTTTCCATCACGAGACTTCCCCATGATGAAAGGAGTAGCAGTGAACAATAATAGATCCAAGTGAACATACAAATAAAGCTATGCTCCCCAGCAACGGCGCCAGAAAATAGTCTTGATGACCCACAAGTATAAGGAATCGCAACAGTCTTCAAGGGTAGTATTACCCAATTTATTGATTCGACACAAGGGGAGCCAAAGAATACTTGCAAGCCTTAACAACTGAGTTGTCAATTCAGCTACACCTAGAAATAGTTCTTGCTCACAGAAGTTTATCAGTAGCAACAGTTTGTAGTAGCAATAGCAAAGAAATAGCAGCAGCAAACAGGAGCAATAGTAACAGTAGTAGCAAACAGTAGGATACGAGCACAGTAGGCATAGAGATGGATGGACGGGCGTTGCATGGACGAGTCTAAACATGTAACTTCAAGATCTAGGGCAATTGCAGATAAATAAGAATAAGCATCCAAGTACTAAACAATCATAGGCATGTGCTCCATATATAGTCATGCATGCTCGCAATGAGAACTTGCACAACATCTTTTGTCCTGCCAGCCCGATGAAGTGGGGCCTCTAGGGAACTATTAGAAATTAAGGTGCTCCTTTAAATAGAGCACCGGAGCAAAGCTTTAACACCCTGTGAACACCCCGTGAACATCCTTTTAATAGAGCACCAGAGCAAAGCCAGCCCGATGCAGCGGGGCCTCACATCACTGCCATCCCCTCCGGTTGTCCCAATTTCTATCACTTCGGAGCCTTTGGATCCGGACTATGATATGTGTACACAAGTTGCAGATAAGATCACAAACAATACTATCATAATGATTCAATAATAAGTTCAGATCTGAGATCATCGTACTCGGTCCCTAGTGTTGGGGATATGCTATATGGGTATCCTCATAGCATGTCTCCTATCCGAATAACCCGGGTAGCCACAGTTGGTAGCATGGCCCATGGCCTGCTGGGCGGCCTAGTTAGATAGAACCAGAAGGGAGGCCCATGCCAGATAAAGGAAGGCTACGAAGGAGTCACCGACATACTCGGAGCCTTGGAGTGCAAGACACGCTAGACTAGTAATAGACCGTGTAGGACTCCGTAACCTGTCCGGCTAGGACTTTTCCCTGTAACCCTAGGACCTGGCGACTATATAAGTCGGGCCTATAGGAGCCTTTAGGGCACAATATCGGACAACTACACGTAACCTCGCATAGCGAACCTATCTCTGTAACTCGGTGTATTGCCATTATAGTGATTTATAGCAGGAGTAGGATTCCGCCACCGTTGTGGGATCTGAACCTGGGTAAGTTGTGTTACCTCGTACCCGTCAACCGTCCGCCTTCCCCCACGTCTCTATACACACTCTGTGAGGACCCCTCCATGGCATACTCGTCGGCAATACCACGATAGTTGGCACCCACTGTGGGGCAGGAGGCGCTTCAGGCTCTCCAGTGGGCGAGGACCAAGATCTTCACAGGAGTCGGCAAAACCGTAGCCATCGGTCGCGTTCTCTTCTCCGGCAACGTTCCGATCGTCCCTCTCGACGAGTTCTAGATCCCGGTGAAGACGAACCCTACGTGGTGTTCGATCGTTCCTATCGGAGACATCCACCTCTTCATTGGAGAAACCGACTCGGGCACTAGTTCTCTGGGAGTCGGAGGAGCATCAAGACCCGCACGGACCGCCTACGGGCAGGATATGTTCGCGGAAGGATCGATGTCGGATATCTCTTCGGAGTTTGCCGGCAAAGATCAGAAAAATTCAAGGCCCACCCAAACCGCCCCTATGTAGGATATAACGGTGGAAGATCACTGCAAGTCCGCTGGCTTCGTCCGTGCGTCTGGACAGCAGAGATCCAAGTTCATCGGCATGGTTACCATCTTTGATCTGGCGCGTTGCATTCAGAGAGAGGACGAAAACCCCCGCGATTACCTTGCCAGGTGGATCCGTATACGAGCCGATCTGGCCCACTACCCCAATGATGATGCTATGTATCACTTTGTGGAAGGACTGGACCAGGGAACGCTTCTCCGGCACTCCCTAAGGCGACAGCAAGCTTCAGGACGCCTCACCTTCGAAAGCATGGTGAACACCGTCAACAGCTACGCGGAGGCCGAGGGGGCATCTCAGGCGGATCTTGCGCTCATTGGCGGAGCGCCGCCGCCTTAGCAACCGCCACCACCGCCTCCGTACACCACCGCCGCAGTTGCACCACCACCGCCAGTCACCGTCGCTGCTATCGCACCTCCACCCCCCCGTCATCGAGGAAGTCCTGGCACCCTCCGACTCTGTGATTGACGCGCTATACGCCAACTTCATTGCAGATTCAGAGGAGATAGATTTCAGTCCAGAGGAACTAGACTCTGCCATGCAGGAGATGGAGGAAGAGTACACGCGCGACGAGCAAGCCAACAACGTCGTCACGTCTCGAGAAGTGTTCGTCACCATTAGGACGACGATGGATGAAGATCAGCCCAGACGAGCTCCGCCTACAGCTCTGGATAAAGGAAAGGGACCACCTGTTGCTGCCGACAATGATCGTGCAAAGGTCATGCCCCCTCCGCCTAACACAGTGCAACAGCCACAGGAACTCGGCACCGGCCCGAGCAACAACAACACCGCAAACTTGCCGCCTCCAGCATCTACGTCTGTTGCTGCCCAAGTTACTCCAGCTGATAGAGTGATGTACGGTAATCTCCTCATCGAGCCACTAACTGTAGCTCATATCCGTAACATGACCTAGCTTGACGAGAAGCGCCAGCAGCTGCTAGAGGAAGCACATGCCATTGCAGAGCAAGGCGCTAAGCTAGATCGAGATCTGGTCAACACGCAGAAAACCATAGAGAAGGCTAGAGGAATGGAGGCCGAGTACAAGACTCTAGTGCAGCAGCAGAAGGCCAAAAAAGCTCCGGCTCGCGTCATCAATGATCCTGGTGTACAGCGAAACCTAGGATGGGCTCCCCCGAAGCCGGCACAGGCCAAGCCATACATTGATAGTGAAGGCAAGCAGGTGATGCCCACTCCTCTCCTCAACCTCGTCGTCGCCAAGACCCTTCTGGAGCAGGATAGATCACCTGAGGAGGTGGACCAGGTTTATGACCTAGTGGCCAAGGCAGTAAAACAGCAGGAAAAGACCACCTCTCAGAGGCTTAAGTCTGACCCAGCGCTTTGCCAGCCTAGCCAGTATAAGCCACCAAGGGACAGATCTCCTCTTGATGTCGGGTCTCAGACGAGTTCATCAGAACGAAGACGGAGGGATGCGTGCAACAGGAAGGATGCTATCCCCATATCCTCCGACCACGGAGGAAAGGCCCAACCTCGTCGCCCATCGCCACTTCCCCGCTCTCCCTGACATCACGAAAACCATAAGGCTCACCTTCATACGGATATGCCCCCGCCAAGGCAGAGCGGCATCGTCATCCGCGACAACGTGGAGCAGACCTGTCATGACGGAGAGCGCAACCAGGGACACAAGAGCAGGTCGCGCCATGACCCTCCGCGTCCGACAAGCAACCGCGACAAGCGTGAGGCATCGTAGGAGGGTAACAGTAAGAAGGCTAACCCACCGCCACCTCCGCCTCCGTCGCCACCTAGCAGTTACCATGGCGGAGGAGGCCCGCGTCATTCACGCAGCCCATTCCCTGTTGACAAGAAGAAAATAAACCCGGAGCCATACGACGCAGTTCGCGGATAGACAAGATCCACGAGGCCCGTAAAGGACCATACCTAGGACCACGTTGCTTTGGACCTGCGATACGGTCCGCAACTTACCCCAAAGGTTTCCGGATTGACAAGACCATCAAGCCCTATGACGGCACCGCTAAGCCAGCTACATGGTTGCAGGACTACGGCAACATGGTGGAGATCGCCGGGGGTAACCCCAATGTTGTCGTTAAGTACCTCCCATTGATGTTGGCAGGCACAACCCATCAATGGATTGATGAATTGCCGGATAAATCCATCTGCAATTGGTTGGACATGCAAGAAGCGTTCACCAAGAACTTTGAGGGTAAATACAAATGTCCCTGCACTGTTGGCGATCTACAGTGGTGCATGCAAGAGAAAGACGAGACATATTGCGCCTACGTCTCCTGTTGGCTGGATATGAAGAATTCCTGCGCAGGAGTGCACGCTCAGACCACCATGCCGCCTACATCGATGGGTTGGAAAGGAGCACGTTGCTCCGACATAAGTTGAAGCGCTTGCAGGACAATCACCAGCTAGACTTGAATCAGATGATTCAGTTGGCTAGTGAGTTCGCAGCTGCCGACGATGATGCTCGCGGCTCTCTGCCGGCAACGGCCGTTCCAACTCAAGCTCGGAGGAATAACAGCACAAAGCGGATGGTGGGGGTGCCAAGGAAAGTATGGAAAACTGCCGCCTTCTTCTCGAAGGGGTTCTTGCCTTTGCCGTCAACACAAGACCTCTATGAGGATACTGATGGCTACTCTACCCCTAGTTCCCCAGTTCCTGCGCTGGTCGGAGATTTCAATTACTTGGGACAGGAAGGATCACCCAGACCTTATCCCTACGGAGAACCAATACGCCATGGTCATCAACCCTTTGATTGACGGCAACGAGTTCACCAAATGTATGGTGGATAGTGGAAGCAGCATCAACATCATGTACCTGGATACACTTCAAAAGATGAACTTGACAGAGGCAAACCTAAGGCGGACCAACACCATCTTCCACGGCATAGTTCCTGGTTGGGAGGCTCGGTCCCTTGGGTGCATCACACTTCAGGTTGCCTTTGGTGCTGTTAATAATTACCGCCAAGAGCGCATGACCTTTGAGGTGGTCTCCTTCAAGAGCGTGTACCACGTCATATTCGGCCGCGAAATATTCCACACCTTCATGGCCAAGCCATGCTTTGTCTACAACAAACTCAAGATACCCGGACCAAACGGTGTCATCATCGTATCCGGCAGCTTTGCCAAAGCTAGGGACTGCAAGATTGGAGAAGCAGCCTACGCGGAAGCTGTCCTCTACAACGACGAATTCAAGGAGATCCAGATCAAGGCCGATGCCTCAGAGATGCCCGCGTCGAAGAAACATATTTCCGACTCTACTCCAGCATTCAAGGCCGCCATCGAGACCAAGCCGGTGAAACTTGTGGTAGGCGATGCCTCCAAGACCACCGCCATTGGGACGAACCTGGATCCCAAATAGGAAAGCACGCTCGCCGAGTTCCTCCGTGAGAATAGGGACATCTTTGCCTGGCAACCTGCCGACATGAAAGGTGTACCTAGGGAACTTGCCGAGCACAACTTAAGCATTGATCCAAAATGCAAACCAGTGAAGCAACCTCTACGACGCTTTGGAGATGAGAAGAGACGCGCCATAGGCAAAGAGATAGCTAGATTACTTAAGGCTAGTTTTATCCGAGAATTCCTTCACACCCAATGGGTGGCCAATCCTGTACTTGTCCCCAAAAAGGGAACCAAAGAATTAAGAATGTGCGTTGATTACACCGGCTTGAACAAAGCATGTCCCAAAGATCCGTTTGCTTTGCCTCGCATTGACCAAGTCATTGACTCGACAGCTGGCTCAGAGCTTTTGTGTTTTCTCGATGCATACTCAGGATACCACCAGATCAAGATGAGGAAGTCGGACAATTTGGCCACTTCGTTCACTACACCCTACGACACGTTTTGCTATGTTATGATGCCCTTTCGGCTGAAAAACGCAGGTGCTACATACCAGCGGACAATGCAACATTGCCTACACGATCAAATTGGTCGTAATGTTCACTCCTATGTGGACGACATAGCGGTGATGTCTAAAAAGTCAAATGACTTAATCTCCGACTTAAAAGAAACCTTTGATAATCTCCGGAAATACAACATGATGCTTAACCCCAAGAAGTGCGTCTTCGGGGTTCCAACCGGTAAATTGTTCGGCTTCATCGTTTCCCAGCATGGAATCGAGGTCAACCTGGAGAAAATCAAGGCCATCTTAAACATAAACCGTCCAACATGCCTAATGGACATTCAGCGACTAACGGGTTGTGTTGCAGCAGTTAGTCAGTTCGTCAGCCGACTTGGAGAGAAGGCTCTGCCGCTATACAAGTTGCTGAAGAAGGCGGACAAATTCATGTGGACGAACGAAGCAGATGCAGCATTGAAGCAGCTCAAGGAGATTCTTTCCTCAGCGCCCATCCTTGCAGCACCCGATCCTGGAGAGCCCATCTTAATTTACATGGCGGCCACCAACCGGGTAATCAGCATCGTCGTCGTGGTAGAGCGGAAGGAACCAGGGTATGAGCACGGAGTTCAATGACCAATTTACTATGTAAGCGAGGTATTGACGGAGTCCAAGCAACGTTACTTGCACTACCAGAAGATAGCTTATGGAGTATTCCTTGCTTCTCGGAAGCTGAGGCTCTATTTCCAGGAGCACCCCATCACAGTGGTGAGCAAGACTCCACTGTCCGACATCATCAACAACAGTGACGCTACAGGAAGGTTCATGAAGTGGGGCATTGAACTTGTCGCCTTTGAGATCACCTACAAGAGAGGCGACGCTATCAAGTCACAAGCCTTGGCGGATTTTATTGCAGATTGGACGGAGATGCTAGATGCTACCCCATTGCCGGAAACAGAATACTGGGTGATGCACTTTGACGGATCAAAGTTGCTCAACGGCTCGGGGGCTGGTGTACTACTACAGTCCAACTGGGGACAAGCTACACTATGTTCTATAGATCCACTTCGAGACTACGAACAACATGGCGGAGTATGAAGCACTCATTCACAGATTACGCGTAGCAAAGGATATTGGCATCAAGCGCATAGTTTGCTGTGGAGATTCCGACTTGGTTGCCCAGCTGGTGGCTGGCACCTAGAATGCGCGGAGCCCTATGATGGCAGCATATCGAGACGAAGTGGACAAGATAGCCAAGAGCTTCTTGGGCTACAAGGTCAAGTATGTACCTAGGGAGCAAAACGAGGCGGCTGGTCTGCTATCTAAGCTTGGATCAGGGCGCAAAAAAATTGTCACATCCCAAAATTTTCCAAATTTTGTAATGTGGAAAATAAATAAATAAAATAAAATTTTGTTGAAATTTAGGGTGAGAAGAAACTTTTTGATTCCAATTGGAAACATCCAAACCTATTTTGATCAAATAAATCCTAAAGGGATTTAAAAAGATAAATAAACAATAAATTAAAATATTTAGAATTACTATTTTTAGATCTTTTAATAAAAAGATTTGGTTTTTAAAAGAAAAGGTAGAATTATAAATAAGGATTATTTTATAAAGCCAAATTAAGTCTTGGCCAAGCTTTTGAAATAAAATATTTCTATTTGATAAAAAGATTAAAGGTTTATTTAAATAAAATAATGAGGATTTATTAATATCCAATTTTATTAAAGTAAAGGCTTTTCCATTCTAAATAAACACTAAAACTTGTTAATTTATTTTAAATAAGTTTTCCAAGTGTTTTATTTATTCAAATAAAACTTACTGAATTGGTTTTGATATTATTTAGATTTCAAATAGAGTTTTTAATAAATTAAATCCTATTTGAATTAAAGACTAAGATCTGTTTATTTAATTATTAATGGATCTTAAAAAGAATAAAAATTATTTTGTTTTGAACTTTGATTTGTGTTATTAAAAAAAATTAAAATCTACACAAAGTTTGGCAAATGTTTGAATTCATTTGGGTGTTTTGAATTGTTTGAATAAAATCAAAACAGAAATTCCAAAAGGAAAAAAGAAAAAGCTTCTTGTATAAAAAAAGTGAATCAAACCCAGCCCAGCAAACAAGCCCAGCAAGGCCCAGTCGCAGCCCAACTTCTTCCCCCACAGCGAAACATTTTCTCACGCGCAGACTCAACCACACAGACGCTGACGAGTGGCCCCATCTCCCTCTCTCTCTCCCTCACTGCCAGACAGACCCCACTGGCCACCTCAACATCGTCTTCCCCACGACCCCGTCGCCCTGCCGTTGCTGCCGAGTTATTGCCAGCGTCAATACGCGTAAATGGCACGCGAGTATAAGCGCCCCTCTCTCCTCTCTCTTTCCCCCCAAACAACGCCTCCCCTCTGCCCCTAGGCTACTCTAATTCGAGCTCGCATCCCACTGTCTCTGACGACGTCCCAGAGCAATTTCGGTGCCGTCCAGCCGCCCCTCGCCTCCCACTGCATGCACACTTGCTCCCTACCTCCTGGCGCATCTTCCAGTGCAGCTAGTTAGCCCGCGCTTGCCCCAGAGCATCGGCAAGGACAACCTCAACGCACCGCCGCGTCTGTCTCGTCTCCGGCGAAGTATCCACGTAAGCACCGTCCTCCCCTCTCCTTCCCGATGATACTCCTGCACTCGCCACACTCGCCCGCGTCTAACCACGCCTTTGTTTTGCCTTGGGGTGAACTGCAGCGTCGCGCCCGTCGTCAAACAGAACCGCCTGACGCCGCCACCGACTCCGGCGAGCGATAACTTTCGTCCCTGTGCGCCCCTCACCAAACCAACAGTGCCTTGAGATTCAGCATCTCCTTGCGAGCACGGTGATCCACTTCCCCCTCTCCCTCGCTTCCTGTATCGCCAGCTCCGCACCGAGCAGAGCGTGCTCCGCCAGTCGCCGCCGTGCAGCGCCGCCAGTTTATGTTCAGTGGTTGTGATCCGTTGGATTTAGATCGTGTGTACGCGATAGAATGACTTAAACGAACCGGTACGCTCAATCTGTGTCGTGCATTGTTATTTAGATCTGACGGCTAGTATTGCACAATCCGAACGAAGCGGTATCGCCCAATGAGGTTAAGACACGTACAGACTCAGGATTAAAAACAGAAAAATGTTCTATTAGATTTGCAAATTTGAAAAATTCATAACTTTAGTTCTACACGTCCAAATTTTGCAAATTTTATATCAATGGATTCAGCAGAACAAGTACTTTGCAACCAAGCCCTTTGTTTAATGTTTTGCTTCTGTAAAATTGGTTGAATTTGCAGAAACTTGTGTATGCTTATTTTGAATAAAAATTGTTCTAGATATAATTTTAATGTAAAATCTTTACAAAATGGTTTGTTTTGAACCTATTGACCCTAGGAACCAACTTATGGATTTAAAAATATATTTTGTGAAGTTAAGGAGTAAATAATTGAATTAGCTCATTTCTAGTCAAATAAAAATATTGATTTTGGTTTAGAATTGAATCTTGAGTGAAACTCTTGGGAAATGTTTTGATTCAAACCTTCTGACCCTGAACACTAAGTTTTGAAGTTTAAAAACATATTTGGTGAACCCTTTAAAAGAATATTGCTTTGCTAAAAACATTTTCAACCACATAAAGTATTGATTTGATTTAAAAATGGTTTATAGATAAAACCTTTTGCAAATGGTTTTACCACTTTAGTAAATGACCACTTTAAACTTTATAATGTTTAGAGCCTAGTAGAAACCACTTTTGCAAGTAAAACTATCTTTTGCATGCTTGCATGCAAGACCTTGTTTCTATTATTTTATGTGTGACAAATTGTTTGAATGCTAGTTGAATTTGTATTTGCTTGATTGATTTGTAGTGGAATTAGAAGAGTGTGATATTAGCAAGATCAAGAAGTGAACCAACATTCTCTACTAAAAAGGCAAGTGACACTATCATCCATGTCCTACTATTTTCATTACACTTAGTGGATTTTTGTAACATGCATGAAAAGTATTTCTATATTTTATGCTATGCTAAATCCTAATAGGATACCCTTATATATTTCTTAGTGGAAACAATGTAGTTGTAGTATGCTTAGTCCTGCTATATATTGGGATGGGATACATGATATGATTATATGAAGAATTGAAAAGGCATATGTTTTATATAATAAAACAAGTACTCAATGAACCACCTTGGTGGACAAGGATACTCAAGCTTGGACAAGGTGGCAACAAAAGGAACCATGTTTATATGGCTATCTCTTTTTGTATGTGCACTAGAAGAAAACCACCCAGGGACTTAGAGATTGAACATGTTTCTCGTATAGTGGCTTCCGTGTACAGCCACATTGAAAGGATACGGATGTCGCCTAGAGGGGGGGTGAATAGGCGATTAAAACTTTTCCTAGAGTGGCTCAACAAAGGCGGAATTAAACTAGAGTTTACTTTGTAAAGCACAACCTAGAAACAACTAAGGTTTACCTATGTGCACCAACAATTTATGCTAAGCAATACAAGCAACAAAGTGATAGCAAGATATATAGTACTTCAAGCACGGAGGCTATCACAATGTAAAGTGCATAAGTAAAGAGCTCGGGTATAGAGATAACCGAGGCACGCGGGGACACCGATATTTTACCGAGTTCCTCCCAACATGGAGTACGTCTCGTTTGGAGAGGGGGTGGTATCAAACCACCAACGCCACAAAAGGCCTCCCTTATTCTCCGGTGAATCTCACCCCAATGGGATCGATCCACGCTTCTACTATCGGTGCACTTGTCGGTGGCAACCGGAACCTCTCACAAGGTTGGGACACAACTCCACAACTTAATTGGAGGCTCCCAACAAATGCCACAAAAGGCCACAATGCCACCAAGGCCACAAAACCGTCTAGGGTTCCAAGAACCCAAGAGGGACAACCTCCAATGAGCAATTCAAACCAAATCCTCCGAGGAGAACTCAAACCGATGCAACAAATGCAAATGGCAAGAACACCACAAAGATGCTTAAATCCCTCACTCTCAAGTTCCAACAAAGCTACCAAAGCTATAGGGGGAACAAGAGAGGATAAATCAAAGAGAGACACAAAATCCCCCAAAATCTAGATCCCCAAAGATGCACTCACAAAGAGATGAATCGGTTTGGTCAAAACGTGGGGCTAGATCTCCTCTCTCTTCCACTCAAATATGGGCAAGAATTATCGGGGGGGAAAAGATTAGGCAAGCTTCAAGATCTAGAGCAAGTGTGGATAAAGTTTAGCCTAATAGATAATAGAGGAGTCGTCTAAACTGAAAACGGGCAAAGCTTAAATAGAGGGCCTAGAAAATATGGCCGTTGGGGCTATTTTTTTTGGACGGACCGGTAGTACCGGATGCGACCGGTACTACCGGACCAAACAAATCAAATCGGGTCGAGCAAAAGCGAACGAGCCAAGAAGAGGAAAAAAGAAGAGCAGCAACTGGCCCATACAGCGTGCGCGCGCATGCGATGGCGACAGCGGCAGCTAGCAGCAGGGCAGCAGCGTGAGCAGCAGCACATGTATACACGCGCGCGCATCAGGCTAGCACGCAGCAGCAGCATTGCATGCAGCTGGCGGGCCGTACGGCGCGCGCAGCGAGCAGCGCAGCAGCTGCAGCGGGCGACGTGGCCCGCGCGGGTGGGGCGCGGCGGACTCCAGGCACAGCGACGCGGCAGCAGCGGGGCAAGCGCACATGCGGGCGTGCGAGCGCGCAGGTCGCGGGAGCGGGGCCAGCCGGGCCCGAATGGCGAGGTCAACGCGCAAGGCCAGCAAAACAGATCTGGATCTGGGCAATTTGGAAAAGCAAAACTTGGCCGTCCGGTAGTACCGGCCCGCCCGGGCGGTACTACCGGGCCGGCCGGTACTACCGCAAATAGGTACCTAGCGAGGCAGAAAGAAAACGGGCCGTTTTCAGGCCCGGGCGGTAGTACCGGTCCGTCCGGGCGGTACTACCGCTTGGCCCAGAAAACAGCCTGACAGGCAAATATTCAAATGGCAATAACTTTTGACTGGAAGCTCCGATTGACCCGATTCAAATTGCGTTGGATAGAGGACGACAAGGGCTTCCCAATAAAAAGTGGAAATAATGATTATCACCAAGTGAGAAAGTATCAAGTAGAATAATGTGATATACCTCACTTGGTGAGAAACCGAAAAGCCGCATAAATCAAAATCGCAACAAGATACAAATGGGAGATCCGATTTTGATGAACAAGAGCTTGTTATGGAGATTACCACAAGCTCTATATCCTCACATGGATAAGACCAAATAACAACCAAATATGATGATGCAAGTATGCAAAGGTTTGAGCTCTCTCCGAACGATGTGACCGAACTACTCATACGAGAGCCCCTCTTGATAGTACGGTTATCTATCCTAAACCCGATCTCCTACACACAACAAGAGACCGGCAAAAGAGAAAACCTATGAAGATTATACCTTTGCCTTGAGCATTCCACTTGAGCTCGATGTAGACGGTCTTGCCCTTCTCAAGATGGAACGTCTTTCTTAATTCCTCACCATCGACCTCGCATATTGAGCTTGCCCAACATATCTTCTTTTCATTTCGTCGACCTTGAAGCCAACACATGCTCCAAGCGATGTAAATGGACAAATCCTACAAGTATAACTTAATACACACATTAGTCCATAAAGATTGTCATTAATTACCAAAACCACACATGGGGGCCCAACATGTTCTTTCAATCTCCCCCATTTTGGTAATTGATGACTGTCCCTTTAAGAGGGTTTATATAAGGAATGTTAATGAATAAAACGGTAATACCAATATCAAATGCTATAAGAGTATGTGATATTGGTACCACCACCATATATAGAGCAAACTCCCCCACAATCTATGCATGTGTAATGAACTTGAATTTCATTGCATATATTGCCAATCATTATCATTGGTGGAGTTTCCTTTATATATACCACATGCTAAGCAACAACAAAGATGCAAGAGCATGAGAAGCAAATGCACAAGAACAAACTCAACAACAAAGATGCAAGAGCATGAGAAGCAAATGCACAAGAACAAACTCAATGCATAAATCAACTTCCCTTAAACCCTCTAAAACTTCTCCCCCATTGGCATCGATTGCCGAAATGGGTGACACGTTCTAGAAGGCAAATATAGTAATAATTCCTCCAAAGGTGTGCCTTCGCACATATCCAATGATGAATACTTGGGAGGGAGTAGAACTATATCGAGGACCCGAAGATTGCAAAAATAAAGTCAAATGATGCAAGCAACTACAAGGTCCGTCAAATCAATTGAAAACAACAAATGAGTTCAAATGGAACCTACAAGATATTATGATATGAGAAAGAGAGTGCTTTAAATAACAAATACAGAAGCTCCCCAAGATTTGTGCACTATTCAACATAAATGCATTAGAATACATATTGCACAAATATGGAATCCTCGCTCCCCCATAAGTATTTAAAACGCAAAAAAGGGAAAGAAGACAAATGTGCATTATTAGATGAATTAGATGATCTCCACAAAGATAATGCACCAATTATGATAATTGTATTTGGGATCAAGGTGCATAATCATGGAATCCTCACTCATCCAAGTTCATTTAATAATACAAGGCATGAGAGAATAAATATGAGTGCCCAAAGATGCAAACAAGAGGAACAAGCACTCATAGGCAATTAAATTTGGAAGCCACCGAAGAATCAAAAGGAATAGAAAGGTGGTCTCCAAGGATTTAAAAATCAACTAAAATTATCTTCTCATATGTGTATATGTCTCTAAGTGGATGACATCACAAAGACATATGCCCATAAAGAAACAAGCACATACAAGGAAGATATACAATAAAGCACATGGAAGCAAAAATGAAGTCACAACATATACCAATAAGATTTTTGCTTCAAAGCATGGCCAAAGGCTCACATATATCTTATTGTACATAATGGACTTAAAACACAAACACACTACATATATTACAACTATCACCAAGGGAAAAGGAGAAAGTTGAAATATATGAAGAAAGGCAACAAGTATCATAATAGAAAATAGACTAGCAAAATCTCACTATTGCATATGAGAGAAGTTGAGGAAATGATAGGCAATAAAATTGCTAGATTGACATATTTGGGATTGGGGGATTATATGCATGATTTTGTATAGTCCCAATTATATGCACTCATCTCAACTTTAAACACATATACAATAGAGAGTTCTCTTAAAACCATGGCTAAAACTACAACAATTACAAATACATTAATTCATGCTAGAAGGCAACCGATAAACGGTTGGAATCAAGATATGTGAGCATGAGAAAGAGATACTTGTTACCGAGATATAATTGATAGGATGTCGAGTATATGAGTTCGTTGATCATCCTATAGCTTGACTCAACTTTTTATGTATGCACCACTTCTTAAAAATTGAAAGACAAGCATCCAATATATCTCCAATGTACCTAAAACGCAATTAAGTACAAAATGGTCCCCAAATTTATTGGGTCCAGAGTAGTTAGAGAAACTACAATACATAGGAGAGACTCCACACAATAATGTGCACATTGATATGAAATTGAATTTCATGCACAACTTAGCCGATGGGAATTAGTGGAGTTTCCCCTATATATTGGATCAAAGAAAGCAAGCATGCCATAATATAATCATACAGTAAATATGCATGCATAAAGCTTTCAAGAACCAAAAAGGAGATACAATTTGAACAAAACACCAAGTAAATCGAGATTGCACACACAAGAGTGTGACATGACAAACGATGTCAAAATTGTATCAACGAACCAATTCAACACATGAAAGATCACAAGTTCAACAAATGAACTAGGCTAAAACCAAATAGCTAAATATAGATAAAAATACAAATGCTCAAGGATTTATCTCATTCTAAAATGGTCAAAGTGTGAAACAAGGAATGAGACAAAACCCACTCCCCAAAAAGTAAGGTTCCAACAAGTAAACCAACTCTCCAAACTTTTCATGATGGCACAAAATACCAAAACGAAAAGATCAAACTTCCAAGCACATAAAACCCGATATGGATCAAACAAGGAAGCACAAAAGGATTGTTCTAGATAATATAGGAGAGCTCACCCATAAGTAGTACATTATATAGAATTTTTCTTTTGAATGCAAAATGCACACAAATGAGATCATCACCACTACCTACATTAAATAAAACACACGAGAATACCAAAAAAATAAGAAGATTCATAAGAGGCAAGGAAGGAATGGGAGCACACAAAACATTTACTTGGCCAAAGATAGGATAATATTAAGCAAAGGCCAAAGTGAATATGATCAACAAATTCTACCATAAATTACTCATTGTCCAAGGACAAGAAATATTGGGAATAATTTTCTCAAGGTAGATTGCATAGATATCCAAGATCATAGTCACAACAAGAAGCATATAACTAAATATAAGAATTGAGCATGATACTTCGAACAAGATTCTTGGTAGCTTCCAATAGTCACACAATCACTAGTGATTAGAGTAGCTTGAAGCAAATGGTTTCCATGATGATATAGAGATCTAAATATGAGGAAACATATACCAAGAAACACTCTCATATACAAGATCCAAGATATGATCAATAAAGGCATTCAAGCAAATTGGAACTTGTATGAACAAATGTGTCACATAGGTGCTAGATAATTATCAATATCAATTCTAAGTGACACAACCTTGAATATTCACATTTTCTAGGATTGTAATATGCACTAAGCATATGACTCCCCCATAACGTGATACTACCATAAAACCAACACGAGGCAAAATGATAAAAATAGAGATAATTAATGGACATTATAAAATTAAATTTCTCATGAGAATTATACCACATAGAGACTAGACAATAATCCAATATAAATACTAGGTGGTATTCCTCATGTACACACATTTTTAGGATTGTGGAATGCCCAAGCATAACACTCCCCCAAAATGGGATAATCCATTAATATCTCACAAGAGCCAAATAAGATACCAAATATAACCAAGTAAGGCTCAAACACAAGAAACACACATACATGGAGTGCCACCTAATCATATAAAAATATACTTGATATCTCAAGATAATTAAGTGGGAAGCACAACATGTACAAAAGCATGGAAGATACAAAACCAAAACATGCACAAGGGGGCGAGTAACTTTCAATGAAATGAGTTAAGCATATGTTACCGCAAGGATGAACATTGGAAATATAATAGGAGCAATATAATCCACATGACTTGGCTTGACAAATATAATAATGAAGATCCCTTAATTCTTCATGATGTAGCCAAGTCTCCAATGCCCTCCAAAAATACCTACTGATCAAGTTTTGGCTTGTTGGTCCCCAACTAAGTTGGGTCCTAAGAGGTTAGTCACAATAGACTTGGCAACCCAAATGGTTCTTTTCTTGAACCCACATTGAGCACCAACAAATTTGGCAAACACATTGCCAATCTCATCCTTACGAAGTGAATAAGCATCATCAATCAAGATAGGGTGGGATGAGGAGATACCAATAGTGCATGAGGAAGAAATGTGTCCCTTTTCACGACATATGTAGCAAGTTCTACTCTTGCC
This sequence comes from Avena sativa, assembly GCA_916181665.1. Lineage (NCBI taxonomy): Eukaryota > Viridiplantae > Streptophyta > Magnoliopsida > Poales > Poaceae > Avena > Avena sativa. Next base: position 236,034,606 of record OV702293.1, on the reverse strand, counting down.
AACTTTCTTTTTGGATGAAGGAACAACTTGAGGAAGAGCTTGAGTCTTCTTAGGAGGAGTCCCATCTCTAACAATATGTAGAGCTTGAGGCCGCTTCCCTTGTTGCTTCTTGCCAAGGGACTTCTTCTTTAATGGGCAATGTTTGACATGATGCCCTTCTTCCTTGCACTTGAAGCAAACAATGTTGACCGGATTCTTGACTTGATCTTGGCCATTCTTCTTGTTGTACTTGTGCTTCAACTCGATAGTGGACTTGTTCTTGACATTGGAGTTGAATCCAAGCCCACTCTTGTCATTGGGGGATTTTTGCACACTCAATATTTTGTTGAGTGCGACCTTCCCTTGATGACCCTTTTTCAAGTCATTCTTCAAAGAAGTGACTTGAGCCTTGAGCTCTTTGATTTCCTCTACATGGTTAGTTTGAACAAAAGTACTAGAGGAAGTAGATGCTACATTATTAGAGCAACAAGGCAAGGAATGTAATTCATCATGAGATATAGCATGGTTATGAGGGGATGAATTACAAGGACTAGCACATGGCAATATAACATTTGGAGTAGATATAGTGCTAATGTCCACATGAGGCCCACTAGATGTTACCTTTGACATGATGGCCTCATGAGCCAACTTTAGCTTACCATGGGAGACTAGGAGATCCTCATGCGAGCTTGAGAGCTTAACATGGCTTTCTTCTAATTTCCCATATTTGCTAGTTAGCAAAGCAAGTTGAGCCTTTAGCTCAACATTCTCCTTCAAAATAGATGCTTCACAAGAAGTAGAGTTAGTAGCACAAGCATCATTATTTTTAGCAAGAGGTGAGGGCAACTTGTCAAGCTCTTTTGAATATGAGGCTTTAAGTTGCTCATGTGACTCGGTGAGTTTGATGAGCTCACCCTTTATGACCCTAGAGCCATTTTTGAGGTGCTCAAAATCCTCAAGGAGTTTAGCATAAGCAACTTGAGTCTCGTCATTTTTATGTTTGAGATCACTTGCCACCTCAAGATCTCTATCATGAGATTCCTTTACTCTAGATAGCTCTAAAGCAAAGGTCTCCTCAAGAGATTCCTTGGTGGTTTGTTCCTCTTCAAGAGCTTTATTTAGGTTTGCAATTATATTAGCATACTCACGCTCAAGACTACACATTTTATCAACGTTGTTATCATGCACCTCAATTTGTGTTTCTAACTTATCAATATGTTCTTTGCTCTTAATAGCAAAGTCCAAGACTTCAACAAAGTTAGAACAAGCAATATCCTTTTTAACAAGGGCACGATAAACAATCTCACCCTTCTCATATAAATCATCAATATCAAGCTCTTCTTCCACATTATCCACATCCTCCTCATCACAAGAGGTAATGGGTTCCAAAGTAGGAGTTACCTTAGAATCCCTAGCCATAAGGCATAGGTGGGTACCGGAAGAAGTTGAAGATGAGATTGCATTTGTGGATTCATTCAAAACCATGTCTTGGCCCATAGAATCTTCGGTTTCCTCTACATGGTTAGCAACACAAGCACTAGAGGAAATGGAAGCATTTTTATCATGGAAACAAGACAACACAAGCATATCATCATGAGATTTATTCAAGTCATTTCTACATGATATGCAAGGACTATTAACACAAGCATGTAAGGAGTTTGTAGTGCTAGAAGTGTTAAAGTCCAAAGATAGATCATTGTAACTCGATAGGGATGAGGGATTACAAATAGTAAGCACACTATCCAAATTGCAATTTCTATCACCACTCACCATATCATTACCTTGTGAAAAGTCACATGTTGGTGAAGTGGTAGAGGATGAGAACTCATCCCAACCAGAAGTGGAAGCAACACAATCATCCTCAATAATGTTGGACACAACATATTTATCTTGAAGTTTTGTACATAACTCATGAGCGCTCCAAAAAGAAATGATTGAAGATGTAACTACATAGCTCAAAGCATTAACAAGCACATTAGAAGCTTGAGCATCGAGATATAAGTTTTTCTCATCCTCACAAGATAGATTTTTGAAATCCATAGGAGGAGAAAAACCTATATCTACAATACGCTCCAAATTTGGGTCCATGTCCCGAAAATGAATGAGCATGCGATTTTTCCATATATCATAATTTGTGCCATCGAATATGAACATGTCATTGTGCACTAATCCTCTAGCCGACATCTTTACTCTCAAGGCGGTGAAGCCTAAAATGAGAGACCGGGCTCTGATACCAATTGAAAGGATACGGATGTCGCCTAGAGGGGGGGTGAATAGGCGATTAAAACTTTTCCTAGAGTGGCTCAACAAAGGCGGAATTAAACTAGTGTTTACTTTGTAAAGCACAACCTAGAAACAACTAAGGTTTACCTATGTGCACCAACAACTTATGCTAAGCAATACAAGCAACAAAGTGATAGCAAGATATATAGTACTTCAAGCACGAAGGCTATCACAATGTAAAGTGCATAAGTAAAGAGCTCGGGTATAGAGATAACCGAGGCACGCGGGGACACCGATATTTTACCGAGTTCCTCCCAACATGGAGTATGTCTCGTTTGGAGAGGGGGTGGTATCAAACCACCAACGCCACAAAAGGCCTCCCTTATTCTCCGGTGAATCTCACCCCAATGGGATCGATCCATGCTTCCACTATCGGTGCACTTGTCGGTGGCAACCGGAACCTCTCACAAGGTTGGGACACAACTCCACAACTTAATTGGAGGATCCCAACAAACGCCACAAAAGGCCACAATGCCACCAAGGCCACAAAACCGTCTAGGGTTCCAAGAACCCAAGAGGGACAAGCTCCAATGAGCAATTCAAACCAAATCCTCCGAGGAGAACTCAAACCGATGCAACAAATGCAAATGGCAAGAACACCACAAAGATTCTTAAATCCCTCACTCTCAAGTTCCAACAAAGCTACCAAAGCTATTGGGGGAACAAGAGAGGAGAAATCAAAGAGAGACACAAAATACCCCAAAATCTAGATCCCCAAAGATGCACTCACAAAGAGATGAATCGGTTTGGTCAAAACGTGGGGCTAGATCTCCTCTCTCTTCCACTCAAATATGGGCAAGAATTATCGGGGGGGAAAAGATTAGGCAAGCTTCAAGATCTAGAGCAAGTGTGGACAAAGTTTAGCCTAATAGATAATAGAGGAGTTGTCTAAACTGAAAACGGGCAAAGCTTAAATAGAGGGCCCAGAAAATATGGCCGTTGGGGCTATTTTTTTTTGGACGGACCGGTAGTACCGGATGCGACCGGTACTACTGGACCGAACAAATCAAATCGAGTCGAGCAAAAGCGAACGAGCCAAGAAGAGGAAAAAAGAAGAGCAGCAGCTGGCCCATACAGCGTGCGCGCGCATGCGATGGCTACAGCGGCAGCTAGCAGCAGGGCAGCAGCGCATGCATACACGCGCACGCATCAGGCTAGCACGCAACAGCAGCAGCAGCAACATTGCATGCAGCTGGCGGGCCGTACGGCGCGCGCAGCGAGCAGCGTAGCAGCGGGCGACGCGGCCCGCACGGGAGGGGCGCGGCGGACCCCAGGCACAGCGACGCGGCAGCAGCGGGGCAAGCGCACATGCGGGCGTGCGAGCGCGCAGGTCGCGGGAGCGGGGCCAGCCGGGCCCGAATGGCGAGGTCAACACGCAAGGCCAGCAAAACAGATCTGGATCTGGGCAATTTGGAAAAGCAAAACTGGGTCGGCCGGTAGTATCGGCCCGCCCGGGCGGTACTACCGGGCCGGCTGGTACTACCGCAAATAGGTACCTAGAGAGGCAGAAACAAAACGGGCCATTTTCAGGCCCGGGCGGTAGTACCGGTCCGTCCGGACGGTACTATCGCTTGGTCCAGAAAACAGCCTGATAGGCAAATATTCAAATGGCAATAACTTTTGACTGGAAGCTCCGATTGACCCGATTCAAATTGCGTTGGATAGAGGACGACAAGGTCTTCCCAATAAAAATTGGAAATAATGATTATCACCAAGTGAAAAAGTATCAAGTAGAATAATATGATATACCTCACTTGGTGAGAAACCGAAAAGCCGCATAAATCAAAATCGCAACAAGATACAAATGGGAGATCCGATTTTGATGAACAAGAGCTTGTTATGGAGATTACCACAAGCTCTATATCCTCACATGGATAAGACCAAATAACAACCAAATATGATGATGCAAGTATTCAAAGGTTTGAGCTCTCTCCGAACGATGTGACCGAATTACTTATACGAGAGCCCCTCTTGATAGTACGGTTATCTATCCTAAACCCGGTCTCCTACACACAACAAGAGACCGGCAAAAGAGAAAACCTATCAAGATTATACCTTTGCCTTGAGCATTCCACTTGAGCTCGATGTAGACGGTCTTGCCCTTCTCAAGATGGAACGCCTTTCTTAATTCCTCATCATCGACCTCACATATTGAGCTTGCCTAACATATCTTCTTTTCATTTCGTCGACCTTGAAGCCAACACATGCTCCAAGCGATGTAAATGGACAAATCCTACAAGTATAACTTAATACACACATTAGTCCATAAAGATTGTCATTAATTACCAAAACCACACATGGGGGCCCAACATGTTCTTTCACACATGCTAAATGGGCTCTGGCTTAGTCAACTACATAGTGGAAGACCCATGCATTGGCATCTTCAGGTTAACTAGAATTGTGTAAGGGAACTTGAAACCCTACATTGGTGCCTGGATGACAAGCTAGCATTGTGTATTGGGAGGACTCCTATGGAAAGACTTTGTCACATTCTCAATCTGCCAGTACTCCATTTTGGTGAGTACTTATCCAGCGGCCACTGGTGGCATCAAGATGAGATTGTGTCATGTGGGTAAAGTGTACAACTTCTGCAAAAGATCAAAATTCTAAGTACTTAGCCGTGTCCCCGGTTATGGAAAATTCTGAGCAACTAAGGCCTGAAGCTATGGAAGATCTCGACATTCCAATTTCTCAAAGTAAAACTTGATGGTGAAAACAAGGGATTTGAAGCACTTGGAGTTTTCCAAGAAGTTCAGAAAGATTTGACAAAAGATCAAAAACTATTTTGAAAAGATAGGATAAAACTATATTGCTTTCTGCAAAAGAGCCTAAACCCTACTTAGCCAAATATGCATGTAAATGATAGGATCCACTTATTTATACATAGTAGTGAAACTTTCCAATACAATTCAAATGTATCGACCCTTGTGGCTGCAACTTATTATGTTGCAGGTTTGTTTGATGTTAGTGAAGTTTGTTGAATAGGATTACAAGTCTACAACCAACATGACTGCCTGTGGCACTTTGGAAGATGAAGGACTCCATGCTTTATAGATATTCTGCTGCATTGTAATGTGATAGCCAAATGAGCTACATAAGATGTAATGAATTATTTTATTCCTGGTTATAAAGTTGTATTATGACCTTTGTTTCTTGATATTACATCTTAACTGTGGATGCTAGCTATTGATCCAGGGACTAGCATTGTAAACACAGGGATCTCTACCTTATTAAAGGTTGGGAACCTTACGGATGGTATCAGAGCATTGTGTTGCCTGTAGGATTTGTAACCCTAGGATTGGACAAAACCCCTTAGAAAAATAGGAGTTGAATTTGTTCCAAAAACTTATTTACAAACAATCTTGTAAACTCTTTCCTTAACCATTTTGGTTTTGACTCTACGTCTCTTCTATTTCAACTTGATGGGTAAAGCCTACCCCATGGCCAATAACTTCACCATGTGCAAAGATTTCATCAACTCTAATGACTTCAACATCTTCAAGTAATTTCAACTTTAGTTTCACCAAATACTTCAACTTAGACATCACTAAGGACTACAAGTGAAAAACCAAGAGACACTAGAATGCCTACCAAAGACATTGATATCAAGTTAGAGTATGGATCATATTGACCTATGAGGTATGACTATACTAGGTTGATTATTTCAAGAAAACTTGTTGTTTCCTTCAACTCATGAGTTAAGCTCATAAGTTGTTAAGTGAATACTTGCTTGTTGATTGTTTGATTGTTTGATTGAACTTGGTTGTTTTGAGTTGTGTGTTAGAACTTCTTAAAAACCTATCCACCAATACTCATCCCTATCAAACCAACAGATGCCTCCCCGTCATGCCAACCCCAACCAAAACAACAACATCACCCCTGAGATGCAGCAGATGTTGGCAGCACAGACACAACTAATGCAGGAGATGACCACATTCATACAGAATTAGAACAACAACAACAACAACAACAACAACAACAACAACAACAACAACAACAACAACAACAACAACAACAACAACAACAACAACAACAACAACAACAACAACAACAACAACAACAACAACAACAACAACAACAACAACAACAACAACAACAACAACAACAAAAACAATCAGAATAATCCTCCAGCACTTGACATGCTCACCAAGTTTCTGAAACTTAGGCCTGCAAGTTTTTCTGGAACAACTGACCCAATGGAAGCCAATGACTGGTTACGTTTAGTGAACAAGGACTTAGTGACTGTTGGCTGCACCGATGAAGAAAAGGTTAGGTTTGCAGCATTCCTACTTGAAGGACCAGCAGCAACATGGCGGGACAACTTTCAGATCACCACTCCCCTTGAAGATGTAACTTGGGCTATTTTTTAGGATGGATTCAGAACAACTCACATCTCACCTGGAGTGATGTACTTGAAGAAAAAGGAGTTTCACAATCTGAAACAGCGTCACCTCAGTGTGGCTGAGTATATTGAAGAATTCAACAATCTGGCATGCTATGCACCAGATGAAGTTGATACAGATGCTAAGAGAAAAGAGAAATTTCTTGAAGGACTTAATGATGAGTTGAACTTGCAGCTAGCTATTGCCTATGTCCCAACTTATCAATCACTCTGTGACAAAGCCACCATTTTGGAAAACAAGATGAATCAAGTTGAGAATAGAAAGAGGAAACATAAACTCAAGAATCACTCAGGATCATCAAAAAAGAAGCATTCATTCAAAAAGAGCAATGAAGATTCTGAACCACATCAGTACCACCACAACAACAATGGAAGTGATAATAATGAAAATGATACTGACAATGGAGATGACCTTGGTCAGAACCAACAAGACACTTTCAGGAAGAAAGACATTAGCCAGTTGCAGTGCTATAATTGTAAGGAGCTTGGACACTATGCATCAGACTGTCCTGAGAAGAAAAAGAAAAAGGATGCTAGAAGAGCCAATGGAAATGACTCCAATGTGACCCAGAAAGGACATGTGAACCACATTGACATGGATGGAAACTTTGAAGAGATAGAAGAAGTGGATGTCAGAAACTAGTTAACTCAGAAGATACAAATAAGGATTCCTTGTCTGGATATCAAGAGTTGAACCCATAGTCAAGTGAACCATAAATGTAACCCTATGAGACTTTATTTTTAAGGGTGGTAGTACCCTAGTTGTTTTCAAGCCAACTTGTAACCTCTAGCCTTTCCAAATCTCGGGACGAGATTTATTTTAAGGGTGGTAGCCTGTCACATCCCAAAATTTTCCAAATTTTGTAATGTGAAAAATAAATAAACAAAATAAAATTTTGTTGAAATTTAGGGTGAGAAGAAACTTTTTGATTCCAATTGGAAACATCCAAACCTATTTTGATCAAATAAAATCCTAAAGGGATTTAAAAAGATAAATAAACAATAAAGTTAAAATATTTGGAATTACTATTTTTAGATCTTTTAATAAATAGATTTGGTTTTCAAAAGAAAAGGTAGAATTATAAATAAGGATTATTTTATAAAGCCAAATTAAGTCTTGGCCAAGGTTTTGAAATAAAATATTTCTATTTGATAAAAAGAGTAAAGGTTTATTTAAATAAAATAATGAGGATTTATTAATATCCAATTTTATTAAAGTAAAGGCTTTTCCATTTTAAATAAACACTAAAACTTGTTAATTTATTTTAAATAAGTTTTCCAAGTGTTTTATTTATTCAAATAAAACTTACTGAATTGGTTTTGATATTATTTAAATTTCAAATAGAGTTTTAATAAATTAAATCCTATTTGAATTAAAGACTAAGATCTGTTTATTTAATTATTAATGGATCTTAAAAGAATAAAAATTATTTTGTTTTGAACTTTGATTTGTGTTGTTAAACAGAATTAAAATCTACACAAAGTTTGGCAAAGGTTTGAATTCATTTGGGTGTTTTGAATTGTTTGAATAAAATCAAAACAGAAATTCCAAAAGGAAAAAGAAAAAGCTTCCTGTATAAAAAAAGTGAATCAAACCCAGCCCAGCAAACAAGCCCAGCAAGGCCCAGTCGTAGCCCAACTTCTTCCCCCACAACAAAACATTTTCTCACGCGCAGACTCACCCACACAGACGCTGACGAGTGGCCCCATCTCCCTCTCTCTCTCCCTCACTGCCAGACGGACCCCACTGGCCACCTCAGCATCGTCTTCCCCACGACCCCATCGCCCTGCCGTTGCTGCCGAGTTATTGCCAGCGTCAATACGCGTAAATGGCTGAGTAATTCCTCGCCGTGATCACGCGAGTATAAGCGCCCCTCTCTCCTATCTCTTTCCCCCCAAACAGCGCCTCCCCTCTGCCCCTAGGCTGCTCTAATTCGAGCTCGCATCCCACTGTCTCCGATGACGTCCCAGAGCAATTCCGGTGCCGTCCAGCCGCCCCTCGCCTCCCACTGCATGCACACTTGCTCCCCACCTCCTGGCGCATCTTCCAGTGCAGCTAGTTAGCCCGCGCTTGCCCCAGAGCATCGGCAAGGACAACCTCAACGCACCGCCGCGTCTGTCTCGTCTCTGGCGAAGTATCCCCGTAAGCACCGTCCTCCCCTCTCCTTCCTGATGATACTCCTACACTCGCCACACTCGCCCGCGTCTAACCACGCCTTTGTTTTGCCTTGGGATGAACTGCAGCGTCGCCCCGTCGTCAAACAGAACCGCCTGACGCTGCCACTGACTCCGGCGAGGGATTACTTCCGTCCCTGTGCGCCCCTCGCCAAACCAACAGTGCCTTGAGCTTCAGCATATCCTTGCGAGCACGGTGAGCCACTTCCCCCTCTCCCTCGCTTCCTGTATCGCTAGCTCCGCCGCGAGCAGAGCGTGCTCCGCCAGTCGCCGCCGCGCAGCGCCGCCAGTTTATGTCCAGTGGTTGTGAGCCGTTGGATTTAGATCGTGTGTACGCGATAGAGTGACTTAAACAAACCGGTACGCTCAATCTGTGTCGTGCATTGTTATTTAGATCTGACGGCTAGTATTGCTCAATCCGAACGAAGCGGTATCACCCAATAAGGTTAAGACACGTGGCCAGACTCAGGATTAAAAACAGAAAAATGTTCTATTAGATTTGCAAATTTGAAAAATTCATAACTTTAGTTCTACACGTCCAAATTTTGCAAATTTTATATCAATGGATTCAGCAGAACAAGTACTTTGCAACCATGCCCTTTGTTTAATGTTTTTCTTCTGTAAAATTGGTTGAATTTGTAGAAACTTGTGTAGGCTTATTTTGAATATAAAATTGTTCTAGATATAATTTTAATGTAAAATCTTTGCAAAATGGTTTTTTTAACCTACGGACCCTAGGAACCAACTTATGGATTTAAAAATATATTTTGTGAAGTTAAGGAGTAAATAATTGAATTAGCTCATTTCTAGTCAAATAAAAATATTGATTTTGGTTTAGAATTGAATCTTGAGTAAAACTCTTGGGAAATGTTTTGATTCAAACCTTCTGACCCTAAACACTAAGTTTTGAGGTTTAAAAACATATTTGGTGAACCCTTTAAAAGAATATTGCTTTGCTAAAAACATTTTCAACCACATAAAGTATTGATTTGATTTAAAAATGGTTTATAGATAAAACCTTTTGCAAATGGTTTTACCACTTTAGTAAATGACCACTTTAAACTTTATAATGTTTAGAGCCTAGTAGAAACCACTTTTGCAAGTAAAACTATCTTTTGCATGCTTGCATGCAAGACCTTGTTTCTATTATTTTATGTGTGACAAATTGTTTGAATGCTAGTTGAATTTGTGTTTGCTTGATTGATTTGTAGTGGAATTAGAAGAGTGTGATATTAGCAAGATCAAGAAGTGAACCAACATTCTCTACTAAAAAGGCAAGTGACACTATCATCCATGTCCTACAATTTTCATTACACTTAGTGGATTTTTGTAACATGCATGAAAAGGATTTCTATATTTTATGCTATGTTAAATCCTAATAGGATACCCTTATATATTCCTTAGTGGAAACAATGTAGTTGTAGTATGCTTAGTCCTGCTATATATTGGGATGGGATACATGATATGATTATATGAAGAATTGAAAAGACATATGTTTTATATAATAAAACAAGTACTCAATGAACCACCTGGGTGGACAAGGATACTCAAGCTTGGACAAGGTGGCAACAAAAGGAACCATGTTTATATGGCTATCTCTTTTTGTATGTGCACTAGAAGAAAACCACCCAGGGACTTAGAGATTGAACATGTTTCTCGTACAGTGGCTTCCGTGTACAGCCACATGCTAAATGGGCTCTGGCTTAGTCAACTACATAGTGGAAGACCCATGCATTGGCATCTTCAGGTTAACTAGAATTGTGTAAGGGAACTTGAAACCCTACATTGGTGCCTGGATGACAAGCTAGCATTGTGTATTGGGAGGACTCCTATGGAAAGACTTTGTCACATTCTCAATCTGCCAGTACTCCATTTTGGTGAGTACTTATCCAGCGGCCCCTGGTGGCATCAAGATAAGATTGTGTCATGTGGGTAAAGTGTACAACTTCTGCATAAGATCAAAATTCTAAGTACTTAGCCGTGTCCCCGGTTATAGATAATTCTGAGCAACTAAGGCCTGAAGCTATGGAAGATCTCGACATTCCAATTTCTCAAAGTAAAACTTGATGGTGACAACAAGGGATTTGAAGCACTTGGAGTTTTCCAAGAAGTTCAGAAAGATTTGACAAAATATCAAAAACTATTTTGAAACGATAGGATAAAACTATATTGCTTTCTGCAAAAGAGCCTAAACCCTACTTAGCCAAATATGCATGTCAATGATAGGATCCACTTATTTCTACATAGTAGTGAAACTTGCCAATACAATTCAAATGTATTGACCCTTGTGGCTGCAACTTATTATGTTGCAGGTTTGTTTGATGTTAGTGAAGTTTGTTGAATAGGATTACAAGTCTACAACCAACATGACTGCCTGTGGCACTTTGGAAGATGAAGGACTCCATGCTTTATAGATATTCTGCTGCATTGTAATGTGATAGCAAATGAGCTATGTAAGATATAATGAATTATTTTATTCCTGGTTATAAAGTTGTATTATGACCTTTGTTTCTTGATATTACATCTTAACTGTGGATGCTAGCTATTGATCCAGAGACTAGCATTGTAAACACAGGGATATCTACCTTATTAAAGGTTGGGAACCTTACACAAATTCCGCTGGGAGTTTTCCTAGAGCATCTACAAAAACCATCCGTGAAGGGAGCAGACATCGACAACCCGTATAGAGTTGACTCTTTTGTTCACATGGTGGCAAGGGTCCCTCCGGCTTGGACAAAACCGTTCATGGAATATCTCGAACACGGAACTTTGCCCGACGATAAAGTCGAAAGACGGCAAATAGTACGTCGAGCAAAGGGCTATACCATAATCAATGGACAACTCTACAAAAGAAGCACTACTGGTGTATAGCTTAAGTGTGTTTCCCAGCAAGAAGGTATTGAAATCCTACGCGAAATCCATCTCGGAGATTGCAGGCATCACGCCGCTCCTCGATCATTGGTCGCGAAAGCCTTCAGGCAAGGATTCTACTGGCTGACCGCGAAGGCGGACGCCGACAAGTTGGTTGAGACATGCATGGCATGCCAGTATTATGCCCGACAACCACATGTTCCTGCTGAAGAATTGCGAACAATACCAATAACTTGGTCGTTTGCTGTCTAGGGGCTAGACATGGTGGGACCGTTACAAACGGCACCATGTGGGTCTACACATCTACTAGTAGCAGTTGATAAATTCACTAAATGGATAGAAGCTAAACCCATTAGAAAGCTTGATGGGACAACTGCCCTCAGGTTTGTCCGGGATCTAGTGGTGAGATTTGGTCTCCCACATAGCATTATCACCGACAACGGCAGCAAATTATCACTCGAAGAAGTGGAGGCTTATTGTTGAGAGAAGGGCATCCGACTTGACCTTGCATCTGTGGCACACCCACAATCCAATGGTCAGGTTGAGCGAGTCAATGGATTAATTCTGCAGGGAATAAAGCCATGTCTTGAGGCATCGCTGCATAGAGCAGCTGGAGCCTGGGTGGAATAATTGCCATATGTGTTGTGGAGTTTACGAACTACACCCAATAGATCCACCGGCTACACCCCATACTTCATGGTATATGGAGCAGAAGCCATCCTGCCTTCCGACATACTTCATGATGCACCAAGGGTTGCCGCCTACGACGAAGATGACGCTGAAGAATCCAAACGCCTAGATGTGGACCTTCTCGAGGAGGAGCGCATTTTGGCATGCCAAAGATCCGCCATCTGCCAGCAGAAGCCACGCAGCTACCATAGTCGCCGCGTTAGGCATCGCTTGTTTAAAGAGGGGGATTTGATGCTCCGACTTAAGCAGAAGAAGTCACACAAATTATCCCCGCCATGGGAAGGACCGTTCATCATAAGCAAGGCGCTACTCAATGGGTCTTACTACCTCGTTGACAATCGTGAACTGAAGGATAGACCCAACGAGGATCATAAGCGTAAGCAACGTGACCCGGATGATGACTACCCGGAGCTTGATCGGCCATGAAACATAGCACAGCTACGTCCTTTTTACAGTTAGCATTTTTATCTAATTGTGTACCTCTTGTATGATCAATGAAATAAATCTCTTTGGTTCACTCATATTTCTAAGTCTTTTACCTCCTTTAGTGTTCATTTTTGGATCATATAAAACCTTTATGCACAAGCTTTGCGATTGCACTTGTGCAAATTCCGCCTACGGGCGTTAGCTTAAGTTTTCTGGTCTACACGTTCTTTTTCGTCTTTATGTGGATTCTGGAGTAGTGACTTTTGGCATTTATTGTCGGCGATTTTGTGCTTAGGTTATTGATGGTGCCATTGGCCATCATCGCCTGAGTGCATGGTTCCGACAATGAGTCTTCCGACTCACGAAAAGTCAAGCATAAAAGCCAAAGTAATGGATAAGCCAGCACTTGCTTAAAAGTATATACATGCTGGAACTAGTTCTTAAGTAGCAGGACAGACGTCATTGTTTTCCGCCTTAAGTTAACACATAGTTTTTTCCGCATAACATATTACAGAGGAAACAAATATTACAAGTTGTTTTTATTCCTCTGGCGCATGCGACTTGGAAGCAACATCATCGGCAGCAGGAGAGTCACCCTCGAAGTCGGCAGTGTTGAGGGACTCGGAGGAGCTTTGGCCTTTGCCTTAAACGGTTTTCAGGGGGACAAAGACGTTAACATCGACCAACTTGGGAACTCTAGTGTCATAACCCGCGAGCGACGCCAAGCTATATTCGTGGTTGATCTTTTGGCCTTCTTCGTCTATGTCGGGGATACCGGAGGTTACCGTGTCGATGTCGGCATTCTCGTAGTGTGCCTTCGCCATTGACAATGCCATCCTAATGTCGGCCCGTGCACATGAAGCTTTCTAGCTTAAGACATGCTCGGGGGCTCGACACAGGATCTCCGAGAACTTCGACATAGAGTCTGATGCCTTGATGTTAATCTGGAGGGACTTGGCAATCTCTTTGGTCTGCGTGATGGCGGTGTTGATAAAGTTGCCGGCAAGGACCATGCATTCCTTTGGCGAAAGAGGCGACCGGGTTAAACCCATAGGAGCTATGAATTCCCGACAAAGGAGCACATGAATTAAAAAATTCAGAGTATCTAGACTACAGAAATCCAAGACGGAGAATCACTTACTGAAGATGATGGCCTCAGCCTTCTAGAGAGTCTCCGCCATGGATTCCCATTCTTGTTGGAGGATCTTATACGCTTCATGATGGCATTGATTTTGCTCATCGGCAGCTTTCTTCTGATCTTTTAAGATCGTGATTTCCTCCTTCAAGCGGTTCATCTCCTCGTTGGCGGAGTCTTGTAGGGCTTTCATCGAGTCTTCATGCATTTTCAGCATCTCCTCCCTCTCCTTCTTAAGGATCTTGTTTTCGCTATCCAGCTGCTGAATGTGCTTGGATTGCTCGACAATATCCTTAGCCTTGGAAATGGTTTCTGCAAGTCGGAGAAAGAAAAGTACACAGTGAGTACTCGGAGAATACACAAGATCAAGTCGGAATACGAAAAAGAAAGGAAAAACAGACGCTTGCTCTTGATGATTTATTCCTTCAAGAAGGCAGTTTTACCCTTTTCAGCTTCCAGGTCCGCGCGCATCTTCTGGTACTTGTTGTTGGCCATGCCCCTCCGAGCATTCTCATTCTGTGTAAAGGAAAATTTTAAACGTTGTTTGGTCTACTTGGAGCATCTAGCCGGAAAAAATCCCACCTAGACGCTCGGGAGCTACAGCGAGAGTTTTTAACTTAGCAATATGATTAGTCTTTCTTTAAGCATCTAGTCGGAACTAATTCAGTTACAACCAAAAGCTTGGGGGCTACAGTATTGAAATTTATAAACACTGCGTATGCTACTCTTAAAGCATCTAGTCGGAATTAATTCAGTTACAACCAAAAGCTTGGGGGCTACAGTATCGAAATTTATAAACACTGCGTATGCTACTCTTAAAGCATCTAGTCGGAATAATTCATTCAAAATATATGCTTGGGGGCTACAGTGAGAAGTTTTCTACCTTAGTCACTCTTAGAGCATTTAGACACAAAGACCTATGGTTTTCCGTCTAAATCCTCGGGGGCTATAGTGAGATACTCATATAAAATGTAAAAGGCAAATAAAACTTACAAGTGCAATGATCTTGAGGTTGGTAGCACTCTCATCCAGCAACTTGCCGAAGGATACACTGTTTCCTTGCAAGATTTCTGCTTGCAGGAGAAGCTCCTTGAGACCGCACGTTGGAGATGTCGGCGCCGCACCAGGAACCAAAGAGGTGCTACTCCGTGTAAGTGCCGGGTAGACTATCTTTGGGAACTCTATGGTCTTCCTAGGGGCGAGGGCGCCGCCTTCGGCAGATGTACCACCTTCCACCACCGCCTTACCGCTACCCATGGCATCCTTAGCCGGAGCTTCAGCCATTTGGTGTGCGGCACTCTCCTGTGTCGCCTGTTCACCGACAACAACGAGCTCTATGGAGGCGCCTGCCACTTCCATGGCAGAAGGGCCATATGCTTCTTTATCTTGAGAGCTTGTCGGAGCGGGCGAGGGCTGGACGAGGGGAGTGACAGGGGCGATGGCGGGAGATACGCCGTGATGCAGCCATATCCTTTATGGTTCTAGAAGCCCCCAAAGTTTTGGAGGTCTTCTTCAAGTTGGTTGTGGCTTTCTTTCTGAAATGTGCAAAATGCATAAGTACAGGAATAAGACAGACAATGGACAATGTCGGAGCGAAAGAAGCTTACACAAGAGGGGGAGCTTTGGCAAAAGGGATCCCTGTAATCTTTCTTTTCTCTGCCTCCAGGGTGGCGGTAGTCTTCTTGGAGGATCCACCCTCCGTCTTTTTCTTCTTGCCTCCGTGGGCAGTGTCAGAGGTGGAGCTTTCCGCTTTCGCGCCAACGGAGCATCGTCGTTGGACATGACGACGACTTCCTTCATCTTTGGATCATAGATTTGAGGAGCCATGCTGTCCTCATCTATGTTGTTGAGCTGTTAAGTGAAGAACCACCGTGTTAGATGAGATGGTAGTGGCTAGACGGAAGAACTGGAGTATATGTCATACACGGAAAATAAAATAGTTACCTTTGGGCACTTGCTCTCTACGAACATGTCGTAGGTGATGGTGAAGACACACTTTCTGTCCTTCACCTTTACGATGTCCTTGAGGCGGATCTTGACGGAGTCACTCGAGAAGTTGTCCTCGGATATGCGGAGGCTATCCCTTCTATCGTTGGAATACTCGTGCATCAGCTTCAAGCGATGCTGCAGAGGCTGGATCCGCCTGATGAACCAGCACATGGCTAGGTCCAATCCGGTCAAACCCGTATATACGAGCCACTCTATCCGCCTTATAGCGCGGGAAGCGTCGATGTCGGAGGGAAGGGAGGCCTGGGATCTCCATGTCGAGGCTTCAGCGGCTGCTCCATCGACAAAGTCCGGGTACGTGACTTCTCGGCCAGCCAGAGGGATATCTGGGCCGTAGAAGTACATTTGCTGCCAGTTCTTACAGGATTCATGACCGACGATGTCGGGGAAGCGCCGGCCAGGCCAGATCTTAAAACTAATGGTTCCACAATTTCTAAGCTCGTCCTTGCCGGCTCCGGCTTCACGCTTGACGGTAAAGAAGTATATAAAGAGATCTAGCCTAGGCCTAATCCCTAAATAACCCTCGCAAAGCGCCACGTAGTTGCTGAGTGCTAAGATGCTATTGGGGGAGAGGTTCTATGGTTGTACTCGGTAATGATTCAGGACAGCAAGGAAAAAGTTGGAGATGGGCAAGGAGACGCCGCGTACCATCTGCGCTTTGAGGTACACCTTTTATCCGGCTTGGGGAGAATGTGTGACCTCGCCGGCCGATGCCGCCCACTAGGCGAGCCCCTCTGTCACGGGGAGGTAGCCCTCATTGATCAGTTCTTTGATGTCACGGTCCGTGATATCCGAACCGCGCCAGTCGCCCTTGTGTGAGTCGTACTCCTCTTCCAGCAGCTCCAGCGCCGCTGGATTATGGTCGCCGCCGGTGGCCTCGACCACCGCAGACCTGGGGATGACCAGGCCCTCTGGGGCACGACGACAGAGCTCGCCGGCTTCGCCGCGGCTTCACCCGATGCCGCCATCGAAGGGGAGGAGCTGCTATTGGCCATTGGGTGTGTTCGACGGTGACTGGGAAATATTGGAGAGCTAGGGTGTTTCGCACGTTGCGCGAAGAGCTCAAGGAGGCGCTCGTTGGAGGAAGAAGATGATGTGGGGGAGAATGAGGTGAAAAAGTAAATTTTCCACCGCAGTTACTATTTATGGTCTTCGGCATCAAGATTCATGCAGCTTGATCGAATGGTTGCCGCGTAGACGACGTGTGCGGAGACGTGCGCGGAAATTTCGCCACGTACCAACCGTCGCCGCCAACGGTTCGTATCGCTCGCGCGGGAAAAGTGGACATGATTGCGTTCTCTGCATGTGTGAGTTATGAGGCGTTGCTAACCTATGTATACGTCGCCCTAGATGTCATAGGTAGATGAACCATCACATCGGAAGATTCTGGCATGGACGGATCCAATCCGGCTACGGAAGAGTATGATAGAAGATTCAGCAATTCTCCGACTTACAAATTGAAGACGGAGAAAACCTTGCAGGGTTCTTTGGGAGGACTACAAGATGTTGCTTGACGATTTGCCGACATTCATCTAGACGGAGCATTCGACCTGAAGAGGCAAGATGGCGCAAGATCTCGGAGTTCTCCGGGGGCTACTGTTGGGGATATGCTATATGGGTATCCTCATAGCATGTCTCTTATCCAGATAACCCGGGTGGCCCATAGTTGGTAGCATGGCCCATGGCCTGCTAGGCGGCCCAGTTAGATGGATCCACAAGGGAGGCCCATGCTAGATAAAGTAAGGCTACGAAGGAGTCACCGACATACTCGGAGCCTTGGAGTGCAAGACACGCTAGACTAGTAATAGACCGTGTAGGACTTTGTAACCTGTCCGGCTAGGACTTTTCCCTGTAACCCTAGGACCTGGCGACTATATAAGTCGGGCCTATGGGAGCCTTTAGGGCGCAATCTCAGACAACTACACATAACCTCGCATAGCGAACCTATCTCTGTAACTCGGCATATTGCCATTATAGTGATTTATAGCAGGAGTAGGATTCCGCCACCGTTGTGGGATCTGAACCTAGGTAAGCTATGTTACCTCATACCCGTCAACCGTCCGCCTTCCCCCACGTCTCTAAACACGCACTGTGAGGACCCCTCCATGGCGTACTCGTCGGCAATACCACGACACCTAGTGACAAGCATTAAGCACAACAAGTTGTAACAAAGGCAAATAGACTAATAGAGATACTAGGCACCATGCCCTAACAATCTTATTCGATTACATGATAGAACTCATCCAATACCTACCATCCCCATAGCCTACAGCGGGGGATTACTCACTCATGGATGAAGGAAACATTGATGGTTGATGGAGAGGCGTTGGTGATGACGATGGCGATGATCCTCCCCAACTTCCCCGTCCCGGCAGGGTGCCAGAACGGAGTTTCTGGTTCCGAATAGCGGCTTCTGGTGGTGGCGGTGCAGCGGAAATCTTTCTGGAAAAACGATGAATCCCTCCCCCCCAGGTTTTTAGGTCAAGAGTCTTTTTATAGGCAAAGAGGGAGGCCGAGGGGGTGCCTAAGGTGGCCGCACCCCCCTAGGCACAGCCAGGCCTGGCCCGCGCCTGGCAGGGTGTGGGCCCCCCAGGACTCCACTCTGTTTCGTACTCTGGCTCCATGGATCTTCTGGTGAAATAGGATTTTTGGCATATTTTCC
This sequence comes from Avena sativa, assembly GCA_916181665.1. NCBI lineage: Eukaryota > Viridiplantae > Streptophyta > Magnoliopsida > Poales > Poaceae > Avena > Avena sativa. The sequence goes on along the minus strand of OV702293.1, from coordinate 236,015,976 downwards.
GAGATTTTTCCTGATAGTTGATTTTCTGCATAAAAACTGGATACCAAGGTAATTTTGCTGAAAACAACGTCAGTTCGTGACATGGTTATACCCAATAGGTACACGACCTTAGCATACCTGGTCCAGCCCAAGGAAGTCCCACAATCATATACACGGCCCATGAAGACTTTCGGGTGGCCCAATCCCATGACGTCTTCGGATCCTTCGAGAGCAAGACTAGATTAGATAGAATATTCAAAGGGGCAAACCCTAAAACCTATAACCGACTCGGTCTGTGTCCGGAACCTGCCTACTTCTATATAAGGGCTAGGAGGGCATGATGAGGAGGGCACTTCATACCACCATATACACACCTTCACGCCAGATTGCATCTGCGCACCCCTGTACTTTTCGGTTCCGCCGTAATCAAGAGCAGACAAGCAGGAGTAGGGTTTTCCCTCCCGGGGCCTAAACCTGGGTAAACCTCGTGTCCCCGTGTTGCTTGTTTGTTAACCGTTCCGTGATCTCCAGCATCCCCATCTTCTCCAAAACCCAAGCTCATAATAATGGGCATTGACAAGATTAAACCTTGTCAATTGGCGCTATCTGTGGGAACTGGGGATGCTGATCGTGCGATCGTGACGGTCCCAACCAAAGCGATCTACAATTCCTCCGCGACAGAGAGCCATCTCCTCTTCGGTGCTTTCGACTTCACCACCCACTCGCCAGCCACTCTGAAAGACTTCGAGCCCGTTGGCGACGGGCTCGAGATCCTATTCGGGAGCTTCTGCTTCCAAGTGGGGCAGACCGGCACTCTCCGTCTCCCAGAGCGGGTGCCCCTACCGTCGATCAGGCCCGCTTCATGGGCTCTGCATCTCGTTCTACGCGCATCGCCATCGACAGATGAGTCCTATGACAGCAGCAGCTGCAATGCAGATCTGTGCGATCCACCATCGGAATAAGGGACCTACAGTTCCGGATCCGAAAGCTGCAGCAGCAGCAATCCGATCTACGAGCGCTACCAATGTGCCGCGGTTATTCAGAGCGACGTGGATCAGGAGCACAACCCGCCACCTAACCCACAGGGTAGAAACAACGAAAACAGGAGAAACAAGTCCCCCCCGCCCAACGAGGAGGACACCGACCCCAATCGGATCATCCACCTCAGCGAGGAAGGATGGGCTCAGGCATGCAAAGCCGTGGAAGGCAACAAGATCCTGCCTGCAGGTGCCTCACAGGACCTACTGATGGCATACCATCTGCTCCTCGTCGAAGAGCACAAGAAGCAGGTGAAGATGCAAGAAGTGCTCGACAAGCGCAAGCAATCGGCCTCGAAGTCCAGCGCGCGGTGAGCTACGCTCTCCGCCATGGGTGGCTCCATCTCGCACGGCAACCATGGCAACAAGCACCGTTCTCGCACGGAGAACATGGACCCAAGGCACGTCGCATGGTGACTTGAACCCTCAACACGTCTTTCATGGAGATGGATGCCGATGGCAATGTCATCCTGAAGACGCCCCAAGCTGTGATCATGGCAGCCACTACATACCTCGCGTCCCATCCACCTCCGGTGGGGGACCCGAAAAGGGCCATGCACAAATCTGCATTAGCCAGAATCGGACTCATTGGAGCTGCGCTCCACGGAGAAGCTCCTGTGGAGCCAAAAAAGGAGGTTGCGGCCAGGTTCAACCGCAGCCCCATGCCTTCATCCGACGAGGAAGAACACGACCTACCTCGAAGGCACAAGATCTCGCGACATCGTAGTCGCGATTACGACGCTCGAAATGAGCTCACCCAACGCAAAATCGACAAAGCGCGCGCTAAGCGCGTCTGCTCGTCCGAATCCGAGGAGGACGATGACGAAGGAGAACTCTACGGAGCCCGATGCTTTAGCAGATCCGTCCGGCAGACACGGATGTCGTGGAACTTCAAACTTCCTTCGGACACTCCGAAGTTTGACGGCACACAGGACCCCAAGGCGTGGCTCAGCGACCACCTGTCGTCCGTCAAGCTACATGGCGGAAACAAGGACACCGCCCTGCAATGCCTTCAGCTGCATGTGACAGGCGCGGCCCGGATCTGGCTCAACAGCCTATCCTCGGGATCCATCCGAAGCTAGGAGGAACTGGCATACGGTTTCATCCGAAACTTCAAAGGCACCAGAAAGAGGCCAGCCTCGATCGAGGAGCTACGGGCCTGCACCCAATGAACGAGCGAATCCATTCGCTCGTACATACTATGATGGTCCAATACAAAGAACTCTGCGGTGCACATCTCTGAAGCGAGAGCGATCGACGCCTTCAAGGATGGCGTCAAGCGCCAAGACTTCAAGGAAGAACTTGGGCGCGTCAAGCCCAAGACACTTGACCACCTCATGGACATCGCCAAAAGGTGGGCAGACGGTGAGGACTCCGTCCACCAAGCACACTCGGAGGAGGAAGATGACTACAACCATCGACGTGAACGCCGTAGCAAGAGAAGACCACGTGTCTACGACGATCGTGACGGACCCGACATGGTCGCGGCTGGCTACTTCGACCGCCGTAGCGATGGCAACCGTAGCAGCGGCGGATACCGTGGAAACAACTTCCGTGATGGAGGACCCCCAGCGCAATCATGGCAACGCCGCGACCACGATGACGGACCCTCAGCATACGATAAACTGTCGGGTCCATGCACCATCCACTTCTACATCGACAAGCAGGATGGTAAAAAGAAGGCAAGCCACATGCTCAAGGATTGTCGCGAGTTTCAGAAACTCAGCAAGAGCATGTCCCAGATGAGGCAACAAGCCCTGAACCCCGGGTACGGGAACGCGCCCGCACCAGGCGACATCGCCCACGGAGCTCCTCCACCACCACTCGTGGGACCTTCAAATCATCCAATCGCACCTGCGCAGAACAACGGCGGAAACGGGTACCCCGTGCCAAAAGGATCACTGATGATCCAAAAGGGGAGCCCAACGAACAGGGTGCAAAAGAAAATCACCCGTCAGATCAATCTGGCTGTGACTGCTCCACCCGCCATCCCTGAGTACCTCAGCGGATCGGAGTCCTGCATCACGTTCAGCCATTCGGATCACCCTTGCCAGGTTCCTCGCCCAGGTCATGCTGCCCTGGTGCTCGAAGCGCAGATCGGAGGGTTCGACATGAGCCGCGTCTTCATGGACGGCGGCAGCAGCATCAGTCTGATGTTCGCCAGCACCTTAGCAGCAATGCGGATCCTGCTGTGCAGCCTAGAACAATCCGATACAATGTTCCACGGCATCGTCCCGGGGAAGGGTATATTCCCCCTGGGAAATATATGGCTCGACGTCATCTTTGGCAAGCCCGACAACTTCCGGTGCGAGCGACTCGAGTTCGAAGTGGTGGACTGACCATCACAATACCACGCCATCCTCGGGTGTGTGGCATTCACACGATTCCTGGCAGTACCACACTACGCGTACCTGCTACTCAAGATGCCAGGACCTAAGGGCGTAATCACGGTCCACGGGAGCTTCACCCGATCGGACCACTGTGACAGGGACTTCAACAGAATCTCCCAATCATTCGGCATGCAGGAGGATCTCATAAGGCTCCGAGAGGTGACAGACAACAGGGTACCCCCAGTTGCAAGACATAACGCACCCGACATGTCTTTTGACTCCACCATCAACACAAAGAAGGTGCAGGTCCACCCGACGGACGCCTCCAAGATGGCGTTGATCGCCAACGACCTCAGCCCTGCATAGGAAAGCGCGCTCGTCGAATTCCTCCGTGAGCGCTAGGAAATATTTGCCTGGTGTCCTGCGGACATGCCAGGAGTTCCCAGGGAATTCGTCGAGCATGCACTTAACGTCTTTCCAGACGCCAAACCCGTCAAACAGTCCATCCGACGACTGTCTGAACCACGGGCTGAAGCCATCGGAGTCGAAGTCAACAGACTACTCGACGCAAACTTTATTAGGGAGATCAAGGAAAGCGAGTGGCTCGCCAACACCGTGATGGTCCCCAAAAAGGACACGGACATCCTGCAGATGTGCGTGGACTTCACGTCGCTGAACAAGCACTGCCCGAAGGATCACTTCCCTCTCCCTCGGATCAATCAGATAATCGATTCGACTACAGGATGCGAGAAACTCTCCTTCCTCCACGCCTACTCAGGCTACAATCAGATTCGACTGAAGGTCGAAGATCAGGAGAAAACGGCGTTCATCACGCCGTTCAGAGTACTCTGTTACAATACAATGCCCTTCAGGCTGAAGAACACAGGCGCCACGTACCAACAGTGCATGCAGGCATGCCTGAAGGACCAGATCGGCCGCAACATCCAAGTCTATGTCGACGACATAGTAATCAAAACAAGAGAGGCCAAGACACTAATCGAAGATCTCTGCGAGACGTTCGACAACCTTGATCGATACAAGATCAAGCTAAACCCAGAAAAGTGCACCTTCGGCGTCCCATCTGGTCAACTGCTAGGCTACTTCATCTCCCAGCGAGGGATCGAAGCAAACCCGATGAAAATCCGGGCCATAATGTCCATGGGGAAGCCGAAGAACCTCAAGGGCGTCCAACAGCTTGCTGGGCGAATCGCGGCGTTGAGCAGGTTCATCAGCCGCATGGGCAAAAAATCCCTGCCTTTCTATCAGCTGCTACGCAAGGCAGACAAATTCGAGTGGACGCCCGAAGAGGATGACACATTCGAAGATCTAAAGCGGCTGCTCTCCACCTCGCCCGTCTTGGTCACGCCAAAAGAGCGCGAGCCTCTACTGCTATACATAGCAGCTACACACCAGGTGGTAAGCACCGTGCTTGTGGTCGAAAGACCCAAAGATGGCAAGACCCATGGGGTCCAACGCCCAATCTACTACCTTAGCGAGGTATTGACACTGACAAAGCAGAGGTACCCTCACTACCAGAAACTCACCTACGGCGTATTCATGACGGCTCGTCGGCTGAGCCACTACTTCCAGGGGCATCAGGTGATGGTCATCAACGAAGCACCCCTGAACAACCCGGAGGCCACAGGATGTGTGGCCCTGTGGGGCATCGAGCTGTCACCTCTAGACATCGTCTATGAGAAGCGCCACGCGATCAAGTCTCAGGTCCTTCCAGACTTCCTCGTCCACTGGATGGAACTGCAGCTGCCAGACACCCCGGACATGACACAGTCATGGACGATGCACTTCGACGGCTCTAAGCGCGAGGCTAGAGCAGGAGCCGGGGTCATACTGACCTCCCCGCAGGGCGACAAGATGAAGTACGTCCTCCGGATGAAATTTCGAGCTTCCAACAATGAGGCCAAGTATGAGGCCCTCATCCACGGCATGAGGATGGCCAAGATCTGCGGCGCAACGCGCCTGGTCATCTACGGCGACTCGAACCTCGTCGTCCAGCAGACAATGAACGAGTGCGACGCACACGCGGCTAACATGATTGCGTACTGTGCACTCTACAACGCACTCGAAGGAGACTTTGACGGCTGCGAGCTTTGACACGTTGGGAGAGAAAGCAACGAAGAGGCCGACAGACTCGCCAACATCGGCTCCACCTACGCACGGGTGCCACCAGGTGTGTTCCTTGAACAGATCTGCGTGCCATCCATCAAAAGGAAATTCCCAAAGGGATCACCCGAAGAAGCAGAACACTCGGGGGCTACGCTACCCGAAGGACAAGAAGGACCAGAAAAGCTCGACACAGAGGTCGCAGTGGTCAACCTGATGCAGGTCATGGTAGTCGAAGAAACATGGACACAGCCATACCTCCGGTATCTGATAGATGGGGAGCCGCCTGACAGCCCGACAGATGCCCGGCGCATATCCCGCCGGTCCAAGGCCTTCACCATCATCAATGGCGAGATGTACAAGCGCATCATTTCGGGTGTACTCCAAAGGTGCGTCACCATCGGTAACGGCAAAACCATCCTCCTAGACATCCACGAGGGCATCTGCGGCCATCACGCGGGTAGTCGCACCCTTGTTGCCAAAGCTCTACGAGCTGGGTTCTACTGGCCAACGACCATGAACGACGCCAAGGACATCGTCCGAAGGTGCAACGGGTGCTAGAGGTTCGCAGATAAACCACACGCACCAGGATCGGAGCTCAGGCCCATACCCCTAGCCTGGCCCTTTGCCCAATGGGGCCTCGACATGATCGACAAACTACCCAAGTCCTCAAAAGGAAGCCACGTCTACCTCATGATCGCAATCGACAAATTCACCAAGTGGATCGAGGCCATGCCCGTTATTAACCAAAAGGGCAAAACGGCCATAAAATTCTTCGAATCCATAGTCTACAGTTTCGGCGTGCCACACAACATCATCACCAACAACGGGTTGAACTTCATCTCCAAAGAATTCCAGGACTTCTGCGAAGACCTAGGAATCAACATTACATACACCTCCGTGGCGCACCTGCAAACAAACGGGCAGGTCGAAAAGGCCAACGGTCTCGTCGGCGGCGGCATCAAGAAACGCCTAATGAGCCTACTCCAGTGACTCGTAGGAGCCTGGACACAAGATCTACCCTCCGTCCTCTGGAGCCTACGCACGACGCCAAACAGCTCAACTGGCTACACGCCTTTCTTCATGGTGCACGGAGCCGAAGCCGTGCTACCCGCAGAGGTGCGCCAAAAGGCCCCACGGGTCGTCGCCTACAGCAAAGCCAAATCGACGGCCGCACTCGAAGACGCCGTCGACACACTCGACGAAGCACGTGACATAGCCGCGGCTCGATCAGCGGTCTATCAACAGAGCCTCCGCAACTATCACAGCCGTCGGCTGCGTCCAAGGTCCTTCGTCGAAGGAGACCTAGTCTTACGACTCAAGCAAGAGCGACCGAAGAAGTTCGAGTCGCCCTGGGAAGGACCCTACGTCGTCACTGAAGTCATCCCAGGTGGCGCATATCGCCTCAAGCACGTGGAGTCTGGAGTAGCATACTCCAACCCATGGAACGTCGCACAACTGCGACGCTTCTACCCCTAGCTACTCCCCCTCTTTTTACTTTCAATAAGGCTATTCAGCCAAGGCTACTCAGCCGAACAATGTACCTCCTCATTACGATATGAATAAAGCTAAGTGACTCGCCCCAAAAATTTATCTATTATTCGCATTTTCTTCATGTTACAACACACTCGGGGGCTCCCCTCACCTCACGACTTCGTCGACTGAGGATAACGCGTGTACACCTGAGTAGCTGACCACGTCAGGCTAACGAAAAGGACACGCATACAAACAAAGCACCACGTGCTAACAACAATCAACCTTTACAGCAAAGGGCATAACACGCCCAATCGAATACATACAAATTTTACATCTATCTTTTTACAGGTCCTACCTATTCTGAAGAATCACCTGCGCACGCTGCTCAAAGAGATCTACAATTTGTTCGGCATACTGCCTTACAGCCGCATAATGTGGACGTATGTCCCACATGCCACCATCCGGCCGAAGAGGCGGCCCAGCCGCCACAACAACAAGATCTACATCAGGGCGATGCAGCCGCACGAGGGAAAGCGCAGCCTTCACCCCTGCAACAAGCTGATGCCGCACCAGCTCCCTGACATGATGCACATCCCGAAACTTCGCCAGCAAGCCCCATAGAGTCGATGGTGCCTCATCTAGGGGAAACATCACGTGCAGAATTGATTCCAGGGAAGTCTTCACTTGCCGCAGCACCCGCGACACCTGGTGAACATGATCCTGCACAGTCGCAAGGACCATAGCACGATCACGTTCCATCCAGAAAAAGCCGCCGGCCTTCATGTCCTGCTGGGTCAGGCAATTAATCTGAACAGCAACACGCTCTTTTTCCTCCTTGGGAACAAGGTTAGCACCTGCAACAACTGCAAAGTAAGATGACAAGCCAACAGGCGCATCCGAAAAATGAGCAGTAGCTCGAGGAAACTCACATTGAAGTTGTTCGGCCAAACTCCACAACTCCCCCATCAAATACTCCTCCGTGGCGGCGCCCCGCTCCGCCTTCGACTTCCAAACATCCGCGTGGCCTCGAACATAAACAATAATCCAATGGTTCCACTCACAAGCATCAACTATAATAGTAATCAACACCGGGAAAGTTTCCCCTAAAAACTAAAGCAATATCCAATACAATTGTTACAGCGGGACGGAGTGGTGATGATGATGCTGGTGGAGATGATGGTGTGGATGATGATGATAATCCTGATGAAGCCTAGCTTGACGATGGTGTTGATGGCGACGATCTCCCCTCTCCGGGAAGGAATCCCCCGGCAGAAATCTGTCTGCCGAAGAGATCTTTCTCTCTCGGTGTTTTCCGCCCTGCAGAGGCAGCGAAAATCTATCTGTGGTCGCTCCCCTAGCCTTAGGGTTTCGTAGGGAAGATATAGGCGAAGGGAAAGAGTCGGGAGCCGGAAAGGTGGGCCACACCTGCCCTAGGCGTGACCCAAGGTGGGCCCATGCCTAGGGGGGTGTGGGCCCCCTGCGACCCTTCTTTGTCCCTCCTTCTAGCTTCCTCTGTCTTCTGGAAAAATATAATTTTCCCATATTTTTCTGATCTTTGCGAAATTGCATCAAAACGCCTTCTTTTCCATCAGAATCTAGACTCCGACAGTCCATCCTCCAAGAATCATCCAACATGCATAAACGGATGAAAAGTCATAAGTAATACCTCATATAAGACAAATATCAATGAATAGAGGTAGATTATGATATAGAGTGGTGATGCAAATTGGGCGTATCACGTTGCTGCTACAGCCCATCATACCTATGTAGGCGAGAGCCGCCGTATTCTAAGTATGGCCATGTACTGGCCCTAGTACTGACCTATTTTTTTCCGTTGCCCTTTGTCGGTACCCCTTTTGTTTAGTAGGTTTGAGTTCGACGTTATTAGCAGAGTTACCCTTCCGGCTTGGCCTGGGCAGGGTTATGGGCGCCATTGGTTATTCTTCAGGGCTCTTAGCCCCATTTGCATCTTATCCGTACTTGGATGTTATATCGTTTTCAAGGTGATTTGGATCTTTGTACTGTATATCCATATTCTTGACTCGTTGAGTCGTTTATGTATGTATGTTTCTGTGCGTTCCCTCATGAACTATCGTGTAATGATATTACTTCGTTTTCCACCCGCATGCAAGTGTCTGGTGGGCATCTTTAAATCGATTCTATGCGGGTTTGACGGGAACCGCTAAAACTTGCATAGGGCCGATTCGAGGGTGTTACAACAACCTCGCCCATGTAGCAAAGGCGTCTCACTGGTGTAGCAGCGCGGCCTCGCCTAGGTAGTAGAGACGTCTCACCGATGTAACAGTGCAGCCTCGCCCATGTAGAAGAGGCGCCTCAACCATGTAGCGGCGGTGGTGCCCCTTGTAGCAGCGGCGCCTCATCGGAGAAGACATCGTCGCAGCCGGTCACCCCTTTTTTTTTAGCAAGATTCACGATCGATTGTAGCAAATCTGGTGCGTCCGGCTACCGACGGCCAGTTGTACCAGCGGTGGCAACCAATTGTAGCATGCCCTGGAGCTCAAGGTAGCACCACCGGAGATGGAGCTCGAGGGCCACAGAGGTGGTGGAGCCCTGGCAGCAGCGTCGGCCTATCCCTCGCAGCCGCCGGTTGCCCTCATGTTGTGGTCGTAGTCGTCATCGCCGTCGCATCAACACGTAGTCCTCGTACGCCTCCCGCTGCTCGAAGCTTTTGCGCCTGGTCCTCGCATCAAGGTGACGCCAACTTGCAAACGACGGGCCGAGAGCTAGCAGCAGCGGCATACCTTGCTGTTGCGGAGAGAAGCCAGGGCGTGTGGTGATGCTATAGAAGAAGAGCAGCAGGAGAAAAGTGGTGGATGCGCGATGTGGAAGACGATGGGTAGCGAGGTAGGGAAATTTTTGGTGGAGGAGAAGATAAGGTCGAGAAAGTCATGGGGATTAGGTAGGTGGAGCCCACACACGTGATGTGTCCAAGGAAGAGTCGCGACGCGTGCGCAAGTCACTAGACGACGAGGGGACAATTGATGATAACCCCACAGTTGGTGATTATGTTGATCATAAACCCCCTACACTGTCTCTGACATGTGGGCCTAAAATAACCAGGGGTTATCATAAAATTCCCCCAGCCCAGACAGCCAGCGAGCATGGACTAGCGCGATGCGAGCGGGAGTGGACCGAGACGAAATGTTTTTTTCTTTTTCACTTCTCCAACAATTTTTCTGATACTTCCTCAACTTCGTATAAGTCTAATTAAAATTTAGACTAGATGTATTTATATATAGAAAAATTAGAGACATTAATATGAACCAGAGGGAGTAAATATCTTTTCATCTCCGGATCCTCCGTGTCGCTCGTCGTCGGGGGCCCGCGGGATGAACCCCAGCTAGGGTTCCCTCCGCCGCCGCCATTGAACCCGCCCCGTCTCGTCGCTCCGACGCAGACTACCGTCACCCACCCGCCACCTGCGAGCGCCGCCCGCCGCCCCACCCGCCACCTCGTCCACGCGCGACCGACGCCCCACCTGCCACCGACGCCAACGCCAACGCCAACGCCCGCCGCCGCCCCACCCGCGAGCTCGTCCCCCTCCCCTCCAACCGGCGACCTCGAGCTCGAGCTCGTCCTCCCCAAAAATGTCATCCTCCCGGCCGCAGGTAACAAGCTGATTCCAATGTTGCAAAATCTGGAAAACAGTATATATTAAAAAAAGCCATTTTAATAGGAAAAGAAAAACCCAAACCCCTAGCCTAGACCTAGGCGCTTCGCAGCGGGCCGCGGACACGCGCGGTGGAGTGGCGAGGCGCGGGGCCATAGCAACGTTGGTTCCGTTTTGAGATTTCGCGGAGAGCCGACCCGTCTCGCCTGCTGACAGCCGCCTCCCCCGACTGAGACTGTCCAGTAGGGTTTCTCCGCGCCGATCTCGCCGCCCCCTTCCCGACTCCCCCTTCTCCCACGCCGGGGGTGCTCTCCCTCTCTCGCGCGCTCTGCAATCACCGGGGGCTCCAGTTGATGCGGTAGCAGGCCGGCGCGGCCGTGGGTGCTGGAGAGGTCTGCGGATGGAGGCGCTCCCTTCGTCGCCGAGGCACCCTCCCAAGTATGGCAGCGCCGCCGTCCAGGTCCGTACTTCGTCACCCCCCCTCATCCATGGATTTGGTTACGTGCGCTTCGAGCTAAACTGTTCGTCTCTGAATCATGTCCCAGAGTCAATTAGTTATTGTCCGCTGAGCAGGCTTTGTCTGTCTTCTCACTGTAACAAGCTCGGAATTGGTCGAGGGTAAACTGTTGTGGTCAGCACCGAAAGATGTGCTATGCTAGCTTTAACATTGTCGGTAGATGGTAAATGCAGTTACCAGTTAGTAGCACAAGTGGGTAACACCTGAACTGGATAGAGTTAAACGTATGAAAATATTGCTGCCGAGCACATCTTCTGTAGCCACCACATGGTTTTCTTACTAAACTAGTGTGTTCTTTTGCTCAAAACCTGTTGGCCTATTTGGGATACATCAGTGGTGAACAGCGATCAGGCCCTTGCCAGTCCTGTTGTTGGAGGGCTTAGGATATGCCCTAAGACCTGTACATGATCGTTCTTTGACTTCGTAGATACACCACCTGCTAAGCTCAATCTCTTTGGGTTTAGTTCTTACAAAGGGGAACAGCTTGTTTGAGTCACAGTGAGTGTCCTTCGTTATTTCATTTGATTGCAGGCGCAGTTTCTGATTTGCCATAGATACACAATAGCACACGATTTCACTCACATGCCAAGTAGCCAGGTGCTTTAACTGTTTGGGTGCGCACGTGACTTGAAACATTTCATTTCTGTTTCTTATATTTCTCATAACTAGCAAAGTTGACCACATAGGTAGAAATATCAAGTTTTTTTATGTGTTTGTTTTCTGAAGACATAGGGTTACGAAATAGAAGTGCATTTCATGTGGTAAAATGATGTGCATAGTTGCTGAAAATTTAATTTATGTTGGCAGAATGCTTTGGAGCAGTTGGCGACCATTGATCTCATTGAGCTAAGCAAGGAGGCTAGGATTGAGCATTGCCGTGCAACTAGGGACTTGAGTAGCTGTGGCCGCTATGTCCAGCATGTGCTCAACTCATGTGGGCACGCCTCGTTATGTGCTGAGTGTAGCCAGAGATGCGATGTCTGCCCAATTTGCAGAAGTCCAATACCTGTTAATGGAAATAGGGTGCGGCTCCGCCTCTACCACAAATGCCTGGAAGCTGGTCTCATCTCTAAGCAGCATGATGAAAGGTTTCAGGAAAAGGAAGGCCATGGCGATCCTGTTAACATGGATGTCCAGCGGCTGCATTCCTTATTTGATGTTGCGCTTCAGAATAATCTGGTCTCCCTGATTTGCCACTGTATCCTCTTTTGAAGGTTACTTATGCTTTAATCAGCTAAACACAACTTAATCATCATTGTTTATGTGCTGCCTTCTTTTTCCTTCTGTTACCTTGACATTCAGAACAGATATTACCGATGTTTGTTTGGATGAGAGTGCTGTGTCAAGTGATCCACTTCTGGCTTTTCTTTTGGACGAGGTGGTCATCAAGGACTGGTGCAAAAGGGCTGTTAATGCACTCATATCAGAGATAGGCATGATCTGTATCCACCAACATTTAATTAATTGGTTCTATTTCCAATTACAGAATTTTATGCCTTTTTATGAGCCTTGCATATCTTCATGCAAACACAGCCACGCTTGTTGAGGGGGAGATTATTCTTATTCTTATATTGTTGATAACACCTTAACCACATCTTAGATAGATCTGGACTAGAGATGATGAGGTCTAAGTTACCCCAGCTTCAAAAGTTTGCAGTTCAGTTGGCAGGAATTTCCAGCGTTGTTGAAGCTATGATCGCATCCTTTAGAGAAGCAGCTCACGTAAATGACCTGCACCAACTAATTGAGAATACAATGAAGGCAAAACAGGTATTGCTTCTCAACTCATGTGCTGTGATTTAATGTCACTGACTTGCTGTGAACAAACCCTAAAAAAATACTCCCTCTGTTCCATACTTCTTATCGTGGTTTTAGTTCAAATTTGAACTACAATCGCGACAAGAATTAACGAATGGAGGGAGTACTAGACAACAGGTTAGTCTAAGCTTGGTAGTGGGAATTGCTACAAGACGATTATGCTGGGAGGGGTAGATTCAGTGAACAGTTTACTTCTATTTATGGTGTCATGCGAATGGATTTGGATACATAGATCATGTAAGACTGGAATATGGACAGCTACAACAACATTTGTCCGTCTTTATCTTCTATTTTCCTTTATGTTTCTCCATCTCATTAATGTATGTTGACCATCATTTTTTTACTGAAATACTTTTGAATAAAAGCAGTCAGATTTACACTACATTATTTCTTCATGAAGTGTTCATTTTGGAACTTTTCCTACAGCATTTGGAGGCCATGATTTGGTGCATCAGGCATGAATTTCTTGAGAAGATTTGCTCACGCCATGCTAGTTTTTCAACTTGGAGTGCTGATGTGATTAAAAGAAAAACATCTGCAGAGGAGCGACAATGGCCTGAAGTTTCTGGTAAAACATCTGGTTATGACGAAGCCAACCAGGGTATTCTTTTCATCGAGCAGGCGCTACAAAACCTTGGGAATCAACAAAGTTACATAGATAATGAGGAAGAAGGGGAAATCACCTGTTTGCAGAACGAGCAATCATCATCTATGTTCCGTTCAACAATTGATCAGTCTAATGTCAACAGTTATCCATTTAAAAACTTACGTGAGGCAGTTGATGTACTCTTTCTGCACGGTGGATCTGACATGGTGGTTGCAAAACAAGCAACTGTATCCTTTTCTGTTATGAGATAGTGAATTTTTCTTCTACAAGGTTACTTGCAAAAATTTGAAAGACAGTATTTTCTTTCTCCTTGACATTCTTTAGTTCTTATACTACATATTTGATCGGCATTGGACAAGACCAGATTCAGAATGGAGGTATCTTGTGGATGATTTTGCTGCTACATTTGGCATCTCTAGTAGAACTTTGCTTGAATGTCTTGTGTTTTGTCTTTTGGATGATCACTCTTCACAGGCTTTGGAGGTAACTGATTCACACCCGTCTTGTCTGGACATGATGTTTTTACTTGTTAGTATTGCTGCATGCATCGTGCAAATATATTACTCCCTCCGTTCACTAATGTAAGACCTTTTAGATATTTCAAAATGGACTAGATACACTCCAAAACGAGTGAACCTATACATAAAACATGTCCACATACATGTGTTTTAGAAATAGGCTAGAATGCCTTATATTAGTGAACGAAGGGAGTATCTGTTAATGTTGCCTTTGCTTCCAAGTCTTTTATCTTTTCCTATTGTGCTTGAGTGTTTGGAGTGTTAACAGCTATTTGAGTGATCAATACCTCTTTCCGACTTGATCACTCAAATAGCTGTTAAAACACCTCTTTCCGAATTTCTCTAAAAAAACACCTTTTTCCGAATTACCTGCCTGTGCTATTTGAGTTTTTGACCAAAGTTATTCACATTATAACTTCCTTGGTCACAATTGCTTCAAGCTTGCCTTTTGTAGAAAGACCCTTTTGGAGTGATTGGCCTTCCTAGTCTTTGAATGCTGAAGTATAATTAGTCATATATGTTTAATGAGGAGTAAAATGCACCGCAAGTCCTAAAACTATTAGTGGTGTACCAAGTTAGTCCTAATTTTATGAAAATGCACAATCGACTCCCAACTATATGTCAAGTGTATCACCTCAAGTCCTACCAACATTGCATCAACTTTGACTTGCACACGTGCCCCCCCCCCCCCTCTGAAATACTCCCTCCGTTTCAGAGCTTAAGGCGTCCTCGTTTTGCGTGTTTTTTCTTTGACCAAGAATTACTCTAAATACGTAAAGAGTTTTGGTATAAAACTATTATCACTGAAAAGTATTTTTCAATACGAATCCAACGGTACTAATTATGTACAATATAATCAAGATTTTGTTGCTTAATTCTTTTGGTCAAACTTTGCTTTGGAAAACGTGTGCGCCTTAAGCCTTGAAACGGAGGTAGTATCCACTATTCTAATCTTAGTGGCCCTTTTCGTCCTCTCCCCGCCTTTCACAAATTTCTCCCCTCAAGTATAAGGCGATGAGTGAATCAGTGGAGATGAGTCTGTAGACTACGACGTCCGTGGAGCATCCTTCAACAGGGCAGTAGCTCCGTAGCACGGCCTCGCCAGGGAACCCGACGTGCTCCAGTGCATGTCAGGCCTCCGTGTTATCGGCATCCACCAGTGCCTCCATGCCTTTTACACAGAACGACGCGATGGGCCATTGTCTCGTTGGCGTCCACGAGCGTCTCATGGCAGTCAACCTGCCAGGTGTGCAAGTCAAAGCTGGGCTTGCAGGCTGACAGCAATAGTTTTACGAGTTTGATGCAAAGTATTGCCACATGGCAGTCGTCAACCTACCACGTGTACACGTCAACACTGATGCAGTGTTAGTAGGACTTGAGCTGATACACTTGACAAACATATAGGACTCGTACGTGCATTTTCATACAATTAGGACTAACTTGGTAAACCAAGCTGCTTAGACAATTGCTTACAAAAATAAACCAAGCTTTTTCGTATAGGAGAGGTGCCTCGTTAAGCATTTGTCGTGTATAAATTAGCACTAGTGCTTATTCAAAAAGCAGTTTATTTTTCTAAGCACCTCCATAAGCACCTTGCATTGTACATATCCTTAGTGCTTAGAACAATCTTTTGTTTTCTGAATTCCCATGGAATCTCCCTTTCTCCACCTATGGTGCCAGTGGCATCAGAACTTGAGCTCTGCTTGTAAATACTGCAGCCTGCTTATTCAATTGCTACTGATCTTGTCTTTGATTAACTCAGTTGTGATGCCCATCTACTCTGTGTGCAGGAGGCATGCTCTCTTCTTCCTAAGATTTCTAGCAAGGAAACACATCCAAAGATAGCACAAGTTCTTCTGGAGCGCCAAAGACCTGATGTGGCACTAGTCGTGTTAAAGTGCACAGGGAGCGATAGCTTCTCCGCTACAGCAAACATTGAGAAAGATGGGCTGTCATGTCTTAGTGAGGCAGTGACTGCACTCCGTGTAAGAATTGAATACGGCCATGTAACAGAAGCATTTATGTTTCATAGGAGCTACTGCTCGAGAGTAAAAGATCAAAGACCAGCAGATATGGCCCATGTTGAAGATGTTCACAGAAATTCTTGGATGTATCATATTGAGGTGATGATGGCTGAGTTTTGTGAGATCTGCATTGAGCGAAACGTTGCCGAAAAAATGATTGATCTGCCTTGGGATTCTGAGGAGGAGAAACATCTTCACAAGTCCCTCTTTGATTCTGCTCGTGAGAGGCCCACAGGGCCATGTGGTAGCCTGCTTGTTGTTTTCTACCTCCAGGTAAAGGGTCAACTAAGGTCCTCAGGGTCATGCTTACATTGTACTGTAGCTGTATGATATCCTGGTGTCATGAAAATGTCATTTGATTCATTTCTCATTTACTTACATGCTACTTCATACTTCAATAGCCATGCACATCTTCCAGATGTCAAATGAACAAACGTAACAGTTAAAATTCAAAGAGGTAAAGCCTAGCTACTGCAGCATATTTTCCACGAATACAAATGGTCCTGTATGCTATTAGATAGTGGATTTTGTGTATGCAAGGGTCTCTGTTGTAGTTTGAGTTTTAGGTTGGTGTGTATTGAAAATTCTCAAAATAAGCTGACTAGGAACCACTGTTCATGTTTGCCTTCCTTTCCTGAACAACCCAAACCAGCCTTTTATGATAGTCACTTGGGAAGTGTAAAGAGTGATAAATGTATACCATGTTAGA
This sequence comes from Avena sativa, assembly GCA_916181665.1. Lineage (NCBI taxonomy): Eukaryota > Viridiplantae > Streptophyta > Magnoliopsida > Poales > Poaceae > Avena > Avena sativa. The sequence continues at coordinate 235,999,209 of OV702293.1, read as the reverse complement.
ACTTGTGCACCTGCAAAAAAACTGTGCAGAGTGCCCTGAACAAATTTCACAAGATTCAAATTATGTTTTTTGAACTGTGCTGTTACAACCACTTGTCTTTCTTGTACTGGGTGTATTGCATTGCATTTTCTATTATTCTTTTTAGGATTTTTGCATTGCATTTATTTTTTAGGTGCACATGTTCTAACATAATAAACATCTATTACTTTTGCTAAAATTATTTTTTAGATGCAGAATACTGAAACCTTAAACTTAAGTATCTGTACATTTGCTTTTCCTATTACTAATGTACATACGCTAAAGATGGCAAAAATGATTTTTACTCCCTCCGTCCCAAAATAAGTGACTTGCATTTATCTAGATTCCTATGTATCTACACACTAAAATGTGTCTAGGTGCATGCGAATCTAGACAAATCCAAGTCACTTATTTTAGGACGAAGGGAGTACTAGTTTGTACATGTAGAGATACTATCTGTATTCAAATAATATAATGAGTAGTAAAAAATTAATCAGTGGCTTTGTGATGTTAGCAGAAACGATAAATTGGAAGTTCGCACCCAATGTGTCTCTTGTCTGTATGAGTCTTTTCTTGCCTCATACAGTTCTATTATCATGCGTCATGGATATCTTAACATTTGATGTGTAAAAGCAATCTTCATTTCGTAAAACCTTAGAATAATTTTATGATTTTGATATTGTGGTTTCTGTAAATGACCCTCCTCTTTACAATTTTGTATGTTGCCTGTGCCTTCACTGTTATTTGCGAAATATACCCTATGCTTTTTATTGCTGTAGTCTAATTGAATTTAGACTGATAGAAAACTAAGCATTAGTGTTGTCAGTTCAGTTCAGAATACTACCATGAGCTACTTGATATATGCATATGTTTCCAACTTCCCATTGTAAGGAAACACATCAGAAGCTAATCGGAGGACTCCCTGTTTTTTCTGGTTCTTTTAGCGTTATAGGTACTTGGAAGCATATGATGTTCATCGTAGCCTTCAGAGCTTTGAGCAAAATGTGCTGGAATCTGCTGGTGAAGAGGTTGCATCCAAAATCAGTACAATTTCTCAATGGAGAGAAGGTTTAGTGGTACGTACTTCCTTAATATGGTTTGCTTTTACTTGCATGTCTTGTTTCTAATGCTTTATTTTGTCAGGAAAAGAATTTGTGATTTGTTGTCTTACAATATATGCATAGGCAGTTGCTGTGAATTGATTTAAGGAGTACACCCTCTGTTGCCTTTTTAGAATGAGTGTAGTCAACCTCTTAAATGTTTGACAACTAATGCACAGAAAAAGGAATTGGCATGTTCAAATGTTGAAACTAGTTTGGGCATGTTTTTTTTTTAAATGTAATGGCGAATAGCTGGATCTCTTCATGACCCTATCTAGCCACTCTGTGGACCTCCAAACATGATACTGTATACTGCAACTAATACAGTACTGCCTCCATTTGGAGAGGCATGGCATTTGATCACACATCTTTAACATTGACTACTACTACCTCTGTTCCAAAATATAAGATGTTTTAGTAGGCTAAAATAGCCTACCAAAACGTCTTATATTTAGGAACAGTGCTAGTAATATATAAAAATCTAATTAGATTGATCACATCAAAACAGTATCAGTTCATGAAATATATTTTGACAGAATAGCAATCTCATAGTTGTTCACTAACATATTCATATCAAATGTTGCGCGCTTAAGACTGCCAAAGTCCAAACATCCTATATTGTTGAATAAAGAGAGTAGTCCTTTTGGACGAATGGAAGAAGCCTATTTTCTTTGTCACATTATCTTCTCTATTGCATGATTCTTTTGAGGTCTAAACTCAACACTCAGTATTGTTGCATATATGTTTTTACAGGCTAAATGCCTTGAGATGCTTCCTGAGGTCCAGAGGGAGGATGCAAGAGCCATCAGCAGTGGAGACCAAAGTCAATTTGCTAGCCGAACCATGCAAACGTCTTCGCCAGTTAATCCTTCGGTTAAATCTCCTAAGCCTGCCATTGGGTTGAGCTCGTCCATCACCCCTGCTCTCCACCCCATGAACATTTATGCATCAACTGATTCTGGTGCTCTTATCAGTAGTGTCCGAAAGGTTCCATCTATTCTTCAATGTAGGCCAGCTCCCCCAGGGACGCCTACATCCAATATGAGATCAACTGCAGGGATCTTGTTCCCCTCTGTTGGACAAAATGGTGAGAATCCATATATAAAAGGAACAAAAGAACTCAGGTTTATGAAAGGGGAGTCAGGTTTTAAAAAAGGAACCAAACCTGCTGGTCATGATTCAGTTCCTATGTATTTTAACTTGGGTGCTGGTGATACACCTATGAGAAACCAAGGAACAAATTTGTCGAAGACTGAGCGTAACAAAACCACTTTCTTTCAAGGAAAAGATTCTGTCAGAAAAGGAGAGTTTGACTTCGGTTTACGTGCGGAGAAGCCTTTTATCTTAAGTGGCACCAATGCTGGTCAAAATGGCCACACAAAGGTATCTGAGAGTGCTGGGTTTCGCGAGGGTCATATGGAAAAAACAAAAGTTCCAGCAACACCAAACATTTTCAGGTAATCATTATTCTGTGTGTGACTTTGTGTTTAGTTATTTTTTTACTCGGTGGTGTTTATTTAGTTACTATTAGAGCATCCCCACTCCACCCCCCCCCCCCCCCCCCCCCCCCACAAAGGGTTTTAGGGGGTGCCGGCGCGAAAAATCGCTCCCAGCCGCCCCCAAATCTGTTTTTCATCCAGCGGAGGCTCAAAAATCATCCTGCGCCCCCGGCCACCCCAACCCATAGGGATGCAATCAGGGTCGCCGGCTACCACTTTTGACCCTAAGGGCCCACCCGGCAGCCTCCCCACTATCTTTTGTATTGGGGTTGTGACTGGGTAGCATCCACCCCCTATAATCAAAAATCATCCGGCGTCTCCCCATACGGGCTGGTAGGGCGCGGGGGGAGGGGGGGGGGGGGGGATTGGAGATGCTCTAATATGATTGGAACCTATACACTAAAAGCTGTCTAGAAACATCCGTTTCATAAAAGCAAAAACATCTTATATTTTGAAACGGAGGGAGTACTTGATTGGATAACACTGGTTGGTAAAAATAGCAGTTCCATGGAAAAAATCATGGCCCATGGGCGGTTCCTGCAGGAAACAGTTTTTGCCTGCCAAAGTTTAATTTTGAAGTTGACACCATTATCTGTGGTAGTGTCAGTTTAACTGTTCATTTGATTTAAAATTTAAATATCTGGACGGTTTTACTTTCAACTTACTTCGAACCAGATCGTGTCATGAAACTTCAAACTGCCTAACTTGCTGAATGAAAGTTTGCAGTGAACCAAATAGGCCCTAGCATGGCTGGATCGATGTAAAACATTCATGTGACCTAACACAGCTCAACGTAGATTCATATAGTTCTATTGGCAATTATGGATTTTGGCCTCAACTGATTGTCTGGTTTGGCCTGCCATTGATGATATAGTTGGCCTTCGCTGGTGGTTACCTGAACCTCCAACTGGACACAGTAATAATTACAGTGAAAAGTTTGTCTACAAGGCATGGATGTGTTATACATTGATGAATAAAATATTTCACAAATAACCATGTTTTTTCCTCTTATTTGAAGTTTGGGCAAGAAATCTTCAGTTGGTGAAGGAGCAACCGGCAAAGGTGGGTCAAGGTGGAGATCTGACGATTCCAGTGAAGATGAAGACCAGAAAACAACCGGTGGTTACATGGACAGTGGAGCATCCCTTAACACCAGAAGGCGGCCGAGATTTTCAAGATGATGATATACCCTCTCAACCGGTCCTACGATTCGTTTTTCCAGTCTCTCTTGTCCCCTTAATGCAACACGATTTTTTTCTGGCCACAGGCGCATCGCCCCTGTGTTTGAGTGAACTAGAGAACAATCTTGGAAATTTTGCACAGCTGTGGTCATGATGATGTGTAAGGGAGCTAGAAAATGAAAAGGCGAATACTTGTTGTATTGAGAATTCGAGATAGTCCAGGAGCTGTTTCGAGCACCTGATTGTCGAATTTTGTGGTAAATCCTTTGTTTCTATTTACTCCCTTGGTCAAGAAATAAGTGACTTGGGTTTGTCTATGTACTCCCTCTGTCCGGAAATACCCTGCATTCTTGGTTTAGTCAAGGTCAAACTTACAAAGTTTGACTAAGTATATAGAAAAATTTACATACATCTATAATACAACATAAGTATCATTAGAATCGTCATAAGATATATTTTTATATTATATATATTCGGTGTTATAGATGTTTATAGTTTTTTCTTTATATTTTACTAAACTTTTTTGACTTTGACTAAACTTAGAATGCAGGGTAATTAGGAACAGAGGAAGTATAAAGTCACTTTCTTCTGGGCGGAGCGAATACTAGATTTGTACATTCGTTTCTAGCTCGTCTGTACAACATTCCTCTCTGAAAACTTAACATCTCTAGAAGACACCGGGAAGACACCCGGAAATCGTGAACTGTTCGTGTTTGATGGCTTTTTCGAGTCCGTGAGCGACGGGCACCTCAAAACCGAATCAGAAAAAGGAATGTTTCCTTTTTAAGTTTCGTGCACATGGTTTCTGTCAGGGCAAAAACGATACGAAATCGTAAAACGAAACTACAAATGACAGAATTTAAACAAATTTGACCGTTCAACCGCTACAATCATCAAGTTTTAAGCAAATTTAACAAAGTATCTTGCTACCACGTCGCAGAACATCATCCAAAATATGAATCCACGATGATCATCAAGCATCGAAGCCAAGAGAAGCATCCCCACCACCACCACTTGCCGAAGCACCACCATGGCCACCACTTGCCGGAGCACCATGTCCACCACCATCCCTAGCCCGAGCATTGCCTCTTGCTAGCGTCGCTGACCTCCTTCTCTCCAAGATGTCCAGACTTCTTGATCATGCCACGCCAAGGTGAGCTCATCCATGTTGCTCCGGTCCATGGTCATGATGGTGTTTTCTTCGGCATAGAGCTTTGCCATGGCCTTGGTTTCCTCGGCTGCTGCCTTACTCTCCTCCACGACTATCCTGCACAAACCATTTTGCCGGAGTGCTTCCCATCTTGCTTGCTTCTTAATTGTTTTCTTCTCGGTCAAAGAAACTTTTGCTTCCAAAGTCTTGGCCACCATTTTCTCATTTGAGATCACCATGAGATCAATCTTCTCTCTCAAGCTTGAATTCTCGGCTAGCTTCTTAAGTTTCTCCTTTGCCATCGGGCTTGTTCTTGTTCCTCCCTCCCGGTGGAAGTTTATCCTCCTCCTCATCATCCAATTGGACGAGTGAGCCTCTTTTGGGTGGTGCTTCTTGCTCCCTCAACTTCCATTTCTCACTTCTTTGGAGCAAAAGCCAACAATGCTCGAGGTTTAATGCCTTGCCCTTCAAAGCCTCCATCTCCAAGAACCTCTCTTTTGCAATTTTGTCCTACAAAATGCAAACAAACAATGAGTTGCAAAAAATGCTAGCACTTGGTGGTGCAAATAAACAATTGGACATTATGCTAGCACTCACATAGTCACCCTCAACCGAACCACTTGGTGGTGCTGCTCAAACTTGCTCCAAGCATCCACTATAGCAAGCACAAGTGTTTTTATGTAATCCCAACCGACGAGGGTTAGACTCGTCAATGCCCACTGTTATGGACTTGGGTTTTGGAGAAGATGGAGATGATGGAGATCGCGGGACGGTTAACAGACACACAGTAAGGGGACACGAGGTTTACCCAGGTTCAGGCCCCCGGAGGGAAACCCTACTCCTGCCTGTCTGTTCTTGATTACGGCAAAACCGAAGGTTACAGGGGGTGCGCAGATGCGATCTGGCGTGAGGTGTGTGTGTATGAGTTGTCTAGGTATTCCTCGTCGTGCCCTCCTGGCCTTTATATAGATAGGCCATGTCCCAGGGTAGGTCGAGTCGGTTACAAGTTAGGGTTTCACCCTTGAATATTCTATCTACATTTTTGCCGTGTTCTCCAAGGAGTCGAACTTCTACTGGGCTTGGGCCACCCAGAATCTCCTTGGGCAGCAAGTCTTCATGTGGTCCTTCGACTGGAGACTCTATAATCTTTCGAGTGCTTCTCATTCGAACCCGCCTTTCGAATAAATACGTTAGTTCACAGGGATTGTTGATATGTGTGCCTGACTCATTCGACGGATTAGGGTCAGTTAACTGTCATTGGACAAAACAACACGATCTTCTTCAGACTTGAGTCCCGGATTCGAATCCGAAATAATGCTGGCATAATTCGACTCTGGCCGTTGAGGTCTTACATAAGTCGAATTCCAGTGTTTTAAGTTAGATACCCTACGCGTCTGTCAGGATTTTTTATCGTGCCTGTTGTCACGGTATGTTACTGGCATACGTGTTATCAGGCCATAAAATGATATCTGTAGGGCTTATCTTTGCGTCGTAGACACAACATCCGAAAGTTTATCACCGCGGAGGTGTTTCGGGCAAGTAAGGAGACGACTTCTCACTTAGCGTTAATTTGGGCAAAGTTGTCAAAAAGATTTTTGTCATAAATGATCCGAAGAATCTCATTAAAATAGTTTATAGGATGCGCGACCAGCGCTCCCTATGGGAGTAGCCCCCGAGTGTCTGTTCGAGTCGTAGACTCGAGCGGAGACTTTAATTCTGCGGATGCGTATGTTCAAGTGTTTGTTCAAATGATGTATTTTTTTGAATGCGCGATCAACACTCTCTATGGGAGTAGCCCCGAGTCCGTAGTAGAGTTGCAGACTTGACGTAGGACTCGAAGATTTGTTTGAGGCATTTTTACTATTGTCATTTCTCAGGTGCGCGGACAGTGCTCCCGATAGGAGTAACCCCCGAGTAGTTGGTCGAGTCGTAGACTTGAATAAGTACTTTTGTCCAGTCGAAAGTTTCGAGCCGTTGCTGGCTTTGCTTTGATGGCGTCATTGCTAACGCCTGGTGAGATCAACCGTCTGCGGCAGCAGAGACGATGCGACGTGACGATCGTGGGTCCCACCCTCTAACGTGGATTTGACTAGTCACGCGTAACTTTGGTGAAAATTACGGCGCCTCCTCGATTCATGTGCGTAGTGGGCGGCGTGTTCACGACCGTTCGGGCGGCTGTTGATACGTGTACGGTGAGATGAAGGGCACGCGTTAGGGCTTCTGTATCAACGGCTCCTCTTCATCTTCCTTGTCCTTATACCATGGTGAAAACAGACTAATCTTCTCCTTCGTCATTTGCCATCGTCTCCTTGCTATTGCCACTTCTAGAGCTCGTGCCGCGTGTTGGGCATTCTCCGCATTTTTCCTTCTGCTTTCTTCCGTTGTCATCGCCGTGCTCGCCGCGCCGCCAAGACGGGCAAGGCAAAGAAGAGCTCATCCGCTGCAGCGGGGTCGAGCACTGCTGGCGCCGCCAAGAAGGTCGCCGCTCCCAGCCACACCATCGATGCTGGATGGCAGTATTCCCAGATGAGGGATGCGGAATTGCGCAAGCTGTGCGAGTCCGGTCATATCTCCAAGAACAAGGGCGACACTCTCCTTCCCGATCAGGAGGTAATCCCACGCCCACCCGAAGGGTTTCGAGTCATGTTCTATGCTTTTGTTGTTCGCGGCCTTTCTCTGCCAGCCCACGAATTTCTTTGTGGGCTTATTTTTCTCTATGGGCTTAAAATCCATCATTTGCTGCCCAACTCTCTTCTCCATATTGCGCGCTTCATCACGCTTTACGAGTGCTGGCTTGGTATCAATCCTCACTTCGCCCTCTTCAGGAGACTTTACTCTGTGAAGAGACAATCTGGCACCAGTGGCGTCTATCCACTGGGTGGGTGCGGGATTTCCATCGGCCCCACTGTCCAGTTTTTCTCCTTCTATCTCTACGAGTTCGTACAGCAGTGGTGGAACAAATGGTTCTACATCCGCGACGTCAAGCTGGATGACCAACATTATGGGCTCGCCCCCTTCGCCTCCACCCAGAAGATTACCCAAAAGCGTTCATGGTCAAACGACATCATGGAGCATGAATCCGAAGAGGTGGAGAACCTGTATCAGCGGGTGGAGGAGCTCCAGCTGATTTTGGGCAAGGAGGTTAATGGTGTTGATATTATTCGCACCTTCCCCAAGCGTCGGGTGCAACCACTCCAAGCGAGGGCGCATCCCATGTTTTTTGTATTCTGGCCCCAACGACCCGACGAGAGTTTTGTTAGAGGAGATGTCCTCGATTGACCTCGACCGGGCGCTTCGGCCTCTGCTGAAGCACAAGGCCGAAGAGGATCTACCGGGGAATTCTGGGACTTCCCCTTTTCACGCCAAGAAAGAGGTCCCTCAGGTAAAACCTGTAGTTGCATGTAATGCTATTTCAAATGCTTCTTGCTTTCTATTTGTGTTTGACTGATCTTCTGCTTTGGCTTTTAACTCACAGAACTTCAAGGTAAAGGGCATGATGTCGCCTCTGCCTGAAAAGTTTGAGGCTGCACTAGACGGTGGGGACGCGGAGTCTAAGTCCAAGCTCCTCCTGCTCAGTCGCCTACCACCGAAGCCCCCGAGCAGAGAGAAGGGCTATCTCGAAAGAGGTCTCAGAGTGAGAGTTCGGATGGGGAGACGTCGCCAACACCGAGGGGTCCTACCTTCCTTCAGCGTCATGGTGGGGATGAGGGTGTAGATGTAGGGGTTCGTAGCATGGAAAACAAAAAATTTCTACCGCATGCACACAAACAAGCCAAGATCTATCTACTAGATTGTAGCAACGAGTCGATTGGAGTACTCACCCTTGAAGATTCCAAAGCGGTTAACGAGAGCAGATTCTCGTGGGTGATGTAGTCGTACACTTGCCGATCTCAAGATCGCGAAGACAATCCTTCCGGCGCTGCGTTACGACAACGCTTCCACAGTCGATCACACGTTCGGTACTTGATGAATACCTTCCTCTCCCTTGTTCTAGCAGGCAGCGGAGGTTGTATTTCTCCCCTCGCAATTTCGGCAGCACGACGGCGTGGTGTCGGAAGTAGAGAGAAGATCCCATAGGGCTTAGCCTAAGCCGGTGCGAGTTATGGTGGATCTAGGGTTTCTGGTGATATAGGTTTAGAAGGCCGGAGAGGAGGAGGAGGAGGTGTCGGCGGCGACGGGCCAGCGGCGGCGCGGGGTGGGGAGGGCTTGGTGTTGTGGTCTTCAGGGCAGCCCTTCCCCTCTATTTATGAGAGGGGGTAGCCTTGGGAGAGGAGAGTTGGAATCCATACTCAAACCCAAGTTGGATAGAAGGAAGGACTCTTTCCTTCTTCCACTAGGAAACTATTGTTCTAGTTTGACTTTTCAAACCTCCCTTTTGACTTTCAATTTAGAGCTTTAATTATCTTTCGCAAATGCCCAACCAAGTGACCTAGGACATGATCCAATCATTCCATTTACCCATGACACATTCATGGACCATTCCCCTTCCGGTCCGGTGAACCTTCTAGAACCTTCTAGAACCTCTCCGATGAAAACATCGAAATCATTCCTGAACTCCGGAATCGGACTTTCCTTACATGAATCTTATTCTCCAGACCATTCCGGATCTCCTCGTGATATCCCGGATCCCATCAGAGACTCCGAACAACATTCGGTTTCCCTACTTACATTCCATATCTACTTAACAACATCGAATCCTTAAGTGTGTCTCCCTACAGTTCGTGAATTATGCGGACATGACCGAGACACTTCTCCGATCAATAACCAATAGAGGAATATGGAAATTCATATGGCTCCCACATATTTCTACGATTACTTTGCGATCGAATGAACCACTTACATACGATACCAATTTCCCTTTGTCTCGCGATAGTTTACTTATCCGAGGTTTGATCGTCGGTATCTCTGCATACCTAGTTTAACCTCGTTACCGGTAAGTACTCTTTTCTTGTTCCCATGATATGTGATCCCTTGTGAGCCAGTCACATGATTGCAAGCTAATTGGATGACATTCCACCGAGATGGCCCAGAGTATATCTATCCGTCATATGGATGGACAAATCCCACTCTTGATCCATGTGCCTCAACACATACTTTCCGAACACTCAATGCCACCTTTATAGCCACCCATTTACGGTGTGGTGTTTGATGTCATCAAAGCATCCTTCCGGTGATGGTGATTAGCATGATCTCATGGTCAAAGGAATTATGTTACTATGTATCAGAAAGCTTATAGCAAACGAACTATTGAAATGACTTGATCTTTATGCTACACTTATCTATAGGAGTATGTCCATCATACCATTCTCCTAATGATATGATCTTGTTGTTAATAACATCTCCATGTTCATGATCGAGAAACCACGATTATTCATTAACCAACAAGCTAGTATTATAAAGAGGCTTTACCAGGGACTCTAATTTAGTTTACAAATCACAAAAGTATTAATGTTTTTGGTTAATACTATTATAGCATGAATGTAAAAATTTATCATAAACACAAAGATATAATAATAACCACTTTTATTATTGCCTCTAGGGCATATCTCCAACAGTCTCCCACTTGCACTAGAGTCAACTAATCTAGATTACATGGTAATATAGCGAACACCCATGGCGGTTTGGTGCTGGTCATGTTTTTCCCTCGTGAGAGGTTTAGTCAACGGATCCGCCACATTCAGATCTGTGTGTACTTTGCAAATCTTTATGTCACCATCTTGGACATGCTCTCGAATAGCGTGAAAACGTAGCTTGATGTACTTCAGCTTCTTGTGTGACCTTGGTTCTTGCGCATTGGCTATGGCGCCCATGTTATCACAATAGATAGACATTGGTTCCAGCGCACTTGGAACCACACCAAGCTCTATAATGAACTCCTTCATCCATATCGCCTCTTGTGAAGCCTCTGAAGCAGCTATGTATTCCGATTCAGTTGAAGATCTCGCCACAATGCTTTCCTTTGCACTCCTCCAGCTAACTGCTGCATCATTCAAAGTAAATACGTATCCAGATTGAGATTTAGAATCATCCGGATCGGTGTTCCAACTAGCATCAGTGTAACCATTAATAACGAGTTGTTCATCACCTCCATAAGAAAGAACCATATCCTTAGTTCTTCTCAAGTACTTAAGGATGTTTTTGACCGCTGTCCAATGATCCACTCCTGGATCACTTTGATATCTGCTAGTAAAACTAACAACATATGCAATGTCGAGTCTAGTACATATCATGGCATACATAAGAGATTCTATGCTGAGGCATAGGGAGTCTTACTCATCCTTTCTCTATCTTCTGCCATTGCAGGACCTTGAGTTTTACTCAAGGTCGTATTGGGCAACATGGGCAAGAACCCTTTCTTGATATCTTCCATTCCAAACCTCTTAAGAACTTTGTCCAAATATGTACTCTGTGATAATGATATTAGACGTCTTGATCTATCTCTATAAATCTTTATGCCTAATATGTAAGCAACTTCGCCAAGATCTTTCATTGAAAAACTATTATTCAAATAATCCTTGACACTATTAAGAAGGTCTACATCATTCCTAATCAACAATATGTCATCCACATATAGTATTAAGAATGCTACAGAGCTCCCACTCACTTTCTTGTAAATACAAGATTCTCCATAAGTTTGTATAAAACCAAAACTTTTGATTACCTTATCAAAACGTTGATTCCAACTCCGGGATGCTTGCTTCAATCCATAAATGGACCGTTGAAGTTTGCATACCTTGTTAGCATCTTTAGGATCGACAAAACCTTTGGGTTATACCATATACAACTCTTCATCAATGTCTCCATTGAGGAACGCTGTTTTGACATCCATCTGCCATATCTCATAATCATAATATGCAGCGATTGCTAACAAAATCCTCACAGACTTTAGCTTCGCTACCGGTGAGAAAGTCTCATCATAGTCAACTCCTTGAATTTTTCGAAACCCTTTTGCGACAAGTTGATCTTTATAGACAGTAATATTACCATCAGCATCTGTTTTTTTCTTGAAAATCCATTTTTTTCTCGACAGCCTTCCGACCATCCGGTAAGTCCACCAAATTCCATACTTGGTTTTCGTACATGGATCCAATCTCGGATTTCATGGCTTCCTGCCATTTATTGGAATCTGGGCTCATCATCGCTTCCTCATATGTCGCAGGGTCATCGGTGTTGTCCACCAACATGACACTCATAACGGGATCATACCAATTAGGAGTGGTACGAGTTCTCGTTGACCTATGAGGTTCCGTAGTTACTTCAACCGAAGTTTCATGATTAACATCATTAGCTTCCTCTCTTATTGGTGTAGGCACCACAGGAACTACTTCCGGTGCTACACTACTCTCAAGTCCGAGAGAAGGTTCAACAACCTTGTCGAGTTCTACTTTCCTTCCAGTCACTTCTTTCGAGAGAAACTCCTTCTCTAGAAAGGATCCATTCTTGGCAACGAAGATTTTTCCCTCGGATCTATGATAGAAGGTATACCCAATAGTTTCCTTCGGGTATCCTATGAAGACGCATTTTTCCGCTTTGGTTTCAAGCTTGTCGGGCTGTAACTTCTTTACATAAGCTTCGCAACCCCAAACTTTAAGGAACAACAATTTAGGTTTCTTCCCAAACCATAATACATACGATGTCATTTCAACGGATTTAGATGGTGCCCTATTTAAAGTGAATGTGGCTGTTTCTAATGCATAACCCCAAAGCGATAGCGGTAAATCTGTAAGTGACATCATAGAACGAACCATATCTAAGAGAGTTCGATTACGACGTTCGGACACACCCATTACATTGTGGTGTTCCCGGCGGTGTCAATTGTGAAAGTATTCCGCATTTCTTCAAATGCTCGCCAAACTCGTAACTTAGATATTCACCTCCACGATCAGATCGTAGAAATTTAATCTTCTTGTTACATTGATTCTCTACTTAACTTTGAAATTCCTTAAACTTCTTGAAAGTTTTGGACTTATGTTTCATGAAATAGATATACCCATATCTACTCAAGTCATCCGTGAAGGTAAGAACATAACGATAACCACCGCGCGATGCTACACTCATTGGGACACATACATCGGTATGTATGATTTCCAATAAGTCCGTAGCTCGCTCCATCATACCAGAAAATGGAGTCTTAGTCATTTTACCCATCAGACATGCTTCTCATCTTTCAAGTGATTCAAGAAGTCCATCGGAATGGAGTTTCTTCATACACTTCACTCCAATATGACCAAGATGATAGTGCCACATATAGGTCGAGTTATCGCTCAATTTCAAACGTTTAGCTTCAATGTTATTAATGTGTGTATTTCTACAATCGAGATTCAATAAGAATAGACCATATATCAAAGGTGCATGCGCATAAAACATATTAATCATATAAATCGAACAACCATTATTCTCGGACTTAAACAAGTAACCGTCTAGCAATAAACATGATCCTGATATAATGTTCATGCTCAACGCAGGCACCAAATAACAATTATTTAAGTATAAAACTAATCCCGATGGTAGATGAAGAGGTAGCGTGCCAACCGCGATCACATCAACCTTTGATCCATTTCCAACGCGCATCGTCACCTCGTTCTTCGCTAGTTTCCGTCTATTCTGCAGCACATGTTTTGAGTTACAAATATGAGCAACTGAACCAGTATCAAATACCCAGGCACTACTACGAGTACTAGTGAGATACACATCAATAACATGTATGTCGGATATACCTTTCTTCTTGATGTTGCCGTTCTTCAAATCTGCCAAGTACTTAGGGCAATTCCGCTTCCAGTGACCCTCTCCCTTGTAGTAAAAGCACTCAGTATCAGGCTTAGGCCTAGCCTTGGTCTTCTTCGCCGGCGCGATAACTTTCTTACCGCCCTTCTTGAAGTTTCCCTTTTTCTTAGACTTGCCTTGCTTCTTGAATTTGGTGGTCTTATTGACCAACAACACTTGGTGCTCTTTCTTGATCTCCACTTTTGCAGACTTTAACATGGAGAAGAGTTCGGGCAACGACTTTTCCATGTTTTGCATATTGTAGTTCATCACAAAGTTTTTGTAACTTGGTGGCAGTGATTGGAGGACACGGTGAATCCCCAAAGCATTAGGAATCACTATACCTAAGCTTTGAAGCTTGCTTGCGTGCCCAGACATCTTAAGCACGTGCTCACAGACGGAGCTGCCCTCTTCCATCTTGCAGTTAAAGAACTTTTCAGAAGCCTCATAACTCTCAACTGCCGCGTGAGCCTCAAATATCATTTTGAGTTCACGAACAATATCATGTGGGTCATGGTTCTCAAACCTTTTCTGAAGCTCTGATTCCAAACCATACAAGATAGCACACTGAACTGTGGAGTACTGATTCTTCCGAGTGAGGAAAACATCCTTTACCTCATCGGTAGCATCAGCTGCAGGTGGGTCACCCAGCGGTGCATCCAGCACATAGGTTAAATTACCAGCATTGAGGACAATCCTCAAATTGCGGAACCAATCCGCGAAGTTGCTTCCATTGTTTTTCAACTTTTCTTTCTCTAGGAACGCATTAAAATTGATGGTAGGGGCCAACATTGATCTACAACATATTTGCAATAGTTTAGACTAAGTTTATGACAAATTGAGTTCTAATTAATAGTTAAATTAATCTAGGTGAACTCCCACTCAAATCAATATCCCTCACATTGTTTTAGTGATCACATGAACCAAATCCACCACATCAAAACCGACCATCACAAGAGTTGATGTAGCTTTAATGTCGAACAATCAACATGTTCATCATATCTACTATATGACTCATGCTTTACCTTTCGGTGATCTGTGTTTCGAGACCATGTCTGTACATGCTAGACCCGTCAAAATCAAAGTTAGACGCCTCTAATAAGGAACATTAAAGGACAACCATATGGATCCTACCGGTTGATGACTTACAATAAGGAACATTGCATACATCATATATAATCACAATCATGGCCATATCACATCACAGCACACCCTGCAAAACAAAGTTAGACGCCTCTAATTTTCTTTGCATGTTTTACGTGGTTTGGGGCTTTCAATAAGTGTCGTTCTAACTTACAAACAAGAACCACAACGTTGATACTATTATTGTCAATTACCCATTGTAAATTGAATCTTCACTATGTTGGGAGAAACAGGCACCCGCAAAGCCACTTATGCAATACAAGTTGCATGTCAAGCGTGGAGCAAGTCTCATGAATGATGTCATGTAAGGTTAGCCCGGGCCGCTTCATCCCACCATCCCGCAAGATGCAAAGTACACAAGAAGCAATCGACAACAAAAGCATCAACGCCCACAATGACCATTGTGTTCTACTCGTGCAACAGATCTACATATAGACACGACTCTTATACCACTGTAGGGGTTCGTAGCATGGAAATCAAAAAATTTCTTCCGCATGTACACAAACAAGCCAAGATCTATCTACTAGATTGTAGCAACGAGTCGATTGGAGTACTCACCCTCGAAGATTCCAAAGCGGTTAATGAGAGCAGATTCTCGTGGGTGATGTAGTCGTACACTTGCCGATCTCAAGATCATGAAGACGATCCTTCCGTCGCTGCGTTCCGGCAGCTCTTCCGCAATCGGTCACATGTTTGGTACTCGATGAAGACCTTCCTCTCCCTTGTTCCAGCAGATAGCGGAGGATGTAGTTCTCCCCTCGCAATTCCGGTAGCACGACGGCGTGGTGTCGGAAATAGAGGGAAGATCTCGTAGGGCTTCGCCTAAGCTGGTGCGAGTTATGGTGGTTCTAGGGTTTCTGGTGATCTAGGTTTAGAAGGCCGGAGAGGAGGAGAAGGTGTCGGCAGCGGCTAGGGCGGCGGCGGCGCATGGTGGGAAGGGCTTGGTGTTGTGGTCTTTGGGGCAACCCTCCCCCTCTATTTATGAGAGGGGGGCAACCTTGGGAGAGGAGAGTTTGAATCCATACCCAAACCCAAGTTGGATAGAAGGAAGGACTCTTTCCTTCTTCCACTAAGAAACTATTGTTCCAGTTTGACTTTTTAAACCTCCCTTTTGACTTTCAATTTAGAGCTTTAATTCTCTTTCGCAAATGCCCAACCAAGTGACCTAGAACATGATCCAATCATTCCATTTACCATGACACATTCATGGACCATTCCCCTTCCGGTCTGGTGAACCTTCTAGAACAGTCTAGAACATCTCCGATGAAAACATCGAAATCATTCCCGAACTCTGGAATTAGACTTTCCTTACATGAATCTTATTCTCCGAACCATTCCGGATCTCCCCGTGATATCCCGGATCCCATACGAGACTCCGAACAACATTCGGTTTCCCTACTTACATTCCATATCTACTTAACAACATCGAATCCTTAAGTGTGTCTCCCTACGGTTCGTGAATTATGCGGACATGACCGAGACATTTCTCCGATCAATAACCAATAGAGGAATCTGGAAATTCATATGGCTCCCACATATTTCTACGATTACTTTGCGATCGAATGAACCACTTACATACGATACCAATTTCCCTATGTCTCGTGATAGTTTACTTATCCGAGGTTTGATCGTCGGTATATCTGCATACCTAGTTCAACCTCGTTACCGATAAGTACTCTTTTCTCGTTCTCATGATATGTGATCCCTTGTGAGCCAGTCACATGCTTGCAAGCTAATTGGATGACATTCCACCGAGATGGCCCAGAGTATATCTCTCCGTCAGATGGATGGACAAATCCCACTCTTGATCCATGTGCCTCAACACATACTTTCCGAACACTCAATGCCACCTTTATAGCCACCCAGTTACGGTGTGGTGTTTAATGTCATCAAAGCATCCTTCCGGTGATGGTGATTAGCATGATCTCATGGTCGAAGGAATTAGGTTACTATGTATCAGAAAGCTAATAGAAAACGAACTATTGAAATGACTTGATCTTTATGCTACGCTTATCTATAGGAGTATGTCCATCATACCATTCTCCTAATGATATGATCTTGTTGTTAATAACATCTCAATGTTCATGATCGAGAAACCACGATCATCCATTAACCAACAAGCTAGTATTATAAAGAGGCTTTACCAGGGACTCTAATTTAGTTACAAATCACACAAGTATTAATGTTTCCGTTTAATACTATTATAGCATGAATGTAAAAATTTATCATAAACACAAAGATACAATAATAACCACTTTTATTATTGCCTCTAGGGCATATATCCAACAGTAGAGTCCCCCATTTCTGTCGTGCATGTTCGAGCCGTGGCTCCTTAGCCGCTGACCAAGAAGAAGAAGAAAGAGCAGAAGGAGGCTCGAGTTTTCAATTTATCCGACATTCCCTCGTGATTTTCTGATCCCTTCTTATTGCTTTTTGGTATGATAAGTATTAGCTTGCTGTTGACTTGATTCATCGAATGTGCTAGGAGGAACTCCTCGGAAGAATCTTTCGAGGAGGAACTCGAAGAGATGCATGGGTGATACGTCATAAACGTATCTATAATTTTTGATGCTCCATGCTTGTTTTGTGTCAACTATCTTATGTTTTGTCTACACTTTGAGGTATTTTTATACATTTTTTGGGACTAACCAATTGAAAAGATGCCACAGTGACAGTTGCCTGTTTTCTGCTGTTTTTGGTCTCAAAAAAGCTAAAAAAGAAATATTCTAGGAATTGGACGGGACAAAAGCCAAAGTCACTATTTTTCCAGAAGACTCACGGAGCCCGAAGGAGAGACAGAGGAGGGCCACGAGGCGGCCACACCTGGTGGTGGCATGGGTCCCCCTGGCTGCGCCACCCTAGGGTGTGGGCCCCTCGAGCCTCCACCGACCTTGCCCTTTCGCCTATATATACGTCTCCCCAAGATGTAAACCCTAACGCGGGCAGAATTCCACGAAAAGGTCTGCAGCACCGTCGCCACCGAATGGGAAATTCGGGGGACATAAGTCTCTGTTCCGGCACCCTACCGGGATGGGAAATTGCCCCCTGAGCCATCTCCATCAATCTCCACCACCATTTCCGTCGCCGTTGCTGATTCCCATGACGAGGAGGGAGTAATTCTTCCTCGAGGCTAAGGGCTCTACCGATAGCTATGTGTTCATCTCTCTCTATGCGTGATCTTATTATGGTCATGAGCTTTGTAATCAAGTAGATCTACTATTCTACTCAAGTGCTTTAATTAATCTTCGGTTATCCTCACGTGTGTGAAAGTGACAGCGTGCACACCGTGTGGCACTTAGGCTAGATATTACACAAATACTTATCATGAGTTGTATTTTGAGTTGGATGTCTCTATGAAATTGTGGTGTTTGTTGGAACCATCTAGCGCTCAAGGTGACAGTGTGGGGTTATCTAGATGGGGAAAGCGAACTTTGAGGTGTGCTGTTATAGCCCTACCGTGGATTAGAGTTGTCCAACCGGAGAGTAGTTCAGAGTAGTATCATGAAGAGAAGATATTTATATGAGAGTGTCCACTAGTGAAAGTATGATCCCTAGGCCTTGTTTCTAAGCATTGAAACACCGTTTACAACTAGTCATGTTACATGTTTGCTTGCTTCCATCTTTATTTCATATTGCCTTTAGTCTCTTCCTCCCGTCAATCTCTTTTCTGGCACCATTGTCTTATAATCATCCATACTACTTGTATTTTACTATCTATTCGCCGAACTAGTGCACCTATACACCTGACAAGTGTATTGGGTGTGTTGGGGACACAATAGACTTCTTATATCTTGATTTCAAGGTTGCTTGAGAGGGATACCTTTGACCACTTCCTCCCTGGTTTCGATAAACCTTGGGTAATCCACTTAAGGGAAACTTGCTACTGATCTACAAACCTCTGCACTTGGAGGCCCAACAACTGTCTACAAGAATAGAAGTACGTAGACATGAAGCTCTTTTCTGGCGCCGTTGCCGGGGAGGTAAGGTAAAAGGTACTCACATCCTCTGGCTACTAAGCTATCTTCTATTACTGTTGCTGGTGTGTGAGTGTTGAGAGTTATTTCCTTTAGATTCTGCAATTTTGTCTTTTTGTTTCTTGTTTTCACTAGTTAGGCTTAATGGAAAACAACAACAAAATTAAAGAGCTTTATAGTATTTATCTTGAGTTAGGACATGAAGTGTTTGAAGAGAAAATTAAAAAACCTATGGAACTTTATTTGCATGCTAATAGCAATTTTATTAGTATGAATTCTTTGAACACCATTATTGCTAATGCTATGGAAAAGTCTAAGCTTGGGTAAGCTAGTTTTTATGAAAATGATCTTTTTAGTCCCCCAACTTTAGAAGAGAAAATTTACTTTGATGATACTATACCTTGTATGCACCATATTCAAACGAGGAGATCCGTGCAACGCTTTTCCAAATGGGCCTTAAGGCACCTGTGCCAGATGACTTTCCCGCTCTTTTCTACCAGCCACACTTGGAGTTAATACAATAAGAGATTTGTGATGCAGTTCGTGGGTTCTTGAATGGTGCTGATATTCCAGATGGTTTTTGCGATTCCGTCATTGTCCTCATTCCAAAGGTACCACGTGCTCATCATTTGGATAAGTTTAGACCAATGAGTTTGTGTAATATTATTTACAAGCTCGCTTCAAAGTACTTGCTAATAGACTAAAATTTATACTTCATGAAATCATCTCGGAGTACCAGAGTGCTTTTGTTCCAGGTTGGCTGATCACAGACAATGCCGTTATTGCATATATATGAGTGTCTACATACAGTTTGCAAATAGAGGAATAAAAGCCTTTTTTTTGCCTTGAAGCTAGATATGATGAAGGCCTATGATAGCATAGAATGGGTATATCTCTATGGGTGCCTAAGTAAGTTGGGTTTTGCTGCTGATTGGATTTCATCAGTGATGTGTGACTACAACAAGATATGCAATGAAAGTCAATGGGGATCTTACGCCCCTTGGTTCCCTCATGTGGTATTCGTCAGGGAGACCCTATCTATTCCTTATGTGCACGAAAGGGTTGTCGTGTTTATTGCAGAAGAAGGAGCGAGGGCCTTGGTGAGCTGCAAGGGTTACGTAATGGAAGACAAGGACCCCCTATTTCCCATTTGCGCTTTGTAGACGACATCATTTTCTTTGCACAGAGTGATGATAGGAGTGTGAGAATACTCAAGGGTGTTCTATATATGTATTGTGAGGCATCGGGGCAGAGGACTAATCTTTAGAAGTCCTCCATTTTATTTGGGAATAGGTGGCAGTACAATGTCAAACAAGCAGTCAAGAGTCTGCTAAATGTAAGAAAAGAGATTCTCCACGATTCCTATTTGGGTATGCCCACGGAAATTGCAAAAGCATCATCTTCCTTGTTCAAGTTTATGGCAGACCAAGTATGGATAAGTGTATTTGTAGGACAAATAGGCCGATGTCCTGAGTAGGTAAAGAAAGAAAGCTCAAATATATTACACAATCAATTCCTAACTATGTTATGAGTTGTTTCCAAGTTCCTGTTGGGATATGCGACAAGATGAGGCAAAGTGTAGCTAACCACTAGTGGGGCATTGATGACGGGAAAAGCAAAATGCACTAGAGATCGTGGAACTGGACGACGACTCCGAAATCTCTCGATGGCATGGGCTTCAAAGATTTTGTCTTGTTTAATCAAGCGATGCTTGGTTAGCAGTGTTGGCACATGCTAACCGAGTAGGATTCTTTGTGTGCTAGGGTGCTGAAGGGACTTTTTTCCTAGAGACGAATGTTCTTTCTGCGGTGAAACCTCAAACATCCTCTTATACCCGGCGATCTATTCTTTTCGGCCGCGAGCTACTAGTACATGGAATCAGTTGAGTTGGGGTGTCGGTAATGGCGAAAACATTGATATTGTGGATGATAGCCGGATCCCTGGCTATCGAGATGGTACATTTACCATGTCACGGAACTTGCCGGAGGGGAGTAAGAAGATGAATTTTCTGTCGAACGACTCAGATGATGATTGGGATATGGATAAAGTTAGGGACTTCTTCCGAGAACCCATGGCTAATGTGATTCAACAGATCCCAATTAGCAAACATGGCGGCAACGATTTTCATGGCCTGATGCAATATTGGACATTTACACAGTAAGTTCAGCGTGTAATTTGGCCAGGGTTGCCATGTTCTTCTCCAAAAGGTGTGCTAAGGAACCGGGAGACAGTTCAAAACAGTCCATTCATGAGAAGCAGTGGAAGGGTAAATGGGCAATTAATTCACCCAATAAAATGAAGATTTTCCTATGGCGGATGGCTCATGACTGGCTCCGAATTGGGTTTCAACTCTAGCAGCGGAACATACACACTGATGATTGTTGCGTTTTTTGTGATAGATCAGAAGGAGCACATCTTCTAAATTTTTCCTTTTGCGAGGATCATGTGGGATGCTGTAAAGAAACATGTTCAGTTGAAGCTTAGCAAGAGCTCCTTTTTGGATATGAAACAATGGATTTTCAAGTTACTTGACAAGGCATCACCGATACCAGCAACTACACTGGCAGTCACTTGTTGGTATATGTGGGAAGCAAGGAATGATGCCAGGAACGGTCATGACCAGTCACAACCTGTGTGAATTTCTAGTAAGATCACGGCTTATGTGGACAACATTGTGCAATTTTGTATCAAATCCTAGTTGGCTAACATGTGTGATTCCTCCCCTCCTTCAAGTTGGACTCCACCACCTATCGGTCTGATTGGTGTAAATGTTGATGCTACGTTGTTCCCTGCCGAGAATAGAATGAGTATGGGTGTCGTGGCATGAGACCACACTAGTGCGTTCAAATTTTCTTGCAATGAAGGGTTTACTGGCCTTTACCCCCGAACTTGCAGAAGCGATGGAAGTATGGAGAGCCCTTGTGCTTACAAAGGATCACGGGTTCAGAAACATTGTCCTGGCCTTGGATTGACTGCCTTTGATTCAGATAATTACAACTCCGGAGAAGGACCGATCTCATGTCGACTCTGTGGTAGGTGACATCAAACGCTAAGGATGGCAATTTTACACATGGGTATGTGTATCCGTGGGTATCATACCCGCATGGATAGGGTATGGGCACACTTTTTATACCAATGGGTAATACCCATACCCTACCTGTTAAGTCACGGGTACGGGCACGAGTATAGACTTGTACCCATGGGTATACCTATACCCTGTTCATTTAAACTGACATGCCAAACTTACCTATAGAGTTGAACCTATGCGACCAAGAAGCCTAGGGACAAGTATGAGATCGCGACTTATAAACTTTAATTTGATACCTGCATGTACTCGTCTATGATGGCCCACAAGTATAGGGGATCGCAACAGTCTTTGAGGGTAGTATTACCCAATTTATTGATTCGACACAAGGAGAGCCAAAGAATACTTGCAAGCCTTAACAACTGAGTTGTTAATTCAGCTACACCTCGAAATAGTTCTTGCTCACAGAAGTTTATCAGTAGCAACAGTTTGTAATAGCAATAGCAAGGTAACAGCAACAATAAAACAGGAGCAATAGTAACAGTAGTAGCAAACAGTAGAATATAAGCGTGGTAGGCATAGGGATGGATGTATGGGCGTTGCATGGATGAGTCTAAACATGTAACTTCAAGATCTAGGGCAATTGCAGATAAATAAGAATAAGCATCTAAGTACTAAACAATCATAGGCATGTGCTCCATATATAGTCATGCATGCTCGCAATGAGAACTTGCACAACATCTTTTGTCCTGCCAGCCCGTTGCAGTGGGGCCTCAAGGGAACTACTGGCAATTAAGGTGCTCGTTTTAATAGAGCACCGGAGCAAAGCATTAACACTCTGTGAACACATGTGATCCTCACATCACAGCCATCCCCTCCGGTTGTCCCAATTTCTGTCACTTCGGGGCCTTTGGATCTGGACAATGATATGTGTACACAACTTGCAGATAAGATCACAAACAATACTATCATAATGATTCAATAATAAGTTCAGATCTGAGATCATGGCACTCAGGCCCTAGTGACAAGCATTAAGCACAACAAGTTGCAACAAAGTCAAATAGCACTAATAGAGATACTAGGCACCATGACCTAACAATCTTATTCGATTACATGATAGAACTCATCCAATCCCTACCATCCCCATGGCCTACATCGGGGGATTACTCACTCATGGATGAGGGAAACATTGATGGTTGATGGAGAGGCGTTGGTGATGACGATGACGATGATTCTCCCCAAATTCCTCGTCCCGGCAGGGTGCTAGAACGGAGTTTCTAGTTCCAAATCGCGGCTTCTGGTGGTGGCGGTGCAGTGGAACTCTCTCTGGAAAAACGATGAACCCCCTCGGTTTTTAGGTCAAGGGGTATCTTATAGGCGAAGAGGGCGGCCGAGGGGGTGCCTGAGGCGGCCGCACCCCCCAGGCGCGGGCTGGGCCCACCCGCACGGCAGGGGGTGTGCCCCCCCAGGGCTCCCCTCCGTCTCGTACTCTGGCTCCATGAACCTTTTGGTGAAATGGGATTTTTGGCATATTTTCCCGGATTTTTCCTGATAGTTGATTTTCTACACAAAAACTAGGCACCAAGGTAATTCTGCTAAAACAGCGTTAGTCCGTGTTAGTTGTATCCAAATCACACAAGTTTAGAGGAGAAACAATAGCAAAAGTGTTCGGGAAAGTAGATACGTTTTGGACGTATCAACTCCCCCAAGCTTATCCAAATCACACAAGTTTAGAGGAGAAACTCATCAAGCAATTCAGTTGACTTTTGAGCGCGATAAAAGAACTTTCACGAATAAATTTGCTTCATATGATGTATATATTCTCACAACAGGAGTAGATACTTAAAACATTCATAATAAGAAGTATGCAACTAAGTCTACTCAATAGTCATTGCAAGCTATGAAGAGATTCCAACTCAATAATAATAAGTAGCATTAAACATAAACATAAGCAACATTCCAATGCTCATAATAAGGTATGATAGAGTGGTATCTCGCTTGCCTTTGTTTGTAGAGCACAATGTAAATGCCAAGGCACCTCTGAAGTTCAAGTGAAGACTAGAAGTAAAGATATAAGAGGTACAAGCATCAAACTCATGACATAATTAACCAAGTTTTGAGACAAACACAAGAATGACAACTATGCTCTCAAGAAGGTGCTCATAGAATAAGTGGTGACTCAACAAGGAGGTGAAAAGGTTTTGAAAACTTTGAAAGGATTCCAAATGCTGAAAGTAAGGTACTCACTAGCTTTGAGCTCTCATTGCCCCTATCATAGGCATCTTTATGTGGTTAATGGTGAAAGTGAGGTCCATTATGAGTTATATGCTTGACAGACCATAAACTAGAAATCCCATGTCCCTTGAGTACGAGGGACACTCTTCATGCTACTCAACTTTAGTTACCTGTAAGTTCTTGTCATCGTAAATACATGCATATCATATAGAACCGCCAACGGGGTACCCCTTGCACATGATACATGAGCTATCCCATAATCAAAATGACAAGGCAAGTAGACAATGAGCATCTCAGCGATCTTTTTATTTGCTATTTGCATAGGTTTTTATTGAGGATGCTTAACAAATGCTCATTATGGTAGTGCTGCAAGTTTCCACCATGATTAGGCATGGCTTAGGCTAGCGGCCCAGGCGTTTCTCTAACACATATATATAACTCCATGAACTCACAAGCTCCCTTTTTATTTCACATCGACGACATCCGCAAACAAAAGCACATGGTATCAACTGGATATGTATCCATAAGTATTGAAAGCGTTCCCCGTGACAACATGGTTCTGCTAACTCCCAGCCTATAATTTGCAAGCATATAACTTTCATGGACAGTCACAATGGTTCAGGTTTATTAAGTGCAAGGAATAAAGTGTGCCATCAAGTTTGTTAGAGCTTTACTAACTAACTTTCTCAAAACAGTCAAACATTTTATCTGGAAGAAAACAAGGCATAATGATATGCACTAAACAAAAAATGATGCTAATAGTTAGGTATGGTAGACACTGTTGACAATGTTGGTTTTGGGGAGTTGGATGCACAAGTAGAGCTCATATTTAGTGCAAGTGAAGGCTAGCAATAGAGAGGGAGCAACAAACGAGAGAGCAATAACTGTCATAATCATGCTTGCAACAAGACATGACTAATTATGGCAAGAAAATGATATAATAACTCTGAGGCAAAATAAATCGTCGAGTCTTACTGACTATTGTTTAGTCATATGCATGCGTGAGCGTGTGCCAAGTCGATTCATATGAAACGTTCAGAGGGAGGATACCACAATATCATACCAAAATATGAATAGAACAATGCAAGCAAACATCCATATGACATGCTACAAACTATTAGCAAGCTGGATCTAATCATAAGAGAGCAAGAACTACTAAGCATCCATAAAATAACATACACCTTACATGAACAGACTAAGCATGCTCACCATGATGAGTATATGTACAAAAATAAAAACAAATAGAGTTCATTACTAGCCTCTTACCACACCTCAAGTTGTCTTAATCTTCATTATTGCCCTTCACTTGTGTGACTTTAATAATAACATGAAACCAAACTCCACTGAGGACGGCTGAACACTGCAAATAACTCACAAAGAAGAACAAATATTGTTGGTGTTTTCGATTTTTTTAAAACAAGCAAACAAAGCAAAACCAAACAAAGCAAAATATTTTTGGATTTTTTATTTTAAGGCAAACCAAAGCTAAAAAGCAAAGAAACAAACCAAGAGAAACAACGAAAACATTTTTGATATTTTGTGTTTTGAGAAAGCAGAAACAAAAACCAAAAAAGAAAGCGAAACAATAGATATACAAATAACCGACAAACATGATATAAAGATGAGTGTAATGTCAGTGTACCTACCCCCAAGCTTGGGCTTTTGGCCTAAGTGGGTCTCAATAGTGCGGGTAGTAACCCCAAGCTTGTGGGTCATCATAGGAATGATCATAGTCAGGCGCTTGCGATGAAGAACAAGACGCACCGCAATCATAAGAGGGCTGCTGGTATGAAGACTCTCCCAAGTTGGAGGGCTGAACCGAATCATCTTCAGCATCCACTCCAACATTACCCGCTTGCTGGGAGAGCTCCGCCACGTATGTGTCAAACTTCTCCTCCGCGAGCGACCATCCTTGCCTGTTATCAAAATTAAACAAAGCAGGTGCAGGCAAATAAAATACTTTCTCAGTCCTACCCACTCTCCAACCACGCTTGACAAAGGATAATTCATATGGTAAACTTCTCACAATAGCCCCTAAAGAACAAAATTATGCTGAACCATGGAATCAAGATCAAGCCTCTCTATGGGGAACCGATAATCTGAATGGTGGGGCTCTAAACCATGGAAAGCTAGCAACCTAGAGGCGATGAGACCTCCACAAATTCCATCCTTCTCGCGGTTAGTAGTAAGGCGGTAAGCTATGAAAGCACCTAGGTTATAAGATCTATCCCTATTGAAAGTAGCTACGATAAAAGCTAGATCAAAAGAAGATAACTTTCTAGCAAGAACACACTTGGTAATGAAATATGCAAAATATCTAATGGATGGGAACTAAATGTTCCGAATTTTAACACTTTCCTTCGAGAAGTCGAAACCTTGGCATATTTCAGCATATAAATCCATAAGTGACTTAGGCCTCTCCTTGATCTTCTCACAAGATCCCCAATGGGGTACTCTAATAGCTGCACAAAAATCAGCAAAAGGCAAGTCGACAGCTAGATTATATATTTTATAATGGACCATGGGATTAGATGAAGACCAAGTAAACCGGAAGTCCTGTACCATATCCATGATTAGCTTGACATACTGAAATGGTTCCCCTTCAACAAAGTGTTCCAACCCTGCATTGGTAATCATAGTTTGGAAATCCCGGAGGATTCCTGTGGCTCACATAAATTCATGGCATGAATATATGGAAGGGAAGACTCCTTCCTCACGATGGACTTCCATTGGCTCAGGTACCATCAAATCATATTGATTTAGTGGGTATGCACTCATCTTCCTTTCTGAAATTTTTAGACAAACATCAAACCAAGTGATTTCCAAGTTGATAAATGATGAGAAACTACTATAGGAACTTGCTAGAGGGCTACACATGCATCAAAATGAAATTTCTAAGCATATAACAAGCATGCAAGCTCACACAACCTGTCACCTATAGTAGTAAAATATTCAAGATACAATCTACCAATCACAAATCTAATTGGACAAGCGGAGGAGGCACATACTGTAAGACCACTCCTAGGTAAAGGTCCCTGTGATTGCAATGCTAGTCCCTGGATCAAATGCTAGCATCCACAGTTTAAGATGAAGTACACAGAAACAAAGGTCATTATTACATCGTCATTCCAGAGATAACATAGTCTTTTACAACTCCATAGCCATAGGCTAGTACAAGAGTTTAACTTAACAATATAAATAAAAGTCTTCATCTTCATGTGCCATAGGCAAGCATGTTGAGTGTAGACTCATAACCCTAATCCTCATCATAGTAACCTGCAACATCACAAGTTATAGCACAGTGGGTCAATACATTGGAATAGTATTGGCAAGTGATACCTTAGTAGAATAATAGTTTCTAGCTTCTACAAGAATTTGGCTAAGTGTAGCTTAGGCTTGCTTTTCTCAAAATAGGTTTTACCTATCAGTTGAAAACACTAAATTTTTGTTTGGCAAAAACTCCCAAGGAACCACCAATAGACATTGGTGAACCTTTACCCTTGTTCAACCACAAGTTTTTAACCCAGAAATTGGGATGAGGAGATTCTTGATAGCTTCCATGTCTTGATGCTCAAATTGTCCATTGCCGGGGACACGGCTAAGTACTTAGATTCTTCCTTCTCGAGAGGTGGTGCACTTTCCCCACAAGACTCGACATGCATCGAGACAGGACCTTTCAGAAGCCTTCCCTTAGACCAAAATGGACGCGTTCCCAAACCTATCACCCCTACCACCAACTGTCCATTTGGCTAAGTTATTGCAACCTATATGATCCAGGCAGATCCCATAATGCCATGTGGCTGCACTAGAAGCTTCTTAACATATGGAATCTCAAATCCCTTTGTTCCTGCGTGGCTTTCCAGAAGTGTGATATACAAGGTAGACCATAGATATGGGCCTTGTGTAACCACTCAACATAACCCAAACATACCATTCCACCCAGGTGTTTCATTCACTTAGTTGTTTTATTAAGCAAAACACAAGTCAAAGACTTAGCAATATTTTCTATAGCATTTATATATTCCATCCTTGGTTGCTACTAGCTAGGCTAAGCATGGCAATAGCAAGTATCTTAACTTAGAGAAAATACCAACAATTCTACAACTACTAGGATTTCCCAAGCATAGCATATAGATACTTAGCAAAAATTATCATGCAAGCCCTATACAAAATACCACTAATGCATAGTCAAAATATTGGGACACAAATATGAAGCACCACTTGGCTTGGTAGTTGGGGGAGTAACAACAATCCTCATAGTCATAATCACCACTAGCACCAAAATCTACACATAAAATGATAGCACCAAATTCATATTTCAAATAATCAAGCAAAAGTATATGAATGCATGCAAATGCCATGTGATGATTTTTCCAAACTAAACAAGACAAGTAAAACAGTACTGAACATTAAACTAAACATTTATACACCAATTAAACTTAATTTGGCTTTTAAAACATTTTCCATAATTTTTATACACAAAATATGCCTACAAATGTCTCTGCATAAAATTCTATTTTAACAGAATCAAATCACAAAACCAAGCCTACAGATGTGTAGGATTTATTTTTGTGATTCCATTGATATATTATTTATATTTTTTGTATAAACAGAACAAAAGTTATTGAATTTACAAGTTTGAATAACTAATAGATTCAAAAACAGATTTTAATTTAAAAACCCAGACACGTGGGCGTATCTGATTGGCCCGTACCGGTTTGGCTAGATCGATCAACGAGAGCCATTGGATTTAAGTGATAGCACACAGGCCAGATCTAACCATACCCCTTCATTAAGTGATCTAATCTGGCGCGCAAGATCTAGATCTAACGGCCTACGATGGCTTGGCCAAGAACTGGCGGCACGCGAGGTTCTAGCGGCGGCGCTACTGGCAGCTACGGTCCGACGAGTACATAGGGGGTGGGGGTTGCGGTGTGTCTTGCCAGGCTCGCAAGAACACGAGGAAGCTTAACGTGCTGCTGGCGTGGACAAGGGAGGGCTATAGCAGTGGCTAGCGCTCGTCGGAGTTGCGGGCGGTGCCGGGTTTGTGCGGACGACAACGTTGACGATGTTTTGGTTCGACCTAGCACAAGCCAAGAGCATTAGTGCATGCACAATGATCAGGCGAACACGATAGGGTCAGGGAGAAGATAAGGGGCGCTTGGTTTTTACCTAGATTGCTCGACGGAGTTGAGTGGCGGCTCGGTCATTTGCAGAGGTGGACGGGGACGGCGACCTGGGTCACGCGAAGGAAAACCAAAGACATCAGAAGGTGCACAAAGACACAAGGATCACGCTCGTTTGAACTAGAAGCGAAGGGGTGGTCGGAGCTCACCGTAATCGCTTGCCGGAGCTCGTCGGGCAGCGGCAGTGCGGTTCGAAATACTGGCAGCCTAGTGGCGAGGTGAGTGTGCTTTGTGGGGGGGGAGGATGACCGCGGGGGCGAGGTGATTAAGTAGCCAGGAGGGGCGAGAGAATTACGCAGTGGTCCAATGCCAATTAAGTGAGAAATCAACGCGGCGTTTCTGGAGGAAACGACGGTGGAGACGGAGTCTGCGCGCGCGTGGGTGGGGAAGAAGGTGCTGACCTGGCTTGGGCCCAGTGGCAGCATCAGCGGGGCAGAGCGAGTGCGGGTGAGAGAGAGAGAAGAGGGGAACCCGGGTGGGCTGGCTTTTGGGCCGTTTCTGCTGTTGGGCTGGAATGGTGGCGCCGGCCCTTTTCCATTTCTTTTCTCCTTTTCTATTTCTTATTTGATTTTTTGAAATCATTTTCAAATTCTATTCAAATGAGTTTGAATTCAAACTTCCTCTGGATTTTTGTAAAATAATCCAAGAATATATTTGTGTATAAAACATTGCTGTTTGATCACAAACACTTTGGTCCATTAAAAATAGAATTAAAACAATGCATTAATTAACTATTTATAATAGGCATATAAATGGTTTTAAATTTAGATTCTTGTTTTGAAACTTTGAACAAGCTTTGAAATAAACATTCAAACCTTTTCTAGTTGAATCAAAGTATTCTCATGATTTAAAAATGGAAATGAAGCCTTTGCCTTTCTTACATAAAATAATAGGCAAACAATTGGCTTCTGTTTTGCAATCTTGTTTGAAATTAATTTAAAATGCATGAGGATGCTTGAATGATGTGCAAACTTTATAATCATGATTTTTGGGATGTTATACATACCAAGGAGCAATCCCTCCAAAAATCAGCAGCAAAGAAGGGCTGAGCAAGGCGATCGAAAATCGGGAGCAATAACAGCAAGAACTCGAGCTTGAGAAAGTTTTCCGATGTTTTTCGGGAGAGAGAAAGAAGATGGCTGGGAGGAGGCACTTTGGAGGGGCCACAGCTGGGCCACACCTTGGCCAGGCGCCACCTAGGGGCTAGCCGCGCCACCCAGGGGTGTGCCGGCCTGGGGGCTCCCCCTGGGCCACTCCAGGTGTCCCTCTGCCCCTTTTTTCGAGGAAAAAATTATTATGAATTTTCTGGGATTTTTCGGGAAACATTATTTTTGGCCAATTTTCTGGGTATGAAAATGGATTTTCTCGCAGAAAAGATTTTTTTTAGAAGAAGCAAAATCAAACAAAACCAAAACTACAGAAGTTCTAAGACACTCTAACAAACAAACAACTAGCAAATCCAAAGCTAACAAGAGAAAAAGCAAAGGCTAGGAAGGAGAAAAGTAAAAGTGAGCAAGTATAACCATAGCGAAAGCATTGTTTTGTTCATTAAAATCCTTTTGTTAACAAGGTTTATCAAGTCTTGTTACCAAAACAATCTTATATGAAACAAAACTTTGCATTCCACAAAATGATTATGTTACCTCAAACCTGATAGCAATGGTCCCAATCATAATAGTTTCAAAACTTTCTTGTGGAATGGGACAATATATTTTTCCAACCTTGATGCTCTCAACATTTTCAATGGAGTTCAGGCAATAGCTTTTAGCAACCTTCTTGGGTAAATAAACAGTATGCTCTTTGTAATTAATATTAAAAGTTAATTTTCCTTGATTACAATTGATGACAGCACCTACAGTATTAAGAAAAGGTCTCCCAAAATAATAGACATATTATCATTTTCAGGCATTTCAAGCACAACAAAATTAGTCAAAACCAAGCAATTATGAGCCACCTAAACAGGAACATCCTCACATATACCAACAGGGATAGTAGTTGACTTATCAGCCATTTTCAAAGATATATCAGTTGGTATCAACTTTTCTAGCTAGAGTCTCTTGTAGAGAGAAAAAGGCATAACACTAACTCCAACTCCCAAATCACATAAAGCGGTTCTAACATAATTATTCTTAATAGAGCAAAGAATAGTTGGTATACCTGGATCACCAAGTTTCTTTGGAACCTTACCGTTGAAGGAATAATTAGCAAGCAAAGTAGAAATTTCCTCATTAGGAATCTTCCTTTTATTAGAGATAATATCCTTCATATACTTTGAATAAGGAGGCAACTTAATAGCATCAGTCAAAGGAATTTGCAAAAATAAAGGTTTCATCCACTCACAAAACTTTTTGTAGTGTTCTTCCTCCTTTGACCCATGTTTCTTACCTGGAAAAGGCATAGGTTTCTGCACCCAAGGTTCTTTATCACTACCATGTTTATTAGCAATAAAATCTTCCTTAGTGTACCTAGTATTCTTAGTATGCTTCTCAGGTTCTTCCTCAACTTTCTCCTTATCAGGAGCATCATTTTTATCATTACCACTCTCAGTTTCAGCATCAGAGACAGATATACTATTAGGATCTACAGCAGGTTCAAGTGGTTCCTTAACTATTTTATGTTTCTTTTTATTTCTTTTACGAGGACTACCACTACTTTCACCTTGTTGAGAATCCTGCTCAATTCTTTTAGGGTGTACTTTAGGATGTAAAGGATCTTGAATAGCTATACCGCTCCTAGTTTTAATTCCATAATCATGTTTATCTCCTGAGGAATTAACTAGCATATCTTTTTGTACCTTAGCAAGTTGATCAATTTGAGTTTGAACCATTTGAAAGTGTTTACAAAGAATTTTAATATCATTAGTATTTCTTTCCACAATATCTTTCAACTCATTAATAGCTCTAGAGTTTTCCAATAAATGATTATGAACTTGTTTATTAAAATTACCTTGTTTAACAATAAATGTGCCAAGTTCCTCTAAGCATTGATCAGGAGGCTTACCATAGGGAATATATACTTCATCAAAGTGGAGAGAGTGTACCTCAATAGTATATGAGTGGGGAATTGGCTTACATAATTATTCTATAGGAGGTAGATTCTTCACATCTTTAGCTCTAATACCTTTCTCCTTAAGACATTTCTTAGCTTCTTTCATCACTTCATCATTTAATGCAATCACTCCCCTCTTCTTTGGTGTTGGTGTTGGAACTGGTTCAGGCACAACTGGTTTAGGAGTAATAGGCTCAGGTGTATTTATCTCAGTTGAAGTCCAATCATCATAATTCTTGCTTATTTTAGCCATTAATTCTTTAGCATCCGTAGGAGTTCTTTTCCTAAAAACACAATCAACAAAACTATCTAGGTATGTCCTAGAATCATCAGTTAGTCCATTATAATAAATATCAAGAAGCTCATTTTTTAGGTAATGGACATCCAGGATGTGCATGAATCAAGGCACAGAACCTTGTCCATGACTCAGGCAATTTCTCTTCTTCTCCCTGTTTAAAATCAAAAAGTATCTGCAAAGCAGCATGTCCAGCAATGGGACGAAAATATTTCTGGAAGAAAGATGCAATCAGGGCTATCAATGGAACCAGGAGGTAATCTATTAAACCAATCCTTAGCTTCTCCTTTTAGTGAAAAAGGGAAGATCTTAGTAACATAGTACTTGCGCATCTTAAAATCATCAGAGAATAAATCACTCATAGTGGAAAGCTCATTCATATGAGCCACAACACTCTCATTTTCAGTCCCACAAAAAGGTAATTTTTCAACAATGTCTAAATAGGATAAATCAAGAGAGAAATCATAATCTTTATCTTTAATATCTGTGGGAGAGGTGGCAAACTTAGGATCAGAGGACAGTTTAGGAATAATGGTACGTCTCTCAAGGAGACTCTTAATAGCACTAGCACCATGTGTGTTTCGGCACTCCTCAATAAATTCATCGATAAACTCAATGTAACCATCATTAATATCATGTATCTCTCTAGACTCAGGTGAGATAACAGGTGTAACAGTGTCTTCACTTAGGAGTTTTAGTGTTTCCTAGACTAGCCATAGTAGCATCTAGGAAAGGACCTAATGAACCACTCGCATCAAGCACAGTAGAAGTAACATCATGAGCATCAAAATCAGTTTCAGATTCAGCAGTAGTAGCAGTGTGTGTAGCATGAGTATGTGGTGGTGGTGTAACAAGCTTACTTATAACAGACGGTGAATCAAGAGCAGCAGAGGTGTTTAGGACTGTACCTGTTCTTGTAGTGGATGGTAAAATAGGAAACTTTCCATGACGAGACTTACCCATGATGAAAGGAGTAACAATAAACAATAATAGATCCAACTGAACTTACAAATAAAGCTATGATCCCCGGCAACGGTGCCAGAAAATAGTCTTGATGACCCACAAGTATAGGGGATCGCAACTGTCTTCGAGGGTAGTATTACCCAATTTATTGATTCGACATAAGGGGAGCCAAAGAATACTTGCAAGCCTTAAAAACTGAGTTGTCAATTCAGCTGCACCTGGAATAGTTCTTGGTCACAGAATTTTATCAGTAGCAACAGTTCGTAGTAGCAACAGCAAGGTAACAACAACAGTAAAACATGAGCAATAGTAACAGTAGTAGCAAACAGTAGGATATAAGCACAGTAGGCATAGGGATGGATGGATGGGCATTGCATGGACGAGTCTAAACATGTAACTTCAAGATCTAGGGAAATTGCAGATAAATAAGAATAAGCATCTAAGTACTAAACAATCATAGACATGTGCTCCAGATATAGTCATGCGTGCTCGCAATGAGAACTTGCACAACATATTTTGTCCTGCCAGCCCGTTGCAGCGAGGCCTCAAGGGAACTACTGGAAATTAAGGTGCTCCTTTTAATATAGCACCAGAGCAAAGCATTAACACTCCATGAACACATGTGATCCTCATATCACAGCCATCCCCTACGGCTGTCCCAATTTCTGTCACTTCGGGGCCTTTGGATCCGGGCAATGATATGTGTACACAACTTGCAGATAATATCACAAACAACACTATCATAATGATTCAATAATAAGTTCAGATCTGAGATCATGGCACTCGGGCCATAGTGACAAGCATTAAACACAACAAGTTGGAACAAAGTCAAATAGTACTAATAGAGATACTAGGCACCATGTCCTAACAATCTTATTCGATTACATGATAGAACTCATCCAATCCCTACCATCCCCATAGCCTACAGTGGGGGATTACTCACTCATGGATGAGGGAAACATTGACGGTTGATGGAGAGGCGTTGGTGATGACGATGGCGATGATCCTCCCAAATTCACCGTCCCGGCAGTGTGCCAGAACGGAGTTTCTGGTTCCAAATCGCGGCTTCTGGTTGTGGCAGCGCAGCGGAACTCTTTTTTGGAAAAAAACGACGCCCCCTCCGTTTTTAGGTCAAGAGGCTTCTTATAGGCGAAGAGAGAGGTCGAGGGGGTGCCTAGGCTGGCCACACACCCCCCAGGCGCGGGCTGGGCCCACCCATGCGGCAGGGGGGTGTGGGCCCCCAGGGCTCCCCTCCGTCTTGTACTCTGGCTCCGTGAACCTTCTGGTGAAATAGGATTTTTGGCATATTTTCCAGGATTTCTCCTGATAGTTGATTTTGTGCACAAAAACTAGACACCAACGTAATTCTGCTGAAAACAGCGTCAGTCCGTGTTAATTGTATCCAAATCACACAAGTTTAGAGGAGAAACAATAGCAAAAGTTTTCGAGAAAGTAGATACGTTTTGGACGTATCAGTCTACTATTAGTAAGTAGTCCCTCAGTTGCAAATCTTAAGGCTTATATTTTTTTCAAAAGTCAAACTATGTAAAGTTTGACCATGTTTTTAGAAAAATATGTTAATATTTACAACATGAAATCCATACTGTTCGATAGATCATGAAACATAGTTTCACATGGCATCTATATAATATCATAGTTCTTTATATTTTTTTCTAAAAGTTTGGTCAAACTTTTCGTAACTTGACTTTTATTAAAAAAAATATAAGCCTTAAGCTTTCGAATAGAGGTAGTAGAGATTATTGTCTTTTTCCAAATGCTATTGATGAACGTAAAATTTTAAATAACTTGTATACTATTAGATATACCCGCCGGGTACCCAATGGGTACGGATACCCGCCGGGTATGGGTATGTGTAAAGTTTTATAGCAGCGGGTACAGATATGGGTGATACGTCCAATTTGCATCACCATTCTATATCATAATTTTCCTTTATTCATTGATATATTTCATATTAAGAGGTGATACTTATGTCTTTTCATCTGTTTTTGCATGTTGGATGATTCTTGGAGGATGAACTGCCATAGTTAGGATTCTGATGGAAAAAGAGGTATTTTGATGCAATTTCGTGAAGATAAGAAAAATACTAGAAAAACTATGGAAAATCCTATTTTCCAAGAAGATGAAGAATGCCAGAAGGGGAGGCAGAGATGGGCCATAAGGGGCCCACACCCCTAGGCGCGGGCCACCCCTAGGTCGCGCCTACTGGGGGTGTGGCCCACCTAGCCCACCTCTGGCTCCTCCCTCCCGCCTATATCTTGCCCTCGAAACCCTAATGCATGGGGAGCGACCGCATAAAGATTCCACCGCCTCTGCGGGGCGGAAAACACCGAGAGAGAAAGAGCTCTCCGGCAGACAGATTTCTGCCGGGGAAATTCCTTCCCGAAGAGGGGGGGGGGTCATCGCCATCAACACCATCATCAAGATAGACTTCATCGGGATCATCATCATCATCCACACCATCATCTCCACCAGCACCATCATCATCACTCCATCCCGCTGTAACAATTGTGTTGAATACTTGCATAGTTCTTAGGGGAAGCTCTCCCGGTGTTGATTACTATTATAGTTGATGCTTGTGAGTGGAACCATTGGATTATTGTTTATGTTCAGATTGTTATTCATCACCATATCATCTTTGATCTTGATCCATATGATGTCTCGTGAGTAGTTCGTTTAGTTCTTGAGGACATGGGAGAAGCCATGTTGTTAGTAGTGGATTTGTGTTTAGATATTATTCAATTGTTTAGTATATAAGTTGTGGTGCTATTCTTCTATTGGTGTCATGTGAACATCGACTACATGACACTTCACCATTTATGGGCCTAGGGGAATGCATTGTGTATATGGCTACTAATTGTGAGGTTGCCGGAGTGACAGAAACCTGAACCCCCATTAGGACACCATTGCACAAGGGAGTATAGGATCTTAGAGTTTAAGGCTATGGTTAGGTTTATACCTTAATTACTTTCTTGTAGTTGCGGATGCTTGCAAGGGGTTTAATCACAAGTATGTATTAGTCCAATTAAGGTCGGTATATTAGCACAGGTTCACCCACACAACACTTACAAAACCAAAGAAGACTACTCAGCTATATGAAGCGAAAGAACTTGACAGAATTCCCATGTGTCCTCGAGAATGTTTGGTCCTCATAAGTATTTCCACCGGCTTGTCCTTTGCTAAGAAAGGATTGGGCCACTTGATGCGTTTGTTTGCTGTCTTTATTACCTGCACTTTATTTCTTTGCTTTATCAGAAAACCCTTAAAAATCCGTTTGCTAAGTATTTACAGAGATTTCCTGCTCCACACCACTAGTCAACACCTTCTGCTCCTCGTTGGGATCAACACTCCTATTTATCGAAAGTACTACGATACACCCCCTATACTTGTGGGTCATCAATGGGTAAGCTTTTATACCCATTGGCTACACGGGTATGGATATGGTATTGCTCTACCCTTCCCATACCCTACCCATTGCCATCCTTATCAAATGCCAAGCTTTAGAATTCTCAGTTTGTTTGTTAAAACATGTTGAAGGAAGGTTAATATTGTGGCGCATACTTTTTCTCGTAGTAGTGAGTCTTCCTTTTGTAATTTTCCTTTGAATGTTATCCCGGGGTTGTATCCGGGAAGTAATCTGTAATGATGTTAAGTAATTAATAAAGTGTCGTCTGCTTTACCCTATATAAGATGGATTAACTATTTTCTAATTAATTAATAGCCAGAACTTATGGCAGTTAATTTTTCAAAAAATGGTATAAGCTGCTGAAGAATGGACAATCCATGGAATGGGTGGAAATAGTACCTCTCTTTTATTCTAAATTCTATCCTCCCAGTGAGATCCATAAGGATAGGAACCTGATATATAACTTTTGGCCTCGTGATGGAGAGAGTACAACTCAAGCTTGGGGGACATTAAAGTTACTAATGCTTAAATGTCCTATTCATGAACTCCCTAACAATATTATTATCAATAACTTTTATGCTAGGCTTTCTCTTCATGATAAAGATTTACTAGATGCTTCTTGTGCTGGATCATTCACACGTATGAAGGAAGAATCTAAATGGGATCTCCTAGAACGTATTCAAGAGAACACTGAAGAATGGGAGAATGACAAAGGAAGAAAGTCAGATATAAACTATGATTATGAATGTATTAAATATTTTATGGGAACTGATGACTTCCGTGATATTAGTAATGAGTATGGTCTTGATTCTCAAGTTCTTGCAAAATGTTTTAAGGCCTTTTCCTCTTATATTGAAATTCCCAAAAAGGAGTGGGACAAGTACCATGCTCCTTATAAAGACATTGTTACCCATGTTCTTGCTAGCATTGAAGTTTGTACTGTTGATCCTATTTTGCCTGAACCTTATGTTGAGAAAATCCATTCTACTGCTAAGGTAAAGGAACATTCTATCATAGCTAATGTGGTTATCAAAAGTGCAAAGAAAACTGTGGAACCCGATGAGAAAATAAATATTTAAGCTGGGATAGCTATTGTGAAAGATCTTGTCACTAGAAATATAGAGGATGAGCACATTGTCTTCTGTGAAGACGCTTCTAATATTATCTCTCATCCTAGTAAAGTTAGAAAAGCTAGTGTCCTTGTGCTTTCTGTTAGAATTGGTAATCATTGCTATTATGGTTTATGTGATATTGGTGCTAGTTCTAGTGCTATTCCTTATGAGCTTTACAGGGAAATTATGAATGAAATTGGTCCTTGTGATCTTGAGGATATTGATGTGGTTATTCACCTTGCTAATAGAGAGACAGTCTGTCCCGTTGGCAGTGTAAGAGATGTGGAGGTTCTTTGTGGTAAGATTAAATATCCTGCTGATTTTCTAGTACTTGCCTCTGAAGCTAGTAAAACCTATCCTATTATCTTTGGTAGACCCTTCTTGAATACTTGTGGGGCTATCATAGATTATAGGGAGGAAAAAGTTTTGACTAAGTTTGATGGAGAGTCTTATGAGTTTAATTTTTCCAAATTTGCTAAAACTCCTTATGAAAATGAACTGCCTAATGAGGATTTCAGGGTTGAACAACTTTCTGCTATTTCTCTTGCTCCTAACAATGCCTTGCAACAGTTTATGGAAGATCATGAAAGAGAGGTCTTCATGAAGGAAAGATATGAGATTGCCGAGGTTTTCCTTCGTCAGCATGAGTTACTTAAGCATAATCTACCTGTGGAAGATTTGGGTACCACACTACCACCTAAAGGGGACCCTGTTTTCGAATTAAAACCTTTACCTGATGATCTTAAATATGCTTATCTAGATGATAAGAAAGTATATCCTGTTATTATTAGTTCTAAACTTTTAGGAAAGGAAGAAAAAAGGTTATTAGAAATATTGAAGAAACACCGAGGAGCTATGGGCTATACTCTTGATGATTTAAAAGGAATTTCTCCTACTATATGTCAGCATGATATTAATATAGAACCTGATGCAAAACCAGTTGTTGAGCACCAACGCCGTCTAAATCCTAAGATGAATGATGTGGTAAGAAATGAGGTATTACAACTCCTTGATGCTGGTATTATTTACCCTATTGCTGATAGCCAATGGGTTAGCCATGTTCATTATGTCCCAAAGAAAGGGGGAATAACTGTTGTGCCTAATGAAAATAATGAGCTTATACCCCAAAGAGTAGTGGTTGGGTATAGGATGTGCATTGATTTTAGAAAGGTTAATAAAGTTAGTAAGAAAGATCATTATCCTTTGCCCTTTATTGATCAAATGCTAGAAAGGTTGTCCAAAAAGACCCACTTTTGTTTTCTTGATGGTTATTCTGGGTTCTCTCAAATTGCTGTGAGAGCACAAGACCAAGAGAAAACCACCTTCGCTTGTCCTTATGGCACTTATGCTTATAGGCGTATGACTTTTGGTTTATGTAATGCTCCCGCTACCTTTCAGAGATGTATGTCTGCTATCTTTCATGGTTTTTGTGAAGAAATTGTGGAGGTTTTCATGGACGATTTCTCCGTCCATGGAACTTATTTTGATAACTGTTTGCACAACCTTGATAAAGTTCTGCAGAGATGTGAGGAAACCAACCTTGTTCTTAATTGGGAGAAATGCCATTTTATGGTTAATGAAGGGATTATTCTTGGACACAAAATTTCTGAAAGAGGCATTGAAGTTGACAGAGCCAAAATTGAAGCAATTGAGAAGATGCCTTGCCCCAGGGATATAAAAGGTATTTGTAGTATCCTTGGTCATGTTGGTTTCTATAGGAGGTTTATTAAAGATTTCTCCAAAATTTCAAAGCCCCTTACCAATGTTCTTCAAAAAGATATGCCTTTTGTTTTTGATGATGATTGTAAGGAAGCTTTTGAAACTTTGAAGAAAGCTTTGACTACTGCTCATATTGTTCAACCACCTAATTGGATTTTACCTTTTGAAATCATGTGTGATGCTAGTGATTTTGCTGTGGGTGCTGTTCTTGGGCAACGTGTTGATAAGAAGTTGAATGTTATTCATCATGCTAGCAAGACTCTAGATGCTGCTCAAAAGAATTATGGTACTACTGAAAAGGAGTTCTTACCTGTAATCTTTGTCTGCGATAAGTTTAGACCTTATATTGTTGATTCGAAGTTACTATTCATACTGATCATGCTGCAATTAAGTACCTTAGAAAAAGAAAGAAGCTAAGCCTAGGCTTATTAGATGGGTGTTGCTTTTACAAGAG
This sequence comes from Avena sativa, assembly GCA_916181665.1. NCBI lineage: Eukaryota > Viridiplantae > Streptophyta > Magnoliopsida > Poales > Poaceae > Avena > Avena sativa. Next base: position 235,958,920 of record OV702293.1, on the reverse strand, counting down.
TTTGATTTGCATATTGTAGACAGGAAAGGTGCTGAAAACCCTGTTGCTGACAATTTATCTTGTTTGGAAAATATTTCTTTTGACCCTTTGCCTGTTAATGGTAGTTTTCCAAATGAGAAGTTAGCTGCAATAAGGGTAAGCCCGCATGATAGTCCTTGGTATGCTGATTACGCTAACTTTATTGTTTCCAAGTATTTGCCTCCAGTCTTTACATCTCAGCAAAGAAGAAAATTCTTTTATGATTTGAGGCATTACTTTTGGATGACCCACATTTATATAAACAAGGAATAGATGGTATTATGCGAAGATGTGTTCCAGAATATGAACAACAAGAGATATTGAGAAAATGTCATGGCAGTGCTTATGGAGGACATCATGCTGGGGATAGAACTGCACAAAAAGTTTTACAATCTGGATTTTATTGTCCTACCCTTTTCAAGGATGCAACGAAGTTTGTATTATCTTGTGATGAATTTCAAAGAGTTGGTAACATTTCTAGACGCAATGAAATGCCTTGATACGTCAGAAACGTATCTATAATTTTTGATGTTCCATGCTTGTTTAGTATCTACTTTGCTTTACTTTGTCCACACTTTGAGGTGCTTTTCATATATTTTCTCGTACTAACCTATTAACAAGTTGCCACAGTGCCAGTTGCATGTTTTCTGCTGTTTTTGGTTCTAGAAAAGCTAGTAAGGAAATATTCTCGGATTGGACGGGACAAAAACCAAAGTCAATATTTCACCGAGGAGAACACGGAGTCCAGAGGAGAGACGGAGGGGAGACACATGACGGCAACACCCCTAGGCACGGGCCCACCTTGGGCCGCGCCTGGGCAGAGTGTGGGCCCCCTGGCCGCCCTCCTGCCTCGCCTCTTCGCCTATAAGAATCCCTGATGCCTAAACCCTAAGCACCCGATCAATATTCCACAAAACCGTCTATAGCCACCACCATCGTCCCTAGATCAGGGGGGGTCTGAAGCTCTTTCTGGCACCCTGCCAGAGGGGAGATCATCCTGGAGGCCTTCTTCTTCATCATGCCAGCCTCTGGTATGAAGCGTGAGTAGTTCCACCTTGGACTACAGTCCATGTAGTAGCTAGATGGTTGTATCTCCTCCTTGTGCTTTCATGTCTAGATCTTGTGAGCTCCGTTCATGATCAAGATCTTATCTATTTGTAATCATGCATGTTGTGTTTGCGGGGATCCGATGGATATTGAGATTACTATGTCAGATTGATTAATGGTTTTGTCTTTATGATTCTATCATGTCTGTGTTGTTTGTGATCTTGCATGCTCTCCGTTGTTAGTAGCTATCTTGGCCAAGTAGTTGCTAGTGACTCCAAGAGGGGGTATTTATGCTCGATAGTGGGTTCATGCCTCTAGTTTCTAAGGGAAGTGACATAAATCTCTTCGGTTGTAGATGTGTTGTTTCCACTAGGGAGAAAACAACGGTCTCTTGTTCATGGAACATGTGGACTGTTTACCTTACACACTTTGCTTAAAGCAGTTGTCTGTTGCTTGCAACTTAATATTGGAGGGGGTTCGGATGATAACCTGAAGGTGGACTTCTAGTCATAGATGCAGTTGGATGGCGGTCTATGTATCTTGTTGTATTGACCAATCGAATCTCATAGGATCTTTCTGACTAGTAATTGCATTGTTATGCCTTGCTCAGTTCCTGTCAATTGCCCTACTGTAATTTGTTTACCCTTCATGCCATGTTGTTTATCTAAGGAGAGCACCTCTAGTGAACTATGGACCCCGGTCCAATCTTTACCATTGATACATCTTCCACTGTTATTGTTTACTTGCTGCAAACCATCATCAACTTCCACACCATATAGTTAATCCTTTGTTAAAGCAACCGGTGAGATTGACAACCTCAATGTTAGTTGGGGCAAAGTCTTGAGTTTGTGTTGTGTAGGTTTCCACGTTTCTTGCAACACCTTTGAGACGTTTCCTTCCTCCTACTGGTTCTTGCTTCTTGTGCCTAACTTGATTTCTTGCTTCTTGTGCCTAACTTAAAGGCGTCAAAGAAAAGTACTTGTTGGGAGATAACCCAAGGAGTTTCCTTGAGTCTTGGAAGTTATTACTTTAGTAATGACCTCTTCTTATCCTTTTTGTTTGATTTTTGTGCCAAGAATGACCTCTAATGAGAGGGAAGTAAGATTTGGGGAGTTGCTGTCCCGAAACATATTTATGTCCTCCACCATAAAAATTCGTGAGGAGTCTCTGTAAGTCGGATTGAGCTGAACATATATGAATAAATCCACTAGTATGTTATCTAACTTTAGTTAGTTCAACAATTTTTTATTAGAGCAACAAAAGGTCTTCGAAAAAATTGGTTTCTACCTGCTGGTCTGTTTTGACAGATTTCTGCCATTATTTGCATTTGCTTCTTATTGATTCCTTTTTTGGTTCCTTTTGGGGAATTGAGATTTTTGAAGAAGTTGATACAGTAGCTTGTGTTTTTAGTGAAACTTTTGCTGTTCTAAAGCTAAACCCAAGGGTCAATTATCTTTTGAATACACTAATGTTGCTAATGTAGACTGTGTGAAGTTTTGTACGAAGGAAAAATTTTAGGTGTAGAGAGAGAATGATGTAATGAGATAAAGAATGGAGAAAATTCCAACTCCCAAGAAACCAAGTTATTCCAAAGTGTCCACTATAAATTCCTATGCATGGTGTGTTACACCATTCCAAGTATATTCTTGTTTTCATCTATCTTCTAATTAAAAACTATTTTATTATGTGAAAAGTTAGTGATTAAAGCTCTCACGAACTTGATGGCACACTTTATATTCCTTGCCCTTAATAAACTTGAACCATTGTGTCATCTATGTTGTATATGCTTGCACTTATACGTTAGAATTAGCAGAACCATGTTGTCATGGGTAACGTTTTCAACATTGCACTTGTACTTTGTACACAGTTGATATCATGCTCTTTTGTCAATGGATGTTGCCGGTGTGAAATAAAAAGGGAGCTTGTAAGTCCATGGATTTATGTATTTTGTGTTAGAGAAACGCCTGGGCCTCTAGCCTAATCCATGCCTAATCATGGTGGAAACTTGCAGCATCACCATAATGAGCAATCTATGAAGCATCCTCAATAAAAACCTAGCAAATAGCAAATAAAAAGATCGCTGAGATGCTCATTGTCTGCTTGCCTTGTCATTTTGGTTATGGGATAGATCATGTACCTTGTGCAAGGGGTACCCCGTTGGCGGTTCTCTATGATACACATGTACTTACTATGACAAGAACTTACAGGTGACTAAAGTTGAGTAGCATGAGGTGCGTCCCTCGTATTCAAGGGACATGAGATTGCAAACTTATATTACTTTGTCAAGCATATACTCCATAGTTTGTTCACTTTAACCTTAATCACTTCAAGATGCTTATGATAGGGGCAATGAGGGCTGAAAGCTAACAAGTACCATAATTTTTGGAAGCTCTTTTTGAAACTTGAAATCCCTACTTCCCTTTATGAAGGGCCTTTCTTCCACCATTATATTGAGTCTCCACTTTCTACCTTTAGGAACCAGTTAAGAGAGCATAGTTGCCATTCTTAGTTCTATGTGCAGTGTCCCAAAACTTATTGATTGATGCATATGGTTGTTATTGCTTGTTCTTGTGCTATTTGTATCTAGTCACTCTTATGAACTTTGAAGGTGTCCTATGCATCTATTTGCTACTCTAGGAGGGACAAGCTGAATGCCACTATGCCATGTTTTCCGTATGTGAAACAAACAAATGTTTTTCAATGCATGTTATTCATGATCTGTGTTTGTAGCCTTTCATGTTGCATGCATAGTTACTTTGTCTTATTGTTAGAACTCCATCTTTCATGCACATGTTTAGAGTTCTTTGATCCCATATTTTAATGCTTGCAAAAGGTTTGATCTTGGTTTTGATGGTGCATGTCACCTCAAAAATTATTCTTTTATTACTTACCTACTCGAGGACGAGAAGGAGTTACGCTTGGGGATGCTTGATACGTCGAAAATGTATCTATAATTTTTGATGTTCCATGCTTGTTTAGTATCTACTTTGCTTTGCATTGTCCACACTTTGAGGTGCTTTTCATATGTTTTCTGGTACTAACCTATTAACAAGTTTCCACAGTGCCAGTTGCTTGTTTTCTGCTGTTTTTGGTTCTAGGAAAGCTAGTAAGGAAATATTCTCGGAATTGGACGGGACAAAAGCCAAAGTCAATATTTCACCGAGGAGAACATGGAGTCCAGAGGAGAGACGGAGGGGAGCCACAGGGCGGCTGCACCCCCTAGGCATGGTCCCACCCTAGTGTTGGGGATATGCTATATGGGTATCCTCATAGCATGTCTCCTATCCGGATAACCCGGGTGGCCCACCATTGGTAGCATGGCTCATGGCCTGCTAGGCGGCCCAGTTAGATGGATCCATAAGGGAGGTCCATGCCGGATAAAGGAAGGCTACAGAGGAGTCACCGACGTACCCGGAGCCTTGGAGTGCAAGACACGCTAGACTAGATGTAAGTAGTGTAGGACTCTGTAACCTGTCCGACTAGGACTTTCCCCTGTAACCCTATGACCTGGCGACTATATAAGTCGGACCTATGGGAGCCTTTAGGGCACGATAACTTAGACTCTCTAGTCACCTCGCACAATGAACCAATCCCTGTAACTCGGCGTATTGCCCTTATAGTGATTTATAGCAGGAGTAGGATTCCGCCATCGTTGTGGGATCTGAACCTGGGTAAGCTGTGTAGCCTCGTACCCGTCAACCGTCCACCTCCCCCCACGTCTCTAAACACGCACTGTGCGGACCCCTCCATGGCGTACTCGTCGGCAATACCACGACAGTTGGCGCCCACCGTGGGGCGAGAGGCGCTTCAGGCCCTTCAGCGGGTGAGGACCAAGATCTTCGTGGGAATCGGCGAAACCATAGCCATCGGTTGCATTCTCTTCTCCGGCAACGTTCTGATCATCCCTCTCGAAGAGTTCTGGATCCCGGCACAGACGAACCCTACGCGGTGCTCGATCGTCCCATCGGAGATATCCACCTCTTCATCGATGAAACCGACTCGGGAACTAGTCCCCTAAAAGTCGGAGGAGCATCAAGACCCGCACGGACCGCCTACGGGCAGGATACGATCGTGGAAGGATCGATGTCGGATCTCTCTTCGGAGTTTGCCGGCAAAGATCGAAAAAATTCAGGGCCCACCCAAACCGCCCCTGTGTAGGATATAACTGTGGAAGATCGCTGCAAGTCTGCCAGCTTCGTCCGTGCGTTTGGACAACGGAGATCCAATCGGAGTGGTGACCATCTTCGATCTGGCGCGTTGCATTCAGAGAGAGGGCGAAAACCCCCGCGATTACCTTGCCAGGTGGCTCCGTATACGGGCCGACTTGGCTCATTACCCCAATGACGATGTTATGTATCACTTTGTGGAAGCACTGGACCAGGGTACGCTTCTCCGGCATACTCTAAGGCGGCAGCAGGCTATGTATCACTTTGTGGAAGGATCTTGTTTTCGCTATCCAGCTGCTCAATGTGCTTGGATTGCTCAACAATATCATTATCCTTGGCAATGTTTTCTGCAAGACAGAGAAAGAACAAGTACATAGTGAGTACTCAGAGAATGTTGGCACAAGACCAAGTCGGAATACGAAAACGAAAGGAAAAACAGACTCTTGCTCTTGGTGATTTGATCCTTCAAGAAGGCAGTTTTACCCTTTTCGGCTTCCAAATCCGCACGCATCTTCTGGAACTTCTCGTTGGCGACACCCCTCCGAGCATTCTCATTCTGTGGAAGGAAAATTAAAAATTGTTTAGTCTAATTGGAGCATCTAGCCGGATAACTATCCACCTAGAGGCTTGGGGGTTACAGTGAGAGTTTTTTTTAACTTAGTCATATGCTTAGTCTTTCTTTAAGCATCTAGTCAGAACTGATTCAGTTTTCAACTAGAAGCTTGGGGGCTATAGTATAAAAGTTTTTAACTCAGTCGTATGCTTAGTCTTTCTTTAAGTATCTAGTCGGAACTAATTCAGTTACAACTAGAGACTTGGGGGCTACATTATTGAAATTTACAAACACTGCGTATGTTACTCTAAAATCATCTAGTCGGAATAATTCATTCAAACTATATGCTTGGGGGCTACAGTGAGACGTTTTCTAGCTTAGTCACTCTTAGAGCATTTAGATGCAAAGACCTATGGTTTTCCGTCTAAATCCTCGGGGGCTACAGTGGGATACTCATATGAAATGCAAAAGGCAAATAAAACTTACAAGTGCGATGATCTTGAGGTTGGTAGCGCTCTCAGCAAGCAATTTGCCAAAGGAAAGGCTATTTCCTCGCAAGATGTCTGCTTGTCGGAGAAGCTCCTCAAGACCGCAGGTTGGAGATGTCGGCACTGCACCAGGAACCAAAGTGGAGCTACTCGGCGTGAGCGCCGGGAAGACTATCTTCGGAAATTCTGTGGTTGTCCTGGGTGCGGAGGCACCGCCTTCAGCAGACGTTACACCCACCACCACCGTCTTATCGCTATCGATGGCATCCTTAGCCGGAGCTTCAGCCATTTGAGTTGTGGTGCTTTCTTGCGTCGCCTGTTTGCCAACAACGGCAAGCTCTGCGGAGGCACCTGAGTCCACTTCCATGGCGGAAGGGCCAGGTGCATCCTTGACCTGTGAGCTTGTTGGAGCGGGTGTAGGCTGGATGCTATGAGTGACATGGGCGATGGAAGGAGATGCTTGGTGTGGTACGTCACGCTGCAACATACCTTTGTTGTTTTTAGAAGCCCCCGATGTTTTGGAGGTCTTCTTCAAACTAGTGCTGGCCTTCTTCCTAAAACGTGCAAAAAGTATAAGTACAGGAATAAGACAAGCAATGGACAATGCCGGAGAGAAAGAAGCTTACACAATAGGTGGTGCTTTGGCAAAGGGAATCCCGGTAATCTTTCTTTTCTCCGCCTCCAGGGCGGCAGTGGACTTCTTGGAAGCTCCACCCTCTGTCTTCTTCTTCTTGCCTCCGTCGGTAGCGCCAGAGGTGGATCTCTTACGCTTATGCACCAACGGGGCATCATCGTCGGACACGACGGTGACTTCCTTCATCTTGGGGTCATAGATTTGTAAGGCCATGTGGTCCTCCTCTAGACTTTTAAGCTATTAAGTGAAATCCCAAGGTGTTAGATGAGATGATAATGGCTAGACGGAATAACTAGAGTATATGTCATACACGAAAAATAAACAGGTACCTCTGGGCACTTGCCCTGCTCGAACATGTCATAGGTGATGGCGAAGCCGCGCTTCTTGTCCTTCACCTTGACGGTATCCTTGAGGCGGAGCTTGACGGAGTCACTCGAGAAGTTGTCCTCGGAGATGCGGAGGTTATCCTTCCTCTCCTTAGAGTACTCGTGCATAAGCTTGGAGCGGTGCTGCAGAGGCTGGATCCGCCTGACGAACCAGCACATGGCTAGGTCCGACCCGGTCAGACCCGTGTCTATGAACCACTCTATCTGCCTAATGGAACGGGAGGCTTTGTTGTCGAAGGGAAGGATGGCTTGGGATCTCCATGTTAGGGCTTCGGCAGCGGATCCGTCGATGAAGTCCGGATACGTTTCTTCTTGGCCGGCCAGAGGGATATCTGGGCCGTAGAAGTACGTTTGTTGCCAGTTCTTGCAGGACTCATGGCCGACGATGTTGGGGAACCTCCGGCCAAGCCGGATCTTAAAACTAATTGTCCCACAGTTCCTGAGCTTGTCCTTGCCGGCTCCAGCTTCCCTCTTAACGGTGAAGAAATAAACAAAGAGATCTAGCCTAGGCCTAATCCCTAAGTAACCCTCATAGAGTGCCGCATAGTTGCTCAGCGCGAGGATGCTATTGAGGGAGAGGTTCTGGGGCTATACTCGGTAATGACTAAGGACAACTAGGAAGAAATTGGAGATGGGCAAAGAAACGCTGTGTACCAATTGGGCTTTGAGGTACACCTTCTCTCTGGCTTGGGGAGAAGGGGTGACCTCGTCGTCCGGTGCCGCCCGCCAGACGAGCCCCTCCATCGCAGGGAGGTAGCCCTCGACGAGCAGTTCCTTGATGTCGCGGTCCGTGATGTCCGAGCCGCGCTAATCCCCTTTGTGGGAATCGCTCTCCTCTTCTAGCAACTCTAGCATCGCTGGATTGTGGTCGCCGCCGGTGGATTCAACCACCGCAAACTTGGGAAGCACCAGGCCCTCTGGGGGAACGTGGACGGTGCTCGCCGGCTTCTCCGCGGCATCGCCTGACGCCGCCATGGAGGGAGCAGTGCTACTGTTTGCCATTGGAAGGGGAGAGGTGGTGACTGGAAGGATTGAAAGGCTAGGGTTTTTCGCGTGCGCACGGAGAGCTCGAGGAGGTGCTCGCTGGAGGAAGAAGACGATGCAGGAGGAGAATGAGGTGAAAAGAAAAAATCCACCGCGGTTATAACCCCTGGCGTCAAGATTCGTGCAAGACGATCGAATGGTCGGTGCGTGGACGACATGTGCGGGCGTGAGCGCGGAAATTTTGCCACGTTCCCAACCGTCGCTGCCAACGATTCGTATATCTCGTGCGGGAAAAACATACACGATTGTGTTCTCTGCATGTGTGAGTTACGAGGCGTCGTTGACCTATGTCTACGTCGTCCTAGCTGTCACTAGCAGGTGATCCATCACGTCAGAATATTCTGGCATGGACGGATCCAGTCCGGCAACGGCAGAGTATGATGGAAGATTCAGCAATTCTCCGACTTACAAGTTGAACACAGAGAATACCTTGCAGGGTTCTTGGGAGGACTACAAGATATTGCTTGACGATTTGCCGACATTCATCTAGACGGAGCATTCAAACTGAAGAGGCAAGACGGTGCAAGATATCGGAGTTCTCCAGGGGCTACTGTTGGGGATATGCTATATGGGTATCCTCATAGCATGTCTTCTATCCGGATAACCCGGGTGGCCCACAGTTGGTAGCATGGCTCATGGCCTGCTGGGCGGACCATTTAGATGGATCCATAAGGGAGGCCCATGCCGAATAAAGGAAGGCTATGGAGGAGTCACCGACGTACCCGGAGCCTTGGAGTGCAAGACACGCTAGACTAGATGTAAGTAGTGTAGGATTCTCTAACCTGTCCGGCTAGGACTTTCCCCTGTAACCCTAGGACCTGGCGACTATATAAGTCGTACCTATGGGAGCCTTTAGGACACGATAACTTAGACTCTCTAGTCACCTCGCACAGCGAACCAATCCCTGTAACTCGGCGTATTGCCCTTATAGTCATTTATAGCAGGAGTAGGATTCCGCCATCGTTGTGGGATCTGAACCTGGGTAAGCTGTGTAACCTCGTAACCATGAACCGTCCGCCTTCCCCCACGTCTCTAAACACGCACTGTGAGGACCCCTACATGGCGTACTCGTCGGCAATACAACGACACCTGGGTCACGCCTGGGCAGGGTGTGGGCCCCCTGGCCACCCTCCTGCCTCGCCTCTTCGCCTATAAGAAGCCCCGATGCCTAAACCCTAAGCATCCAATCAATATTCTATGAAACCGTCTGTAGATGCCGCCACCATCGTCCCTAGATCAAGGGATCTAAAGTTGTTCCCGGCACCCTGCCGGAGGGGAGATCATCCAGGAGGCCTTCTTCTTCATCATGCCAGCCTCCGGTATGAAGCGTGAGTAGTTCCACCTTGGACTACGGGTCCATGTAGTAGCTAGATGGTCGTATATCCTCCTTGTGCTTTCATGTCTAGATCTTGTGAGCTCCATTCATGATCAAGATCTCATCTATTTGTAATCATGCATGTTGTGTTTGCGGGGAACCGATGGATACTGAGATTACTATGTCAGATTGATTAATGGTTTTGTCTTATTGATTCTATCATGTCTGTGTTGTTTGTGATCTTGCATGCTCTTCGTTGTTAGTAGTTATCTTGGCCAAGTAGTTTCTAGTGACTCCAAGAGGGGGTATTTATGCTCGATAGTGGGTTCACGCCTCTATTTAATCAAGGGAAGTGATAGAAATCTCTAAGGTTGTAGATGTGTTGTTTCCACTAGGGAGAAAACAACGGTCTCTTGTTCATGGAACAAGTGGATTATCTACCTTACACACTTTGTTTAAAGCAGTTGTCTGTTGCTTGCAACTTAATACTGAAGGGGGTTCATATGATAACCCAAAGGTGGACTTCTAGTCATAGATGCAGTTGGATGGCGGTATGTATCTTGTTGTATTGACCAATCTAATCTCATAGGATCTTTATGTCTAGTATTGCATTGTTATGGCTTGCTCAGTCCTGTTAATTGCCTTGTTGTAATTTGTTTACCCAGCATGCCATGTTTGTTTTTCTAAGGAGAACACCTCTAGTGAACTATGGACCCCGGTCCAATCTTTACCATTGATACATCTTCCACTATTACTGTTTACTTCCTACAAACCATCATCACCTTCCACAGCATACAGTTAATCCTTTTTTACAGCAACCAGTGAGATTGACAACCTCACTGTTAGTTGGGGCAAAGTCTTGAGTTTGTGTTGTGTAGGTTTCCACGTTGCTGGCAACACCTTTGAGACATTTCCTTCCTCCTACTGGTTCGATAACCTTGGTTTCTTACTGAGGGAAAACTTGTTGCGGTGCTGCATCATACCTTGCTCTTGGGGTTTCCCGACGAAGTGCTCCACGTTGACGCAACGCCATCATGCCTATGAATTATTCTCTTGTTATTGAACCTTTTGATTGTTGGGGATTTGACTTTATGGGTCTGTTTCCTCCTTCAAAAGGGTATACTCATATTCTTGTTGTTGTTAACTATGTTACATAGTGGGTAGAAGCCATACCTACAAACAGCGCCGATGGTAAGACCTCTTTAAAAATGCTTAAGGATGTTATTTTCCCTAGGTTTGGTGTGCCTAGATATCTCATGACTGATGAAGGATCTCATTTTATTCATGGTGGTTTTAGGAAAACTCTTGCTAAATATGATGTTAACCATAGAATTGCTTCATCTTATCACCCCCAAACCAGTGGGCAAGTAGAACTTTCCAATAGGGAAATTAAATCTATCTTGCAGAAGACTGTTAATAGATCTAGGAAAAATTGGGCTAAAAAGTTGAATGACGCTTTATGGGCTTATAGAACTGCTTATAAAAATCCTATGGGGATGTCTCGTTACAAAATGGTCTATGGGAAAGCTTGTCACTTGCCTTTATAATTAGAACATAAAGCTTATTGGGCAGTGAAAGAATTGAATAGAGATTTTAAACTTGTTGGTGCGAAAAGATTGCTTGAGTTGAGTACCTTAGATGAGTGGAGAAGTGAAGCTTATGAAAATGCTAGACTCTTTAAGGAAAAAGTAAAAATATGGCATGATAGGAGAATTCTCAAAAGACAGTTCCATGTTGGTGAGGAAGTTCTTTTGTATAGGTCTCGCCTCAGATTCTTTGCAGGGAATGTTGGGGATATGCTATATGGGTATCCTCATAGCATGTCTCTTATCCAGATAACCCGGGCGGCCCATACTTGGTAGCATGGCCCATGGCCTACTGGGCAGCCCAGTTAGATGTATCCAAAAGGGAGGCCCATGCCGGATAAAGGAAGGCTACGGAGGAGTCACCGACGTACCCGAAACCTTGGAGTGAAAGACATGTTAGACTAATTTTATACTTTGTAGGACTCTGTAACCTGTCTGGCTAGGACTTTACCTGTAACCCTAGGACCTGGAGACTATATAAGTCAGATCTATGGGAGCCTTTAGGCCACCAATTAACTCATACCTCGCACAATGAATCGATCCTTGTAACTCGGCGTATTATCATTATAGTGATTTATAGCAGGAGTAGGACTCCACCACCGTCGTGGGATCTAAACCTGGGTAAGCTGTGTTACCTCATACCCGTCAACCATCGTTCTTACCCCATGTCTCTAAACACACACTGGGAGGACCCTTCCATGGCGTACTCGTCGGCAATACCACGACAGTTGGCGCCCACCATGGGGCAAGAGGCGCTTCAGGCTCTACAGCAGGCGCGGTCCAAGATCTTTGTGGGAATCAGCGAAACCGTAGCCATCGGCCGCGTTCTCTTCTCCGGCAATGTTCCGATCGTCCCTTCCAATGAATTCTAGATCCCGGCGAAGAAGAACCCTACAGATGCTCGATCGTCCCCATCGGAGACATCCACCTCTTCATTGGCGAAAACGACTCGGGCACTAGTTACCTGGAAGTCGGAGGAGCATCAAGACCCACACAGACCGCCTACGGGTAGGATATGTTCGCGGAAGGATCGATGTCGGATCTCTCTTTGGAGTTTGCCGGTAAAGATCGGAAAAATTCAAGGCCCACCCAAACCGCCACTATGCAGGATATAACGGTGGAAGATCGTGGCAAATTCGTCGGCTTCGCCCGTGCTTCTGGACAGTAGAGATCGAAGTTCGTCGGAGTAGTGACCATCTTCGATCTGGCACGTTGCATGCAGAGAGAGGGTCAAAACCCCCGTGATTACCTTGCCAGGTGGCTTCGTATACGAGACGATCTGGCACATTACCCCAATCATGATGCCATGTATCACTTTGTGGAAGGACTAGACCAAGGTACGCTTCTCCGACATACGCTAAGGCGGCAGCAGGCGTCAGGACGCCTCACCTTCAAAGGCATGGTGAACACCATCAACAACTACACATAGGCTAAGGAGGTTGCTCAGACAGCTCTCGCGCTCCTTGACGGAGCTCCTCCGCCTCAGCCACCACCACCACCGCCTCCAGTCATCGTTGTTGCAGCTGCACCACCGACTCCGATCGTCATTGCAGTATCTGCACCACCACCTCCAGTCATCGTCGCTGCTGTCGCACCACCACCGCCCATCATCGAGGAAGCCCCGACACCCTCCGACTTCGTGCTTGACGCGCTCTACGCCAACATCAGCGCTGACTCGGAGGATATAGACTTCATCCTGGAGGAGCTAGACTCTGCCATGCAGGAGATGGAGGAGGATTACAAACACGACGAGCAGGCCAACAACGTTGTCATGTCCTGAGAGGTGTTTGTTGCCATTGGGACCACGATGGATGAAGATCAACCCGGACGAGCTCTGCCTACAACGTTGGAAAAGGGGAAGGGACCACTTGTTGCTGCCAACAATGATCGCGCAAAGGTCATGCCCCCTCCGCCTAACACAGTGCAGCAGCCGCAAGAACTCGGCACCAGTCCGAGTAACAACAACACCGCAAACCCGCCGCCTCCGACATCTACGTCTGCTGCTGCCCAAGTCATTCCAGCTAATAGAGTGATGTACGGCAACCTACTCGTCGAGCCCATGACTGTGGCCCATATACGAAACATAGTACGGCTTGATGAGAAGCGCCAGCAGCTACTGGAGGAAGCGCAGGCCATCGCGGAGCAAGGCGCTAAGCTGGATCGAGATCTCGCCAACACGCAGGAAGTCAAAAGAGAAATCTAGAGCCATGGAGGCCGAGTACAAGACTCTGCTCCAACAGCAGAAGGCTAAGAAAGCTCCAGCTCGCATCATCGACGATCCTGGTGTACGGCGAAACCTAGGATGTGCCCCCTCGAAGCCGCCACAAGCAAAGCCATACATTGACAGCGAAGGCAGGCAGGTGATGCCCACTCCTCTCCTCAACCTCGCCATCACCAAGACCCGTCTGGAGTAGGATAGATCACCCGCAGTTGTGGAATAGGTCTATGACCTTGTGGCCAAGGCGGTGAAACAGCAGGAAAAGGCCACCTCTCAGAGGCTTGAGTCTGACCCAATGTTTTGCCAGTCTAGCCAGCCTAAGCCGCCAAGGGATCGATCTCCTCATGATGTCGGGTCCCAGACGGGTTCATCAGAACGAAGACGGAGGGATGCGTGCAACGTGAAGGACGCTATCCCCATATCCTCCGACCATGGAGGCAAGGCTCAACCTCGTCGCCCATCTCCACCACCCCGCTCTCCCCGACATCGCGAAGACCCCAAGGCTCACCGTTGCACGGGTATGCCTCCGCCAAGGCAGAGCGGCATCGTCATCCGCGACAACACGGAGCAGACCCGTCATGACGGAGAGTGCAACCAAGGACACAAGAGCAGGTCGCGTCACGACCCTCCGCGTCCGACAAGAAACCACGACAAGCGTGAGGCATCACAGGAGGGTAACAGCAAGAAGGCTAACCCACCACCACCTCCGCCTCCGTCGCTAACCCAGCAGCCACCATGGCGGAGGAGGCCCACGTCGTTCACATAGCCCATCCCCCGGCGGCAAGAAGAAAAGAGCAAGCCCGGAGCCATACGACGCATGTTCATGCTTGGACAAGATTCACGAGGCCCAAGAAGGACAATACTTGGGACCATGTTGCTTTGGAACTGCAATACATATCAAAACTTACCCCAAGGGTTTCCGAATTGACAAGACCATCAAGCCCTATGACGGCACCGCCAAACCAGCTACATGGTTGCAGGATTACGGCACCGCGGTGGAGATCGCCGAGGGTAACCCCAACGTCGCTGTCAAGTACCTCCCACTAATGCTGGCAGGCACGGCCCGACAATGGATCGATGACTTGTCGAAGAAGTCCATCTGCAATTGGTTGGACATGCAAGAGGCATTCACTAAGAACTTCGAGGGTACGTATAAGCGTCCTTGTACTGTTGGCGATCTACAGCGGTGCATGCACGAGAAAGACGAGTCATATCGCGCATACCTCTCTCGCTGGCTGGACATGAAGAATTCCTATGCGCAGGAGTGCACGCTCAGACCGCCATGGTTGCCTTCATCAATGGGTTGGAGAAAGGTATGTTGCTCCGACATAAGTTGAAGCGCTTGTGGGACAATCACCGGCTTGATCTCAACCAGATGATCCAGCTAGCTAGTGAGTTCGCAGCTGCCGACGATGATGCTCGTGGCTCCCTGCCGGCAACGGCCGTTCCAACTCAAGCTAGGAGGAACAGCAACACCAAGAAGAAGAGCCCGCCAGAAGAAAAGCAAACCTCCTACATGGTCGCCATGACATTTGCAGGACGAGGTGATGGCGGACAGCGTGGCCAAGGACGAGGGCTGGTCGTGGGCAGCAGCGAGGTAGTGAAACTACTTCGGCAGCGCTCCATGTTCCCCAAACGTATGAGGAGTACCGCAATATGCCATGCCTTGTACACCGCGACGCCAATGGCAAAGCCACTCACAACAATCGCCATTGCAAGTTTGTCAACGATCTCAAGGAGGACCTGGAGTCCGGCTACAAGGGAAGTCGGAAGAACAGACCGCAAGGCAAGGGCAAGGGGAAGAAGAAGGAAGAGGAGTCCAAGGATTCAAGTGACATGGATGAGGATCTTGACCCCAAGAACGCCGCCAAGAGCAATGGCAAGGGCAAGAACCCCTTCGGGAAGAAGGCGGCCGTCTTCCACACTTTCCTTGGCACCCCCACTATCCGACAACAGAATACCTCTATGAGGATACTAATGGAAAATCTACCCCCAGTTCCCCAGTACCTGCGCTGGTCGAAGATTCCAATTACTTGGGACAGGAAGGATCACCCAGATCTCATCCCTACAGAGAACCAGTACGCCATGGTCACCAACCCCCTGATTGATGGCAATGAGTTCACTAAATGTATGGTGGATAGTGGAAGCAGCATCAACATCATGTACCTGGATACACTGCACAAGATGAACTTGACAAAGGCTAACCTAAGGCGAACCAGCACCATCTTCCACGACGTAGTTCCTGGTCGGGAGGCTCGGTCCCTTGGGTGCATCACACTTCAGGTCGCTTTTGGCGATGTTAATAATTACCGCCAAGAACGCATGACTTTGAGGTGGTCCCCTTCAAGAGTGTGTACCATGTCATATTCGGCCGCGACATCTTCCACGCCTTCATGTCCAAGCCATGCTTCATCTACACCAAGCTCAAGATACCCGGACCAAACGGTGTCATCCCCGTATCCGGAAGCTTTACCAAGACAAGGGACTGCGAGATTGGAGAAGCAGCCTTTGCAGAAGCTGTCCTCTGCAGCGAAGAATTCAAGGAGATCCAGAGCAAGGTCGATGCCTCGGAGATGCCAACGTCGAAGAAGCAGACTTTTGACTCCGCCCCAGCATTCAAGGCCGCCATCGAAACCAAGTCGGTGGAACTTGTGGTAGGCGATGTCTCCAAGACCACCGCCATTGGGACGAACCTGGATCCCAAATAGGAAAGAGCGCTCATCGAGTTCCTCCATGAGAATAGGGACATCTTTGCCTGGCAACCTGCCGACATGAAAGGTGTACCTACTGAACTTGTCGAGCACAGCTTGAATATTGATCCAAAATGCAAACCGGTGAAACAACCTCTTCCACGCTTCAGAGACGAGAAGAGACGCGCCATAGGCAAAGAGATAGCTAGGTTACTTAAGGATTGTTTTATCCGAGAAGTCCTTCACACCCGATGGGTGGCCAATCCTGTACTTGTCCCCAAAAGGGAACCAAAGAATTAAGAATGTGTGTTGATTACACCGGCTTGAACAAAGCATGTCCCAAAGATCCGTTTGCTTTGTCTGGCATTGACCAAGTCATTGACTCGACGGCTGGCTCGGAGCTTTTGTGTTTTCTTGACGCATACTCAGGATACCACCAAATTAAGATGAGGCAGTCGGACCAATTGGCCACTTCGTTCACCACACCTTATGGCACGTTTTGCTATGTCACGATGCCCTTTGGGCTGAAAAACGCAGGTGCTACGTACCAGCGGACAATGCAGCATTGCCTACACGATCAAATTGGTCGGAACGTTCAAACGACTTAATCTCCGACTTAAAATAAACCTTTTATAATCTCTGAAAATACAACATGATGTTTAACCCTAAGAAGTGCGTCTTCGGGGTTCTAGACGGCAAATTGTTGGGCTTCATCGTTTCCCAGCGTGGAATCGAGGTCAACCCGGAGAAAATCAAGGCCATCCTAAACATAAACCGTTCGACATGCCTGAAGGACATACAATGGCTAACAGGCTACATTGCAGCAGTTAGTCGGTTCGTCAGCCGACTTGGAGAGAAGGCTCTGCTGCTGTACAAGTTGCTGAAGAAGGCGGGCAAATTTACATGGACGAACGAAGCAGATGCAGCATTGAAGCAGCTAAAGGAGATACTATCCTCGGCGCCTATCCTTGCAGCACCCGAGCCTATGGAGCCTATGTTAATCTACAAGGCGGCCACCAACCGGGTATTCAGCATCGTCGTCGTGGTAGAGCGGAAAGAACCAGGGCATGATTACGGAGTTCAACGACCAGTTTACTATGTAAGCGAGGTCTTGACGGAATCCAAGCAGGGTTACCCGCACTACCAGAAGATAGCTTATGGAGTGTTCCTTGCTTCTCGAAAGCTAAGTCACTATTTCCAGGAGCACCCTATCACAATTGTGAGCAAATCTCCATTGTCCGGCATCATCAACAACATCGATGCTACAGGAAGGGTCACGAAGTGGGGCATTAAGCTTGCCGCCTTCGATATTACCTACAAGATACGCGACGCTATCAAGTCACAGGCCTTGGAGGATTTCATCGCAGATTGGACGGAGATGCCAGATGCTACCCCTATGCTGGAGCCAGAATACCGGGTGATGCACTTTGACGGATCAAAGCTACTCAATGGCTCGGGGGATGGTGTACTATTAAAGTCACCAACCGGGGAAAAGCTACACTACGTTCTGTAGATCCACTTCGAGGCTACAAACAACATGGTGGAGTATGAAGCACTCATTCACGGACTACGCGTAGCCAAGGATATTGGCATCAAGCACATAGTTTGTTGTGGAGATTCCGACTTGGTTGCCCAGCAGGTGGCTGGCACCTGGAACGCGCGTAACCCTATGATGGCGGCATATCGAGACGAAGTGGACAAGATAGCCAAGAGATTCTTAGGCTACGAAGTCAAGTATGTACCTAGGGAGAAAAACGAGGCAGCTGATTTACTGTCTAAGCTTAGATCAGGGCACAAACGAATTCCGCCTGGCGTTTTTCTGGAGCATCTACGGACATGATCCGTGAAGGGAGCGTAGATCGACAACCCGGATAGAGTTGACTCTTTCGTTCACATAGTGACAAAGGTCCCTCTGGCTTCGACACAACCGTTCATAGAATATCTCGTACACGGAACTTTGCCCGATGACGAGGTCGAAAGAGGACAAATATGCGGTGACCCAGCATACCACTGCATTATGTAGTATACTATAGTCGTTGACATAACACCAATGAAACACCGTTCACTAGTATTACATCCCTCGGAATGGCACAATAGAAACACAGCGGGTCCAATACATGGCTAAAGGTTACAACTCACTCTTTACATAAGATCCAGAGAACACTCTAGGTTTAAGAGAGAGAAATAACTTCTTACGGAGAAGAATCAAAGTTAAACAACGCAAAAACAATTATACTATTAAGTATAATATTCAGACTAAGAGGTTGTCATTGCTGCTATTGCAACACTCTATAGAAATAGGTCCTTTGGCTAGAAATAATATTCCTATCTAATCGGTAACTTTCGTCTTCATTTGAGTTGAGGTATATGTTGAATTCCTTTTCTTCATTGAAGAGATTTAGCTGGTCTTGATAAGTCCTGGAGCATATCTTGATATAGTCATCGTTTTAATGGCTTCAGAATCTAGCAAGGGTTAATAAGATACTTTGAGTACGAGTGTACTCAGCAAATTCACTAGAAAAGGAGTGTTTGATGCACTATAGCTACAGCCATAGACCGTAGGTCGTAGGCAATGCAAGTTTTCATAAACATTTCTTCAAAGGTTGCTTTTATTCTGAAAATCTATGTCCGTTAGCCTTTACGGGTTTACCAGAACTTTCATGGAGTTCCTTTCCCGCCGCGTTCGCAGCTCCTTCCCGGAACAGGGAGTAACAAGTTATAGTTCTTACACTTTGTAGAGGTGCGTTACATTACCCATGAGAGATCAACTCTTTGTTGCACAACCGGGCAGCTTATTCCCGTCCACAATTCCATGTTGTGGGGCCCAGAAGATGATCCATGCCAATCACTGCCCCCTTCACGACCTCGCATGCCTCCTTGGTGTACACCATGCCCACATAAAGAATTACGGCAATGGTTTGTACAAACCGTTAGATGTCAGAACTATCGTGGGACGTTGAGGGTTCCCACTCATATGCTGCATATCCTCTATGAATTACCAATTAATATGCACGCTACGAGGATAACAGCCACGACCTGCACATCCGGCTTCATGCGAGAGGAAGAAGATACAGCTCACTTCTCCGTCTCATTCCAAATCTCATGGTCAATGCGTAATATACGGTGCAAGAATCACTGGCGACATTGGTTGTTAAGTCCTAAGTGATATAGTTCTGAACAGTGGTATCCCAACTGTCAGATTTAATAGATTAGATGATCACCCTGGACCAGTAATCAATAGTTCTTATTGTTATTGAAAATAGTATTTTCTATCCTTTTTCAAATGCAGGTGATGACAACACTGGATTTGTAAAATCCTTTACAGAAAATAATCAAAGGACATGAGCAAGTGTGAACTTGCCTTTTGTGATTGCAAGATTATGCACTCACGGTCTTCGAGTCAATGTATAAGATCCAAAATCTGGAATCAGCATCATTGGTCCGATAAGGAATAATGTTTAAAGAAGAAGTATGCTTTTATGCATAAGTAATGTGATGCACGTTCTAAGCGCAAATCCTGGGAATAACGTTGTTCTAGGGTTTAGATTCCGGAAGTGGTTACTTTGGAATGTGTGGTCCTTTTGGAGAAATTTCGTAGTTGTACTTTTATTAGAGTTTATGAGTGGTTGTAAACAACACATATGTAGGAGTAAAGTACACATACTTATGACATACTAGTTAGGATTACTTATACAAGGTTTCTTATTTAAAGTGGCAAAAAGGATAACCTTCGAAGAAAAGGTTTCTCTTTTAAGATCTAAACAAACTTTGTGATTAGTTAGTGGTGGTTGATGTCATTTGTTTGTTCAAATGGTTTGTCTTGAGTTGCTTTATAGTTTAACTACTTCAGACCAAAGTTGACTATAAAACATATAATAATGCTTATAGTGTTACATTAAGATTTTGTAAACTAAAGTTAACTTTAAAGTATAGATAGTTTTGAAAGTATCGCACTTATACCTTCGTATCTTGTATACCTGAAATGTGTTCCTTAAGTTACTTAAAAATGTTTATTTTGTTACTTGAGTAATGGTTTCCTGATGTGAGTATGGAGTAATATCATTTATCTTTTATCAATAAGTGGATATAGTTTATGAACCCAACATAAGGTTACTTAACTACTTATGGATTTATATAGTGTTGTAGTGGTTTTTGTAATTTGCTGATTAATATGGTTTAGAAAAGATTTGATTGTTCACAAGTTGTTCTTTAAGGATTTTACTATTAATGGAATTCTTTTTAGAGATAATTTTTATTTAAGGTTGAGGATTCTTTTAAAATAAGAACATTTATAATGTTTTAAACCATTATGGCATTAGATTATTAATATTTATAACCAATACTATTTATTAGACTTATTTAACTCATTTTAGGAATATTAGTAAATTTTATTTATTTTTATATGAATTATTAAAGAAGTAAATGAGTTTAAATTTGAGTTATTAAATATTTAATTTTCTTGTTTACCCTAAAAAGAGCTTATTAGATTTTTAGCATGTAAATAATATTTTTGTGATCATTTTGGTATATTATATTTATTTTTGTGATTTATAAACAATAAGATATGATTTTTATAATTCTTATTACTTAATAAATAATAAATATTTAATTAAGTGAAATAATAGTACATGATTATAGTTTTAAATTAGAATTCTTATTTTTCTAAGATTTTTGATATTTTATTACTATTATTAATATTTATTATTATAAAAATATGAATTGTCAAAGTTTTATTACTTGTAAATTTTTTATTAAATAATATTTATTTAAATAATCATCATAATAGTATTTGTTAAGAAGTTTAAGTTGTAGATTTTATTTTTCTACAAATTTCCATATATTATACACATTTTTTTGAATTATAAATCAAAATTTATCAATTAAACAAGATTTAATCATTTATTAAATTTCTAGAATAATATTAATTGGATTATAACATTTGATTCATTTCCTAACAGAAAAATACTTTTTACACCATGACCAGAGCTAGCCCCAGTCACTGATCTGTGGGCCATTGTCCACCTCAGCTTCAGATGATAGAAATGTTTTTGCTACTGACTTCCTCTCTACTCACTATCGATGACATGCGGGCCTTGGGCCATGTCATCCACCACGCGAGGCAAAGACTAGTCAAACGGCTGACGTGGCTCGATCATGAGGTAAGCATGGCGTCAGCATCACCACCGCCGTCGGTGAGTGGTCACCGGCGACGATCTACTGCACCCCGGCAAGCGAAATAGGTCTAGTTCGAATTAGCGCAAGCTACTGAACCTAGGAGTGGCAGCGCCGCTCGGAAATGGTCATCGGAGCTTCAGCTCCGACGAGCTCCGATGGTGGCCTACGGTGGCTTACAGTGAAACAACGATTTACAACGAGATCAAACGATTCGAGGATGCTAGAAGATTCAGGAACTCACCCTGATGATGATTGAGTGGTTGGCGAGGACAGGCGCGGTCGGAATCGAGCTTCCCGATGAGGATTCCGACGAACTGTTGCAAAGGAAAATGATCAAATTCGCCTGCCCCAGTGCTCCCCTTGATGCAAGCTTCTACCTAGAGGATCTACGGAGGATGGCGCTTCTCCATGTCGGCTTAGAATGGTGTGGGGGTGACGTGGTTCGACGGCGAAGAGTGGCTCCGACGAGCTAGGATTCGGTCTCGCTCGTATCTGAGAGGATAAGGAGGAATTAGGGATAGAGATGGAAGCAATGCGTCGTGGAGGCCTTCTTATCCCCTCCTGATAGCGGAGGCGAGTATCTTGGCGCAATGACGGCGATGACGACATCGGGCGGCGACGAGCTCCGCCAGCGAGTTGCCTGTGTCCGTGACGGTGACGATGAAAGTCGTTTTGCGGATAACCCCCTGGCGATTTCTTTAGCTCAACCCACGGTCTTATCCCGGCCCCACTTGTCAGTCTCAGATGAAAAAGGATTGGGCTGGTTACTGGGCTGTTGTGGGCTGCACAGGCGTCAGATAGGTATAGTGGTATTGGGCTACGGCCAGGTTTGATTTTTATTTGTTTTATTCTTTTTCTATTTTATTTTTTCCTTTTTAGATTTGAGTTTGAATTATATTTTGAACCTTTCTTTGTATAATTTGTTTGCTGGACATGTACAACAATATTTAAAATATATTTGGTACCCTTTGTGAACTTTTATTATGTCTTCTTCTTATATTTCTTTTATTTACTCAATTAAGAACTCTTTTTTACTAATTGGAAGAAACTTCTTCTTATTATTTTTCTCTTCTATTTTTAATTAGGGATTTCTTGAATGATATATTCTTATCTGTTTATAACTCAACTTTTAGTGAGCTTATAGCTTGAATTAAAACTTTATATATATGTATAATGATTCTATACCATTATTTGATGCATGAAATATAAAGTCATTGATATGATAATTACTACTCTCATTAAGTTGGGAAATAGCAATGTATGTGATAAACAAAGAAGTTTAGGGTTTTGAATTATGAGTATTCCCCTTGGCTTTAGGGTTTTATATAAGCTTAGATTCTTTTTAAGATTAAGATTTAATAACTAAGCATATTTCCATATGTGTATAGTATTGGATGGATTCTATTTTTTTAATAGAAGTTATATTTGGAGTGTTTTATAGGTGTGAACTTATAAAAATATACTTAGGCACATATACTGATGATGGTTGAAATTAACAGAGATATGCTTATGTAATTTATTATACGGAAATATTCCTATAGAGTGTTATAAGCATCAGATGATGGATCAACAGTATGAGATGGCTATTATGTTTGGTTTGATATGTAGAGTTGATTGCTTAACCAGATTAAAATAGGAAATTAATTTATACATATAATTATATTTTAAATTCTTGGATCTCTAATTAAGGAATTCCTTTCCTAGATATAATACTTCTTCCTATCCATCATCATGATTAACATGATGAGCTTTACTCATTTAAATCTTCTTATTCATATATCATTCTTCTAACTCATGAATGAATCCAATGAATTTGGTACAAAGACACTTCATAACTTTCTCATATCCTTGTGTGGTTGTATTTACTATTCTACTATTGATAATCTTCCATTCAACCAGTAGTTCCTTCAAACTCTACTCCCAATCTTCCTTATTCCTTCATCACAAATCTTTCTCTAAAGTAAACTATCCTTAAAGATGAATAACACCATTTTCATGACTGTATGCTACACTAGCTTTAGTTGAGTAACACCATCTTATAATTACTTAACTCTTATGACTTACACCTCAATTCCTGAATTATATTTATGTGGTTTACAAAGACTTCTCTAGGATCACTTATCTTTACTAAGGTTCCAATCATGTTTTACCCACCAGTATTACTCATACTAAATATAAGCATTCCATGTTGGTGGCCAAAACATTACCTTTATAATGATTTAATTATTTATTATTGAAGTTCTTAGTTGGCTAGGCAGGGCTTTATCAATCCTACCTTTTATTGTCTGGAAATTATCTTCTTAGTATCTTATATTGGATTAAGGTTATTAGTGGACTATGCCCTCATTATAAGGTTTGAGTAAATGTTCTGATAAGATCAAATAATAGATCATAGACTAATAGTTAAAGAAGTTGTGAATCAATGGGGAATTATCCAACATTGATGAACAACAGATATTGAAATAAGTTATGTAAAGATTCTATAGAAAGGAAGATATACATATATATATAGTGGATGATCTTGACTTAATCTCTTTCCAATTCCAACTCATCAAAAAGAGTTTTTAAGATTAGGTGTTACCATGATACTCAGAATGTATGCAGATGGGATTTAAGATATAGGGGTTACATTCTTATTATTTGTTTTATATCCTTCACTTGGTACTTACGAATGGT
Organism: Avena sativa; assembly: GCA_916181665.1. Lineage (NCBI taxonomy): Eukaryota > Viridiplantae > Streptophyta > Magnoliopsida > Poales > Poaceae > Avena > Avena sativa. The sequence continues at coordinate 235,934,924 of OV702293.1, read as the reverse complement.
TATAATGAATACTATAATATGATCACCTAATGATCAATATAATTCACATTATATTAGGGTTTAACTTATAGTACATTTGATTTACCCTTAGATCAAATCTCTCTTACCCAAAATGAGATTTTAACAAAGGTCTGATTGAAACTTATCGTAGTCAACTTGATGATCTACTTCAATTCCATCAAGCTAATAGAAGCTTCAATCACTTTGACAAGTTTTTATTTAAAAGCGCAAAAATTACTCGGATTTTCTATGCATGAATGCAATGCACACATCTGGGTTCAACTTATTTCTAAGTTCTAATGCTGGGATGTTACAGACTCTCCCCCTTAAAATAAAATTCGTCCTCGAAGTTCGCAAACTCTCATGTTTCGGAGTAAGAAATTGTTTTGTAGTGGTTGCTACACTCTCCATTCCATGATGATCTTTAATGGAATTAATTGGAGTATTCCATAACCTGGTTAGATTTTCTCATTAAATTCCTTTTCTTGAATCATGAAACTTCATTACTATCTTAAGAACAGTTTGGAGTTTCTCACTACCATGAGTTCTTAAGTTTCGGTATACACATTTTAATAGTCAATAGACTATCTTACTATTCCTGTCATTATACCGTTGATACTGGTATTCCTTTAAAGATTGGATTTGAACTCAATTTGTGCTTACCCATTGGAATTTTTCATTCTCGACACTTGTTTAATTAGGATTCTATATCTTCTTAAGGTTTACTTAGAAGTTGTTTCTTTTTAATTTTGATTGTTAGATGTATCCTTTATCACCCTCAAGTTTATACCTTCTTAAGTTTTCTAAATAACTTTTCTTTATTACTTATAGTATTTTCTTCAACTTTCATTCCTAATGTTTACTCTCCCCCTTAAGTTTTACTAATAGTTTTGAAACTCCATGCATAGAAGTTATTGAATCCTGAACTAAAATGTTGGTTCCTGTTCAGTTTATATTTGACTGGTTTAAGGTCCAAGGAAAGATTATACGGTGCATCCACATAGTTGTGGATCTCCGAAGCAAATCTTTCAGCACCAAATATCGCACTTACTATCGGGGCATTCTTGCTGAATAAACTGGACTTGCAAAGCATCTTGCCAAGCGATCGTCTTCAAATTTGTTAAACTTTCTTAGTCCTTACTTAACTTTGGCCAAATTTAATGCTCTTTATGCAACTTTTAATATGATTTGGTTAACTATTTCAACCAAATACCAGCTGTGGACAAAATACCAACTGTGGATTAGTTACTAGCTATGGATCAAATACCAATTGCGGATTATTACTAGCTGCGAACCGTCCTAGGGTGTGTGTATTACCCTATGGTTTCTCACATACCTCTCACATTCTCTCATAACTGTCAAAGTTTGAATACTATTTTGGTTCCAAAGCTAACTATTTGTACTTATTCATGATACTTCCCTGAACTTGGTACAACTATTCCATTGCTTCTTAGTAATATTACCCACTTTGATTGAACTTTAAGTTTATTTTTTCTTATGGCTCCCTACATCTTCTATATCCAACTTCTTTCTTGGGTCTGGTTAGGAATAATTTATGTTTTACCTATTCCCCAAGTGGTGTTAACACTCCTTATATCTTGCTTCTTCCTTCCAGTAAGTATTCCTTTTTTATCTTTGAATCATCACTCCCTTACACGAATTCCCATTCCTATCTAGGTCTATATCATCAAGTAATAACTGGGTGTTACATCATGCATTTGCACACCTAATTAAACTTCATGTACAGATCTAGTCAATCAAGAAGATCCAATAAAATCCAAAAGTCAATCAACAACAAAGCATATACCCTGTATTACACATAGGTTTTAACTAATTTACAAATGTACTAGATGTTCCAACGGTTTGCTCCATACCTATTTACACAACTATCTTACAAGAAGTGCTTGATCTTGTGGATATATCCTCACTTATTTCAGCAAACCCATCAAACTACAATATGCATTACCCTCTATGTACATTATTCAAGCCCGCATCCCTTGGGATGTTGTTTCTCTCTCACTTTCATCTTCCTCTAGTGCTTCCTAGAGTTCCGTCCATGATGACGTGAAGTCCTACGACTGCCTTCTGGAGCGTAGGAGCATCCAGGAGGTGTGTAATCTTGATTAGAAGTACTGAAACTGAGATTAGTCATTGAAAAATGACTAGAATTGGCATAATCTTCCACCGAATAGTTCGGATTTTCTGGCAACGCTTCCTCATACTAAGTTGGTTCCTTAGCTTTTTCTTGGATCCAGTCATATATGTTGGTATAGTAGCTATTGGAGTACTCTTCTAAGTTGATTGGATTCGTATTACCCCCATATGGTCCATAAGGCTCTCTATGGTTATAGTTGGTCTCTTTTTCAATACCTGCATCACAAGGTATAGGATTCCCTATGGTTTTACCTTGAGATTCTATTTCCCATCCATACTTGTTAGGCTCAGGTTTATTTGGAATAACTTTATTACATTCCTGTTGTTCTGAATTGTACTTGGTCCATAAGTCTTTAGGTGGCTGGAAGTCATTCTGGTAATAGGCATAATTTTCTGAGTTTGGGTCATCGAACTCAGTTTCCTCAAACACCTCTCCTGAAGGTATGTATTTGGGATGCCTAGCTTCTTTATCTAACTTCTTCCTACGAGCCATTGCTTTATTAGGATTAGTAAAATCCTCAATGACCGTATCCAGCTCCTGAACTAAGACTTGGTGAGTATTATGATAAGTGTTTAATAAAGACTGATAACGATCCATATACTCTACATCTAGAGTAGGTCCAGCTCGGACTAAGGTAGAGTGATCTAACTCATGCTCTGAGTTTGAGGTTTCATGTGGTATAATGGTGTGAGTACTACCTTCTAGAGCTTGGGATTTATGCTCTCGGATCATGGCTATGGATGCTACTACGGCAATCTGATATGCAGATGCCATGCCCCTTGCCTCTCCTGCTGGCATTTCTCCCTTCAGTCCTAACTTCTTGGGTAACATGATCATGACATGGTATTTAGCTAATACCTGCCCATCATAGTAACTGTAAATCTTGACCAGAAGTCATGATTCACACTCCAAACTCCATAGAAGTTGTCGGAGATTGTCTGTCCAATCCCCTCCGTAGTCATCCAACGTCCTATTCATCACTTGAACATTCCGAGGTGGACATCGAGGTGCCATGTAGAACTGTGGATAAGAAATTATCATCAGTCACATAGAGTTAAAACTCTTGGGTAATGATTGGTAATTGCAATCATATAAAAGAGTTATCGCACTAGTAACATAACAGGATTATTCTCAAGTGAATATCCCTCATATCACTAGAGAACTCTTTATTATTGCTAGGATGTGTCCTACAGGTTCTACCCATTTACTAGGTTTCCAACCTAAGGTCAAAGCATATGCTCTGATACCAACTGCGGTGACCCAGCATACCACTGCATGATGTAGTATACTATAGTCGTTGACATAACACCAATGAAACACCGTTCACTAGTATTACATCCCTCAGAATGGCACAACAGAAACACAGCGGGTCCAATACATGGCTAAAGGTTACAACTCACTCTTTACATAAGATCCAGAGAACACTCTAGGTTTAAGAGAGAGAAAGAACTTCTTATGGAGAAGAATCAAAGTTAAACAACGCAAAAACGATTATACTATTAAGTCTAATATTCAGACTAAGAGGTTGTCATAGCTGCTATTGCGACACTCTATAGAAATAGGTTCTTTGGCTAGAAATAATATTCCTATCTAATCGGTAACTTTCGTCTTCATTTGAGTTGAGGTATATGTTGAATTCCTTTTCTTCATTGAAGAGATTTAGCTGGTCTTGATAAGTCCTGGAGCATATCTTGATATAGTCATCGTTTTAATGGCTTCAGAATCTAGCAAGGGTTAAGAAGATACTTTGAGTATGAGCGTACTCAGAAAATTCACTAGAAAAGGAGTGTTTGATGCTCTACAGCTACAGCCACAGACCGTAGGTCGTACGCAATGCAAGTTTTCATAAACATTTCTTCAAAGGTTGCTTTTAATCTGAAAAGCTATGTCCGTCAGCCTTCACGGGTTTACCAGAACTTTCATGGAGTTCCTTTCCCGCCGCGTTCGCAGCTCCTTCCCGAAACAGGGAGTAACAAGTTACAGTTCTTACACTCTGCAGAGGTGCGTTACTTTACCCATGAGAGATCAACTTTTTGTTGCACAACCGGGTAGCTTATTCCCGTCCACAATTCCATGATGTGGGGCCCAGAAGATGATCCAAGCCAATCACTGCCCCCTTCGCGACCTCGCATGCCTCCTTGGTGTACACCATGCCCACATAAAGAATTACGCAATGGTTTGTACAAACCGTTAGATGTCAGAACTAAAGTGGGACATTGAGGGTTCCCACCCATATGCTGCATATCCTCTACAAATTAACAATTAATATGCACGCTACGAGGATAACAGCCACGACCTGCACATCCGGCTTCATGCGAGAGGAAGAAGATACAGCTGACTTCTCCGTCCCATTCCAAATCTCATGGTCAACGCGTAATATACGGCGAAAGAATCACTGGGGACATTGGTTGTTAAGTCCTAGGTGATATAGTTCCGAATAGTGGTATCCCAACTGTCAGATTTAATAGATTAGCTGATCACCCTGGACCAGTAATCAATAGTTCTTATTGTTATTGAAAATAGTATTTTCTGTCCTTTTTCAAATGCAGGTGCTAACAACACTTGATTTGTAAAATACTTTACAGAAAATAATCAAAGGACATGAGAAAGTGTGAACTTGCCTTTTGTGATTGCAAGATTATGCACTCACGGTCTTCGAGTCAATGTATAAGATCCAAAATCTGAAATCAGCATCATTGGTCCGGTAAGGACTAATGTTTAAAGAAGCAGTATGCTTTTATGCATAAGTAATGTGATGCACGTTTTAAGCGCAAATCCTGGGAGTAACGTTGTTCTAGGGTTTAGATTCCGGAAGTGGTTACTTTGGAATGTGTGATCCTTTTGGATAAATTTCGTAGTTGTACTTTTATTAGAGTTTATGAGTGGTTGTAAACAACACATATGTAGGAGTAAAGTATACATACTTATGACATACTAGTTAGGATTACTTCTACAAGGTTTCTTATTTAAAGTGGCAAAAAGGATAACCTTCGAAGAAAAGGTTTCTCTTTTAAGATCTAAACAAACTTTGTGATTAGTTAGTGGTGGTTGATGTCATTTGTTTGTTCAAATGGTTTGGATTGAGTTGCTTTATAGTTTAACTACTTCAGACCAAAGTTAACTATAAAACATATAATAATGCTTATAGTGTTACATTAACATTTTGTAAACTAAAGTTAACTTTAAAGTATAGATAGTTTTGAAAGTATCGCACTTATACCTTGGTATCTTGTATACCTAAAATGTGTTCCTTAAGTTACTTAAAAATGTTTATTTTGTTACTTGAGTAATGGTTTCCTGATGTGAGTATGGAGTAATATCATTTATCTTTTATCAATAAGTGGATATAGTTTATGAACCCAACATAAGGTTACTTAACTACTTATGGATTTATATAGTGTTGTAGTGGTTTTTGTAATTTGGTGATTAATATGGTTTAGAAAAGATTTGATTGTTCACAAGTTGTTCTTTAAGGATTTTATTATTAATGGAATTCTTTTTAGAGATAATTTATATTTAAGGTTGAGGATTCTTCTAAAATAAGAACATTTATAATGTTTTAAACCATTATGTCATTAGATTATTAATATTTATGACTAATACTATTTATTAGACTTATTTAACTCATTTTAGGAATATTAGTAAATTTTATTTATTTTTATATGAATTATTAATGAAGTAAATGAGTTTAAATTTGAGTTATTAAATATGTACTTTTCTTGTTTACCCTAAAAAGAGCTTATTAGATTTTTAGCATGTAAATAATATTTTTGTGATCATTTTTGTGATTTATAAACAATAAGATATGATTTTTATAATTCTTATTACTTTTATAATTACTTAATAAATAATAAATATTTAATTAAGTGAAATAATAATACATGATTATAGTTTTAAATTAGAATTCTTATTTTTCTAAGATTTTTGATATTTTATTACTATTATTAGTATTTATTATTATAAAAATATGAATTATCAAAGTTTTATTACTTGTAAAACTTTTATTAAATAATATTTATTTAAATAATCATCATAATAATATTTGTTAAGAAGTTTAAGTTGTAGATTTTATTTTTTTACAAATTTCCATATATTATACAAATTTTTCTAAATTATAAATCAAAAGTTATTAATTAAACAAGATTTAATCATTTATTAAATTTCTAGAATAATATTAATTGGATTATAACATTTTATTCATTTCCAAACAGAAAAAATACTTTTTACACCACGACCAGAGCTAGCCCCAGTCCCTGATCTGTGGGCCATTGTCCACCTTAGCTTCAGATGAAAGAAATGTTTTTGCTACTGACTTCCTCTCTACCCACTGTCGAGACATGCGGGCCCTAGGCCATGTCATCCACCACGCGAGGCAAAGACTAGTCAAACGGCTGACGTGGCTCGATCATGAGGTAAGCATGGCATCAGCATCATCACCGCCGTTGATGAGTGGTCACCGGCGACGATCTACTGCACCCCAGCAAGCGAAATAGGTCTAGTTCGAATCAGCGCAAGCTACTGAACCTAGGAGTGGCATCGCCGCTCGGAAATGGTCATCGGAGCTTCAGCTTCGACGGTGGCCTGGTGGCTTACAGTGAAACGGCGATTTACAACGAGATCAAACGATTCGAGGATGCTGGAAGATTCAGGAACTCACCCTGATGATGATTGAGTGGTTGGCGATGACAGGCGCGGTCGGAATCGAGCTTCCCGACGAGGATTCCGACGAACTGCTGCGAAGGAAAATGATCAAATTCGCCCGCTCCAGTGCTCCCCTTCATGCAAGCTTCTACCTAGAGGATCTACGAAGGATTGCGCTTCTCCATGACGGCTCATAATGGTGTGGGGGTGACATGGTTCGACGGCGAAGAGTGGCTCCGGCGAGCTAGGGTTCAGTCTCGCTCCTATCTGAGAGGATAAGGAGGAATTGGGGATAGGGATGGAAGCAATGCGTCGCGGTGGCCTTCTTATCCCCTCCTGGCAGCGGCGGCGAGTATCTTGGCGCAATGACGGCGATGACGACATCGGGCGGCGACGAGCTCCGCCAGCGAGCTTCCTGTGTGCGTGACGGTGACGACGATTGTCGTTTTGTGGATAACCCCCTAGCAATTTCTTTAGCTCAACCCGCGGTCCTCTCCTGACCCCACTTGTCAGTCTCATATGAAAAAGGATTGGGCTGGTTACTGGGCTGTTGTGGGCTGCACAGGCATCAGATAGGTATAGTGGTATTGGGCTGCGGCCAGGTTTGATTTTTATTTGTTTTATTCTTTTTCTATTTTCTTTTTTCCTTTTTAGATTTGAATTTGAATTAGATTTTGAAACTTTCTTTGTATAATTTGTTTGCTGGACATGTACAACAATATTTAAAATATATTTGGTACCCTTTGTGAACTTTTATTATGTCTTCTTCTTATATTTCTTTTATTTAATCAATTAAGAACTCTTTTTTACTAATTGGAAGAAACTTCTTCTTATTATTTTTCTCTTCTATTTTTAATTGGGTATTTCTTGAATGATATATTCTTATCTGTTTATAACTCAACTTTTAGTGAGCTTATAGCTTGAATTAAAACTTTATATATATGTATAATGATTCTATACCATTATTTGATGCATGAAATATAAAGTCATTGATATGATAATTACTACTCTCATTAAGTTGGGAAATAGAAATGTATGTGATAAACAAAGAAGTTTAGGGTTTTGAATTATGAGTATTCCCCTTGGCTTTAGGGTTTTATATAAGCTTAGATTCTTTTTAAGATTAAGATTTAATAACTAAGCATATTGCCATATGTGTATAGTATTGGATGGATTCTCTTTTTTTAATAGAAGTTATATTTAGAGTGTTTTATACGAGTGAACTTATAAAAATATAGTTAGGCACATATAGTGATGATGGTTGAAATTAACAGAGATATTCTTATGTAATTTATTATAGGGAAATATTCCTATAGAGTGTTATAAGCATCAGATGATGGATCAACAGTATGAGATGGCTATTATGTTTGGTTTGAGATGTAGAGTTGATTGCTTAACCAGATTAAAATAGGAAATTAATTTATACATATAATTATATTTGAAATTCTTGGATCTCTAATTAAGGAATTCCTTTCCTAGATATAATACTTCTTCCTATCCATCATCATGATTAACATGATGAGCTTTACTCATTTAAATCTTCTTATTCATATATCATTCTTCTAGCTCATGAATGAATCCAATGAATTTTGGTACAAAGACACTTCATAACTTTCTCATATCCTTGTGTGGTTGTATTTACTATTCTAATGTTGATAATCTTCCATTCAACCAGTAGTTCCTTCAAAATCTACTCCCAATCTTCCTTATTCGTTCATCACTAATCTTTCTCTAAAGTAAACTATCCTTAAAGATGAATAACACCATTTTCATGACTCTATGCTACACTAGCTTTAGTTGAGTAACACCATCTTATAATTACTTAACTCTTATGACTTACACTTCAATTCCTGAATTATATTTATGTGGTTTACAAAGACTTCTCTAGGATCACTTATCTTTACTAAGGTTCCAATCATGTTTTACCCACCAGTATTACTCATACTAAATATAAGCATTCCATGTTGGTGGCCAAAACATTACCTTTATAATGATTTAATTATTTATTATTGAAGTTCTTAGTTGGCTAGGCAGGGCTTTATCAATCCTACCTTTTATTGTCTGGAAATTATCTTCTTAGTATCTTATATTGGATTAAGGTTATTAGTGGACTATGCCCTCATTATAAGATTTGAGTAAATGTTCTGATAAGATCAAATAATAGATCATAGACTAATAGTTAAAGAAGTTGTGAATCAATGGGGAATTATCCAACATTGATGAACAACAGATATTGAAACAAGTTCTATAAAGATTCTATAGAAAGGAAGATATACATATATATATATAGTGGATGATCTTGACTTAATCTCTTTCCAATTCCAACTCATCAAAAAGAGTTTTTAAGATTAGGTGTTACCATGATACTCAAAATGTATGCAGATGGGATTTAAGATATAGGGGTTACATTCTTATTATTTGTTTTATATCCTTAACTTGGTACTTACGAATGGTTATAATGAATACTATAATATGATCATCTAATGATCAATATAATTCACATTATATTAGGGTTTAACTTATAGTACATTTGATCTACCCTTAGATCAAATCTCTCTTACCCAAAATGAGATTTTAACAAAGGTCTGATTGAAACTTATCGCAGTCAACTTGATGATCTACTTCAATTACATCAAGCTAAGAGAAGCTTTAATCACTTTGACAAGTTTTTATTTAAAAGCGCGAAAATTACTCGGATTTTGTATGCATGAATGCAATGCACACATCTGGGTTCAACTTATTTCTAAGTTCTAATGCTTGGATGTAACAAAATAGTACGTCGAGCATAGGGCTATACCATAATCAATGGACAGCTCTACAAAAGAAGCACTACTGGTGTATACCTTAATTGTGTTTCCCATCAAGAAGGTATTCAAATCCTTCGAGATATCCATCTCGAAGATTGCGGGCATCACGCCGCTCCTCGATCGTTGGTCTCCAAAGCCTTCCGGCAAGGATTCTACTGGCTGACCGCGAAGGCGGACAGCGACAAACTGGTTGAGACGTGCATGGGATGCCAGTATTATGCCCGACAACCACATGTTCCAGCTGAAGAATTGCGAACAATACCAATAACTTGGCCGTTTGCAGTCTGGGGGCTAGAGATGGTTGGTCCACTACAGATGGCACCATGTGGGTTTACGCATCTTCTAGTAGCAGTTGATAAATTCACCAAATGGTTAGAAGCTAAACCCATTAGAAAGCTTGATGGGGAAACTTCCCTTAGGTTTGTCCGGGATCTAGTGGTGAGATTTGGTCTCCTACATAGCATTATCACCGACAACGGCAGCAACTTGTCACTCAAAGAAGTGGAAGCTTATTGTTGGGACAAGGGCATCCTACTTGACCTAGCGTCTGTCGCACACCCACAGTCCAATGGCCAAGTTGAGCGAGCCAATGGATTAATTCTGCAGGGAATCAAGCCACGTCTTGAAGCACCGCTACATAGAGCAGTTGGAGCCTGGGCGGAGGAATTACCATCTGTGCTGTGGAGTTTACGAACTACACCCAACAGATCCACCGGATACACCCCTTACTTCATGGTATATGGAGCAGAAGCCATCCTGCCTTTCGACATACTTCACGATTCACCAAGAGTTTTCGACTATGACGAAGATGATGCTGAAGCATCCAAACGCCTAGATGTGGACCTTCTCGAGGAAGAGCGCGTTTTGGCATGCCAAAGATCTGCCATCTACCAGCAGAAGCTACACATCTACCATAGTCGTCGTGTTCAGCATCACTCGTTTAAAGAGGGAGATCTGGTGCTCCGACTTAAGCAGAAGAAGTCACACAAATTATCCCCTCCATGGGAAGGACCATTCATTATATGCAAGGCGCTGATCAATGGGTCTTACTACCTCATTGACAATCGTGAACTTGAGGATAGACCCAGTGAAGATCATAAGCATAAGCGACGTGACCCGGATGATGACTACCCGGAGCTTGATCGGCCATGGAACATAGCACAACTACGTCCTTTTTACACTTAGCATATTTTTATCTATTGTGTACCTCTTATATGATCAATGAAATTAAGCTCTTTGGTTCACCCATATTTCTGAGTATTTTACCTCCTTTAGTGTTCATTTTTTGATCGTATAAAACCTTTATGCGCAAGCTTTGCATTTGCACTTATGAAAATTCCGCCTATGGGCGTTAGCTTAAGTTTTCTGGTCTACACGTTCTTTGTTGTTTTTATGTGGATTCTGGAGTAGTGACTTTAGGCACTTGTTGTCGGCGATTTTGTGCTTAGGTTTTTGACGGTGTCATTGGGCATCATCACCTGAGCGCATGGTTCCGACTACGAGTCTTCCGACTCACGAAAGGTCAACCATAAAAACCAGAATAATGGATAAGCCAGCACTTGCTTAAAAAATAATTACATGTTGGAACCAGTACTTGAGTAGCAGGAAATTACACACATTGTTTTTCCACCTTAAGTTAACGTAGTAGTTTTTCCGGATACACCAAACCAGAGGAAATAAATATTACAAAGTGTTTTTTCATTCCTCTAGCATAGGAGACTTTGATGCAACATCATCGGCAGCAGGAGAGCCATCATCTTTGAAGTCAGTGGTCCTGAGGGACTCGGAGGAGCTTTGGTGGTCGACGTCAATGATTTCTAGAGGCACGAAGACATTTTGATCAGATAGCCTGGTGGTCAATTTTCTGGCCTTCATCGTCTACGTCTGGGAGACCTGAGGTTACCGTGGCGATGTCGGCGTTCTCGTAGTAAGCCTTGTTGCCAACGCCATCCTTGCGCCAGCCTGGGTACATGAAGCTTTCCATCTTACGATACGCTCGGGGGCTTGACGAAAGATCTCCGAGTACTTCATCATGGAGTCCACCGCCTTGATATTAATGTTGAGGGGCTTGGCGATCTCTTTAGCTTGCTTGACAGTGGTGCTAATGAAGTTGCCGGTGAGGACCATGCATTCCTTTGGCGGAGGAGGCGACTTGGTCAAACCAATAGGAGCTGCATTTCTGACAAAGGAGCACATGAGTTCAGTAACACAAAGTTCAAAGTACCTGACTTACATAAGTACAAGACGGAGAATCACTTACCAAAGATGCTCGCCTCGGCTTGCTGGAGCGTCTCCTCCATGGAGTCCCATTCTTGTTGGAGAATCTTGTATGCTTCAAGATTGCGCTGATTTTGCTCATCGACAGCTTTCTTCTGCTCCTTGAGCATCGAATATCCTCCTTCAAGCGGTTTATCTTCGTATTAGCAGACTCCTGCAACGCCGCCTTGGATTCCTCGTGCATCTTCAGGGTATCATTCCTCTCCTGCTTAAGGATCTTGTTTTCGCTATCCAGCAACTCAATGTGCTTGGATTTCTCAACAATGTCCTTGGCCTTGGAGATGGTTTCTTCAAGTCGAAGAAAAAGAACAATACATAGTGAGTAGTCGGAGAGTGACGACACAAGACCAAGTCGGAGTACAAAAACGAAAGGAAAAACAGACTCTTTCTCTTGGTGATTTGTTCCTTCAAGAAGGCAGTTTTACCCTTTTTCGGCTTCCAGCTCTGCGCGCATCTTGTGGAACTTCTCGTTGGCGACGCCTCTCTGAGCATTCTCATTCTGTTGAAAGAAGAACAAAATAACTTAGTCTACTTGGAGCATCTAGCCGGATAAACATTCACCTAGAGGCTTGGGGGCTACAGTGAGAGTTTTTAGCTCAGCAATATGCTTAGTCTTTCTTTAAGCATCTAGTCTGAACTAATTCAGCTTCAACTAGAGGCTTGGGGGCTACAACATTGAAATTTACAAAACACTGTGTATTGTACTCTGAAAGTATCTAGTCGGAATAATTCATTCAAACTAAATACTTGGGGGCTATAGTGAGAAGTTTTCTAGCTTAGTCACTCTTAGAGCATTCAGATGCAAAGACCTATGGTTTTCCGTCTAAATCCTCGAGGGATACAGTGCGATACTCATATGAAACACAAAAGGCAAACAAAACTTACAAGTGCGATGATCTTGAGATTGGTGGCGCTCTCGGCAAATATCTTGATGAAGGAAAGGCTATTTCCTTGCAGGATATCAGCTTGCCTGAGGAGCTCCTCAAGACCGCAAGTCGGAGATGTTGGAGCCACACCAGGAGACAGAGTGGAGATACTCGGCGTAAGCGCCGGGTAGACTATCTTCAGGAGCTCTGTGGAGGTCCTGGGTGCAGAGGCGCCGCCTTTGACAGACGTTCCGCCTACCACTATCGTCTTACTGCTACCGATGGCATCCTTAGTCGGAGCTTCAGCCATTTTGGAAGAAGTACTTTCTTGTGTCGCCTGCTCGCCGGCAACGACAAACTCCGCGGAGGCAGCTGGGTCCACTTCCATGGCGGAAGGGCCAGATGCATCCTTAGCCGGAGAGCTTGTCGGAGCGGTGGCAGGCTGGACGCTGGGAGTGGTAGGGGAGATGGCGGGAGATGCTTGGTGCGACACATATCGGTGCAGCATATCTTTGATGTTTTTAGAAGCCCCCGATGTTTTGGAGGTCTTCTTCAAACTCAAACTGGCCTTCTTCCTGAAACATTCAAAGGTATAAGTACATGAAAAATATGAGCAATGGACAATGTCAGAGGAAAAGAGGCTTACACAACAGTGGATGCTTTGGTAAAAGGGATCCCAGTATTCTTTCTTTTCTCCGCCTCCAGGGCGACGGTAGTCTTATTGGAGGCTCCACCCTCCGTATTCTTCTTCTTCTTGCCTCCATCGGCAGCGTCAGAGATGGAGCTCTTCCGCTTTCGCGCCAACAGGACATTGTCGTAGGAGATGACAATGACTTCCTTCATCTTAGGGTCATAGATTTGGACAGCCATGCTATCCTCCTCTAGACTTTTGAGTTGTTAAGTGAAATCCCAAAGTGTTAGATGAGATGATAATGGCTAGACAGAAGAACTGGAGTACATGTCATACACGAAAAATACATACCTATGGGAACTTGCCGTCTACGAACATGTCGTAGGTGATGGCGAAGCCACGCTTCCTGTCCTTCACCTTGACGATGTCCTTAAGGCGGAGCTTTATGGAGTCACTCGAAAAATTGTCCATGGAGATACGAAGGCTATCCTTCCTATCCGTGGTATACTGATGCATCAACTTCTCGCGGTGCTGCAGAGGCTGGATCCGCCTGACGAACCAGCACATGGCTAGGTCCAACCCGGTCATACCCGTCTCTACGAACCATTCTATCCGCCTTATGGCGCGGGAAGCATCGTCGTTGGAGGAAAGGGTGGCCTAGGATCTCCATGTCGAGGCTTCGGCGGCGGCTCCATCGACGAAATCCAGACTCGGTTGGCCAGAGGGATATCTGGGCCATAGAAGTACGTATGTTGCCAGTTCTTGCAAGATTCATGGCGGACAATGTCGGGAAACCGCCGGCCAGGCCGGATCTTCAAACTAATCGTTCCGCAATTCCTGAGCTCATCCTTGCTTGCTCTGGCTTCCCTCTTGATGGTAAAGAAGTAGATGAACAAGTCTAACCTATGCCTAATCCCTAGGTAACCCTCACAAAGCGTCACGTAGTTTCTAAGCGCGAGGATGCTATTGGGGGAAAGGTTCTGAGGTTGAACCCGGTAATGCTTGACGACAGCAAGGAAGAAGTCGGAGATGGGGAGGGATACGCCATGTACCAGTTGAGCTTGAGGTACATGTAACATCCCAAAAATATTAAACTAGAATCATCAAACTCTAATCACCAAAATTAGGATTAACAAAAACTTTTCTAAATAAAAATATGAAAGCATGCATGTGTGTATGCATCCCATTTTGAATTCTTTTGAATTGCCTTGTTTAGGTGTTTCTTTGTTTGTAAAAGGATTCTTAGGTGAAATAAACATCACCTAAACAATCCCCACACTTTTCCCAAAGACAAATAAATCAAAACAAACAAAATAAGGGAATGGTCATTTTGACCAATTTAACTCCCATGCCTACTTTGGCTGTCTCTAACTTTCAGAACTTAACAGAAACTTGTTTGGATCTTTGCACCCCTTGATAGTACTCATAACAAAGTATCAAGGCCCACCTTGTGATCATCCAGAAACATTCAAATGCATAGTTTAAATGACAGTTCAAAATTGAATCTATATCATATGGGAAGATCCCACTTTTTCAAAAACCACTCAAACAAGCTCAACTTTCAAAACCCAAGCATCTACAGACTCACCAGCACCTACCTAGCACACACACCAAAAATCTTTTCAAAATTCAAAACTTGAATTCATGCGGCCATTTCATCAAACACCTTGTAGACGCAAATCAAATAAAACCCAAACAATATTTGGAGCAGTGATTTGAGCCTAACTTGTTCCCTCTCTGGTTGCAACTAGGATTTAGTAGATCATCTAGCTCATTTGTAAACATCTAGCACCACTGTAAGCTTGGCAATGTCATCAATGGTGAATAGTCGAAGCCACCCATGCCACCCCAGTGTAGACAACAAGCTAGCAGAAGCACCAAGCCTAGCCAGCATGTCTGGGAGCAAGCCCATGCCTCACCGCCCCCTCTCGACCAGCCCTGCCTCGAAGACATCGACCAGAGCACCCAGGAACGCTGCGCCCGTGCCTCTATTAACCATGCCGAGCATGCGCCAGAGCGCCACCCTCAACCGAAGCCCACAGACTGCGCGCCTCCCTCGCCGCATGCATACACGATCACCACCGTCCCAGGAGACCGCTATACATCCCCGTTCGCCGCCCCATGCCTCACAACCACCGCTCGCCGTCGAAGACGCCGCCTCTGCCGCGCAGAGCATCACATGTTCCAGACCGTTTGCCACTGCCCCTACACGCGCAGTAAAGTCATAGAGCATCGCCAGGAGACCACCGATCGATCGCCACCGTCGGCCATGCCTCTAGCAGCCTGTAGCCATGTCGCCACCGTCGCCTGCCCATGCCGTTCGGTCTCGTCGTCGAGACTATAAATAGAGGCCAACCCATTATCAGTTCTCGTGCAGCCCACTCGTTTGAATTCAACCTTTTCCATTTATGTTCAAACCTAGTTCTGTACCTAGTTTCAAAAATCAACCCAGCTCGATTCAGTGAACCAAATTGAATGAAACCAATTTTGTTAGAAAGATATTGAAGTGCTTAATCCAAGCCCTTTAGATTCAAATCATTTGAATCTATAGATCAACCTTTGTAAAAATAACAAGGCAGAACCTTTTCTGCATTCAAACATTTTTCAAATTTAAACCTTAATAGCTTTTGAGTTGATTCCAACTCTCAAAAATCACGTTTGATCATACCTTTCAGAATATATAAAAATATATGGGTTTACTTACAGAAATAATGTTCAAGTAATAAAAGAATGCCACATAGGCATTTCTAGTCATTTATTTCTATTTAAAATAAAAGGTTAAATCTTATTAAATTGTGACACCACTTTAAATCACATTCCCATGTACTGAAATGTGTGGTGATGACATGTGTCAACATGATCCCATGTTTGGTTTGGAGAATGTTAAATCTTAAGTAGTTTTTCAATGAGTAGAAATTACTTTTCTAAAAAAATAAAAGAAATTAAACCAAGCTTTAATCTTGTAATGTTAGTGATGATGCTAGATCATCTATAGGACCCTTTGGTGTGATGATTGAAATTAGTTAAGTATTGTTTGGTGATTGTGTACCTCGTACTTATTTATAGACGCTAGTACCGACCAAGGATACGAGGAGGAAGGAGGATACTACGAAGAAGAAGCCAAGGAGAACTTCAACCACTGCTCTGCACAAGGCAAGCTTATACTGATATTGATGCAAGCCAATACTTCCTTGTTACCATGCCAACTATATGCCTTAAGCATATATGATCCTAACCACTTGATAAACCAATCCTAGTTTTGCCTACAAGCTTTATACTTTATTTCTTTATCAAAGCTAGTACTTAGAGCTTACTTAAGTGAATTGTAGATACTAGAAAGATAATTGAAGGTTGCATAAAGAGCATAAAATTTGGCCTAAGCTAGATAATCTTTATGTCCTCCTAAGGCATGAGATTGAACTTAGTTAAACTTCACTAGTTTACCACCCCTCATTAGTACTTACCCCCACTTGTAGATGTTAGTGCTAAGCATAAAACCTGATCAACTTAGATGGGAATACTTGGTGGAAAAATGATTATGAAAACCTTGGAATGATGGATCATTCTATTGAAATGTTTTGGACATGTGTTTCCGAACACCAGATGATTTATGGTGATGAAAATGTTGAGCCATGAGCCTTAGCCCTTTATAAAACTGATGGTTGTCTGGATGCGATACCATTCCAATTTTACCGTACAACCACAATACCCGAGAATTGGGTAGGGCTTGACTGGAAACTTATATACCTTAGTATTGGTTCCCTCATGGCCAAGGTCTGAGCTGAGGCTACCTTGTGAAGATTGTCCACCTGTGCAGTACCCAAGATGACAGTTGGTCATGGTTGGGAGGCCAAACTCATAGGAGAGGTGCTTATACTAGGGCATGTAATTGAAAGGTTAGGACTGATTATCCGCATACTGAGTATGGTGAATTCAGGATTTGTTCCTGACGGATGTATCGAATGTTGTGGTGAAAGTGTACAATCTCTGCAGAGTGTCAAACTATTCGAATAGCCGCGTCCGCGGTTATGGACAGTTGGAGTGGCCATACTGTTCCCCCGTCAGATGTTTTCAAAATGACTTGTGAAATGACTTGAGCCTTTGACTTGACCACAACAGAGTTGTGAGATGAAATACAAGTTCCTACTTAGGTGTTATAAAACTTCAACTAGCATTCTTTGCTTCTAAACTTAGTAGATGTAAATCTGGCTTTTTGCAAAACAACCCTAGAGCTTAGTGTCCTACTACAAAAAAACCCTTCACTTGTTAGTATTAGTTTGCGAGTACTTAAAGAGTACTCATGGCTTTGTCCCTGGCTATTCCCGTGGCCAGACTATGAAGAGGAGTACCAGGATGATGGACCCCAGGAAGGTTACGACAACTAGGACCATCTCCCATCATCAGCATTGCCTGTGACCCCGAAGATGGAGCTTCGCCTACGCTACCGTTATTATTACGTATTCCGCTGCTTGATGTTGTATTAAGAACTGGATCATGAGATCCCTATTTGTGTAAGAACTTATGTATCATTTGTAATGGATGATGTACTGTGGTATCCAATTCTATTATGTCCCGCAAACATGGTAATCCTGGGATTGCGATGTATGGCATAATAAGCATCTGGGATTAAAAATCTGGGTGTTGACAAGTTGCTATCAGAGCCATCTTGACCATAGGAGACCCTAGTTAGACTAGACGTTTGGAATCAAAAAACTTAGTTTCAAAACCAAAGAAAACAAATATTTACAAAAACTTATTCCCATTCTTATCACTTTGATTCTTTCATGAAAATTCATGTTCCTCAAAAATTCTTGCAAAATACATAAAATTTGACACACTTGATCACTCTACTAACTTACTCATCTTATATTCTTTTAGATGGATGTGAAGTACAACAAGTTTTATCAGTTGGGGAATGGAGGAGACCTTATCTTTGAGAGGGATTTGGACCAGCTTTCGGAACTTCTGGAGCGTTCGCACCCCGAGTTCTTCGGAGCTCAGCTCAATGATCAAGGAGGATAAGATCTGCAGTGGCTAATTGTTGCAAGTCTCCGAGGAAAGATTGAACCTCCCACTACTGAGGGAATTCAGTTTACCTTAAGAGAGAACAACTGGCTCGATGGACTTGCCAGGGCCATGCAGGAAGCTCTTGCCTGTCTGTGTGGGCAGAGTATCAACCAGATCAAGGGTACCCGCTTTGAGTTTTGCCCAAGGCGTGATGCTAATGGACAGCCACTGGAAGCCACATACCACCACGAGCTGAAGACTCAGTTGGACCACCTTAGCTTCATGATGTACGATCGTCAGCAGGAGTTGGATAATTGCCGTGACTACTCCAACCACAAGTCCGCCATCATCAAGACGAAGGATTAGACCATCACCATGTTAGCAAAGGATCGCAAGTCTCGCCGCCTTCAGCTCGACAAGAAGGAGCGCATCATTGCCCATCTTCGCCACTGTATCTCGTCTTTGGAGGAGACCATCCACGAGAGAGACATGCAGTTGGAGGAAAGGGAGAATGTCGAAGAAGACCTTCGTGGAGACCCCTACTCCTATCTCAGCGATGATGATGACTTTCTGGAAGATCAGGCTATGGATTTCTTCACCGATAAGGATGATTATGCCTTCATCGATGACGATGAGAATGATGAGGATGACAACTACACCAACTCCGAGGAGTAGTAGCACTTGAGCACTAGCGTAGTGAGTAGTATTCGGTCCCACTGTATCGTAGTTTCCAGAATGGTTCTTAAAACCATATGTTTTTCTTGTTTTGTGGTGTGTGTTTCTATCGTGTGCTATGAATGAATGAATGAATGAATGAAAAGCAAGTTGCTAGAAAAATCCGAGTCAAACTTTAAAAACTTTTCTAAATACCAAAACCTTAGAAATTTCCCTCTTTTCTCATGATCTATCTCAATCTTCAGATGCCACGCGGAGGAAGTGGTTCATCCCCGGACCCGATGTTGCAGATCATGCAAATGTTGACTTCTGACCGTGAAGCTGAAAGAGCGGAATGTCAAGCCAACCTAGCCACCCTTCAACAGATAGCCCAGCTAGCCCACAACAATCAAGGCCACGGAAATCAGGACAACCATGGATCTAAGCTCAAGAATTTCTAGAACACCAACCCACCTGTTTTCACTAAGTCGGAAGAGCCCCTAGATGCCAACGATTAGTTGCAAACCATGGAAAATAAACTAGAAGTCGCCAGAGTGGAAGCTAATGAGAAAGTTCTGTTCGCCACCCACTATCTAGCCGAAGATGCCAGAGCATGGTGGAACAGCGTTCGTGCAATGACCGGAGGACATATGATGACCTGGGAGGAATTCAAGGTCAAGTTCAGCAGAACCCATGTGCCACCAGGTTTGATCAAGAGGATGAGAGATGAGTTCAGAGAACTGAAGCAAGGAAGGATGACTGTAGTGGAATACCGTGACAAATTCTTGTCATTAGCTAGGTATGCCCCGGATGAGATCGACACCGAAGCCAAGAAGAAGGAGAGATTCTTGAATGGTCTGCATGATGAGATGCAGACGGTGTTAGTCAATATCCCCTTTGCGGATATCGAAGCCCTAGTCGACTCTGCCATCCAGATGGAAGGAAAGATCAACCAAGCCAATGAGAACCGCAAGCGTCGCATGATGCATCAACCAGGAACCCATCAGACCCCAAAGTATCGCCCTAACCCATCTCCAGGATTTGCCCCGAGAACCAACAGACCCCCGATGAACCGTCCGACCTATCCCAACCGTGGAAACCCAAGGCCCGGAGGAAATCACAACAACCCCGGTAATTCTAACAATTTCAACCGTGCCCCACCCAAGTTCAACAACAACAATGCTACCGCCAACACCAACACTGCCCCGAGGACTGGAAGCAATGTTGTGCCTGTTGCAGCAAAGGACAAGTCGCAAGTGACTTGTTATGACTGTGGAAATAAGGGTCACTACTCCAACGAGTGCCCCAACAAGAAGAATGCTGCAACCCCCAATGAAAATGCCCCAGCTCAGCAGCAGCGTCGTGTTCAGCTAGGAAGAAGGTTTACCCTAGGGAATTCACTCAACCGCAACGGCCGTCTTTTTCTCATGCATGCTGAAGAAGCTCAGGAAGCGCCAGACGTCGTGCTGGGTATGTTTTCTGTTAATTCAGTACTTGCTCGAGTATTGTTTGATTCTGGTGCATCGCATTCATTTGTCACCGAAGAATTTGCATGCACTAGTAAGATTCAACCAACCAGACTGAAGCATGTTATGATTATTCAAATCCCCGGCTCAACCACCAAGGCTAGGCAAATTTGCAAAGCCGTCCCTATCTGAATCCATGGCATAGATTTTTATGCTAACCTGATAGTACTCGGAACTAAAGGTTTGGAAGTAGTACTAGGAATGGATTGGATGTCGAAACATAAAGGATTGATTGACTGTGCCAAGAAAGCCATCACCATGACCAGTACAGCCGGAATAGCAGTCGAGCATATATCTGAAACCTTACCTCGTCAATTCAAGTGAAACAAGAGTATAGCCCACCCTACCATTGACCAAGTCCGGATAGTCTGTGAATACCCCGATGTATTTCCAGATGTTTTGTCCGGTATTCCCCCAGATCGGGATATCGATTTTATCACTGAACTAATCCCCAGAACAGGACCCATAGCCCAGAGACCATATAGTATGAACCCGTCGGAACTAGCAGAACTGAAGAAGCAACTGGATGCCATGCTGGAAATTGGATTGATTCAACCAAGTGCGTCACCATGGAGATCACCTGTCTTGTTTGTGGACAAGAAGGATGGAGGTAACCGTTTGTGTACGGATTATCGGAAGTTGAATGATGTCACCATCAAAAACAAGTACCCCTTGCCCAAGATAGAAGATTTGTTTGATCAGTTGACCGGTGCCAAAGTGTTTTCTAAGATTGATCATAGGACTGGCTATCATCAACTCAAAATTCGTGCAGAGGATATTCCAAAGACTTCCTTTACCACCAGATATGGATTATACGAGTATACTATCATGTCTTTTGGATTAACCAATGCCCCCGCTTATTTCATGAATCTCATGAATAAGATTTTTATGGACTTCCTGGATAAGTTTGTCGTTGTTTTCATTGATGACATTCTGATTTATTCCAAATCAGAAGAAGAACATGACCTACACCTAAGGACCATTCTTGGAACCCTTAGAGAGCATCAGTTGTATGCCAAGTTTAGCAAATGTGAATTCTGGTTACAGGAGGTAGGATTCCTCGGTCACATTGTATCAGCTGGAGGAATTGCCGTTGACCCTGCAAAGGTGAAATATGTCGAAGATTGGCAAGCCCCAACCACTCAAACCCAAGTTCGTGCATTTCTCGGATTGGTGGGATACTACCGCAAGTTCGTAGAAGGATTCTCGAGTATCGCCAGACCCATGACCCAATTGCTAAAGAAGGACAAGAAGTCTGAATGGACCGACAAATATGAAGTGAGTTTTCAAGAACTCAAGAGGAGATTGATTTCAGCCCCAATCTTAATCATGCCGGATATCACGAAGCCCTTCGACGTGTATTGTGATGCATCCAAGATCGGTCTCAGATGTGTGCTAATGCAAGAAGGAAAAGTTATATCTTATCTATCTCGACAATTGAAACAACATGAACAAAATTACCCAACCCATGACCTCGAACTCGCAGCCGTAGTTCTAGCCCTGAAGACATGGAGGCACTACCTAATGGGAAATCGTTGTGAGATTTATTCGGATGACAAGAGCCTGAAGTATATATTCACTCAGAAGGAGCTGAATATGAGACAGAGAAGATGGATTGAGCTAATCAAGGATTACGATCTGTACATTCACTATCACCCTGGTAAAGCCAATGTAGTAGCCGATGCCCTTAGCAGATTGCCGTGTCGCTTGAACTCCATGATTTTGAAGGAGCAACCAAGTTTGCACAAAGAGATGGAAGATTTTCGAATAGAATTAGTAAGTGAAGGATTTTTGGCTAGCATAGAACTTCAACCCACTTTGATCAGCCAGATCAAAGAGGCGCAGAAAGGAAATGCTAGTATTGACGGAATCAAGCGTCGTATCGGTACAGGCAAAGTACCCAGATTTACCGAAGACGAAGAAGGAGTTCTATGGTACAAAGGACGCCTTTGTGTACCAGCAGATTCTGAGTTGAAAGAAGTGATTCTCAAGGAAGCTCATGATACTCTTTATTCTATCCACCCCGGAGGAACGAAGATGTATCAAGATTTGAAAGAGCAATTTTGGTGGCATAAGATGAAGAGAGAAATCGGAAGCTATATCGCCAAGTGTGATATATGTCAGCGAGTCAAGGCAGGACATCAAAGACCCGCTGGATTGTTGCAACCCCTGCAGATTCCGGAATGGAAATGGGATTCCGTTGGAATGGACTTTATCACCGGATTGCCTACTTCTAGTAGGGGAAATGACTCTATCTGGGTCATAGTGGACAGATTGTCCAAAGTCGCCCATTTCTTACCCGTCAAAACCACATATCAGAGTTCGAAGCTAGCGGAGTTATACATCGCTAGAATCGTTAGTTTGCATCGAGTCCCCAAGAACTCAATTTACCTCGAGATTATGGAAGAAAGTTTAAGAAGGTTTAGGAACTCGCCTAGATTTCAGCAGCCCGTATCACCCTCAGACTGATGGACAAACGGAGCGAGTAAATCAAATACTCGAAGATATGCTGAGAGCATGTGTGTTAGAATATGGATCTAAATGGGAAGACTGTCTGCCGTTTGCAGAATTTTCATACAACAATAGTTATCAAGCTAGTTTGCAAATGGCCCCATTTGAATTTATGTATGAAAGGAAGTGTCGCACCCCTTTGAACTGGTCGGAAGTAGGAGAGAGTCAGATTTTCGGACCCGATCTCCTACGAGAAGCCGAAGAGAAGGTTCACAAGATTCATGAGCACCTAAAGACAGCCCAGTCAAGACAGAAAAGTTACGCTGACAAGAGACGTCGAGACCTCGCCTTCAACATAGGAGATTTTGTGTATCTGAAGGTGTCACCATTGAAGGGAATGCAGTGTTTCCAACTCAAAGAAAAGTTAGCCCCCAGATATATCGGCCCCTTCAAGATTCTGAATCGTTGAGGAGAAGTGTCGTATCAATTGGAACTACTTGAAGAGATGTCAGCCATGCACAATGTGTTCCATATCTCATTACTTCGCAAGTGCCTCGAAGTCCCGGAGAAGACTGAAGTATTCAAGAATATCGATCATCAGACCATAGAGATCAACGATGACCTGACGTATCCCGAAGTACCCATCCGTATTTTGGAAGAAGCTTTCCGAACCACCAGAACCCTAAGCATCAAGTTTCTCAAGATTCAGTGGAGCAACCACACAGAAGAGGAAGCTACCTGGGAGCGCGAAGATCACATCGGGACGAAGTTTCCCGATCTCTTCAAATCCTAGGTAATCTTTTCGTCCTTTTTCAAATCTCGGGACGAGATTTTGTTTAAGGGGGGAAGGTTTGTAACATCCCAAAAATATTAAACTAGAATCATCAAACTCTAATCACCAAAATTAGGATTAACAAAAACTTTTCTAAATAAAAATATGAAAGCATGCATGTGTGTATGCATCCCATTTTGAATTCTTTTGAATTGGCTTGTTTAGGTGATTCTTTGTTTGTAGAAGGATTCTTAGGTGAAATAAACATCATCTAAACAATCCCCACACTTTTCCCAAAGACAAATAAATCAAAACAAACAAAATAAGGGAATGGTCATTTTGACCAATTTAACTCCCATGCCTACTTTGGTTGTCTCTAACTTTCAGAACTTAACAGAAACTTGTTTGGATGTTTGCACCCCTTGATAGTACTCATAACAAAGTATCAAGGCCCACCTTGTGATCATCCAGAAACATTCAAATGCATAGTTTAAATGACAGTTCAAAATTGAATCTATATCATATGGGAAGATCCCACTTTTTCAAAAACCACTCAAACAAGCTCAACTTTCAAAACCCAAGCATCTACAGACTCACCAGCACCTACCTAGCACACCCACCAAAAATCTTTTCAAAATTCAAAACTTGAATTCATGCGGCCATTTCATCAAACACCTTGCAGATGCAAACCAAATAAAATCCAAACACTATTTGGAGCAGTGATTTGAGCCTAACTTGTTCCCTCTCTGGTTGCAACTAGGCTTTAGTAGATCATCTAGCTCATTTGTAAACATCTAGCACCATTGTAAGCTTGGCAATGTCATCAATGGTGAACAGTCGAAGCCACCCATGCCACCCTAGTGTAGACAGCAAGCTAGCAGAAGCACCAAGCCTAGCCAGCATGTCTGGGAGCAAGCCCATGCCTCACCGCCCCCTCTCGACCAGCCCTGCCTCGAATACATCGACCAGAGCACCCAGGAACGTCGCGCCCGTGCCTCTGTTAACCATGCCGAGCATGCGCCAGAGCGCCACCCTCGACCGAAGCCCACAGGCCGCGCGCCGCCCTCGCCGCGTGCATACACGATCACCACTGTCCCAGGAGACCGCCAGACATCCCCATTCGCCGCCCCATGCCTCACAACCACCGCTTGCCGTCGAAGACGCTGCCTCTGCCGCGCAGAGCATCACATGTTCCAGACCATTTGCCACCGCCCCTACACGCACATTAAAGCCATAGAGCATCGCCGGGAGACCACCGATCGATCGCCACCGCCGGCCATGCCTCTAGCAGCCCGTAGCCATGTAGCCATCGTCGCCTGCCCATGTCGTTCGGTCTCGTCGTCGAGACTATAAATAGAGGCCTCCCCCGCTCAAACTCTTCACACCATCTCACTCCCCTCTACTCACTGATCGTTCCACCCCGTTCCCAAAGCAAGGCGAGTAGCGCATCGCCGAAATTGCGCAGGAGCAGGCCGCCTCTGGAGAAGAAGGGCGCCGTCGATTTCATCCACCCCAGGAGAAGCTGCCGGTACGAGGAGGTTCGCCGTCGTTGAATTTGTTGTTAGCCCGCCTCGTCGACCCTCGCCTGAGCCCCGGTGAGCCTCCCACGACCCCCACTGCGCCGCTAGGGTTCGAGCTCGCCGGTGACTAGTTCATCATCGACGATGACCCTCAGCCGTTGATCTTACTTCTAATCCAACGCACCACGTTGCACCGTACCGCTTCGCACCCCCTGTCTCACTGATGCGTGGGGACAGCAACTTAACCAGCCCGCGTAAGCGCTGTGCGTAACAGGCCGGCCCATTATCAGTTCCCGCGCAGCCCACTCGTTTGAATTCAACCTTTTCCATTTAAGTTCAAACCTAGTTCTGTACCTAGTTTCAAAAATCAACCCAGCTCGATTCAGTCAACCAAATTGAATGAAACAAATTTTTTTAGAAAGATATTGAAATGCTTAATCCAAGCCCTTTGGATTCAAATCATTTGAATCTATAGATCAACCTTGGTAAAAATAACAAGGCAGAACCTTTTCTGCATTCAAACATTTTTCAAATTTAAACCTTAATAGCTTTTGAGTTGATTCCAACTCTCAAAAATCACATTTGATCATACCTTTCAGAATATATAAAAATATATGGGTTTACTTATAGAAATAATGTTCAAGTAATAAAAGAATGCCACATAGGCATTTCTAGTCATTTATTTCTATTTAAAATAAAAAGGTTAAATCTTATTAAATTGTGACACCACTTTAAATCACATTCCCATGTACTGAAATGTGTGGTGATGACATGTGTCAACATGATCCCATGTTTGGTTTGGAGAATATTAAATCTTAAGTAGTTTTTCAATGAGTAGAAATTACTTTTCTAAAAAATAAAAGAAATTAAACCAAGCTTTAATCTTATAATGTTAGTGATGATGCTAGATAATCTATAGGACCCTTTGGTGTGATGATTGAAATTAGTTAAGTATTGTTTGGTGATTGTGTACCTCGTACTTATTTATAGACGCTAGTACCGACCAAGGATACGAGGAGGAAGGAGGATACTACGAAGAAGAAGCCGAGGAGAACTTCAACCACTTCTCTGCACAAGGCAAGCTTATACTGATATTGATGCAAGCCAATACTTGCTTGTTACCATGCCAACTATATGCCTTAAGCATATATGATCCTAACCACTTGATAAACCAATCCTAGTTGTACCTACAAGCTTTATACTTTATTTCTTTATCAAAGCTAGTACTTAGAGCTTACTTAAGTGAATTGTAGATACTAGAAAGATAATTTAAGGTTGCATAAAGAGCATAAAATTTGGCCTAAGCTAGATAATCTTTATGTCCTCCTAAGGCATGAGATTGAACTTAGCTAAACTCCACTAGTTTACCACCCCTCATTAGTACTTACCCCCACTTGTAGATGTTAGTGCTAAGCATAAAACCTGATCAACTTAGATGGGAATACTTGGTGGAAAAATGATTATGAAAACCTTGGAATGATGGATCATTCTATTGAAATGTTTTGGACATGTGTTTCCGAACACCAGATGATTTATGGTGATGAAAATGTTGAGGCATGAGCCTTAGCCCTTTATAAAACTGATGGTTGTCTGGATGCGATACCATTCCAATTTTACCATACAACCACAATACCCGAGAATTGGATAGGGCTTGACTGGAAACTTATATACCTTAGTATTGGTTCCCTCATGACCTAGGTCTGAGCTGAGGCTACCTTGTGAAGATTGTCACCTGTGTAGTACCCAAGATGACAGTTGGTCATGGTTGGGAGGTCAAACTCACAGGAGAGGTGCTTATACTAGGGCGTGTAATTGAAAGGTTAGGATTGATTATCCGCATACTGAGTATGGTGAATTCAGGATTTGTTCCTGACAGATGTATCAAATGTTGTGGTGAAAGTGTACAATCTCTACAGAGTGTCAAACTCTTCGAATAGCCGCGTCCGCGGTTATGGACAGTTGGAGTGGACATACTGTTCCCCCGTCAGATGTTTTCAAAATGACTTGTGAAATGACTTGAGCCTTTGACTTGACCACGACAGAGTTGTGAGATGAAATACAAGTTCCTACTTAGGTGTTATAAAACTTCAACTAGCATTATTTGCTTCTGAACTTAGTAGATGCAAATCTGGCTTTTTGCAAAATAACCCTAGAGCTTAGTGTCCTACTACAAAAACCCCCCTTCACTTGTTAGTATTAGTTTGCGAGTACTTAAAGAGTACTCATGGCTTTGTCCATGGCTATTCCCGTGGCCAGACTATGAAGAGGAGTACCAGGATGATGGACCCCAGGAAGGTTACGACAACTAGGATCATCTCCCATCATCAGCATTGCCTGTGACCCCGAAGATGGAGCTTCGCCTACACTACCGTTATTATTACGTTATTTCGCTGCTTGAGTTGTATTAAGAACTGGATCATGAGATCCTTATTTATGTAAGACCTTATGTATGGTTTGTAATGGATGATGTACTATGGTATCCAATTCTGTTATGTCTCGCAAAAATGGTAATCCTGGGATTGCGATGTATGGCATAACAGGCATCTAGGATTAAAAATTCGGGTGTTGACAGTACACCTTCTCTCCGGCTTTGGGAGAAGGGGTGACCTCGCCGGCCGGCGCCGCCCGCTAGACAAGCCCCTCCGTCACGGGGAGGTATCCTTCAACGAGCAGCTCCTTGATATCGTTGTTGGTGATATCCGAGCCACGCCACTCCCCCTTATGGGAGTCACCTTCTTCCTCCAGCAGCTCTAGCGCCGCTAGGATATGGTCACCGCCGGTGGACTCCACCACCGGGGACTTTGGTAGCAATAGACCCTCTGGGGGCACTTGGACGGAGCTTGCCGGCTTCGTCGCAGCGTCGGCCGACGCCGCCATGGAAGAGTTGGAGCTGCTGCTCGCCATTGGGACGGGAGAAGAGGTGACTGGGAAGATTGGGGTGATTAGGTTTTTTCGCGTGCGCACGAAGGGCTTGAGGAGGTGCTCGCGGGAGGAAGATTATGACGCAGGGGGAGAATGAGGTGAAGAGATGAAAATCTGCCATGGTTAAAATTTATAACCCTAGCGTCAAGATTCGTGTAAGGTGGTAGAATGGTCGGCGCGTGGATGCCGCGTGCGGGCGCGTGCGCAGAAATTTCGCCACGTTCCCAACCGCCACTGCCAACGGTTCGTATCCTTCGCGCGGGGAAAATGGACATGATTGTGTTCTCTGCATGTGTGAGTTACGAGACGCCACTGACCTATGTTTACGTCATTCTAACTGACACGGGCAGGTGAACCATCACATCAGAATATTCCGGCATGGACGGATCCAGTCCGGCTACGAGAAGAGTACGGTGGAAGATTCAGCATTTCTCCGACTTACAAGTTGAAGACGGAGAGCATTGCAGGGTTCTTGGGAGGACTACAAGATATTTCTTGACGATTTGCCGACATCCATCTAGACGGAGCATTCAACCTGAAGAGGCAAGACGGCGCAAGATCTCGGAGTTCTCCGGGGCTACTATTGGGGATATGCTATATGGGTATCCTCATAGCATGTCTCTTATCTGGATAACCCGGGTGGCCCATAGTTGGTAGCATGGCCCATGGCTTGCTAGGCGGCCCAATTAGATGGATCCAGAAGGGAGGCCCATTCCGGATAAAGGAAGGCTACAGAGGAGTCACCGACGTACCCGGAACCTTGGAGTGCAAGACACGTTAGACTGATTGTATACTGTGTAGGACTCTGTAACCTGTCCGGCTAGGACTTTCCCTGTAACCCTAGGACCTGGCGACTATATAAGCTGGACCTATGGGAGCCTTTAGGGCACCAATTAACTCATACCTCGCACAGCGAACCTATCCCTATAACTCGGCGTATTGCCATTATAGTGATTTATAGCAGGAATAGGATTCTGCCACCATCATGGGATTTGAACCTGGGTAAGCTATGTTACCTCGTACCTGTCAACCGTCCGCCTTACCCCACGTCTCTAAACACGCACTGTGAGGACCCCTCCATGGCGTACTCGTCAGCAATACCACGACAGGGAAACTACTCTCAAAATGGGAAGGACCTTTTGTTATTGAGGAAGTGTATCGTTCAGGGGCTATCAAAATGTCTTCTTTGAAGGACAACACTACACATGTGGTGAATGGTCAAAGGCTTGAAGATTATAATTCTGGAGATTCTTATAACAAAGATGTTGATATTATTCAAATGGTGACTCCAGAAGAATTTATTAGAAACCAAACACCAGAATCAGCAGAGTTCGTCTTTGAATAGTTAAAAAGTGGTGAAAAGTGAAGGTTCGTGAAAACCCTATCTTTTATATTTTTGATGTTTTTATTACATACGGAAGGTTACGAGACAAAACAGAGGAGGAAACGGAGGCCAGGGTGGCCACACCCACCCTAGGAACGGGCCCCCAGCTGGCCGCGCCTGGAGGGGGTGTGAGCCTCCTGAGATCCATCTCCACCTTGTTTTCGTACAGTACCTTCCTTATGCACCGAAACTTAATAATATTACCCCCCCCCCCCCCCCGATCCCCCGAGGTTCGTGTATCGTGTTCTCGTCGTGTTTCTGTTTCGATCTGTTTCTATTAGGCAGATTCTTGGTTTTGGAGCTACAATGTCTTCCTCTGGATCACCCATAGAGGATTCCTCCACGGATGTCATCAACCCGTATATGTATGAGTTGAAGATTCGTCCTAAGGAGTTGATTCTCAAGGATGGGAAGGTTGATACGTCGAAAACGTATCTATAATTTTTGATGTTCCATGCTTGTTTAGTATCTACTTTGCTTTGCTTTGTCCACACTTTGAGGTGATTTTCATATGTTTTCTGGTACTAACCTATTAACAAGTTCCCACACTGTCAGTTGCCTATTTTCTGTTGTTTTTGGTTCCAGAAAATCTAGTAAGGAAATATTCTCGGAATTGGACAGGACAAAAGCCAAAGTCAATATTTCACCGAGGAGAACACAGATCCAGAGGAGAGACGGAGGGACACCACAGGACGGCCCCATCCCCAGGCGCGGGCCTACCCTGGGCATGGTGTGGGCCCCCTGGCCGCCTTCCTGCCTCACCTCTTCGCCTATAAGAAGCCCCTGATGCCTAAACCCTAAGCACCCGATCAATAATCCACGAATCCGTCTGTAGCTGCCGCCACCATCGTCCCTAGATCGAGGGGATCTGAAGCTCTTCCCGGCACCCTGCCGGAGGGGAGATCATCTCGGAGGCCTTCTTCTTCATCATGCCAACCTTCGGTATGAAGCGTGAGTAGTTCCACCTTGGACTATGGGTCCATGTAGTAGCTAGATGGTTGTATCTCCTCCTTGTGCTTTCATGTCTAGATCTTGTGAGCTCCATTCATGATCAAGATCTCATCTATTTGTAATCATGCATGTTGTGTTTGCGGGGATCCAATGGATATTGAGATTACTATGTCAGATTGATTAATGGTTTGGTCTTATTGATTCTATCATGTCTGTGTTGTTTGTGATCTTGAATGCTCTCTGTTGTTAGTAGCTATCATGGCCAAGTAGTTGCTAGTGACTCCAAGAGGGGGTATTTATGCTCGATAGTGGGTTCATGCCTCTATTTAATCAAGGGGAAGTGATATAAATCTCTAAGGTTGTAGATGTGCTGTTGCCACTAGGGAGAAAATAACGGTCTCTTGTTCATGGAAAAAGTGGATTGTTTACCTTACACACTTTGCTTAAAGCAGTTGTCTGTTGCTTGCAACTTAATACTAGAGGGGGTTCGGATGATAACCCAAAGGAGGACTTCTAGTCATAGATGCAGTTGGATGGCGGTCCATGTATGTTGTTGTATTGCCCAATCGAATCTCATAGGATCTTTATGTCTAGTATTGCATTGTTATGGCTTGCTCAGTCCTGTCAATTGCCCTGCTGTAATTTGTTTACCCAGCATGCCATATTTGTTTATCTAAGGAGAACACCTCTAGTGAACTATGGACCCCGGTCCAATCTTTACCATTGATACATCTTCCACTTTTACTGTTTACTTGCTGCAAACCATCATCACCTTCCACACCATATAGTTAATCCTTCGTTACAGCAATCGGTGAGATTGACAACCTCACTGTTATTTGGGGCAAAGTCTTGAGTTTGTGTTGTGCAGGTTTCCACATTGCTTGCAACACCTTTGAGACGCTTCCTTCCTCCTACTGGTTTGATAACCTTGGTTTCTTACTGAGGGAAGACTTGCTGCTCTGCTGCATCATACCTTCCTCTTGGGGTTTCCCGATGAAGCGCTCCATGTTGACGCAGGGCCATCAAGATTTTCTGGCGCCATTACCGGGGAGGCTAAGGACGTATTCACAAGGGGAGTCCTCCTCAACCTTTCTCTTTACTTTGTTTTTGTTTTGCTTAGTTTCTTTTGCTTGGTTTTGTTTTCCTCTTTTTATCAAAAACTCCAAAAAAAATTAGTTTAGTTTGGTTTGCTTTCTCCTATCAAAAACACAAAAAAATTAGCTCCTACTCTAGTTGCCACCTTGCTCTAGCTCACCATGTTGTTCCCCAAGTTCACCCTGAAGGACCTTTCGATAGGTAGTGGCTCTATAATTGGGAAAGAAAATATTGAAGAATTCTTTAATCATGTTAGCAAACATGAGGATATTGAGGATAGATCTATAGCAGAACTTGCTCCTAATTGTGAAATTACTACAGCTTATTTAGTTCATATGTTGGAGGCTAGGTTTGTTAGCCTTAACCCCATGCTGCAAATTTTGTTCCTAAAACTAAAAAAAGAAAAGAGTGCTGAAAAGAGAGAATCTATTCTTGAAACTTTACTAAAAGAGTTCCATGATGTTGCTAAGGAAGCCAAAAAGGTCTTTGAGAGTTTTAATATGCTAGGCTCATGTGTAGATGTTGTGGGTACTTCATATAAAACCAAACCCAGAGAGGAATTTAAGATACTCATACCCTTTAAGCTTGTTGGGACGCATGAAGCCTTTGAAAAGAATTTTGATTGGATTGTTCCTGAAAATCCTTTTGATGAAAGTAGTGAACCAAAGAGAGATGAGAAGGGATCCTCCAAAACTCATTTGCATGAGATACCTTTCATAGTTGAATACTTTGCAAGTATTGATGTTAATGCTTCTTCATTTGAAAATACTTGATTTCTTGCTTCTTGTGCCTAACTTAAAGGCATTAAAGAAAAATACTTGTTGGGAGATAACCCAAGAGTTTCCTTGAGTATTGGAAGTTATTACTTCAGTAATGACATCACCTTATCCTTTTTGTTTGCTTTTTGTGCCAATAATGACCTCTAATGAGAGGGAAGTAAGATTTGGGAAGTTGCTGTCCCGAAATAGATTTCTGTCCTACACCATAAAATATCGTGAGGAGTCTCTGTAAGTCGGATTGAGCTTAAAATTTACGAATAAATCCACCAGTATGTTAGCTAACTTTCTTTAGTTAAAAACTTTTTTTATTTGAGCATCAGAAGGTCTTCGAAAAAATCGGTTTCTACCTGCTGGTCCGTTTTGATAGATTTCTGCCATTATTTGCATTTGCTTCTTATTAATTCCTTTTTGGGTTCTTTTTGGGGAATTGAGCTTTTTGAAGGATTTTCTACAGTAGCTTGTGTTTTTAGTGAAACTTTTGCTGTTCTAAAGCTAAACCCAAGGGTCTATTATCTTTCGAATACACTAATGTTACCAATGTACATTGTGTGAAGTTTTGTATGAAGGAAAATTTTCAGGTGTAGAGAGAGAATGATGTAATGAGATGAAGAATGGACAAAATCCCAAGCTTGGGGATGTCACCCCAAGAAATATCCAAGAGTTACAAGCGTCAAAGCTTGGGGATGCCCAAGGCATGCCATTCTTCATCAATAAAAAGCTCAGGTCTTTCTAGACACTTCATTTTTATTGTTTCATGCACTGTTATGTTGTTCTTGGAGCATCTTAGTTTTAGTTTGCTTTGCTTAGTTTGTTTAGTTTGCTTGAATAAAGTAGTTTGGACCCCCGTTCTCGCTGTGTTGTTTCAAATAAGTTGATTGGTGTTGGAAAGGAGTAGAAAGTTCTTGCTTGAAAGTGCAAGAGGAGCTTGCATTGACTATGACTTAGACTTTAGCATGCCATGCTAGGTGTTATTTTGACCTTATGCTTAGTGATTATTGCTGTAGCATGACTTGTTCCAAACAATCGGGATTGCTTAGTGTGCCTTGAAAGAATCATGCGTTGTTTTAGCATGCAAAAGCATAGTATTGTGGTATTCTCCTTTGATGCTTTGTTTGGGTTGACTTGGCACATGCTCACACCATGTTATGACTATGAACAAGTCACCATAGCCTCTATGATCATTTATTCATTGACTTGTAGTACCACTCTATGCTTTGATTAGTAATATTTTTGTCGCTCTGCATGATTATGGCCATTATTGCTCTCTTAGTTGGTTGCTCCCAGTCTTTTGCTAGCCTCCACTTGTATGAGTAAGCTCTACTCATGATTCCAACTCCCAAGAAACCAAGTTATTCCAAAGTGTCCACTATAAATTCCTATGCATGGTGTGTTACACCATTTCAAGTATATTCTTGTTTTGAGCTATCTTCCAATTAAAAACTATTTTGTTATGTGAAAACTTAGTGATTAATGCTCTCACAAACTTGATGGCACACTTTATATTCCTTGCCCCTAATAAACTTGAACCATTGTGTCATCTATGTTGTATATGCTTGCACTTATACGCTGGAATTAGCAGAACCATGTTGTCATGCGTAACGTTCTCAACATTGCACTCATACTTTGTACACAGTTGATATCATGCTCTTTTGTCTATGGATGTTGCCGGTGTGAAATAAAAAGGGAGCTTCTAAGTCCTTGGAGTTATGTATTTTGTGTTAGAGAAACGTCTGGGCCGCTAGCCTAAGCCATGCCTAATCATGGTGGAAACTTGCAGCATCACCATAATGAGCAATCTGTGAAGCATCCTCAATAAAAACCTATGCAGATAGCAAATAAAAAGATCGCTGAGATGCTCATTGTCTGCTTGCCTTGTCATTTTGGTTATGGGATAGCTCCTGTACCATGTGCAAGGGGTACCCTGTTGGCGGTTCTCTATGATACACATGTACTTACTATGACAAGAACTTACAGGTGACTAAAGTTGAGTAGCATGAGGTGCGGCCCTTGTATTCAAGGGACATGAGATTGCCAACTTATACTTTGTCAAGCATATACTCCATAGTTTGTTCACTTTAACCTTAATCACTTCAAGATGCTTATGACGGGGGCAATGAGGGTTGAAAGCTAACAAGCACCATAATTTTTGGAAGCTCTTTTTGAAACTTGAAATCCTTGCTTCCCTTTATGAATGGCCTTTCTTCCACCATTATATTGAGTCTCCACCTTCTACCTTTAGGCACCAGTTAAGAGAGCATAGTTGCCATTCTTAGTTCTACGTGAAGTGTCCCAAAACTTATTGATTGATGCATATCATTGTTATTGCTTGTTCTTGTGCTATTTGTATCTAGTCACTCTTATGAACTTTGAAGGTGTCCTATGCATCTATTTGCTACTCCATGAGGGACAAGCTGAATGCCACTATGCCATGTTTTATGTATGTGAAACAAACAAACGTTTTTCAATGCATGTTATTCATGATCTTTGTTTTTAGCCTTTCATGTTGCATGCATAGTTACTTTGTCTTACTGTTAGAACTCCATCTTTCATGAACATGTTTAGAGTTCTTTGATCCCAGCTTTCAATGCTTGCAAATGGTTTGATCTTGGTTTTGATGGTGCATGTCACCTCAAAAATTATTATTTTATCACTTACCTACTCGAGGACGAGCAGGAGTTAAGTTTGGGGATGCTTGATACATCAGAAATGTATCTATAATTTTTTATGTTTCGTGCTTGTTTAGTATCTACTTTGCTTTGCTTTGTCCACCCTTTGAGGTGCTTTTCATTTGTTTTTTGGTACTAACCTATTAACAAGTTACCACAGTGCCAGTTGCCTGTTTTCTGCTGTTTTTTGTTCCAGATAAGCTAGTAAGGAAATATTCTCGGAATTGGACGGGACAAAAGCCAAAGTCAATATTTCACCGAGGAGAACACGGAGTCCAGAGGAGAGATGGAGGGGCGCCACAGGGCGGCCACACCCCCAAGGCATGGGCCCACCCTGGGCCGTGCCTGGGCAGGGTGTGCCCCCCTGGCCGCCCCCTTGCCTCGCCTCTTCGCCTATAAGAAGCCCTTGATGCCTAAACCCTAATCACCCGATCAATATTCCACGAAACCGTCTGTTGCTACCGCCACCATCGTCCCTGGATCGGGGGGATATGAAGCTCTTCCCAGCACCCTGCCGGAGGGAAGATCATCCCGGAGGCCTTCTTTTTCATCATGCCAGCCTTCGGTATGAAGCGTGAGTAGTTCCATCTTGGACTACAGGTCCATGTAGTAGCTATATGGTTGTATCTCCTCCTTGTGATTTCATGTCTAGATCTTGTGAGATCCATTCATCATCAAGATCTCATCTATTTGTAATCATGCATGTTGTGTTTGCGGGGATCCGATGGATATTGAGATTACTATGTCAGATTTATTAATGATTTTGTCTTATTGATTCTATCATGTTTGTGTTGTTTGTGCTAGTTACAACAATAGGGGTATTTATGCTCGATAGTGGGTTCATGCCTCTATTTAATCAAGGGAAGTGACAGAAATCTCTAAGGTTGTAGATGT
Source organism: Avena sativa (assembly GCA_916181665.1). Taxonomy (NCBI): domain Eukaryota; kingdom Viridiplantae; phylum Streptophyta; class Magnoliopsida; order Poales; family Poaceae; genus Avena; species Avena sativa. The sequence goes on along the minus strand of OV702293.1, from coordinate 235,898,926 downwards.
GATTTTACCACTAGGGAGAAAACAACGGTCTCTTGTTCATGGAATAAGTGGATTGTTTACCTTACACACTTTGCTTAAAGCAATTGTATGTTGCTTGCAACTTAATACTGGAGGGGGTTCGGATGATAACCCAAAGGTGGACTTCTAGTCATAGATGCAGTTGGATGGCGGTCTATGTATCTTGTTGTATTGCCCAATCGGATCTCGTAGGATCTTTATGAAGGGTTTCGCAGCATAGTAAATCAAAAAAAAATCTACGGATGCGAACGGGGAAGCCAAGATCTAATCTAGGATATGAAAACAACGAGGGGGAATAGATGAGATCTTCATACCCTTGAAGATTCGCACAGCGGAACATTTGACAGAACGTGGTTGATGTAGTCGTACTCACTTCTCCTCCTCGCGATCCGATCCGATCCAACACCGCAAGTGGCGATGCCTCCGAGAGATGCACACGTACGGCACCTCGACGTCTCCTCCTTCCTCGGTCCAGCAAGTGGGGTGGAGAGATAGGTTGGATCTACAACACGATAGCGTGGTGCAAACGGTGGAGAGTTTCTGCGGCAGGGCTTCGCCTACGCGCAGTCGGGAGGGAGAGAGAGAGGAGGGCAGCAGGGCGGCTAGGGCTTGAGGAGGTGTGGGGGGAGGGTGCTGTAAGGTTCCCAACCTTTAATAAGGTAAAGATCCCTGTGTTTACAATGCTAGTCCCTGGATCAATATCTAGCATCCATAGTTAAGATGTAATATCAAGAAACAAAGGTCATAATACAACTTTATAACCAGGAATAAAATAATTTATTACATCTTACATAGCTCATTTGGCTATATCATTACAATGCAGCAGAATATAACAATAGCATGGGGTCCTTCATCTTCAAAGTGCCACAGGCAAACATGTTGGTTGTAGACTTGTAATCCTAATTCAACAAACTTCTCTAATATCAAACAAACCTGCAACATAACAAGTTACAGCCACAAGGGTCAATACATTTGAACTGTATTGGCAAGTGATACTATGGTAGTATAGTGGAGTCTATCATCTATATGCTTTTGGCTAAGTGGAGCTTAGGCTTGCATTGCTCAAAATAGATTTTTCCTTATCATTTGAAAACACTAAGTTTTTGCTTGACAAAAACACCCAAGGCATCTCCCAATAGAAATTGGTGATCCTTCAACCCTTGTTCAACCACAAGTTTTTAACTTAGAAATTTGGATGAGGAGATTCTTGATAGCTTCCATGTCTTGATGCTCAAATTGTCCTTTACCAGGGACATGGCTAAGTACTTAGATTTTTCACTCTGCAGAGGTGGTGCACTTTCCCCACAAGACTTGGTTTCACCAAGACAAGATCTTTCAGAAGCCTTCCCTTAGACCAGAATGGACGCGCTCCAACCTATCATTCCCCTACCACCAATTGTCCATTTGGCTAAGTTATTGCAACCTATATGATCCAGGCAGAGCCTGCCAAGTGGCTGCACTTGAAGCTTCTCAACATTTAACATCTCAAATCTCTTTGTTCCTGGGTGGCCATCCACAAGTGAGGTATCAAGTTTTCCCTAGTGTACTGGACTTGGTGATGCCCAAGTTTTCCCCAGCATACTGGACTTGCATAACCACTCAACACAAACCATTCTTTCCATTCCACCCAGGTGATTCATTCACTTAGTTGTTTTATTAAACAAAACACAAGTCCTTGACTTATAAACATTCCATAGCATGAAATATAACCCACCCTTGTTTTCTACTAGCTAAGCTAAGCATGATAGTAGTAGGAATATTAACTTAGGAAATTTCTACTAAGGTTTCATCTACTAGGATTTCCCATGGCATAGTTTATACTTAGCAAAATTCCATGCAAGTCCTACTTAGAAATATCATTAATGCATAGTGAAAATAATGGGACAAAGGTATGAAGCATCACTTGCCTTTTTCGTAGAGAATATAAGTTCACTCCTTGATCTTGTAATATTCACACTCTTCAAATCACTACAATTCAATCAAGCAAGCAATATTTCAATCTACCATTCAAGCAAAACATCACATAAAATAATAGAAACAAAACAATGCATGCAAGCATGCCAAACTTTTTTTTATTTACAAAAGTGGTTTATAATTGGTTATAAACATTCTAAAACACTTTATTGGTCATTTTATAAAGTGGCAAAACTATTTGCAAAAGATTCTTCCTATAAACCATTTTTAAACCAAATCATTATTTCATGTGGTTGAAAATGCCTTTATCAAAGTAGCAATCTTTATAGGGTTTACCAAATACCTTTTTTAATCATAAAACTTGGTTCTTGGGGTCAGAGAGTTTATTCCAAAACATTTCCCAAAGGTTTTCTCCAAAAAGCATTTTTTAACAAATAACAATATTTTTATTTGACTAGAAATGGTTTAAATCAAAGGTTTACTCTTTTGCTTCACCAAATATATTTTTGAAACCACAAATTTATTTCTATGATCAGTAGGTTCAAAATAATCCATTTGCCAAAGGTTTTATCTCAAAAATCATTTTAGAACAATTTTTATATTCTAAACATGCATACACAAGTTTCTGCAAAAATAATCAATTTAACAGAAGAATTTTACTAAACAAAGTGCATGGTCAGAAATTACTTGTTTTTCTGAATCCATTGATATAAAATTTGCTAAATTTGGACGTGTGGTTTGAAAGTTATGGATTTTACAAAATTGAACCACAAATAGATCAAATCCTGATTTTTATAAACAGACAGGGCCACGTGTCTTATTCCTATTCGTCTGTACCGCTTCATGCGGATTGTGCAACGAGAGGCGTTGGATCTAAAGGTGATCATGCGGCGCAGATCGATCAAAAACGGTTCGCTAAGTTCATCTAACACAACCACAGGATTTGCATCTAACGGCTCTCAACACTCTGACCATGTTCTGGCGGCGCTGCGATGGTGGGCGGCGACGACGCGCTCGGGCAGGAGGTTTCCGGCGAAGCTAGGAAGAGAGGGAGAGGGAGGAGGGGCTCACAAGGTTCGCAACGACGTACTGATGCTCAACCTGGTTGTCATAGGGCAGGGGGCGCACGGGGTTCACGACAATTGCTCGCCGGAGTTCATGGAGTCGTCGGGCGTGCTCAGGCGAGGTTGAAGACGAGGCTTCAGAGCATGCCAGAGAAAAAGGAAAACATGGTTAGGTGCACGGGGGAGTGGTGAGTGTAGGAGGGTCATCCAGAGGTGGAGGGGAGACGTGGCTTACGGGGAGGCGTTGCCAGAGTTGAAGCAGACGGCGACGTTGCTCAGTTGGAGACGCTGTCGATGTTGCAGAGCACGCGCGGGCGAGCTGGCACTTCGGGGAGATTCTCCAGGAGGTGGGAAGCAAGTGAGCATGGTCGAGGGGGCGAGGGGCGACGAGGGGCTGCCGGAATCGGCCGGGAAAGCCGTCGGAGACAGAGGTGATGTCGCAGGAAATACTGACAGCCTAGGGGCTCCGGTGGTGTGAGGATTGGGGGGAAGAGAAGAGGAGAGCGTGGCGATTAATACTGCGGGTTACGACGAGGATTAAACGCGGCATTTAGGATAATTGATCGCGAGAATTCAACGGCAGAAAACGGCCAGGGCGTGGTCTTCGCAGGCAAAAACGATGAACAGCTCTGTGGGGTCGGACGGTCAGCGAGAGAGGGAATGGGGAGATGGGGTCCACGCGTCGGTGACTCAGCGGGTCGATTTCTGAGTGAAAACGATTCGCTGCGGGTGGGGTGGGGAATGGGCTTGCTGGGCCTTGTTGGGCTAGCTGGGTTCGTTTCCATTATTTTTTTGTACTGCTTTGTTTTTCTTTTTCTATTTCTAATATTCTGTTTTGATTTTGTTTAAAAAATTTAAACATTCATTTGAATTCAAATCTTTGCCAAATTTTGTGAAGACTCAAATATCGATTAATAGTATATTCTGAAGTCAATTTTGGTAATAAAACTTTATTCTTTTGGGGCTTTTAATTATTTAATTAGGCCTTTGTTTTAGTTCCAATAAGATTTAATAATATCTTCAAAACACCATTTGACTTCTTAAACCTTCCAAATCTTTTCAGTAGGTTTTTATATGTTTAATAGGGTGTCAAATAATTCATCTTGAATTATTTGGAAAGTATTTAATATGATTCATAAATCATTTGAATTGGGTATTTGTTTTAATTCCAATGGAATTAAATATAGTTTTAATTCCCTAAATTTTATTTGGAAGATTTATTTTATTTAAATTAATTAGACAACTTTTATTCCACTTGGGTAAATTCCAAAATACTATTTTTTCATGAATTATATAATTATTCTTTTTAGAGATTTGTCTTTATTAAAATAGGGATAGAATGGTTAATGCCATTTTATTTTATTTTGGAAATTCTTTATCCTTTTATTTTATTTGCATTTGGATTCTATTCATTCTATTTTCTTAATGGATTAGGCCAAGATTTAATTTGGTCTTTAAATAATCCTTATTTAATATTTCTTTCTTCATCTTATAAAATCCATATCTTTTTATTTATAGATCCAAACTTGGTGACTCCAATTTGTAAAATCTTATTTAATGTTTATTTATCCTTTTAAATATCTTTAGGATTATTTGCTCACCATTTGGTATGGATTTTAGATAAGTGTTTTATTAGCTTTGGAAATTACTTTTCCTTATCTTATTAAATTCATAGGATTTTATCTATGGCTCCAAAATAAGTGAAACCAATTTATATGGTCTTATAACATTTCTATTTGTCTTTCTTGATCATTTGTGAATGTTTGTTGACAAATTTTTATATGGATAAAATCCATAGGCTTGGGGATAACTTGGAAATGATTTTATTCCATTAGGGTTTAGGGTTTGGATTTATTTTCCAAGTGTTTAAATTTCAAGATACATTCATTGAGGAATGCATTACTCTTGATTTGGATTTTGTTGAATTTCAAACTTTAATTAAAGTTTGTTCAAGATGGGATTTTAAGTTTCCATTTAGAAACAAAAGTTTCTTTTCACCCTAAAATTCAACAATCTTTTATTTTGTTTATTTATTTTCCACATTACAAGATTTGGAAAATCTTGGGATGTGACAGGCTACCACCCTTAAAATAAATCTCGTCCCGAGATTTGGGGAGGCTAGGGGTTACAAGTTGGCTCAAAGCATCTAGGGTACTACCACCCTTAAAAAATTTCCAACTAGATTACATCTTGGCTTTCTTGGGATCTTGTTGAAATCTCTCTAGGCAAACATCTGCATAGTGTCCTTTGTTTCCACACTTGAAACATGTGACAAGGCTGAGATCCTTCATAGGCTTTATCTTGTGCTTCATCTTTTCTGGATAATTGCTTGCATAATGTCCTTGGTTACCACAATTGTAACATGTGATAAGATTGAGTTCTTCACGTATCTTCTGTGGACAAGTTGACACATAATGGCCTAACTCTTTGCAGTTGTTGCACCGTACTTGGCTAATCTCCTTATACTTTTTCTTCTTCTCTAGACATTCATTGGCATAGTTTCCCCTTTCTTTGCATTGGCAACATTGCACATGGCTTTTGTCTTTCTTTTTCTTGGGTTTCTCCAAAGCTAAGAGTGCTTCTAATTCATGTTCTTCATATGTTATCTCAAAGGTAGGAAAGCTTCCTGGTCTCCTTAACCTTTTCCTTGGATAATACATATGTCTCCTCTTTGGTCCTTTAAATTGAGCCATATTGCATGGAGGTGCAAGCTGAGATTTTCCTTTGTCTTCATCCTTCTTGGTAGACTTTGCTCTCTCATGGTAGTCTGCAATCAGTTGTTACACTCCACCTTGTTTCTTTTGTTGAACTAAGGAATAGATGGGGCATTGGATAGGGACATGATTATTTCCTTCACATAGGTAACAAGTAGCCTGAGATGTGGGGCATTGATTAGTTGGATGTTTCTCTTCACAATTGGGGCATTGATCTTCATACTCCTTGGAAGTGTGATCCTTGTCTCCACAAATATTGCAAGCTTGAGTTCCTTCTAAAATATCATCCTTGACATCCTTGTTGTCACAGTTTCCTTGGGAAGAGTTGTCTCCCATGTTGATCATTTGATCTGTCACCTTATGCAACAATTGGGTTTGGGTTTCCAAAAACCTTTGCATGGTTGGATCTAACTCTCTGGTGTTGGCTAAAAATTGAGCTGTCACTTGGTTCAACTGGGTATGGATTACTATGAGTTCTCTCATGTTGTCCTCTTGGTTGTTGTTGTTGTCACCATCCTTGATGTTGGAATTTCTTGGAGTAGTCATCTGTTTGGGTTAGATTGGGATTAGAATGGCAAAATATTTCTAAGGGAATAATTCTAATCACACACATCACAATTCACACAAGCAATGTGCAAGCAAACACAAGCAAACATTCCACTCAAACAACAAGTTTCAAGCACATTTTTAGGCAATAAAATATTTTTGTTACACCACATAAGTTGGTGAATTTGGTTTGATCTACATATGGTGGTCCAACTATATGGTTCACTTGAATCATTCTATCCTTCTTGGTGGATTCTTCTTGCATGAGATCATGGTTTCCATGGGAAAATTCTTGGTCACCAAACTTTAAAGTGATGATGGTTGCTTCTAAGTTGTATTCCCTTAGTCTTCAAGTCTTGAGTAACATTTCTTGTCTCACTTGTAGTCGTTAGTGATATCCAAGGTTGAAGTCCTTGTTGAGAATAAGGTTGAAATCACTTGAAGATATTGAAGTCATTAGAATTGATGAAGTCCTTTGCACATGGTGAAGTCTTTGGCCATGGGGGAGGCTTTGCTCATCAAGTTTGAAAAATAAGAGATGTAGAATCAAAACCAAAAATGGTTGAGGAAAGAGTTTACAAGATTGTTTGTAAATAAGTTTTGGAACAAATACAAATCCTATTTTCTAAGGGGTTTTGTCCAATCCTAGGTTTACAAATCTACAGGCAACACAATGCTCTGATACCATCTGTAAGGTTCCCAACCTTTAATAAGGTAGAGATCCCTGTGTTTACAATGCTAGTCCCTGGATCAATAGCTAGCATCCATAGTTAAGATGTAATATCAAGAAACAAAGGTCATAATACAACTTTATAACCAGGAATAAAATAATTTATTACATCTTACATAGCTCATTTGGCTATATCATTACAATGCAGCAGAATATAACAATAGCATGGGGTCCTTCATCTTCAAAGTGCCACAGGCAAACATGTTGGTTGTAGACTTGTAATCCTAATTCAACAAACTTCTCTAATATCAAACAAACCTGCAACATAACAAGTTACAGCCACAAGGGTCAATACATTTGAACTGTATTGGCAAGTGATACTATGGTAGTATAGTGGAGTCTATCATCTATATGCTTTTGGCTAAGTGGAGCTTAGGCTTGCATTGCTCAAAATAGATTTTTCCTTATCATTTGAAAACACTAAGTTTTTGCTTGACAAAAACACCCAAGGCATCTCCCAATAGAAATTGGTGATCCTTCAACCCTTGTTCAACCACAAGTTTTTAACTTAGAAATTTGGATGAGGAGATTCTTGATAGCTTCCATGTCTTGATGCTCAAATTGTCCTTTACCAGGGACATGGCTAAGTACTTAGATTTTTCACTCTGCAGAGGTGGTGCACTTTCCCCACAAGACTTGGTTTCACCAAGACAAGATCTTTCAGAAGCCTTCCCTTAGACCAGAATGGACGCGCTCCAACCTATCATTCCCCTACCACCAATTGTCCATTTGGCTAAGTTATTGCAACCTATATGATCCAGGCAGAGCCTGCCAAGTGGCTGCACTTGAAGCTTCTCAACATTTAACATCTCAAATCTCTTTGTTCCTGGGTGGCCATCCACAAGTGAGGTATCAAGTTTTCCCTAGTGTACTGGACTTGGTGATGCCCAAGTTTTCCCCAGCATACTGGACTTGCATAACCACTCAACACAAACCATTCTTTCCATTCCACCCAGGTGATTCATTCACTTAGTTGTTTTATTAAACAAAACACAAGTCCTTGACTTATAAACATTCCATAGCATGAAATATAACCCACCCTTGTTTTCTACTAGCTAAGCTAAGCATGATAGTAGTAGGAATATTAACTTAGGAAATTTCTACTAAGGTTTCATCTACTAGGATTTCCCATGGCATAGTTTATACTTAGCAAAATTCCATGCAAGTCCTACTTAGAAATATCATTAATGCATAGTGAAAATAATGGGACAAAGGTATGAAGCATCACTTGCCTTTTTCGTAGAGAATATAAGTTCACTCCTTGATCTTGTAATATTCACACTCTTCAAATCACTACAATTCAATCAAGCAAGCAATATTTCAATCTACCATTCAAGCAAAACATCACATAAAATAATAGAAACAAAACAATGCATGCAAGCATGCCAAACTTTTTTTTATTTACAAAAGTGGTTTATAATTGGTTATAAACATTCTAAAACACTTTATTGGTCATTTTATAAAGTGGCAAAACTATTTGCAAAAGATTCTTCCTATAAACCATTTTTAAACCAAATCATTATTTCATGTGGTTGAAAATGCCTTTATCAAAGTAGCAATCTTTATAGGGTTTACCAAATACCTTTTTTAATCATAAAACTTGGTTCTTGGGGTCAGAGAGTTTATTCCAAAACATTTCCCAAAGGTTTTCTCCAAAAAGCATTTTTTAACAAATAACAATATTTTTATTTGACTAGAAATGGTTTAAATCAAAGGTTTACTCTTTTGCTTCACCAAATATATTTTTGAAACCACAAATTTATTTCTATGATCAGTAGGTTCAAAATAATCCATTTGCCAAAGGTTTTATCTCAAAAATCATTTTAGAACAATTTTTATATTCTAAACATGCATACACAAGTTTCTGCAAAAATAATCAATTTAACAGAAGAATTTTACTAAACAAAGTGCATGGTCAGAAATTACTTGTTTTGCTGAATCCATTGATATAAAATTTGCTAAATTTGGACGTGTGGTTTGAAAGTTATGGATTTTACAAAATTGAACCACAAATAGATCAAATCCTGATTTTTATAAACAGACAGGGCCACGTGTCTTATTCCTATTCGTCTGTACCGCTTCATGCGGATTGTGCAACGAGAGGCGTTGGATCTAAAGGTGATCATGCGGCACAGATCGATCAAAAACGGTTCGCTAAGTTCATCTAACACAACCACAGGATTTGCATCTAACGGCTCTCAACGCTCTGACCATGTTCTGGCGGCGCTGCGATGGTGGGCGGCGACGACGCGCTCGGGCAGGAGGTTTCCGGCGAAGCTAGGAAGAGAGGGAGAGGGAGGAGGGGCTCACAAGGTTCGCAACGACGTACTGATGCTCAACCTGGTTGTCATAGGGCAGGGGGCGCACGGGGTTCACGACAATTGCTCGCCGGAGTTCATGGAGTCGTCGGGCGTGCTCAGGCAAGGTTGAAGACGAGGCTTCAGAGCATGCCAGAGAAAAAGGAAAACATGGTTAGGTGCACGGGGGAGTGGTGAGTGTAGGAGGGTCATCCAGAGGTGGAGGGGAGACGTGGCTTACGGGGAGGCGTTGCCGGAGTTGAAGCAGACGGCGACGTTGCTCAGTTGGAGACACTGTCGATGTTGCAGAGCACGCGCGGGCGAGCTGGCACTTCGGGGAGATTCTCCAGGAGGTGGGAAGCAAGTGAGCGTGGTCGAGGGGGCGAGGGGCGACGAGGGGCTGCCGGAATCGGCCGGGAAAGCCGTCGGAGACACAGGTGATGTCGCAGGAAATACTGACAGCCTAGGGGCTCCGGTGGTGTGAGGATTGGGGGGAAGAGAAGAGGAGAGCGTGGCGATTAATACTGCGGGTTACGACGAGGATTAAACGCGGCATTTAGGAGAATTGATCGCGAGAATTCAACGGCAGAAAACGGCCAGGGCGTGGTCTTCGCAGGCAAAAACGATGAACAGCTCTGTGGGGTCGGACGGTCAGCGAGAGAGGGAATGGGGAGATGGGGTCCACGCGTCGGTGACTCAGCGGGTCGATTTCTGAGTGAAAACGATTCGCTGCGGGTGGGGTGGGGAATGGGCTTGCTGGGCCTTGTTGGGCTAGCTGGGTTCGTTTCCATTATTTTTTTGTACTGCTTTGTTTTTCTTTTTCTATTTCTAATATTCTGTTTTGATTTTGTTTAAAAAATTTAAACATTCATTTGAATTCAAATCTTTGCCAAATTTTGTGAAGACTCAAATATCGATTAATAGTATATTCTGAAGTCAATTTTGGGAATAAAACTTTATTCTTTTTGGGGGCTTTTAATTATTTAATTAGGCCTTTGTTTTAGTTCCAATAAGATTTAATAATATCTTCAAAACACCATTTGACTTCTTAAACCTTCCAAATCTTTTCAGTAGGTTTTTATATGTTTAATAGGGTGTCAAATAATTCATCTTGAATTATTTGGAAAGTATTTAATATGATTCATAAATCATTTGAATTGGGTATTTGTTTTAATTCCAATGGAATTAAATATAGTTTTAATTCCCTAAATTTTATTTGGAAGATTTATTTTATTTAAATTAATTAGACAACTTTTATTCCACTTGGGTAAATTCCAAAATACTATTTTTTCATGAATTATATAATTATTCTTTTTAGAGATTTGTCTTTATTAAAATAGGGATAGAATGGTTAATGCCATTTTATTTTATTTTGGAAATTCTTTATCCTTTTATTTTATTTGCATTTGGATTCTATTCATTCTATTTTCTTAATGGATTAGGCCAAGATTTAATTTGGTCTTTAAATAATCCTTATTTAATATTTCTTTCTTCATCTTATAAAATCCATATCTTTTTATTTATAGATCCAAACTTGGTGACTCCAATTTGTAAAATCTTATTTAATGTTTATTTATCCTTTTAAATATCTTTAGGATTATTTGCTCACCATTTGGTATGGATTTTAGATAAGTGTTTTATTAGCTTTGGAAATTAATTTTCCTTATCTTATTAAATTCATAGGATTTTATCTATGGCTCCAAAATAAGTGAAACCAATTTATATGGTCGTATAACATTTCTATTTGTCTTTCTTGATCATTTGTGAATGTTTGTTGACAAATTTTTATATGGATCAAATCCATAGGCTTGGGCATAACTTGGAAATGATTTTATTCCATTAGGGTTTAGGGTTTGGATTTTTTTTCCAAGTGTTTAAATTTCAAGATACATTCATTGAGGAATGCATTACTCTTGATTTGGGTTTTGTTGAATTTCAAACTTTAATTAAAGTTTGTTCAAGATGGGATTTTAAGTTTCCATTTAGAAACAAAAGTTTCTTTTCACCCTAAAATTCAACAATCTTTTATTTCGTTTATTTATTTTTCACATTACAAGATTTGGAAAATCTTGGGATGTGACAGGTGCTCCCCCAGCCCTCTTTCTATAGAGGGGTGGGCGGCTGCCCCTTGCCCCTCCTCCAAGCCTAGGGCCTGCAGCCAAGAGGGAGGAGTGGGGGGCAAGTTTCCCCCCTCCTTCTAGAAGCTCTCCCTAGGGTTTCCCCTAGGGCTGGGCCGGCTGGGCCTATGGGGCCTTGTGCCCCTGGCCCAATGCGGCCAGGGCACTCCCTCGTAGGCCCATGCCCCCTCCCGACAAGTGGGGCCACGTTGGTCCCACTCTGGAAGGTTCTAGAAGCTTCCAGTACAATACCGAATAATCCGAAACAATTCCGAACTCCAAAAATTGCTTTGCCTTATATGAATCTTATTCTTCGAACCATTTCGGAACCTCTCGTGATGTCCTGGATCCCATCTGAGACTCCGAACAAAAACTCACAAACCAATTATCCATTTTATCCTAGCGTCGAGACACGTTAAGTGTGTGACCCTGCGGGTTCGAGAATATGCAGACATGATCTTCTATCAATAATCAACAGCAGGGTCTTGAAACCCATATTGACTCCCACATACTCATCGATGATCATATCGGATGAACCACAATGCGAGGATTCAATTAATCCCATATACATATTCCCTTCGTCACGCAATATTTTACTTGCCCGAGATTCGATCGTCGGTATCGGCATACCTAGTTCAATCTCGTTCACAGCAAGTACTTTACTCGTTCCGTAATCCGATATCACTTTGTGATTAACTCCTTAACCATGTGCTTGCAAGCGGTGTTGATATCGATTACTGAGTGGGCCCGAAGTATATCTCTCTGACTTGGGAGGGACAAATCCCATCTCGATACATACAACCCAACAAGTATTTTCCGATCACCTGAGAGACACCTTTATGATCACCCTCTCATAGGATGACGTTTGATGACCTCAAAGCTTTCTTTCGATACCAAGGAGTTGCATTATCTCATGGTCTAAGAATACAATATTTGACATAAGAAAAAGCTTCACAAAGATGAACACGATGACACGATCTAATTGCTCTGCTTGATTTGGGTCTGTCCATCATACCATTCTCCCAATGATGTGATCTCATTATTAATCAACAAATCATGTCTATGGTTACGAAACCTTAACCATCATTAATCAATGAGCTAGTCCATAGAGGCGTACTAGGGACACGGTGTTGTTCATAAACCACACAAGTATTAAAGTTTCCGCTTAATACAATTCTAGCATGGAATATAAACTTTATCATGAACAAGAATTATAATAATAACATATTTATTATTGCCTCTAGGGCATAATTCCAACAGTCTCCCACTTGCACTAGAGTCAATAATCTAGTTTACATCTGGCAACAATCTAACACCCATGGCACTAAGGTGCTGATCATGTTTTGCTCGTGGAAGAGGTTTAGTCAATGGGTCTGCGACATTCAGATCCGTATGTACTTTGCTAATCTTCAGATCTCCATCTGTTATATAATATCGAATTATATGAAACTTGCGTTTGATATGCTTGGTCTTTGGATGATATCTTGGTTCCTTAGCCAGTGCTATGGCGCCAGTGTTGTCACACAATATCTCCAGTGGGTCCAAGGCACTTGGAACCACACCAAGCTCAGTGATGAAGTTCCCGATCCAAACTCCTTCACTTGACGCTTCTACAGCAGCCATGTATTCCGCTTCTACTGTAGATCCCGCGATCACGCTTTGCTTGCAGCTTCTCCAGCTCACAGCTCCTCCATTCAAAACATAAACGTATCCTGTCTAAGATTTAGAATCATCCTTGTCGGTGTCGAAACTAGCATCGATGTAACCTTTTACGACGAGCTGTTCATCACCTCTATAGACTAAGAACATTTTTTTAGTCCTATTTAAGTACTTTAGGATGTTCTTCACGGCTGTCCAGTGTTCCACTCCTGGATCACTTTGGTATCTGCTCGTCAAACTAAGAGCATTGGACAATCCGGTCTAGTACACAGCATGGCATACATGATAGAACCTATGGTCGAGTCATAAGGCACTTTGCTCATAGCTTCTCTATCGTTTACCATAGCTGGACACTGAGCCTTGCTCAATATCTTACCTGACAACATAGGCACTGAACCTTTCTTTGCCTTATCCATTCTGAACCTTTTCAGAACTTTGTCTAGGTATGTACTTTGGCTTAAAGCTATTAGGCGTCTTTGTCTATCTCTATAGATTTTGATGCCCAATATATAAGCAGCTTCCCCTAGGTCTTTCATTGAAAAACATTTATTCAAATAACTCTTCACATCGTTAAGCATGTCAATGTCATTTCCAATAATCAATATGTCATCCACATATAGTACTAGGAATGTCACTGAGCTCCCACTCACTTTCTTGTAGATACAAGCTTCATAGCAATTTGGAACAAATCCAAAGCTCTTGATCACTTGATCAAAACAAAGGTTCCAACTCCGAGATGCTTGCTTCAGTCCATAAATGGAACGCTGAAGTTTGCACACTTTATCAGAATCCTTAGGATTGACAAAACCTTCGGGTTGCATCATATACAACTCTTCATCAATGTTGCCATTGAGGAACGCAGTCTTGACATCCATCTGCCATATTTCTTAATCATGAAACGCAGCAATTGCTAATAAAATCCGAACGGACTTAAACATCGCTACGGGAGAGAAAGCCTCATCATAGTCAACACCTTGAACTTGTCGAAAACCTTTTGCGACAAGTCGTGGTTTTGTAGACAGTAACATTAGCGTCTGCGTCCGTTTTCTTCTTGAATATCCATTTGCACTCAACGGCCTTTCGGTTGCTAGGAGGGTCCACCAAAGTCCATACTTGGTTTTCGCTCATGGATCCCAATTCGGATTTCATGGCCTCTAGCCATTTCTCAGAGTCTGGGCTCATCATCGCTTCCTCAGAGTTTGCAGGTTCACTGTCGTCAACTAACAAGACAGTTAAGACAGGGTTGCCGTACCACTCAGGAGGGACACGCGACCTTGTCGACCTGCGACGTTCAGTAGTAGCATTGTCCGAAGCTTCATGATCCTTGTCATTAGCTTCCTTTATTGTTGGTGCAGACGGCACTGGAACAATTTCAGGTGCTGCGCTACTCTCCAACTCAAGAGAAGGTTCAACAACCTCGTCTAGCTCTACTTTCCTCCCACTCACTTCTTTCGAGAGAAACTCCTTCTCAAGAAAGGATCCATTCTTTGCGACAAACACTTTGCCTTCGGATCTGTGATAGAAAGTATACTCAATCGTTTCCTTAGGGTATCCTATGAAGACGCATTTCTCCGCTTTGGGTTCGAGCTTGTCTGGCATCAACTTCTTGACGTAAGCTTCGCATTCCCAAACTTTAAGAAACGACAACTTAGGTTTAGCACCAAACCATAGTTCATATGGTGTCGTCTCAACGGATTTAGATGGTGCCCTATTTAAAGTGAATGCAGCGATTTCTAATGCATAAACCCAAAATGATAACAGCAAATCTGTAAGAGACATCATTGATCGCACCATATCTAATAGAGTTCGATTCCGGCGTTCAGACACACCATTGCGCTGTGGTGTTCCGGGTGGCGTGAGTTGTGAAACTATTCCGCTTGCTTTAAGAAGCGTGAGAAAATCATAACTCAAATATTCACCTCCACGATCGGATCGTAGAAATTTAATTTTTCTGTTACGATGGTTTTCCACTTCATTCTGAAATTCTTTGAACTTTTCAAACATTTCAGATTTATGTTTCATTAAATAGATATACCCATATCTACTTAAGTCATCACTAAAAGTGAGAAAATAGCGATATCCACCGCGCGTCGAAACACTCATCGGTTCGCATACATCGGTATGTATAATTTCCAACAAGTCCATTGCTCGTTCCATCATTCCGGAGAACGGCGTTTTGATCATCTTGCCCATGAGGCACGGCTCGCACGTGTCAAATGATTCAAAATCAAGAGACTCCAAAAGTCCATCAGAATGGAGTTTCTTCATGCGTTTTACACCAATATGACCTAGACGGCAGTGCCACAAATAAGTAGTCTTATCACTATCTACCTTGCATCTCTTAGCCTCAATGTTATGGATGTGTGTTTCGTCGCTTTCGAGATTCAGAAGAAATAAACCATTCACAGCAGGTGCATGACCATAAAAGATGTTACTCATATAAATAGAACAACCATTATTCTCCGATTTAAATGAATAACCGTCTTGCAATAAACACGATCCAGATATGATTTTCATGCTCAACGCAGGCACATAATAACATTTATTGAGGTTTAAAACTAATCCCGAAGGTAAAACTAAGGAGAGTGTGCCGACGGCCATCACATCAACTCTTGATCCGTTGCCAACGCGCATCGTCACCTCATCCCTTGCTAGCCGTCGTCTATTCTGTAGCTCCTGTTTCGAGTTACAAATATTAGCAACTGAACCAGTATCAAATACCCAGGCACTACAACGAGGGCTAGTAAGGAAAACATCAATAACATGTATATCAAATATACCTTTAATGGTGCCAGCCTTCTTGTCCGCTAAGTACTTCGGACAGTTGCGCTTCCAGTGACCCTTGTCCTTGCAATAGAAGAACTCAGTGTCCGGCTTAGGTCCATACTTGAGCTTCTTCTCTGCAGGGGCAACGCGCTTGCCGCTGCCCTTCTTGAAGGGCTTCTTTGCACCCTTACCTTTCTTAAAGCTGGGGGGCTTGTCGACCATCAACACATGATTATCTTTCTTGATGTCCACCTCCGCAGCTTTCAGCTTAGCGAAGAGCTCGGTGATCGTATTAGTGGAACCAATCTGATTATGAGTAACTACAAAACCTTTGCAGCTAGGAGGGAGTGATTGCAGAACTCTGTCAATCTTGAGCTCCTCTAGAATCTTGCAGTCCAGTTGCTCAAGGCGTTGAGTGTATCCTGGCATCTTAATGGCGTGCTCACTAACGGAACTCCCCTCCTCCATCTTGCAGTTAAAGAATTTCTCAGGGATCTCATATCTCTCAGAATGGGCCTAAGTCTGAAACATAGTTTTCAGTTCCTCAAGAATCTCAAAGGGCCCGAGGAACTCCTCAAAACGGTTTTGAAGGTCCGATTCCATAGCAAACAACATGGTGCTCTTAATCACACCATAATCATCCTTGCATGACTGATAAACAGCTTTCTCATCAGCCGGTGCATCTACAGCAGGGTCGTCACCTAGCGCTTTCTCAAGGACATAGTCCTTTTGTCCGCCAGAGAGAATGATTCTCAGATTGCGGAACCAGTTGGTGAAGTTAGACCCATTGTTCTTAAGCTTTTCTTTCTCAGCAAAAACGTTGAAGTTGGACTTAGCCATTTGATCTACAAAATTTGCAAGTACAATTTAGACTATGTTCATGATAACTAGTTCAACTTAATCATATTACTAGATGAACTCCCACTAAATTCAACATCCCTCAAGTTGTTTAGTGAACACGATCCAAATTCACCACACCTAATCCGATCTTCACGAGAAGAGATGTGGTTTCAATGGTGGACAACAAAGTGTCGATCATACCATTCATATGACTCATGCTTAACCTTTCGGTTTGTGTGTTCCGAGGCCATGTCTGTAAATGCTAGGCTCGTCAAGTCAAACCCAAGTATTTCCGTGTGTGCAAAACTGGCTTGCACCCGTTGTATGTGAACGTAGAGTTTATAGCACCCGATCATCACGTGATGCTTGAACACGACAAACTTTCGCAACGGTGCATACATGGGGAGAAGACAGTTTTATCTTGATCTTTAAGCGAGGAATCATCTTATAATGCTACCGTCGCGATCTAAGCATAATAAGATACATAAAAGGATAAACATCACATGCATATAATTTTATGTGACATGGTATAGACAATCTTCGCGCAATGATCTCCATCTTGTGCGTGCCAGCATGATCTCCATCACTCCACCATGATTGCCTCCACCACGAATAGCAACTACAACTATTGCTAACTACTTAGCGATAAAGTAAAGCTATTACATGGTGTATAAGAAGTTGACACACGGGTCATACACAATTATAAAGACAACCATATGGCTCCTGCCGGTTGTGTACTCATCGACATGCAAGTCGTGAAACATTACAAAACATGATCATCGCATACAACATACACATCACATCTTGGGCCATACCATATCACAGAAACACTCCCTGCAAAAACAAGTTAGACACCTCTACTTTGTTGTTGCATGTTTTACGTGGCTTATGGGAGTAACAAGCTAAGAACGATTCTTACCTACGGAAAGCCACAACGGTGATATTATGGTTGCCAACATCCGATGTAAATCCCATGACAACTATAGTGAGAGAAACTGGCATCCACCAGCCGCATGTGTGGAACAAGCCACACGTCAAGTGCGGAGCCGGTCTCGCGAATGAGGTCGCGTAAAGTTGGCCTGGACCGCTTCGATCTCACTATCCCGCATCATAAGAAGTACACAAACAAGAGGCTTGCAACAGAAAACATCAACGGCCGCAACAAGCATGTTGCGTTCAACTCGTGAAACACATCTACTCATACATCTAGCTCTGATACCACTGAAGGGTTTCGTAGCATAGTAAATCAAAAAAATTCTACGGATGCGAACGGGGAATCCAAGATATAATCTAGGAGATGCAAACAACGAGGGGGATAGATGAGATCTTCATAGCCTTGAAGATTCCAACAGCGGAACGTTCGACAGAACGTGGTTGATGTAGTCGTACTCGCTTCTCCTCCTCGCGATCCGATTCGATCCAACACCGCAAGTGGCGATGCCTCCGAGAGATGCACACGTACGGCACCTCAACGTCTCCTCCTTCCTCGGTCCAGCAAGTGGGGTGGAGAGATAGGTTGGATCTACAACACGACAGCGTGGTGCAAACGGTGGAGAGTTTCTGCGGCAGGGCTTCGCCTACGCGCAGTCGGGAGGGAGAGAGAGAGGAGGGCAGCAGGGCGGCTAGGGCTTGAGGAGGTGTGGGGGGAGGGTGTGCCCCCAGCCCTCTTTATATAGAGGGGTGGGCGGCTTCCCCTTGCCCCTCCTCCAAGCCTAGGGCCGGTGGCCAAGAGGGAGGAGTGGGGGGCAAGTTTCCCCCCTCCTTCTAGAAGCTCTCCCTAGGGTTTCCGGCTTGGCCGGCTGGGCCTATGGGGCCTTGTGCCCCTGGCCCAATTCGGCCAGGGCACTCCCTCGTAGTCCCACGCCCCCTCCCGACAAGTGGGACCACGTTGGTCCCACTTCGGAAGGTTCTAGAAGCTTCCGATACAATACCGAACAATCCGAAATAATTCCGAACTCCAAAAACTGCTTTGCCTTATATGAATCTTATTCTCCAGACCATTCTGGAACCTCTCGTGATGTCCTGGATCCCATCCGAGACTCCGAACAAAAACTCACAAACCAATTATCCATTCTATCCTAGCATCGAGACATGTTAAGTGTGTGACCCTGTGGGTTCGAGAATATGCAGACATGATCTTCTATCAATAATCAACAGCGGGGTCTAGAAACCCATATTGACTCCCACATACTCATCGATGATCATATCGTATGAACCACGATGCCAGGATTCAATTAATCCCATATACATATTCCCTTCGTCACGCGATATTTTACTTGCCCGAGATTCAGTCGTCGGTATCGGCATACCTAGTTCAATCTCGTTCACAACAAGTACTTTACTCGTTCCGTAATCCGATATCACTTTGTGATTAACTCCTTAACCACGTGCTTGCAAGCGGTGTTGATATCGATTACCGAGTGGGCCTGAAGTATATCTCTCCGACTTGGGAGGGACAAATCCCATCTCGATACATACAACCCAACAAGTATTTTCCGATCACCTGAGAGACACATTTATGATCACCCTCTCATAGGATGATGTTTGATGACCTCAAAGCTTTCTTCCGATACCAGGGAGTTGCATTATCTCATGGTCTAAGGAATACAATATTTTACATAAGAAAAAGCTTCACAAAGATGAACACGATGACACGATCTAATTGCTCTGCTTGATTTGGGTCTGCCATCATACCATTCTCCCAATGATGTGATCTCATTATTAATCGACAAATCATGTCTATGGTTAGGAAACCTTAACCATCATTAATCAATGAGCTAGTCCATAGAGGCGTACTAGGGACACGGTGTTGTTCATAAACCACACAAGTATTAAAGTTTCCGCTTAATACAATTCTAGCATGGAATATAAACTTTATCATGAACAAGAATTATAATAATAACATCTTTATTATTGCCTCTAGGGCATAATTCCAACACTTTATGTCTAGTATTGCATTGTTATGCCTTGCTCAGTCCTTTCAATTTCCCTGCTGTAATTTGTTTACCCAGCATGCCATGTTTGTTTATCTAAGGAGAACACCTCTAGTGAACTATGGACCCCGGTCCAATCTTTGCCATTGATACATCTTCCACTTTTACTGTTTACTTGCTGCAAACCATCATCACCTTCCACACCATACAGTTAATCCTTTGTTAGAACAACCGGTGAGATTAACAACCTCACTATTAGTTGGGGAAAGTCTTGAGTGTGTGTTGTGCATGTTTCCACATTGCTTGCAACACCTTTGAGACGTTTCCTTCTTCCTACAGGTTCGATAACCTTCGTTTCTTACTGAGGGAAGACTTACTGATGTGCTACATCATACCTTGCTCTTGGGGTTTCCCGACAAAGCGCTCCACATTGACGCAGCACCATCAAAGGTGCGGATGAAAGAAGTTCAAGGCCCTAAAGGAGAAGGCAGTCTGGAAGACAGGATGGAAGCATTTGAGCAGGAAGTTTTCAGGTACAAAAAGATGGCGGAGTGCGAAGTGGATTTCATCCATAAGATAAGTTCATAACTCATCGCCAAGCACATGGACGAGGTTGCTGAGCTCCGAGACGAAATCCTCACGCTCCATCAGACCACCAACCAATTACAAACACAGCTCTACGACATACAAAATCAAAACTGTGAGTATGAGGCTAGATTTAATCGCATAAGCTCTTCTGCTAGTTTCAGGATTGTGGAAACCAAGACATCCTTTTTGCATGGGAAACCTTTACCTTGGAAGTCTCATGATGACAAGGGAACACCACCACCACCGAAGGAGTAATTCGTCATCAGGTTTGGCATCCCATTGGCTTGTTCCAAGCTTGGGGGAGTGTCGCGGTATCACATCATTATCTTTTATATTTTTAGTAGATACATATCTTTGGTAGAGAAATTATCTTATAGGTTGGTTTGCATTGTGGAAGTATCTCTCCTATAGTTGATTATCTATGTATCCCTTGGTGTGAGTGCCTTTATGGAATATTAATGAGAAGCTTCATCTTTTACTTTTTGCACTTCTTATTTTAGTTTGCAATCTCTATTATACGATTGATCTTGTTGATCAGTATTGGTATCACTTTGGGAGCATCAAGTAGATCTAAATTGGTTTTGGCAAACCAAGCTCTGGTCAGTAGCAACAATTTTTGAGTTTTGGAAGGAAAAGAGAAAAATCTTATAGGTATTTTGTATCATTTATTTTCTTTCTTGATTGTCTCATAAGCTTAGTATTATTAATTTAAGATCTTTTGTGTCTTCAAGGAAGATTTCATGTTTGGCTTTATCACTTTTAGGTTTGCTTGTTTCCTTCAACTCTTTTGCTTGCTACCCAGCCTTGCTAGCCAAAAACCTGTTTTGAGAAGGCATACTTCTCATGCATCCAACCCCTTTGAACCAAACCTGTGCCATTTGTGTCCACCATATATACCTATTAGCATTATTGCAATTCCAAGAAAATTCTCAAGCTTCATCTATCTTTCGAATTAAAAATTATTTTGTTATGTGAAAACTAGTTAGTAAAGCTCTCACAAACTTGATAGCACACCCTATTTTCTTGCCCCTAATAAACTTGAACCATTGTGTCATCGAAGCTGTATATGCTTGCATCTATACGTTGGGATTAGCAGAATCGTGCTGTCATGGGGAACACTTTCAACACTTATGGATACATATCTAGTTGATATCATGCTATTTTGCTTGCGGATGTTGTCGGTGTGAAATAAAAGGGGAACTTTTAAGTCCATGGAGTGATATATGTGTGTTAGAGAAACGCCTGGGCCGCTAGCCTAAGCCATGCCTAATCATGGTGGAAACTTGCAGCATAACCATAGTGAGAAATCTGTGAAGCATCCTCAATAAAAACATATGCAAATAGCAAATAAAAAGATCGCTGAGATGCTCATTGTATGCTTGCCTTGTCATTTTGATTATGGGATAGCTCATGTATCATGTGCAAGGGGTACCCCGTTGGCGGTTCTCTATGATACACATGTACTTACTATGACAAGAACTTACCGGTAACTAAAGTCGAGTAGCATGAGGAGCGGCCCTCATACTCAAGGGACATGAGATTGACAACTTATATTTCGTCAAGCATATACTCCATCTTTGTTCACTTTAACCTTAATCACCTCAAGATGCTTATGATAGGGGCAATGAGGGCTCAAAGCTAGTAAGTACCATAATCTTTTGGAAGCTCTTTATGAACTTGAAATCCCTACTTCCCTCTATGAAGGGCCTCTATTCTACTTCTAAGTTGAGTCAGTAAACCTACTTACTCTCTATCTCTAGCAAGCATTTGAGTTGTTGTGTTTCAAGCATTCATATGATGATTTATTCAATCATGTTCTTCATCTTCCTTATTTGCACAAGAATCTTATTTAATGAGTATTACTTTGAAATCTATCATTGTGAAAAAACTTTTATGTTTGAGCAAAGAGTACTCATGTTGTAAAACTTCTTTACAAAAAGCTTTATTTGTGAAACAATTTGCCAATTGTTCTTGATACGTTGAAAACGTATCTATATTTTTCAATGTTCCATGATAGTTTAGTATCTACTTTGCTTTGTCTACACTTTGAGGTGTTTTTATATGTTTTCTGGTACTAACCTATTAACAAGATGCCACAGTTCCAGTTGCCTGTTTTCTTCTATTTTTGGTTCCATAAAAGGTAGAAAATCAATATTCTTGGAATTGGACGGGACAAAAGCCAAAGTCATTATTTTACCCGGCACGACACGGAACCACAAAGCAGAGATGGAGGAGGACACCAGGGTGGCCACACCCTAGGTGGGCGTGGGCTAGCCCTGGTGGCGCCCACAGGGGGTGTGGGCCCCCTGGCCCTCCATCGACCTTGCCTCCTTCGCCTATAAGAAGCCTCCGACCCAAAAACCCTAAATAATCGACCAAAAATCCACGAAAAGTTCCGTTGCACCGCCACCATCGAAGGGGAGATTCGTGGGACAGAAAGTCTCTATTCTAGCACCCTACCGGGACAGGGAAGTGCCCCCGGAGCCATCTCCATTGATATCCACCACCATCTTCATCACCGTTGTTGATTCCCATGATGAGGAGGGAGGAGTTCTTCGTCGAGGCTAAGGGCTCTACCGATAGCTATGTGTTCATATCTCTCTCTATGTGTGATCATATTGTGATCATGAGCTTTGGAATCAAGTAGATCTGCTCTACTACTCAAGTGCTTTAATAGATCTCTGGCTCTCCCCACGTGTGTGAAAGTGACAGTGTGCGCACCGTGGTGGCACTTAGGCTAGAGTTTACTTAAATACCCAATTGATTTAATAGATCTATGCTTTTCCCCATGTGTGTGAAAGTGACAGCGTGCATGCCGTGTGTGGCACTTAAGCTAGGTTATATACATATATATTTATCATGAGTTATATTTGGAGTTGGATGTCTTTATGAAATTGTGGTGTTTGTGGGAACCATCTAGCGCTCAAGGTGACAGTGTGGGGTTATCTAGATGGGGAAGGCGGACTTTGAGGAGTGCTATTATAGCCCTACCATGGATTAGAGTTGTCCAACCGGAGAGTAGTTCAGAGTAGTATCATGAAGAGAAGATATTTATATGAGAGTGTTCACTAGTGAAAGTATGATCCCTAGGCCTTGTTTCTAAACATTGAAACACTGTTTACAACTAGAACTGTTGCATGTTTGCTTGCTTCCATTTTTTCCTTTAGTCTTTTCCTCCCCGTCAGAAGCTCTTTTCTGGCATCGTTACCACTTATAATTATCCATACCACTTGTATTTCACTATATCTTCGCCGAACTAGTGCACCTATACACCTGACAAGTGTATTAGGTGTGCTGGGGACACAAGAGACTTCTTGTATCTTGATTGCATGGTTGCTTGAGAGGGATACCTTTGACCACTTCCTCCCTGAGTTCGATAAACCTTGGGTAATCCACTTAAGGGAAACTTGCTGCTGTTCTACAAACCTGTGCACTTGGAGGCCCAACAACTATCTATAAGAATAGAAGTGCGTAGACATCAAGCTTTTTTCTGGCGCCGTTGCCGGGGAGGTAAGGTAAAAGGTACTCACATCCTCCAGTGTGAGTGCTCGAAGTTATTTCCTCTAGATTCTGCAATCTTTTATTTTTGTTTCTTGTTTTCACTAGTTAGGCTTAATGGAAAACAACAACAAAATTAGAGAGCTTTATAGTATTTATCTTGAGCTAGGACATGAAGTGTTTGAAGAGAAAATTAAAAAACCTATGGAACTTTATTTGCATGCTAATAGCAATGTTATTCGTATGAATTCTTTGAACACCATTATTGCTAATGCTATGGAAAAGTCTAAGCTTGTGGAAGCCATTTTTTATGAAAATGATCTTTTTAGTACCCCAGCTTTGGAAGATAGCTATTCTATTGCTTATGATGATACCAAACCTCCAATTTATGATGATTACAATGATGAGTATGATATTTTCATTCCACCTACTATTGAGGAGAAAATTTATTGTGATTACAATATGCCTCCTATATTTGATGATTATGGTGATGAGAATAATAATAATAGTTATTTTGTTGAATTTGCTCCCACTACAATTAATAAGAATGACTATGCTTATGTGGAGAGTAATAATTATTATATGCATATGGCTCATGATAAGAATGTTTTATGTGATAGTTACATTGTTACTTTTATTCATGATACTACTGAAAGTTATTATGAGAGAGGGAAACATGGTCTTATGTATCTCAACAATATTAAGTTTCCCCTCTTTATGTTGAAAGTCTTGAAGTTGCACTTGTTTTGCTTTCCGATGCTTGTTGCTTTGTGCTTTCATTACTTGTTTCTTTATAATATTACTATGCATAGGAAGTGTTTTTGACTTAAATGTGTTTTGAATTTGCTTCTTGATGCTCTCTTTTACTTCAATTCATATTTTTATGTGAGCATCTTCTCAAACTATCAAGCCTAACTTAAAGGCGTTTAAGAAAAGTACTTCTTGGGAGATAACCCAATAGTTTTATTGAGTCTTGGAAGTTATTACTTCTGTAATAACCTCTTCTTATCCTTTTTCTTTGATTTTTGTGCCAATAATAACCTCTAATGAGAGGGAAGTAAGATTTGGGGAGTTGCTGTCCCGAAATAGATTTTTGTGCTCCACCATAAAAATTCGTGTAAAATCTCTGTAAGTCAGATTGAGCTGTGGTTTTCTGAATAAATCCCCCAGTATGTTAGCTAACTTTCGTTAGTTCAATACTTTTTTATTTGAGGAACAAAAGGTCTTCTAAAAAATCGGTTTCTACCTGCTAGTCTGTTTTGACAGATTTCTGGCATTATTTGTATTTGTTTCTTATTGATTCCTTTTTGTGTTATTTTTGGGAAATTGAGATTTTTGAGGTAATTGCTAAAGTAGCTTGTGTTTTTAGTGAAAGTTTTGCTATTCTAAAACTATACCCCAAAAAGGTCTGTTACTTTTGAATGCACTAATGTTGCTAATGAAGATTGTGTGAAGTTTTGTATGAAGGAAATTTTCAGGTGTAGGGAAAGAATAATGTAATGATATGAAGAATGGACAAAAGCTAAATCTTGGGGATGCCACCCCGTGTCACCCCAAAAAATATTCAAGAGGTACAAGCATCAAAGCTTGGGGATGCCCAACGCATCCCCTTCTTCATCAATAAAAATCTCAGGTCTTTCTAGACACTTCATTTTTATTGTTTCATGCACAGTTGTGTTGTTCTTGGAGCGTCTTAGTTTTCGTTTTTTTTGCTTAGTTTTCTTGAACAAAGTTGGTTGAATCCCAGCACACTTCATTTGGAGAGAGACACACTCTATTTTCATTGCTTAGAACACTCTAGTTTTCACTCTTATTGTTCTGTGAGTGTTCTCTTTTGCTAGCATTGTGTTTAGCCTTAGTTTTCTTGTGCTTTCAGCTTAGAACTTTTTATTTCTTCTTTGTGGATTTGTGAGACATGCTCACTGATCTTTATTGATTATTATCTTTGTGAGTATTTTCAAATAAGTTGATTGGTGTTGAAAAGGAGTAGAAAGTTTCATGCTTATAGTGGTACAAAAAGGAGCTTGTTTTGACTGTGGCTTAGGCTTTATCATGTCATGCTAAATGTTGCTTTGGCCATATGATTAGTGATTATTGTTGTATCATGACTTGTTCCAAACAATTGAGATTGCTTAATGTTCCTTGAAAAAAATCATGTGTTGTTTTAGCATACAAAAGCATAGTATTGTGGTATTCTCCTTTGATGATTTGTTTGGGTTGACTTGGCACATGCTCACACCATGTTATGACTATGAATAAGTCATCATAGCCTCTATGATAATTTAGTCCTTGACTTGTAGTACCATTGTATGCTTTGATTAGTAATATTTTGTCGCTCTACATGATTATGGCCATTATTGCTCTCTTAGTTGGTCGCTCCCAGTCTTTTGCTAGCCTCCACTTATATGAGTAAGCTCTAATCATGCATCCAACTCCCAAGAAACCAAGTTATTCCAAAGTGTCCACTATAGATTCCTATGCATGGTGTGTTACAACATTCCAACTATATTCTTGTTTTCATCTATCTTCCAATTAAAAAGTATTTTGTTATGTGAAAACTTAGTGATTAAAGATCTCACAAACTTGATGGCACACTTTATTTTTCTTGCCCCTAATAAACTTGAACCATTGTGTCATCTATGTTGTATATGCTTGCACTTATACGTTGGAATTAGCAGAACTGTGCTGTCACGGGGAACGCTTTCAATATTGCACTTGTACTTTGTACACAGTTGATATCATGCTATTTTGTCTATGGATGTCGTCGGTGTGAAATAAAAAGGGGAGTTTGTAAGTCCATGGAGTTATGTATATGTGTTATAGAAACGCCTAGACCGCTAGCCTAAGCCATGCCTAATCATGGTGGAAACTTGCAACATCACCATAATGACATCTATGAAGCTTTCTTCTTATAAAAAAGAGACATATTGAAAAGAGAAAAGAGAGAAAAAAGGACCATTTTCCCATGGTAAATAATAAGATTGCTGAGATGCTCATTGTCTGCTTGCCTTGTCATTTTGATTATGGGATATCTCTTGTATCATGTGCAAGGGGTACCCCATTGGCGGTTCTCTATGATACACATGTACTTACTATGACAAGAACTTATAGGTGACTAAATTTGAGTAGCATGAGGAGCGGCCATCATATTCAAAGGACATGAGATTGCCAACTTATACTTTGTCAAGCATATACTCCATAGTTTGTTCACTTTAACCTTAATCACTTCAAGATGCTTATGATAGGGGCAATGAGAGCTGAAAGCTAACAAGTACCATAATTTTTGGAAGCTCTTTTTGAAACTTGAAATCCCTGCTTCCCTTTATGAAGGGCCTTTCTTCCACTATTATATTGAGTCTTCATCTTCTACCCTTAGGCATCGGTTAAGAGAGCATAGTTGTCATTCTTAGTTCTATGTGCATTGTTCCAAAACTTATTGATTGATGCATATTGTTGATATTACTTGTTCTTGTGCTATTTGTATCTAGTCACTCTTATGAACTTTGAAGGTGTCCTATACATCTATTTGCTACTTGATACGCCCAATTTGTATCACCATTCTATATCATAATTTACCTCTATTCATTGATATTTGTCTTATTATGACGTATTACTTATGGCTTTTCATCTGTTTATGCATGTTGGATGATTCTTGGAGGATGGACTGCCGGAGTCTGGATTCTGATGGAAAAGAAGGTGTTTCAATGAAATTTAGCAAAGATCATAAAAATACCAGAAAAATATGGAAACATATTATTTTACCAGAAGACGAAGGAAGCCAGAAGGAGGGATGAAGAGGGGCCTCAGGGGCCCACACCCCCCTAGGCGCGGGCACATCTGACCCCGCGCCTAGGGCAGGTGTGGCCCACCTGCCCAGCCTCCGACTCCGCCCCTTCGCCTATATCTTCCCTTCGAAACCCTAAGGCTCAGGGGGCGACCACAGATAGATTTTCGCCGCCTCTGGAGGGCAGAAAACACCGAGAGAGAAAGATCTCTCCGGCAGACAGATTTCTGCCGGGGGAATTCCTTCCCGGAGAGGGGAGACCGTCGCCATCAACACCGTCATCAAGCTAGGCTTCATCGGGATCATCAGCATCATCCACACCATCATCTCCACCAGCACCAGCACCACCACTCCGTCCCGCTATAACAATTGTGTTGGATATTGCTTTAGTTCTTAGGGGAAACTTTCCCGGTGTTGATTACTATTGTAGTTGATGCTTGTGAGTGGAACCATTGGATTATTGTTTATGTTTAGATTGTTATCCATTACCATATCATCTTTGATCTTGATCCATATGATGTCTAGTGAGTAGTTCGTTTAGTTCTTGAGGACATGGGAGAAGTCATGTTGTTAGTAGTGAATCTGTGATGAGTTATTATTCAATGGTTTAGTATTTAAGTTGTGGTGTTATTCTTCTAGTGGTGTCATGTGAATGTCGACTACATGATACTTCACCATTTATGGGCCTAGGGGAATGCATTGTGTATTTGTTTACTAACTGTGGGGTTGCCGGAGTGACATAAACCTGAACCCCCATAAGGACACCTTTGCACAAGGGAGCGTAGGATCTTTGAGTTTAAGGCTATGGTTAGATTTATATCTTAATTACTTTCCCGTAGTTACGGATGTTTGCAGGGGGTTTAATCACAAGTATGTATTAGTCCTAGGAAGGGCGGTATGTTAGCACAGGTTCACCCACACAACACTTACAAACACCAGAGAAGAGTAGTCAACTATTTGAAGTGAAAGCACTTGACAGAATTCCCATGTGTCCTCAAGAACGTTTGGTCCTTATAAGTATTTCCACCGGCTTGTCCTTTGCTAAGAAAGGATTGGGCCACTTGCTCCGTTTGTTCGTTACTTTTGTTACTTGCTCCTTGTTTTGTTGCCTTGTTAGAAAACCACTAAAAATCCGTTTGCTAAGTATTCACAGGGATTTCCTGCTCCATACCACTGTTCAGCACCTTCTGCTCCTCGTTGGGATCGACACTCCTATTTATCGAAAGTACTACGATACACCCCCTATACTTGTGGGTCATCAAGACTATTTTTTGGCGCCTTTGCCAGGGAGTGAAGCGATATTTAAGAATGGAACTGGTAAAGGAAACTTTTACTCTGAGTATTGATTTCGTTACTGCTTGTTACCTTGTTTCTAATATGATAACCCACTTGGTTTTATGTTTGGGAAACTACTACCACTGCTAGGGTAGTAGATGAACCACCTCCTGTTGAGAAAGATCCTTTTAAGATACCTACAAGTATTGTTAATCGTGTTAAGGATAATTATTATTTTGGGGATGGAACTGTCCATCTTGGTGATCACTTGCTTTTTATCCATGAATTATGCGGGTTGTTTAAGTGTGCAGGTATCACAACTGAACAGGTGAAGAAGAAGTTACTCTCCATATCCTTGAAAGGGAGAGCTGAAGAATGGTATAAGTTACTAAAGAATGGACAATCCATGGAATGGGAGGAGATGGCATCTCTCTTTTACTCTAAATTTTATCCTCCCAGTGAGATTCATAAGGATAGAAATCTTATATATAACTTTTGGCCTCTTGATGGAGAGAGTACAGCTCAAGCTTGGGGGAGATTGAAGTTACTAATGCTTAAATGTCCTATTCATGAACTCCCTAACAATATTATTCTCAATAACTTTTATGCTAGGCTTTCTCTTCATGAT
Organism: Avena sativa; assembly: GCA_916181665.1. NCBI lineage: Eukaryota > Viridiplantae > Streptophyta > Magnoliopsida > Poales > Poaceae > Avena > Avena sativa. Next base: position 235,869,555 of record OV702293.1, on the reverse strand, counting down.
AAAGATTTACTAGATGCTTCTTGTGCTGGATCATTCCCACGTATGAAGGAAGAAGCTAAATGGGATCTTCTAGACCGTATTCAAGAGAACACTGAAGCTTGGGAGAATGACAAAGGAAGAAAGTCAGGTATAAACTATGATTATGATTGCATTAAATCTTTTATGGGAACTAAGGACTTCCATGATATTAGCAAAGAGTTTGGTCTTGATTCCCAAAGTATTGCCAACTATCTTAAGGCCTTTGCCTCTTACATTGAAATTCCCAAAAAGAAGTGGAATAAGTACCATGCTCCTTATAAAGATGTTGTTAGTCATGTTCCTGTTAGAAGTACTCAAGTTTGTACTACTAATCATATTGTGCCTGAACCTCATGTTGAGAAAATGACTGTCAACACCCGGATTTTTAATCCCAGATGCCTGTTATGCCATACCTCGCAATCCCAGGATTACCATTTTTGCGAGACATAACAGAATTGGATACCACAGTACATCATCCATTACAAACGATACATAAGTTCTTACACAAATAGGGATCTCATGATCCAGTTCTTAATACAACATCAAGCAGCGGAATACGTAATAATAACGGTAGTGTAGGTGAAGCTCCATCTTCGGGGTCACAGGCAATGCTGATGATGGGAGATGGTCCTAGTTGTCGTAACCTTCCTGGGGTCCATCCTCAAGGTACTCCTCTACATAGTCTGGCCATGGGAATAGCCAGGGACAAAGCCAGGAGTACTCTTTAAGTACTCGCAAACTAATACTAACAAGTAAAGGGGGTTTTGGATAATAGGACACTAGGCTCTAGGGTTATTTTGCAAAAGCCAGATTTATCTATACTAAGTTTAGAAGCAACGAATGCTAGTTGAAAATTTTATAGCACCTAAGTGGGAACTTGTAATTCAGATCACAACCCTGTTGTGGTCAAGTCAAAGTCTCAAATCGTTTCACAAGTCATTTTGAAAAGTCTGACGGGGGAACAGTATGGCCACTCCAACTGTCCATAACCGCGGACGCGGCTATTCGAATAGTTTGACACTCTGCAGAGATTATACACTTTCACCCCAACATTCGATACATCCGTCAGGAACAAATCCTGAATTCACCATACTCAGTATGCGGATAATCAATCCTAACCTTTCAATTACATGCCCTAGTATAAGCACCTCTCCTGTGAGTTTGGCCTCCCAACCATGACCAACTGTCATCTTGGGTACTGAATAGGTGGACAATCTTCACAAGGTAGCCTCATCTCAGACCTTGGCCGTGAGGGAACTAATACTAAGGTATATAAGTTTCCAGTCAAGCCCTACCCAATATTCGGGTATTGTGGTTGTACGATAAAATTGGAATGGTATCGCATCCAGACAACCATCAGTTTTAGAAAGGGCTAAGGCTCATGCCTCATCGTTTTCATCACCAAAATCATCAGGTGTTTAGAAACACATGTCCAAAACATTTGAATAGAATGATCCATCATTCCAAGGTTTTCATAACCATTTTTCCACCAAGTATTCCCATCTAAAGTTGATCAAGTTTTATGCTTAGCACTAGCATCTACAGGTGGGGGTAAGCAATAATGAGGGGTGGTAAACTAGGGGAGTTTTAACTAAGTTCCATCTCATGCCTTAAGATGACATCAAGATTATCTAGCTTAGGCCAAATTTTATGCTCTTTATGCAACCTTCAAATATTTTTCTAATATCTATAAGTCACTTAAGTAAACTCTAAGGAAAAGCTTTGATAAAGAAATAAAGTATAAAGCTTGCAAGTACAAACTAGGATTGGTCTGTCAAGTGGGTATGATCACATATGCTTAAGGCATATAGTAGGCATAGTAACAAGTAGTGGTTTGTTGCATCAGTAGAGTATCTTGCAAGTGTTAGCTTGCACATTCACTAGTAGTATTAGTCTTGCATAATATCAGTATAAGCTTGCTAAATTGCAAGTGTTAGCTTGCAAGGTTAATAGCTTGCAAGTATTGGCTTGCCTTGTGCAGAGCAGTGGTTGAAGTTCTCCTCGGCTTCTTCTTCGTAGAATCCTCCTTCCTCCTCGTATCCTTGGTCGGTACTAGCGTCTATAAATAAATACGAGGTACACAATCACCAAACAATACTTAACTACTTGCAATCATCACACACAAGGATCCTATAGATGATCTAACATCATCTCTAACATTACAAGATTAAGGCTTGGTTTAATTGCTTTTATTTTTAGAAAAGTAATTTCTACTCATTGAAAAACTACTTAAGATTTAATATTCTCCAAACCAAACATGGGATCATGTTGATACATGTCATCACCACATATTTTAGTCCATGGGAATATGATTTAAAGTGGTGTCACAATTTAATAAGGTTTTACCCTTTTATTTTAATTATTTAAAGTGGCCAGAACTACCTATGTAGCATTCTTTTATTACTTGAACATTATTTCTGAAGTTAAACCTATATATTTTTATATATTCTGAAAGGTATGGTTAAATGTGATTTTTAAGAGTTGGAATAAACTCAAAAGCTATTATGGTTTAAATTTGAAAAATGTTTGAATGCAGAAAAGCTTCTGCCTTGTTATTTTTACCATGGGTGATCTATAGATCCAAATGACTTGAATCCAACGGGCTTGGATTCAGCATTCTCAGACCTTTCTAACAAAATTGGTTTCATTCAATTTGGTGCACTAAATCGATCTGGGTTGATTTTTGAAGTTGGGTACAGAAGTGAGTTTGAAACAAAATGAAAAAGGTTTAATTCAAATAACTGGGCTGCGCGGGAAAATTTAACGGGCCGGCCTGCTAAGCGCAGTGCTCCCGTGGGCTGCTTAAGTGGGTGTCCCCACTCGCCAGTGAGACAGGGAGGGGCTAAGCGGTACGGGGCAACGTGGGTCATTCGATCTGATTCTAATCCAACGGTTGGGAGTCATCATCGACGCGAGGCAACGCCGGCGAGAAAGAAACCTAGCGCGACCAGTGAGGGGTGCTGGGGGCTCACCGGGGTGCAGGCGAGGGTCGGCGAGGCAGGCGAACGATGAAGTCGTTGACGGCGAACTCAGGGGTGGTCGCGGCAGCTCCTGGGGTGGACGAAATCGATTGCGCCCTTCTTCTCCAGAGGCGGCGGGCTCCGGTGAAATTCTGGCGAGGTGGTGCTCACCTTGCTCTGGGAACGGTGTGGCACGATCAGTAAGGAGAGGGGAGTGATATGGTGTGAAGAAATCGATTGGGGGTGGCCTCTATTTATAGTCGAGCGAGGGGACCGACGGGGCGCACGGTGAGCTCGTCGGGGGCGATGTTACAGGCGGCTATTGGCATGGGCGAAGGTAGGGGACGGTGCGGTGTTCCCTGGCGATGCTCAACGACATGGTTTCAAGGCGTGGGGCGGTGCGGCTTGGTCGGAACGCGACGGTGCTCTGCGCGTGCCCGACGGAAAATTTAAGGCCGCACAGCTCGCATGGTCCGCGCAGCGACGAACGAGCATGTCTGCGGGGTTGCTGGGATGGTGGGGATTGTGTATGCACGCGGTGAGGGCGGCGCACGGTCTGTGGGCGCTGGTCGAGCGTGGCGCACGGGGCGTGCTCTCGGCATGGTTGCTGGCGAGGTTGGCATGGTTCGTGCGTGTGGTCCAGGGCTTGGCAACGCTCGCGGCTGGGACAGCGAGTGGCGGTGGACGGTGGGCTGCCTCCCAGACATTCTGGCTAGGCTTCCTCCTAGCTTTCTGTCGACATGGGGGTGACATGGGTGTGCTCGACTGTTCACCATTGATGGCAATGCCAAGCTTACAGTGATGCTAAGGGTTAGTTTAGGTTGTTAGATGATCTACTAAGGCTAGTGGTGTCCAGAGAGGGAACAAGTTAGGCTTCAATCGCTGCTCACTATAGTGTTTAGATTTTGTATGATTTGTGTCTGCAACCTGTTTGATGAAATGGCCGCATGAAATCAAGTTTTGAATTTTGAAAAGATTTTTGGTGGGTTTGCTAGATTGGTGCTGGTGAGTCTGCAGATGCTTGGGTTTTGAAAGTTGAGCTTGTTTGAGTGGTTTTTGGAAAAGTGGGATCTTCCCATATGATAAAGATTCAATTTTGAATTGTCATTTAAACTATGTATTTGAAAGTTTCTGGATGATCACAAAGTGGGCCTTGATACCTTGTTATGAGTACATTCAAGGGGTGCAAAGATCCAGAAAAGTTTCCATTAGGTTCTGAAAGTTTGAGACAGCCCAAGTAGGCATGGGAGTTAAATTGGTCAAATTGACCATTCCTTTATTTTATTGGTTTTGACTTATTTGTCTTTAGGAAAAGTTTGGGAAATGTTTTAGATGATGTTTATTTCACCTAAGAAACATTTTACAAGCAAGGAAACATACAAACAAGGTGGTTCAAAAGAATTTCAAATTAAATGCATACACATATGCATGCCTTCATAATTTTAATTAGAAAAGTTTTTGGTTAACCCTAATTTTGATGATTAGAGTTTGATGATCCAAGTTTAGTATTTTTGGGATGTTACAATGCCTTTCCCAGCTAAGGTAAAGGAGTATTCTATGATTATTAGTGCAAATAACAAAGGTACAATGAAAACTGTGGAGCCTGGTAAGCATTTGAGTGATGAACATGTGGTAGCTATTGTGAAAGACACTATCACTAGGAATAGAGAGGATGAGCACATTGTCTTCTATGAAGATGCTTCTAATATTATTTCTCATCCTAGTAAGCCTAGAAAAGTTAGTGTTCATGTGCTTTCTGTTAAAATTGGTGATCATTGCTACTATGGTTTATGTGATATTGGTGCTAGTTCTAGTGCTATTCCTTATGAGCTTTACAGGAAAATTATGCATGAGATTGGTCCGTGTGAGCTTGAGGACATTGATGTGGTTATTCACCCTACTAACAAGGATACCATTTGCCCCATTGGTATTGTAAGAGATGTGGAGGTTCTTTGTGGTAAGATTAAGTATCCTTCTGATTTTCTAGTGCTTAATGTAGCAGCTAGCAAAACTTGTCCCATAATTTTTGGTAGACCTTTCTTGAATACTTGTGGAACTATTATTGATTGTAAGAAGGAAAAGGTTTTGACTAAGTTTGATGGAGATTCTTATGAGTTTAACTTTTCCAAATATGCTAAAGCTCCTTGTGAAAATAGCTTGCCTAATAAAGATTTCAAGATGGAACAACTTGCTTCTATTGATCCAGTCTATGACCTTGGACCTCTTTTTGGTGACTGTAAGTATGCTTATTCTGATGATAAAGTTGTTTCCAGTGACAGTTATATTGTCAAATTTATTCAAAGTGCTACTGAAATTTATTTTGAGAGAGGGAAACATGGTTTTATGCATCTCAATGATGTTAAGTTTCCCCGTTTTATGTTGAAAGCTTTAAAGTTGCATCTGTTTTGTCTTCCTATGCTTGTGGCCTTTTGTTTCAACAATTCGTTTTCTCATGATACCCCCATGCATAGGAAGTGGGTTAGGCTCAAGTGTGTTGGTTATTTGCTTCTTGATGCTCTCTTTCGTTTCAGATATATATCTCCTTTGTGAGAATCTTTGGAAGTTTCAGGCCTAACTTAAAGGCATTAAAGAAAAGTACTTGTTGGGAGATAACCCAAGAGTTTGGTCAAGTCTTGGAAGTTATTACCTCAATAATAACCGTTCCTTATCCTTTTTGTTTTGGTTTTTGTGTCAAGTTCAACTACTTTTGTGAAGTAGAGGAGTTGTGAAAAGTGGTTGTCCTGGGACAGATTTTTGTGCTATATTGTAAAAATCCGTGAGGAAGCTCAGTACTTCGGATGGAGCTGCATTTTTCTGATCTTGTTCTGCAAGTTGTTACCCAACTTTCATCAGTTCTGCACTTTTTGATTTGAGCAACGGAAGGTCTTCAGAAAAATCAATCTTTACCTGTTGGTCTGTTTTGACAGATTCCTGCCATCATTTGCATTTGCCTCTTACAGAAGCTTTTGTTTTGATGTGTTTTCAGTTGAAGTGTTTACCAAAGGTTTATTGTTTTTTCTTACACTAATGTTGTCATTGAGTTTGTGCAAAAGTTTTGTATGAAGGAAATTCGCAGGAGAAAGAGAAAAGGAATCTGCAGAGTTCGTCTTTGAATAGGTAAAAGTGGTGAAAACAGAAGGTTCGTGAAACCCAATCTTTTTATATTTTTGATGTTTTTAATACATAAGGGAAGTTACGAGACGAAACTGAAGAGGAAATGGAGCCCGAGGTGGACAAACCCACCCCAGGCGCGGGCCCAGCCTGGCCGCGCCTGAGGGGGGTGTTCCACCCCCGAGCTCCGACTCCGCCTAGTTTCCTGTCAAAACCTTCCTTATGCATTGAAACTTCGTAATATATAACCCCCCGGGTTCCCCGATGTTATTGCATCGTGTTCTCGTCGTGTTTTCATTTCGATCTGTTCTTGTCAGGAAAATTCTCAGGTTTGGAGCCTCAATGTCTTCCTCTGGATCACCCACGAAGGATTCCTCTACGAACGTCCTCAACCCGTACATGTATGAGTTGAGGATTCATCCCAAAGAGTTGATCCTCAAGGAGGGGAAGGTACAGATGAAAGAAGTTCAAGGCCCTAAAGGAGAGGGCAGTCTAGAAGACAGGATGGAAGCGTTGGAACAAGAAGTTTTCAGGTACAAGAAGATGGCAGAACGCGAAGTGGATGTTATTCACAAGATAAGTTCAGAACTCATCACCAAGCACGAGGGAGAAGTTGGTGAGCTCCAAGAAGAGATCTTCTCACTCAATCAGACCACCAATCAATTGCAAGCACAGCTCTATGACATACAGAATCAAAACTGTGAGTATGAGGCTAGATTTGATCGCATAAGCTCTGCTACTAGTTTCAGGATTGTAGAGACAAGGACATCCTTTTTGGATGGGGAACCATTGCCTTGGAAGTTTCATGATGACAAGAGAACACCACCAACACCGAAGGAGTAATTTTTCATCAGGTTGGCATCCCCTTGGCTTGTTCCAAGCTTGGGGGAGTGACGCGGTATCACCACCATTATCTTTTATCTTTTACCTTTTTAGTGGATTCATATATGTGGTAGAGAGGTTATCTTATAGTTTGGTTTGCATGTGGAAGTATCTCTCCTTTAGTTGATTATCTATGTATCCCTTGGTGTGAGTGCCTTTATTGAATATTAATGAGAAGTCTCATCTTTTACTTTTTGCACTTCTTATTTTAGTTTGCAATCTCTATTATATGATGGATCTTGTTGATTAGTATTGGCACCACTTTGGGATCATCAAGTGGATCTAAATTGGTTTTGGCAAACCAAGTTCTGGTCAGTGTCTTTAGTTTGAAATAAAAAGAAAGAAAGAAAAAGCTTACAGGTATTTGGTATCATTTGTTTTCTTCCTTGTTGACTCATAAGCTTAGTATTCTTCATTTAAGATTATTTTGTGTCTTCAAGGAAGATTGCATGTTTGGTTTATTACTTGTATGTTTGCTTATTTCTTTCAACTATCTTGCTTGCTACCCAGCCTTGCTAGCCAAAAACCTGTTTTGAGAAGGCATACTTCTCATGTTTCCAAAATCCTTTGAACCCAAATTTTTTGCCACTTGTGTCCACCATATCTACCTAGTAGCTTTTTCTATTCCAAGCAAATTATCAAGCTTCATCTACCTTTCGAATTAAAAAATTATTTTGTTATGTGAAAACTAGTTAGTAAAGCTCTCACGAACTTGATGGCACACCTTATTTCCTTGCCCCTAATAGACTTGAACCATTGTGAACATCGAAGTTGTATAGTCTTGCATATATACATTGCAATTAGCAGAACCGTGCTGTCACGGGGAACATTTTCAACATTGCACTTCTACTCTGTACATAGTTGAATATCGTGCTCTTTTGTCTATGGATGTCAACGGTGTGAAATAAAGAGGGAACTTGTAAGTCCATGGAGTTTGTATCCTATGTTAGAGAAACGCCTGGGTCGCTAGCCTAAGCCATGCTTAATCATGGTGGAGACTTGCAGCATCACCATAGTGAGTCATCTATGAAGCATCCTCAATAAAAAGCTATACACATAGTAAATAAAAAGATCGCCGAGATGCTCATTGTCTGCTTGCCTGTCATTTTGGTTATGGGAAAGCTCCTGTACCATGTGCAAGGGGTACCCCGTTGGCGGTCCTCAATGATATGCAAATACTTATAATGACAAGAACTTACTTGGGCCCAAAGTTGAGTATGCATGAGGAGTGACCCTCATATTCAAGGGACATGAGATTGCCAACTTATATTTCGTCAAGCATATACTCCATCTTTGTTTACTTTAACCTTAACCATCTCAAGATGCTTATGATAGGGTCAATGAGGGCTCAAAGCTAGTAAGTACCATAATATTTTTGGAAGCTCTTTATGACTTGTAATCCCTGCTACCCTCTAAGAAGGGACCTTTCTCCCACTTCCAAGTTGAGTCAGTAAACCTACTTTCTCTCTATCTCCAGCAAGCTTTTGAGTTTTTGTGTTTCAAGCATTCATATGGTGATTTATTCAATCATGTTCTCTATCTTCCTTGTTTGCACAAAACTCTTATCTATTGAGTATTACTTTGAAAGCCTTCACTTGTGAAAAACCTGTTTGAGCAAAGAGTGTTCCTGTTTTGAAACTTCTACAAAAAGCTTTTGTGAAACTGTTTACCAGGTGTGTTCTCTCACCAAGAACAAGTTTGCCATTTCCAATTATGATTTATCTTTATGCATCTCTATTGTGACTGATGTACTTGGTTGCAAGCTAAGTTATATAATGACGAGTTGCTCTCTTCCATGAGTTGTGCAATGGTAAGTGTGATGCTTCTTGTTCGTATTCTTTATTCGACACTTCACTCCATAAACCTGTGGACATGTTTACTGAGCTCAGTTTTCGCTTGGGGACAAGCGAAGTCTAAGCTTGGGGGAGTTGATACGCCCAATTTGCATCACTATTCGATATCATAATTTACCTCTATTCATTGATATTTGTATTATTATGAGGTGTTACTTATGGCTTTTCATCTGTTTATGCATGTTAGATGATTCTTGGAGGATGGACTGCTGGAGTCTGGATTCTGATGGAAAAGAAGGCGTTTCGGTGCAATTTAGCAAAGATGAGAAAAGTACCAGAAAAATATGGAAACATATTATTTTACCAGAAGACGAAGGAAGCGAGAAGGAGGGACGAAGAGGGGCCTCAAGGGCCCCACACCCCCTAGGCGCAGGCCCACCTAACCCCGTGCCTAGGGCAGGTGTGGCCCACCTGCCCGGCCTCCGACTCCGCCCCTTCGCCTATATCTTCCATTTGAAACCCTAAGGCTCAGGGGGCGACAACAGATAGATTTCCGCCGCCTCTAGGGGCGGAAAACACCGAGAGAGAAAGATCTCTCCGACTGATAGATTTATGCCGAGGGAATTCCTTCTCGGAGAGGGGAGACCGTCGCCATCAACACCGTCATCAAGCTAGGCTTCATCGGGATCATCATGATCATCCACACCATCATCTCCACCAGCACCATCACCACCACTCTGTCCCGTTGTAACAATTGTGTTGGATATTGCTTTAGTTCTTAGGGGAAACTTTCCCGGTGTTGATTACTATTGTAGTTGATGCTTGTGAGTGGAACCATTGGATTATTGTTTATATTTAGATTGTTATCCATTACCATATCATCTTTGATCTTGATCCATATGATGTCTCCTGAGTAGTTCGTTTAGTTCTTGAGGACATGGGAGAAGTCATGTTAGTAGTGAATTTGTGATGAGTTATTATTCAATGGTTTAGTATTTAAGTTGTGGTGCTATTCTTCTAGTGGTGTCATGTGAACGTCGACTACATGATACTTCACCATTTATGGGCCTTGGGGAATGCATTGTGTATTTGGCTACTAATTGTGGGGTTGCCGGAGTGACAGAAACCTGAACCCCCGTTAGGACACCTTTGCACAAGGGAGCATAGGATCTCATAGTTTAAGGTTGTGGTTAGATTTATATCTTAATTACTTTCCTGTAGTTATGGATGTTTGAAGGGGGTTTAATCACAAGTATGTATTAGTCCTAGGAAGGGCGGTATGTTAGCACAGGTTCACCCACACAACACTTACAAACACCAGAGAAGAGTACTCAGCTATTTGAAGCGAAAGCACTTGACAGAATTCCCATGTGTCCTCGAGAACGTTTGGTCCTTATAAGTATTTCTACCGGCTTGTACTTTGCTAAGAAAGGATTGGGACACTTGCTCCGTTTGTTCATTACTTTTGTTACTTGATCCTTGTTTTGTTGCCTTGTAAAAGACCACTAAAAATCCGTTTGCTAAGTATTCACAGGGATTTCCTACTCCATACCACTGTTCAACACCTTCTTCTCCTCGTTGGGATCGACACTCCTATTTATCAAAAGTACTAATATACACCCCCTATACTTGTGGGTCATCACTACTCCATGAGGGACAAGCTGATCGCCACTATGCTATGTTTTTTGTATGTGAAACAAACAAACATTTTTCAATGCATGTTATTCATGATCTTTGTTTGTAACCTTTCATGTTGCATGTATAGTTACTTTGCCTTACTGTTAGAACTCCAACTTTCATGCTCATGTGTAGATTTCTTTGATCCCAGCTTTCAATGCTTGCAAATGGTTTGATCTTGATTTTGATGGTGCATGTCACCTCAAAAATTATTATTTTTATCACTTACCTACTCCAGGACGAGAAGGAGTTAAGCTTGGGGATGCTTGATACGTTGAAAATGTATCTATAATTTTTTATGTTCCATGCTAGTTTAGTATCTACTTTGCTTTGCTTGATCTACACTTTGAGGTGTTTTTTATATGTTTTCTGGTACTAACCTATTAACAAGATGCCATAGTGCCAGTTGCCTGTTTTCTTCTGTTTTTGGTTCCAAAAAAGGTAGAAAATCAATATTCTCGGAATTGGACGGGACAAAAGCCAAAGTCATTAATTTACCCGGCACGACACGGAACCACGAAGCAGAGATGGAGGAGGACACCAGGGTGGCCACACCCTAGGTGGGCGTGGGCCAGCCCTGGTGGTGCCCATAGGGGGTGTGGGTCCCCTGGCTCTCCACCGACCTTTCCTCCTTCGCCTATAAGAAGCATCCAACCCCAAAACCCTAAATAATCAACCAAAAAGCCACGAAAAGTTCCGCTGCGCCGCCACCACCGAAGGAGGATTCAGGGGACAAAAAGTCTCTATTCTGGCACCCTGCCGGGATGGGAAGTGCCCTCGGAGCCATATCCATCAATATCCACCACCATCTTCATCACCGTTGCTGATTCCCATGATGAGGAGGGAGTAGTTCTTCCTCGAGGCTAAGGGCTCTACCGGTAGCTATGTGTTCATCTCTCTCTATGCGTGATCATATTGTGTGAGCTTTGTAATCAAGTAGATCTTCTCTACTACTCAAGTGCTTTAATAGATCTTTGGCTCTCCCCACGTGTGTGAAAGTAACAGCATGCGCACCATGGTGGCACTTAGGCTAGAGGTTACTTAAATACTCAATTGCTTTAATAGATCTATGATTTTCCCCATGTGTGTGAAAGTGACAGCGTGCATGCCGTGTGTGGCACTTAAGCTAGGCTATATTTATATATATTTATCATGAGTTATATTTGGAGTTGGATGTCTTTATGAAATTGTGGTGTTTGTTGGAACCATCTTGAAAGGGTAATTGCCCCTATGTGTGGTTTTGGTGATTAATGACAATCCATATGGACTAATGTTTTCACTGAGTTTTATATGAAGGAATATTCCATAGGTCATGCTTGTAGTCCATGTGTTGGATTCAAGTATGGATTCCATGAATATAAAGATATACCTTGAGTATTGGCATCAAAATCATCGAGTTGAAGAGAAGAATATGATATGATCAAGATCTTGAGAGTGTGATCTCAATAGAAGAGTTCAAGATATTGCTCTAAGTCGGTGTCATGATAGCCTCATTAGTTGATATATGGTTGACTAAGATTTAGAGCATGTAATCAAATGAAGAGTTCCTTATGTACCTCAAGATATTAAGATGGAGCACGAGAAGATACTTGGTTGACCAATACAAAGAGTGATTTCAAGTTGGTCAACACATGAAGCATAAAGAATGTACCACATGGATCTTGTGGTATGGTAATCCTTGTCAATTATGCATCATGAACTAACCCATTATATGTGTGACTTTGCGTTTTCTATATGGGATAGGTATCTTTCCATGGGCATGCTTCAAAAGTGAAGGTCTTATATAGCCCATGAAAGTATGTCATCAAGTGGTGATCGTCATCAAGGTTGAGAAGGGCAAGTTCAAGATAAGCATCTCGAGAAGATCATTTGCTTGAAGCCTGCCGTCCATATTGGTGATAATGTACATGTGAAGACATGTATTAATGAAGCTATCCCATAGTGGTGTATGGGGAGAAAATTAGGAGTCTTCACGAAGCAACAATGATCAAGTGTTGCATTCCGGCTTGGGTGGAGCTTGAAGCATTGTCATCAAGATCAAGCGGGATGCGCAAGGCAAAGGTATAGCCTTGCTAGGTTTTCCTTTTACCGGTCTCAAGGTGGTTGTTGGGATATCGGGTTATAGGATAGATAGCCTCACTATCAAGAGGGGCTTTAGGTTGTGTAACTTGATCACATCGTCATAGGGAGCTCAATCCTTTGCATACTTTGCATCTTCCTATTTTTTTGCTTCTTGGTGTTTTTCCATGTGAGGTTCTTGAGCTTGTTTCTAGATCTTCAACAAGCCCAAGTTCATCGAAAATGGAATTCGTATGCATGTTCTATGGCGTTTTCAAGTTTGAAGGTTTTATCGGTTCTTATTTAGGGAGGCTTCTTACCTTTATTCATTTGGTTCTTTCCTCCTTTGTTGGGCTATGATGTTTCTCTACACAATCTTGTAGATCTTGTTGTCCTCGTCAAAATAAGCACAAGATCATTGAAATCGGAGTCCGGATGCAAAAGTTATTGCGTTTTTTTGTGAAGCCTGTTTCGTCCCGGTTGTGGATTCGGTTCAACCGACTCCCAGACCGGGTGGTCCGATGCCAGGACCAGAAAACCGGATCTTAAACGGTATTTTCGGTTTTGTTACTCCGAGTATAACCGAGGCTGGGTCAGTAACCAGACCTGGTTGGAGTCCGGTTTTCCGGGCTGAGAACAGGACCATCCGGTTCTGGAGCCGGTCCAACCGAACTTTCAACTGGATTCACATAGTTTTCTCCTAATAGCCATAATTTCTTTACCCTATAAAAGGGGGTTCTTCCCCCAATGTTTCTAAGTGTTCTTGACCAAGAAATTGACCTCCAATGTTGAACATCTTGAGCTTGCTTCCTCCCCCTTCCTTCCTATGATTCTTGCATCTTTTTGAGGGCTTTGGAAGAGGATATCTAGATCTACAATCCCCACCAAACAATTCGTCCTCTAAGTGAGGGGAACCCATTGGATCTATATCTTGGAGTCATTTGTTGACTTCCACCATTGTTTTTCCTATCTAATTCCTCCCTAGCACTTGTTGCTTTGGTGGGATTTGAGAGTGAAGGATTTGAGCACCCTTGGTGGTCTTGCTTTGCATTCTTGCATAAGTGTTGAGCTCTCCATTACGATTTGTTCGAGTGAGAGACCGTGAGCTTGTTACTCTTGGAGGGTGACCTCCTAGTTGGCTTGGCGGTTGGTGCCACGGTGTCCTCTTCGTAGAAGATTGTGAAGAGACCCGGGCTTCTCCTTCGTGGAGCTTGTGAAGTGGTTGTGGAGCTTGCCATCTCCGGAGTGGAGGAAAAGCTAGCCATAAGGAAATGGCCTATTCCTTTGTGGGATAGACTCGGATAAGAAGGCGAGCCTTCGTGGCGTTGGGAAATCCTTCGTGGAATCCAACACCTCTCCAACGTGACGTACCTTACCTATAAGGGAACATGGGAATACATCTTCGTCTCCACATGCCTCGGTTATATATATACCCGAGCTTACTTTCCTTGTGATAGCCATCGAGCTTGAAGTACTTATATCTTGCTTATCACTTGTGGTATATTTATCTTGTGCTATCTTGCTTAGCCTAACTTGTTGTTGGTGCACTTAGTTGAGCCTAGTGTATTTAGGTTTTGTGCTTGTAAAATAAATGTTAGTTTAATTACGCATTCTATCAAGCCAAAGCCGTAATAGTTTTGAATTTCCTATTCACCCCCCTCTAGGCGACATCTCTATCCTTTCACATCTAGCGCTCAAGGTGACAGTATGGGGTTATCTAGATGGGGAAAGCAGACTTTGAGAAGTGCTGTTAGAGCCCTACCATGGATTAGAGTTGTCCAACCGGAGAGTAGTTGAGAGTATTATCATGAAGATAAGATATTTATATGAGAGTGTTCACTAGTGAAAGTATGATCCCTAGGCCTTGTTTCTAAACATTGAAACATCGTTTACAACTAGATCTGTTGCGTGTTTGCTTGCTTCCATTTTTGCCTTTAGCCTTTTCCTCCCTGTCAGAAGCTCTTTTCTGGCACCGTTACCACTTATAATTATCCATACCACTTTTGTATTTCACTATCTCTTCGCCGAACTAGTGCACCTATACACCTGACAAGTGTATTGGGTGTGTTGCAAACACAAGAGACTTCTTGTATCTTGATTGCAGGGTTGCTTGAGAGGGATACCTTTGACCATTTGCTCCCTGAGTTCGATAAACCTTGGGTAATCCACTTAAGGGAACTTGCTGCTATTCTACAAACCTCTGCACTTGGAGGCCCAACAATTGTCTACAAGAATAAAAATGCGTAGACATCAGTTCTCTGACCAAGAACAAAGTTTGCCAATTCCAATTATGATTTATCTTTATGCATCTCTATTGTGACTCTTGTACTTGTTGCAAGCTAAGTTATATAATGGTGAGTTGCTTTCTTCTATGAGTTGTGTAATGGTAAGTGTGATGCTTCTTGTCCATATTCTTTTATCGACACTTCACTCCATAAACCTATGGACATGTTTACTGAGCTTAGTTTTCACTTGGGGACAAGCGAATGTCTAAGCTTGGGGGAGTTGATACGTCCAATTTGTATCACCATTCTATATCATAATTTGCCTCTATTCATTGATATATTTCATATTAAGAGATGATACTTCTGTCTTTTCATCTATTTTTGCATGTTGGATGGTTCTTGGAGGATGAACTGCCGAAGTTAGGATTCTGATGGAAAAAGAGGTGTTTTGATGCAATTTCGCAAAGATCAGAAAAATACCAGAAAAACTACGGAAAATCCTATTTTCCAAGAAGACGAAGAATGCCAGAAGGGGAGGCGGAGATGGGTCACAGGGGGCCCACACCACCCCCAGGCACGGGCCACCCCTAGGTCGCGTCTATAGGGGGTGTGGCCCACCTGGCCCACCTCTGGCTCCGCCCTCTCGCCTATATCTTCCCCTCGAAACCCTAATGCATAGGGAGCGGCCACAGAAAGATTTCGCCGCCTCTACGGGGCGGAAAACACCGAGAGAGAAAGAGCTCTTCGGCAGATAGATTTATGCCAGGGAAATTCCTTCCCGGAGAGGGGGGATCATCGCCATCAACACCATCATCAAGCTAGACTTCATCGGGATCATCATCATCATCATCATCCACACCATCATCTCCACCAGCACCATCATCATCATTCCATCCCGCTATAACAATTGTGTTGAATACTTGCATAGTTTTTAGGGGAAACTTTCCCGATGTTGATTACTATTGTAGTTGATGCTTGTGAGTGGAACCATTGGATTACTGTTTATGTTCAGATTGTTATTCATCACCATATCATCTTTGATCTTGATCCATATGATGTCTCGTGAGTAGTTTGTTTAGTACTTGAGGACATGGGAGAAGTCATGTTATTAGTAGTGGATTTGTGTTGAGATATTATTCAATGGTTTAGTATTTAAGTTGTGGTGATATTCTTCTAGTGGTGTCATGTGAACGTCGACTACATGACACTTCACCATTTATGGGCCTAGGGGAATGCATTGTGTATATAGCTACTAATTGTAGGGTTGCCGGAGTGACAGAAACCTGAACCCCCATTAGAACACCATTGCACAAGGGAGTGTAGGATCTCAGAGTTTAAGGCTGTGGTTAGGTTTATACCTTAATTGCTTTCTTGTAGTTGCAGATACTTGCAAGGAGTTTAATCACAAGTATGTATTAGTCCAAATAAGGTCGGTATATTAGCACAGGTTCACCCACACAACACTTACAAAACCAAAGAAGACTACTCAGCTATATGAAGCGAAAGCACTTGGCAGAATTCCCATGTATCCTCGAGAACGTTTGGTCCTCATTAGTATTTCCACCGGCTTGTCCTTTGCTAAAAAAGGATTGGGCCACTTGCTGTTTTGTTTTTTGTCTTTATTACCTACACTTTATTTCTTTGCTTTATCAGAAAACCCCTAAAAATCCGTTTGCTAAGTATTTACAGAGATTTCCTGCTCCACACCACTAGTCAACACATTCTGCTCCTAGTTGGAATCGATACTCCTATTTATCGAAAGTACTATGATACGCCCCTACACTTGTGGGTCATCAATGAGTAAACTTTTATACCCATTGGCTACACGGGTATGGGTATGGTATTGCTCTACCCTGCCCATACTCTACCCATTGCCATCCTTATCAAACGCCGAGCTTTAGAATTCTCAGTTTGTTTGTTCAAACATGTTGAAGGAAGGTTAATATTGTGGCTCATACTTTTTCTCGTAGTAGCGAGTCTTCCTTTTGTAATTTTCCTTTGAATGTTATCCCGGGTTGTATCCGGGAAGTAATATGTAATAATGTTAAGTAATTAATAAAATGTCTTCCGCTTTACCCTATATAAGATGGATTAACTATTTTCTAATTAATTAATAGCCAGAACTTATGGCAGTTATTTTTTCAAAAAATCCACATATTTCCTTTTTAAAAATAAATAAAGGGGGTGCTACGCGTCCCTCGGGGATCAAAATTTCCGATCCCCGGGTCCTCCTACTGCTGACATATGTCCTTTTAATCCCGCTTTTGCTACGAAACGTCCGATTTTGCTACACTGTAGCAGAAAACGGTTCACACAAAAACAAAAACAAAACAAAAGAAGATAACCCTCGTCGGAGACCTCACCGTAGAACTCGCCAGAGACTTTGTAGCAAAAAAAATACTAATATAGCAAAACCGACTTCGCCGGAAAATATCAACGAAGACTCGCCAGGAAAAACCTCGTCGAAGACCTCGTAGCAAAAAATTTACAATATTAGCAAAACAACAAAACGGTGGTAGCAAACAAAATATGCTAATGTAGCGAAAAATATATTTCACCGGCGACATTGCAGAGACCTCATAGCAAAACCTTTATACTATTGTAGCGAAATAATAGAACTTTTATAGGAAAAATTGTAGCAAAACTCTAACGCCGCTGGCCACACGTAGCACCGCCGTGGACTGCAGATAGCAAACCTTGACGTTGTACATAACAATATCGATGGCCCTCGGTAGCACCACCGATGGCAGAATGTAGCAAAAATCCCCGTGGGGGTGACAATCGTCATTGTTGACAACAGGGACCTTGGCGACAGCGCACCTGGCCGGAGCCCGCTCGCATATGGAAGCAACATGGACGACCAGAGCACAAAGGAGGGGGAGGAGCACGGGCGCGACAATAGGAAGGTACATGACGGAAGAGGAGGCGCGCGACAGTGCCGTCGTAGGGGAGGACGCGTGGTGGGGGCGCGGGGGTAGGGAGGCGCGTGCGAGGAGGGAGGCGCCGGTGTAGGAGATCGAGGACGCGGGACAGGGGAGGCGTGTGCGAGAAGGGCGGTGCTAGTGAAAGGAAGGACGCGGGATAAGGGAGGCTCGTGCGAGAAGGACGGTGCCAACAAAGGCTATGCCGGCGAGGGCCACGGCAAGCAGCGACGAGCAGCGGTTACCGAAGAAGAAGAAACAGAGAGAGAAAAGAGACGTGGACGATTGCATCGCTTCGCTTACTCAGCGACCCGATAGATCGCGAGGCGTTATCCCAAACAGATATGTATCCTTTTTCATAAATAAATAGGCATAACTACGCTCAAATTCGCACATGGAGATGGTAAACTACTACTACGTGGCAGGCTGGCAGCTGACACTCGGAAATGGAAATATTTGAAAATGGGAAAATCAAGTCAATCCAGGGCGCAGGATGTCAAGATCTCTCCAAATTTGCCATTCTGCCAGCTATTTTTTTTTAAATAATACATTTTTTTATTGAATTTGTCCGTTTTATATATTATTTGTACAATTTAATAAAAAAATGTATTATTTAAAAAAATTTAGCATTCTGCCAGGCCAGCACCAACCGGAGCCGGAGGTGAGAGAGAAGAGAAACAGAGGAAAGAGAGTCAAAAGCTAAAAAAAGCAGCGACAAATGAATCTAGTGGTGTACGGGGGCGAGCCCTTCCTCCCTCCCCTCCCTCCCTCTGTTTCCCAACCCTCCAAAAAATTTCACCTCACGCCCCGGGCCTCTCCCCGCGTCGCCGACGCCCAAAGCTTCCAGAGGCTTCTAGGGCCTCTCTGTCGCCGTTCCCTCCTCTCACGGGTCGCCGCCTCCGGCAGCGGCGAGGCTGCATCGCAGAGGGCGACGTGGTGGGGGGGGGGGGGGGGGGGACGGTGCGGTGCTGTTAGGGTTTGTGGCCTGGTTCCGGGCGCGGCCGCCGGCGGCTCCCACGGAGGAGGATGCATATGATGCGGCGGCTGAAGAGCATCGCCTCCGGCCGCTCCTCCGTCTCCGATCCGGTGCGCATGCTCGACCTCTTCCTCTCTGCCCTCCCCCGGCCAGCTATTTGCTCGAGCCGCATTTGGTGTTAATGACCTGAAGCCAACCTCTTGGCTCCTTCTTGCGGATCTTCTTAATCTCGCTCGACTAACAGCATCCTTGGTTTGCTTGGTTGCTATTGGCATTCCCTTCTTTTATAGAAAACGTATGGCCTGTTTTGCTGTCAGGTGGAAAATGCTTTAGTAGGATTTGGCATTTGAGCTACTACTTGCGCCTTAAAAGATGACCGCTTGTTTGCTTCTGCTAGAGTATTTATTTGTCGCCATGGATAAAAATGGTAACACTTTATTGTCAGTGATGCCGTGGCACCGTGAAATATATATTTTGTATAAGCATGATTCATCCAGTTTATAAGTTCATTAAGAGATTTGGTGCTCCATTTCTTCTCTCATGGTTGTTCACACAAAATTTGTTTCCTGCATGGATTGGCCAGGAATTGTCTTACCATATAACTATCGGCGTTGGGTCCTTTTTGCTCATGTCCCATAGTGTAACCATGCCCTGTCTGTGGAGCAGCCTTAGAAGCCTTCTTGCCAACATAAGCTTTATGAAAAATTACAAAACATTGAAATTGAGCGAGTAAATTTTCTTTAAAGACATTGGCCATGGTGGAATTTTTTGACCGATGCAGTTTTTTGTTTGGGACTGCCAGAAAACGGTTTCCATTGTGGCAAGAACTATTAATTTCCGTGATTGCTTTATTGGAGTGGCCTGTAGCCTCCCTATGCTTCTCGAGTTGTGAACATTGATATCCAAATTCTTCTTCTTGTCAGGGTGGTGACTCTGGCTCAAAAAGGCCAAAGTTTGATCAGGATGGTTCAGGAGATACCGCCGTTGAACCACGTCTATCTGATGATAAACCTATGCGTCTAGATCAAGAATCATCATCATCTCATAGAGTTGCCGAGGCAAGCACATCTACTAGTATGAAGCCTGCTAAAACTGAAGAAACGAGTGCAGATCTTCTTCCAGAAGGAATGAACGATATGAAAATAAGTGATGATAAAGTTGGTGGCCATAATGATAAGGTTATTTCACTTCTCCCGCCCATGACTTCTTTACTCGATGCCATTTATTCTTTTGCTATTTTTGTGATGGCTTTTCTGATTGTAGGAAGCTGAAGGGGTTGCTGTTGATGGAAATGGAGCAGAAGCAGGCCAGATCATTGTGACAACAATAGGAGGTGAAAACGGGAAGCCAAAGCAGGTGATACATTTTTCAATATCTTCACCAGGGACTGATCTTCACTGCTCTCTCATACATGCTTTAATGTCGAATACTAAGTCTAAATGCAGTATGTCCGTGTTGGAAACCTTTGTATGTTCCATTGATTGGAAAGTAGTTATTTTGGGAAGCCCTTATTGGTAGAATTCTGCACTATGATGCCTTTTATAAGTTTGTGCAGCGTTAGTTTTCCTGTGACTGTATTGTAGCTTCAAACTATTTCATTGGGTCGTTTGCACTACTGCATTCATTCCATAGAATATTTGACAGCCTAGTAGTGGTAATACTAATGCTCTAGTTATTTTACAGAAGGTCTCATACATGGCAGAACGTGTTGTGGGGACTGGTTCATTTGGTGTGGTATATCAGGTGTGTTAATGGCCATCTTTGACCCTCTTACGTCACTACACTGTCTGTTAATGAATATTCATAATGCTGAGGCCATGAAGTTATCTGGTATAACAGGCCAAATGCTTGGAAACTGGAGAGACTGTTGCCATTAAGAAGGTACTGCAGGATAAGAGATATAAGAACAGAGAGCTCCAAACAATGCAAATACTTGACCATCCAAGTGTGGTTCAGCTAAAGCATCACTTCTTTTCGACAACTGAGAGGGGTGAAGTTTACCTAAACCTTGTACTTGAATATGTCCCGGAGACAGTTTATCGTGTTGCCAAATACTATAACCGGATGAACCAGCGTGTACCCATACTATATGTTAAGTTGTATACATATCAGGTTTGTGATGATGTTCCACTGCAGTGCATAGATTCTTTCGAACAGTTAGTTTCGGTGATTCTGAAAAAGTTGTCTGTTGTTCCATTCCATAGATGTGCCGGGCCCTTGCATATATCCATCGTGTTGTGGGTGTATGCCATCGAGATATTAAGCCACAAAATCTATTGGTAAGTTTCATTAGACTTCCTTGCTAGACATATCTTGCTTCAACAGGGCAGTATCATTCCACGTGCTTGCATGTTCTCTCATTCAATGATGCAACTACCCGCAATGTTTTTGAAAATCATTTGATTATATTATAAGTAATGATGGACTCACTGCAATGGATTATTCTTTCAGGTCAATCCTCATACTCATCAACTTAAGCTTTGTGATTTTGGGAGTGCTAAAAAACTGGTATGCTAGTGTCATTTATTTTCCTGTTATTATGTTTTTACATGTATTGACAGTACCACATCCCATTCCAGGTCCCTGGAGAGCCAAACATCTCATACATTTGCTCGCGGTATTATAGGGCTCCTGAACTAATATTTGGAGCTACAGAGTATACAACGGCAATTGATATCTGGTCTGTTGGCTGTGTACTAGCTGAGCTTCTGATTGGTCAGGTATAGGATCTCATCCTGGAAGCTCAGTTTACCTCCAGTCAAATTCATTCGTTGAGATTATACTTATATTTGAACAATACCACTTGATTTCCTAAGGAAACGAAATTTTGTTTTATGATTATAGAGTCTGTTACTCATTTTTATTGCTGAAAGTAAGAACATTGGAGTTTCTGAACATTAGAGTGATCATAAGCATCTAGAAGGCCTCATATTGTATATTGAACATATTTTTGGAATTTGCTTCATATTAGAAGGCTAATGCTTTCATGGAGAAAATCAAGTTCATAGTTACTGCTCTGCTGGAAACTTTTTTTTTGTTGTACATGAGCTGGAATTTTTGTTGACTACATTTTTTCTCCCCTTAACTTGGGATATGGCAGCCTCTATTTCCTGGAGAAAGTGGTGTTGATCAATTGGTTGAAATAATAAAGGTTTGTATCCCTTGCCAAACCATCATGACCAGTAATATAGAGTTTTAGACTGAAACCATTTTTCCTTCTCACTATTCTAGATTTTGGGTACCCCAACAAGAGAAGAAATCAGATGCATGAACCCAAACTACTCTGAATTCAAGTTCCCTCAGATAAAAGCTCATCCCTGGCACAAGGTTAGTAGCCCCTCTAATCTGTATTGAGTTAGCCTTGACTGCTGTAACCTGCTTGCCTAATTTTCTTCTGCATGCAGCTTTTTGGTAAGCGCATGCCACCTGAAGCAATTGATCTTGTGTCAAGGCTGCTTCAGTACTCACCAAATCTGCGCTGCACAGCTGTAAGAATGATTATTTGCTTGAGCCATTTGAACCAACCAATTTACGTATCACTACGGATGATTGCTTGCTAACTCCGAAGTTTCACATTCTCCTTGAGTTAAAATGCAATACCTTTTTGCTTCTAAGGTGTTGGGTTACCCTGGCATCTGTCAATCATGACCCTACTAAATCTGGGATGAAGAAGACAAATCCTTGCAAGAAGTGATTACTGTTCTAACTAAACATTTTTTACTATCCTTGCAGGTTGATGCTTGTGCCCATCCATTCTTTGATGAGCTTCGGGATCCCAAGACCTGCTTGCCAAGTGGACGGTCTTTACCGCCACTGTTCAACTTCTCCGGAGCTGGTAATTAGTAACTACTCGTACTAGTTATTTCTGTAAAAGAAAATTAAGAAGCTTTGCAATTATTTTGAGAAGTGAAAAGCTGCATCATACTGTTTAGCTTGTCTATAACCTCTTACCTTATACACAACCATTGGCATGGTGGGCTGCAGAGCTAGAAGGCCTCCCTGTTGAGCTACTCCACCGGATCATTCCTGAACATATGAGGAAGTGAAGAGGTGGGTGGATGGACGAACACAGACAGTTTGTCGCCGTTAGTACGGCCGTGACCGACCTACGGGGCAAGACGGGGCAACGCGAGCATCACTGTGGATTGATCTGGAGTGGACTCTCCTGGCGGCGGCCGGTCTGTCCCCGCGCTAGAGAAGGGCAACAGGGGCATGTACCCAGGGCCCACAACAGTGTGGGCCCCTGTTTTTTAAGTGTATGTGTTTATGTGGTTTGATGAATGAATAGTACTGTATGTCCTTTTCTAGCCTTCCATTTCCCAGTGAAGCATGAAATGATGATAGCAGGCTTCCATGGACTTCATTCATTGGCAGCAGGCTGGTGAGAAGTACTGCCTCCATTTCAAAACATAAGATGTTCTACCTTTGTGAAGTGAATGTATCTAGACACTTTTAGTGTTTAGGTTCACTCCGAACTTATAAAGTCGTCTAGATACATTTGTTTCATAAAGCTAAAACATCTTATATTTTGAAACGGAGGAAGTATATGCATATATGCACACCTTTTTGGAGACGCTTATGCATAGGGGTTCATGTTTGAATCGGCATCATTCATGGTTGATACCCACCCTTCCCTTTGACTTGGCCTAGTTGCCGAGAGATGCGTTTTGGTCCATCAAGGCAGCATAAATATATGCCATACACTGCTTGTATGCAAGTGCAATTGATACGACCAGATCTGGTATCGACATCTCGAATCCATTTTTTTTTAAAGAAGCTGGTCTACTTACATGTGCCTACGGTATGATGGCGCAACCCCGATCTGGAGAAAGGGAAGTGGACAAGCGTAGTAGCTCAACGAAACCTCACAGGCTCACAAGGTAGCCAACCAGGACGACCGTGCCCGGGATACTTTACTTGTAAGGTTGGTGTCTAGACGGTGACCAGTTTGGCTCGGTAGGAATGGCGATTAGTTAGCTGAATGCAAGGAGGAGAAGACAAATGTATCCAGGGGTCTCTTTGGCAAGAAGAAGATTTTTTCAGATTTTTTTTGCAAGGTTTTGGTTTTAGAAAGTTTCCCCATTTGTTTTTTACACGAGTTTCTTCCTGTTTGGAACCATGCAATTCATGAATGAAACGTAGGGTCTGGACCATCTTTCTATTCTCAGAGTGGAGAGATATTTTCTGAGTATATCAAGTGGCTTGCAGGATGCACGTCAACAATGGCACAACATATCCACCAATACGAATATGATGCAATGAGTCACCCAGTTCTTTCTTAATAAAAGCAAGATGGTCTGCTCACTTAAGAACCATCATCAGTGAGGCAGTGACACTGACTCGTTATAAACCATCCATCAGTGACGCTGAGTCGCTGACTTGTTTAATCATCGGGTGGTTGCTCACAGGCAGGGCAGCAAGTGCCGTCTATCGGTCGATCTCATCAGAAACTTGTCCCGTGTCCCCAACCGAAGATGGATACTTGTTGGCTTTACTTTCCTCTGGCCCCACTGGCCATTCCATTGTATCGTCCGACGACAACGAGCCTGCCGTCCATATCGAAACTTGTGACCTGCAGGCGCCCAACGCACACCCTCCACCCGCCCTACCATATTGACCCCATTTCTAAAACGAAAACGACACCGACCCCAGTCTTGTTTCAAGTTTCCTTTACTTCTTTTTTTTTCATTTGAAGATTATGAAGTAAGTACTCACTCCGTCCTAAAATAATTAACTTGAATTTATCTAGATTAGTACTGTATTTATCTACACAGTAAAACACGTCTAGATTGAAGTGAATGTTCAAACTACTGTGGAACTAAAGGGATACGAATTCAAACTATTGTGGAACCCCACCGCCCTTCGTCTCCTCCCACTCATCCTTCCTCCTCCGTTGTCGCCACGAGGCGTGGCCTGGCAAAGCCCTGGCGGTGGCGACATGGGGGATTCTTCTTTCCCTTGCACGGTGGGGCGGACGCGGTGGCGCGCTTCCGTGCTAGAGCATGGCGCTGTGTCGGGAGTCATGGCGGCGCTCGGGCTCGGCTTGCGGTGATACCGTGACGGACGACGAGGTGGTGGTGCATGCCTGGGTTGACGGCGGCTCTACTGTCCGGATTCTCGGGCAACGTCTACTGTGGGCGGCCTGAGCTACCGGCGATCATATATACCTTCTGCTGGAGATGATGGCGCGGCGGAATAAAGGTGGTCAGAACCTGCTGTTTATTTGAGCACCATGTCATCGACCTACTTCATGTTGGTGTCCTCAATCTGGTCGCTGGCGAGATCCGTCTTCCTCTTAGAGATTTCCGCAGTTTGGCACAGGATGTTACTGGATATCTTGAGTGGGATCGATGTAGTCGTGTGCGCCGTTGTTATTTGGGCGAGGCGCAAAGCTTCGCCTTCTTGTTGGTGCCATGGGACATGTCCTTATATAGATTTCTATGAAACTATGAGAGGTAGAGAAAGTCATGGTGACTATGAGAGGTAGAGAAAGTCATGGTGGCTACGATCCGAGTTTATAATGACAAAGATGGTACTGGTTGTAATGAAGACAACACAGCATAGGTTCCCCCTGTCTGTTCGGTGTTCGGCGACTTGCAACAGGAAGCTCGGCAAGCGGGGGCGACAGTACTGGTGGTCTGCATTCTTGATGGTGCTCCTCGAGTAATGAGTCACGATTTTTAGGGTGAAAGCTCAAATTCTGATCTTCATTGGTTGTACTTGGCAATGATCTTGTTATAAGCATTATTAGAAACGACGACGACGACGATGCTTGTGTATTGTTTTTCTCCTAGAGGCGTTATTTTTGGAAAATCTCATTTGAAGTTTATGTGTTGTCTTCGATGGTGTCTTGAGTGCTACTATTGCAAGTGGTTTATCTCCGCGCTCCGGGGTCTTTGTTTCCTTTTTCTTTTTATTTTTATTTATCTTGGATGTGTGCATTCTTGATGTCTTTGACATTTTATTGGTGCGAAGTCCACATGTAATTAATATCTTCACGACATTGATAATATATTTCCTTTATTAAAAAAAATAACAATTCAATTCATAAACACCGCTCCACTGATCAAATACTTACAACGCATATATAGACACAAATCGTAAGGACCGAAATCCTACGTTAGAAAAAAACCCAGTAGTTTGAAACTCCTACAATATGGATAAGCCAAAATACGAGAAAAGACGGTCGTACGACCAACTTTGTGTTTATCGATGGTACTAGAAACTGTCAATTAGTGGTTGCTCGTTAGGTAGTACTTGCTAATCAGACGTCAATGGCAACTTTATCGGACGCACTAAAGGTAAGGTAAACGGAAAGCAAGTGAAAATACTACTAGCTAGCCTGAATTTTGTGTGGCTCATCATCCCACAAAACGAAAAGGGTGAAAAAGGTTTGGCACGTGATTGATTGCTATCATCTAAACAACCACTGTCAGTCACTAATCACATCCACACAGGCTGCTACTATACTAATCCAATGTGGTTGTAATGGCACATGGGCCGTGTTAGTACGTACGTGGGATCTTTATAATTTCTCACCATTTTATTTTTACCGTGCTTTTTTGCCATTCCCTCGTCGTGGGCACACACGTCAGTGGCACGTGCACGATACTGAGATCATTTAAAAGACCTAAGCTGCATTTTAACCCTAGAGTATTTAAATCGATGGAGAAAAAAAAGCCAGACCTTCTCATTCTCCTTCTCTTTCCTCCTCCCACTTCTTCCGGGCTTCGGCAAATTTGAGACCCCAGAATAGAGCACGCGAAGACGACTCACCACCACCATCCTCCTAATAAATTCCCGCAAATTACGGCCGCACACCTCGCCGTCGGCGAGCCCACCGACCGTCGCCGCCGGCAACCTGTTGGCTCCAGGCCGCGCCCGCGCCCGCGCCCGTGGTATATCTGTGGCCACGGAGACGCCGCTCGCCGGTGGCGGCGGCGGGCGATGGGGAACTCGCTGGGGTGCTCGGCGTCCGGCGAGCGGCTGGTATCGGCGGCGCGGGACGGGGACGCCGTCGAGGCGCGCATGCTGCTCGAGCTCAGCCCGGCGCTCGCGCGCTACTCCACCTTCGGGGGCCTCAACTCCCCGCTACACTTCGCCGCCGCCAAGGGACACCTCGACGTCCGTGCACTTTCCTTTGCCCTCCTTCACGTGCTTGCCTAATTTACTGTTCGATTTGATCAGCGAGTTAGTCGGTGGTTTTTTGTTTTGGTCTTATTGTGTGCAGATTGTGACGCTGTTGCTGGAGAAGGGCGCGGATGTGAACGCGCGGAACTACTGCGGTCAGGTAGATCTTCCTCTTTTATGTCATTTCATGGTTATAGTAATCCGAGAAACGCAAGATCTGACATTCATACGTACTGAAATTACCGGCTCTCGTTTAGTTTGAGGATTCAGTGTTTTCTGGTGATCGAGTGTGACGAGACACAAAGACTTGATCTTGCAATATCAAAGCAAACAAAAAAAACTGACTTCTTCTAGTGCTTTCATGGCGTCCTGCCCTGCCCTGCCCTGTGCTAGGCCATGGGATACACTACATATATGTCTCGATCCATTTCTAGAATCTTCATTATCCGAGCTGAAACGTTTCGCTGATTTTGTTTCCGTTCATTTGGATGTATATGTATGGATGAAGACTGCATTGATGCATGCATGTCGGCATGGGCACTGGGAGGTGGTTCAGATGCTTCTGCTCTTCAAATGCAATGTATGGTATCCGTAGTGTTGTCTTTGCAGCGTGTTCCGTTTCCCCCTCACATCAGGAAGGTGCTGACTGCTGTTTGTGTTTGGGTTACTTGAAAGGTTACCAGAGCGGATTACTTGAGTGGTCGAACGGCATTGCACTTTGCAGCACACGATGGGCTTGTCCGGTGTGTAAGGTTGTTACTTGCTGACTACGTCCCAAGTGTGCCGTTGGACGATACCGCCTCTTCGGTGGCAGATGGCGGTGACAGCCAGGCAAATAGCGGCAGCAGTCCTACTTCTTCATTGGGACTGAAGTTCAATGAACCGTACGTATTGTCAACTGTCAATCTACTGTTGTCCTTTTCTGTTTGAAATAATCAGCAATTAATTGTATACCATCTTTGTTCAGTGCTCGTGTGAGGTACATCAATAAACCCGCCGATGGCGGTGTTACAGCTCTTCACATGGCAG
Source organism: Avena sativa (assembly GCA_916181665.1). Taxonomy (NCBI): domain Eukaryota; kingdom Viridiplantae; phylum Streptophyta; class Magnoliopsida; order Poales; family Poaceae; genus Avena; species Avena sativa. Next base: position 235,841,775 of record OV702293.1, on the reverse strand, counting down.
CTTTGAATGGCCATTTTGATTGCATGCAATTGTTGATTGAATTAGGTGCAAATGTCTCAGCTGTCACATTTCCCTATGGAACTACATCAAATTTGATAGGCAAGTGACCGTTCTTAGTTCAGATGAGACACAGTAACTCTTCTTATCGCAACTTAGTTATCCATTTATGTCTTTACGGATCAGGAGCTGGCAGTACCCCTTTGCACTATGCAGCCGGTGGCGGGAGTCTGGAGTGTTGCCAGGTATGTTAGCAGCATCGCTTTTTGGGCAACTAGCATTTCTCGACTGTACTTGCTGCATGGTGAATTTTTTGTTCTGATATTTGTTGATGCCACCATCGCAGGTACTTCTTTCGAACGGTGCTAGCAGGTTGACGCTCAATTGCAATGGGTGAGTATCTGTTCCGTATAACTACTAATGCCAAGTGGTATTTAAAAAACTTAATTTACCGTTCCGACATAGATACTTATTACTTCACTTGTCCGTCACTATTGATTAAAAGTCTTAATTGCAACGGGTGAGAATCTTTTTTTTGGAACAAGTACTAACATGTATCTTGCTCGTAGGTGGCTTCCCATGGATGTTGCTAGGATATTCGGGCGCCGTGCCTTGGAGCCATTGCTCTCTCCAAATTCACACACTGTTATTCCTGCAATTCAGCCATCTAGTTACCTGGCTTTGCCACTTATGAGCATACTTAATATAGCCAGGTTAGTACATAACCAACTCACCACAGACAACATATCGATTTGCCTGTTCTAGGTAAAACATAGGACAGTTATTTTATGGACAACAATAAGTGCTGCTTGATTTGTGAATCTGTGCTTTTTGAGAAAGCACATGATGATGCAATTAAATCAGTTTCATTCTGCATACTAGCTGATCTGGTATTTATAAAGAATTGGGCTAGTTTATGTATTGTGTGGAATTGCAATGGTTTTGAATACTTATAGAAAGGCAAATATCTGAACAAGGCAAACTGCTGCCATATGTTCTTGGGCTGGAAGGACATATATCAGCACTTATCTTGTGATTTATCATCCTCAATGAGTTAAATCCCCAATGCTTTAGTTACCGTTTCTGCTAAGAAATTGATTCTATTTACATTCCAATTGCCTGGAGTCAAACATATTTCACCTCAGATAACAAGTGTTTTCTGTTCTGACTTTATGATGGCACACTTCATGTTTATAGATCTTCTTTGATGTGCCTTTGCAGAGAATTTGGTTTGCAACACACCTTATCGTCTGTGGATGATAGCGAACTTTGTTCAGTTTGCCTGGAAAGGTCTTGCTCTGTAGCTGCTGAAGGTAGGTGCAACATTAAACACTTGAATTAACATTATCTCATTCCTTAAGGTTAAAGATATATTGGGGCAGACATCTCAGTGATGCTTGGATAAAAAAGATCATAGTAATTTGTCAAGAGATGGACATGGTCATGTCTAATTTAATCTAAGCTCCATCTATTTGGGAAAATGTTACATGTGTTCATATTTACATTCTAATCTTGAATATGCATAGTCCATCTTCTCTATCCATAAATTTTTTTTTGGAGAATAACATTATGCATCTCAGCACTTACATATTATAATTTGCTCTTTGGTTTGGTTAGAATACCCAATACTGTTTTGTTTGTTTGAAACAGTTAACGAGCTGTAAAATATACCTTTCTGTAGTGATAAATTCAGGTGATCATTCAATTGTATAATATTCTGAAACGAAGCTCAGATTTTTATATACTTTTACCTTATTTCACAAATGTGGACAAACAGCGATTATAATATAAACGTGAAACTAAAAATATCGAAGCACTGACGAACTTGTGCAACCTGAAACTTGCCAGTGTGGAGTGGTTTTAAGGTCTCATGACGTCGTATGTTGTTTCAGTAGGTTTTCACTTAATCATGTGCATCACATTACAGTATACACAGCTATGTGAAAATGTAATGGTGGTATCCTAACATCACATTCTGTTCTTTCAGGCTGTGGTCATGAGTTCTGCATCAAGTGTGCTCTGTATCTTTGCTCGACTAGCAACGTCCGTGTCGAGTTCACAGGCCCGTCTGGGTCGATTCCATGCCCTCTCTGTCGGAATGGAATAATGTCGTTCGCTAAGTTACCGAGCACACCAGCCTCAGAAGGGATTAAATCAAGCTCCGCACTCACATTCTGCAATCCATGCATTCTGAACACCCGATCTGTAGACTCCCCGGCAACTGTCTGCAAAGCTGAAATCAGGCGCAACCGTGTCGCAGCTGTCTCTTCCGAGTTGGTCTGTCCACTCACCTGTAGCCCATTTCCCTCGTCCGCCCTCCAAGCCTACAGGTGCAGCGACGATGATCCATGCGGCTCAACAGAAACACAGGATGACTCCGAGGTGCAGTCTCCGCGGCCCTCACACAGCGCAAGTTCCGAGTTGGATAAGAGGGGAGGGCAGGATCTTGACCAGACCACCTGCTCAGGCATGTTCTGGAGTCGCAGAAGCTGTCAGAGGGAGCAGCAGTGCAACGCTGAAATCAATGCTTGATTCATATGCTTCCTGGTTGTGAATATATTTGGATTCATAGCAGCAGCTCAATGCGGGAGATGATATGATCAGCGGTCCTCCCTGGCTGTGTTTCTTCTTTTTTTTCTCCCATTTACAGCCAAGATTTTGGTGTTTGGTGATCCTGCAGCTTTTGGCTGCCATAGGTTTTACTGTATTGTAACATTTGGGGTTACATTCACTGTGTTAGATCATAGCTTGAAATCATTAGTCAGCTAATTTTTTTTGTAGCTGTTTGTAAATTAAACAGTTTGCATGAGGTTGTTTATTTGTTGCCTCTGATTGTGATGATAAAAGTTATGTAAAAGGACACCAGATTACCCTCTTAATGATATACACGCATATGCCATTGTCTCTTCAGTTTCTTTGTACATGACAGTAATGGTTCAGCTAAGCTCACATGAAATGTATTCTTTTTAATTCAACATTGGTTTACATTCACTGTGTTTAGGTCATAGCTTGACACCACCGGCTGGGGCGGTTGAGCTGTTACCGGCCGGCCCTGGCAGGAGCGTGCTGATGATCCTGTCACCAAGGCCTGGCACCGCCGACAGGAAGTGGCCCACCCCGGCGAGCTCGTGGTAGGTGATCCAGCCAAGCCGGCTGCATATGTGCCGCTGCAGCTGCACCGGCACGACGCCGTCTTCGTCTCCCTGGAACAGATGCACTGGAAACGGCGGCGCCTCCTTCCCAAGGTCTGTCGGCTCGAACTCCGGCCACCGCCCGAACATCACCGCCATGTCGCGGTAGAAAGACTCCTGCACGCCCTGCTGCGTTGCCGCCCTCGCCCTCTGCACAACACAAAGCACACGATCGATCTCGATCATATCGGCATGGCATCGAGATGAGATGAGAGGTGGATACTGCAGGTGGAGGAATGGCTGACGAACCTTCTGGAACATTCCGGTGGAGAGTGCCATGATGCGGTTCTTCTCGTCGAGGGCGTTGGGGAAGGAGCCGGAGCCGCTGATGACGGTGGAGGTGGGCAGCCATGGCTGGCTCATCCACCAGTGCAGCAGCCACGGCGCGTAGGACGCGATACGGAGCGACCACCGGTCGCCCAGCGGCTGCTGCCGGTACAGCTCCCGGACCAGACCCCTTGGCAGCCCCGCCCACCGGTAGTTTATCACGGGCGCCATCATCGCCACTCCGGCCAGCCTGCAAAATAGAACCAGTCAGCATCACTGATCATTTATTACACGATCTCCAGTTTCAGTGTACGTGTATAGCTTTGAGCAGGTTTTTCGTTCACCTAGTACGTACCTGTGCGGGATGTACTTGAAAGAGGCCCATGCCGCGTGGCACCCGAGGGAGGAGCAAATGAGGTGGAACCTGTCGCCGAGTTCCAGCGCGTCGGCGAGATCCTCGATGTCCAGCGCCGCGCTCGGCAGCGACCGGCGCGGGTCCGGGTCGCTCTCGCCGTACCCGGCGCGGTCGAACGCCACCATGTAGACGCCCAGCTCCTCCAGCAGCGCCTGCGAGGCGCGGGGCGAGTCCATGCGGCCGCCGGAGAAGCCGTGCGAGTAGACGACCTTGAACCGCGCGCCGTCCCGGCTCGCGCCGGACTCGGCGTACGCCAGGGACCGCCCGTCCCGCGTCCGCACCCTCGGCGCCGTCACCGGCGGCCCTCCAGGCGTCCCGCACGGCGTCGGTGGCGGCGGACGGACGGCGCTCGCGAACCACGCCGCCGCCAATGCCACGGCCATCAGCACCAGCAGCCCCACCGACGTGCTCCCGTTCCCTGCATGCACACCACCGATGCAGAGTTAAAGAACAGATTAAGCTCAGGCACACGTGCCACGACACGACATGGCATCACATAACCAAGCTGCTGCATTTCTTCTTCATCATCTTCTTCCGTTTTGCAGTGCAATTGTTTACCTGTGGTAGCAGCGGCAGCAGCCATTGCAGACGACGATGCAGCAGCTGGAGCTGTGAAATTCGTATCGAAATGGATGGGGCTGAGTGGCGTTGTTGGAGCAGGACGAGGACCGCTTATCAAGTGTGTTAGGTACTGGGCTAAGCTAGTGCTAGCTGAACAGTACTAGTGGTGACACTTTGCTGAAAACGCAGCACGCGCGTAGTGGATGCCAGGCCTGTAGGGCTTTTTTCACGCCAACCTACCAACACGTCCATGTATTTGCCTTGTCGGTCACACGGCACCCAGAAAACACTTCTTCACCTACCACAAATTGAAAGGGGTCTTCTCTTCTCCCATCCCATGTACACGTAGGTAGCTCTGTTTTCTTACAAGATCTCTCTTCGTCAAAAATAATCTTGGACGACAGTTAGCATTCTTGGGATCCAACACGCCCTAAATGTGGTCAATGTAAGACCAGATTCTTCCCTACATTGGGTTTGAGTTGTACTACTATCAGTATGAGCTACTCCCTCGGTCCGCAAATAAGTATATTTCTAGCTTTTATCCTAAGTCAAATTTAATAAAGTTTGACTAATTTTATTGAAAAACTTGACAATATTTATGGCACTAATGTAGTACTACTAGGTAGTTGGTCAAAGTTTTAAATAAGTGTAAAAAAACTAGAAGTACACTTATTTATGGGTAGAGGAGTAGCCATTGGTACTGGTGACAATCAAATACTTTGTGGTCTTGAACCATATGACCTACGTATGGAAGTGGACCATGAACTTGGTGATGATTTATACTCCCCGGGAAACTTGTATGCAGATCTCACATTTACATAGGTATGACATAGGTGATGATGTTTCACAAAATTGCACCCACTAGAGCTTTCTATGGGGAGGAATGGTGCCACCCAGGCACCAAGAATCTTTTCTTGTCTCTCATGCCTCCGTCAAATTTCTAGTTGGAGTTGGTGAAGAAGTGTGAATGGAGAAACAAATCATCGGTTTTATATCCTCTTCCCATTGGCATCTCCTGTCAAAAGTGTCTTTATGCGATCTTCTTACCAACCCCAAAAATCCAAAATGGCGACCTGTTGAGAGAGCCTCTAGGCGTGGCCAATGAGAGGATGACAATGATCTTATGGTCGATAGTGTTCTTGGTTGGTAAAGACTTCTTTCACAAGTTCTTGTTAACAGTAATTTGTCAATTCACATTGTGTGGTGGTCAAGGTGCAGTGCTCCTTGACCTGCCTGTTTTACTGGAATCTTTCTTTAGACTTGGTTGGCATCCATCTTCTTATCCGATCCTAGGTTGCTTATCCGGAGAAATGTGTTCTAAAATCAACTTAGAAGTACTATAAAACCCCCTGAAAAAAAGGTATAAAATATATATAAAAAAAATCAAGAAATTGAGTATGACATTTTTCATTGAAAAGGAGGCAAAATATTTTGCGTTTCATGCAATTAACGAAACAAATAGCTAGTACTGGCTCTTCGCAAAAAAAAAAAAAGCTAGTACTAGCAGAGGCGGTATCGACGAACCCTACTACAGAACAATTAGCCTGAAGTCCCTCTGAAGACTTGCGGTCGAGATAACATGGACTATCACTGATCAGAGCATGGCATTGGCATTGTCACAGAGACTCCATTGTTCATCCTTTCGGGATTGCGCACCGCCAAGTATGCTAACTCAATAGTAGTTCATTTTCTTCTTTGCAGCTAAGAACGCAGTCACGGAACCAGGAGCATATATTTGCCACCGAGAACCTGAACACAGCTGATCTTCTTACATGACGTCTTTGATCGAAAACAGGAATTGCCCAGATTAATTAATAGTACTCCCGGATTAATTAATTAATTAATTAATTAATAATAGTAACTCATTGAGCAACAGATGTAGCAGGTGCAACACCTCACAGCCTGCCCGGAATAAATTCTTCTCGCCCCCATCAGAGGCTTAAGACAGTAGGACAGTCGGCAGACTGGTTGTCTCCTCCCAAGTGAGCAAAACGTGATCCACGTTGCAGCACAGAATCTGATCATGATCGCAAAAGAGTATTGTCAGTCAGTCAGCGAACCAGTTAGTCAGTGAGGGGAATGAAAGAATCTCTATGTCAATATACTACTACTGCTGTAGTTAATGCCACGGTCAACTCTTTTTTTTTCAAAACGGGAGCAAAAGTTTTGTCCCAATCGATTAATTAAAAAGTTTTACAAGAAAATAATAGTTTTGAATATTACAAAAGCCTACTCTCCCGGCATAATTTTACCCATAGGGTCAACTCGGCCTCTTATACTAAATAAGAAAAAGTATGAAAGTACACATCCTTTTTTCTGACAAACTTTAAACGATACAACATGCACGAGGGAGGAACATGAAGCTGTATTAAGAGAGAACAAATATTACTCAAGTTCAAGTCCACATATTAACACAAGGAAACCAGACACTTCATTATCAGTTACTTGTTTTTATGATTAGTCCTACCAGTTATGGGCTATGTAGCTGCATATTTCTAGTCTAGGTGAAGAAGATGCAACAGCTGTGAATTAGTTTCAGGTTTCTCGAAAAGTTCTTCAGATTTCAGAAATTTTCTGCTTAAAATATTGGCATAATAGTGCGCAAAACACCATGATTTATGCTAACCATGTGAGGTAAAACTTGAGGAGACAACATTGCACGTAATCCATGCAATTTAGTAAATTATATTATGCATCCACTCCGTCACAAAGTCAGGGACGAATTAATATGCGTACATGATATTGTCCTAAACATGGTGAGACACAAATGTCTCTACCTATTGCCCTAGACATACATAAGTGAACCACAACCATCCTACATAGTAACATTTAGTTAGTTGATCATGTGATCAAGAATAAAAATAAACCAAGTGCATATAGACAAAAAGCAATAAACTTCTCGAGAAAGTTTTTTTCATCGTGCTATTAAATCATGATGAAGACATCAATTAACTAAGACAATATGAGAATTTAAGTACTCCCTCCGACCCATATTAGTTGACTTGGATTTGTCAAAATTTGGATGAACCTATATACTAAATAGTGTCTAGATTCATCCAAATCTAGACAAATTTGAGTCAACTAATATAGGTCGGAGGGAATACCAAACTTATCAATTACAAAAGGCTGGATTCATCCTCTTGTCACCACCTTGGTCAACATATTAGCCCCATTACCATCTGTGTGCATCTTCTGAATTTGCATTTGCTTGGAATTCATCATATCTTGAATCCAGTGATAGCAAACATCAATCAACGGTTGAAACGTGTTGCACTTTCACGGGCTGATGTTGGGCTGCCAACACACCTCCATGTGGAGGGACATGGCCCAATAAATGTTTGGAGGCTCAAACGTGCTTGGATTTGTTCCAAACTTGGTGAGCTTGTTCTTTTTTTGATTACTTTGATCTGATTAGCTGGTTTGAAATTTGGATTAGTGTAGCATCAAACTTGGAAGCAGTTTAGTCAGTTCGGACTACTGCAGTTTCAACACAGAGCAGTTTTGACAGACGAACAATTTGTACAGTCAAACGATGTTTGATTGAGCTGAAATTTGGCATGTATGTTGGCTACTAGTTTCTCAGCTTGTCTACCAAGTTTGGTGCTAATTGGATCTGTGGTTTAAAATAAGTTTGTTGATTACCGAACAGGACAGAAACTGAGATACTCTGCTTTGCTGTAATCTTTCTTTCAAATTGTTGTTGTTGCTGGTTGGCAGCATGCTAGTGTGTTGTATATCTCTAGATGTTCTAGAGAAGACTTTGTACCCAGGTTGCTTATAGTGAAGCTCGTGTGGACCATGGTTTTTTTCCTTCTCACCTTGAGAAGGTTTTTTCACGTAAATCCTTGTTTCACATGTGCGTGTATCCGTTGTTTTATTTCCGCTGCATATCTATTGACTGAAGATATCCTCGGGTTCATTGCAAGCAGCAGGGGTTATGTCTCCTCCCCCAACAAAGTGGTATCAGAGTTGAGGTTAGATTTGTATTCAGTTTTAGAGCAAGGTTTGTTTTGGGCTGAGTGCATTTGCTTGTGGTGAAGGATGGAAGTGAATATCAACAGAATGATTTCTTTAAATGATACAAATTATCAAGCTTGGAAGAACAAAATAAATGACTGGTTATATGTGAAGGATTACTGGAAGCCGGTGTTCTCCACTGAGATGTCCAGTGATATACAAGAAGATAAGTGGGAGGTACTTCATCTCCAATCTTGTGGGTTCATCCGACAATGGATGTATGATAATTATCATTGATGAGTCCGCAGGACTCACCACACACATGTGCATTTTCCTATTGGTTGCTGAATTGGCATCATTAGTCCCTCGGACCCAAAAATTCGCTCCCGACGCTTAGAGCATCTTCTAGAAAACCGTGTCTAGTCGAGGTAAAAAAAGTTGGTTACGCCAGACGAGGTCCAATAATCTGGCTGGCGCCCACGGCCTGACCCTGAACCACATGGAGCCAACTAGGAGCGTGAGACACATGCGACAACCGTCGTGGTCCAATCATGTGATAGACTCAATGGTGCAGGTAGCTCAGATTAACTGCAGCTTCATTGGCCAATCAAATTTAAAGTAAATGACTCACTAATTCCCAAGGGAGAAGTACAGATAGGTGTGTCCAATCTTGTCATATCTATGACTTTCCATGTGGCGGTTGATGTCTACGCACTTCTATTCTTGTAGACATTTGTTGGGCCTCCAAGTGCAGAGGTTTGTAGAACAACAACAAGTTTCCCTTAAATGGATTACCCAAGGTTTACCGAACTCAAGGAGGAAGTGGTCAAAGGTATCCCTTTCAAGCAACCCTGCAATCAAGATACAATAAGTCTCTTGTGTCCCCAACACACCCAACACACTTGCCAGGTGTATAGGTGCACTAGTTCGGCGAAGAGATAGTGAAATACAAGTAGTATGGATGATTATAAGTGGTAACGATGCCAGAAAAGAGCTTCTGACAGGGAGAAAAAGACTAAAGGCAAAAAGAAGGAAGCAAGCAAACATGCAACAAATCTAGATGCAAACGGTGTTTCAATGTTTAGAAACAAGGCCTAGGGATCATACTTTCACTAGTGAACACTCTCAATAAATATATACTCTTCATGGTACTACCCTGAACTACTCTCCGGTTGGACACTCTAATCCATGGTAGGGCTACAAAAGCACACCTCAAAGTCCGCCTTTCCCAATCTAGATAACCCCACATTGTCACCTTGAGCGCTAGATGGTTCCAACAAACACCACAATTTCATAGAGACATCCAACTCCAAATATAACTCATAAAAAGTATTTATAAACTCTACCCTAAGTGCCATCACGGCATGCATGTTGTCACTTTCACACACGTGGGGAGAGCAGAGATTTATTGAAGCACTTGAGTATTTATGTAGACTCTAGCCTAAGTGCCACCACGGTATGCATGCTGTCACTTTCATACATGTGGGGAGAGCAGAGATCTATTGAAGCACTTGAGTAACAGAGTAGATCTATTTGATTACAAAGCTCATGACCACAACAAGATCACACACACACACACACACAAAGAGAGAGAGAGAGAGAGAGAGAGAGAGAGAGAGAGAGAGAGAGAGAGATGAACACATAACTACCGGTAGAGCCCTTAGCCTCGAGGAAGAACTACTCCCTCCTTATCATGGGAATCGACAACGACGATGGAGATGGTGGTGGAGATCGATGGAGATGGCTCCGGGGGCACTTCCCCGTCCCGGCAGGGTGCCGGAATAGAGACTTCTGTCCCCCGAATCTCCCCTTCGGGTGCGGCGGCACTGTGGAGGTTTTTGTGGATTTCCGCTAGATGATTTAGGGTTTTTGGTCGGAGGCTTCTTATAGGCGAAGGAAGCAAGGTCGATGCAGGGGCCAGGGGCCCACACCCCCTTTGGGCGCCACCAGGCGCCCACCTAGGGTGTGGCCACCCTGGTGTCCTCCTCCATCTCTGCTTCGTGGTTCCGTGTCGTGCCGGGTAAAATATTGACTTTGGCTTTCGTCCCGTCCAATTCCGAGAATATTGATTTTCTGCCTTTTCTGGAACCAAAAAACACAAGAAAACAGGCAACTAGCACTATGTCATCTTGTTAATAGGTTAGTACCAGAAAACATATAAAAACAACTCAAAGTGTAGACAAAGCAAAGCAAAGTAGATACTAAACAAACATGAAACATCAAAAATTATAGATATGTTTCCAACGTATCAAGCATCCCCAAGCTTAACTCCTGCTCGTCCTCGAGTAGGTAAGTGATACAAATAATAATTTTGAGGTGACATGCACCATCAAAATCAAGATCAAACCATTTGCAAGAATTGAAAGATGTGATCAAAGAACTCTAAACATGAGGATGAAAGATGGAGTTCTAACAGTAAGACAAAGTAACTTTACATGCAACATGAAAGGTTACAAACAAAGATCATGAATAACATGCATTGAAAAACATTTGTTTGTTTCACATACAAAAAGCATAGCATAGTGGCATTCAGCTTGTCCCTCATGGAGTAGCAAATAGATGCATATGACACCTTCAAAGTTCATAAGAGTGACTAGATACAAATAGTTCAAGAACAAGCAATATCAACAATATGAATCAATCAATAAGTTTTGGGAAAATGCACATAGAACTATGAATGGCAACTATACTCTCTTAACTGGTGCCTAAGGATAGAAGGTGAAGACTCAATATAATAGTGGAAGAAAGGCCCTTCAAAGGGAGCAGAGATTTCAATTTTAATAAAGAGCTTCCAAAAATTACGGTACTAGTTAGCTTTCATCTCTCATTGCCCCTATCATAAGCATCTTGAAGTGATTAAGGTTAAAGTGAACAAAATATGGATTATATGCTTGACAAAGTATAAGTTGGCAATCTCATGTCCCTTGAATACGTGGGCCGCTCCTCATGCTACTCAACTTTAGTCACCTATAAGTTCTTGTCATAGTAAGTACATGTGTATCATAGAGAACCGCCAACGGGGTACCTCTTGCATATGATACAAGAGCTATCCCATAATAAAAATGATAAGGCAAGCAGACAATGAGCATCTCAGTAATATTCTAATTTACCATGGGAAAATGGTGTTTTTTCTCTCTTTCCTCTTTTCAATATGTCTCTTTTTTGTAAGAAGAAGGCTTCATAGATGTTATTATGGTGGTGTTGCAAGTTTCCACCATGATTAGGCATGGCTTAGGCTAGCGGCCTAGGTGTTTCTCTAACACACATACATAACTCCATGGACTTACAAGCTCCCCTTTCATTTCACACCGAAGACATCCATAGACAAAAGAGCATGATATCAACTGTGTACAATGTACAAGTGCAATGTTGAAAGCGTTCCCCGTGACAACACGGTTCTACTAATTCCAACGTATAAGTGCAAGCATATATAACATAGATGACACAATGGTTCAAGTTTATTAGGGGCAAGAAAAATAAAGTGTGCCATCAAGTTCGTGAGAGCTTTAATCACTAAGTTTTCACATAACAAAAACAATTTTTAATTGGAAGGTAGATGAAAACAAGAATATACTTGGAATGGTGTAACACACCATGCATAGAAATTTATAGTGGACACTTTGGGATAACTTGGTTTCTTGGGAGTTGGAGGCATGAGTAGAGCTTACTCATACAAGTGGAGGCTATCAAAAGACTGGGAGCGACCAACTAAGAGAGCAATAATGGCCATAATCATGAAGAGCGACAAAACATTACTAACCAAAGCATAAAGTGGTACTACAAGTCAAGGAATAAATGATCATAGAGGCTATGGTGACTTGTTCATAGTCATAACATGGTGTGAGCATGTGCCAAGTCAACCCAAACAAAGCATCAAAGGAGAATACCACAGTACTATGATTTTGTATGCTAAAACAACGCATGATTCCTTCAAGACACATTAAGAAATCTCAATTGTTTGGAACAAGTCATGCGACAACAATAATCACTAAGAATAATGTTAAAGCAATATCTAGCATGACATGATAGAGTCCAGTCCACAGTCAAAGCGAGCTCCCTTTTGTACCACTTAAGCATGAAACTTTCTACTCTTTTTCCAACACCAATCGACTTATTTGAAACAACTCACAAAGATAATAATCAATAAAGATCAGTGAGCTTGTCTCACAAATCCACAAATAAGAACTAAAAAGTTCTAAGCACAAATAAGAAGAAAACTAAAGCTAAAGACGGTGCTAGCAAAAGAGAACACTCACAAAACAATAAGACTGAAAATTAGAGTGTTCTAGGCAATGAAAACAGAGTGTGTCTCTCTCCAAAATAAGTGTGCTTGTAGTGACCTCGGATCGGTAAGGATCCTAAGTCCCTGTGATTAACATGCTAGTCCCTGGATCAATAGCTAGCACTCACAGTCGATGAAATATCATGTAAAACACAAAGTATTTATTACACGGAGAATCCAGAGTATGAAATTATTACAAAAATTGCTTAGCATTATGCTAGCTCAATTAACAGCGGAAACATAAAAGCAGCATGAGTCCATCAACGCCCAGGCTTGTCGAGTGTAGACCCGCGATCCCTACGCACCTTTCAATCTTCGGATTCTGCACATAAGACGTGCAGCCAACAAGTTGGGTCAATACTTTGAATGTATCGGCAAATTACACCAAGGAGAGAAAAGACTATCTCTACATGCAAGGCTGGTATAGGCTGTAGAGTTCATTTGCTCAAAGCTAATTTTCTTAAGTAGAGAGAAGAGTAGAAGATTGCCCTACTTTGTAAACATTTGCTTGGATAAAATAAGGTCGAGTGGCACACGAGGATATTACGCACCAAGTGTCCAAACAACCAAACACTTGGATATTACGCACCAAGCGTCACTTGGATATTACACACCAAGTTTCCCAAATTCCCACCCATTAGCGATATTACGCACGCCATGGGGTTTTAAAAACTTTGTTTTTAGAAAAGAGAGAGGAAGATCCTTCAGAGGCTCCATCTTTCAGACGCTCAATGTTGTTCTGTTACCGTGAACACGGCTGATCGATCAGATTGCAATACTCTCGAGAGTTTGTGCACTTTACCCACAATCCACGATCAAGTCCTTTTACAGACAAGACCATGGTGAGGCTTTCCCTTAGTAGCCCCTCTACCTTCTGGATCCAACCGTGCCAAGAACCTCCAAATGTTGGTACCCAGGTGAGGTTTCCCACTAAGTACTAGGCCAAGACAGAGCCCATAATGTATTGTGGTTGCACTGGAAGCTTCTGAATTCCGAAACATGGCAGACTTCTTTGATTCCTGGGCGGCCGTCCTCCACCAAAATCACACTCGTTGACCCGACAACCATTCCGCCCAGAAGAAACTTAGTTTTATTTTGAAGTGGATTTGAGAGGAAAAGTTTGCTCTAGAGAGCCTTTATACTTAGAAAATTCTTTGTCTTTCGAACCCCCCAACGGTACTTTGTATATATATAGCGTAGCAAGCAATACTTAGCAAAAACAGGGGTAACCTATTAGGATGGGAAATCCTAAGTATAGAGCTACACATGGCATACTACAAAATTATCGCACTTGCAAAATAATACTAAGGAAAAATTCTACCAGAACACCCTACACATGCATACTACAGAATTTTGAAGATCACATGCATAGAATCAAAACTGGGACAAAATTATGAACAAGTGGTGTAACTTGCCTTGATCCAAGCAGCACTCTACACAATAACACTCCTTAGCGCACTCCGAGCAATCTAACGAATCACAAACATAGATTTGATCACAACTTGCTCAAAGCATACACAAAGGAAAACATGCATGCATGCAACATGGTAGTTTATGCAAGGTTGGTTAAATTGATCGAGGTAGCAAGTTTGTGTTGTGATAGTGTAAGGGTGTCACTAGGATTTATTTCCAAGGGTTTAGATCTAATTTGAATCACTAAAACAATTCCTAGGATTATAGGAGATCAAACCATCTAGATAGCCCCAAGTTAGATCTAATAATCCTAAGCAAAGCTTAATGGTTTGGATCAGTAGGTATTGTGGAAACAAAATTATAGCAACAAGAAACAAATAGAATAGAATTTTAATTATTTTTTCTATAGATTAAACCCTCTAATCTAATGATTAAAATCTACAACTAAAACATTACTGTAAACCTGCAATATTATTACATATTTGGATACTACATAAAATTAGGAATCCAACAGTATATTACAAGCTAAATTTGGACAAATAGTTATTTTTCTATGATTTTCGCAATATTAAACCTAATCTGCAAAAACCAAAGCAACCAGCCTAAACCCTAGCCCAGATCGCGCCAGGTGGCGGCCTCGGGTTGGGCCAGCTGGCCAGGCGGGCGACACGGCGCGGCGACGACGCGCTTGCCCCGCGGTGCTGCGTGATTGGCTGATACCCCTTCGCCCCCCCTTCTAATCTGGCCCGCAGGATTTCAATCAGACGGCCTAGATGACTCCACTGACCTGTGGTGGTGGCGGCGATGGAGACGACAGCGGCGGCGGCAGAGTTGACGGCGGTCGGAGGTACTGGCGGTCCTAGCGAAGGTGACGAAGAGGGTCCCCGATGCGCACGACGATGGCGAATCCTCCAATGGCCTCAGCGTGGTCCCTCTCCTCCTCCTTCTCCCAGCGTTGGTGGATCCTTTTCTCGGACCCGACGGCTTCGGCGATCTCCTGCGATTCGGACGAAACGGAACAGACGGGCGGTTAGGGTAGGTCGAGGCGAGAAGGGTGGAGGGTGTAGCAAGTCTCGAGATGCCCTGGAGCATCGCCCACCTCGAGCTCCGACGGCGTCTGTTCCGGCGAGCTCGGTTGAAACTCCAAAACGGCTAGGGTTTGAGAAAATCGAGGGCAAACGACGAGGGGGAGGGTCGGCTTATAAGTGCAGAGGCTTAGGGAAGGGGGCAGTCGAGTCCGCCGCGAGTAGGAGTCTGTCGTGGCCGGACTTGTGTCCGCCGCGGTCTCCAGGGGGAGACGACGGGGTGGGCCAGGGCGGTCAGCGGGTGCGGCAGGTGGCGACGTGGAGTGGGCCGGTGGCGGGCTGCGGAGGCTGGCGCGGCACGCTGGCTGGCGCGTGGGTGCTGGTGGGCTGCGCTGCGGCCCAGCTAGGTCTGCCTCTGTGTTTTTTTTCTTTTATCTTTTTCTCAATTTCTGGTTTGATAAAACTCACATAACTTTTGCAAGACAAGTCCAAAAATGTTGAAACTTGTTTCCAAATTTTTGTAAAAATAAGATGTCAATATAGGACCATAGTTTACTGTTTTCACATTGTTTATATTGAAGGGTTAATACAACAAGGTGCTTACTTATGGGGATAATAAATAGGGTTTCCAAATGGGCTTATGTGTTAGGATTTTGTAGTTGCAATGTTTTCAAATGTAGGATGCAAATGATGCAAGGATGATGCATGACACTAATAACATCCAAACACAGAATCTGGGATGTTACAAACCTACCCCCCTTAAGAAGAATCTCGTCCTCGAGATTCGGGTTGGCTAGCAAATAGGTGTGGGTGCTCCGTTCTCATGTCGTCTTCACGTTCCCACGTAGCTTCTTCCTCGGAGTGGTGGTTCCATTGTACCTTGCAGAATCTTATAGTCTTAGTGCGGGTAACCCTTTCGGCTGTTTCCAGTATTCTGATGGGTTTTTCCTCGTAGGTAAGGTCATTCTCCAATTGAACCTCGTCTAGGGGAACGGTGTCTCTTAGCGGTGTTTCAGCCATCTCCGGGTGACACTTCTTTAGTTGTGACACATGAAACACATCATGAACAGTCAGTCCTTCCGGTAGCTCCAACTGATAAGCAACTTCTCCTCTACGGGCCAGAACCTTATATGGTCCTATGAATCTTGGGGCTAACTTGCCCTTGATTCCGAACCTCTTAACTCCACGTAGGGGTGAAACTCGGAGATACGCACGGTCCCCTATTTCATAGGCCACATCTCTGTGTTTGGAATCAGCGTAGCTCTTCTGTCGGGATTGGGCTACCTTTAGCCTATCCTGAATCTGTCGCACCTTTTCTTCGGCATCCTTTATCAAGTCAGGTCCAAAAAGACCGCGTTCTCCAACTCCATTCCATAGCAATGGAGTCCTACACTTCCTGCCATATAGAACTTCAAACGGAGCCATCTTGATACTTGTCTGGTAGCTGTTGTTGTATGAGAACTCAGCATATGGCAGGTTATCGTCCCAACTAGACCCATAGTCTAGTGCGCAAGCTCTCAACATATCCTCCAAAATTTGATTCACCCTTTCTGTTTGGCCATCTGTTTGAGGGTGGAAGGCAGTACTGAATTCTAGTCGGGTCCCAAGAGACTCATGTAGTTGTCGCCAGAACTTTGAAGTAAACTGGGTACCTCTGTCTGACACAATTCCCTTGGGAACACCATGTAGGCTTACAATCCTTGACATGTATATCTTAGCAAGCTTAGCACTTGTATATGTGGTCTTGCGGGGATGAAGTGAGCCACCTTGGTGAAGTGGTCCACCACTACCCAGATAGAATCAAATCCAGAACGAGTCCAGGGTAATCCCGTGATGAAATCCATGCCTACCTTGTCCCACTTCTAGTCGGGTATAGATAGTGGTTGTAGTAATCCTGCTGGTTTCTGATGCTCGGCTTTAACTCTGTTGCACACATCACACAGAGAAATATACTCTGCAATATCTCTCTTTAGGTTATTCCACCAGAACCTATCCTTCACATCCATGTACATCTTTGTGTTGCCTGGATGAATTGAATATGGCGAATCATGAGCTTCTTGTAGAATCATCTTCCTGATATCGGGGTCATTGGGAACGCACAAACGTTTCCCATACCAAAGGGTTCCTTGTTCGTCCATACGGAATTCTTTAGTCTTTCCTTCATTTATCCCGACTCTTATTTCTTCCAACTCTTTATCCCCTTTTTGTGCTTCTTGGATCCTTTCTTGGAAGGTGGACACTATTTCCATAGTCGCTACGTGTCCTTTCGGGACTATCTCCAACCTGAGATCCCTGAATTGCTTGCATAAATCCTCTGGAAGTTCCCCTGCGGCCAGTCCATTCACATACACCTTACGACTTAAGGCATCAGCCACCACGTTTGCCTTTCCGGGGTGGTACTGTAAATCCAAGTCATAATCCTTTATTAGCTCAAGCCATCTTCGTTGTCTCATATTCAACTCCTTTTGGGTGAAGATGTACTTCAAACTTTTATGATCTGTGAACACATCACAGTGTTTGCCCATGAGGTAGTGTCTCCATACCTTGAGTGCATGAACCACAGATGCAAGTTCCAAATCATGTGTGGGATAACTGTGTTCGTGGTTCTTAAGTTGTCGGGAGGCATAGGATACCACTTTCCCATCTTGCATCAATACACTTCCAAGTCCTTGTCGAGAAGCGTCACAATAGACTTGAAAATCCTTCTGGATATCAGGCAGACACAGAACTGGTGCCGTTACAAGGCGTTTCTTCAACTCTTGAAAACTTGCTTCACATGCCTCGGTCCATAGGAATTTCTTTTCCTTCTTTAATAGTTCCGTCATGGGTTTTGCTATCTTGGAAAAGTTTTCGATGAACCTCCGGTAATATCCTGCGAGGCCCAAGAAACTTCTAATATCTCCCACATTCTTGGGTGACTCCCATTCCGTCACGGAAGCTACCTTGCTAGGATCTACGGCAACTCCTTTAGCTAACACAACATGACCAAGGAATCCCACTTCCTTTAACCAGAACTCGCACTTGCTGAACTTGGCATACAACTTGTGTTCTCTTAGTTTCTCCATAATAAGGCACAGATGTTTCTCATGTTCCTTCTCATCCTTTGAGTATATGAGTATATCATCTATGAATACTACGATAAACTTGTCCAAGTATTCCATGAACACCTTGTTCATCATGGTCATGAAGTATGCTGGGGCATTGGTTAGACCAAAAGACATCACGGTGTACTCATACAATCCGTATCTTGTGGTGAATGCTGTCTTAGGCACATCCTGTTCTCGAATCTTTAGCTGAAAATAGCCCGATCGTAGATCGATCTTTGAGAACACACTGGCTCCTTTTAGCTGGTCAAACAGGTCGTTGATGTTGGGCAGAGGATACTTATTCTTAATCGTCACTTCGTTCAACGAGCGGTAGTCCACAACCAGCCTCTTGGTCTTATCCTTCTTTTCCACAAATAGGACGGGTGCTCCCCAAGATGACGCGCTGGGTTGAATGAACCCCTTGTCCAATTGTTCCCTAAGCTGTTTCTTGAGTTCCTTTAACTCGTCCACATCCATCTTGTATGGTCTCTTAGCTATCGGCCCCGTGCCTGGCATTAAGTCAATGAGAAACTCGATATCACGGTCGGGTGGCATTCTGGGTAGCTCTTCTGGGAAGACATCTGGGTATTCCTTTACAATAGGTACCTCCTCCAAGCTAACCCCCTTAAGAGAGTTCACCATGACTTCTTTGAGTGCGAAGTTCGACTTGATACGAATCCTCTTCCCTTCCGGTGTTGTGAGCATGACAGTTCTCTTGGCACAATCTGTGACTCCTTCATATTCGGTCATCCAATTCATGCCCAAGATTATGTCTAATCCTTGTGATTCTAGAACTACTAGACTGGTGGGAAAAATGTGTGTCCCAATCCTTAGTTCTAAATCCCGGCAACCGGAGTTTGCCACTATTTCTCCCCCAGGAGAACTTACCCTTAGAGGAAAGTTTATAGTCTCCGTTGTTATCTTGCCTCTATCCACAAATACCCTTGATATGAATGAATGCGATGCACCAGTATCAAAAAGAACAACTGCGGGAATAGAATTGAGTTTGAACTTACCAATCACAGAGTCTGGCGCCTCACAAGCATCCTCCATAGAAACATGATTCACCGTGGCTTTGACAAAAGGATTTGGCTTCTTCCCGTTCCCATTGCCATGGTTGTGTCCATTTCCATTCCCATTACCATTGCCATTCTTCCTCTCGGGGCAAGAGGTTGCATAGTGCCCTGTCTTGTTGCACTTAAAGCATGTCACCTCACTGAGATCCTTTCCATTGCCGCCATTGCCATTGCGTTTTTTGTGCCCATTGTGTTTGTGGCCACCATGGTTATGACCGTTATGGTTGTGGCCATTATTGTTATAAGGTGGTGGTGAGGAATTGCGCTGCTTCTGGTACGGAACAGAGTGTTTGTGAGGGTTGGATTTCCTCTTGCGATTTTCTATGCTCTTCCTCTTTGATTCAACCACAATGGCTCTGTCCAAGAGTTCCTGAAAGTTGTCAAATTTCTGAGCCACAAGCTGAATGGATATCTCATCATTAAGCCCTCTTAAGAACTCCTCCTGTCTCTTGGCATCAGTGGAAACATCATCGGGTGCATAACGGGCTAGCTTATTGAAAAGCTCACCATACTCGGTGACAGAACGGTGCAGCTGGTGTAGGTCGCGAAACTCGCGCCTCTTTAGAGCCATGACACCAGCAGCCACATGATGAGTGCAAAAAGATAACTTAAACTGTTCCCAAGTGATAGCATCAATGTCCGGGTGGGTGACTTGGTAGTTATCCCACCATTCTGCAGCAGGTCCTTCAAGCTGGTGTGCGGCATAACGCACCCTGTCGGCTCCGACAGCTTGCACGGTGTCTAGCTTCTTGTTGATCGTACGCAGCCAGTCATCAGCGATGATTGGTTCAATGCTGCTAGTGAAGGTAGGTGGGTTCAGCCTCAAAAACCGAGTCAAGCGATCCTGTTGAGGAGGTGGCGGAGGTGGTGGTGGCGGCGGGTTGTTGTTGTTCTGCATGTTCTGAGTGAGTAGTTGGATCAGCTGGTTCTGAGTGGCCAAAAGTTCTGCTATTTCTGGCGGGATTTCGGGGTTCGCACGTCTTGGCGGCATCTGTGGGGTTTAAGAGAATAGTTAAGAAATAGACAGAAGACTAGGTAGTAAACTCCTACCCTTATGAAAAACACACCAAGCACACAAGGCACACAAGGCACACACCACAGATTTAGCACAGGAAACAACCAAATTTAACTAAACCAGACTTGTCTTGGTATTTATTACATTTGCGAATAACGTTCTACTATAGAATTAAAGGTGGTCCAACTATTACACATCTTCCATGCCTTCCTCTTCCTCGTCCTCGAACGAGTAGCCTTCTTGCTCTAGAGTTGTCTTGTACAACTCCATCTCCTTTGTGGTGGCTTCAAGCTTCTCTTGGAGGTCCTTTATCTCATCTCGTAGCTTCTTGGTAGTGGCTTCCAGCTGCTCTTGAAGTCCCTCCTTCTCGCTTTGTAGTTCCTCCACTAAACTTGACTTCATTGCGGCTTCAAGTTGCTTTGCCAAGTCCCTCTTGGAAGCACGCACATCATTGATTATCTTGCAAAGGCCTTCAGTTTGCACTTCATCTCCATCGATCTGCTGTTTGAGTTCCCTAATTCTCTTGTTTTTATTTATCACCCTCTTCTCTTGGTTAGCGAACTTCTTCTCTTGGTCCTGGAATTTTAACTCTTGGAGCTTCATTGCCTCCTCCTGCTGCTTGATCATTTCTTCCTTCTCCTTGATGAGGGCGCATAGCTCGTCGTTCTTCAACATCTCGAGGAAGGTACCCTTTTCAAGGTCATGGATGTGGCACTCCAAGTCTTGATATTGTGTTCTTCGGCGTTTGGTAGAAGTTCTTTCCTCAAAGGTTAACTCCATGGGAATTCCTTCCTCATCTCTTCTTCCAAAGAGGCCGCCGCAGTGTCCTTGGAGAGCTTCATGATGACGTCCACATAGGCGACCAATGAGTTGCTGCAAGATAATGCTAAGGGCCTTCTCCTTGGAATCGCTAACAATGTGGATTGCTATGTCTTCCTCCGGGTTCTTGCCTCGCTCTTTTCCTGGCTGGATGACCTTGACTCCCCAACAGCCGTCCTTGTGGAGTTTCTTCATTGTGCTCCCCTAGATTGTTGGGAGAGGAAGGTCCAAACGTGTGAGTAGATCCATGAGGCATCCACCAAAGCGAAGGGGCTCGATGTCCGCGACGGTGTCGTAGAGGAAGCTTGTCATCTTTGAGTTAGAAGAATGGAGGTTAGATACTTAAACAAGTAGAGGAAAGCAGATACTAGAAGTGCGGAAATAACTTAGTAGACAAACAAGTAAGGCACTAAAGTTAGAGGTGGTTCCAATCCTAGGGTCACGTCCTACAGGCAACGATGTGCTCTGATACCATCTGTAGTGACCTCAGATCGGTAAGGATCCTAAGTCCCTGTGATTAACATGCTAGTCCCTGGATCAATAGCTAGCACTCACAGTCGATGAAATATCATGTAAAACACAAAGTATTTATTACACGGAGAATCCAGAGTATGAAATTATTACAAAAATTGCTTAGCATTATGCTAGCTCAATTAACAGCGGAAACATAAAAGCAGCATGAGTCCATCAACGCCCAGGCTTGTCGAGTGTAGACCCGCGATCCCTACGCACCTTTCAATCTTCGGATTCTGCACATAAGACGTGCAGCCAACAAGTTGGGTCAATACTTTGAATGTATCGGCAAATTACACCAAGGAGAGAAAAGACTATCTCTACATGCAAGGCTGGTATAGGCTGTAGAGTTCATTTGCTCAAAGCTAATTTTCTTAAGTAGAGAGAAGAGTAGAAGATTGCCCTACTTTGTAAACATTTGCTTGGATAAAATAAGGTCGAGTGGCACACGAGGATATTACGCACCAAGTGTCCAAACAACCAAACACTTGGATATTACGCACCAAGCGTCACTTGGATATTACACACCAAGTTCCCCAAATTCCCACCCATTAGCGATATTACGCACGCCATGGGGTTTTAAAAACTTTGTTTTTAGAAAAGAGAGAGGAAGATCCTTCAGAGGCTCCATCTTTCAGACGCTCAATGTTGTTCTGTTACCGTGAACACGGCTGATCGATCAGATTGCAATACTCTCGAGAGTTTGTGCACTTTACCCACAATCCACGATCAAGTCCTTTTACAGACAAGACCATGGCGAGGCTTTCCCTTAGTAGCCCCCCTACCTTCTGGATCCAACCGTGCCAAGAACCTCCAAATGTTGGTACCCAGGTGAGGTTTCCCACTAAGTACTAGGCCTAGACAGAGCCCATAATGTATTGTGGTTGCACTGGAAGCTTCTGAATTCCGAAACATGGCAGACTTCTTTGATTCCTGGGCGGCCGTCCTCCACCAAAATCACACTCGTTGACCCGACAACCATTCCGCCCAGAAGAAAACTTAGTTTTATTTTGAAGTGGATTTGAGAGGAAAAGTTTGCTCTAGAGAGCCTTTATACTTAGAAAATTCTTTGTCTTTCGAACCCCCCAATGGTACTTTGTATATATATAGCGTAGCAAGCAATACTTAGCAAAAACAGGGGTAACCTATTAGGATGGGAAATCCTAAGTATAGAGCTACACATGGCATACTACAAAATTATCGCACTTGCAAAATAATACTAAGGAAAAATTCTACCAGAACACCCTACACATGCATACTACAGAATTTTGAAGATCACATGCATAGAATCAAAACTGGGACAAAATTATGAACAAGTGGTGTAACTTGCCTTGATCCGAGCAGCACTCTACACAATAGCACTCCTTAGCGCACTCCGAGCAATCTAACGAATCACAAACATAGATTTGATCACAACTTGCTCAAAGCATACACAAAGGAAAACATGCATGCATGCAACATGGTAGTTTATGCAAGGTTGGTTAAATTGATCGAGGTAGCAAGTTTGTGTTGTGATAGTGTAAGGGTGTCACTAGGATTTATTTCCAAGGGTTTAGATCTAATTTAAATCACTAAAACAATTCCTAGGATTATAGGAGATCAAACCATCTAGATAGCCCCAAGTTAGATCTAATAATCCTAAGCAAAGCTTAATGGTTTGGATCAGTAGGTATTGTGGAAACAAAATTATAGCAACAAGAAACAAATAGAATAGAATTTTAATTATTTTTCTATAGATTAAACCCTCTAATCTAATGATTAAAATCTACAACTAAAACATTACTATAAACCTGCAATATTATTACATATTTGGATACTACATAAAATTAGGAATCCAACGGTATATTACAAGCTAAATTTGGAAAAATAGTTATTTTTCTATGATTTTCGCAATATTAAACCTAATCTGCAAAAACCAAAGCAACCAACCTAAACCCTAGCCCAGATCGCGCCAGGTGGCGGCCTCGGGTTGGGCCAGCTGGCCAGGCGGGCGACGCGGCGCGGCGACGACGCGCTTGCCATGCGGCGCTGCGTGATTGGCTGATACCCCTTCGCCCCCTTCTAATCTGGCCCGCAGGATTTCAATCGGACGGCCTAGATGACTCCACTGACCTGTGGTGGTGGCGGCGATGGAGACGACGGTGGCGGCGGCAGAGTTGACGGCGGTCGGAGGTACTGGCGGTCCTAGCGAAGGTGACGAAGAGGGTCCCCGATGCGCACGATGATGGCGAATCCTCCAATGGCCTCAGCGCGGTCCCTCTCCTCCTCCTTCTCCCAGCGTTGGCGGATCCTTTTCTCGGACCCGACGGCTCCGGCGATCTCCTGCGATTTGGACGAAACGGAACAGACGGGCGGTTAGGGTAGGTCGAGGCGAGAAGGGTGGAGGGTGTAGCAAGTCTCGAGATGCCCTAGAGCGTCGCCCACCTCGAGCTCCGACGGCGTCTGTTCCGGAGAGCTCGGTTGAAACTCCAAAACGGCTAGGGTTTGAGAAAATCGAGGGCAAACGACGAGGGGGAGGGTCGGCTTATAAGTGCAGAGGCTTGGGGAAGGGGCAGTCGAGTCCGCCACGAGTAGGAGTCCGTCGTGGCCGGACTTGTGTCCGCCGCGGTCTCCAGGGGGAGACGACGGGGTGGGCCAGGGCGGTCAGCGGGTGCGGCAGGTGGCGACGTGGAGTGGGCCGGTGGCGGGCTGCGGAGGCTGGCGCGGTGCGCTGGCTGGCGCGTGGGTGCTGGTGGGCTGCGCTACGGCCCAGCTAGGTCTGCCTGTGTTTTTTTCTTTTATCTTTTTCTCAATTTCTGGTTTGATAAAACTCACATAACTTTTGCAAGACAAGTCCAAAAATGTTGAAACTTATTTCCAAATTTTTGTAAAAATAAGATGGTCAATATAGGACCATAGTTTACTGTTTTCACATTGTTTATATTGAAGGGTTAATACAACAAGGTGCTTACTTATGGGGATAATAAATAGGGTTTCCAAATGGGCTTATGTGTTAGGATTTTGTAGTTGCAATGTTTTCAAATATAGGATGCAAATGATGCAAGGATGATGCATGACACTAATAACATCCAAACACAGAATCTGGGATGTTACAGTGCTGTAATCCAACCAACTTATTGCAGCAAACCAAGCAAAATAAAACTAAAAACAAAAATAAATACGCTCCAAGAACAACACAACTGTGCATGAAACAATGAAAACGAAGTGTCTAGAAAGACCTGAGATTTTTATTGATGAAGAAGGGGATGCCATCCCCAAGCTTTGAAGCTTGTACCTCTTGAATATTTCTTGGGGTGACACGGGGTGGCATCCCCAAGCTTGGGCTTTTTTCCATTATTCACCTCATTACATCATTGTTCCCCTACACCTGAAAATTTTCCTTCATACAAAACTTCACACAATCTTCATTAGCAACATTAGTGCATTCAAAAGTAATAGACCTTTGGGTTTAGTTTCAAAACATCAAAACTTTCATTAAAGACACAAGCTATTGTAGCAATTCCCTCAAAAATCTCAATTTACCAAAGAGAACCCAAAAAGAAATCGATAAAGAGACAAATGCAAATAATGGATGAAATTTGTCAAAATAGACTAGCAGGAAAAACCGATTTTTTTGAAGATCTTCTGTTGCTCAAATTGAGAAGTGTTGAACTAACGAAAGTTAGCTAAGAACCTGGGGGATTTATTCAGATAATTACAGCTTAGTACGATATACAGAGATTTTTTACGAATTTTTACAGTGAAGCATAAAAATCTGTTTCGGGACAGCACTTCCCCAAATCTTACTTCCCTCTCATTAGAGGTTATTATTGGCATAAAAATCAAACAAAAAGGCTAAGTAGAGGTTATTACAGAAGTAATAACTTCCAAGACTCAAGAAAACTATTGGGTTATCTCCCAAGAAGTACTTTTCTGTAACGCCTTTAAATTAGGCTTGATAGTTTGAGAAGATGCTCACATAAGAAATATGAATTGAAGAAAAAGAGAGCATCAAGAAGCAAATTCAAAATACATTTAAGTCTAACCAACTTCCTATGCATAGGAATCTTGTATGCAAACAAATCATGAAAGCACAAAGCAACAAACATAGGAAAGCAAAACAAGTGCAACTTCAAGATTTTCAACATAAAGAGGGGAAACTTAATATTGTTGAGATACATAAGACCATGTTTCCTTTCTCATAATAACTTTCAGTAGCATTATGAATAAAATTAACAATATAACTATCACATAAAACATTCTTATCATGAGCCACATGCATAAAATAATTATTACTCTCCACATAAGCATAGTCATTCTTATTAATCGTAGTGGGCAAATTCAACATAATAGCTATCATTATTATTCTCATCACCATAATCATCAAAATAGCTCTCTATTTTTGTTGTTGTTTTCCATTAAGCCTAACTAGTGAAAACAAGAAACAAAAAGACAAAATTGTAGAATCTAAATGAAATAACTTCGAGCACTCACACCAGAGGATGTGAGTACCTTTTACCTTACCTCCCTGGCAACGACGCCAGAAAAGAGCTTGATGTCTACGCACTTCTATTCTTGTAGACATTTGTTGGGCCTCCAAGTGCAGATGTTTGTAGAACAACAACAAGTTTCCCTTAAGTGGATTACCCAAGGTTTATCGAACTCAGAGAGGAAGTGATCAAAGGTATCCCTTTCAAGCAACCCTGCAATCAAGATACAAGAAGTCTCTTGTGTCCCCAACACACCCAACACACTTTTCAGGTGTATAGGTGCACTAGTTCGGCGAAGAGATAGTGAAATACAAGTGTTATGAATGATTATAAGTGGTAACGGTGCTAGAAAATAACTTCTGATGGGGAGGAAAAGACTAAAGGCAAAAAGAAGGAAGCAAGCAAACATACAACAAATCTAGATGCAAACGGTGTTTCAATGTTTAGAAACAAGGCCTAGGGATCATACTTTCACTAGTGAACACTCTCAATAAATATATCCTCTTCATGATACTACCCTGAACTACTCTCCGGTTGGACACTCTAATCCATGGTAGGGCTAAAAAATCACACCTCAAAGTCCGCCTTTCCCAATCTAGATAACCCCACATTGTCACCTTGAGAGCTAGATGGTTCCAACAAACACCACAATTTCATAGAGACATCCAACTCCAAATATAACTCATGAAAAGTATTTATAAACTCTAGCCTAAGTTCCACCACGGTGTGTACGCTGTCACGTTCACACACGTGGGGAGAGTAGAGATCTATTGAAGCACTTTGAGTATTTATGTAGACTCTAGCCTAAGTGCCACCACGATATGCATGCTGTCACTTTCATACACGTGGGGAGAGCAGAGATCTATTGAAGCACTTGAGTAATAGAGTAGATCTACTTGATTACAAAGCTCATGACCATAACAAGATCACACATAGAGAGAGATGAACACATAGCTACCGGTAGAGCCCTTAGCCTCGAGGAAGAACTACTCCCTCCTCATCATGGGAATCGGCAATGGCGATGGAGATGGTGGTGGAGATCGATGGAGATGGCTCCGGGGGCACTTCCCCATCCCGACAGGGTGTCGAAACAGAGACTTCTGTCCCTCGAATCTCCCCTTGGGTGACGGCGGCGCTATGGAGGTTTTCGTGGATTTCCGCCAGATGATTTAGGGTTTTTGGGTCGGAGGCTTGTTATAGGCGAAGGAGGCAAGGTCGATGGAGGGCCAAGGGACCCACACCCCCTGTGGGCGCCACCTGGGCTGGCCCGCGCCCACCTAGGGTGTGGCCACCCTGGTGTCCTCCTCCATCTTCGCTTCGTGGTTCCGTGTCATGCCGGGTAAAATATTGACTTTGGCTTTTGTCCCGTCCAATTCCAAGAATATTGATTTTCGGCCTTTTCTGGCACCAAAAACAGAAGAAAACAGGCAACTGGCACCGTGGCATCTTGTTAATAGGTTAGTACCAAAAAAACATATAAAAACACCTCAAAGTGTAGACAAAGCAAAGCAAAGTAGATACTAAACAAGCATGAAACATCAAAAATTATAGATACGTTTCCGACGTATCAGCGGTGGCTTCATCGACCAATAAAATTTAAAGTAAATGACTCACTGATTCCCGAGGCGGACGTAGAGAGAGGTGTGTCCAATCTTGTTGTAGCTATGACTTTCCATGTGTTAGAGCTAATTCACATCACCGCTTCATCTGGCTCCGGCATTTCCCCTGATGCCTCTCCTCTTCACACCACCGCCCGCATTGCCTGTCCTCCTTCCCTTTCCCACCACAAACATATATCCATGCCTCGCCGCCTAGATACCACTTGGGCCAAACTCATGATGCCCCCGCACAAACATTTCCCTTTGCTGGACCCGAACTCATCCCACTTTAGACGACGACAACGACGAGGAGGCAACAATGGAAGGGGTCGACGAGAGGAGGGAGGATAAGTTGCTAGCAGATCTAGAGCAGGCATCCCTCCTCGACTCCTTAGGAACTACTCGTCGGGATATAGCCGAGGCCCACAACGTCAAGGAAATAAACGCGACCATCGAGAGCCGTGTCATGGAGATCTCCTGGGACAGAGCGGGAACTGAGGAGGCATGTTGTCCGCTCATGGCTGCCGATCAGCATGCCATTTTGCGCATTAACAGGCAGATGGAGAGCAGACGCCTTCGCTCGTGAGGTTATCTGCCTTGTGATGGTGGAATCTACCCTCCAGGCACATGAAGCAGCAACTGTAGTGAGGGAGAAAAAACGTCAGTGGCTCACATGCGAGTGCTCAAATCAAAGGTAGAGAGGTGGGCCAAGAACAAGGTTGCATGGAAAGCAAAGGAAAATGAGACTTGAATGACTCGCCGAAACAGCGACAAGCCTTATGAAAGTACATGGATGTCGCCAAGAGGGGGTGAATTGGCAGTTTAAAACTATTACGATTTTGGCTCTAATAAATATGAAAAAAATTAGTATTTAACTTCTCAAGGAAAAACCTAAATACGTGGTTCAACAACTTATGCTAAACAAACAAGCAACTAATAAGTGACAACAAGATAAATAAATTGAAGCACGAAGGATATTACAAAGTAAAATGCATAAGTAAAGAGCTGTGGTATAGAAATAATCAAGACACGCAAAGGTGATTATTTATCCCGAAATCTACTTCCAAGGAAGCTAATCCGCTAGAGAGGTGCATCGACATAATGATAACCGGACGACACAAAAGTCTGACCTTAATGTTGAAGGGTTTCGCAGCATAGTAAATAAAAAAATTCTACAGATGCGAACAAGAAAGCCAAGATCTAATCTAGGAGATGCAATCAACGAAAGAGATTGATAAGATCTTCATACCCTTGAAGAAATCATACATCCGAAATGTTCAACAGAACGTGGTTGATGTAGTCGTACTCGCCGTCTCCTCCTCGCGATTCGATCCGATCCTACGCCGCCAGTGGCGGCGCCTCCGAGAGATGCACATGTACGGTGCGGCGACGTCTCCTCCTTCCTTGGTCCAGCAGGTATGGTGGAGAGATAGATTGGATCTGCAGCACGACGGCGTGGTGCTTAAGGTGGAGAGTTTCTGCGGCAGGGCTTCGCCTGCGCGCAGTCGGGAGGGAGAGAGATGGAGGGGCAGCAGTTGGCGGCTAGGGTTGGAGTAGGAGAGGGGGGAGGCTACGCCCCATGCCCTCCTTATATAGGGGGCTGGCCGTCCCCATTGAACCCTCCTCCAAGCCCTAGGGCGGCGACCCCAAGGGATGGAGTGGGGGGAAAGTCTTCCCCCTCTTCTAGAAGGCTCCCCTAGGGTTTCCCCTAGGGCTGGCCGGCTGGGCCTTAGGGGCCTTGTGCCCCTGGCCCAAAGTGGCCAGGGCACTTCCCCTTAGGCCCACGCAGGCCTCTGACAAGTGGGCCCATGTTGGTCCCACTCCATAAACTTCTAGAACCTTCCGGTACAATACCGATAAACTCTGAAACGATTCCAAAAATCTAAAAACTGCTTTCCTTTATATGAATCTTATTCTTCGGACCATTCCGGAACCTCTCGTGATGTCCTGGATCTCATCCAAGACTCCAAACAAAAACTCATAAATCAATTATCCATTATATCCTAGCGTCGATGCACGTTAAGTGTGTGACCCTACGGGTTCGAGAATATGCAGACATGATCTTCTATCAATAATCAACAGCGGGATCTAGAAACCCATATTGAATCCCACATATTCATCGATGATCATATCAGATGAACCACGATGCCAGGATTCAATTAATCCCATATATGTATTCCGTTCGTCACGCGATATTTTACTTGCCCGGGATTTGATCGTTGGTATCGGCATACCTAGTTCAATCTCGTTCATAGCAAGTACTTTACTCGTTCTGTAATCCGATATCACTTTGTGATTAACTCCTTAACCACGTGCTTGCAAGCGGTGTTGATATCGATTACCGAGTGGGTCCGAAGTATATCTCTCTGACTCGGGAGGGACAAATTCCATCTCGATACATACAACCCAACAAGTACTTTCCGATCATCTGAGAGACACCTTTATGATCACCCTCACATAGGATAACGTTTGATGACCTCAAAGCTTCCTTCCGATACCAGGGAGTTGTATTATCTCATGGTCTAAGGAATACAATACTTGACATAGGAAAAAGCTTCGCAAAGATGAACACGATGACATGATCTAATTGCTCTACTTAATTTGGGTCTGTCCATCATATCATTCTCCTAATGACATGATCTCATTATTAATCGACAACTCATGTCTATGGTTAGGAAACCTTAACCATCATTAATCCATGAGCTAGGGACACGGTGTTGTTCATAAACCACACAAGTATCCAAGTTTCCGCTTAATACAATTCTAGCATGGAATATAAACTTTATCATGAACAAGAATTATAATAATAACATATTTATTATTGCCTCTAGGGCATAATTCCAACAGTCTCCCACTTGCACTAGAGTCAATAATCTAGTTTACATCTGGAAACAATCTAACACCCATGGAATTAAGGTGCTGATTATGTTTTGCTCATGGAAGAGGTTTAGTCAACGGATCTGCGACATTCAGATCCGTATGTACTTTGCTAATCTTCAGATCTCCATCTGCTATATAATATCGAATTATATAAAAACGGCGGTTGATGTGCTTGGTATTTGGATGATATCTTGGTTCCTTAGCCAGTGCTATGGCGCTAGTGTTGTCGCACAATATCTCCAGTGGGTCCAAGGCACTTGGAACCACACCAAGCTCAGTGATGAAGTTCCTGATCCAAACTCCTTCACTTGACGCTTTTGAAGCAGCCATGTATTCCGCTTCTGTTGTAGATCCCGCGATCACGCTTTGCTTGCAGCTTCTCCAGCTCACAGCTTGTGGCATCCCGCAAAACCACTACTAGAAAATCGCGTTGATTTTGTGCAT
Source organism: Avena sativa (assembly GCA_916181665.1). Classification (NCBI taxonomy): domain Eukaryota; kingdom Viridiplantae; phylum Streptophyta; class Magnoliopsida; order Poales; family Poaceae; genus Avena; species Avena sativa. Next base: position 235,810,767 of record OV702293.1, on the reverse strand, counting down.
TGCATCATCATGACCGCATGCTCATGTCATCATGCCACATTGCATTTGAGCATCGTCATCATCTTGCATTTGCTTGCATAAAACTATTTTCGGAAAACCTAATTTGTCTTCTAAACGCCCCGTCTTTATTCAAACGCAAAACCCGGGTCGCCGGGATATTTTGTTTTGTCTGCTATAGGTTTGCAAAAGCCCGGTTTGAAATAAATAAAATAGTTAATTATTTTTAGTGGGGCAGTCGAACGGGCCGATTCGACCCGAACGACCACCCCCAGAATAAAATCGGTCCAACCTAAAAACCTTTTTCTACCCAACCTAACCTACCCAACCCCTCTCCACCTCACCCGGACCAATCCCTGGCTGCCACCTCACCTCTCCCTCCCCTCTAACCAATCCTCAACCGCCACATCACCCCAACCCGCTGCCACCTTTCCCCCCCAAACTCCCTCTCTCACCCACCACTTCCCTACCCTCTCCCTCTGACCACCTGGGCCCGCACCAGCCCCACTCCCTCCCATCCTCCTCCCCCGGTCAACCCACTCTCCAGCCCTGGCCCACCCCGGTCCCACCACCCACCAACCCTCCCGTCTCCTTCCTCTCTCTCTCCCACCTCCCGCCTCGCTCCCCCTTCCCCCACGGTGCCGGCCTCATCCTCCTCCCCGCCTCCGGCCGCGTCACCGACCCCGGCGAGCTCCTCCGTCCGCCCCACCAGCGTCCGCGACCCCGCCCTCCATGTCCTCCGTCGGCGACCTGAGGAGCCCCGCCGCGTCCTCTGCCCCCACCTTGCCGACGACCCCCTCGCCCTCCACCGGCAGCAGCAGCGCCTCCGGAGCCCGCCTCCGCTCGAGCGCTCTCCGTCCGGTCTCGCCCTGCCATGGACGCCACCGCTTCTGCCCCATGTCCCGCGCGCGTCCTCCGCGAGCCCCGGACCCCGTCGAGCTCGTCGCCAGCACCATGGCCACCCTCCTGCTCGCTGCCCCTGTTCGCAATGTTTTGTTTCGGCATTCGGTGTTGCTTGATGAACGTCCTGGTGGAGTCACGATAGCGTGCTGGGGAGATGCAGTTGATCATGAAGACCGCTGTCAAGAGCTACAAGTTGGAACCCACAAGAATTGAACCCGAGGATCCCTGTCGCAGAACGTCAAGTCCTCTATCTCGGAAAACCACAAGAACTCCTTCCTGGACCCGACGCCACGTCAAGATCTCCCTCACGGATTCGACGACCGAACCCGATAACCGCCAAGGTCGCCGATGCGAATACGACAAGTACTCCTTCCCGGATGCGATACTCGAGAACCCGGACGGTAAGGACACCGACGCAGAAGGCCAAGTTCTTCACCCCAAACGCCAAGTCCGACCCGACCCGCGGACCCGACAAGGTATCCACGAATGCGACAAGTACGACACCGACCCGGAAGAATCCGATGCACCCCGACGCCAAGATCTACTCTGTTATCCGAGAACGATCCCGCCGAGACCGATCCCGTCGAACCCTGAACCCTGAGACCGAACCCCGACCCCCAGAACCAAGATCTTCCGAACCCTAATGTGTGAACCTTCTTCCGAGCCCCTATTTTAATAAATGCCATCTATATAAATTGTTGCATATTAAATTGTCATGTTGCATGAATATTTGTCTGTGGTTTGGGGGCCTTATGCCGATTCACCTTATAAATAAATATGGGGCCATATGCGGGCAAATCTAGTCTCATATTGGCCTCATTTAAATTGGTGTAGCGAACCGGTGATATATTTTGCCCTGTTATTACAACATTTAATTTGCGGGGTAGATAAATAACTTGAACCGTTTAACTAAATGTTGGGACCCCAGTTCCGCTTAATATTGCCTAATTGCATCGCATCTTTGCCATGTCATACATCATACATGCATCATGCCCGGTCTTCTGCCGTAACCTTAAGTAGTGCATCCGGTGTTTCTTCTAGTGTTTTGCTTCTTCGCGGACTAGGCCGTTGAGTTGATGTGAGCTTCGCCCCGATCTTCGGATGATCCCTCGGCAATGTTTTCAGGCGAGCACCTCCCTCCTTTCTACCTATCTTACTTTTATAGTATTTATTCCCTCCTGTTGATCTATTGCTATCTGTGTTGCGATGCTCTAGTTTTCGTGCCCGTGATATCCCTTGCAGACTCATATTGCCTTGGACACATCCTATTACCTGTTGTTTGGTAGATAGTTGGACCTGCGCGTCGTAGTCGCTTGCTCAAGTGCTGTTGCGTGTCGTCAAGTACCACAGTTGTTGGAGTATTGCCGCCTGTTCGATGTTGGAGATGATTTTGGCTTTATTTATCGTTAACTTTAATTACTGTTTAATAACTAAAATTGAAGTAGGTAAGCAGAGGCACAGGTGGGCAATAGATGTTATTTGGTTGTTAACCGTCCACTTGTGTCCCGTAGGACCCCGAGTACTTGATACCAGTTCCTTGAATATTCGCGCTATCCACATCCGGGAGGCTTATGGACCCCCCTGAGCCAGAGCTTGATTCATTCTTATTTCTTGGGGCCACAAACTAGTTTGAGGTTTTATTTACTATCCTGTACTTATGCCATGCTTTACTGCTTTATTTAAATTGTGCGAGGTACTGCACACTGTACTGTTTAGGATCGTGGCCCGATTTCGCTGTATCGACAAGCCCAGCCACACTTTCGGGTTCCCAGTCGTTTACAGCCGCCTCCACAACCTTAAGCCCGTTTCGGAGCCGGCCGGCTTTGTTGCGGGATCTACTTAAAGGGGTGGCCCCCTGAAATATTTCTGAATCCTGTAATGGCTTTGTCGTGACTGTCTCGTTGGGTTTTGATTTGGTTTTTCCGAGGCATATCGAGTGTGTGTTGCTATTTGTGCACCCCTGCAGGGTTAAAACTTTCTGAAAGCCGTGTCCGCGGTTATGGACGACTTGGAGCACAGTATCTCGATCATAGACAACTATAACTAAAGTAGTGCTATAAATTTGACTTTATAATGACTAGTAATCAGCTTCACTATAATGGAATGGCTAAATAAAACTGCCAACAATTGCTTGTTTGGGTGTCGCTTGCGACCATTGTACCTGACTAGTAAGTATTGCAACTACAACGGAATGGCTAAATAAAAGTACCAACAACTGCTGGGTTTTGGATTTATCTCATGCTATCTGTACCTGATTAGTAATTGTTGCAACTATAACAGAATGGTTAACTAAAAGTGCCCACTGCTTATTTTATCAGGATGACTATCTACACCTGACTAGTAATTGCTGCAACGATAACTGAATAAATAAAACTGCCAACTGTGTGAGTTCCTCGGTTGACTTCCTCGTTGGTCTCGAGGGGGAATACCAGGATGGGATTGTTTGGTGTTAGTACCAGGTTGGTTCCGAATAGGTCTTTCTTATCCCTCTCTGATAGCCGACAGTTGTATCGAGTCTCTATAGGTTGTTTAGTGCATGCTGCCACTGCCGCTTCAGTCCACCATACCTATGTAGGCGAGGACCGCCGAATTCTAGTCTCGCCGTGTACTGGCCTCAGTACTGACCGCTCTCTCTCTTTTTCCTTTGCCCTTTGTCGGCACCCCTTTTGTTTAAGCAGGTTTTGAGATCGACGTCGTTAGCAGGGTTACCCTTCCGGCTTGGCCTGGGCAGGGTTATGGACGCCATTGGTTATTCTTCAGGGCTCTTAGCCCCATTTGCATCTTGTCCGTAGCTGGACGCTCTATCATTTTCAAGGTGATTTGGATCTTTGTCTGTATATCTGTATTCTTGACTCATGGAGTCGTGTTGTATATATATCTGCTCTGTGGGTCCCATCGAGGACTGTTGTGTAATGTTATTACTTCGTTTTCCACCCGCACGAAAGTGCCTGGTGGGCACCTTTGAATCGTTTCTATGCGGGTTTGGCGGGAATCGCTACAACTTGCATAGGGCCGATTTGAGGGTGTTACAGAGTGGTATCAGAGCTCAGAAGTTGCGATACCCCACAAGTCCAGCCTGTAGGATAACCTAGCTAACGGCCGAAGTAGAGTGTCAAAAACTATTTTGCAAAATCGGATGGATAGTTCTGATTAGGTCTGATTTTACTCCTTACCCCTCTGCTACTGCTCTCCTCTCACCTCTGCGTGTTTTGAATCCGCTCTCTTCCCCCTCTTCGAGTCCAGGATTTCTCGTGGTTGGGATCCGTCGTACCTTTAGGGTTTCGCTTCCTCTTTTGGTAACGGTGTTCTCCGACGCGACGACATCATCTACGCCAGATCCGATGCAGGGTCTGCATCACTCCTGTGTTTCCGAACCTCGCTTGTCGAGATCTTCAGTCTAATTCCGAGAATGGTTGCACGCTTTTCTACTGAGTGTGCAGAGTAATAGTTTGGGTGCGTGATGGATTGGCCCCCATGCCGACTACTCACTCTATTCGCTTGTGTACATTTAAGTGGATGAGAATGCATCAGTTCTCTCTTTCTATCGAAGTTAGAGGTGGCTTTATTTGTGGATACCTTTACCTTCGACCTTTTGTTCCCGGAGTGTTCCCTCGACGAGCACGGACAACGACCTCTTGTTAGTGGTGTCGCGAGGATCTACACGAAGCGAGAAGACGCAGTCCGCCGACCTTCCTTCCGGTACCATGAGGCGGATCTCGAGGGCGAGATCCATTGTTAGTGGTGTCGAATTGTGGCATCCCGCAAAACCACTACTAGAAAATCGCGTTGATTTTGTGCATTGCATCATCATGACCGCATGCTCATGTCATCATGCCACATTGCATTTGAGCATCGTCATCATCTTGCATTTGCTTGCATAAAACTATTTTCGGAAAACCTAATTTGTCTTCTAAATGCCCCGTCTTTATTCAAACGCAAAACCCGGGTCGCCGGGATATTTTGTTTTGTCTGCTATCGGTTTGCAAAAGCCCGGTTTGAAATAAATAAAATAGTTAATTATTTTTAGTGGGGCAGTCGAACGGGCCGATTCGACCCGAACGACCACCCCCAGAATAAAATCGGTCCAACCTAAAAACCTTTTTCTACCCAACCTAACCTACCCAGCCCCTCTCCACCTCACCCGGACCAATCCCTGGCTGCCACCTCACCTCTCCCTCCCCTCTAACCAATCCTCAACCGCCACATCACCCCAACCCGCTGCCACCTTTCCCCCCCAAACTCCCTCTCTCACCCACCACTTCCCTACCCTCTCCCTCTGACCACCTGGGCCCGCACCAGCCCCACTCCCTCCCATCCTCCTCCCCCGGTCAACCCACTCTCTAGCCCTGGCCCACCCCGGTCCCACCACCCACCAACCCTCCCGTCTCCTTCCTCTCTCTCTCCCACCTCCCGCCTCGCTCCCCCTTCCCCCATGGTGCCGGCCTCATCCTCCTCCCCGCCTCCGGCCGCGTCACCGACCCCGGCGAGCTCCTCCGTCCGCCCCACCAGCGTCCGCGACCCCGCCCTCCATGTCCTCCGTCGGCGACCTGAGGAGCCCCGCCGCGTCCTCTGCCCCCACCTCGCCGACGACCCCCTCGCCCTCCACCAGCAGCCGCAGCGCCTCCGGAGCCCGCCTCCGCTCGAGCGCTCTCCGGCCGGTCTCGCCTTGCCATGGACGCCACCGCTTCTGCCCCATGTCCCGCGCGCGTCCTCCGCGAGCCCCGGACCCCGCCGAGCTCGTCGCCAGCGCCATGGCCACCCTCCTGCTCGCTGCCCCTGTTCGCAATGTTTTGTTTCGGCATTCGGTGTTGCTTGATGAACGTCCTGGTGGAGTCACGATAGCGTGCTGGGGACATGCAGTTGATCATGAAGACCGCTGTCAAGAGCTACAAGTTGGAACCCACAAGAATTGAACCCGAGGATCCCTGTCGCAGAACGTCAAGTCCTCTATCTCGGAAAACCACAAGAACTCCTTCCTAGACCCGACGCCACGTCAAGATCTCCCTCACGGATTCGACGACCGAACCCGATAACCGCCAAGGTCGCCGATGCGAATACGATAAGTACTCCTTCCCGGATGCGATACTCGAGAACCCGGACGGTAAGGACACCGACGCAGAAGGCCAAGTTCTTCACCCCAAACGCCAAGTCCGACCCGACCCGCGGACCCGACAAGGTATCCACGAATGCGACAAGTACGACACCGACCCGGAAGAATCCGATGCACCCCGACGCCAAGATCTACTCTGTTATCCGAGAACGATCCCGCCGAGACCGATCCCGTCGAACCCTGAACCCTGAGACCGAACCCCGACCCCCAGAACCAAGATCTTCCGAACCCTAATGTGTGAACCTTCTTCCGAGCCCCTATTTTAATAAATGCCATCTATATAAATTGTTGCATATTAAATTGTCATGTTGCATGAATATTTGTCTGTGGTTTGGGGGCCTTATGCCGATTCTGTAGGGGTTCGTAGCATGGAAAACAAAAATTTTCTATCGCATACAAACAAACAAGCCAAGATCTATCTACTAGATTGCAGCAACGAGTCGATAGTGGAACTCACCCTCGAAGATTCCAAAGCGGTTAACGAGAGCAGATTCTCGTGGGTGATGTAGTCGTACTCTTTCCGATCTCAAGATCGCGTAGACGATCCTTCCGGCGCCGCGTTCCCGCAGCGCTCCCGCAGTCGGTCACACGTTCGGTACTCGACGAAGACCTTCCTCTCCCTTGTTCCAGCAGGCAGCGGAGGTTGTAGCACTCTCCTCGCGATTCCGACAGCACAACGGCGTGGTACCGGAAGTAGAGGGGAGATCCCGCAGGGCTTCGCCTTAAGCCGGTGCGAGTATGGTGGAGCTTATGAGAGAGGCTATTAGTGGTCTAGTAATTAGACACACCAATTAGAGGGCTCTAAACCAATTAGAAGGCTCTAAACCGAAACAGCTCTAAACCGGGGTCTAGGTCTAGTTTCTAGTTTAGAGGATAGGAACTTGTGTGTCTTGTGTTGTATTGGGAGGGGAGCCCTGCCCCTCCCTTTATAGGTGGGAGGGCTGGCGCGCTAGGGGAGGGAGGGAGTCCCTCCCCAACTCGGCCTAGGGCTGGCCGCCGGCTTGGGGAGGAGGACTCCTCCCCCAATTCGGTTTCCTCCTCTCCTCCCACTTCCCAAAAACTGCCGTTTGACTTTCAAACTAGCCGTTTGACTTTTTCAATTTAGGATTCAATTTAATCCTTTATTTGGGACAGCAAGAACACTTAGTACATGATGCAATCATTCCAACATGCAATGACACATTCATGTACCCCTTCCCCTCCGGAGTGCCGGACATTCCGGGAACTTCTAGAATGTTCCCGATGAAAACACCGGAACCATTCCCCAACTCCGAAATGGGACTTTCCTTATATGAATCTTATTCTCCGGACCATTCCGGATCACCTCGTGATATCCCGGATCCCATCCGAGACTCCGAACAACATTCGGTCTCTTTCTCATAATACCATAACTACTCAAACAACGTCGAATCCTTAAGTGTGTCTCCCTACGGTTCGTGAATTATGCGGACATGATCGAGACACTTCTCCGAACAATAACCAATAGAGGAATCTGGAAATTCATATGGCTCCCACATATTTCTACGATTACTTTGCGATCGAATGAACCACTTACATATGATACCAATTTCCCTTTGTCTCACGATATGTTACTTATCCGAGGTTATGATCGTCGGTATCTCTGCATACCTAGTTCAACCTCGTTACTGATAAGTACTCTTTTCTCGTTCCCGTGATATGTGATCCCTTGTGACCAAGTCACATGCTTGCAAGCTAATTGGATGACATTTCACCGAGAGGGCCCAGAGAATATCTATCCGTCATGTGGATGGACAAATCCCACTCTTGATCCATGTGTTTCAACCAATACTTTCTGAACACCCAATGCCACTTTTATAGCCACCCTGTTACGGTGTGGTGTTTGATGACATCAAAGCATCCATCCAGTAAAGGCAATATGCATGATCTCATGGTCGAAGGAATTAGGTTACTATGTATCAGAAAGCATATAGCAATTGAACTATTGAAATGACTTGATCTTTATGCTACGCTTATCTATAGGAGTATGTCCATCACATCATTCTCCTAATGATATGATCCTGTTGTTAATAACATCTCTATGTTCATGATCAGGAAACCATGATCATATATTAACCAACAAGCTAGTTTAACAAGAGGCTTTACTAGGGACTCTTATTTTAGTTTACAAATCACACAAGTATTAATGTTTCCGGTTAATACAATTATAGCATGGTATGTAAACATTTATCATAAGTGTGAAGACATGATAATAACCACTTTATTATTGCCTCTTGGGCATATCTCCAACAGTCTCCCACTTGCACTAGAGTCAATAATCTAGTTTCGAACCTTTGTGTATTCAACACCTATGGCTTTCCGGTGTTGTATGTACATGATTGCTAGTGGTCAACTGATCTCCGGATCTGACACTTCCAGGTCCGTGTGTAATTGCATGTCTTTGCGTCTCTACGCATCACTCATTCTCTAATGAGATGGCTTTGTATAAATTTGGTCTTTCGGTGTGACCTTTAGTTCTTTAGGGTTAAAACATGTTGACAATATTGTCGTACAATATATCTTCATAGTATTATCCCGCTGTGAACTACACCTAGTTTGATAACAAACTACTTGACACAAATGCCCTCTTTTGCTGCTATAATAGCAGTCATATACTTAGCCTTTTGTTGTAGTATCTGTCACAATGTCTTAACTTTGGAAATCATCCAAATCCATTATGGAACTCACTTTCCATTATATTGTGCCACCCTTAGTTTAGATTGAGATAAACTTAATCTGTACTTTGTGACAAAGCTAGTATCAATGTAGTACTTTTACAATGAACTAACCATCTATTTGTCACTTCTACAAATAATATACTCTTAGTTCTTCCAAAAGATCATAAGAATATCCTTACTATTGTCCAATGATCATCTTACAAATCATTCTGGTATATGCTCACAACATTTAGAGCATAGGACATATCTGGATTTGTACATATCACAGTATGATTGATATAAATACTCTTTGTGATTTCATACATCAAGTATCAATCTATACTTGATTATTTGTTTCACTTTACCAAATGTCAATACACTTGAATATATCATCAACATTGAACTTATTCAATCCTTTCTGTGCAACAAGAACCTTTCTTGTAGTTCCTATATTGAACTCATTCAATATCTTGTCTATGTACTTCTGGCACAACCATATTAGCGTCTATTGATGCCAAAATACTTGGGTTTTGCCTAAGTCTTTCATCGGGATGAAATTCTTAATATGTGTTAATAAAAGATACATTATTTCCAATCAACAATATGTCTTCCACATAATGTATTAGAAACATGTCTTAGCGCTCCCACTTAATTTCTTGCAAACGCAAGCATCTTCATTGTCTCTGATGAACTTTTAAACTCCTTTAACAGTTTCATCACAGTGAAGATTCCAACTCCGCGATGCTCACTTTAACCATTGAAGTTTGCATATACTTTTAGCATCCTTTTGAATTAACAAAACCCTATGGACCATGTTATGCACATGGCCTAGGTAACGATTCTATTAGAAGAACTTGTTTTGTTTATTCAACTATCATATAACAAAATTTATATGTAGTGGTTGCTTTCATTAATCCGTCTAGACTAAATATCACTATGATAGATCAAATCTTGTCATAGTCAACCTTTGAACATTGTTGTGAACTCTTTCCCAACATGTCGACTATTTCATAGATGTAAAACATCCATGTCTATTTCTTTATAGATCCAGACACAACTGTAAGGTCTTACACCTTTCTCGAGGGTCCTTCAAGTTCAAAACTTGATTTCTCGTGTATGGAACTATCACGGATTTTATGGCTTCAAGCCATTTTACGGAGTCAGGGCCCATCATCGCTTCTCTGCATGTAGTCGGTTCATTATTCTCAAATAATGATTCAACCCTCAAATCTTGGTATTTGATTGTTTACCCGATCTACTTGTTTCAATAGGAACTTGGATCTCCGTGACCACAACCTTTTGAGGTACGTGAACCATGAGCATTGTTGCTGCCTCCGAAACACTTTTCGGCGCTGCGCAACTCTGCACATATAGCTAAGGTTCTTTTAACCTTATCAAAGTTTCTATTGTCCTCCCACTTAACTTTTCACGAAAAATTCCTTCTCAAAGAAACTTGACGTTTTATGTGACAAACACTTTTGTCTCCGATGTTATGGAGGAGTACTTAACAGTTATTCGAAATAACATACAAAGACAGGTTCATCCGACTTTGGTTGCAAACATCTTTCTTATGCATAGCATACCAATGTTTAAGAAAGGACAACTTGGGTTTTATCCCAAACCATAACCTTATATGGTGTCATTTCAACGGATTATGATGAAGCTCTTTTCAGTGGAAAAACGGTAATCTCTAAAGCTTTTAATCTTTAAAATACAATGGCAGTTTTATGAATTACACCTTTCGATCTTACCATGTCAAACAAGGTTTAATTACATATCTCGAACGCTCCATACTCTTATGGTGTTTCGGGAAAATGCAAATCCACGGAACGATTCCTTAAATCTTAGGTATTATGCTAAACTTGTAACTCAAATATCTTCCTTTATGATCTTATCATAAACTATTTATATTCTTGTTACAATGATTTTGCACTTCATCTTGAAAGTCTTTTGAACTTTTCAAATATTTCATACTTCATCCTTATTAAGTAAATATTCATATATTCACTCAAATTTTCGGAGAAAGCATATGAAGTTGAAATCCATCGCTCTTGACTACACATAATGGACTTCGTACAACAATATGTACAAGTTCCAATAAGCTAGTCATTCGTTCCCTTTTGGCCTATGGACGAAGTTTTAATTATCTCTAGGAAAGTTTCACAAGCGTCATTTGATCAAAATCAAATAGACTCCAAAATTCCATCCATATGGATTTTTCTTCATGTTTTCTTTCCAATATAATTTTAAACGGCGATGTCACTTCCTAAGTGATCTTTCAATCAATTTGTCTTTCGACATTTTAGCACTAGTTTTATGGATGTGATTTCTCCAACGAGATTTGTGAATCATCCATCTTGTATGGATTACGGCAATTATTTGAACAACCCTTTTGTTCTCATAATACCCGATAAAACAAATCTTGAAGGCAAGCTTTGATGTTTTAACGAGCAACATAATAACCCTTTATTTGTTCTCGATGAACATCATCACATATTCTTTTGCTAGTTACTTAGGCCATTGTAGTTCATGAATTCTGTTGTTTCGTATGACGATTCATACCAACAAATTCAGTATCAAATACTTAAGAACCACATTTTTAATAAGCAAAGAATATAGCCACAACATGTACATCATCTATATACTTAAACTGAACAATTCTAGTTTTTCTTTTCTGCCATATATTTATGAGATTCCCTTTCAGTATTTCCTTTTCAGTTTGAAAGAATCTATCAACATCAATAGTGGAGTCATACATATGACACATAGTCCAAAGCGTGTATAATTAAATACTAATGTCTTTGGATTTGCACTTTGAAGTAGATCACCATCATCAAATGTTTGGTGTTCTTTCAAATTCCTTTCTTTAGTAATCTATTGGTGTAGCAAACATTTTACCTACATCAAATATTCACCTTCATCATGGAATCGTCCATGACCAAGCTACTTTTAGCTTATAACGGTGAATCGCGAGTATAATGTTGCTCTCCAAAACCTTTTGGAAGATTAGGACAACTAGTGTCTCCAACCTTTTTGCAAATTCTCATCAAATATGAGAACATGACTTTTGCCATATTATACTCTATCATGTTGCAACCAAAACTTCGTTTCAGATATCACAATATCTTCCACACATCATGGTTTCTGAAACAACTCTTTCAGATCCTAGATAACCTTGATATTAAGGGAATCCTTTGAATATCAAGAATCATGGATACAAACATGATACTTATATACTAACACTTGGAATTGTTACTCTTGATTTAATACTAATTATTAAACTTCATGGAGTAACCGGAACTTACTGAAAGTTTGCAATAGGACTTTTAAACTTTAGATTAACACTTAAAACAATACGATACCAGTTCGTAAAGTAACTAACCAGAATTCTATAGTTCTATTATCTCAATTATAACTAAGCGCAAGGTGGTAAACGGATGCCAATGACTACAACAACTATGCAAATTCACTTTGATTTAGTTTATGATAAATTGAGTTCTAATTAATAATTAAATTAATCTAGGTGAACTCCCACTCAAAACAATATCCCTCACATTGTTTTAGTGATCACACGAACCAAATCCACCACATCAAAACCGATCATCACGAGAGTTGATATAGTTTCAATGGCGAACAATCGACATGTTCATCATATCTACTATATGATTCATGCTTTACCTTTCGGCGATCCGTGTTCCTGAGGCCATGTCTGTACATGCTAGGCTCGTCAAGACAAACCTTAGCTTCCGCATAAGCAAATCTGGCTTGCTTACGTTGTAGTCACCCGCGGAATCAAAGACACCCGATCATCACGTGGTGTTTCGAAGCAGCAAGCTTTGGCAACGGTGCATACTAAGGGTGAACACTTTAGAACTTGAAATTTATGTGTATGAGGGATCATCTTATAATGCTACCGTTGTCTACTAAGCAATACAAGATGCATAAAGGATTAACATCACATGCAATTCATAATATGTGATATGATATGGCCTTTCTTCTTTGTGCTTCTGATCTCCATCTTCAAGCACGAACATGATCTCCATCATCATCGGCATAGCATCAAGGTCAATGACGCTTCTTCATGGTTGTCGTCCACCAGCTTCAACTATTACAACTATTTTGAATAGACACGCAGGTCTTAACAGAAATTAAAGACAACCATATGGCTCCTGCCGGTTGCCAACTTACAATAAGGAACATTGCATACATCAAATATAATCACAATCATGGCCATATCACATCACTGCACACCCCTGCAAAACAAAGTTAGACGCCTCTACTTTCTTTGCATATTTTACGTGGTTTGGGGCTTTCAATAAGTGTCGTTCTAACTTACGAACAAGAACCACAACATTGATACTAGCATTGTTGATCACCCGTTGTAAATTGGATCTTTACTATGCTAGGAGAAACAGGCACCCGCAAAGCCACTTATGCAATACAAGTTGCATGTTAAGCGTGGAGCAAGTCTCATGAACGATGTCATGTAAGGTTAGCCCGGGCCGCTTCATCCCAACATACCGCAAGATGCAAAGTACACAAAAAGCAATCGACAATAAAAGCATCAACGCCCACAATGACCATTGTGTTCTACTCGTGCAACAGATCTACATATAGACACGGCTCTGATACCACTGTAGGGGTTCGTAGCATGGAAAACAAAAATTTTCTATCGCATACAAACAAACAAGCCAAGATCTATCTACTAGATTGCAGCAACGAGTCGATAGTGGAACTCACCCTCGAAGATTCCAAAGCGGTTAACGAGAGCAGATTCTCGTGGGTGATGTAGTCGTACTCTTTCCGATCTCAAGATCGCGTAGACGATCCTTCCGGCGCCGCGTTCCCGCAGCGCTCCCGCAGTCGGTCACACGTTCGGTACTCGACGAAGACCTTCCTCTCCCTTGTTCCAGCAGGCAGCGGAGGTTGTAGCACTCTCCTCGCGATTCCGGCAGCACAACGGCGTGGTACCGGAAGTAGAGGGGAGATCCCGCAGGGCTTCGCCTTAAGCCGGTGCGAGTATGGTGGAGCTTATGAGAGAGGCTATTAGTGGTCTAGTAATTAGACACACCAATTAGAGGGCTCTAAACCAATTAGAAGGCTCTAAACCGAAACAGCTCTAAACCGGGGTCTAGGTCTAGTTTCTAGTTTAGAGGATAGGAACTTGTGTGTCTTGTGTTGTATTGGGAGGGGAGCCCTGCCCCTCCCTTTATAGGTGGGAGGGCTGGCGCGCTAGGGGAGGGAGGGAGTCCCTCCCCAACTCGGCCTAGGGCTGGCCGCCGGCTTGGGGAGGAGGACTCCTCCCCCAATTCGGTTTCCTCCTCTCCTCCCACTTCCCAAAAACTGCCGTTTGACTTTCAAACTAGCCGTTTGACTTTTTCAATTTAGGATTCAATTTAATCCTTTATTTGGGACAGCAAGAACACTTAGTACATGATGCAATCATTCCAACATGCAATGACACATTCATGTACCCCTTCCCCTCCGGAGTGCCGGACATTCCGGGAACTTCTAGAATGTTCCCGATGAAAACACCGGAACCATTCCCCAACTCCGAAATGGGACTTTCCTTATATGAATCTTATTCTCCGGACCATTCCGGATCACCTCGTGATATCCCGGATCCCATCCGAGACTCCGAACAACATTCGGTCTCTTTCTCATAATACCATAACTACTCAAACAACGTCGAATCCTTAAGTGTGTCTCCCTACGGTTCGTGAATTATGCGGACATGATCGAGACACTTCTCCGAACAATAACCAATAGAGGAATCTGGAAATTCATATGGCTCCCACATATTTCTACGATTACTTTGCGATCGAATGAACCACTTACATATGATACCAATTTCCCTTTGTCTCACGATATGTTACTTATCCGAGGTTATGATCGTCGGTATCTCTGCATACCTAGTTCAACCTCGTTACTGATAAGTACTCTTTTCTCGTTCCCGTGATATGTGATCCCTTGTGACCAAGTCACATGCTTGCAAGCTAATTGGATGACATTTCACCGAGAGGGCCCAGAGAATATCTATCCGTCATGTGGATGGACAAATCCCACTCTTGATCCATGTGTTTCAACCAATACTTTCTGAACACCCAATGCCACTTTTATAGCCACCCTGTTACGGTGTGGTGTTTGATGACATCAAAGCATCCATCCAGTAAAGGCAATATGCATGATCTCATGGTCGAAGGAATTAGGTTACTATGTATCAGAAAGCATATAGCAATTGAACTATTGAAATGACTTGATCTTTATGCTACGCTTATCTATAGGAGTATGTCCATCACATCATTCTCCTAATGATATGATCCTGTTGTTAATAACATCTCTATGTTCATGATCAGGAAACCATGATCATATATTAACCAACAAGCTAGTTTAACAAGAGGCTTTACTAGGGACTCTTATTTTAGTTTACAAATCACACAAGTATTAATGTTTCCGGTTAATACAATTATAGCATGGTATGTAAACATTTATCATAAGTGTGAAGACATGATAATAACCACTTTATTATTGCCTCTTGGGCATATCTCCAACAGATTCACCTTATAAATAAATATGGGGCCATATGCGGGCAAATCTAGTCTCATATTGGCCTCATTTAAATTGGTGTAGCGAACCGGTGATATATTTTGCCCTGTTATTACAACATTTAATTTGCGGGGTAGATAAATAACTTGAACCGTTTAACTAAATGTTGGGACCCCAGTTCCGCTTAATATTGCCTAATTGCATCGCATCTTTGCCATGTCATACATCATACATGCATCATGCCCGGTCTTCTGCCGTAACCTTAAATAGTGCATCCGGTGTTTCTTCTAGTGTTTTGCTTCTTCGCGGACTAGGCCGTTGAGTTGATGTGAGCTTCGCCCCGATCTTCGGATGATCCCTCGGCAATGTTTTCAGGCGAGCACCTCCCTCCTTTCTACCTATCTTACTTTTATAGTATTTATTCCCTCCTGTTGATCTATTGCTATCTGTGTTGCGATGCTCTAGTTTTCGTGCCCGTGATATCCCTTGCAGACTCATATTGCCTTGGACACATCCTATTACCTGTTGTTTGGTAGATAGTTGGACCTGCGCGTCGTAGTCGCTTGCTCAAGTGCTGTTGCGTGTCGTCAAGTACCACAGTTGTTGGAGTATTGCCGCCTGTTCGATGTTGGAGATGATTTTGGCTTTATTTATCGTTAACTTTAATTACTGTTTAATAACTAAAATTGAAGTAGGTAAGCAGAGGCACAGGTGGGCAATAGATGTTATTTGGTTGTTAACCGTCCACTTGTGTCCCGTAGGACCCCGAGTACTTGATACCAGTTCCTTGAATATTCGCGCTATCCACATCCGGGAGGCTTATGGACCCCCTTGAGCCAGAGCTTGATTCATTCTTATTTCTTGGGGCCACAAACTAGTTTGAGGTTTTATTTACTATCCTGTACTTATGCCATGCTTTACTGCTTTATTTAAATTGTGCGAGGTACTGCACACTGTACTGTTTAGGATCGTGGCCCGATTTCGCTGTATCGACAAGCCCAGCCACACTTTCGGGTTCCCAGTCGTTTACAGCCGCCTCCACAACCTTAAGCCCGTTTCGGAGCCGGCCGGCTTCGTTGCGGGATCTACTTAAAGGGGTGGCCCCCTGAAATATTTCTGAATCCTGTAATGGCTTTGTCGTGACTGTCTTGTTGGGTTTTGATTTGGTTTTTCCGAGGCATATCGAGTGTGTGTTGCTATTTGTGCACCCCTGCAGGGTTAAAACTTTCTGAAAGCCGTGTCCGCGGTTATGGACGACTTGGAGCACAGTATCTCGATCATAGACAACTATAACTAAAGTAGTGCTATAAATTTGACTTTATAATGACTAGTAATCAGCTTCACTATAATGGAATGGCTAAATAAAACTGCCAACAATTGCTTGTTTGGGTGTCGCTTGCGACCATTGTACCTGACTAGTAAGTATTGCAACTACAACGGAATGGCTAAATAAAAGTACCAACAACTGCTGGGTTTTGGATTTATCTCATGCTATCTGTACCTGATTAGTAATTGTTGCAACTATAACAGAATGGTTAACTAAAAGTGCCCACTGCTTATTTTATCAGGATGACTATCTACACCTGACTAGTAATTGCTGCAACGATAACTGAATAAATAAAACTGCCAACTGTGTGAGTTCCTCGGTTGACTTCCTCGTTGGTCTCGAGGGGGAATACCAGGATGGGATTGTTTGGTGTTAGTACCAGGTTGGTTCCGAATAGGTCTTTCTTATCCCTCTCTGATAGCCGACAGTTGTATCGAGTCTCTATAGGTTGTTTAGTGCATGCTGCCACTGCCGCTTCAGTCCACCATAGCTATGTAGGCGAGGACCGCCGAATTCTAGTCTCGCCGTGTACTGGCCTCAGTACTGACCGCTCTCTCTCTTTTTCCTTTGCCCTTTGTCGGCACCCCTTTTGTTTAAGCAGGTTTTGAGATCGACGTCGTTAGCAGGGTTACCCTTCCGGCTTGGCCTGGGCAGGGTTATGGACGCCATTGGTTATACTTCAGAGCTCTTAGCCCCATTTGCATCTTGTCCGTAGCCGGACGCTCTATCATTTTCAAGGTGATTTGGATCTTTGTCTGTATATCTGTATTCTTGACTCATGGAGTCGTGTTGTATATATATCTGCTCTGTGGGTCCCATCGAGGACTGTTGTGTAATGTTATTACTTCGTTTTCCACCCGCACGAAAGTGCCTGGTGGGCACCTTTGAATCGTTTCTATGCGGGTTTGGCGGGAATCGCTACAACTTGCATAGGGCCGATTTGAGGGTGTTACAGAGTGGTATCAGAGCTCAGAAGTTGCGATACCCCACAAGTCCAGCCTGTAGGATAACCTAGCTAACGGCCGAAGTAGAGTGTCAAAAACTATTTTGCAAAATCGGATGGATAGTTCTGATTAGGTCTGATTTTACTCCTTACCCCTCTGCTACTGCTCTCCTCTCACCTCTGCGTGTTTTGAATCCGCTCTCTTCCCCCTCTTCGAGTCCAGGATTTCTCGTGGTTGGGATCCGTCGTACCTTTAGGGTTTCGCTTCCTCTTTTGGTAACGGTGTTCTCCGACGCGACGACATCATCTACGCCAGATCCGATGCAGGGTCTGCATCACTCCTGTGTTTCCGAACCTCGCTTGTCGAGATCTTCAGTCTAATTCCGAGAATGGTTGCACGCTTTTCTACTGAGTGTGCAGAGTAATAGTTTGGGTGCGTGATGGATTGGCCCCCATGCCGACTACTCACTCTATTCGCTTGTGTACATTTAAGTGGATGAGAATGCATCAGTTCTCTCTTTCTATCGAAGTTAGAGGTGGCTTTATTTGTGGATACCTTTACCTTCGACCTTTTGTTCCCGGAGTGTTCCCTCGACGAGCACGGACAACGACCTCTTGTTAGTGGTGTCGCGAGGATCTACACGAAGCGAGAAGACGCAGTCCGCCGACCTTCCTTCCGGTACCATGAGGCGGATCTCGAGGGCGAGATCCATTGTTAGTGGTGTCGAATTGTGGCATCCCGCAAAACCACTACTAGAAAATCGCGTTGATTTTGTGCATTGCATCATCATGACCGCATGCTCATGTCATCATGCCACATTGCATTTGAGCATCGTCATCATCTTGCATTTGCTTGCATAAAACTATTTTCGGAAAACCTAATTTGTCTTCTAAATGCCCCGTCTTTATTCAAACGCAAAACCCGGGTCGCCGGGATATTTTGTTTTGTCTGCTATCGGTTTGCAAAAGCCCGGTTTGAAATAAATAAAATAGTTAATTATTTTTAGTGGGGCAGTCGAACGGGCCGATTCGACCCGAACGACCACCCCCAGAATAAAATCGGTCCAACCTAAAAACCTTTTTCTACCCAACCTAACCTACCCAGCCCCTCTCCACCTCACCCGGACCAATCCCTGGCTGCCACCTCACCTCTCCCTCCCCTCTAACCAATCCTCAACCGCCACATCACCCCAACCCGCTGCCACCTTTCCCCCCCAAACTCCCTCTCTCACCCACCACTTCCCTACCCTCTCCCTCTGACCACCTGGGCCCGCACCAGCCCCACTCCCTCCCATCCTCCTCCCCCGGTCAACCCACTCTCTAGCCCTGGCCCACCCCGGTCCCACCACCCACCAACCCTCCCGTCTCCTTCCTCTCTCTCTCCCACCTCCCGCCTCGCTCCCCCTTCCCCCACGGTGCCGGCCTCATCCTCCTCCCCGCCTCCGGCCGCGTCACCGACCCCGGCGAGCTCCTCCGTCCGCCCCACCAGCGTCCGCGACCCCGCCCTCCATGTCCTCCGTCGGCGACCTGAGGAGCCCCGCCGCGTCCTCTGCCCCCACCTCGCCGACGACCCCCTCGCCCTCCACCAGCAGCCGCAGCGCCTCCGGAGCCCGCCTCCGCTCGAGCGCTCTCCGGCCGGTCTCGCCTTGCCATGGACGCCACCGCTTCTGCCCCATGTCCCGCGCGCGTCCTCCGCGAGCCCCGGACCCCGCCGAGCTCGTCGCCAGCGCCATGGCCACCCTCCTGCTCGCTGCCCCTGTTCGCAATGTTTTGTTTCGGCATTCGGTGTTGCTTGATGAACGTCCTGGTGGAGTCACGATAGCGTGCTGGGGACATGCAGTTGATCATGAAGACCGCTGTCAAGAGCTACAAGTTGGAACCCACAAGAATTGAACCCGAGGATCCCTGTCGCAGAACGTCAAGTCCTCTATCTCGGAAAACCACAAGAACTCCTTCCTAGACCCGACGCCACGTCAAGATCTCCCTCACGGATTCGACGACCGAACCCGATAACCGCCAAGGTCGCCGATGCGAATACGATAAGTACTCCTTCCCGGATGCGATACTCGAGAACCCGGACGGTAAGGACACCGACGCAGAAGGCCAAGTTCTTCACCCCAAACGCCAAGTCCGACCCGACCCGCGGACCCGACAAGGTATCCACGAATGCGACAAGTACGACACCGACCCGGAAGAATCCGATGCACCCCGACGCCAAGATCTACTCTGTTATCCGAGAACGATCCCGCCGAGACCGATCCCGTCGAACCCTGAACCCTGAGACCGAACCCCGACCCCCAGAACCAAGATCTTCCGAACCCTAATGTGTGAACCTTCTTCCGAGCCCCTATTTTAATAAATGCCATCTATATAAATTGTTGCATATTAAATTGTCATGTTGCATGAATATTTGTCTGTGGTTTGGGGGCCTTATGCCGATTCACCTTATAAATAAATATGGGGCCATATGCGGGCAAATCTAGTCTCATATTGGCCTCATTTAAATTGGTGTAGCGAACCGGTGATATATTTTGCCCTGTTATTACAACATTTAATTTGCGGGGTAGATAAATAACTTGAACCGTTTAACTAAATGTTGGGACCCCAGTTCCGCTTAATATTGCCTAATTGCATCGCATCTTTGCCATGTCATACATCATACATGCATCATGCCCGGTCTTCTGCCGTAACCTTAAATAGTGCATCCGGTGTTTCTTCTAGTGTTTTGCTTCTTCGCGGACTAGGCCGTTGAGTTGATGTGAGCTTCGCCCCGATCTTCGGATGATCCCTCGGCAATGTTTTCAGGCGAGCACCTCCCTCCTTTCTACCTATCTTACTTTTATAGTATTTATTCCCTCCTGTTGATCTATTGCTATCTGTGTTGCGATGCTCTAGTTTTCGTGCCCGTGATATCCCTTGCAGACTCATATTGCCTTGGACACATCCTATTACCTGTTGTTTGGTAGATAGTTGGACCTGCGCGTCGTAGTCGCTTGCTCAAGTGCTGTTGCGTGTCGTCAAGTACCACAGTTGTTGGAGTATTGCCGCCTGTTCGATGTTGGAGATGATTTTGGCTTTATTTATCGTTAACTTTAATTACTGTTTAATAACTAAAATTGAAGTAGGTAAGCAGAGGCACAGGTGGGCAATAGATGTTATTTGGTTGTTAACCGTCCACTTGTGTCCCGTAGGACCCCGAGTACTTGATACCAGTTCCTTGAATATTCGCGCTATCCACATCCGGGAGGCTTATGGACCCCCTTGAGCCAGAGCTTGATTCATTCTTATTTCTTGGGGCCACAAACTAGTTTGAGGTTTTATTTACTATCCTGTACTTATGCCATGCTTTACTGCTTTATTTAAATTGTGCGAGGTACTGCACACTGTACTGTTTAGGATCGTGGCCCGATTTCGCTGTATCGACAAGCCCAGCCACACTTTCGGGTTCCCAGTCGTTTACAGCCGCCTCCACAACCTTAAGCCCGTTTCGGAGCCGGCCGGCTTCGTTGCGGGATCTACTTAAAGGGGTGGCCCCCTGAAATATTTCTGAATCCTGTAATGGCTTTGTCGTGACTGTCTTGTTGGGTTTTGATTTGGTTTTTCCGAGGCATATCGAGTGTGTGTTGCTATTTGTGCACCCCTGCAGGGTTAAAACTTTCTGAAAGCCGTGTCCGCGGTTATGGACGACTTGGAGCACAGTATCTCGATCATAGACAACTATAACTAAAGTAGTGCTATAAATTTGACTTTATAATGACTAGTAATCAGCTTCACTATAATGGAATGGCTAAATAAAACTGCCAACAATTGCTTGTTTGGGTGTCGCTTGCGACCATTGTACCTGACTAGTAAGTATTGCAACTACAACGGAATGGCTAAATAAAAGTACCAACAACTGCTGGGTTTTGGATTTATCTCATGCTATCTGTACCTGATTAGTAATTGTTGCAACTATAACAGAATGGTTAACTAAAAGTGCCCACTGCTTATTTTATCAGGATGACTATCTACACCTGACTAGTAATTGCTGCAACGATAACTGAATAAATAAAACTGCCAACTGTGTGAGTTCCTCGGTTGACTTCCTCGTTGGTCTCGAGGGGGAATACCAGGATGGGATTGTTTGGTGTTAGTACCAGGTTGGTTCCGAATAGGTCTTTCTTATCCCTCTCTGATAGCCGACAGTTGTATCGAGTCTCTATAGGTTGTTTAGTGCATGCTGCCACTGCCGCTTCAGTCCACCATAGCTATGTAGGCGAGGACCGCCGAATTCTAGTCTCGCCGTGTACTGGCCTCAGTACTGACCGCTCTCTCTCTTTTTCCTTTGCCCTTTGTCGGCACCCCTTTTGTTTAAGCAGGTTTTGAGATCGACGTCGTTAGCAGGGTTACCCTTCCGGCTTGGCCTGGGCAGGGTTATGGACGCCATTGGTTATACTTCAGAGCTCTTAGCCCCATTTGCATCTTGTCCGTAGCCGGACGCTCTATCATTTTCAAGGTGATTTGGATCTTTGTCTGTATATCTGTATTCTTGACTCATGGAGTCGTGTTGTATATATATCTGCTCTGTGGGTCCCATCGAGGACTGTTGTGTAATGTTATTACTTCGTTTTCCACCCGCACGAAAGTGCCTGGTGGGCACCTTTGAATCGTTTCTATGCGGGTTTGGCGGGAATCGCTACAACTTGCATAGGGCCGATTTGAGGGTGTTACACAGCTCCACCATTCAAAATTTAAATGTATCCTGTCTGAGATTTAGAATCATCCGGGTCGGTGTCGAAACTAGCATCGACGTAACCTTTTACGACGAGCTGCGCATCACCTCCATAGACCAAGAACATTTCTTTAGTCCTATTTAAATACTTTAGGATGTTCTTTATGGCTGTCCAGTGTTCCACTCCTGGATCACTTTGGTATCTGCTCGTCAAACTAAGAGCATTGGACACATCCGGTCTAGTACATAGCATGGCATACATGATAGAACCTATGGCCGAGGCATATGGCACTTTTCTCATAGTATCTCTATCATTTACCGTAGCTAGACACTGAGCCTTGCTCAATATCTTACCTGACAACATGGGCAATGAACCTTTCTTTGCTTTTTCCATTCTAAACCTTTTCAGAACTTTGTCTAGATATGTACTTTGGCTTAAAGCTATTAGGCGTCTTTGTCTATCTCTATAGATTTTGATGCCTAATATATAAGCAGCTTCTCTTATATCTTTCATTGAAAACATTTATTCAAATAACTCTTCACATCGTTAAGCATACCAATGTCATTTCCAATAATCAATATGTCATCCACATATAGTACTAAAAATGTCACCGAGCTTCCACTCACTTTCTTGTAGATACAAGCTTCGTAGCAATTTGGAACAAATCCAAAGCTCTTGATCACTTGATCAAAACGAAGGTTCCAACTCCGAGATGCTTGCTTAAGTCCATAAATGGAACGCTGAAGTTTGCACACCTTATTAGCATCCTTAGGATCGACAAAACCTTCGGGCTGCATCATATACAACTCTTCATCAATGTTGCCATTGAGGAATGCAGTCTTGACATCCATCTGCCATATTTCATAATCATGAAATGCAACAATTGCTAATAAAATCCAAATGGAA
This sequence comes from Avena sativa, assembly GCA_916181665.1. Classification (NCBI taxonomy): domain Eukaryota; kingdom Viridiplantae; phylum Streptophyta; class Magnoliopsida; order Poales; family Poaceae; genus Avena; species Avena sativa. Next base: position 235,787,648 of record OV702293.1, on the reverse strand, counting down.
TTAAACATTGCTACGAGAGAGAAATTCTCATCGTAGTCAACACCTTAAACTTGCCGAAACCCTTTTGCGACAAGCCGAGCTTTATAGACAGTAACATTACCATCCGCGTCCATTTTCTTCTTGAAAATCCATTTGCACTCAACGGCCTTACGATCGCTAGGAGGGTCCACCAAAGTCCATACTTGGTTTTCGCTCATGGATCCCAATTCGGATTTCATGGCCTCTAGCCATTTCTCAGAGTCTGGGCTTATCATTGCTTCCTCATAGTTCGCAGATTCACTGTTGTCTAACAACAAGACGGTTAAGACAGGGTTGCCGTACCATTCAGGAATGGTACGTGACCTTGTCGACCTGCGAAGTTCAGTAGTAGCATCGTTCGAAGTTTCATAATCCTCGTCATTAGCTTCCTCTCTTGTTGGTGCAGACGGCACTGGAACAATTTCAGGTGCTGCGCTACTCTCCAACTTGAGAGAAGGTTCAATAACCTCGTCTAGCTCTACCTTCCTCCCACTCACTTCTTTCGAGAGAAACTCCTTCTCAAGAAAGGATCTGTTCTTTGCAACAAACACTTTGCCTTCGGATCTGTGGTAGAAGGTATACCTAATCATTTCCTTAGGGTATCCTATTAAGACGCATTTCTCCGCTTTGGGTTCGAGCTTGTCCGACATCAACTTCTTGACGTAAGCTTCACAACCCCAAACTTTAAGAAACGACAACTTAGGTTTAGCACCAAACCATAGTTTATACGGTGTCGTCTCAACGGATTTAGATGGTGCCCTATTTAAAGTGAATGCAGCGGTTTCTAATGCATAACCCCAAAATGATAACGGCAAATCTGTAAGAGACATCATTGATCTCACCATATCTAATAGAGTTCGATTTCGGCGTTCAGACACACCATTGCGCTGTGGTGTTCCGGGTGGCGTGAGTTGCGAAACGATTCCGCTTGCTTTGAGATGCGTGAGAAATCATAACTCAAATATTCACCTCCACGATCGGATCGTAGAAATTTAATTTTCCTGTTACGATGGTTTTCCACTTCGTTCTAAAATTCTTTGAACTTTTCAAACGTTTCAGATTTATGTTTCATTAAATAGATATACCCATATCTACTTAAGTCATCAGTAAAAGTGAGAAAATAGCGATATCCACCGCGCGTCGAAACACTCATTGGTCCGCATACATCAGTATGTATGATTTCCAATAAGTCCGTTGCTCGCTCCATTATTCCGGAGAACGGGGTTTTGATCATCTTGCCCATGAGGCACGGATCGCACGTGTCAAATGATTCAAAATCAAGAGACTCCAAAAGTCCATCAGAATGGAGTTTCTTCATGCGTTTTACACCAATATGACCTAGACGGCAGTGCCACAAATAAGTTGGATTATCACTATCTACTTTGCATCTCTTAGCCTCAATGTTATGGATGTGCGTTTCATTGCTTTCGAGATTCAGAAGAAATAAACCATTCACAACAGGTGCATGACCATAAAAGATGTTATTCATATAAATGGAACAACCATTATTCTCTGATTTACATGAATAACCGTCTTGCAATAAAGACGATCCAGATATAATGTTCATGCTCAACGCAGGCACATAATAACACTTAATAAGGTTTAAACTAATCCCGAAGGTAAAATTAAGGAGAGCGTGCTGACGGCCATCACATCAACTTTTGATCCATTGCCAACGCGCATCGTCACCTCATTCCTTGCTAGCCGCCGTCTATTCCGTAGCTCCTGTTTCGAGTTACAAATATTAGCAACTGAACCAGTATCATATACCCAGGCACAACAACGAGCGCTAGTAAGGTAAACATCAATAACATGTATATCAAATATACCTTTAATGGTGCCAGCCTTCTTGTCCGCTAAGTACTTCGGACAGTTGCGCTTCTAGTGACCCTTGTCCTTGCAATAGAAGCACTCATTGTCCGGCTTAGGTCCAGACTTGAGCTTGTTCTCAGCAGGGGCAACGCGCTTGCCACTGCCTTTCTTGAAGGATTTCTTTGCACCCTTAGCTTTCTTAAAGCTAGTGGTCTTGTTGACCATCAACACATGATTATCTTTCTTGATGTCCACCTCCACAGCTTTCAGCTTAGCGAAGAGCTCAGTGATCGTATCAGTGGAACCAATTTGATTGTGAGTAACTACAAAACCTTTGTAGCTAGGAGGGAGTGATTGCAGAACTCTATCAATCTTGAGCTCTTCTGGAATCTTGCAGTCCAGTTACTTAAGACATTGAGTGTAGCCCGGCATCTTAATGGCGTGCTCACTAACGGAACTCCCTTCCTCCATCTTGCAGTTAAAGAACTTCTCAGAGATCTCATATCTCTCAGAACGGGCCTGAGTCTGAAACATGGTTTTCAGTTCCTCAAGTATCTCAAAAGGCCCGTCGAACTCCTCAAAACAATTTTGAAGTTCCGGTTCCATAGAAAACAACATGGTACTCTTAGTCGCTCCATAATCATCTTTGCGTGACTGATAAACAACTTTTTCATCAGCCGACGCATCAGTAGCAGGGGCGTCACCTAGCGCTTTCTCAAGTACATAGGCCTTTTGTCCGCCAGAGAGAATGATTCTCAGATTGCGGAACTAGTTGGTGAAGTTGGACCCATTGTTCTTAAGCTTTTCTTTCTCAGCAAAAATGTTGAAGTTGAAGTTGGACTTAGCCATTTGATCTACAAAATTTGCAAATACAATTTAGACTATGTTCATGATAACTAGTTCAACTTAGTCAAATACTAGATGAACTCCCACTAAATTCAACATCCCTCAAGTTGTTTAGTGAACACGATCCAAATTCACCACACCTAATCCTATCTTCACGAGAAGAGATGTGGTTTCAATGGTGGACAACAAAGTGTCGATAATATCATTCATATGACTCATGTTTAACCTTCCGGTTCATGTGTTCCGAGGCCATGTCTGTACATGCTAGGCTCGTCAAGTCAAACCCAAGTATTTTCGCGTGTGCAAAACTGGCTTGCACCCGTTGTATGTGAACGTAGAGTTTATAGCACCCAATCATCACGAGGTGCTTGAAAACGACAAACTTTCGCAACGGTGCATACATGGGGAGAACACAATTTTATCTTGATCTTTAAGTGAGGAATCATCTTATAATGCTACCGTCACGATCTAAGCATAATAAGATACATAAAAGGATAAACATCACATGCATATAATTTTATGTGACATGGTATAGCCAATCTCCGTGCAATGATCTCCATCTTGTGCGCGCCAGCATGATCTCCATCACTTCACCATGATTGCCTCCACCACGAATAGCAACTACAACTATTGCTAACTACTTAGCGATAAAGTAAAGCTATTACATGGCGTATAATAAGTTGACACGCAGGTCATATACAATTATAAAGACAACCATACGGCTCCTGCCGGTTGTGAACTCATCGACATGCAAGTCGTGAAATATTACAAAACATGATCATTGCATACATCTCAATTCATACACATCATGTCTTGGGCCATACCATATCACAAAACACTTCCTGCAAAAACAAGTTAGACGCCTCTACTTTGTTGTTGCATGTTTTACGTGGCTTATGGGAGTAACAAACTAAGAACGATTCTTACCTACGGAAAGCCACAACGGTGATGTTATGGTTGCTAACATCCGGTGTAAATCCCATGACTACTATAGTGAGAGAAACTGGCATCCACCAGCCGCATGTGTGGAACAAGCCACACGTCAAGTGCGGAGCCGGTCTCGCGAACGAGGTCGCATAAAGTTGGCCTGGACCGCTTTGATCTCACTATGCCGCGCCATAAGAAATACACAACAAGAGGTTTGCAACAGAAAACATCAACGCTCGCAACAAGCATGTTGCGTTCTACTCATGAAACACATCTACGCATAGATCTAGCTCTGATACCACTGAAGGGTTTCACAACATAGTAAATCAAAAAAATTCTACATATGCGAACAAGAAAGCCAAGATCTAATCTAGGAGATGCAATCAACGAAAGAGATTGATGATATCTTCATACCCTTGAAGAAATCGCACAACAGAAACGTTCAACAGAACGTGGTTGATGTAGTCATACTCGTCGTCTCCTTCTCGCGATCCGATCCGATCCTACGCCGCAAGTGGCGGCGCCTCCGAGAGATGCACACGTATGGTGCAGCGATGTCTCCTCCTTCCTTGGTCCAGCAGGTATGGTGGAGAGATAGATTGGATCTGCAGCACGTGGGCGTGGTGCTTATGGTGGAGAGTTTCTACGGCAGGGCTTCGCCTACGCGCAGTCGAGAGGGAGAGAGAGATGGAGGGGCAGCAGTTGGTGGCTAGGGTTGGAGTAGGAGAGGGGGGAGGCTGCACCCCATTCCCTCCTTATATAGGGGGCTGGCCGGCCCCCTTGAACCCTCCTCCAAGCCCTAGGGCGGCGGCCCCAAGGGGTGGAGTGGGGGGCAAGTCTTCCCCCCTCTTCTAGAAGGCTCCCATAGGGTTTCCCCTAGGGCTGGCCGGCTGGGCCTTAGGGGCCTTGTGCCCCTGGTCCAAAGTGGCCAGGGCACTTCCCCTTAGTCCCACGCAGGCCTCCGGCAAGTGGGCCCACGTTGGTCCCAATCCGGAACCTTCTAGAACCTTACGGTATAATACCGATAAACTCCGAAACGATTCCGAAATCCAAAAACTGCTTTCCTTTATATGAATCTTATTCTCCGGACCATTCCAGAACCTCTCGTGATGTCCTGGGTCTCATCCGAGACTCCTAACAAAAACTCATAAACCAATTATCCATTCTATCCTAGCGTCGATGCACATTAAGTGTGTGACCCTACGGGTTCGAGAATATGCAGACATGATCTTCTATCAATAATCAACAGCGGGATCTAGAAACCCATATTGACTCCCACATATTCACCAATGATCATATCAGATGAACCACGATGCCAGGATTCAATTAATCCCATATATGTATTCCCTTCGTCACGCGATATTTTATTTGCCCGAGATTCGATCGTTGGTATCGACATACGTAGTTCAATCTCGTTCACAACAAGTACTTTACTCGTTCCGTAATCCGATATCACTTTGTGATTAACTCCTTAACCACGTGCTTGCAAGCGGTGTTGATATCGATTACCCAGTGGGCCCGAAGTATATCTCTCCGACTCGGGAGGGACAAATTCCATCTCGATACATACAACCCAACAAGTACTTTCCGATCACCTGAGAGACACCTTTATGATCACCCTCACATAGGATGACGTTTGATGACCTCAAAGCTTCCTTCCGATACCAGGGAGTTGTATTATCTCATGGTCTAAGGAATACAATACTTGACATAGGAAAAAGCTTCGCAAAGATGAACACGATGACACGATCTAATTGCTCTGCTTAATTTGGGTCTGTCCATCATATCATTCTCCTAATGACATGATCTCATTATTAATCGACAACTCATGTCTATGGTTAGGAAACCTTAACCATCATTAATCAATGAGCTAGTCCATAGAGGCGTACTAGGGACACGGTGTTGTTCATAAACCACACAAGTATCAAAGTTTCTGCTTAATACAATTCTAGCATGGAATATAAACTTTATCATGAACAAGAATTATAATAATAACATCTTTATTATTGCCTCTAGGGCATAATTCCAACAAATGTGTGGTTGATCGATGCACACCTAGTGTCACAAAGGCCCCACCTCAAGATACAGAGGTACACCAATCACTAACACCACAAAGGCATCATCGTATTCTTCCGTGTGCGCACCACCATGGAGGGCACACGATCCACTATGGTACACTTGAGGGAGGTCACTAATCCTATACAATCTCTAGGCAATCTCCACAAAATAATTGGAGACTCCTAGATAATAACCACCAAGGTCACGGAACCATCTAGGATTCCAAGAACCAGAAGAGCAACAAGCTCACTTGTTTTCACCAAACGATTCTCTGTGTAGAACTCAAACTGATACATACCTGAATAAAGGTGGCGGTCCTACTTCCTAGGGTTCCTCTTGCGCCAAGACAAAGACCTGCTTCATGCATGTTCTCCTTGATCTAGACGGAGTGTCTTCACCAAACGATTCTCCGTATAAAACTCAAATTGATACATTCCTGAATAAAGGTGGCGGTCCTACTTCCTAGGGTTCCTCTCGCTCCAAGACGAAGACCTGCTTCATGCCTGTTCTCCTTGATCTAGACGGAGTGTCGAGTTCTGGCAGTATCCCTAGTGCGCCTTGTGCCTCGAGATTGCTGGATCGGATGAGATTCGGTCATGCGCACCCATGTTTTTTCGACCATTTCGTTTAGGAGAGAGCGGCATGAAGCTCTGCTATTTGTTGCCATCATTCGACATGTTTTGGTCCATGGTGAAGTTAGAGGCAAGGAATGTCATGAAAGCTGGGATTTGAGGACTAGTAATGGTGGTTCATGTATTTGCGGCAATAAGGAATTTGCTTGGTGTTTCAGGTTTTGTAGCAGCGGTATGCAGGTGGGGGCGACAACACAAGTGAAGTTTAAAATCTTACCTTTCAGGATGAAAACCCAATGTCTGGCTTTAATTGGTTGTGCCAGGCAATGGCCTCGTTGAAGACATTGTTTTAAGAGCGGGGACTATCTTTATGGTAAAAATCTAAGATCTTTGATCGACGATGTTAATGTTTATGCACTATTTCTTTCTTGGAGGCATCATTTTTGGAGAACTTGAACTTCAAGTGTTGTCTCGTTGGTGTTTGTGCTGCTGCAAGAACCAAAACACTATAGCGGGACTTCTTTTTAGCTTCTTTCTTTGGCTGAGTGCATCCATACATTAAGGCATGCATCATTATAGAGACTATGCGTTATTAGTATCTTCGCGATATTAATATATTCTCGTATCGAAAAAATAACCATTTGAAACTAATGATAATCAAAAAACATTCCGATCTTGAACCATATAATCTCTTGATGCAAGTGGACTAGGAACTTTATGATGATTGATACTTTGGAAATTGTATGCATATATTTTATTTACATAGGTATGACATATTATACTCCCTCCGTCTTAAAATAGATGTCTCAGATTTTTAAAATTTGAATTAATCTATATCTAAATAGTGCCTAGATTCATTCAAATTTTAACAAATGTAAGACATCTATTATATGACGGAGGGAGTAATATACTATAGACTTAAGCTTGGTGGAAAGGAAGCATTTTGAGGCCATGTGAAAGCATGTGTCTATGGCTTGTAAACTCAAAGGCTATGTGTCTATGACTTATGGATCCAAAGGCTGTGTGTTTATGGTTTGTGGACCCAAGAAGAAAAAAAATCAAATATGGGTCAGCTCAAAGAAAATGAGAAATTATACAAGGCCTACATGAAAAAAAATGAACCATAGTTAAAGCATCTCTAGCATACACACAAAAAATCCATCGGTGCACAAAAAACCGCTATTATTTAGCGCGGCGGGCAAAAATCGTGCTCCAGCAGATGCACAAAAATAAGTCGCGCATAAAATAAATACTATAGACTCAAGCTTGGTAGAGAGGAAGCATTTTGAGGCCATGTGAAAGCATGTGTCTATGGCTTATGGACCCAAAGGCTATGTGTCTATGACTTGTGGATCCAAAGATTGTGTGTTTATGGCTTGTGGACCCAAGAAAAAAAAATCAAATATGGGCCAGCTCAAAGAAAATGAGGAATTATACAAGGCTACATGAAAAAAACAACGAACTGTAGTTAAAGCATCTCTAGCATACGCACAAAAAATCTGTCGGTGCACAAAAAACCGCTATTATTTAGCGCGGCGGGCAAAAATCGTGTTCCAGCAGATGCGCAAAAATAAGTCGCGCATAAAACAATTTAGGGAACGCACACGAAAAGCCTAATCCTGTGCTATAAATTTGGTGTGCCAGCTAGCGCTGCACAACTGCCAAACTAAAACTGCCGCGTGTGACCTCTGCATCCCGCCTCGACGGTCACGGGCAAAAAATCACCCATAGACGACTATTCCGCCACTCCCCCAACTCACCATCCCCTCCGCCCCCACGTCTGTCGATGGAACAGTTTCGTCGCCGCTCGCAACACCACCCCCTCGATGCACCCAACCCTAACTCCACTATCGTCTACGGCTAGATGTTTGCTCCTTCACGGCCTATGAATGTGCATGCCATCGTCCACCGTCCACCTTTAAGCCTTTAACTCAAATAGTTTGACATCCGCCAATAAATAACGAAGCGGTGTTAAATAATTCGTACTTTATTCTCCGGACGGCTAGCCGACCATCTACGGTGAGAAGCAGGAAGAGATCAAAAAAGCCTGCTAAAGAAGGGCTTGAGTGTCTCATGGACAATGACACTAGAAACACATGTGTTTTACACAGGGGTGTCACAAAATAAAGCGTCAGTTAGTGTACCATAATAATCACACTACGTGACAATGCCATGCAGACGGCGCAGCGAAGCGCGCGCGTCCATCTAGTATAAGCTTAAGCGTGGTGAGCAGCGGCTCCGCTGAGCCTACAGCGTGCGCGCTGCCATTCAGTGAGGCTGGCTTGTGGGCCATGGGGCACCAATTCCATTGCTAAGTTTCATTTAATTAAAAAAAATACTCCTGCTCCCGAGCACCCCAATCCCGATTGAACCTGAATGCGTCCGGTGCTGCGCGGCTGCCGCCGCCTATAACCGTGTTGCCCTACCATCCTCCTAGCGAGGTAGCCGCCGCCTCCCTACCATAACCCTCCCGCAGCGAGGCACAAACCGGTTTTGTCCCGATACGGACGGCGCCCCAGGTTCCTCGCCCCTGTCTTCCACTTCTCGAGCCTAGCCTTGGAGGCGCCAAGGACGCGGGGATCTCGACCCGCCTGAACCTAGCCTCGGCGAGAGTCGAGGACGCGGGGCTCCTGACCCGTCTGAGCCTAGTCTCATCGAGTGCCAGCGATGTTGCCCATGCCCCGTTCTAGCCTTGGTCCGCCAAAGAGAAGTGGAGGGTCGCCTCGCCGCGCGTGCCCCGAGCCCAGCCTCGACCATATGGCATGTATCGGCATGCTCAAAGGCTATTGTCTGTGATGTCCGAGTCCAACGCGAAGCCGCTCTTGGTCTGCTGCTCCGCTCGAGACAAGGGGAGATGAGTTCGTCGTGTTGGTCCTGCCCACACCAAAGCCCAACATCGGCTTATGTAACGCGTATCGGCGTGCACGAAGGTTCCTGTTTCCCTACGAGAGGTCTTGGGTGTTGGGTTCAGCAACCGTTGCATGCCCGACCAACATGACCAAGGCCATGAGCGTGTTGCTTGAATTGGGCCAAGAGAAGAGAGAGTTTCGTGGAGGAAGAAAGACACAACAGGCAAGGTGTCTGATGATATGCCAACCCCATCTTTTGCACTGTATGTTGCTGCTGTCTGGGCTGTCGAGCAGAGTGGGACTTGAGATGGTGGTGCTTGCAGGTTAGACTATGTCCACTCAAGGATGGGACAAGACGACCATCCTTGGAGAGGAATCTGAATCAAGCTCGACTGGTCCACCAGCGATGACAAGGACCAGGTTGTGCTGCGGCAAAAGTCCCACCCCATGGTCATGTTGCTGTCTCCCCGCAACGTCAATGTTGATCTGAAGCCGGGAAAGGATGGGCGAAGGCGGGTGGCGCGTGTTCTGGGGTCCATGAGCCATCGCCGTAGGTACAATAGTTGAAACATAATATCTGAGCTTGACTCTTGATGAGGTACGCTTCAGTTGTTACTTTCCATTGGTCCTCTACTGGTACAGAAAATAGAAATTATCTTTAAATAGAAATTCAGTCTTTGTTTTTCTCATTTGCAATGTGGTGATATATGTTGAAAACGTAAGATAGTGAGTTTTCTCTTCATCTTTTTAATATTGTACGACGAGGAAAGATAGATCAAATAATGGCTTCTGATTGCAAGTAAGGCATAGATGCTATGGTCTGGGCATATAAACAAGGAAATATATGTGTGCTTGTGACAGTGAAAATATGTGGGATCCGATTTAGTAAATACTCTTTTTTGGTAGATATCCCGTAGTTTGATACCCGAATGATATTTCTTCTATAAAGGGGTCAGTGTGGAAGAGACGAAGAGTGATGCAGCTCTTTGGATCCATTTATTCCGAACTCTTAGTACCAACGACTATGATGATTCACGGAGTTCCATGTAATTTTTTTAAAGTAACTGATTGCACCCCATCCATTCTTAATACATATGTTGGTAGCTTTGGGGCACATGACATGTATGTGATACTCTATTATTTTTTTCTTTTGGCATGTAGAAACGTTGAATCCCATGAGCACCCTTCATTCTATGATTTCTATCTCAGATACAGCTCTGAGTTTACTATGAATAGATAAAAGACAAGAATGGGCTAGGTATAATGGTTTGTGTTCAACACACTGTTAATATTCAAATTACAGATATCCAACTGTGGAAGTTTATTTTTTCACTCCCTAGATATCCAATTTTAGTTGTTTCACTAAAACCTAATGAGAAAGGATTACGGTAATTTATCCATAGTTTTGTTTTTGGAATAAGCTGTCGCATTTTATAATAAAATAATGAACAATCATAAAAGATAAGAAACCATACTAGCTCAAATTGTTTGCGAAGCTGAATCAGCTGATGTGATCTCATAATGTTCTCAACCTTATTAAAATGTACGTTAATGAATAATTTTGCATGTCTACCACATTACCTGGCTATTGTCTTGGTGAATTTAGTTTCAGAATGCATGCACTATCTGTTTATCACGTTAATTAAACCTATGCATTTCCTGAACTCTTATTTAGTAGCTTTAGGCAATGCCATATGACCATCCACATGAAGTTCTATGTGAAGAGAAATTGGGTGGCCTATCCATATGCCCATACATCTTATATTTGGGATGGTTGAATTGCAGGCCCGCAGAGCTCCTCCAAGAATTACAACCTTGCAAGTTCGAAATGAATAGTCTCCTCAGATGCATGATGATTGTTTTATCTGCCATCCAGAAACTTGTCATCCGGTGGACTCACTGGTGAAACTGATGCTTCTATTGGTGAGCTAACGTTGAGTGTGGCAGTAATTCTTCACTGAATAGTAATGCTAGTATATTTAAACATGTATGGTCATCGATCACTCAGTGCTTAGTCCCTTATAGTAAACTTCAACTTCTCCATTGAGCATATATGAGGACCGATGTGTTTTTTGGTAATAGATGCATAGTAAGTTTTCCTCATGGAACAAAATAATTTGTTTTGTTTCTTCTTTCTTAATTCGACATCTTCATTTCTTTGTGGAATGTAGCGAAAGAAATATTCTACTCCCCCCCATCTCAAATTAAGTGTCTTCACTTTGTTTAGATATGGATGTTTACACTAAAATATGTCTAAATACATGTGTATCTAGATAAAGTAAAGTCACTTATTTTATGATGAAGGGAGTATATTATTTACATGTCCCAAAACATATTATACTCCCTCCGTCCCAAAATAGATGTCTTAAACAATGTCTCAAAATATTATACTCCCTCAGTCCCAAAAATATTATACTCCCTCATGTCTATCAGACAATGTTCAAACATGTTGTAGACGGCGCGACGAAGCGCGCATGTCTATCTAGTAGGTGATAATGATTCAAAAAAATTGCACCAGCTGGAGCTTTGTATGGAAAGAAATGGTGCCACCAAGACACCTAGAATCTTTTCTCGTCTCTCCTGCCTCCGTTTTCAGGAGTACGTAGTCCATCAAATTTGTAGTTGGAGTCGGTGAAGAAGTGTGAATGGAGAAACACATCAACAATTTTTATATTCTCTTCCCATTGGCATCTCGTGTCAAAAGTACCTTTCTGCAATCTTCTCACCAACCCCAAAATGGCGACCTGTTGAGAGAGCCTGTGGGTGTGGGTGTGGGTGTGGGCGTGGTCAATGAGAAGGCGACGATGACCTTCTGGGTCGGTAGTGTTCGGGGTAGGTAGAGACTTCTTACAGAAGTTCTTTTTGTTAACAATAATTTGTCAATGCACATTGTGTGGTGGTCAAGGTGCAGTGCTCCTTGACCTGCTTGCTATACTAGAATCGTTCTTTAGACTTGTTAGCACGCCCTCCTTATCCTAGGTTATTTATCCGGAATATAGGAATGGTACTCCCTCCAATCGATATTAGTGGACAATTTTATCTAGATACAGATGCATCTAGTCTAAATACTTAACTAGATGTATATGAATTTAGATAAAGTTGAGGCCGTTAATATAAATCGAAGGGAGTAAATAGATAGTGCAAGTCCATATTTTCAGGACAAAATTAGCAGACTAGCGATGGTTGACATTAACTATCTTCCATTAACCCAAGCAATGACAACTACTAAAAATGTCAATGAAGTTTGGTACAGTAAGCAAAAGGTTTAAGAAATCTAGCAAATAGTTGCCAGAAATCCGGGTCGAGAAACGGGATCGCGGGTCGAGGGTCGCCCTTCGAGCGAACATGGGTCGACAGGGTACATCTCTCGTATGCGTTTTTGGTACGTGGGTCACGATCCCCTTAATTTTGGATCGATGATCCGGATTCATTGATAGATTTTCTTTTACGGATTTGCTACTTCTTATAGCATCTCCACTCGTTGGCCGAACCCAGGCCGAAAAACGGATCGATTTTCGGCCGGACGGAACAAGTTTTCGGCCTGGGTACGCCCAGTCGCCCACTCGCGTACCCAGGCCAAGTTCCTATGTTCGGCTAAACTTCGTTAAATATGGGCGAATTTCATTAAGTTGGGCGAATATAGGCGGATTACATCGAATTTAAACGAAACTAGTACATAAATAAACTTAAAAGGCCGCCGCCGGTGCCTTCGCCGTCCTACATGCCGAAGTTGTCGTAGAACGACGTGTAGTCGGGGTCGGCCCGGCCGTCATCCTCGCCGCCGTCGTCGTCGTCGTTGCTCGACGGCTGGTTCTAGCGGGAGCTACCCTGGCCAGGGTCGTCGTGCCTCCATGGCTGGTAGGACGGGCCTGCGTCCTCGTCGTCGTCCAGGACGTAGAGCGGGGCGCCTTGGTAGGCGAGCTCACGCCCAGACAGCGCCCGGCGCCGGGCGGCCTGCTCCTCGGCCTGCTGCTCCGCCTTCTCCCAGTCCCTCCTGGACCATTCCAGGATGTCCGGCGAGGAGGGCTCGACGAGCGGTAGCGTCGGCGACAGCGGCGGCGCTTCGCGGAGCGACTGCTCCAGCGCAATCTTCAAGGCGGCATCCTCGGCCGGCGCCGAGCCTTCTGTCTTGGGGCGGCGTAGGCGCAGACGGCTCGCCGATGACGATACCGCGCGCGCGTGTCCGCGGCGGTGAGCACGCAGGCGAGACGGCTTCGCGCTTCACGGCCGTCGGCGTGCGAAGCAGCGCGCTGTCGGAAGAGTGTGATGCCGAAGCGGAGGAGGACGAGCTCATGCTCGCCGTTCTCCTCGGCGCCGAGTTCGCCGGAGCACGCCGGAGCACGCCGACCCGTCCTGGCCGCCGGCGTCGGGTTGCGCGGGAACCCGAGCCGCGGAGTGTTCCCGCGGTTGATGTGCTCCAGCACGGCGGCGAGCGTCCGCCCCGGTGCGCACCACCAACGCCGGCGCCCCGCCGCGTTTTTGCGCGCTGGCGGGGACTCGTTCGGTGGCCCCTCGTGGCGGGAGAGCTCCTGTTGGCGCCGCTCCGTGAAGAATTTCCCCCAGTAGACGAGGTCGTCGGTGCTTACCGCTTCGGCGGGGTTATCCATGCCGGCGATGTACTCTTGTACATCATACGGCAGCTCCTCCGGCGTTGGTCCCGGCGGGATCGGGATGCCGCCGGCGCTCAGCCAGCACCCCGGAGGCATCAGCGTGTCCGACGGTGCCATGTACCCCGCCTCGTACAGCATGCGCGCCTCCCAAGTCTGGAGGGTGCGCCGGCCGAAGCCGTTTGCCGCAGCGCCATCGCCGGGGTAGCGTTCGCCCATGGTGAGAGAAGGGGAAAGGTGAGAGAAAGTTCGCCGGAGTTGGGCTTGTGGGCGGGGGGAAGCTGTGAGAGAGTGCGAAGATCTCTGGCGAGGAGTACGGCTTATAAAGGCCGAGGTGGGCGGCGAGGGTGGGAGGGGTGTAGCGGCGAGGGCGGGAAAATTGGAAATGACGGGAACTTAGTGACCGCCGGTCCGTCGCGGGAGCCTAGGCAGCGACGGTGGCGCCGTAAATCAGCGACGCATGGCCGACGCGACGGGCAGTTATTGCCCGACGGTCGCCGCGTGGTTCCGAGGATGACGACGACTCGGCTTCCGTCACTGACTCGGCGGGTCCACGCACCGCTTTGATTTTTTTCGCCAATTTCGCTGAGTCCGGCGTTCCCAGGACGTACCCGGAAACCTGGGTTCGGCCTATTAGTCCTTGGGTACGCGACTGGGCCAGTTTTCGGCGTCCGAACTGAAATTCTGCGTCCGGCTCGGCCACCTGGGTAGGCGAGTGGAGATGCTCTTAGGCGTATGAGAACTTAGATCTCAGTCACCTTTTTACCAGTTGATTTATCTCGTGAGTTGTGCAATGTGTGTGTTATACGTGAGTTGCAACTAGGGTGTAACTGAGAATTTAATGAATTACAACTAGGTTGCAACTGAGAATTAGTATAAACCTAAGTTGCAACTGAGAATTTGCACAAATAGTAGAATGACATCAGCGATTTAGACATAAGAAGTTCTCAGACGCATGAGATCTAGGCACTCCCTTTCTTTTATACACCTAAGAAAAAACCGACACAACCACCACTCAAAACAAGACTACGACTTCACCCGGTCATGGTCTGACCATAGGGCAGCAGCCTTGCTTTAAGGACATCTCCACCAGGTCGATCTAACTCGTCCAATCGCGTCCGAACACGTCTGTGCGGACGTGTGCAGCGTCCCGACAGCACAACACATTCGGACCGAAGCATCCGGTCTGACCCATCTGTGCAGCAAATTTGGGCAACGATTACGTCGGCCTGGACAGCGCGCGCCTTCTCCCCGTGTCCTCCTGCGGGGGTTGAGGGCCCGCTTGTCAGCGTCCCAACGGCTTTCTTCCACTAGCCATCAATGGAAGACTGCTCCAAAGGCTGGCCGCACCGCTGGTGCCGTCCGACGCCTGCCCTCCTCTCGCGACACTTTGATGTCGTTTCTTTGGCCTCCGCGCCGGCATCCGATGTCGGATCTTTTTAACTGGCCGCCCCACGGCCATCTTCTCTCACACCGTACCACACTCCTCCTTCCCAATCCTCCACTATCGGTAGCTAGCCATGGCCGGTGGCATTGGATCGAGGGGAGGTGCTCTAGGACGACCACTGGGTCCCAGTCATGGACGTCGAGGGAGGCGCGAAAGGCGCAGAGGACACAGCCAAAGCAGCGCGCCGCCACACTCTCCCTCGCCGCTGTCGTCGCCCGATTTTGTTGACACCGGCATCGAGGTTGCCGTGTCCATCCACTCGGGCATGGCGCGGGAAAGGTTGCTCCTTCCCGCCAAATTCGCATCGCTGGTCGACGACGCACCTCCCAAGCAGGTCATTCTACGGGTATCCGGTGTCAATACCACCATGTAATCGATGGAGGTGTTGTTCGACCTCCTCGGCCAGATGTTCCTTGCCAATGACTGGGAAGAGTTTGCCCACGCGCACCAGATCGAAGTGGGCAACATCGTCGTTTTCAAGTACGACGGTGAAGGAAGACTCGGCGCCAGCATCTTTGATGACACCATCTGTCGTTGCAGCTACCACTCCAAATCCCTGACGAGTAGGCTAGGTTGTGCATGCTCCATGTACTATGTAGCAATGTGGGAATCATACATTTGCAATGAAAAGTTTTATTCGAGTCTTCAAATATGTTACAAGCAAGCCACGAGTACAACACTACAACACCATTCTAACTATGCGCCGCCTATGGCGCTGGCGGCAGCAGCGCCGGCAGGTCGGTAAGACCCTATTCTTCCTCTATAGAGTGGAAGATTGCCTGATGCGTCTGCAACTCTTCTTGATCTTGGGAGAGGTAGAAACACAGGTAGGCATTGTTGGTATTGGCCTGTACTGCTTCCCGTAGCTCATCACACACTTCTGTGAGCGCTAGACACCGTCGGTGCTCCGGCAGAAAGACGCGGTTCATCACCTCCAATGATAAATGCTTGCCGGTGGTCCTATTGTAGTTGTAGTGATATGGGATCTGACATGGATATGTCCTACAGGTACCTGATGTTAGCCTACCCGGTCTCGCCCAACGTAGGCCCACAGGAAGGACCTGTTGTAGTCGTAAAGCCCAAGGAGACTTCGGATGGCCCAAACCCGGAGATAACTCGACTTCTTGGAGGACACGACTAATGTAGATAGAAATTCAAAGGGGTTAACCCTAATCTATAACTGACTCGACCTGCCCCGAGACCTAGCCTCCCCATATAAAGGCCAGGAGGGCACAACGAGAAGGACCTCTCACCTCATACCCTAGAACACACCCCACGCCAGATTGCATCTACGCACCCTTATAACCATCGGCATCGCCATCAATCAAGAATAGACAAGCAGGAGTAGGGTTTTCCCTCCAGGGGCCTAAACATGGGTAAACCTTGTGTCCCCATGTTGCAAATCTGTTAGCCGTTCCACGATCTCCAGGTTTCCCTCCTTCTCCAAAACCCAAGTCCATAACAATGGTCATTGACGAGTCGAACCCTCGTCAATTGGCATCGCCTGTGGGAACTAGAGATGCTGATCGTGCGATCGTGATGACCCCATCCACCACAATCTTCGACTCCTCCATCATGGAGAACCACCTCCTCTTCGGCACCATCAAATTCATCGTCCACTCACCTGCAACCCGCCACGACTTTGATTCCATAGGAGACGGAGTCAGCTTGATGCTTGGAGGCCTTTGCTTCCAGGTAGGCAAGATCGGCACCTCGTGCGGCTCAGTTACTGTAGAGCCTGTTGGGAAACCCCAAGAGGAAGGTATGATGAGCACATGAGCAAGTTTTCCCTCAGTTGTGAAACCAAGGTTATCGAACCAGTAGGAGAAAGGAAACAGCTCCAAAGGTGTTGCTAGCGACGTGGAACCCGCACAACACAACCACAATACTTTGCCCCAACTTACAGTGAGATTGTCAAGCTTATCGGTTTGCTGAAAACAAAGGATTAAACGTATAGTGTGGAAGAAAGTAATTGCTTGTAGTAATTGCAGAAAGTAAACAGTAGATAGTAGATTGAATATTAGCGGGAAGGAATGGACCGGGGTCCACAGTTCACTAGAGGTGTTTCTCTATAAGATAGATAACATGTTGGGTGAACAAATTACAGTTGGGAAATAGACAGATAGAGAATGCATAACAATGCATGTACATGTCATGATGATTTCTATGAGATTCGTCTGGGCATTATAACATAATACATAGACTGTAATCCAACTGCATCTATGACTAATAATCCACCTCCGGGATATCATCCGAATAACCCTCAGGTATTAAGTTTCAAGCAACATATAATTGCATTGAGCAAAGTGTGTAAAGTAAACAATACAATTACCCTTGGACAAAGGATTGTTGTTTTCTTCCTATTAGCCATAGCACATCTACAACCTTAGAGGTTTCTGTCACTCTCCCAGATTACTAGAGGCATGAACCTACTATCGAGCATAAATACTCCCTCTTGGAGTCACAAGCAAATACTTGGCCATAGTAACTACTAGCAACAGAGAGCATGCAAGATCACAAATAACATAGACATGATAGAATCAATAATCAATCTTGTCGTAGTACTCAATATCCATCGGATCCCAACAAACACAACATGTAAGATTACAAATAGATGATCTTGATTATGATAGGCAGCTCACAAGATCTAAACATGATAGCACAAAGAGGAGAAACAACCATCTAGCTACTACTATCGACCCATAGTCCAAGCATGAACTACTCACACATCACTCCGGAGGCTGGCATGGTGATGAAGAAGGCTTCCGGGATTATCTCCCCTCTTCGGCAGGGTGCCGAGAAGAGATTCAGATCCCTCCCGATCTAGGGACAATGGTGGCGGCGGCTACAGACTTTTTCGTGGATTTCTGATCGGTACTTAGGGTTTTCTCCTTGGGGGGGTTTATATAGGCGAAGGGGCAAGGTCGGTAGACGCTCAAGGGGCCCACACCATAGGGTAGCGCGGCCTAGGGTGGACCCGTGCGGCCCCCTAGTGCGGCTGCCTCGTGGCGCTTCTTCATCTCTCCTTCGGACTCTGTGTAGTGTCTTGAAAAATAGGAACTTTGGCTTTGGTTTCGTCCAATTCCGAAAATATTTCTTTACTAGCTTTTCTGAAACCAAAAATAGCAGAAAACAGGAACTGGCACTATGGCATCTTGTTAATAGGTTAGTTCCAGAAAATGCATAAAAATGCCCCAAAGTGTAGACAAAACATAAGATAGTTGGTAGAAAACAAGTATGGAGCATGAAAAATTATAGATACGTTTACGACATATCAAGCATCCCCAAGCTTAACTCCTGCTCGTCCTCGAGTAGGTAAGTGATAAAAAGAATAATTTTTTAGGTGATACGCACCATCACAATCTTGATCAAGGTATTGTAAAGCATTGATAGCTGGGATCAAAGTACTCTAAACATGAACATGAAAGATATATTTCTAACAATAATACATAGCAACTATGTTGCAACATTAAAGGTAACACAAACAAAGTATGATGAATAACAATGCATTGAAAGACATTTGTTTGTTTCACATATAGAAAACATATCAAGAGTGGTAATCAGCTTGTCCTTCATGGAATAGCAAAACATAAATGCATATGACACCTTCAAAGTTCATAAGGGTGACTAGATACAAATAATTTAAGAACAAGAAATACCATAATTATGAATAAATCAACAAGTTTTGGGACAATGCACATTGAACTAAGAATGACAACTATGCTTTCTTAATTGGTGCATAAAGATAGAAGATGGAGACTCAACAAAAAAGTAAAAATAAAGGCCTTTCACAGAGGGAAGTAGGGATTTCAAGTTTCATAAAGAGCTTCCAAAAATTATGGTACTTACTAGCTTTGAGATCTCATTACCCTTATCATAAGCATCTTGAAGCGATTAAGGTTAAAGTGAGACAAATATGAGTTATATGCTTGACAAATCACAAGTTGAAAATCTCATGCCCTTGCATAGAAGTACTGAACCTCATGCTACTCAACTTTGGTCACAAGTAAGTTCTTGTCATTGTGAGTATATATGTATCATAGAGAACCACCAACGGGGCACCCCTTGCCCCATGATACAGGAGCTATCCCATATCAAAATGACAAGGCAACAAACAGTGAGCATCTTAGCGATATTTTTATCTTCTATTTGCATAGGTTTTATTGAGGATGCTTCATAGAATGCCACTATGGTTATGCTGCAAGTTTCCACCATGATTAGGCATGTCTTAGGCTAGACGCCCAGGCGTTTCTCTAACATATATACAAACTCCATGGACTTATAAGTTCCCCTTTTATTTCACACCGCCGGGATCCATAAACAAAGTAACATGATACAAAAAATAGAATAAATGCAATGTCTAAAGCGTTCCCCATGACAACATGGTTCTGCTAACTCCCAACTTATAATTTGCAAGCATATAAGCAACATAGATGGTCACAGTGGTTCAAATTTATTAAGTGCAAGAAATAAAGTGTGCCATCAAGTTCGTGAGAGCTTTAATCACTAATTTTCACATAACAAAAATTTAATTTGGAAGATAGATAAAAACATGAATATACTTGGAATGGTGTAACACACCATGCATAGGAGTTTATAGTGGACTCTTTGGAATAACTTGGTTTCTTGGGAGTTGGATGCACGAGTAGAGCTCATACTCAGTACATGTGGAGGCTAGCAAAAGACTAGGAGCGACCAGCTTAGAGAGCAATAATTGTCATAATCATGCAAAGTGATGAAACATTATTAATTAAAGCATAAAGTGATATCACAAGTCAAAAACTAAATGATCATAGAGGCTAAGGAGAATACCATAATATTATGCTTTTGTATGCTAAAACAACGCATGATTCTTTCATCTCACATTAAGCAATCTCAATTGTTTGAAACAAGTCATGCTACAACAATAATCACTACACATATGGTCAAAGCAATATCTAACATGACATGATAAAGTCTAAGCCACAGTCAAAACAAGCTTCCTTTTGTATCACTATAAGCATGAAACATTCTACTCTTTTCCAACACCAATCAACTTATTTGAAACAACTCACAAAGATAATTATCAATAAAGATCAGAGATCTTGTATCACCTAACTACAAAGAAGAACTAAAAATTTCTAATAAAAAAGCAAAAGAAATCTAAAGCTAAACATAGTGCTAGCAAAAGTGAACACTCATAGAACAATAAGAGTGAAAACTAGAGTGTTCTAAGCAATGAAGAACGAAGCATGTGTATCTCCAAAAGAAGGTGTGTTGGGGTCCAACCAATTTATTGCAGCAAACAAAGCAAAATAAAAATAAAGACAAAAACTAAGACGCTCCAATAACAACACAATAGTGCATGAAGCAATAAAAATGAAGTGTCTTGGAAGAAGACCTGAGATTTTTATTGATGAAGAAGGGGATGCCTTGGGCATCCCCAAGCTTTGACGCTTGTACCTCTTGAATATTTCTTGGGGTGACACGGGTGGCATCTCCAATCTTGAGCTTTTGTCCATTCTTCATCTCATCACATCATTCTTTCTCCTACACTTGAAAATTTCCTTCATACAAAACTTCACACAATTTTCATTAGCAACATTAGTGTATTCAAGATAATAAGCTTTTGGGTTCAGTTTCAACTCAATTAAATCATCCATTAAAACATAATCTACTATAGCAACTCCTTTTAAAATCTCAAGTGATCAAAGAGAACTAAAAAATAAATCGATTAAGAGGCAAATGCAAATGCAAATAATGGCAGAAATTTGTCAAAACAGACCAGCAGGTAAAGACCGATTTTTTCGAAAATATTCTGTTGCTTAAATAGAAAAGTGCAAACCTAACGAAAGTTGGGTAAATACCAGGGTCATGCACACAAAGCAATTCAGCTCAATCCAACATACTGGGAGTTTTCAAAAAAAAAATACAGTGAAGCATAGAAATCTGTTTCGGGACAACAACTCCCCCAAATCTTACTTCCCTCTCATTACAGGTTATTCTTGGCACAAAAAACAAACAAAAAGGATAAGGAGAGGTTATTATAGAGATAATAACTTCCAAGACTCAATAAAAGAAAAACTTACTGAAATAAAAATTTGGGTTATCTCCCAAAAGTGCTTTTCTTTTACGCCTTTCAGCTAGGCATAGAAAGCAAGAATCAAGTATTTTCGAATGAAGAAGCATCAATATCAACTTTATTGCCTCTACCTTTCTTACCTTTACTCTTACCTTTAGGGAACGTGTGATTGCTTGGTGGGGATGTGAAATGCATGGTGCCTTTTCCCACATCTATTATTTCTCCAAGGAGTTTTAACAGGGATCTTCCAAGTGTAATTTGTCCTTCTCCTACACATTCAATAACAAGATAATCAGTAGATACCATTTTCCCTAGGATTTTTGTAAACACTCCTTCAGCTATTCCAATGGGTAATATAGTGGCATTATTGGTAAGATATATTTCTTATCCACCCTCAGAAAGTTCCCAAAGATTCAAAGATTCATAAATATCTTTAGGCATAAGACAAAATTCAGACATAATATCACAACGAGAATAAAAAAATTCATCATTTATAGCAACTTTTACTGTAGGAAACCATTTTGATGGTTTAGAATTTATTGAAACATAATCATGATGCTCCCGAAGCATATTATAGCATTCTTTTAAACAAGCTGTATTTGCCTCAAGAGTGTTTAATCTAGCATAAATGCTTGTAAAGGATGAATCAAATTTGCTAGGCAAGTTATATGTTGAAATCAATTATTTATAACATTAAAAGCTTCATCCCCATCACAATGAAGGAAATCTCCTCCTACTACAACATCCAAAGCATATCTATAACAAAGAGCAGGACCAAAGTAGAAACTGCTAAGAAGCAAGCCTAGAGTCACTTTAGGTTCAGTTTTTTCATAAGAATCAGAAATTCTAGACCAAGCTTCTTTGAAACTATCTTCACTTCCTTGTCTGAAAGTGAAGATCATTTCCTCATGTGACATAGTGATTGGAGCAACACTAGACATAAAAGCAACTTGAAGTAGGAACTAATTTTTTTGTGTTTTTGATAAAAAGAAGCAAACAAAACAAATCTAAAGAAACAAAGCAAAACAAAAACAAAGTAAAGATATTGGTAGTGAGAGACTCCCCTTGCAGAAACTATCATGTATCTCCCGGGCAACGACGTCAGAAAAATCTTTGGTGTGGCTCGGTTACTGTAGAGCCTGTTGGGAAACCCCAAGAGGAAGGTATGATGATCACAACAACAATTTTTCCCTCAGTTGTGAAACCAAGATTATCGAACCAGTAAGAGAAAGGAAACAGCTCCCAAGGTGTTGCTAGCAACGTGGAACCTACACAACACAACCACAATACTTTGCCCCAACTTACCGTGAGGTTGTCAAGCTCATCGGTTTGCTAAAAACAAAGGATTAAACGTATAGTGTGGAAGAAACTAATTGCTAGTAGTAATTGCAGAAAGTAAACGGTAGATAGTAGATTGAATATTAGTGGGAAGGAATGGATCGGGGTCCACAGTTCACTAGAGGTATTTCTCCATAAGATAGATAACATGTTGGGTGAACAAATTACAGTTGGGCAATTGACAGATAGAGAATGCATAACAATGCATGTACATGGCATGATGATTTCTGTGAGATTCGTTTGGGCATTACAACATAATACATAGACCGTAATCCAACGGCATCTATGACTAATAATCCACCTCTGGGATATCACTCGAACAACCCTTAGGTATTAACTTGCAAGCAACAGATAATTGCATTAAACAAAGTGTGTAAAGTAAACAATACAATTTCCCTTGGACAAATGATTGTTGTTTTCTCCCTAGTAGCAACAACACATCTACAAACTTAGAGGTTTTTGTCACTTCCCCAGATTACTCGAGGCATGAACCTACTATATAGCATAAATACTCCCTCTTGGAGTCACAAGCAAATACGTGGCCAAAGTAACTACTAGCAACGGAGAGCATGCAATATCACAAATAACATAGGCATGATAGAATCAATAATCAATCTTGATGTAGTAATCAATATCCATTGGATCCCAACAATCACAACCTGTAAGGTTACAAATAGATGATCTTGATCATGATAGGCAGCTCACAAGATCTAAACTTGATAGCACAAAGAGGATAAACAATCATCTAGCTACTGCTATGGACCCAAAGTACAAGGATGAACTACTCACGCATCACTCCGGAGGCTGGCATGGTGATGAAGAAGGCCTCCGAGATGATCTCCCCTCTTTGGCAGGGTGCCGGAAAGAGCTTCAGATCCCTCCCGATATAGGGACGATGGTGGCGGTGGCTATGGACTTTTTCGTGGATTTTTGATCGGGTACTTAGGGTTTCCTCCTCGGGGGTTTATATAGGCGAAGGGGCAAGGTCGGTAGACGCCCGAGGGGTCCACACCATAGGGTGGCGTGGCCTAGGGTGGACCCGCGTGGCCCCCTGTTGCGGCTGCCTCGTGGTGCTTCTTCGTCTCTCCTTCGGACTTCGTGTAGTGTCTGGTAAAATAGGAACTTTGGCTTTGGTTTCGTCCAATTCCGAGAATATTTCTTTACTAGATTTTCTGAAACCAAAAACAACAGAAAACAGGAACTGGCACTATGGCATCTTGTTAATAGGTTAGTTCTAGAAAATGCATAAAAATGATTCAAAGTGTAGACAAAACATAAGATAGTTTTGTACAAAACAAGCATGGAGCATAAAAAATTATAGATACATTTACGATGTATCAGCACCATCCGCCTCTAGAGCGGGTGGTACCTCCGACAATCGTACTCGCTCCATGGGTGCCACCGATCGGTGTCCTGAGCACACTATCGCTGACAAGCGATTCGGATGACAGCAACAGCTATAACTCTGACCCCTATGACCCTCCTACGGGGGAAGGAACCTACAGATCTGGGTCTAAAAGTTGTGGGAGCAATGACCTACCCCATCGCTACATGTGCACAGTCATCATCGATGGCGACATTGACAACGGAGCCGAATGAACGGCTCCCCCACCCAACCCGCAGGATCCTAACACCACAACCGGAGGACACGGCCCTTCCCTGGCCAATCCCAACGGGAATGGGTCACACGAAGCTGCCAAAGGCGGCAACCGCAATCATCAAGAGATCCATTTCAATGACGCCCAGTGGGAAAGATTCCGGGAAGTTGGGTGAGGTACCAATCCTTGGCCACTTGACGCTTCTTGAGACATGCTGATGGGTTACCACTGGCTCCTCATCAAGGAGAACAATCGACAAGTAGAGCACCACAAGGAACTCGAACAGCACAGGAGGGCAGCCGACGAGTCAATCATGCGGCAGGCCGCGCTTTCCTCCACCGACGGATCCTCCTCGAAAGAATACGACGCCCAAAAGCATCGCTCCCGTATGGAGCACATGGACCCTGTTGCACAACGCGAGGCCACCAAGGCACTTGACATCATGCCCAAGATGCCGCAGGCCACGGTCATGGCGGACACCACCAGCTGGCAGCAAACCCGCCACCGGCAGGGGACCCCCGGTATGCAATCCATAAATCTGCGATTGCAGGACTCACGCTTGTCGGAGCCACATTGCATGGAGAAGCAACCCCGGAGCTAAAGAAAATGGCTGCAGTAAAATTCACCAGAAGCCGGACACCCTCATCTGATGGGGAGGAGCATGACCTGTCGCGGCGTCACCATAGCCCGCGGCGAAAGAGCCGCAACTAGGACGCCCGCGATGAGCTCACACAGTGCAAGATTGACAAATCAAGCGCAAAACGTGCGTGCTCCACAGAGTCTGAAGAAGACATGGAGCTATGCGACGCTAGATGATTTAGCAGGGCCATACGGCAAACACGGATGCCTAAAGGCTTTAAGCTTTCTTCGGACAACCCAAAGTTTGACGGTGTGCAGGAGCCAAAGATTTGGTTGGACGATCATATCTCGTCGGTCAAGCTCCATGGGGGGAGCAAAAACACAGCCATGCAATGCCTTTAGCTGCAGCTGACGGGTGCGGGTAGAGCCTAGCTTAATAACCTTCCCTCCGGATACATCCGTAGCTGGGAAGAGCTGGTGTACTACTTCATCTGCAACTTCAAAGGCACCAGCAAGAGGACGGCTTCAATTGAGGAGCTACGCGCCTGTTGACAATGGTCCAACGAGTCCATCCGCTCGTACATACAGCGTTGGTCCATCATCAAGAATTCCGCCAAGAACATCTCGGAGGAATGGGCAATCGACGCCTTTAATGGCGGCATCAGGCGTCGCGAATTCAAAGAAGAGCTCAGGCGCGTCAAGCCAAAAACCATCAATCATCTAATGTACATCACCAATCGCTAGACTTATGGCGAGGATGCCGTCAACCGAACACGTTCGGACGATGAAGACGGCTTTGGCCACAGGCGCGATCGCCGAGGGAAAAGAAGAGCGCGTGTCTACGACAATTATGACAAAGTCGATATGGTCGCGGCTGGCTACACCAATCGCTGCAAGGATGGAAACTGCAACAACGGATATCGCAATGGCAACTACCGCGACAGTGGAAAGCCTACACAAACATGGCAACGCCGGAACCGCGATGACGATCCATCTGCACTCAAGAAACTGTCGGGTCCATGCACCATCCACTTCTACATGGACAAGCACGATGGCAAAAGGAAAGCCAGCCACATGCTCAAAGATTGAAGGGAGTTCCAAAATCTCCACGAGGGGTATGCCTAGATGCGGCGCCAGGCGGTGAATCCAAGATTCTCCCCCGCCCCAGGAGCCACCGCACATGGAGACCCACCTCCGCCACTTAGAGCACCCGCATAGCCTGCGGCTGCCCCGACCCAGAATAACGGAGCAGAGCCTTACCCACGATCGCTGGGGGATATGATGATACAAAAAGGATGTCCATCCAACAGGGTGCATAAGACGATCACCCGATAGGTCAACCTGGCCATCACCTCTCTGCCTTCCTTACCTGAGTACCTCGGTAGCTCGGAGTCGTGCATCACCTTCGATCGCTCGGATCACCCATGACAAATACCTTGCCCGGGTCACTTTGCCCCGGTGCTCGAGGCGCAGATCGGAGGATTTGAAATGAGCCGCGTCTTCATGGACAGTGGTAGCAGCATCAATCTGATGTTCGCTAGCACACTCGCAGTCATGCGGATCCCGCTATGCAGCCTGGAGGCATCAGACACAACCTTCCACGACATCGTCCCAGGGAAAAGAGTATATCCCCTAGGCAGAATATGGCTCGACGTTAACTTCGGCACGCCCAACAACTTCAGGCGTCAGCGGCTCGAGTTTGAGGTGGTGGACTGTACCTCACAGTACCACGCCATCCTCGGGCGCGTGGCATTCGCAAGATTCATGGCAGTGCCACACTACGCGTATCTTCTATTGAAGATGCCAGGACCTAATGGTATCATCACCGTTCCAGGTAGCTTTAGCAAGTCCGACAGCTACGACGGAGAATTCAACAAAATATTCTAGTCATTCGGCATGAAGGAGGAGCTCGCAAGGTTGAAGGAGTCAACAGACAACAACCTGCCCTATCACCAGGAAAAACACACCTGACATGTCGTTCGACTCCATAGTCAACACCAAGGCAGTGCAGGTCCACCCGACGGACCCCACCAAGACGGCTCTGATCACCAACAACCTGAGTTCCTAATAGGAACCCGCGCTCGTCTAATTCCTCTGTGAGTACTGGGAAATCTTCGCCTGATGTCCTGCGGACATGCTAGGAGTTTCCAGGGAATTTGCCGAGCATGCACTCAACGTGTTTCCGGATGCAAGGCCGGTCAAGCAGTCGATGCATCGACTGTCCGAGCGCTGAAGTAATTGGCACCAAAGTCAACAGACTCCTCGACGCCAACTTCATAAGGGAGATAAAGGAAAGCACTTGGGTAGCTAACCCCGTGCTGGTCCCTAAGAAGGACACGGACATCCTGCGGATGTGTGTGGACTTCACAGTGCTTAACAAGCATTGTCCTAAGAACCACTTCCCGTTGCCGCGAATCGATCAAATCATCGACTCCACTACAGGATGCAAGAGACTCTCCTTCCTCGACGCCTATTCAAGCTACCATCAGATTCGACTGAAGGTCGAAGATCAAGAAAAAACAACATTCATCACACTGTTTGGGGTGTTCTGGTACAACACAATTCCTTTTGGGCTCAAGAACGCGGGCGCAACCTACCAAAGGTGCATGCAGGCATGCCTGAAGAACTAGATCAGTCGCAACATCCAAGTCTATGTCGATGACATAGTAGTCAAGACCAAGAAAAGTCGAACACTGATCGATGATCTTCGCGAGACATTCAACAACCTTGATCACTACAGGATCAAGCTAAGCCTGGAAAATTGCGCCTTCGACGTCCCATCCGGGCAATACTTAGGTACTTCATCTCCCAAAGAGGCATTGAGCCAACCCGTATAAAATCAAGGCTATATTAGCCATGGAGAAGCCGAGGAACATCAAAGGAGTCCAGCAGCTAGCTGGAAGAATCGCGGCACTCAATAGGTTCATCAGCCACATGGGTGAAAAGGCTCTCCCCTTCTACCAACTGCTCCACAAGGCTGACAAGTTCGAGTGGACGGATGAAGCCGATGATGCATTCGAGAACCTCAAGCGCTTACTCTCTACATCTCTCATACTAGTAACGCCAAAGGAGAGAGAGCCCATGCTTATCTACATTGATGACACGCACCAAGTGGTCAGTACGACCCTCGTGGTCGAACGACCCGAAGATGGAAAAACCCACGGGGTACAATGCCCAGTATACTACCTCAGCGAGGAACTAACGCCTACAAAGCAAAGGTATCCCCACTACCAAAATCTCGCTTATGGTGTATTCATGACCGTGCGTCGATTGTGCCACTACTTCCAGGAGCATCAGATCATGGTCATCAATGAGGGACCACTATCACACATCCTCAACAACCCCGAAGCTATAGGACGGGTAGGGCATCGAGTTGTCCCCTCGGGATATTATCTACGAGCGTCGCACCTCTATCAAGTCTTAGGTGCTCCCAGACTTCTTTGTCCACTGGATGGAGCTCCAGCTACCAGATACTCCGGACATGTCCCAGCTCTGGATGATGCACTTCGATGGCTCCGAGCGTGATGCCGGAGCAGGAGCCGGAGTAATCTTGACATCTACTCAAGGGGACAAGATGAGATATGTGTTGCAGATGAAATTCTGTGCATCCAACAATGAGTCTGAGTATGAGCACTCCTGAATGCCATGCGGATGGCCAAAGAATGCGGTGCCACGCTCCTCGTCATCTACGGTGACTCTGACCTTCTCGTTCAGCAGAATATGAACAAGTGCGACACCCACAACAGCAACATGATCGCATACCATGCGCTCTACAACTCACTCGAAGGAGACTTTGACGGTTGCGAACTCTGGCACGTCGGTAGGGAAAGAAATGAGGAGTCCGACAAGCTCGCCAACATTGGCTCCACCTGCGCCCTAGTGCCACCGGGTGTGTTCCTCGAGTAAATTTGTGTACCTCCATCAAGCATAACATTCCAAAGGACATAGTCAAAGTCGCAGGACACTCGGGGATTGTGTCACTCGAAAAGACGGAGGCACCTGAAGCGTTGGACAAGGAAGTCGAGCTGGTCAGCCTCATGCAGGTCCTCGCAGTCGAGCAAACGTGGACTTAGCCATACGTCAAGTACCTGGTGAGCAAACAACTACCCGGGGACCCGACGGACGCCAGGAACATAGCTCGCCGATCAAAAGTCTTCACCATTATCAACGGCGAGATGTACAAGTGTATTATTATAGGAGTGCACCAACGGTGCTTCACCAACAGTGACGGGAAGAGAATCCTCCTTGACATCCATGAAGGCATCTGCGGCCACCATGCAGGAAGCCGCGCTCTTATCGCCAAGGCACCACGAGCTGGCTTCTACATGCCAATCGCGATGCACGACACCAAGGACATCGTTGAGAAGTGCAATGCCTGCCAAAGGTTTGCAGACAAGCCTCACGCGCTAGGCTCAGAGATACGGCCCATACCATTGGCCTGGACCTTCGCCCAATGGGGACTCAACATGGTCGACAAACTGCAGAAGTCCTCACCCGAAGGACTGATATCTACGTACTTCTATTCTTGTAGACAGTTGTTGGGCCTCAAAGTCTAGAGCTTTGTAGAATAGCAGCAAGTTTCCCTTAAGTGGATTACCCAAGGTTTATCGAACTCAGGGAGGAAGTGGTCAAAGTTATCCCTCTCAAGCAACCCTGCAATCAAGATACAAGAAGTCTCTTGTGTCCCCAACACACCTAATACACTTGCCAGGTGTATAGGTGCACTAGTTCAGCGAAGAGATAGTGAAATACAAGTGGTAACAGTGCCAGAAAAGAGCTTCTGACTTGTTGTTGACGTGGGAGAAACTAAAGGCAAAATGAAATAAATATGGAAGCAAGCAAACATGTAACAGATCTAGTTGAAAACGGTGTTTCAATTCTTATAAACAAGGCCTAGGGATCATACTTTCACTAGTGAACCCTCTCTCATATAAATATCCTCTCTTCATGATACTACTCTTAACTACTCTCCGGTTGGACACTCTAATCCACGGTAGGCCTACAAAAGGACACCTCAAAATCCGCCTTCCCCATCTAGATAACCCCACACTATCACCTTGAGCGCTAGATGGTTCCAACAAACACCACAATTGCATAGAGACAACCAACTCCAAATATAATTCATGAATATATATGTAACCTAGCTTAAGTGCCACACACGGTGTGCATGCTGTCACTTTCACACACGTGGGGAAAAGCATAGATCTATTAAAGCACGATGAGTATTTATATAACCTCTAGTCTAAGTGCCACCACGGTATGCACACTATCACTTACACACACGTGGGGGAGCTAGAGATCTATTAAAGCACTTGAGTAGCGGAGTAGATCTACTTGATTACAAAGCTCATGACCACAAGATCATGCATAGAGAGAGAGATGAACACATAGCTACCGGTAGAGCTCTTATCCTCGAGGAAGAACTACTCCCTCCTCATCATGGGAATTAGAAACGGCGATGGAGATGGTGGTGGAGATCGATGGAGATGGCTCCAGGGGCACTTCCCCGTCTCGGCAGGGTGCCGGAATAGAGACTTTATTTCCCTCGAATCTCCCCTCCGGTGGCGGAGGCGTTGCGGAACTTTTTGTGCCTTTTTGGTCGATCCTCTAGGGTTTCTGAGTCGGGGGGCTTCTTATAGGCGAAGGAGGCAAGGTCGATGGAGGGCCAGGGGGCCCACACCCCCTATGGGCGTAGCCAGGGTGGGACCCGCGCCCACCTAGGGTGTGGCCACCCTGGTGTCCTCCTCCGTCTCATCTTTGTTTTTCCGTTCGTTCAGGGAAAAATATGAAATTTGGCTTTTGTCCCGTCCAATTCCGAGAATATTCAATTTTTTAGCTTTCTGAAACCAAAAAATAGCAGAAAACAGGCAACTGGCACTGTGGCATCTTGTTAATAGGTTAGTTCCAGAAAGTGTATAAAAATACGTCAAAGTGTAGACAAAACATAGCAAAGTGGATACTAAACAAGCATGGAACATCAAAAATTATATATATGTTTCCGACGTATCAAGGACATGTCTTCCTCCTGGTGGCAGTCGACAAGTTCACGAAGTGGGTCAAGGCCATGCCCGTGACTAACCAAGTCGGCGCCACTACCGTCAAATTCTTTCAATCCATCGTCTACAGGTTTGGAGTGTCTCATAATATCATAACCGACAACGGCATGAACTTCACTTCGAAGGACTTCCGAGACTTCTGCGAAGGGCTCGACATCAAGGTCACGTACGCCTCCGTGGCACATCCGTAGACTAACAGGAAGGTCAAAAAGGCCAACGGCCTTATCTGCAATGGAATCAAAAAGCGGCTGCTACGCCCACTTGAACGGCTGGCGGGAGCCTGGGCGGACGAGTTACCCCCATCCTTTGGATCCTACGCATAACACCAAACAGCGCCACCGGCTACACGCCTTTCTTCATGGTGCACGGAGCCTAAGCAATGTTACCCGCCGAGGTACGCTATAAGACCCCACGGGTCGTCGCTTATAGCGAAGCCGAATCAATGGCCACACTCGAAGATGTCGTCGACACACTGGACGAAGCTCGCGACATCACCATGGCCCTTTTGACGGTGTACCAGCAAAGTCTACTACCATAGTAGATGGCTATGCCCAAGGTCCTTCATCAAAGGAGACCTTGTCTTGCAACTCAAGCAAAAAGGACACATGAAGCTAGAGTCACCCTGAGAAGGACCCTACATGGTGACGGAAGTAATTCTAGGTGGCGCCTATCGCCTCAAGGACGTTGAGTCAGGAGTAGCATACTCCAACCCGTGGAACGTTGCACAACTGCGATGCTTCTACCCTTAGTCGTCTTTTACTTGCAATAAGGCTATTCAGCTAGGCTACTCATTCGAAACTTGCACCCCTACTATGCGATGAATAAAAGTAAGTTCCTTGGCCAACATATTTTTCCTCTTCTATACATTTACAATCCTAAATACGCTCGGGGGCTACGCCTCACCTTACGACTTCGTCGACTACCTCAATAATGCATCACCCTGAGTAGCTGACCATATCAAACTAACAAAAAGGACATGCACAACTTAAAACCAACAACTCACTGCGTGCAAATACATACTTACAAACTTTACAAGGGTACAAAAGCCACTCGATATTATACAGATTTTACATTACTATATTTACAACTCGCAGGACTCAACTATGTTGGAGCAAGACGTTCATCCGTTCGTCGAAGAAGTCGACAATGTCTTCAGCATGGCGAGCCACCACAACATAGTGTGGACGCATGTTCCATGCCAAACCATCCGGAGGAACAGGCGGCCCTGCCGCTATTTCCGCCAGGTCAAGATCACGACGATGCAGTCAAACAAGTGCAAGCGCCGCCTTCGCACCCTCCACAAGATGATGATGTACAAGTTCTTTCACGGCGTCCATGCTTTGAAACTTGCCCAGCAGCCCCAGTAAGCTAGATGGAGCCGCATCCAGGGGGAATATCGCATCCTAGATTGATGCGAGTGAAGACCTCGCGCTCTTTAGCACCTGAAGCACCTAGTGGATGCGATCCGGAACCGTTGTGACAACAGTTTCCCTGTCACGATCCATCCAAAAGAAGCCTCCGCCTACAACTCTTGTTGGGTGAGACAATTAAGCCGAATAGCAACGCGCTCCTTCTCTTCCTGCGGAAGAAGATTGATAACTACAAACAAGAGCAGCAGCTCAGAAACCGCAGTGGCCAGGCTCAGTAAAAAAGCAAAACACGGACAACCACGATGACTCACATTGGAGTTGCTTGCCAATCTGCCGAAATTCTTCAAGGATAAATTCTTCTCTTACAATGGCCCGCTCCGTCTTGGACTTCCACACATCCGCATGGCCACGAATGATGAGAACGTCCTTCTCTATGCTTTGGATATGGTCACGCAATAAGGGCAACTGCGACGCCTCGCTTGTCACTAGAGGAGCAAAAACCAAGGCAGAGGATGTGGCCACAGGGGTAACATTCGAGGGGCCCCAGCAGGCGCACAAATAGCAGACAATAAGAACAAGCACAATCAACAACAACAGAAGAAGATACATATATTCACATAAAAAAGACCACTGCGTGGTCGTGTCAGGAGTCATTCACTACATTACACATCAACTACAATAGCAAGAAATACACACTAAAAATAAACTGCGGCTCAAGGAGCCTAAGGAGCAGCCGCATCCAGAGCAACTTCAGACTTTGAGGCCTTTGCCTTCAGTTGGCGACTGCGCGGGAGGGAGCATGGAATAAGATTTTGCATCCCCGCCATCGGGCGCAGCCGTGTATTTTATAGAAAGGGGAGGCATCATGCTCTCCACCTTAAGATCCTGCGGACCAACAAATACGCATGTCCAAGTCAATAATATAAGACACAGACAATCGAAAATGCACCACGTGCAAGCACAAGACTTACCTGAGGAACTTCCTTCCTGGCAGTGAAGGGGCAGTCAAAGATTTCCCCGACAACTCCTCGTCAGCCATGTACTTTAGCAGGGGTTGGAGCACTCAGTCGAGGTCGGCTGAGGACATCTCCTCATCCGACACTCTCGACGGGTCGGTGGCGCCGGAATACAAAAACATCGGGCACGCCCTCTCTTGGAAGGGTTGCCCCGACGCTTGAGGAACGTCTGGATGATGTCGACGCTACAAACCTCCTTGCCCAGTACCAGCTGGAGCGCCTCCACCCACTGGTACAGCTTCTCCACCACCTCGGTCTCACCCTCCATAACGTCATTAGACCACGAGCGCTTTTGGGTGAACACCTTGTTGGCGTCAAAGGGAGTTAATCCATAGTGATGGCCGTCGAGCTTGGAGTCGCGAAGGTAAAACCACTTATTCCTCCATCGTTGGACGGATTCGCAGAGGTGGAAGGTGAAATACTGAACGATGAGGCAGATGGACACCCACCCAGCACATAAACACCGCCAGTACTATATTGTCTCTTTAGGGAATAGAGCTTCCTGAAGAGGCCAAAGTGCGGCTCGATTTCGAGCTAGCACTCGCATAGCATGATGAAGCACGAGATATGCAAAAGGGAATTGGGTGACAATTGGTAAAGTTGTATCCCGTAAAGAAAGAGAAGCCCACGAAGAAATTCATGGGCAGGGAGAGAAAGCACGCAGATGACAAAAGCATAAAACATAACCCGGAAACCTTTGGGTGGGTCTAGGGTTACCTCCTCACCAGGAAGAATGGCATCGCCCTTATCCTTTGAAATTAGGCCAGACTCATGCAAGCGGCGCAAGTCCACCTCCCTGATCGAAGACTGCCGCCAACCACCATCAGTGACACGGCCAGTGGTGGAGGCCTTCTTGGCGGCGCCGGCGGCGCTCGTCCCCGCAGCAGCAGCAGACTTCTTGGACTTTCCCATATTGCCTGCGTGGAGCGCGGTGCGATGGGTGCGAAGGAGAGAAGAGGGAAAGCCGCGAAGGATGTCCAGTGCATAGAGCGTGCGAGCTCTGAGAATGGAGGAGGCAGAAAAACAGAGAATGGTGAAAGCGAATGGCAGTATAAAATGACGAGGATGAAGAAGCATGGCCGTTGATCCAATTTCCCTAACATGTGTCTTGCATCGTGACATACACGTGGCAGGCATCACCGAACCATCGCGAACACGCCGCCCACTATGCACAAAAATTGAGGATACGCGATAACTTTATGCGCAAACAACATGTGACTAGTCAAATCCCCGTCATAAAGTGGGGACCACGAGCATCTAGTCTTGTCATCACTACCGCCGCAGACGATTGAGCTTACCAAACGTTAGCAATGACGTCAGCAAAGCAAAGGCCAGCAACGGCTACAAACCTTCAGCTCAAATAAAAGTACTTACTCGAGTCTATGACTCAACCAACTACCTGGGGTCTACTCCTATCAGGAGCGTTGGCCGCACACCTGAGAATTTGACATGGTTCACATGTCATTCAAAACACTCCCTAATGCTTAGAGTCCTTCTTCGAGTCTGTGACTCTACTACGGACTCGGGATCTACTCCCATAGAGAGCTTGTTCACCTCAATAATTTTCGGGTCATTATTTTGCATAACTGCTTAAAGTTTCTGCTCGAGTCTGCGACTCGAATAGACACTCGGAGGCTACTTCCATAGGGAGCACTAGTCACACACCCTATGAATTATTTGAATGAGATCCTTCGGATCCTCCATAGCAAAAATAAAATCACATTGGCAACTTTGCCCAAATTGATGACTAAGAGAGATGTTGTCTCCTTGGTCACCTGAAGCGCCCCCGCGGCGGTAAACTTTTGGATGTTGCGCATGTGACGCAGAGGTAAGACCTCCAGAAACTTCTAATGGCCTGGCAACGCATCCGACTGCGCTCTGCTAGAAATATTCCGTGTTAGTAGGCACGATGAAAAATCCCAACGGATGCGTTGGGTACATAACTTAAAACATTGGAATTCTAATCATGTAAGACCTCCGTGGCCTGAGTCGAATTACGCCAGCAATTTTCCTGATTCGAGTCCGGGAACACGAGTCTAAAGTAGATCGTGTTATTTTGTCCAAACAAAGTTAACTGACGCTAATCCTTCAGAAGAGTCAGGCACACGTATCAACAATCCCTATGAATCAACATATCCACCCAAAACATGTTCGGATGAGAAGCACTCGAAAGACTATAGAGTCTCTAGTCGAATCTATGATTCGAATAAACACTCGGGGGCTACTGACATGGATATGCCCTACGGGTACCCGACGTTATCCTACTTGGTCCAGCCCAACGGAGGCCCACATGAAGGACCTGCTGCAGTCGTGAAGCCCAAGCAGACTTCGAATGGCCCAACCTGGAAAGAACTCGACTTCTTGGAGGACACGACTAATGTAGATAGAAATTCAAAGGGGTTAACCCTAATCTATAAAAAACTCGACCTACCCCGAGACCTGGCCTCCCCATATAAAGGCTAAGAGGGCACGACGAGAAGGACCTCTCACCTCATACCCTAGAACACACCCCATGTCAGATTGCATCTGTGCACCCTTATAACCATCGACATTGCCATCAATTAAGAACAGACAAGCAGGAGTATGGTTTTCCCTCCGGGGGCCTAAACCTGGGTAAACCTCATGTCCCCGTGTTGCGAATCTGTTAGCCGTTCCATGATCTCCAGCTTCCCCTCCTTTTCCAAAACACAAGTCCATAACAATGGGCATTGACGAGTCGAACCCTCATCAGGATCCCTCATGGGATTGACCCTAGGGTGGCCCGATCTTCACGGATTTGAGGAGAGGAGTGATGGTAATCACGATGAACATGATAAATGCAACAAAAATACAAGTTAAAGATACAAACACCCGCAAAAACACCCGATTTTATTTGCTCCCGCTGGTTCGAACAACCAATCCAATAGAATCCTCGGCAAGAGACTGTGAGACAGAATCACCAAAGGAGAGATCGGCAAGCGGATGATAGAATCCCAATCAAAAGGAGAGAGTAGCAACCAAGTAGAATCCCAAAGGGAGAGACCTAGCACTACTAGAATCCTTGATAGGGAGAGACCAAACACTTGGGGAGGGTCTTGATGACTTGGAGATGAATACTGAACTCCAAGTCCTTGTATAACTCATAGATTAACTATAGAGAGGGGTTCCCGTCTAGGGTTAGGCACAAGCCTTCATTCATCTTCAACTCTGATCATATCTGATCCACAAAGGGGATATTTATAGTACTAGAGGCGAAGGGGGTAGGTAGGGGGAATATTTTGGGCATCAAACCCTACACAGTGCATAGACTGGCATTTCCGATGATAAGTCCGATGTCGCCGCAATTGGCGCTGATATTTCAGCCAGTTGCCAGTTATTCCGTTCCTCAGTCGGAAGGGCTTACAGAAGGTGGTTTCGGCTGGGCTTCCAGTCCGCCGGTTTGGTCGGCGGAGGATTCTGTCCGCTGGGTCTGCCGCCGGGAGTTCTGGCATGGATTCCGATGGCACCAGGCCTGGAATTGGAAACCTTCTTCTGTCTTCTCTTCCACGCTTCTTGCTTAGCCGTCTTGGTTCCTGTGATACTCTTGTCTTCTCCTCTTGGTGTGACGGTTATGGGACTGGTCATAGCATACGCATTTGTCTCAATTAGGATCCCATTTACATGATAACCAAAGGAAGGCGAGATATGGAATGGATTCATATTTGTGGGAATGGTTGGCGTAGCATGATATGGACCAATGGTGAATGCCATGTGTTGGGCTGCATCATTCCCCCCGCTTGAAAACAAGTCGTCCTCAACGAAGATCTTTCATCATAAAAGTAGAGGGGTGTACCCATGGGCTTGAACTTGGGTGCGGTTGGGTCTCCGGTGTCATAGCCTTGTTGGAAGCGGTTGAAGAAATTGAGGTTGAGCTTGTCATCAAGTTGTGGTTGGAGATCTTGTAGCATGTTCCTTGTAGGTGGTGATTGATCTTGGGTACCTTGAAAAACCGACAACAAAGAGAGAGAGAGAGAGAGAGAGAGAGAGAGAGAGAGAGAGAGAGAGAGAGAGATAGAGATAGTTGTATGATATATTGTTAGTATGGGTCACACTCAAATCACTCTTCTCGCTTTTGGTGGCATGCGACGCAACACTCATGATTTTTCCACTCATTTGAGGCTTGTGGCACTTACTCACGTGTTGGTGGTTCACTCTCTCACCACTCATCTCACAAGGGTCCTTAGCTTGCTTTATATTGGGAAACGACGTCATGTTGGAAGCGATAACTTGGCTTAGCATCATAGGTTTTAGTACAAACATCTTGTCATTCCACTTGAAGGAGTATTGGTCGGATGTACCATCATATATGGCGCCCTAGTTGTATTGCCAAGGTATTCCAAGAAGTATGTGACACACGGTCATTGACATGACATCACACTCGACGGTGTCTTGATAGGGGCCAGTCTTGAAGGAGACATTGACCTTGTGTTTGATCCTGAGGGTACCATTCTAATCAAGCCATTTTACATGATATGGATGAGCATGATCTATGTATGGAAACTTGAGTTTCTCACAAAGTTCGATGCTCGCAAGATTGTGAAAACTTCCTCCATAAATGATTACTTTTATGGACCAGCTATCCATTCCAGCTCGGGATTGGAAGATGTTGAGACGTTGGTCCTCTCTTAGAATGGAGTGGCTTGTCAAGACTTGGACGATGAAAAGTGAAGGACTTGGATCATGTTCACATATGAGTGTGTCCTCATCTTGCATTGCGGTGTCCTTTGTGATGGCGTCTTGAGTCAATGCTTCATATTCTTTCTCACTCATGGAGTAGGTTGCGCCATTCTCATCCGTTAGCATAACTCTTGTGTTGATGCACTCATAAGACTTGTGGCCCTTTCCTTCACACTTGTAGCAAATTACTTGACTACCCGTTGTTGTGTTGGAGGAGGAATCCATAGGTGTCTTGGTTTGCTTGGAGGAGCTTGATGCTTGGTTTGTTGGCTTGGAGGAGGCATTCGCATTGATATAAGCGAAGTACGTCCTTTGCCTCTCATAAGAATTTTCCTTTTGCAAGTGGCACTCGGTCTTGGTGGCTTGGTGAAGGAGGTCCACTAGAGTCTTATAAGGTTGGAAATCGACTATTTTGTGTATTGGGCGGCTCAATCCATTGAGGAATCATGCTATTGTTTGCTCATCGAGCTCTTTCACATTGGCTCTCATCATAGTCATCTCCATTTGCTTGTAAAACTCTTCAATTGTCTTTGTGCCTTGCTTCAAGTTTTGTAGCTTGTCGAAGAGGTCTTGACGATAGTGCTCAAGTACAAATCTTGCTGTCACATCCCAAGATTTTCCAAATCTTGTAATGTGAAAAATAAATAAACAAAATAATTAATTGATTGAAATTTTGGGTGAAAAGAAACTTTTGTTTCTAAATGGAAACTTAAAATCCCATCATGAACAAACTTTGGTTAACATTTGAATCCAACTAAATTCAAATCAAGTGGAATGCATTCTTCATAAATGCATCTGGAAATTTTAACATGTGAGAAATAAACCAAAACCCTAATGGAAGAAAATCATTTTCAAGTTACCTCTAAGACTATGGATTTGATCCATATAAAAATTGCCAAACAAACATTTCAAATTGATCAAGAATGATTATTAGGAATATTATAAAACCATATAATTGGTTTCACTTACTTTGGAGCCATGAATAAAATCCTATGAATTTAATAAGGTAAGGAAAAGTAATTTCCAAAGCTAATAAAGCAACCATCTAGAAATCCATACCAAATGGTGAGCAAATAATTCTAAAGGAATTAAAAAGGTAAACAAATAATAAATAAAATTATAATAGTTGGAATCACTATTTTTGGATCTTTAAATAAAAAGATATGGTTTTTATAAAGCAAAGGTAGAAATATAAATAAGGATTCTTTTATAGAGCCAAATTAAATCTTGGCCAAGCTTTTGAAATAAAATATTTCTATTTGATAAAAAGAGTAAAGGTTTATTTAAATAAAATAATGAGGATTTATTAATATCCATTTTTATTAAAGTAAAGGCTTTTCCATTTTAAATAAACACTAAAACTTGTTAATTTATTTTAAATAAGATTTCCAAGTGTTTTAGTTTTTCAAATGAAACCTACTGAAAAGATTTTGATATTATTTAGATTTCAAAAAAAAGAGTTTTAAAATAAATTAAAACCTATTTTGAATTAAAGACTATGGTCTATTTATTTAACTATTACTAGATCCTAAAAGAATTATTTTATTTTTTTGAACTTTGAAATATGTTGATAAACAGAATTAAAATTCACCCAAAGTTTGGTGGTGATTTGAAATCAAATGGAGATTGAAAAATATTATTAAATCTTATTTAATTAATACTAGAGCCTATTTTAAATAATTAAAGGAGCCTAAAAAGAATAAATAAATTATTCTAAATTTGACTTTGGAATGTGTTATTAATCAGTATATGAATCCACACAAATTTTGGTTGAGGTTTGAATTGATTTGTTGCTTGAATTGTTTGAATTAAAATCAAAACAGAATATTCAAAAACAGAAAAGAAAAAGGTTTAGAATAAAAAATGGAAACAAACCCAACCCATCTGACAGCCCACTAAGGCCTAGCAGCCCACTCCCTCTCACCCCCGAACCGTTTTCTTCTTACTCAGAAGCTCACCCGCACAGCGAATGACAGTTGGACCCCACCTCCTCCTTCTCTCTCTCGCTGCCAAGCGACCCCACTACCACGTCGTCATCGTCCTCACCCGCGCGCGCTGACCATGCCTCCCGGCCGTTTTTCTGCCGTTAACTCCTCAGAGTAAATTCGCTGCAATGGCTCGACGATTAATCATCGCGATCACGCCTGATAAATCCCCTCCCTCACCTCTTCCTTTCCCCTCAAACCCCGCTGCCAGAGAGCCACCAGGCTGCCCCTAATTTACTTTGCATTGCCGCTCTCTCTGACGTCTTCCGGCGATGATTCCGGCCACACCTCGCCGCCCCTTGCCTCCTCGACCACGCGAGCCTGATCCCCTCTTCCATACGCATCTCCCAGTGGCCTCAGCCCGCTCGTGCATGCCCCTATCGTCGGCAACCACCTCGACTGACTGTGCCACCGTCTGCTCCAACTCCGACAAGCTCTACAGGTAGTCTCTGACCGCGCCGCTCCCTCTCTTTGATGCTCCCGTACTCCCTACTCTTCTACGCGTCTAACAACACCCTCTGTTCCCTCTCCCGTGCTTTGTAGCAACGTCCCCGACAACGACAGTACGAACCCATCGCCAGGCATCTCTCCGGCGAGCAATCACCGTCACCATCGAGCGCCCCTCGACGAGCTACCACCACCTTTAGCTTCCCCACGCCACGGCGAACCCGGTGAGCATCTCCCTTCGCTCTCTCGCTTCCCGTAACGTCGACACCGCCACCATCTGACCGCGCGCCGCCACACGCCGCCGCCAGCGCCGCTGCTTCATGGTCAAAGAAGTGAGATCCGTAGGATCTTGATCTGACGATTAA
Organism: Avena sativa; assembly: GCA_916181665.1. NCBI lineage: Eukaryota > Viridiplantae > Streptophyta > Magnoliopsida > Poales > Poaceae > Avena > Avena sativa. The sequence continues at coordinate 235,747,002 of OV702293.1, read as the reverse complement.
GATTAGAACTAACCCGAAGGGGTAAGTAGTGCCCTGAGCCGCACGATTACACTTAGATCCAACGGCTCGCATCTGTCGATCCGCACGAAGCGGTACCGACCAATAGCAACTCGACACGTGGCTTGTGATTGTTTTAAAAACCAGAAACTTGTCTATTTGATGTTCCAATTTGAATAATTCATAACTTTCAAACCACATGTCCAAATTTTGCAAATTTTATATCAATGGATTCAGCAAGATAAGTACTTTCTGACCAAGCACTATGTTTAGTAAAATGCTTCTGTTAAATTGATTGTTTTTGCAAAAACTTATGTAGGCATACTTGGAATATAAAATTTGTTCTAAAATGATTTTTGAGATAAAACCTTTGGCAAATGGTTTGTTTTGAACCAACTCACCATAGAAATCAATTGGTGGTTTTAAAAATATATTTGGTGAAGCAAAAGAATAAATCTTTGATTTAAACCATTTCTAGCCAAATAAAAATTGTTTATTTGTTAAAAATGCTTTTTGGAGAAAACCTTTGAGAAAATGTTTTGATTTAAACTCTCTGACCCCAAGCACCAAGTTTTATGATTTAAAAATGTATTTGGTGAACCCTATAAAGATTTTTTTACTTTGATAAAGGCATTTTCAACCACATAAAATATTGATTTGGTATTCAAATGGTTTATAAGTAAAATCTTTTGCAAATAGTTTTGCCACTTTATAAAATGACTAATAAGTGTTTTAGAATGTTTATAACCTATTAGAAACCACTTTTGTAAATAAAACAATGTTTGGCATGCTTGCATGCTTTGGTTTGTTTCTATTATTTTATGTGATGTTGCTTGAATGGTGGATTGAAATTGTGCCCTTGCTTGATTGAATTGTAGTGATTTTAAGAGTGTGATCATTGCAAAGACAAGGAGTGAACTTATATTCTCTACCAAAAAGGCAAGTGATGCTTCATACTTTTGTCCCATTATTTTCACTATGCATTAGTGATATTTCTAAGTAGGACTTGCATGGAATTTTTTCTAAGTATAAACTATGCCATGGGAAATCCTAGTAGATGAACCCTTAGTAGAAATTCCTAATTTAAGATTCCTACTACTATCATACTTAGCTTAGCTAGTAGAAAACAAGGGTGGATTATATTCATACTATGGAATATTTCTAAGTCAAGGACTTGTGTTTTGTTTAATAAAACAACTGAGTGAATGAATCACCTGGGTGGAATGGAAGGAATGGTTTGTGTTGAGTGGTTACACAAGGCCCATTTCTATGGTTTACCTTGTGTATCTCACTTGTGGATGGCCACCCAGGAACAAAGAGATTTGAGATGTCAAATGTTGAGAAGCTTCAAGTGCAGCCACTTGGCATTATGGGCTCTGCTTGGATCATATAGGTTGCAATAACTTAGCCAAATGGATAGTTGGTGGTAGGGGATTGATAGGTTGGAGCGCGTCCATTCTGGTCTAAGGGAAGGCTTCTGAAAGATCTTGTCTTGGTGAAACCAAGTCTTGTGGGGAAAGTGCACCACCTCTGCAGAGTGTAAAATCTAAGTACTTAGCCATGTCCCTGGCAAAGGACAATTTGAACATCAAGACATGGAAGCTATCAAGAATATCCTCATCCAAATTTCTAAGTAAAAACTTGTGGTTGAACAAGGTTTGAAGGATCACCAATTTCTATTGGGGGATGCTTTGGGTGATTTTGTCAAGCAAAAACTTAGTGTTTTTCAAATGATAAGGAAAATCTATTTTGAGCAAAGAAAGCCTAAGATCCACTTAGCCAAATGCATATAGATGATAGACTCCACTATACTATCATAGTATCACTTGCCAATACAATTCCAATGTATTGACCCTTGTGGCTATAACTTATTATGTTGCAGGTTTGTTTGATGTTAGTGAAGTTTATTGATTAGGATTATAAGTCTACAACCAACATGTTTGCCTGTGGCACTTTGAAGATGAAGGACCCCATGCTATTGTTATATTCTGTTGCATTGTAATGAGATAGCCAAATGAACTATGTAAGATGTAATAAGTTATTTTATTCCTGGTTATAAAGTTGTATTATGACCTTTGTTTCTTGATATTACATCTTAACTATGGATGCTAGCTATTGATCCAGGGACTAGCATTGTAAACACAGGGATCTCTACCTTATTAAAGGTTGGGAACCTTACAGATGGTATCAGAGCATTATGTTGCATGTAGGATTGTAACCCTAGGATTGGACAAAACCTCTTAGAAAATAGGAGTTGTATTTGTTCAAAAACTTATTTACAAACAATCTTGTAAACTATTTCCTCAACCATTTTTGGTTTTTATTCTACATCTCTTCTATTTCAAATTTGAGGGATAAAGCCTTTCCATGGCCAAAGACTTCACCATGTGCAAAGGACTTCATCAACTCTAATGACTTCAACATCTTCAAGTGATTTCAACCTTATTCTAAACAAGGACTTCAACCTTGGACATCACTAAGGACTACAAGTGAGACAAGAAATGTTGCTCAAGACTTGAAGACTAAGGAAACAGAACTTGGGAATCATCATCACCTTTGAAGTTTTTGTGACCAAGAATTTTCCCAAGGAAACCATGATCTCATTCAAGAAGAATCCACCAAGAAGGATAGAATGATCTCAAGTGAACCATATAGATGGACCACCATATTTAGTTTAAGTCAAACCCACCAACTTATGTGGTGTAACAAAAATATTTTTGGTTGCCTAAAAATATACTTGAAACTTGTGGATTGAGTGGAATGTTTGTTTGTGATTGCTTGCACCTTGCTTGTGTGAATTGTGATGTGTGTGATTAGAATTATTCCCTTAGAAATATTTTGCCTATTCTAATCCCAATCCAACCCAAACAGATGACTACCCCAAGAAACTCCAACATCAAGGATGGTGACAACAACAACAACCAAGAGACCAACATGAGAGAACTCATAGTAACCCAAACCCAGTTGAACCAGGTGACAACTCAATTTTTAGCCAACACTAGTGAGGTAGATCCAACCATGCAAAGGTTTTTGGAAACCCAAACCCAACTGTTGTATAAGGTGACAGATCAAATGATCAACATGGGAGACAACTCTTCCCAAGGAGTTTGTGACAACAAGGAAGATATTATAGAAGGAACTCAAGCTTGCAATGTTTATGGAGACAAAGATCACACTTCCAAGGAGCATGAAAATCAATGCCCCAATTGTGAAGAAAAACATCCAACTGACCAATGCCCCACATCTCAAGCTACTTGTTTCCTATGTGAAGGAAATAATCATGTCCATATCCAATGCCCCATCTATTCCATAGTTCAACAAAGGAAACAAGGTGGAGTGCAACAACTGATTGCAGATTACCATAAGGGAACAACTTCTACCAAGAAGGATGAAGACAAAGGAAAATCTCAGCTTGCACCTCCATGCAATATGACTCAATTTAAAGGACCAAAGAGGAGACATATATATTATCCAAGGAAAGGGTCAAGGAGACCAGGAAACTTTCCTACCTTTGAGATAAGATATGAAGAGCATGAACTAGAAGCACTCCTAGCTTTGGAGAAACCCAAGAAGAAGAAGGACAAAAGCCAAGTGCAATGTTGCCATTGCAAAGAGATGGGACACTATGCCAATGAATGTCCAGAGAAGAAGAAAAGGTATAAGGAGATTAGCCAAGTATGGTGCAATAACTGAAAAGAGTTAGGCCATTATGTGTCAACTTGTCCACAGAAGATACGTGAAGAACTCAATCTTATCACATGTTACAATTGTGGTAACCAAGGACATTATGCAAGCAATTGTCCAGAAAAGATGAAGCACAAGATAAAGCCTACGAAGGATCTCGGCCTTGTCACATGTTTCAAGTGCGGGAACAAAGGACACTATGCAGATGTTTGCCCAGAGAGATTTCAACAAGATCCCAAGCAAGCCAAGAAGTAATCTAGTTGGAAATTTTTTAAGGGTGGTAGTACCCTAGTTGCTTTGAGCCAAGTTGTAACCCATAGCCTCCCCAAATCTTGGGACGAGATTTATTTTAAGGGTGGTAGCCTGTCACATCTCAAGATTTTCCAAATCTTGTAATGTGAAAAATAAATAAACAAAATAATTAATTGATTGAAATTTTGGGTGAAAAGAAACTTTTGTTTCTAAATGGAAACTTAAAATCCCATCATGAACAAACTTTGGTTAACATTTGAATCCAACTAAATTCAAATCAAGTGGAATGCATTCTTCATAAATGCATCTGGAAATTTTAACATGTGAGAAATAAACCAAAACCCTAATGGAAGAAAATCATTTTCAAGTTACCTCTAAGACTATGGATTTGATCCATATAAAACTTGTCAAACAAACATTTCAAATTGATCAAGAATGGTTATTAGGAATATTATAAAACCATATAATTGGTTTCACTTACTTTGGAGCCATGAATAAAATCCTATGAATTTAATAAGGTAAGGAAAAGTAATTTCCAAAGCTAATAAAGCAACCATCTAGAAATCCATTACAAATGGTGAGCAAATAATTCTAAAGGAATTAAAAAGGTAAACAAATAAATAAAATTATAATAGTTGGAATCACTATTTTTGGATCTTTAAATAAAAACATATGGTTTTTATAAAGCAAAGGTAGAAATATAAATAAGGATTATTTTATAGAGCCAAATTAAATCTTGGCCAAGCTTTTGAAATAAAATATTTCTATTTGATAAAAAGAGTAAAGGTTTATTTAAATAAAATAATGAGGATTTATTAATATCCATTTTTATTAAAGTAAAGGCTTTTCCATTTTAAATAAACACTAAAACTTGTTAATTTATTTTAAATAAGATTTCCAAGTGTTTTAGTTTTTCAAATGAAACCTACTAAAAAAGATTTTGATATTATTTAGATTTCAAAAAAAAGAGTTTTAAAATAAATTAAAACCTATTTTGAATTAAAGACTATGGTCTATTTATTTAATTATTACTAGATCCTAAAAGAATTATTTATTTATTTTTGAACTTTGAAATATGTTGATAAACAGAATTAAAATTCACCCAAAGTTTGGTGGTGATTTGAAATCAAATGGAGATTGAAAAATATTATTAAATCTTATTTAATTAATACTAGAGCCTATTTTAAATAATTAAAGGAGCCTAAAAAGAATAAATAAATTGTTCTAAATTTGACTTTGGAATGTGTTATTAACCAGTATATGAATCCACACAAATTTTGGTTGAGGTTTGAATTGATTTGTTGCTTGAATTGTTTGAATGAAAATCAAAACAGAATATTCAAAAACAGAAAAGAAAAAGGTTTAGTATAAAAAAATGGAAACAAACCCAACCCATCTGACAACCCACTAAGGCCCAGCAGCCCACTCCCTCTCACCCCCGAACCATTTTCTTCTTACTCAGAAGCTCACCCGCACAGCGAATGACAGTTGGACCCCACCTCCTCCTTCTCTCTCGCTGCCAAGCGACCCCACTGCCACGTCGTCATCGTCCTCACCCGCGCGCGCTGACCACGCCTCCTGGCCGTTTTTCTACCGTTAACTCCTCAGAGTAAATTCGCTGCAATGGCTCGATGATTAATCCTCGCGATCACGCCTGATAAATCCCCTCCCTAACCTCTTCCTTTCCCCTCAAACCCCGCTGCCAGAGAGCCACCAGGCTGCCCCTAATTTACTTTGCATTGCCGCTGTCTCCGACGTCTTCCGGCGATGATTCCGGCCACACGTCGCCGCCCCTTGCCTCCTCGACCACGCGAGCCTGCTCCCCTCTTCCATATGCATCTCCCAGTGGCCTCAGCCCGCTTGCGCATGCCCCCTATCATCGGCAACCACCTCGACTGACCACGCCACCGTCTGCTCCAACTCCGACAAGCTCTACAGGTAGTCTCTGACCACGCCGCTCCCTCTCTTTGATGCTCCCGTACTCCCTACTCTTCTACGCGTCTAAAAACACCCTCTGTTCCCTCTCCCGTGCTCTGTAGCGACGTCCCCGACAACGACAGTACGAACCTGTCGCCAGGCATCTCTCCGGCGAGCAATCACCGTCACCACCGTGCGCCCCTCGACGAGCTACCACCACCTTGAGCTTCCCCACTCCACGGCGAACCCGGTGAGCATCTCCCTTCGCTCTCTCGCTTCCTGTAAGGTCGACACCGCCACCGTCTGACCGCGTGCCGCCACACGCCGCCGCCAGCGCCGCTGCTTCATGGTCAAAGCAGTGAGATCTGTAGGATCTTGATCTGACGATTAAGATTAGAACTAACCCGAAGGGGTAAGTAGTGCCCTGAGCTGCATGATTACACTTAGATCCAACGGCTCGCATCTGTCGATCCGCACAAAGCGGTACCGACCAATAGCAACTCGATGCGTGGCCTGTGATTGTTTTAAAAACCAGAAACTTGTCTATTTGTGTTCCAATTTGAATAATTCATAAATTTCAAACCACACGTCCAAATTTTTTAAATTTTATATCAATGGATTCAGCAAGATAAGTACTTTCTAACCATGCACTTTGTTTAGTAAAATGCTTCTGTTAAATTGATTGTTTTTGCAAAAACTTATGTAGGCATACTTGGAATATAAAATTTGTTCTAAAATGATTTTTGAGATAAAACCTTTGGCAAATGGTTTGTTTTGAACCTACTCACCATAGAAATCAATTGGTGGTTTTAAAGATATATTTGGTGAAGCAAAAGAATAAATCTTTGATTTAAACCATTTCTAGCCAAATAAAAATTGTTTATTTGTTAAAAATGCTTTTTTGGAGAAAACCTTTGAGAAAATGTTTTGATTTAAACTCTCTGACCCCAAGCACCAAGTTTTATGATTTAAAAATGTATTTGGTGAACCCTATAAAGATTTTTTTACTTTGATAAAGTCATTTTCAACCACATAAAATATTGATTTGGTATTAAAATGGTTTATAAGTAAATTTTTTGCAAATAGTTTTGCCACTTTATAAAATGACTAATAAGTGTTTTAGAATGTTTATAACCTATTAGAAACCACTCTTGTAAATAAAACAATGTTTGGCATGCTTGCATGCATTGGTTTGTTTCTATTATTTTATGTGATGTTGCTTGAATGGTGGATTGAAATTGTGCCATTGCTTGATTGAATTGTAGTGATTTGAAGAGTGTGATCATTGCAAAGACAATGAGTGAACTTATATTCTCTACCAAAAAGGCAAGTGATGCTTCATACTTTTGTCCCATTATTTTCACTATGCATTAGTGATATTTCTAAGTAGGACTTGCATGGAATTTTTGCCAAGTATAAACTATGCCATGGGAAATCCTAGTATATGAACCCTTAGTAGAAATTCCTAAGTTAAGATTCCTACTACTATCATGCTTAGCTTAGCTAGTAGAAAACAAGGGTGGATTATATTCATACTATGGAATATTTCTAAGTCAAGGACTTGTGTTTTGTTTAATAAAACAACTGAGTGAATGAATCACCTGGGTGGAATGGAAGGAATGGTTTGTGTTGAGTGGTTACACAATGCCCATTTCTATGGTTTACCTTGTGTATCTCACTTGTGGATGGCCACCCAGGAACAAAGAGATTTGAGATGTCAAATGTTGAGAAGCTTCAAGTGCAGCCACTTGGCATTATGGGTTCTGCCTGGATCATATAGGTTGCAATAACTTAGCCAAATGGACAGTTGGTGGTAGGGGATTGATAGGTTGGAGCGCGTCCATTCTGGTCTAAGGGAAGGCTTTTGAAAGATCTTGTCTTGGTGAAACCAAGTCTTGTGGGGAAAGTGCACCACCTCTGCAGAGTGTAAAATCTAAGTACTTAGCCATGTCCCTGGCAAAGGACAATTTGAGTATCAAGACATGGAAGCTATCAAGAATCTCCTCATCCAAATTTCTAAGTAAAAACTTGTGGTTGAACAAGGGTTGAAGGATCACCAATTTCTATTGGGAGATGCTTTGGGTGATTTTGTCAAGCAAAAACTTAGTGTTTTTCAAATGATAAGGAAAATATATTTTGAGTAAAGCAAGCCTAAGCTCCACTTATCCAAATGCATATAGATGATAGACTCCACTATACTACCATAGTATCACTTGCCAATACAATTCCAATGTATTAACCCTTGTGGCTGTAACTTATTATGTTGCAGGTTTGTTTGATGTTAGTGAAGTTTATTGATTAGGATTACAAGTCTACAACCAACATGTTTGCCTGTGGCACTTTGAAGATGAAGGACCCCATACTATTATTATATTCTGCTGCATTGTAATGAGATAGCCAAATGAGCTATGTAAGATGTAATAAGTTATTTTATTCCTGGTTATAAAGTTGTATTATGACCTCTGTTTCTTGATATTACATCTTAACTGTGGATGCTAGCTATTGATCCAGGAACTAGCATTGTAAACACAAGGATCTCTACCTTATTAAAGGTTGGGAACCTTACACTTGCATACATCACTTGCTTCATCTCCGTCCACCTGATAATCGGTGGTTTTTCTAGCCTCTCGCGATTGCTTTGGTAGTATTCTCACCAAACATTGGCGTAATCCTCAAACTCAAGGGATTCCATTGCCACTTTCTTCTCTTCGGAATAGTTGTGGTCTCGGAAGATCTTATCAACTTTGAGTTCCCATTATAGGTATGCATCATCATTCTCTTATCCTTTGAACTTGGGCCTAATGAATTTGAGCTTCCCAAACTTGCCATCATCACGCTCATGGTGGTTGTTTCGACGTTCATGGTGCATACTTGCTTCACTTGGTGGGTGTGGAGGCCGAGGAGGGGGAGCTTGATTTCCTAGAGGTGGCGGTGGAGGGGGAGCTTGATGGTCGAAGTCCCTTCTTCGCCTTTGGTCGGTGTCATTTGCATTCATAGCTTGGTGGTGTTGGTGGTGCTGTTGAGCATGACGGTTGTTGTGTCTTACTTGGCATGCATCCTCATCATCACTTGTATCCCATGCCGGTCCTTGATTTTGTTGCAGAGTCACATGGTGGTCCTGAGGAGGATGGCGACGCCTATCGTTGTGGTTGTCTTCATCATGATGTTCTCATTGTCATTGCACTTCGATGATTACTTGTTGTGGTGGTGGACCATGCTCTTGGAGTTGTTGTTGAGGTTGAGGAGCATGTGGATCCACCGCTTGATCATTACGATGACGATCTTGTTGGTCCCCATTATGGGGGTGGGGTTCTCCATGGCGGGAGTTGGACCTTGAAGACTCGCCATGTATACTTGATGAACACGTGCGGGACAAACTTGATGAGCTTGAGCGATGACCATGTCGGTTGCCAAGGTTGGCAATAGCTTGGTGAATAGCTTTGAATTGAGCATGATGATCCGCTAGACGTTGCCGATCACGGTACTCAAACTCTCAAAAAGTGTCATCGAGAAGGTTCTCAAGTTTCTTAAATTGTGTATTGAATTCTTGGCGACGCGCCCATAAGTTGTGGCGCATGGCAAAACCGTATTGGTTGTTGAAGTTGCCATCACCACTAGCTCCGCTTCCCCTAGACATTGTGTACAATCACATGTGATAGAGATGGTGATATCGGTGGAATGGTAATTGCTACCCTGCCTCACCGGAGGCAAAAGTTGGAAAAGTTGTTCTTGCCGAGAGAAAAACGAATAGCGAGTACACCAAATACACACACACACACAAAGGCCTATGGTGGTAGGTTAGGAAGGTGGATAGTAAAAGGAACAACCAAACAAAAAGGTTATTGTTAAAGGTGGTAAAGAACTAAAGATCAAAAGGAAAAAGGATGTGATCTACAAAAACACGAGGGAAACACACACGTGGAGATGAGTGGGGTTAGCACGACTATGAAAATGAGCAAAAAATTTCCTAACGAATACTAAGATCGGTTGTCGTGCCAACATAAGAAGAGACCACAACTCATTTGCCAATAGAGGATAAGCACCATATTTGTGCACTTGCGTTGGTGGCGCTTTCTCTCTCTCTCTTTGCTTACAAGCTTGATACTCTCTTTGTATTGGGAGACTATGTATCTTTCTAATTTTATTTTGCTTTTTTAATTCTTTTTCTCCCTTTCTATACTACTATGTCAACTTTTGTATTTGCTTAGACACTCTCACTTTCCAAGGGCAAGTGCACAATGCTTATGCAAACACAAAATGAGCTGCTCTCATAGGAAATATACACACAAAGGAAGATATGGGGTTAACAAGATGGAGCAAGTTATACCTTTGGTATTGTCGATGAGCGTGGGATGTGCGGATTTGCGGAAGCTTTTTGTTAGTTTTGGCGACACGCACGAGAAATACGAACAAACACAAGAGGAAAATAGTTAAATTGGGTCAGAAATGTAGTTTCGACGGAATAGCCGACAGTTCCGATTCTGGTGCCGAAAATTCTGGTGGTGAGTCCGGCTGCTCCGGGATTCTCATCGAAATTTTCGGTGATGGAACTGGTTCACTGGAAATTTCACCGAAATCAGTTCAAAAATTCAAACGAATAAATCCGTCGAAATTGGGCTAGGGGAAGGTCAAGGAAGGTAGATCGACACCCAAAGCAACAGAAATATGGGCAAAACCCACCAAAAACTCACCAAATCGAGAGATCGATCCAAAAGCAATTTGGGAAATATTTTTGGTATTTTCGAATTTATGGTGGACATCGATGAACAAAGTCAAATCCGAGGCAACCAAAGCTATTGATACTAGTTTGATATGGGATCCCTTGTGGGACTTACCCTAGGGTGGCCCTATCTTCATAGATTTGAGGCAGAGAGTGAGGGGAATCACGATGAACATGACACAAATGCAAGGTAAGGATACAAACAAACACAAACACACCCGATTCGATTTTCGAACAACCAATCCAAGAGAATCCTCGGCGAGAGACCGTGATGTAGAATCACCAAAGGACTGATCGACAAGCGGATGATAGAATCCCAATCAAAAGGAGAGAGTAGAAACCAAGTAGAATCCCAAAGGGAGAGACAAAGCACTACTATAATCCTTTATAAGGATATACCAAACACTTGGGGAGGGCTTGACGACTTAGAGACGAACACCGAACTCCAAGGCCTCGTACAACTCATAGATTAACTATAGAGAGAGGTTCCCATCTAGGGTTAGGCACAAGCCTTCATTCATCTTCAACTATGATCATATCTGAGCCACAAGGGGGCTATTTATAGTACTAGGGGCGAAGGGGGTAGGTAAGGGGAATATTCCGGGCATCAAACCCTACACAATGCGCAGACTGGCATTTCCGGCGATAAGTCTGGTGTTGCCGGAATTGGCACCGAGATTTTCGGCCCTCAGCCGGAAGGGCTTATAGAAGGTGGTTTCGGCTGGGCTTTAAGTCCGCTGGTTTGGTCGCCAGAGGATCCGGTCCGTCGGGTCTGGCGCCGGGAGTTCCAGCGTGGATTCTGGTGGTGCTGGGCCTGGCGCCAGAAACCTTCTCCCGTCTTCTCTTCCATGCTTCTTACTTGGGCGTCTTAGCTCCTGTTATATTCTTGTCTTCTCCACTTGGTGTGACGGTTATGGTCCTGGTCATAGCATACGCATTTGTCTCGACTAGGATCTCATTCACATGATAACCAAAGGAAGGCGAGATATGAAATAGATTCACCTTTGTGGGAATGGTTGGCATAGCATGATGTGTACCAATGGTGAATGCCATGTGTTGGATGCATCATGTAGTGAGTACGCCGTGACCGCAGTGGGATAGTGTATATATTTTGACACTTGGAATCGGAGGCGACAACATGTCCAGTGTCACTGGCGGGTTCGACCACCATGACGGCAAAATGCGCTCGGGCTGCTCTTCTCTGCCGATGTCTCGGTTGCCATGGAGGCTAGTGCGTCGACACGGACGGCCAGGCATGGTGTTTTGTGGTGGCGGCGATGGCGACCTCCCATTTTTATGGCTGCGCTTGGGCGCAGCGGGAAACACCCAGAACTAGCGGGAAGCAAAGGGAAAAAAGGCGGGAGACAGTGGGACATTGGGAAGACACTAGAAATACCCTGGCATTAGAGATGTCCTATTTGCCAAGCGCGCACAGATGGGTCGCACCTCTGGGCATGGCTGACCGTATAGGCCGGACCCATACCCAAAAGCGACTGTGGCCTGACCCAAACGGACAGAAACGAACCGTTTTGGTCGGACGTTTGGGTCTACGAGGTGGAGATGCCCTAATAACCTCTTTCGCCATCTACCTTCGACATTCAAACTCTATGACAGAAGAGTTCTTGTTAGTTCGGATGACAGTTATTTGGTTGAGCGTCCTATACAGCCACCTACAGTAGGCTATGCTGGAAGGGGGTAACATCAATGGCTTCGCTCCGGTGGCTGTAACACCCTTGAATCGGCCCTATGCAAGTCTTAGCGATTTTATCCAAACCCGCATAGAAACGATCCAAAGGTGCCACCAAGCAATTGTGTGCGGGTGCAAAACAAAGAAATATCATTACACAATAGTCCATGATGGAACCCACAGAACATATATATACAACATGATTCCATGAGTCACGAATACAGATATACAGTACAAAGATCCAAATCACCTTGAAAACAATATAGCATGCGAGTATGGACAAGATGAAAATTGAGCTATGAGCCCTAAAGAATAACCAATGACATTTGTAACCCTGCCCAGGCCAAGCCAGAAGGGTAACCCTGCTAACGATGTCGATCTCAAACCTTCTATAACAAAAGGGGTGCCGACAAAGGGCAAAGGAAAAAAGAGAGCGGTTGGTACTGAGGCCAGTACACTGCGAGACTTAGAATTCGGCGGCTCTCGCCTACATATGCATGGTGGACTGAAGCAGCAGCGAAGCATGCATTATACAACCTATAGAGACTCGATACAACTGTTGGCTATCAAACAAAGATAAGAAATACCTATTTGGAACCAACCTGATACTAACACCAAACATACCCATCCTGATATTTCCCCCTCGAGACCAAACAAGCAATTCATGCCGTGGAAAATCACATGGTTGGCAATTTTATTCATTCTTTTCATGGTGGTTATCCTACTTACTAGTCATATTAGGTACCAGTCAAATTATAATAGTAAAATTTAGTTATAGTTATCTATGATCGAGAAACTATGCACCAAGTCATCAATAACCGCCAACATGGCTTTTTGAAAAGATTTAACCCTGCAAGGGTGCACCAAAGTTTACACATGCACTTCAACCATTTTTTTCCATATCAATTAACATACACCCATCAGTATGTCGGCGGGGCCTCGGAGACGACGCCTTCCTAGGCCCAAATAAAGTACATGGGGGCCACCCCACTTAGATACCCATAATGAAGTTGACCGGCTCCAAAGACGGACCCAGAGGTTGCGAGATCAGCCAAGAGATCAGAGGCCATAGGTATAATCCTCAACATAACTACGCACATCCTAAACAGTACAATAGTAAACGCTCATGGAGCAATAGGTAATAAACATGGCATACATGACATAACATGGCATGAAAATTCCAAACTAGTTTGTGGCCCCCAGTATAGTAATTCTAAATCAGGTACTAAGATGATAGGGGTGCCCATACACCCCATGTGTGGTTAGCACGCTCATTCTCGGAACAGGTGTCAAGAACTCGGATCCTAGGTGGACACAGGGGGCGGGATAATAACCAGTGACATGGATATGCCCTACGGGTACCTCGCATTGACATACCCAGTCCATCCTAGTGAAGGCCCACACAAAGACTTGCTGCCCAAGGAGACTCTGGATGCCTCAAGCCCGGTAGAATTTCAACTCCTTAAAGAACACGGCCAAGCTGTAGATAGAATTTTGAAGGGGAAACCCCTAACTTGTAACCGACTCGACCTACCCGAGACTTGGCCTCCCCATATAAATTCCAGGAGGGCACGACGAGGAGGACCTCCCCAACTCATACACACACCTCATGCTAGATTGCATCTATGCACCCCCTGTAACCTTCGGTTCCGCCATCAATCAAAAACAGACAAGCAGGAGTAGGGTTTTCTCTCTGGGACTGAACCAGGGTAAACCTCGTGTCCCCTTGTTGCGTGTCTGTTAACCGTCTCGCGATCTCCAGCATTCCCATCTTCTCCAAACCCAAGTCCATAACAATGGGCATTGACGAGTCGAACCCTTGTCAACCAGATTTCAACTATTACCCCTCTGTTTCCTCTGAATTATTTATATCTACTCCCAACATTTAATTAACAAGTTGTAATAAAAGTCATGATTATCTCCACCATTAAGCATGTGTAGGGGGTGTATCGTAGTACTTTCGATAAATAGGAGTGTCGATCCCAACAAGGAGCAGAAGGTGTTAACTAGAGCTAAGGAGCAGGAAATCTCTGTAAATACTTAGGAAACGGATTTTTAGGGGTTTTCTGATAAAGCAAGGAAATAAAGTGAAAGTAAATAAAACAACAAACAATTGCAGCAAGTGGCCCAATCATTTTTTAGCAAATTACAAGCTGGTGGAAATACTAATGAGGACCAAACGTTCTCGAGGACACATGGAAATACTGTCAAGTGTTTTCGCTTCATATAGCTGAGTAGTCTTCTTTGGTTTTATAAGTGTTGTGTGGGTGAACCTGTGCTAATGTACCAACCTTACTTGGACTAATACATACTTGTGATTAAACCCCTTGCAAGCATCCGCAACTACAAGAAAGCAATTAAGATATAAACCTAACCACAGCCTTAAATTCTGAGATCCTACACTCCCTTGTGCAATGGTTTCCTAACGGAGGTTCAGGTTTCTATCACTCAGGCAACCCCACAATTAGTAGCCAAATACACAATGCATTCCCCTAGGCCCATAAATGGTGAAGTATCATGTAGTCGACGTTCACATGACACCACTAGAATAATAGCACCACAACTTAAATATTAAACCATTGAATAATACCTCAACACAAATCCACTACTAACAACATGACTTCTCCCATGTCCTCAAGAACTAAACAAACTACTCACGAGACGTCATATGGATCAATAACAAAGATGATATGGTGATGGATAACAATCTGAACATAAACAATAATCCAATGGTTCCACTCACAAGCATCAACTGCAATAGTAATCAACACCGAGAAAGTTTTCCCTAAGAACTATGCAAGATTCAACACAATTGTTACAGCGGGATAGAGTAGTGACGATGGTGCTGGTGGAGATGATGGTGTGGATGATGATGATGATCCCGATGAAGTATAGCTTGGTGACGGTGTTGATGGTGAAGATCTCCCCTTTCCGGGAAGGAATTTCCCTGACAGAAATCTGTCTGCCGGAGAGCTCTTTCTCTCTCGGTGTTTTCCACCCTGTAGAGGCGGTGAAATCTTTCTATGGTCGCTCCCCTTGTATTAGGGTTTCGAGGAGAATATATAGGCGAGAGGGCGGAGCCAGAGGTGGGCTAGGTGGGCCACACCCTGTAGGCATGGCCTAGGATGGCCCGCGCCTAGGGGGGTGTGGGCCCCTGTGGCCCAACTCCGCCTCCCCTTCTGGCTTACTTCGTCTTCTGGGAAAATATAATTTTCTATAGTTTTTCTGGTATTTTTCTGATCTTCGCGAAATTGCATCAAAACACCGCTTTTTCCATCAGAATCCTGACTCCGAAAGTTCATCCTTCAAGAATCATCCAACATGCAAATACAGATGAAAATACATAAGTATCACCTCTTAATAATAAATATATCAATGAATAGAGGCAAATTATGATATAGAATGGTGATGCAAATTGGATGTATCAACTCCCCAGCTTAGACCTTCTCTTGTCCCCAAGCGAAAACTGAGCTTGGTAAACATGTCCACAGGTTTATGAAGTGAAGTGTCGATAAAAGAATACGGACAATAAGCATCACACTTACTAATACACAACTCATAGTAGAAAGCAACTCACCATTATATAACTTAGCTTGCAAAAAGTATGGGAGTCACAATGAAGATGCATAAAGATAAATCATAATTGGAATTGTCAAACTTTGTTCTTGGTCAGAGAACAGCTGGCAAACACTTTTCAAATAAAGCTTTTGTAGAATTTTTACAACAAGAGTACTTTTTGTTCAAACATAAAAGGTTTTCACAATGATAGATTTCAAAGTAATACTCATTAGATAAGAGTCTTGTGCAAACAAGGAAGATAAAGAACATGATTGAATAAATCATCATATGAATGCTTGAAACACAACAACTCAAATGCTTGCTGGAGATAGAGAGGAATAGGTTTACTGACTGAACTTAGAGATAGAAGAACGACCCTTCATAGAAGGAATCAGGGATTTCAAGTTCATAAAGAGCTTTCAAAAGATTATGGTACTTACTAGCTTTGAGCTCTCATTGCCCCTATCATAAGCATCTTGAGGTGGTTAAGATTAAAGTGAACAAAGATGGAGTATATGCTTGACGAAATATAAGTTGGCAATCTCATGTCCCTTGAGTGCGAGGGCCGCTCCTCATGCTACTAAACTTTAGTTACTGGTAAGTTCTTGTCATTGTAAGTACATGCGTATCATAGAGAACCACCAACAGGGTACCCCTTGTACATGATGCAGGAGCTATCCCATAATAAAAATGACAAGGCAAGCAGACAATGAGCGTCTCAGCAATCTTCTTATTTGCCATGGGAAAATGGCGCTTTTTTCTCTCTTTCCTCTTTTCAATATGTCTCTCTTTTTTTATATAAGAAGAAATCTTCATAGATTGCTCCCTATGGTTATGCTGCAAGTTTCCACCATGATTAGGCATGGTTTAGGCTAGCAGCCCAGGCATTTCTCTAACACATATACATAACTCCATGGACTTACAAGCTCCCCTTTTATTTCACACCGATGACATCCGTAAACAAAAGAGCATGATATCAACTGGGTATGTATACAGGTGTTGAAAGCGTTCCCTGTGATAGCATGGTTCTGCTAATCCCAACGTATAGATGCAAGCATATACAACTTTGATGACACAATGGTTCAAGTTTATTAGGGGCAAGAAAATAAGGTGTGCCATAAATATCGTGAGAGCTTTACTAACTAGTTTTCATATAACAAAATAATTTTTAATTCGAAAGATAGATGAAGCTTAAGAATTTGCTTGGAATAGCAAAAATGCTAATAGGTAGATATGGTGGACACAAATGGCACAGGTTTTGGTTCAAAGGGGTTGGATGCATGAGAAGTATGCCTTCTCAAAACAGGTTTTTGGCTAGCAAGGCTGGGTAGCAAGCAAAAGAGTTGAAGGAAACAAGCAAACCTACAAGTGATAAAGCCAAACATGCAATCTTTCTTGAAGACACAAAAGATCTTAAATAAAGAATACTAAGCTTATGAGCCAATCAAAAAAGAAAATAAATGATACAAAATACCTGTAAGCTTTTTCTCTTTTCCTTTCAAACCTCAAAAAGTGTTGTTACTGACCAGAGTTCGGTTTTCCAAAACCAATTTAGATCTACTTGATTCTTCCAAAGTGATACCAATACTGATCAACAAGATCAAACATATAATAGAGATTGCAAACTAAAATAAGAAGTGCAAAACATAAAAGATGAAACTTCTCATTAATATTCCATAAAGGCACTCACACCAAGGGATACATAGATAACCAACTAAAGGAGAGATACTTACACAATGCAAACCAACCTATAAGATAACTTCTCTACCCAAGATATGAATCTACTAAAAAGTAAAAAGATAAAAGATAATGATGTGATACCGCGGCACTCCCCCAAGCTTGGAACAAGCCAAGGGGATGCCAAACCTAATGATGAATTACTCCTTCAGTGGTGGTGGTGTTCCCTTGTCATCATCAGACTTCCAAGGTAAAGGCTCCCCATCCACAAAGCATGTCTTGGTTTCCACAACCTGAAACTATCAGCAGAGCTTATGCGTTTAAATCTAGCCTCATACTCACAGTTTTGATTTTGTATGTCGTAGAGTTGTGCTTGTAATTGGTTGGTGGTCTGATGGAGTGAGAGGATTTCGTCTCGAAGCTCAGCAACCTCCT
Organism: Avena sativa; assembly: GCA_916181665.1. Lineage (NCBI taxonomy): Eukaryota > Viridiplantae > Streptophyta > Magnoliopsida > Poales > Poaceae > Avena > Avena sativa. The sequence goes on along the minus strand of OV702293.1, from coordinate 235,729,075 downwards.
ACTTGTGCTTGGCGATGAGTTCTGAACTTATCTTATGGATGACAGCCACTTCGCGCTCGGCCATCTGCTTGTACCTGAAAACACCCTGCTCCAATGCTTCCATCCTGTCTTTCAGACTGCCTTCTCCTTTAGGGCCTTGAACTTCTTTCATCTACACCTTCCCATCCTTGAGAATCAACTCCTTGGGATGAATATTCAACTCATACATGTACGGGTTGATAGAATCCATGGAGGAATCCTCCATGGGTGATCTAGAGGAAGACACTGTGGCTCCAAAACGGAGAACCTGCCTGACAGAAACAGATCGAAACAGAAACACGACAAGAACATGATATACGAACCTCGGGGGATCCGGGGGTTATATATTACGAACTTTCAATGCATAAGGAAGGTACTGTGCGAAAACAAGGCAGAGACGGAGTCCAGGGGGCTCACACCCCCTGTAGGCGTGGCCAGCTGGGGCTCGCGCCTAGGGTGGGTGTGGCCTACCTGGCCTCCGTTTCCTCCTTTGTTTCGTCTCGTAACCTTCCGTATGTAAAAAAACATCAAAAATATAAAAAGATAAGGTTTTCACGAACCTTTTGTTTTCACCACTTTTTACCTATTCAAAGACGAACTCTGCAGATTCCTTCTTTCCATCTCCTGAAAATTCCTTTCATACAAGGCCTTACACAAACCTCAATGGGAACATTAGTGTATGCAAAAGCAATAAACCTTTAGGTTCAAACTTCAACTAAAATCCATAAAAAAAGCTACTGTAGCAACTCCTTTCCAAAAGCCCAAAAAGAAACTGAAAGGGAATCAATAAAAGAGGCAAATGCAAATGATGGCAGAAATCTGTCAAAATAGGCCAGCGGGTAAAGGTTGATGTTTTAGAAGAACTTCTGTTGCTCAAATCAAAAAGTGCAAAACTAATAAAAGTTGGATAAAAACTTGGAGAACAAGCACAGAAAAAATACAGCTCCATCCATTTTACTGAGATCCTTCACGAATTTTTACAATGCAGCACAAAAACCTATCCCAGGACAGCCACTTTTCACAACTCCTCTACTTCTCAAAAGTAGTTGATCTTGACACAAAAACCAAAACAAAAAGGATAAGGAGCGGTTATTACTGAGGTAATAACTTCCAAGACTCAACAAAACTATCGGGTTATCTCCCAAGAAGTACTTTTCTTTAATGCCTTCAAGTTAGGCTTGATAATTTCAAATATGCTCACATAGGAGATAAACATTTGAAGTGAAAGAGAGCATCAAGAAGCAAATATCCAACACATTTGAGTCTAACCCACTTCCTATACAAGGGGGTCTCATGATAAAACAAATTATTGAAACAAAAATCCACTAGAATAGGAAGACAAAACAAATGCAACTTAAAAGCTTTCAACATAAAACTGGGAAACTTAATATTATTGAGAAGCATAAACCATGTTTCCTTCTTTCATAATAACTTTCAGTAGCACTTTGAATAAAGTTGACAATATAACTGTCACAAGAAACAACTCTATCATCAGAATTAGAATACTTACAATCATCAAAAAGAGGTCCAAGGTCATAAACTGGATCAATAGAAGCAAGTTGTTCAACCCTGAAATCTTCATTAGGCAAACTATTTTCATAAGGAGCTTTAGCAAATTTTGAAAAGTTAAACTCATAAGAATCTCCATCAAACTTAGTTAAAAATTTCTCATTTTTACAATCTATACTAGCTCCACAAGTGTTTAAGAAAGGTCTACCAAAGATAATAGGACAAGTTTTACTAGCTGCTGAACTAAACACTAGAAAATCAGCAAGATACTTAATCTTACCACAAAGGACTTCCATATCTCTTACAATACCAATAGGGCAAATGGTTTCCTTATTAGCAAGGTGAATAACCACATCGGTGTCCTCAAGCTCACAAGGACCAATTTCATGCATAATTTCTTTGTAAAGCTCATAAGGAATAGCACTAGAACTAGCACCAATATCACATAAACCATAGTAGCAATGATCACCAATTCTAACAGAAAGCACAGGGACACTAGCTTTTCTAGCTTTACTAGGATAAGCGACAATATTAGAAGCGTCTTCACAGAAGACAATATGCTGATCCTCTATATTTTTAGTGACAAGATCTTTCACAAGGGCTACTACAGGTTCATTGTTTATTTGCTCATCGGGTTCCACAGTTTTCTTTGTACCTTTGTTATTCGCACTAATTATCGTAGAATACTCCTTTACCTTAGCTGGGAAAGGTGTTTTCTCAACATAAGGTTCAAGCAAAATATGATTAATAGTACAAACTTCAGTATTTCTAGCAGGAACATGATTAACAACATCTTTATAAGGTGCACGGTACTTATTCCACTTCTTTTCAGGAATTTCAATGTAAGAGGCAAAGTCCTTAAAACAATTGGCAATACTTTGAGAATCAAGACCATACTCAGTGCTAATATCACGGAAGTCATCAGTTCCCATAAAAGATTTAATGCATTCATGATCATAGTTTATACCTAACTTTCTTCATTTGTCATTCTCCCATTCTTTAGTGTTCTCTTGAATACGGTCTAGGAGATCCCATTTAGCTTCTTCCTTCATACGTGTGAATGATCTAGCACAAGAAGCATCTAGTAAATCTTTATCATGAAGAGAAAGCCTTGCATAGAAGTTATTTATAATAATATTGTTAGGGAGTTCATGAATAGGACATTTAAGCATTAGTAACTTCAATCTCCACCAAGCTTGAGTTGTACTCTCTCCATCACGAGGCCAAAAGTTATATATTAGATTCCTATCCTTATCAATCTCACTGGTAGGATAGCATTAAGAATAAAAGAGAGCTACTATTTCCTCCCATTCCATGGATTGTCCATTCTTCAGCAGCTTATACCATTCTTCTGCTCTTCCTTTCAATGATATAGAGAGTAACTTCTTGTTCACCTGTTAAGTTGTGATACCTACACACTGAAACAACCCGTATACTTGTAGGTGTCTTAAAAGGATCTATCTCAATAGGTGGTGGTTCATCTACTACCCTAACAGTGGTAGTATTTTTCCCAAACAGAAAACCAAGTGGGTTATCCATATTGGAAACAAAATAACAAACAGAAATAAAAACAATACTCACAGTAGAAGTTTCCTTCACCAGTTCCACTCTTCAATAGCGCTTAGCTCCCCGGCAACGGCGCCAGAAAATAGTCTTGATAACCCACAAGTATATGGCGTGTACCGTAGTAAATAAAACAACAAACAATTGCAATAAGTGGCCCAATCCTTTCTTAGCAAAGTACAAGACGGTGGAAATACTAATGATGACCAAACGTTCTCGAGGACACATGGGAATACTGTCAAGTGCTTTCGCTTCATATAGCTGAGTAGTCTTCTTTGGTTTTATAAGTGTTGTGTGGGTGAACCTGTGCTAATGTACGGACCTTACTTGGACTAATACATACTTGTGATTAAACCCCTTGCAAGCATCCGCAACTACAAGAAAGCAATTAATATATAAACCTAACCACAGCCTTAAACTCTGAGATCCTACACTCCCTTATGCAATGGTTTCCTAACGGGGGTTCAGGTTTCTATCACTCTGGCAACCCCACAATTAGTAGCCAAATACACAATGCATTCCCCTAGGCCCATAAATGGTGAAGTGTCATGTAGTCGATATTCACCTGACACCACTAGAAGAATAGCACCACAACTTAAATATTAAACCATTGAATAATACCTCAACACAAATCCACTACTAACAACATGACTTCTCCCATGTCCTCAAGAACTAAACTAACTACTCATGAGAAATCATATGGATCAAGATCAAAGATGATATGGTGATGGATAACAATCTGAACATAAAAAATAATCCAATGGTTCCACTCACAAGCATCAACTATAATAGTAATCAACACTGGGAAAGTTTCCCCTAAGAACTATGCAAGATTCAACACAATTGTTACAAGGGGATGGAGTGGTGATGATGGTGCTGGTCGAGATGATGATGTGGATGATGATGATGATCCAGATGAAGTCTAGATTGGTGACGGTGTTGATGGCGACGATCTCCCCTCTCCGGGAAGGAATTTCCCTGGCAAAAATCTGTCTGTCGGAGAGCTCTTTCTCTCTCGGTGTTTTCCACCCCGTAGAGGCGGCGGAATCTTTATGTGGTCGCTCCCCTTGTATTAGGGTTTAGAAGAGAAGATATAGGCAATTGGGCAAAGCTAGAGGTAGGCTAGGTGGACCACACCCCCTGTAGGCGCGGCCTAGGGTGGCCCGCGCCTGGGGGGTGTGGCCCTCCTGTGGCCCAACTTCACCTCCCCTTCTGGCTTCCTTCGTCTTCTGGGAAATTATAATTTTCTGTAGTTTTTCTGGTATTTTCTAATCTTCGTGAAATTGCATCAAAACACCGCTTTTTCCATCAGAATCCTGACTCCGGCAGTTCATCCTTCAAGAATCATTCAACATGCAAAAACATATGAAAAGACATAAGTATCACCTCTTAATAAGAAATATATCAATGAATAGAGGCAAATTATGATATAGAATGGTGATGCAAATTGGACGTATCAATGTGCCAACCCCTAACATCAGTGGAACATCGACGACACGAAGCGACACCTGAGCAAGCAACTATGAGTCGCAAGGCTGACTGACTACCAAACATTAGGAAATAGGAGGTGTCCAAGGCAATTTAGAGGCTGCGAGGAATATAAATGGTGTACAGAAACTACAACAATGTGACACGGATAGCAATAGATCAACATGAGGAAATAAAGACTATAAATGCAAAATAGGTAAAAAGGGGGAGAATACTCTCCTGGGAAACACTTTCGAAGGTTCATCCGAAGGTCGGGTCAACACTCGCATCAACTCATCAGCCTAATCCGTGAAGAATCGAAGCGCTAAAAGAAACACCGGATGCACTATTTAATACTATGGAGGAAGATTGGGCATGATGCATGTATGATGTATGACATGGCAAAGATGCGATGCAATTAGGAAATATTAAGCAGAACCGGGGTCCCAATAATTAATTAAGTGGTTCAAGTTATTTAGATACCCCACAATTTAAATGTTGTCTTAACTAGGCAAAACATGGCACCGGTTCGCTACTCAAATTTAAATGGAGTCAATATAAGATTAGATTTGCCCCATATGATCTCCATATTTAATTTAGGTGAATCATCAAAATAGCCACAACCCCCAAAAATGTATGCAAGCATGAATGATTATATGCAACAAGTATATGTCATTTATAAAGATAAGGGTCTCAGAAAAAAGGGTCCACACATGGTGGGTTTCGGCGATCTTGGGTTCGATGTGGTTCAGGTTCAGTATTCGGATCCTAGAGGGAGAAGAACGGCGGGTGTAGTCTTTGGGAATGGGCCTTGTCGAATCAGCGCCATCGCCTCCAGGATCCATGATGGAGATCTTGGGGTCTTCGGCCTCGGTTGTTGGCTGTTGATGTCAGGCTTGGTTAGTCCCGGTGATCTTAGACGATGAGGATCAGACGCGGAACAAGACACTTGGATTGTCGAGCACAAATGGAGCGGCATCGGTAGAAACCAAAGGAAGATTTTTGAGTGCTTGCATAGACGAGCTTCGCTTCGAGTACGAGGAGGAGGCCTCTCGAGATCTGCAGGGTCACAACATGGTCACAACATCAGAGCAGCGGAGTCCTTGTTGCCGCCTGCTGCAAAGCAAAAGAGGCAAAATGCAGGGCCCGACAAGGAGCTCAAGAAGGTTGGATTCCCGTGCATACGGAGGGGAGGTCACAGGGGAGCTCCGGAGGCAAAATTCGAGGTGGCCGGTGGGGGGCAGCACGGACAGAGGCCGACGGCAGGGCTTGGTGGCGAGCTCGGGGTCATCGGTCAGTGCAAGAGGCGCTGGAGCTCATGTGGGCGGTGTCAGTCGCTCGCGGGGCAACCTCAGCAGCGAGCCGAGGAAAAAACAGAGGAGCTCGGTAGCGGCTTGGTTGCAGGCAAAGGAGGTGGCGGCATGGATCAAGCGATGGCCGGAAGGTGGAGCTTGCGAGCTTGCTACGGTTAGATGATAGCGACCAGCGACAGGAAAGGTCGGCTGGGTCATGGCGGGCTCGGTGTGTAGGGCGAACGATGGCGGCTCAGTGAAGCATCTGCGAACAAGGAGGAGGGTTCCGACGGCGGGGCTCGTGTTGGGCGCAGGAGGCGCGATGGCGGTAGACATACGATGTAGAGGGCGACGAGCTCGGGGGCGCTCGCGCAGCGGCGAAGCCCGAGAAGCGAGGTGACGGGGAGCGGCGACGTGTTGGCGGGGCCGAAAGTGGCAGAGGAGGCCGGGCAGAAGGGAAAGGAGCAAGGAAGCGGATGGTGCGAGGGTTGGTGGCGACGAGGAGGTTGACGCGGGGTGGGGATCGACGCGAGGAGCGTGCGTGCGATGGGGGTTGGTGGGAGAACCTGAGCGAGAAACAGAAGAACGGGAGGGGGAAACTGGAAGGTGCTGGCGGCGGGGAGCTGCTTGCAAGAAGAGAGGGGAGGAGCTCCCTCTCCCTGGGTTCGATGGGAAGAAGGCCGAATGGCCCCGGCTGGGCCTAGCAAGGTGGCTAGGCAGGCTTCAGTGGGGATGTGGTTGGGCTACCATCTCTCTCCCTTATTTTTTTGGTTTTCTCTTTATTTGTTTTAGTTTTTACAAGTTACTAATTCAAAAACCTTTTGAACTTGGTAGGAGAATTTGAATAGAGGATTTTGATATTTCAATAGAGACGAAGAGAGAATAGCACCAAGGAAGGAGATGCCCACATACTGTCCAGTTGAGCATTTTACTATAATTGAGATTTAGGGTTCATAAAATGGAATGAAAACATTTGGGAAAATAATGGACCCTAGCAAGTGGATCCAACCTTGTAGAAAGCAAACATAGCGAGAGACAAAAAGAGAGGAGAAGGTAATGGTGATAGCACTGATACAAGCAAGATAAACAAATGCAATGCATGATATGATGCTCAAATGCAATGTGGCATGATGACATGAGCATGATACCATGATGATGCACAACCTTGAGCGATTTTCTAGTAGTGGATTTACCCGGGGTGCTACAGTGTCCATACACCATGGTAACACACTATGCAAGAACATTTCAGTATTATCCTCCTCAAAATAGGCTTTCGGCCCGCTATATTAATATAGCAGCCACACGATACAACTTTTGAGTTCATTGCTGAGGCCGACAGCACAAAACAATCCTAAATGAAAATACAAAAGAAAAAAAGAGAAACTAATGCACAAAAACGCCAGATCGACAAGCGATGATGACCCGCAACCTCTATAACCTCCGGAGAAGTCCCACCACACTCCTATGCCTCCAAATTGTCGTGTACCAAGCAACACCTTCAAGGAGTGTGACGATGACGACGCTGATGCCCGGACTTCTCCTAGGATTTCTATCGATACATGTAGGGGAGTGGGGAGAGGGGTACACCCGGCACCCTTCAAGAAGGAAGGCGGCACCCGCAGGTGTCACCGTGTCGGCGCCGACCTAGCTGACAGGGATTTCTCTCGACCCTAGAAACCACAACCCCGAACAATCCGTCACGCTCCACCCAACTTGTCACCCACCAACATGCGCCAACACGGTTTTGTAGTCACCATCGACGTCTCACTATGGCAAGCGTTGCAAGGCCAGGAGGGTCGAGGAAAGACTCATAGGCAAGGGGCGGTGGTACCGTAGCCGCGCGGGAGGGAACGACCTCCCCCCGTTGTAGATGGTAGCCGACCGGACGCAGCGGCAGGAGCATACCATGCCGGGTAGAGGGCGGAAATGGTGCAGTCACCTGGAGGACATCCTCCACCGCCAACGACGGGTGCGGGACGCTGCAGTAGGGACACACCAGGCTGGGTAGGCCACAACCGCCGCTACCCTTTTGTCTAGCACCATAGGCCCGGCCGGGCCCAGATCAGGCCTGTGAAGCTTCTATTGCCGTGTTGCTGCAAATTGGCGCCATCGCCGCCACCCCCGTCCCAAAGTCCTCCAAGATCACACCGGAGAAGGCGCACATGAGCCTAACCCAGCCCGCCCTGGCCCAGATCTGGGCATGGCCGCCACCGGCCAGCGCTCAGTCCCATGCCGCCTGAGCCGTCAATGGACAGCACCACCTGCCCCGCCACCATCCGACCAACGTTGGAGCGCTGCATGCGGAGCATCACCGCCACCAGGGACTACCTGCCCATGACGAGATCCTAGCGCCGGGAAGAGGAAAGGGGCCGCCGCCACCGGCCAAGCATCGACACCGCATGGGCAAGGGCCGGATGCACCCGTCGGTGACGATGGCAGCGAGGCCGCCGTCGGTCGCCTCACGTGGGTAGGCGACGTGGGGGGTGTACGAGCGACTCGTTTTTCTAGAGCAACCCTGACATTTCAGTATTATTCCTAACCGCAGACTTCATTATCTGGTTTCACCTAGCCAAACCGTGCAAAGAAAAACCGGACTGACCCAGCAGCCCTTGCTGCTGGTCATAGTGGAGTAAACTTCACTAGTAACTAAGAGTTCAAGTCAGCATTTTTGCTTATGTGGCAATGATTTAATGAAGAGATAGATAGATTGAGTAGGTATGTTAGTATAACATCTCACATACCAAGGCAAAGTGAGTCTACAATCTAATTAATATGGCATTGCATGTTACCACATCTAAGTTGTTTTCTACTATAAGGTAAATCTAATTAATCCGATATTGATGTTACCATACATAAGTTATTTTCTACTACAAATGTAAGAACTTAGACTAGTAATGTATGCATGTTACTCCTCTAAGTTATTTCTCACTATAACCAGCCTTAGGCCAACACAAATACTATGAAGGAACAGTCTCGTGGTCCAAGAATTTGTGCAAAAGCATCGGTATTACTCCCTCTATTTCAAATTACTTCGTACGCATGCTTATTTAGGTGGGCTAGTACTCCCTTATTTTTCACCTAAAAATCTTGTGATTTTTAAAATAGATAGTATGGAATGTGTATTGTGTATTCCAAAAATCGAAAGAATTTTTTGAATAAAAAATAAAAAAAGTACCATTCCACCTAGATAAGCGTGCATAGAAAGTAATTTGAACAAGGAAAATAATAAGTGTCACGATGTCACCTCTTATCTAAAATCACATCTTCTTTAGTTTCGCGTTAATGGGATTGACCCAAGCTAAACCCTCCTAAGCAACATCCGCATTCAAAAAACATCCAATCTAGTTGGCAATGATTCTCACATACGCCTTGTTCATCATATCCAGCGGAAGATCCAGCACCCGGGCTAGATAGCCATCTTATCAAATATCATGTCAGAGGGATGAATCTTTCCATCATAGTCCTCGATGAGGAGTGCATAGAAGTCAAGTTGCCATGGGTTTAAGGCTTTTCACAATGAACGTTACATAGCGCTATACCTTACATTTTGCTTATATGACACTATAGTTAATAAGAAAAAAGATTAAAGTTGTATCTCAGCTAAAAAACACCATTCGCACGGTATTATAGAAAAAAAACATTGTTAGACCAATCACATGCCTGCATGTCTTCCAAATCATTAAATTTAGAAACTTCACTTAAAAATAATGCATTGTACTAATTGTTTATTAAGTTTTAATTGCTCATATAAAAACGTGCTAAGATAACAACCCATTATGAAGGCCTAAGAGTCTCCAAATTTCATAGGCAAAAATATATATGAAAAGAGCCGTGCCTCGGTGTCCCTGTCAAACTTAAGTTTGCATGGCTTGATTTTCCTTTGACCCGCCAAAACCTATATTCAAGCTGCTATGTATACCTTCGTATAGGTGTACTTGGTCGAGCTGGATGTAGTCCACGTTCTCACCGGCTGATCCCACCTTTCGCTATCACGATCTACATCTTTGCATGCCACGTTTAAAATTTTATTGCTGCTACTATATACCTTTTGATTTATGTCTCCCTCGATCACAGAAAAATATGTGTACGATTTTGGCTAAGTTTATACGGTCTTCGAAATAAATCGGTATCGGGATTTTTAAGTTTGAAACTGAAGGGTGACAAGGGTGACACTGAAGCAAAAGTGATATGAAAAGTCAAGTATGCTTACAATTTAGAAAAGGGGCACAAACAACGAATTTTAACAGAGAATTGTCAGTTCCCAAATATTCAGAAAGATATGGAAAATGTTAACTTTTAGTACTTTTCGGACCATCTTGGCAGCATACTTTTCATTGCAAAAGAATTACTAAAAAAAGAAACAAGAAATAGGAAATCTACATGCTGCCTCATGTCCTCGTGTATAACTTAATAACCAAGAAATGAAACATATTGTACTGTACTTTGCAAGTTCTCATCGTTCGCCAAGCTAAGCATTCTCTCCTACACCTATTGGCGATTAACTGAAGAATGTCCGGAGAACGGTGTCTCCGAGGCCTGGAACGGCCGAGAGGAAGTGACCGGTGCCGGGGAGCTCGTGGTAGTTGACCCACCCGAGGCTCCCGGCGACATGCCGCTGCAGCGCGACCGGCACGAGGCCGTCCTCGTCGCCCTGCCACAGGTGCACCGGGCAGCCCTTGGTCGGCTCCGGCAGCGCCATCGGGTCGAACTCCCAGTTGCCGAACATGACCGCCATGTCCCTGTAGTAGGACTCCTGGATCCCTTGCTGCGTGGCCATCTCCCTCTTCTTCTGGAGGGTGCCGTCGGCGGTGAGGGTGCGGCGGATCTCGGCGTCGCGCTTGTTGGGTAGGTACGTGGTGTTGTCGACGACGGTTGAAGTGGGCAGGGGCAGCCATCTCTGCTCCATCCACCAGTGGAGGATGCCTGGGGCGTGGTGCGACACGCGCAGCGCCCATTGGTCCCCGCGCTGCTGCCGTCCGTACTCCCGCGCCGCAAGCTCCGCAGGGAACCCGGGCCACCAGTAGTTGACCACGGGCGCCAGCATGGCAGCCCCAGCGATCCTCTCCGGGATGTACCTGAGCGCGCCCCACACGGCGTGGCATCCCAGGGAGAAGCCGACGACGTAGAACTTGTCGCCGAGCCCGAGCGCGTCTGCGAGGTCCTCCATGTCCAACGCCGCGCTCTCCACGGTGCGGGCCGGGTTGGGGTCGCTCTCGCCGTAGCCGGCGCGGTCGAAGCCCACCATGTACACACCAAGCTCCTCGGCGACCTCCTGAAATTGTTGTACAGAGAGATGTCAGATGCTATAAATACATTGGAGTCGTCGTCGGCCACACGCGGCGTGACTATATAGTTAAGGAGCTTGCCGACTGGCTGGCCGGCCGGCGATCGAGACAAGTAAGTACTAACCGGTGAGGCGCGGAGGCTGTCGAGGCGGGAGCCGGTGAAGCCGTGGGAGAAGACGACCTTGAACCGCGCGTTCTCCCTGGGCACGCCGGACTCCTCGTAGGCCAGGTGCCGGCCATCCCTCACGCGGACCCTCCGCGCCGTGACGGGCGGGCCACCGGGAGACCCGCACGGCGTCGGCGCGGGCGGCTGCACGGCGCGGCACAGCCACTCGCCTAGCTGCCCCGCGAGCGGTCCCATGCCGGTGCTCACCGGCGCCGCCGAGTAGTAGTACCGCGATCGATCCATGAGAAGTGAGATGACCGTCTCGATCGAAGTCTGAAAGCTAGCTAGCTACAGCCGTTGGGGTTCGATCGGCTGCGCGTTGTTGGCTGGGGGTTTGCGCTGCGATTTGTAGGTGATCTGGCCGCGGCGGTAGGTGGCGAGCAAGCATCGCGCGAGAGTGTTTATATATTGGAGGTGCAGCTGGAGAGCTAGACGCGTGCGCGCGCGTGTCAGAGAGTGTGTGTGGTCGTGTGGACGTGGTCGTGGGGGATTCCCTTCTCGGGTTGGTGAACTTGGTTACGATTTCCGTTTGGCCTGGCAACGCGGTTTTACGGGGTATTTTTGGCGTGCGCCATTGAAACTCACTCTCCGGCCGGAGAACAAGTACTAGTATAGCACAATCAACCAACGCCGGGTCGCCGAGGATCTTGGTCGCAGCAATACCGCAGGATACCCCTATCATATTTTCTACGGGCGCGCGCGCGCGTTTCCATCTCTGCCTCGTCTGGACGAACGCTTTTCGAAATAGGCTTTCGCTCCGCTTTATAAATAAAACCATACACGACCGAACCGATACAAGATGATGAGAAGAACCTCTTATAAAACAGATCAAAATAAACAAAAAAGGTACAAGAAGGGCAAAACTTGCCACCGGAGCTACTAAGATGAGACCGAGGGGATCGGAGCTCCACGACTACGCCCCCAAGAGGTAACGACGCACACGCCGCCATAGTCGAGACCGCAAGGTCAAAGGTTTTCACCCGGAGCCCTAGTGCGGCGAAGGTAACCACAACGGTGCCCCCAAGAGGGTCACGACATCCGCAGATATCGCCATCGTTGGCGTCGAAACGCTGAGCTTTCGCCCGGAAAAACCTCCGCACACGCCCCATCCTCGGACCGACCATAGACCCCGGGTCCAGCCTTCACCACACGATCTGGGAGGAGCCGGAACCACCGTCAACTCCAGGAACTCCCTCTTCTTGCTCCTCGCCATCCACATGACCAAAGAACAAGGCCACCACCACCGCCACGTCGCTCGCCGGAGAGTCGCCCGTGCAGTCCACCTTCCAGAGCCGCCGCTCCGGCGTCCATCACCTCACACCCAAGGCAATAAGGCATCACGAGGCCATCGAATCAAACAGGGAGAGCTAACGACAGAACCAGGTCCACGTGGGCGGCAACGACAACCAAAAGGAGGAGATCCATCCTCCACCGCCTCGACTGTCGCCGACCGGACGTCGCAGTAGTGCCGGTCAGGCCCCAGATCCGGCCAGATCAGGCCCGACTAGCTCCGCCGCCACGCTGCAGCGTCGAGGTCACCACCGCCACCCTGCAGGTTGGTAAGCGGGCGAACACACCGATCAAGGCCCGCTGAGCCCAGATCAGGCCCAAACGGGCCTAGATCTGGGCCAAGCAGCGTTGCCATGGCCTCCACCGTCGACCTCCCTGCCGCACGCCCTCGTTGCCACCACTTCCACCGTCGTCATCGAGGCACCACCGCCGTCCTGCCGCCAAGCTGGGCTGAGGCCACCGCCATCCGTACCCGCTGCTGCCCGTGGCCCTCGCTGCCTAGAGCCTAGGCGCGCGCCACCACGCCGTCGCCCGTCACGCCGCCGCCAAGACGAAGCCGAGCGCCGCCGCCAAGCCTCCCGCCGAAAGAGGCAAGCTCCGGCCCAGGGGCGGACCCGCGGCCACCCCACAGCGTGAGAGGACGAGAAGGCCTCGTCGCCGCCGGCGACGACCGGGCTTTGCCCGGCCGCGCCCTCTGGCAGCGGCGAGGGAGGAGGAGAGGAGGAGAGGGGGCCGGCGGCAAGATTTCTGGGTTCCTCCCCATCGCCTCGCGGGGGCGACACGGGAGGAGAAGGGGGATTTTTTTGGGGTTCCTCCCCGTCCGTCTGGACGAACGCTCGCCGGCTGGAACAGACTGACTGAATCCACGCAACCACGTCGTCAAAAAATGCCGGAGAGGCGGGGACACCGCTGGACCTGGACAGAAGATCAAATCCCAGAGATGCCAACTGACTGTGTACTGTCCACTGATTAGCTGCTGCCCTGATTAATTTACCCCAACCAAGAACTCTACGTACCTGCTGGTTCCATCCAACGCAGCACACAAAGAAAGAAAGAGACGATTTTCGAGAGCAGAGCGTTTCTCTACTTTACCTTTGACTTTCAATTACTTTCTCCATATGCTTCTACGAACTTGATAGCAACTCCCACCTATTCTTATATGATCTTTTAAAGTTGTCAGACAGAATGACTTTCAACATTTTGTCGTAAACTTGCAAAATCAAATACTCCACGCGCCAGCACGCGTGGCAACCTAAGCCGACGGCATAGGACCTACAATCACAAGCCTAGCGGCTCCCGCATGTCAGCCTAAGCTGACTACAATGCCGTTGGCATAGCTCGCCACTCATTTTACAGTCCATCAGGTTCGCGTGCCGATGGCCGAGATACACCGAGGGTGGCCAAATCGTCGGCACATCAGTGCTAAGCTGACGGCCGTTTCTAAGTCGATGCACGCTTCGCCGACGGTGCCCGTCGGCTTAGGCCTATGCTGACGGCAAACTGACCTATGCCGACAAATTTGCGACATCTATTTTGAGAAAGGGAAACATGTGATTTCAGATTAGTTCTTAAACAGTTCTATATCTTTTGGAAAATTGAAACATGTTATGTCCCAAGCTTGCACCTCCACAATTCACAACGATGATGACAGGATAGTTTTGGTAGCAGATACATAAACTGAGCATGAATGGTAAAGAAATGGGGAATAGAAACAAGGAGGACATTCGTAAATCGTTCAAGCACGTACGGCCAAGAAGGTGATAATCTGACATCACTTGATGACAGTATATAAACACAAGGCGGTGGTGGCAACTGGCAACCCTCACGCCCAATTCTCTTAGTGCAATCTAGGTCAATGGTCAATGATACCGTCCAACTCTTCTCGCACCACTTCTTCCTCCAGTAAGCGTCACGTGTTTCAGAGTCCGCGGAAAATAAACTTTCAGAGATGACCTTTTAACAACATTATATAGCAAATTCTAGAAACTCTACCCGCAAAAAAAATCTAGAAACTCAAATTACTCGCACGTGTTAATAAATCACAACTCTCTGAAACATTAAGAGGAGGACCCGGGGTAGCGGGATCAGGGTTTTCTCCATCTTCCTTGACACCGAAAACAACCAATAGAACCACGTGTCCAGACCCTTCGGTGCCGAAGAAGCGGTGACTACACCGATAGAGTAGCAACACCGGTGCACCAGTGGTAGGGAGCTGGGGTGACCTCATTGGTGGCACGCCAATAGTTGCGCTAGTGGCTCTACCCCGTACACTAGCCTAGGGGTGGGCGTTCGGTCATGACCGACAATTCGGTCTTTGTATTTCGGTCTATTTTAAATTCGGTCCTTGAAAAAATAAAGACCGAATTATACTTGATAGTTTTACTATCCGAAAAATTCGGGTACTTACTAATTCGGGTTCGGGTTTGGTCATGACCGAATAACATGGTCAATATTGTCAACACAAAAGATAGACATTACTTATTAAAAATATGACAATATTTCAACTATATTTTAAATATTTTAATACATATGTTATCATTTAGTGGAAGAAATAAACGTGCAACAATCCTAATAAAATGTAGCAACTCTACAATAGCACTTTGATGACCATTCAACAATGCCATAATTCATGCATATTACACAAATTTGGAGTTTTAGATAGTCTCATGTAAAATTAGGTCAGTTCGGTCTATTCGGTTACTTAGGAACTAAAGACCGGATAGACCAAACAAAATTCGGTCTATAAAATTCACTACCCAATTTTCTTGTCGGTCTTTTCGGTTTCGGTCTATTCGGGTTTGGTCTCGGTCTTTTCGGTTTCGGTCTTCGGTTATCGGTTTTTATGCCCACCCCTACACTAGCCTAACCTTGTCAACTACTCAATATTTTTAATAAGTTTATTTTAACCTGCTAAAAAGGTTTATATTGTGGAACCAAGAGAGTACATGCTTATGCGGTAACTACAAAGCCGAGACAGCATTGACAACACACGGGCAACGGTAGCGAGGTCACCTATGAGAGAGGACGTGATGCGACTAGGAGGGGTAGGTGGCACGAGTAGAGGAAGAACAACGACCTGTGAATAGGACGGAGAAAGGAGGGTCAAGGATTCGAGAAAAAGATAAGAGAAATGAAAGGCTGAAGCCTGAAGGGGGGTTTGAAATGGCCGTACTCTGTATCAAACTACCGATGATCACCTGCTAGGAGTAACTAGTAAGTTTGTGTCATGGGACAGGGAAGCATACAATGTACTCCTATTTGTTGTACTCTCTCTGTTTCAAATTAATTGACGTGGTTCTGTCTAGCTACACATGTGTCTAGATGTATTTTATTTCATAGATATACATGCATATAACGCTCAATTAATTTGAAATGGATGAAGTAATATATTATCCGACATAAGTCAGGCCACCCGGGCGAATTTCACCTTTCGATTAGCGTGGAGAACAGAAGCCCAATAGAGTCCTCTTTCTCTCTAAAAAAAAAGTTTATCCCGTAGAGAGTTGCGTCGCTGGACTGACTCGTGGACGGACCGGACCGATTCTATCTAGCGATCGATGGTAGGTGTTGCCGGTCTTGACTCTTGACGAATTTGGCAGGCAGGCAGGTTGGTGTGGTGTTGAAAAAAATGAGTTGGTTGCGCACTTCTGTACCGGTGTAGGTGCACCGTGCACGTACGCCCTTGGCTGGTCCATTTGACCATTCTCCTATCTCACCGTTCCTTTTTCTACATACACTGCCAGGGTTCAATCCTTCGAGACAATATCAACTCCCAAAGTTCTAGTTCTGGGCGGTGGCAGGAAAGAATGCTTCAGTTCAACAGATAGTACATGGTAGGCGTTCAACAGATAGTACATTTTTTAGAGACCAGAGGGAATGTGCAGATGCAGCTAACTTGGCAAGCTCTATCGGATTCTGTTGAGTGGTGAGACCGTCTTTTCATCCAACTATGCACCGCTTTTCGGATCCTGCACGTTGGTACTCCATATCATCAATACCTAAAAATGAATACCAAATCTCCCAGCTATTTAAATAGAAATATTATTATACGTACCAGTTGAGGCTGGAGAAGAACTGTCGAGTGAACAGCACGATAGGTACAGTATTAGTTTCCTCTCGAAACTAAATATTTGCAGTATAGCCAGCTGTTCGACGCGATTTTGCGTCAAAGAATATTTTAAATATTTGTACATGAATCGACCAGAACAGTGGATACAAGAACTACTTTGTTTACATACGATGCATGCGCATATCTCGGCTTTATTTATTTTGCAGGTGCGTAGTCTGGAAGGCTCGTGTATTGTGAAGTAGTTAGTACTCAACAAGCTGATCGGTCACAGGCCACCGATGCCACCACGTACGAGTCTAGTATGTCACAAAGATTGTACATGTGCCTAGTCGATCGATCGGCCGGCCGGAGAGGAGGCCCACACACGGAACCTACGGGTCAAGAAGATCGACGGAAGAGATAAGAGGCCGGACGGTTTCTATTCTATCTCGTCCAAAAAAATCGGCAGCGGCCGAACGGCCGAGGCTACGCACAGCTCTAGCCTCTCCCTGTATATATATACCCAGGCATCGGCAGGCGGGGAAGGACCAGGGAGAGAAAGGCGAGAAGAAGGAGGCAGAGAAGGCACAGCTCGTACCTGGAGGTGTACGCGCAGCCGGAGGAGAAGAAGAGAACGCATCCAGGAATTCAAGATCAGCTCTCTCGCACACACCAAAATCCCATCTGCAAATTTCCACACATGAGCTAGCATCCCAATCAAAAGAACCACCATATGGAGGTGAAGCCGATGATTTCCGACGGTGAGCATATGGATTGACTCTCTCTCTCTCCAGCATGCATGCACACATGCGTTTCGTCGGAGAAGGTTCCGCTCACTGCCGCGGGAAGAGACGCGTAATGGACGGGGCCGCCGGTGCGCAGCCCACAGCCGTGGGTCATGCCGGAGATGACGATGAAATCAAGGTGTTGCCGGCGAGCAGCCCGCTCACGTCGAGTTGTTGACGAGAACCATCAGGAGGCCTTGGCTGCCTCAGACATAGCCGGCGATGGATGGTGCCGGCATGCTCTCAGGAGCGGCCGGGCTGTCTCCAACTTCCGCGCCACGGTGAAGACGGCACAACCCACAGGATGATGGCCCGGAGGGCACGCGCGGCTGCCGATGGGCAGCCCGGCGCCGCCTCCATCTCCGCCGCCACCAAGACGATGGCCCCGTGGGCACGCGGCTGCCGGCGTGCAGCCCGGCGCCGCCTCCATCTCCGCCGACACCAAGACGATGGCCCCGTGGGCACGCGGCTGCCGGCGTGCAGCCCGGCGCCGCCTCCATCTCCGCCGCCACCAAGACGATGGCCCCGAGAGCGTACGGCTGCCGGCGTGTAGCCCGGCGCCATCTCCAACGCCACCAAGTCGACGACTCGGGGGCGCGCGGCTGCCGGCGTGCAGCACGGCGCCATCTCCACCTCCGCCGCCACCAATAGGACGGTCTCGGGGGCGCGCGGCTGCCAGCGTGCAGCCCGGCGCCATCTCCCTCTCCGCCGCCACCAAGACGACGGCCCCGAGGACGTGAGGCTGCCGTCGTGCAGCCTGGCGCCATCGCCATCTCCACTCTGGTGTGGCGCGCCAAAGACGGCGGCCATGCGACTGTAGGCGTGCCGTAGCGGCGCCATCTCCTCCCCATCGAGCCATGCTCTAGGGCGGCGCCGAAGACGATGGAGGCGTGGAGCCCGGTACCTCCTCACGCCGGAGAAGCGTGCCGAAGACGACGGCGATAAGGCGGCCGGCGTGCATTCGGTGCCACGTCCATCTCGACGAACCATGTTGCCCAAGATGGCGGCGGGGCTGCCGGCGTGCAGCCCAACCTTTCTTCACCTCCTACCAACGTCGATAAGACGACGGCTCCGAGGGCATGCGGCTACCGGCGTACAGCCCGGCGCTATCTCCAACGCCACAGACGACGGCCCGAGGGCGCACGGCAGCCTGGCGCGCAGCCTGGCGCCATCTCTTCTCCCATCGAGCCCGGCGCCTTCTTCACTCCGACGAGGCGTGACGAAGACGAGTGATGGCGGGGCTGCTAGTATGCAAGTCGGTGCCATTCCCATCTCCACGAGCCCGTGAGACGACGCTCTTGTCTAGGACGACAGCCGTGAACTCGGCGTCGGACCGAGATGAGGTGTCGACCACGTTGGCTGCACCGACTTGTAGGCGCGTGTCGGTTTTGCACCGATGCCGATCTCCACCAACACTTACTCCTGCGAGGCATACCCCTTGCGCACCCCGACGAGGCTGTTGGTCGTCGAGAAGTCCCAGCTGAGCGGACCCATGCTACTCCAACTCCAACTACATCGACGCCATCAAGACCGACGAGGCACGACGGCGAGGGCGGGCGTGGCCGGAGCAAAGGCCACGCTACTCGCGGCGCGTGTACCGAAAAGGACACAGGCTCTGCCGCCGCCCACACACACACACCAC
Organism: Avena sativa; assembly: GCA_916181665.1. NCBI lineage: Eukaryota > Viridiplantae > Streptophyta > Magnoliopsida > Poales > Poaceae > Avena > Avena sativa. Next base: position 235,710,010 of record OV702293.1, on the reverse strand, counting down.
CACCACATCATGCATGGAGAACGCGAAGCGAAGACGACGAAGACGACCACACGGCTTAATCGGAGGTGTCTCGCGGCGTAACCCGCGGGAGTAATTAACCGGGTGCCTTCCGAGGCCCCGGGAACCATGAGATCGCAATCGCCATAGTCAGGCTGGCCGCGCAAGCAGGCCACAGAGCGCACTGTATAAGGGATTTGTACTTTGTTTCTCCATGAGAGATTAATGAAATGCATATCCCCTACCTTTTCTTGTGTACTACTGGCACGCCCGCACTTCTTTTCTTTACCCCGGCGCATGAGAAAAACACGCTACCATTCTTCTCCCCTCGAGTAGCCCACGTTCGAATTTTCCAGAACGTTTTTCTCGTGTCAAACAAATTGGCACGCCCGGTGGGACATGATTCTCCTCCCATATTTGCTCCGTTGTGGTCGTCAGAATCGTCTTCGCCCGTTCACCCAACCCACACAGCATCCTGCACGACAAGCCAACAGCGAGGACCTCCGCTGATCAAAGGTCATCTTCATGCAGGAGGAATCCCCCACGCCATCAACATGCCCCCACGTTGGAACCGTTGGTCACGACATCAAGATGACGAGAGGGACCCTCGTCCCACTCAACAGTGGAGACCTAGGGATCCTCCACGAGATGCACTTCCACCACGGCCTTCATCCCCTCCTAGGCGTGGAGAGCGACTTCAAGTGCGCCCTGCAAGGGACGTGCCTACCACATCAACACCACGAGCTGCACCGCCTCTTCTACCAACTCCACCAGCACCCTCAAGAACCCGGCAGGTCCTCACAGAGAACCAACGCAAGCGCGAGAGGCGCCGGAGGAATCGCCAAGTTCTATACAAAGAACTCGAAGACCTGGTGCTCCGCCATACCCAAGTTCGGGTACGACCCGATGGTGGGGTCATTCAAGAAAGTGATAGGATCGGCTTCCGCATCTCTCCAAACCTGGAGCGGCACGAGCGGTACAATTACCTGCTCAGCCGCCTCGCTCCAAAACCACGCAAGATGCCCTTAGGGGGTGTCGAACAAAAGGGCGAAGCGGTTCCACCACCGCTTCCTTCAGCAAATCCTCAACAAGGCGATGAACATGCGATGGACACATCGTCATCTTCGCCTCCTCGGAGGCAAAAGACACCAACACCGACAGCCACGCCAATGGAGGGCGTCGAGGAGACTCCAGCCGCAACTGCCTCCAACCCCGAGGCGGATCTTGGGGCTTCAACCTCCGTTGCCCCGGGAAAAGACGAGATGCCTCCCACAAAACCTCCGCTTACCTCTCCTCAAGGGGACGAGAAGATCGGAGATGATGCCCTTCAGCAGGGGGATGGAAAGGAAAAGGAGGCAACAAAGAAGAACCTTGCTTTGTGCGGCACTGTTGCAGTGCGCCCAAGGCTTGAGCCAAACGACGGTTGGCAACCTCCTCAAGTCACCCACGAGTTTGGCTATCCCTCGGACGAGGAGATCGTGCCGAACCCCAAAGCTGACTTCAAGAAGGCTTTCTTGCCACGCCTGGGCCATGTACGTTCATGGTTCAAGGGCACTGACGCGGAGGCCAAGGCCAACGCTTCTACAAGGGAAGAGGGAGCAAGATCCACTGCCCCATGCCTTCCCATCATGGCAGGGAAAGGCTCACTTTCTGATGGAGACTCGGGATATCACCCGGACATTTCGCCGCGACTCTACACCGACATCACCTCAAGACTCCCACGAGATCCCGACGAGTTGTTGCAGGTTGCAAGTCGACCTGGGGCCAAGACACGGCTAAGGTCTGTCGCACTTCGGAGTGTGACGGACAGATCAACCAAAGAGGAAGGGATTGACAACTACGCCGACGATGAAGAGAGCTTCTCCGACTCTTCTTCCACCTCTTCGTTGGAGAAACTTACAAACTCCCCTCCATACCACGAGCTCGCCCCTTCGGTCCTATCGGACTATGAAGATGGCCTTGAAGATCTCCATACCGCACCAGCCCACATGGCGGTAGACGGTGGAAAGAACGACGGCTCTGCATCCGCGCAGGCTAGTGCAGCGGCGGGGAGAGAAGCTGCACTGGAAGAAGAGATGAAGGAGCAGCGCCAGAAGATTGATCAATTGACATCAAAACTCGACCAGTTCATCGAGCTCATGATGAACAACAGCAACAACACCGGTGTCCCGCCACAAAGCGTACCACCAAGAGTGGTAGACCCACAAGTGGAAGAGTTGCAGGCGGGTGCTCTAACAAGTGCGCCACCCCATCACGAGCGCCAACACGAGGAAACAGGCACACATGCTCGCCAGTGGGCTAGACCAGAGGGGTCTAGCCGACACAACGCCACAACAAAGCATGCTGAAAGGCTACCACGACATGCTTAAAGACATGGTGGACAAAAGATTCGAACAATTGAAGGTCGATAATGCTCCTCGCACCACGGGGAGCGAGCTGGAGAAGCCCTATGAAGCATGGCATGACCTGGTGTCATTCCCTGCTGGGTGGCACCCACCAAAGTTCCGTCAATTCGATGGGACGGGTGATGCAAGGGAGCACTTGGCGTACTTCGAGGCGGCGTGCGGCGACACTGCAAATAACGCGTCACTTCTCCTTCGACAATTTTCAGGGTCGTTAACCGGCCCTGCCTTCCACTGGTATAGCCGCCTAGCGGTTGGATCCATCGAAAGTTGGTCGGGCATGAAGGAAGTCTTCAAGAAGCACTTCGTCGCCATGAAGAAGGACTTCTCCGTCGTCGAGCTTGCACAAGTTCGTCAACGACGAGATGAGTCCATCGACGAGTACGTCATCCGCTTCCGCAACAGCTATGTGCGGCTCGCTCGGGAGATGCACCTTGAGGACGCCATCGAGATGTGTGTCCATGGGATGCAACAACATTGGTCACTGGAGGTCTCTCGGCGCGAGCCTAGGACCTTCAGTGCTCTTAGCATGGCCGTGGCAGCAACGAAGCTCGAGTTCGAGAAATCACCACAGATCATGGAGCTCTACAAGAATGCCACTACATTCGACCCGGCCAAGCGCTTCACATCAACATCCAAGCCAACCAATAATGGGGCCAAGATGAAGGCACCGGCGGAGGCAAACGCCACCAGGGTCTTCTCCTCCACGCCCCAAGGCAATGTGCCAATGTTGGGCGCAAGAGGCGAGCAAGCTGGAATGAGGCAACGACCCACGATGCAAGAGCTTCTCAAGAAACAATACATCTTCCGCAGAGAGCTGGTGAAGGACATGTTCAACCAGCTGATGGAACATCGAGCCTTGAACCTTCCAGAAGCTCGAAGACCCGATCAACTGGGGATGACAGATAATGCTTTGTTTTGCCCATATCATAGGTACGTGGGACACGTCATCGAGGACTGCGTCGCCTTCAAGGAATGGCTCCAGAGAGCCGTCAATGAAAAGAGGATCAACTTGGACCCGGAAGCTATCAATCCAGATTACCAAGCTGTGAACATGGTGAGCGTAGTTGTGCCCTCTTCATCAAGGCAAGGCGATGAATATGAAGATGGATGGGCGCCCCTCTCACAAGTTGAGGGCCAACTATCCAACCTCGTCCTGGCGACAGCATCAACACCTCCCCTTCACCAGGATTCTACACCAACCATGTCCATGGAGAAGCCTTGGAGCACGGTCCGTCGGAAGCCATACCCGAGGGACCTTCCAACTCGACCTCCTCGTCCGACATCATCAACACGCGCTCCCCCAACAATTCTAAGGCGAGTTGATCCAAGTCAACGCCGTCCCCCACCGAGGTTCGTCCCCAAGTCCGAGGGAGATGAGTCATTCCCCCGACCAGGGCGGGGACTACGCACTTTGGCGCAGTTCCTACCCCATGGTTGGGACCAAGGGCCAACGGAGGGTGTCGAAAGAGTACAAGATGAGGCTCGCTCCTCTCAAGCACGAAACATGGCGAGTTGCAACGTCGTCCTCGACTACAAGGACGTGCCCAGCTCCGAGTCGGACGACATGTTCACTCCTGAAGAGCACGAGGCGTTCCACGCCGAAGGTGCCACAAAGAACCCGCAGGTGGAAGAGGTGAACATGAACGTGCGTGGGGGAAAGGTCTTACCCGACCCCCTGAAGGCCAAGCAAACAAGAGTGGACAAGCCAGCGGCCCAGAAGGAGGCAACACCGCATGAAGAGGCACCAGAAGCGCATGATGGTGGGAAGGCGAAACCACAGGACATCGACTACAACATCATCGCCCACCTTAAGCGAATTCCAGCGCTCCTGAGTGTGCACGATGCGCTCATGCTGGTGCCAAACCTGCGTGAAGCCCTCATCAAGGCGCTCCAGGCTCCGGAGATCTATGAAGTGTGCATGGCGAAGCATCGTCTCTTTGCCAATCCCTTGTTCGTGAACGAGATCACGTTCGACGAAGAGGACAATCTCATAGAAGATGGTGCCCATAACCGCCCACTTTACATGGAGGGAAACATTGGGGCCGCGCATCTTCGTCGGATCCTCATCGACCCAGGGTCTGCAGTGAACATACTGCCCGTCCGGAGTTTGAAACGGGCAGGTTTCACGGTGGATGACCTGGAGTCCACCGACGTGATGATATGCGGCTTCGACAACCAAGGGAAGCCAACACTGGGGGCCATCACGGTGAAGATCCAGATGTCTACATTCAGCTTCAAGGTGCGGTTCTTCGTCATCGAAGCGAACACCTCCTACTCGGCTCTTTTAGGGAGGCCTTGGATCCACAAATATCGCGTGGTGCCTTCTACCCTTCACCAATGCCTAAAGTTCCTCGACGGCAACGGCACACAACAACGCATCATCGGCAACACCAACCCCTACACCGTGCAAGAGTCGCATCATGCAGATGCGAAGTACAACTTCCCCGTCGAAGACAGCGACCAACATGTCGGGCGGACAACACCAGCGGTTGATGTCTTAATCAAACCGGGTGTTGCGCCAGTCGCCGAAGCACGACAGCTCATCATACCATGCTCCCCCGCGGACGCACGGGGTTCCTCCTCTCGCAGCCGAAGGAACCCTGGGCGTAGACGATCTTCCTCGACTATGCAACACGACTACAAGACCTTCCCCCAGGACGGGATGGGGAGCTCTACCCCGATCTTGCTGGGGGAAAGCTCTTCTACGCCTGCCCCGGTAGCCCCGTTGCTATTGAAGGCAAGGTACCAGAAGCCCACGCCAATCACGTTGAGGTCGGCAATGACGCCTCTACAAGAGGCTCCTACATCTTCATCGACTTCGGCGCACCAAGAGCCTAGTTGTTTAACACTTGGCGGCTCTGCAGGTGCCCAGGAAGGACCGAAGGCATTGATCGGCAGCAGTGATGCGCCCCCTACGATCACACTGCGGGTGCGCAACACTCCAAAAGAGGAAGGTGCACCCACTCATCCGGGGGTGGTTAGGAGGAGAATAAAGGAGATAGAGGAAGCTGCGCGGGGAGCTCGTGTCATGCAGCCCCCATCCCTCTACATATCCACGGCTTCTCCATTGGAGGTTTGGGCTATCCCAAGTTCATCTGGGTCTAGAACCCAAACCATTTTCTATAAAGTTCCACAGGTACAACATTGTGACTCCATATTTGAGCTTCCCCAACCTCGCGGTGATACAGAAGAAGCACTATCCACAATGAAGGCCGAGCCCAAGATGGCTCGCTTGCTGGAGAAGGCGGGGTTCACGCTTCGGCAAAACAATAGAATACCGCCGCCACCAGCGGTTTGCGAGGCATGGTGGAGGCAAGCCGAGGACCTCATCAAGCAGAAGGGCAAGACTCGGACCAAGTTCAGGCTTGGGTACACCCACCCGGGCAGCCACGACGATGAAGAAGAAGGAGGACTCAATGACGTCGCACAGGTCATGTGCCATGCTATGTCTGTCTCTTCACGAGACGACATGGAACTGTCACGTCATTGCCTTCACCGCCAAAACTCCATCGACGACGCGCCGGTCAAGGAAGAAGAGGAGGTCGAACCCACACTGGCTCCACAGGAGATGGAAGACGGTGGTCAGCCCACCATCGATGAACTTGTCGAAATCAACCTCGGAACCGAGGACGATCCACGTCCCACTTTCGTCAGCTCCACGCTGACGGAAGAGGAACGGGAAAGCTATCGACGCTTCTTGATGGAGTATCGAGATTGCTTCGCTTGGAGCTACAAAGAGATGCCGGGGCTCGACCCTCGTGTCGCTACACACAAGCTGGCGATTGACCCGCAACACCGCCCCGTCAAGCAGCCTCCGTGGCGCTTGCGTCCGGAGTTTCAAGACCAAGTCATCGCTGAGGTCGATAAATTAATAATTGTAGATTTCATCAAAGAGGCGAAATACACCGAGTGGCTCGCAAACATCGTCCCCGTGGAGAAGAAGAATGGCCAGGTACGGGTGTGCCAAGACTTCCGCGACCTAAATTGAGCATGCCCCAAAGATGACTTTCCCCTGCCAATCACGGAAATGGTCGTCGACTCCACCACGGGCCATGGTGCGCTATCCTTCATGGATGGTTCGTCAGGCTACAACCAAATCAAGATGGATCCGGACGACGCCATCAACACCGCGTTCAGGACCCCGAAGGGCAACTTCTACTACACTGTCATGCCATTCGGCTTGAAGAATGCTGGTGCGACGTACCAGCAGGCCATGACATACATCCTCGGCAACCTGATCCACCATTCGGTGGAGTTCTATGTAGATGACATGGTGGTGAAGACCAAGGACCGCCGGGATCATCAAGAGGACCTCCGGGTCATCTTTGAGCGCCTACGCCGACACCAGCTCAAGATGAACCCGTTGAAATGTGCCTTCGCCGTCCAATCAGGCCTCTTCCTGGGCTTCGTTGTCCATCATCGGGGCATAGAGATCGAACCGAAGAAGATCAAGGCCATCCTCAACATGCCACCACCTTGTAATCTCAAGGAATTGAGAGGTTTACAAGGGAAGTTGGCGTACATCCGTCGCTTCATCTCCAACCTCTCGGGACGCGTCCAACCCTTCTCAAGTCTCATGAAGAAAGGAGCTCCGTTCGTATGGGATGAAGGGTGTCAAAGAGGATTCGACGACATCAAGAAGTACTTACTTAACCCACCTGTTTTGGCAGCTCCTGTAAAAGAGCGCCCTCTTATTCTATACATTGCAGCGCAGCCTACTTCAATAGGTGCTCTTCTCGCTCAGCACAATGAGGAAGGGAAGGAGGTGGCTTGCTACTACCTGAGCCGCACCATGGTGGGCGCTGAGCGAAACTACTCTCCAATAGAGAAGTTATGCTTGGCGCTTATATTCGCATTGAAGAAGTTGAGGCACTACATGCTAGCACTCCAAATCCAGCTCGTTGCTAGAGCGGATCCCATAAGGTACGTGCTAAGTCAGCCCGCACTAATGGGGCGACTCGGAAAATGGGCATTGCTCATGATGGAGTTCGACATCACCTTTGTGTCTCAGAAAGCGATCAAGGGCCAAGCCTTGGCGGAGTTCCTTGCGGCGCATCCCGTCCCTGACGACTCTCCGCTCATCACCAACCTCCCCGACGAGGAGGTTTTCACCGTGGAGGTCGAGGCTCCATGGGAGCTCTACTTCGATGGTGCTTCGCGCACGGAGGCCGACCCTGATGGCACACCCAGGCGGAGAGCAGGAGCAGGATTGGTGTTCAAGACTCCACAAGGAGGGGTGATGTATCACTCGTTCTCCCTTCTCAAGGAAGAATGCTCCAACAACGAGGCGGAGTACGAGGCGCTCATCTTTGGCCTCCTCCTAGCACTCTCCATGGAAGTCCGTTCTTTACGGGCCTATGGAGATTCCCAGCTCATCGTTCGGCAAGTCAACGACATCTACGAGGTACGCAAGCCGGAACTGGTGCCATACTACGGTGCGGCCCGGAAGCTTATGGAGAAATTCCAACATGTTGAAGTCCTCCATGTCCCGCGAAGCAGGAATGCACCTGCCGATGCCTTGGCAAAACTGGCGTCGGCACTGGTGCTCCCAGGTGATAAATCCACGCAAGTGACGGTGGAAGAAAGATGGCTTCTTCCCGCTGTCCTAGAACTCATCCCGGAGGAAGAAGAAGTCAACACCATCACGACGAACGTTGTGGAGGAGGACGAGTGACTACAACCCTTCCTCAACTACTTCAAGCACGGCAGCCTCCCCGACGACCCCGTCGAGAGGCGCCAACTCCAACGGCGACTTCCCTCCTATGTGTATAAGGCCGGCGTCTTGTACAGACGATCTCACGGGCAAGAAATTCTACTTCGGTGCGTCAACCAAGATGAAGCCAAAAAGATCTTGCAAGAGGTGCACCACGGGGTCTGCGGTGGACACCAAGGTGGGGCCAAGATGTACCATGCCATACGCCTGGCTGGGTACTATTGGCCCGGCATCATGAAGGACTGCCTCCAGGTAGCCAGGTCATGCCATGGTTGCCAAATCCATGGCGACTTCAAGCATCAGCCGCCAGTTCCTCTACACCCCACCATTCCCTCATGGCCATTCGATGCCTGGGGGATTGACGTCATCGGACCCATCGATCCACCATCTTCCAGGGGCCATCATTTCATCCTTGCAGCGACGGACTACTTCTCCAAGTGGGCGGAGGCTGTCCCGTTGCGGGAGGTGAAGAGCGACAACATCATCAACTTCCTAGAGCGAAATATCATACATCGCTTTGGGATACCACACCGTATCACCTCCGACAACGGCAAGGCATTCAAATCCAACAAGATGTACAGGTTCATGGCGAAGTACAAGATCAAGTGGAACTACTCCACCGGCTACTACCCTCAAGCCAATGGAGCAATCGAGGCCTTCAACAAGACGCTCGGCAAGATACTCAAGAAGACGGTGACAAGACATAGAAGAGACTGGCCCGACCGTCTCTTCGAGTCTCTATGGGCGTACCGCGTTACAGTCCGTACCCCAACTCAGTCTACACCCTATTCCCTTGTCTATGGGAGTGAGGCGGTACTTCCATTGGAGGTCCAGCTACCCTCTCTTCGTGTCGCCATCCAAGATGAACTCACAAAAGATGAACAGGTACAACTGCGATTCCAGGAGCTTGACGCCCTGGAGGAGGAGCGTCTCCAAGCCCTGCAGAACTTGGAGCTTTATCGTCAAAACATGGTGAGAGCTTACGGCAAGCTCGTGAGGCAACGCGTCTTTCGGAAGGGCGAGCTAGTGCTTGTCCTCAGGCGCCCCATCATCGTCACGCACAATACGAAGGGGAAGTTCGATCCAAAGTGGGAAGGGCCCTACGCCATCGAGCAAGCCTACGACGGGGGTGCATACCAGCTGGTCGATCCTCAAGGAGCCCGGCCCATGCCTCCAATCAACGGAAGGTTTCTTAAAAAATATTTTTGCTAAATATTTGCTTCTTCCGTTGCCTTTTCTTTTTTTTTCCGTTTTTCTATGGGGAGTCCTTCAGTCGGCTCAAGTCCATGATGCATTCTCCTTTGCATAGTGTGGATCGTCTGTTTTCCCCCAATAACAAAAAAAACTGGCTTTCCGTAAATATACCGTGCTGGTGATTGAAGATCTGGCTGCCTTAGGACTTGACGAAGGGAGGCACGATGTGCCAAGTTGCAAGTGGAGCGGCACCTACACCCACAAAGCACGACACGTATCAAGTGCATGCTTCCAGAGGCAGTGGAGAAGATCACTTGGGCACTTCAGCGTACCGAGACTCCACGCCCCTCATGCTCCCCGGCGTGCCTCGCGTTCGTAGAGGCTCACACCCTGGGGAAGACCATAGGAAAAGATCATGAAAAGGCTACCCGACTCGGTGCATAGCCGCGTGACAACCCTGGGGTGTGCCACAAAAAGCTCCATATAAAGTGCCAAGAGGGTTCCTTAGTCCACCAAGATGAACGGTGCCTTCCAAGTTCCCAAGATGGCTCCCCAAGCGAAGAAAGAAGAAGAGAATCTCAGAAGGTGAAGCCAAAAAACAAAAAAAATACCTCCAAGAGTGCAAGCAATCTCATGAAGTCCATGGTCACCCAAGTGGACCTCGCAAGCAGTCCCCGTAGGAGGGCAAAAATACATAAACTCCAAGACACAAGTCTAAACCGTCCCAAGCATAAGGGAACCATTCGGAGGGAGGCGGAAGGTAGCCGTTCACCACCCCTCAATAAGGCACGGAAGTTTCAGAGCTGTTGTCCCAAAGCCTTACTCCCTCGTTTTACCATGCCCAAGTCTCTAGGTTCACGGGGTATCGTGCAGGGGGCATGGCTGAGCCGTGGGGCTCCTCGGTACCAGGATGGGCTAGAGTATGATTCTCTACTGTCTCTTGGAAGCATCTCCGAAGACGGCGTCTCCACACACGTACACGGAAGGACGAAGTTGTAATCGTCATGGTCTTGCGAAGATTCTCGAAGACAAGTCCTTCGGCGGCCTTTTCCAATATCACACATATAGGTAGTGTATAATGGGAAAGCCAACATTTTAAAAGTCCAAAACCAAAACCATGTTTTACTCTCGATTTCGTGTTTTCTGACTCTCGTGGGTTTTATTTCTCGAGCAAATACTCAGCCCATGTGCTTGGTCATATGCTTTTACGAGCGGAATGGCGATTGGACGTACGCGATACTCCAAACGCCTTCAACTTCAAGTGTCTCCACCAGTCTACCGCGGCAATACCGGGGGTGGTGTCGACGCTGATGTCTTTCCGGCGTCTCATCTACATAGACACATGAAGATACCGGAGCAGTGCAGTGCACCAGTGCGGCTAGCACGAATCTGTGAAACCCTTCGATCTTGTCGGTTGGCACCGCTGCAGCTATGCGGTCGCGACTGGGTCGATAAATTTCCTCCCAAGACATAGCATGGTCTTTCGCTATGCAATGGAGACAAACTGAGGACGTCTTGTTGATCGGTGCCATGGCTGCTACATGGCCCAGCAAATTTCCTCAAACGGATACAAATGTGGAAGGATTCACCCACGCCACCTCTACATATCGAATCAAGGCTGCGATGAAATATCTGCGCCAATTTTGTTTCTCACCAAGTCGAGTCCGATTCGCTTCGCGCTCGAACTCTACTTGGTGAGGGGGCATTTGTTCGACGCGATTTTGCGTCAAAGAATATTTTAAATATTTGTACATGAATCGACCAGAACAGTGGATACAAGAACTACTTTGTTTACATACGATGCATGCGCATATCTCGGCTTTATTTATTTTGCAGGTGCGTAGTCTGGAAGGCTCGTGTATTGTGAAGTAGCTAGTACTCAACAAGCTGATCGGTCACAGGCCACCGATGCCACCACGTACGAGTCTAGTATGTCACAAAGATTGTACATGTGCCTAGTCGATCGATCGGCCGGCCGGAGAGGAGGCCCACACACGGAACCTACGGGTCAAGAAGATCGACGGAAGAGATAAGAGGCCGGACGGTTTCTATTCTATCTCGTCCAAAAAGATCGGCAGCGGCCGAACGGCCGAGGCTACGCACAGCTCTAGCCTCTCCCTGTATATATATACCCAGGCATCGGCAGGCGGGGAAGGACCAGGGAGAGAAAGGCGAGAAGAAGGAGGCAGAGAAGGCACAGCTCGTACCTGGAGGTGTACGCGCAGCCGGAGGAGAAGAAGAGAACGCATCCAGGAATTCAAGATCAGCTCTCTCGCACACACCAAAATCCCATCTGCAAATTTCCACACACGAGCTAGCATCCCAATCAAAAGAACCACCATATGGAGGTGAAGCCGATGATTTCCGACGGTGAGCATATGGATTGACTCTCTCTCTCCAGCATGCATGCACACATGCGTTTCGTCGGAGAAGGTTCCGCTCACTGCCGCGGAAAGAGACGCGTAATGGACGGGGCCGCCGGTGCGCAGCCCACAGCCGTGGGTCATGCCAGAGATGACGATGAAATCAAGGTGTTGCCGGCGAGCAGCCCGCTCACGTCGAGTTGTTGACGAGAACCATCAGGAGGCCTTGGCTGCCTCAGACATAGCCGGCGATGGATGGTGCCGGCATGCTCTCAGGAGCGGCCGGGCTGTCTCCAACTTCCGCGCCACGGTGAAGACGGCACAACCCACAGGATGATGGCCCGGAGGGCACGCGCGGCTGCCGATGGGCAGCCCGGCGCCGCCTCCATCTCCGTCGCCACCAAGACGATGGCCCCGTGGGCACGCGGCTGCCGGCGTGCAGCCCGGCGCCGCCTCCATCTCCGCCGACACCAAGACGATGGCCCCGTGGGCACGCGGCTGCCGGCGTGCAGCCCGGCGCCGCCTCCATCTCCGCCGCCACCAAGACGATGGCCCCGAGAGCGTACGGCTGCCGGCGTGTAGCCCGGCGCCATCTCCAACGCCACCAAGTCGACGACTCGGGGGCGCGCGGCTGCCGGCGTGCAGCACGGCGCCATCTCCACCTCCGCCGCCACCAATAGGACGGTCTCAGGGGCGCGCGGCTGCCAGCGTGCAGCCCGGCGCCATCTCCCTCTCCGCCGCCACCAAGACGACGGCCCCGAGGACGTGAGGCTGCCGTCGTGCAGCCTGGCGCCATCGCCATCTCCACTCTGGTGTGGCGCGCCAAAGACGGCGGCCATGCGACTGTAGGCGTGCCGTAGCGGCGCCATCTCCTCCCCATCGAGCCATGCTCTAGGGCGGCGCCGAAGACGATGGAGGCGTGGAGCCCGGTACCTCCTCACGCCGGAGAAGCGTGCCGAAGACGACGGCGATAAGGCGGCCGGCGTGCATTCGATGCCACGTCCATCTCGACGAACCATGTTGCCCAAGATGGCGGCGGGGCTGCCGGCGTGCAGCCCAACCTTTCTTCACCTCCTACCAACGTCGATAAGACGACGGATCCGAGGGCATGCGGCTACCGGCGTACAGCCCGGCGCTATCTCCAACGCCACAGACGACGGCCCGAGGGCGCACGGCAGCCTGGCGCGCAGCCTGGCGCCATCTCTTCTCCCATCGAGCCCGGCGCCTTCTTCACTCCGACGAGGCGTGACGAAGACGAGTGATGGCGGGGCTGCTAGTATGCAAGTCGGCGCCATTCCCATCTCCACGAGCCCGTGAGACGACGCTCTTGTCTAGGACGACAGCCGTGAACTCGGCGTCAGACCGAGATGAGGTGTCGACCACGTTGGCTGCACCGACTTGTAGGCGCGTGTCGGTTTTGCACCGATGCCGATCTCCACCAACACTTACTCCTGCGAGGCATACCCCTTGCGCACCCCGACGAGGCTGCTGGTCGTCGAGAAGTCCCAGCTGAGCGGACCCATGCTACTCCAACTCCAACTACACCGACGCCATCAAGACCGACGAGGCACGACGGCGAGGGCGGGCGTGGCCGGAGCAAAGGCCACGCTACTCGCGGCGCGTGTATCGAAAAGGACACAGGCTCTGCCGCCGCCCACACACACACCACCACCACATCATGCATGGAGAACGCGAAGCGAAGACGACCACACGGCTTAATCGGAGGTGTCTCGCGGCGTAACCCGCGGGAGTAATTAACCGGGTGCCTTCCGAGGCCCCGGGAACCATGAGATCGCAATCGCCATAGTCAGGCTGGCCGCGCAAGCAGGCCACAGAGCGCACTGTATAAGGGATTTGTACTTTGTTTCTCCATGAGAGATTAATGAAATGCATATCCCCTACCTTTTCTTGTGTACTACTGGCACGCCCGCACTTCTTTTCTTTACCCCGGCGCATGAGAAAAACACGCTACCATTCTTCTCCCCTCGAGTAGCCCACTTTCGAATTTTCCAGAACGTTTTTCTCGTGTCAAACAAATTGGCACGCCCGGTGGGACATGATTCTCCTCCCATATTTTCTCCGTTGTGGTCGTCAGAATCGTCTTCGCCCGTTCACCCAACCCACACAGCATCCTGCACGACAAGCCAACAGCGAGGACCTCCGCTGATCAAAGGTCATCTTCATGAAGGAGGAATCCCCCACGCCATCAACACGGCGCCCTGGGTGATCCACTTTGGATCATCCTTTCCGCCCATGGTGGTCGTCGAGGTCGGCACCAAGATGTTCATACACCAAGCCCAGGAGCCAGTGCAGTTCCAAACAGCGCGATCCAAGAAGGCGCAAAGGCGGGCATCCGCCATGGCCAAGAAGGAGCGCCACGAGTTGATGCTCGAGGTGCGCGCCTGTTGAAGGAGTCAACGGGACATGATGTCAAAGGGGACATGGGGGCACCCCAACGCCTCTCTTCCAACGTCGCCGACAAGCGGGCGGGAGCGGTGTCACTTCGCGCCCCTACCCCGCCTTTGCACCCGGAGCTGCCGACACCAACACCTAGGCGCACCGGAGTGGAGCTTCTTGGAAGCTTGGAAGCCGCCTCCGGTGACCTGCGGAGACTCATGGCAAACGCCCGTTTGTCAGAAAGCCCGCATCCGTTAAGGAACTACAGGAGGAAGTGCCGCAAGGTACAACGACTCCACCAGCTATTAAGCTCCCGCATCACCAAGAGCACGGTTCTTGCGGAAGATTGGTCCCTCGACGCAAGGGACCTCGCGGACAAGGTGTTCACATGTACGAGCACCGAACCATCAGAGGTCAAGTTGGTGGTGAGAAGAGCCATCATGAAGGAGTTCTGGAAACGATACTCCCAAAAAGAGTCCGTCTTGCCGGGCCCAACGCTCTCCATCAACTGGGAAGATCCTCGAAGAAGCATGTGTGCACCATGCTGCCACACTTCGGCGATCAATGGCCGCCCCACCCCCAACGACAACAGGTTCGCCGTTCTTCGGAACGAGGTACCTGCACCACGCGGAGAAGACCTGCGGCAGGAGTTCCGCCGCTTGCAAGATCAAATGAATAGCATCCAGAGGCGGCTCCGTGAGCAAGGAGCGCCAAGTTCTTCATCAGCACAAGCTGGGGGCAGGATTAGGCACCAAGCCCCTAGTCATCGTCCTCAACATGAGCGCCATACCTTGGCGCCCCGACGCCAACCTTCACCCATTAGACATGCACACCGGGGGCATCCTAACATGCCCCCACGTTGGAACCGTTGGTCACGACATCAAGATGACGAGAGGGACCCTCGTCCCACTCAACAGTGGAGACCTAGGGATCCTCCACGAGATGCACTTCCACCACGGCCTTCATCCCCGCCTAGGCGTGGAGAGCGACTTCAAGTGCGCCCTGCAAGGGACGTGCCTACCACATCAACACCACGAGCTGCACCGCCTCTTCTACCAACTCCACCAGCACCCTCAAGAACCCGGCAGGTCCTCACAGAGAACCAACGCAAGCGCGAGAGGCGCCGGAGGAATCGCCAAGTTCTATACAAAGAACTCGAAGACCTGGTGCTCCGCCATACCCAAGTTCGGGTACGACCCGATGGTGGGGTCATTCAAGAAAGTGATAGGATCGGCTTCCGCATCTCTCCAAACCTGGAGCGGCACGAGCGGTACAATTACCTGCTCAGCTGCCTCGCTCCAAAACCACGCAAGATGCCCTTAGGGGGTGTCGAACAAAAGGGCGAAGCGGTTCCACCACCGCTTCCTTCAGCAAATCCTCAACAAGGCGATGAACATGCGATGGACACATCGTCATCTTCGCCTCCTCGGAGGCAAAAGACACCAACATCGACAGCCACGCCAATGGAGGGCGTCGAGGAGACTCCAGCCGCAACTGCCTCCAACCCCGAGGCGGATCTTGGGGCTTCAACCTCCGTTGCCCCGGGAAAAGACGAGATGCCTCCCAAAAAACCTCCGCTTACCTCTCCGCAAGGGGACGAGAAGATCGGAGATGATGCCCTTCAGCAGGGGGATGGAAAGGAAAAGGAGGCAACAAAGAAGAACCTTGCTTTGTGCGGCACTGTTGCAGTGCGCCCAAGGCTTGAGCCAAACGACGGTTGGCAACCTCCTCAAGTCACCCACGAGTTTGGCTATCCCTCGGACGAGGAGATCGTGCCGAACCCCAAAGCTGACTTCAAGAAGGCTTTCTTGCCACGCCTGGGCCATGTACGTTCATGGTTCAAGGGCACTGACGCGGAGGCCAAGGCCAATGCTTCTACAAGGGAAGAAGGAGCAAGATCCACTGCCCCATGCCTTCCCATCATGGCAGGGAAAGGCTCACTTTCTGATGGAGACTCGGGATATCACCCGGACATTTCGCCGCGACTCTACACCGACATCACCTCAAGACTCCCACGAGATCCCGACGAGTTGTTGCAGGTTGCAAGTCGACCTGGGGCCAAGACACGGCTAAGGTCTGTCGCACTTCGGAGTGTGACGGACAGATCAACCAAAGAGGAAGGGATTGACAACTACGCCGATGATGAAGAGAGCTTCTCCGACTCTTCTTCCACCTCTTCGTTGGAGAAACTTACAAACTCCCCTCCATACCACGAGCTCGCCCCTTCGGTCCTATCGGACTGTGAAGATGGCCTTGAAGATCTCCATACCGCACCAGCCCACATGGCGGTAGACGGTGGAAAGAACAACGGCTCTGCATCCGCGCAGGCTAGTGCAGCGGCGGGGAGAGAAGCTGCACTGGAAGAAGAGATAAAGGAGCAGCGCCAGAAGATTGATCAATTGACATCAAAACTCGACCAGTTCATCGAGCTCATGATGAACAACAGCAACAACAACGGTGTCCCGCCACAAAGCGTACCACCAAGAGTGGTAGACCCACAAGTGGAAGAGTTGCAGGCGGGTGCTCTAACAAGTGCGCCACCCCATCACGAGCGCCAACACGAGGAAACAGGCACACATGCTCGCCAGTGGGCTAGACCCTCTGGTCTAGCCGACACAACGCCACAACAAAGCATGCTGAAAGGCTACCACGACATGCTTAAAGACATGGTGGACAAAAGATTCGAACAATTGAAGGTCGATAATGCTCCTCGCACCACGGGGAGCGAGCTGGAGAAGCCCTATGAAGCATGGCACGACCTGGTGTCATTCCCTGCTGGGTGGCACCCACCAAAGTTCCGTCAATTCGATGGGACGGGTGATGCAAGGGAGCACTTGGCGTACTTCGAGGCGGCGTGCGGCGACACTGCAAATAACGCGTCACTTCTCCTTCGACAATTTTCAGGGTCGTTAACCGGCCCTGCCTTCCACTGGTATAGCCGCCTAGCGGTTGGATCCATCGAAAGTTGGTCGGGCATGAAGGAAGTCTTCAAGAAGCACTTCGTCGCCATGAAGAAGGACTTCTCCGTCGTCGAGCTTGCACAAGTTCGTCAACGACGAGATGAGTCCATCGACGAGTACGTCATCCGCTTCCGCAACAGCTATGTGCGGCTCGCTCGGGAGATGCACCTTGAGGACGCCATCGAGATGTGTGTCCATGGGATGCAACAACATTGGTCACTGGAGGTCTCTCGGCGCGAGCCTAGGACCTTCAGTGCTCTTAGCATGGCCGTGGCAGCAACGAAGCTCGAGTTCGAGAAATCACCACAGATCATGGAGCTCTACAAGAACGCCACTACATTCGACCCGGCCAAGCGCTTCACATCAACATCCAAGCCAACCAATAATGGGGCCAAGATGAAGGCACCGTCGGAGGCAAATGCCACCAGGGTCTTCTCCTCCACGCCCCAAGGCAATGTGCCAATGTTGGGTGCAAGAGGCGAGCAAGCTGGAATGAGGCAACGACCCACGATGCAAGAGCTTCTCAAGAAACAATACATCTTCCGCAGAGAGCTGGTGAAGGACATGTTCAACCAGCTGATGGAACATCGAGCCTTGAACCTTCCAGAAGCTCGAAGACCCGATCAACTGGGGATGACAGATAATGCTTTGTTTTGCCCATATCATAGGTACGTGGGACACGTCATCGAGGACTGCGTCGCCTTCAAGGAATGGCTCCAGAGAGCCGTCAATGAAAAGAGGATCAACTTGGACCCGGAAGCTATCAATCCAGATTACCAAGCTGTGAACATGGTGAGCGTAGTTGTGCCCTCTTCATCAAGGCAAGGCGATGAATATGAAGATGGATGGGCGCCCCTCTCACAAGTTGAGGGCCAACTATCCAACCTCGTCCTGGCGACAGCATCAACACCTCCCCTTCACCAGGATTCTACACCAACCATGTCCATGGAGAAGCCTTGGAGCACGGTCCGTCGGAAGCCATACCCGAGGGACCTTCCAACTCGACCTCCTCGTCCGACATCATCAACACGCGCTCCCCCAACAATTCTAAGGCGAGTTGATCCAAGTCAACGCCGTCCCCCACCGAGGTTCGTCCCCAAGTCCGAGGGAGATGAGTCATTCCCCCGACCAGGGCGGGGACTACGCACTTTGGCGCAGTTCCTACCCCATGGTTGGGACCAAGGGCCAACGGAGGGTGTCGAAAGAGTACAAGATGAGGCTCGCTCCTCTCAAGCACGAAACATGGCGAGTTGCAACGTCGTCCTCGACTACAAGGACGTGCCCAGCTCCGAGTCGGACGACATGTTCACTCCTGAAGAGCACGAGGCGTTCCACGCCGAAGGTGCCACAAAGAACCCGCAGGTGGAAGAGGTGAACATGAACGTGCGTGGGGGAAAGGTCTTACCCGACCCCCTGAAGGCCAAGCAAACAAGAGTGGACAAGCCAGCGGCCCAGAAGGAGGCAACACCGCATGAAGAGGCACCAGAAGCGCATGATGGTGGGAAGGCGAAACCACAGGACATCGACTACAACATCATCGCCCACCTTAAGCGAATTCCAGCGCTCCTGAGTGTGCACGATGCGCTCATGCTGGTGCCAAACCTGCGTGAAGCCCTCATCAAGGCGCTCCAGGCTCCGGAGATCTATGAAGTGTGCATGGCGAAGCATCGTCTCTTTGCCAATCCCTTGTTCGTGAACGAGATCACGTTCGACGAAGAGGACAATCTCATAGAAGATGGTGCCCATAACCGCCCACTTTACATGGAGGGAAACATTGGGGCCGCGCATCTTCGTCGGATCCTCATCGACCCAGGGTCTGCAGTGAACATACTGCCCGTCCGGAGTTTGAAACGGGCAGGTTTCACGGTGGATGACCTGGAGTCCACCGACGTGATGATATGCGGCTTCGACAACCAAGGGAAGCCAACACTGGGGGCCATCACGGTGAAGATCCAGATGTCTACATTCAGCTTCAAGGTGCGGTTCTTCGTCATCGAAGCGAACACCTCCTACTCGGCTCTTTTAGGGAGGCCTTGGATCCACAAATATCGCGTGGTGCCTTCTACCCTTCACCAATGCCTAAAGTTCCTCGACGGCAACGGCACACAACAACGCATCATCGGCAACACCAACCCCTACACCGTGCAAGAGTCGCATCATGCAGATGCGAAGTACAACTTCCCCGTCGAAGACAGCGACCAACATGTCGGGCGGACAACACCAGCGGTTGATGTCTTAATCAAACCGGGTGTTGCGCCAGTCGCCGAAGCACGACAGCTCATCATACCATGCTCCCCCGCGGACGCACGGGGTTCCTCCTCTCGCAGCCGAAGGAACCCTGGGCGTAGACGATCTTCCTCGACTATGCAACACGACTACAAGACCTTCCCCCAGGACGGGATGGGGAGCTCTACCCCGATCTTGCTGGGGGAAAGCTCTTCTACGCCTGCCCCGGTAGCCCCGTTGCTATTGAAGGCAAGGTACCAGAAGCCCACGCCAATCACGTTGAGGTCGGCAATGACGCCTCTACAAGAGGCTCCTACATCTTCATCGACTTCGGCGCACCAAGAGCCTAGTTGTTTAACACTTGGCGGCTCTGCAGGTGCCCAGGAAGGACCGAAGGCATTGATCGGCAGCAGTGATGCGCCCCCTACGATCACACTGCGGGTGCGCAACACTCCAAAAGAGGAAGGTGCACCCACTCATCCGGGGGTGGTTAGGAGGAGAATAAAGGAGATAGAGGAAGCTGCGCGGGGAGCTCGTGTCATGCAGCCCCCATCCCTCTACATATCCACGGCTTCTCCATTGGAGGTTTGGGCTATCCCAAGTTCATCTGGGTCTAGAACCCAAACCATTTTCTATAAAGTTCCACAGGTACAACATTGTGACTCCATATTTGAGCTTCCCCAACCTCGCGGTGATACAGAAGAAGCACTATCCACAATGAAGGCCGAGCCCAAGATGGCTCGCTTGCTGGAGAAGGCGGGGTTCACGCTTCGGCAAAACAATAGAATACCGCCGCCACCAGCGGTTTGCGAGGCATGGTGGAGGCAAGCCGAGGACCTCATCAAGCAGAAGGGCAAGACTCGGACCAAGTTCAGGCTTGGGTACACCCACCCGGGCAGCCACGACGATGAAGAAGAAGGAGGACTCAATGACGTCGCACAGGTCATGTGCCATGCTATGTCTGTCTCTTCACGAGACGACATGGAACTGTCACGTCATTGCCTTCACCGCCAAAACTCCATCGATGACGCGCCGGTCAAGGAAGAAGAGGAGGTCGAACCCACACTGGCTCCACAGGAGATGGAAGACGGTGGTCAGCCCACCATCGATGAACTTGTCGAAATCAACCTCGGAACCGAGGACGATCCACGTCCCACTTTCGTCAGCTCCACGCTGACGGAAGAGGAACGGGTAAGCTATCGACGCTTCTTGATGGAGTATCGAGATTGCTTTGCTTAGAGCTACAAAGAGATGCCGGGGCTCGACCCTCGTGTCGCTACACACAAGCTGGCGATTGACCCGCAACACCGCCCCATCAAGCAGCCTCCGCGGCGCTTGCGTCCGGAGTTTCAAGACCAAGTCATCGCTGAGGTCGATAAATTAATAATTGTAGATTTCATCAAAGAGGCGAAATACACCGAGTGGCTCGCAAACATCGTCCCCGTGGAGAAGAAGAATGGCCAGGTACGGGTGTGCCAAGACTTCCGCGACCTAAATCGAGCATGCCCCAAAGATGACTTTCCCCTGCCAATCACGGAAATGGTCGTCGACTCCACCACGGGCCATGGTGCGCTATCCTTCATGGATGGTTCGTCAGGCTACAACCAAATCAAGATGGATCCGGACGACGCCATCAACACCGCGTTCAGGACCCCGAAGGGCAACTTCTACTACACTGTCATGCCATTCGGCTTGAAGAATGCTGGTGCGACGTACCAGCGGGCCATGACATACATCCTTGGCGACCTGATCCACCATTCGGTGGAGTTCTATGTAGATGACATGGTGGTGAAGACCAAGGACCGTCGGGATCATCAAGAGGACCTCCGGGTCATCTTTGAGCGCCTACGCCGACACCAGCTCAAGATGAACCCGTTGAAATGTGCCTTCGCCGTCCAATCAGGCTTCTTCCTGGGCTTCGTTGTCCATCATCGGGGCATAGAGATCGAACCGAAGAAGATCAAGGCCATCCTCAACATGCCACCACCTTGTAATCTCAAGGAATTGAGAGGTTTACAAGGGAAGTTGGCGTACATCCGTCGCTTCATCTCCAACCTCTCGGGACGCGTCCAACCCTTCTCAAGTCTCATGAAGAAAGGAGCTCCGTTCGTATGGGATGAAGGGTGTCAAAGAGGATTCGACGACATCAAGAAGTACTTACTTAACCCACCTGTTTTGGCAGCTCCTGTAAAAGAGCGCCCTCTTATTCTATACATTGCAGCGCAGCCTACTTCAATAGGTGCTCTTCTCGCTCAGCACAATGAGGAAGGGAAGGAGGTGGCTTGCTACTACCTGAGCCACACCATGGTGGGCGCTGAGCGAAACTACTCTCCAATAGAGAAGTTATGCTTGGCGCTTATATTCGCATTGAAGAAGTTGAGGCACTACATGCTAGCACTCCAAATCCAGCTCGTTGCTAGAGCGGATCCCATAAGGTACATGCTAAGTCAGCCCGCACTAATGGGGCGACTCGGAAAATGGGCATTGCTCATGATGGAGTTCGACATCACCTTTGTGTCTCAGAAAGCGATCAAGGGCCAAGCCTTGGCGGAGTTCCTTGCGGCGCATCCCGTCCCTGACGACTCTCCGCTCATCACCAACCTCCCCGACGAGGAGGTTTTCACCGTGGAGGTCGAGGCTCCATGGGAGCTCTACTTCGATGGTGCTTCGTGCACGGAGGCCGACCCTGATGGCACACCCAGGCGGAGAGCAGGAGCAGGATTGGTGTTCAAGACTCCACAAGGAGGGGTGATGTATCACTCGTTCTCCCTTCTCAAGGAAGAATGCTCCAACAACGAGGTGGAGTACGAGGCGCTCATCTTTGGCCTCCTCCTAGCACTCTCCATGGAAGTCCGTTCTTTACGGGCCTATGGAGATTCCCAGCTCATCGTTCGGCAAGTCAACGACATCTACGAGGTACGCAAGCCGGAACTGGTGCCATACTACGGTGCGGCCCGGAAGCTTATGGAGAAATTCCAACATGTTGAAGTCCTCCATGTCCCGCGAAGCAGGAATGCACCTGCCGATGCCTTGGCAAAACTGGCGTCGGCACTGGTGCTCCCAGGTGTGACGGTGGAAGAAAGATGGCTTCTTCCCGCTGTCCTAGAACTCATCCCGGAGGAAGAAGAAGTCAACACCATCACGACGAACGTTGTGGAGGAGGACGAGTGGCTACAACCCTTCCTCAACTACTTCAAGCACGGCAGCCTCCCCGACGACCCCGTCGAGAGGCGCCAACTCCAACGGCGACTTCCCTCCTATGTGTATAAGGCCGGCGTCTTGTACAGACGATCTCACGGGCAAGAGATTCTACTTCGGTGCGTCAACCAAGATGAAGCCAAAAAGATCTTGCAAGAGGTGCACCACGGGGTCTGCGGTGGACACCAAGGTGGGGCCAAGATGTACCATGCCATACGCCTGGCTGGGTACTATTGGCCCGGCATCATGAAGAACTGCCTCCAGGTAGCCAGGTCATGCCATGGTTGCCAAATCCATGGCGACTTCAAGCATCAGCCGCCAGTTCCTCTACACCCCACCATTCCCTCATGGCCATTCGACGCCTGGGGGATTGACGTCATCGGACCCATCGATCCACCATCTTCCAGGGGCCATCGTTTCATCCTTGCAGCGACGGACTACTTCTCCAAGTGGGCGGAGGCTGTCCCGTTGCGGGAGGTGAAGAGCGACAACATCATCAACTTCCTAGAGCGAAATATCATACATCGCTTTGGGATACCACACCGTATCACCTCCGACAACGGCAAGGCATTCAAATCCAACAAGATGTACAGGTTCATGGCGAAGTACAAGATCAAGTGGAACTACTCCACCGGCTACTACCCTCAAGCCAATGGAGCAATCGAGGCCTTCAACAAGACGCTCGGCAAGATACTCAAGAAGACGGTGACAAGACATAGAAGAGACTGGCCCGACCGTCTCTTCGAGTCTCTATGGGCGTACCGCGTTACAGTCCGTACCCCAACTCAGTCTACACCCTATTCCCTTGTCTATGGGAGTGAGGCGGTACTTCCATTGGAGGTCCAGCTACCCTCTCTTCGTGTCGCCATCCAAGATGAACTCACAAAAGATGAACAGGTACAACTGCGATTCCAGGAGCTTGACGCCCTGGAGGAGGAGCGTCTCCAAGCCCTGCAGAACTTGGAGCTTTATCGTCAAAACATGGTGAGAGCTTACGGCAAGCTCGTGAGGCAACGCGTCTTTCGGAAGGGCGAGCTAGTGCTTGTCCTCAGGCGCCCCATCATCGTCACGCACAAGACGAAGGGGAAGTTCGAGCCAAAGTGGGAAGTGCCCTACGCCATCGAGCAAGCCTACGACGGGGGTGCATACCAGCTGGTCGATCCTCAAGGAGCCCGGCCCATGCCTCCAATCAACGGAAGGTTTCTTAAAAAATATTTTTGCTAAATATTTGCTTCTTCCGTTGCCTTTTCTTTTTTTTTCCGTTTTTCTATGGGGAGTCCTTCAGTCGGCTCAAGTCCATGATGCATTCTCCTTTGCATAGTGTGGATCGTCTGTTTTCCCCCAATAACAAAAAAAACTGGCTTTCCGTAAATATACCGTGCTGGTGATTGAAGATCTGGCTGCCTTAGGACTTGACGAAGGGAGGCACGATGTGCCAAGTTGCAAGTGGAGCGGCACCTACACCCACAAAGCACGACACGTATCAAGTGCATGCTTCCAGAGGCAGTGGAGAAGATCACTTGGGCACTTCAGCGTACCGAGACTCCACGCCCCTCATGCTCCCCGGCGTGCCTCGCGTTCGTAGAGGCTCACACCCTGGGGAAGACCATAGGAAAAGATCATGAAAAGGCTGCCCGACTCGGTGCGTAGCCGCGTGACAACCCTGGGGTGTGCCACAAAAAGCTCCATATAAAGTGCCAAGAGGGTTCCTTAGTCCACCAAGGTGAATGGTGCCTTCCAAGTTCCCAAGATGGCTCCCCAAGCGAAGAAAGAAGAAGAGAATCTCAGAAGGTGAAGCCAAAAAACAAAAAAAATACCTCCAAGAGTGCAAGCAATCTCATGAAGTCCATGGTCACCCAAGTGGACCTCGCAAGCAGTCCCCGTAGGAGGGCAAAAATACATAAACTCCAAGACGCAAGTCTAAACCGTCCCAAGCATAAGGGAACCATTCGGAGGGAGGCGGAAGGTAGCCGTTCACCACCCCTCAATAAGGCGCGGAAGTTTCAGAGCTGTTGTCCCAAAGCCTTACTCCCTCGTTTTACCATGCCCAAGTCTCTAGGTTCACGGGGTATCGTGCAGGGGGCATGGCTGAGCCGTGGGGCTCCTCGGTACCAGGATGGGCTAGAGTATGATTCTCTACTGTCTCTTGGAAGCATCTCCGAAGACGGCGTCTCCACACACGTACACGGAAGGACGAAGTTGTAATCGTCATGGTCTTGCGAAGATTCTCGAAGACAAGTCCTTCGGCGGCCTTTTCCAATATCACACATATAGGTAGTGTATAATGGGAAAGCCAACATTTTAAAAGTCCAAAACCAAAACCATGTTTTACTCTCGATTTCGTGTTTTCTGACTCTCGTGGGTTTTATTTCTCGAGCAAATACTCAGCCCATGTGCTTGGTCATATGCTTTTACGAGCGGAATGGCGATTGGACGTACGCGATACTCCAAACGCCTTCAACTTCAAGTGTCTCCACCAGTCTACCGCGGCAATACCGGGGGTGGTGTCGACGCTGATGTCTTTCCGGCGTCTCATCTACATAGACACATGAAGATACCGGAGCAGTGCAGTGCACCAGTGCGGCTAGCACGAATCTGTGAAACCCTTCGATCTTGTCGGTTGGCACCGCTGCAGCTATGCGGTCGCGACTGGGTCGATAAATTTCCTCCCAAGACATAGCATGGTCTTTCGCTATGCAATGGAGACAAACTGAGGACGTCTTGTTGATCGGTGCCATGGCTGCTACATGGCCCAGCAAATTTCCTCAAACGGATACAAATGTGGAAGGATTCACCCACGCCACCTCTACATATCGAATCAAGGCTGCGATGAAATATCTGCGCCAATTTTGTTTCTCACCAAGTCGAGTCCGATTCGCTTCGCGCTCGAACTCTACTTGGTGAGGGGGCATTTGTTCGACACGATTTTGCGTCAAAGAATATTTTAAATATTTGTACATGAATCGACCAGAACAGTGGATACAAGAACTACTTTGTTTACATACGATGCATGCGCATATCTCGGCTTTATTTATTTTGCAGGTGCGTAGTCTGGAAGGCTCGTGTATTGTGAAGTAGCTAGTACTCAACAAGCTGATCGGTCACAGGCCACCGATGCCACCACGTACGAGTCTAGTATGTCACAAAGATTGTACATGTGCCTAGTCGATCGATCGGCCGGCCGGAGAGGAGGCCCACACACGGAACCTACGGGTCAAGAAGATCGACGGAAGAGATAAGAGGCCGGACGGTTTCTATTCTATCTCGTCCAAAAAGATCGGCAGCGGCCGAACGGCCGAGGCTACGCACATCTCTAGCCTCTCCCTGTATATATATACCCAGGCATCGGCAGGCGGGGAAGGACCAGGGAGAGAAAGGCGAGAAGAAGGAGGCAGAGAAGGCACAGCTCGTACCTGGAGGTGTACGCGCAGCCGGAGGAGAAGAAGAGAACGCATCCAGGAATTCAAGATCAGCTCTCTCGCACACACCAAAATCCCATCTGCAAATTTCCACACACGAGCTAGCATCCCAATCAAAAGAACCACCATATGGAGGTGAAGCCGATGATTTCCGACGGTGAGCATATGGATTGACTCTCTCTCTCTCCAGCATGCATGCACACATGCGTTTCGCCGGAGAAGGTTCCGCTCACTGCCGCGGGAAGAGACGCGTAATGGACGGGGCCGCCGGTGCGCAGCCCACAGCCGTGGGTCATGCCGGAGATGACGATGAAATCAAGGTGTTGCCGGCGAGCAGCCCGCTCACGTCGAGTTGTTGACGAGAACCATCAGGAGGCCTTGGCTGCCTCAGACATAGCCGGCGATGGATGGTGCCGGCATGCTCTCAGGAGCGGCCGGGCTGTCTCCAACTTCCGCGCCACGGTGAAGACGGCACAACCCACAGGATGATGGCCCGGAGGGCACGCGCGGCTGCCGATGGGCAGCCCGGCGCCGCCTCCATCTCCGCCGTCACCAAGACGATGGCCCCGTGGGCACGCGGCTGCCGGCGTGCAGCCCGGCGCCGCCTCCATCTCCGCCGACACCAAGACGATGGCCCCGTGGGCACGCGGCTGCCGGCGTGCAGCCCGGCGCCGCCTCCATCTCCGCCGCCACCAAGACGATGGCCCCGAGAGCATACGGCTGCCGGCGTGTAGCCCGGCGCCATCTCCAACGCCACCAAGTCGACGACTCGGGGGCGCGCGGCTGCCGGCGTGCAGCACGGCGCCATCTCCACCTCCGCCGCCACCAATAGGACGGTCTCGGGGGCGCGCGGCTGCCAGCGTGCAGCCCGGCGCCATCTCCCTCTCCGCCGCCACCAAGACGACGGCCCCGAGGACGTGAGGCTGCCGTCGTGCAGCCTGGCGCCATCGCCATCTCCACTCTGGTGTGGCGCGCCAAAGACGGCGGCCATGCGACTGTAGGCGTGTCGTAGCGGCGCCATCTCCTCCCCATCGAGCCATGCTCTACGGCGGCGCCGAAGACGATGGAGGCGTGGAGCCCGGTACCTCCTCACGCCGGAGAAGCGTGCCGAAGACGACGGCGATAAGGCGGCCGGCGTGCATTCGGTGCCACGTCCATCTCGACGAACCATGTTGCCCAAGATGGCGGCGGGGCTGCCGGCGTGCAGCCCAACCTTTCTTCACCTCCTACCAACGTCGATAAGACGACGGCTCCGAGGCCATGCGGCTACCGGCGTACAGCCCGACGCTATCTCCAACGCCACAGACGACGGCCCGAGGGCGCACGGCAGCCTGGCGCGCAGCCTGGCGCCATCTCTTCTCCCATCGAGCCCGGCGCCTTCTTCACTCCGACGAGGCGTGACGAAGACGAGTGATGGCGGGGCTGCTAGTATGCAAGTCGGCGCCATTCCCATCTCCACGAGCCCGTGAGACGACGCTCTTGTCTAGGACGACAGCCGTGAACTCGGCGTCGGACCGAGATGAGGTGTCGACCACGTTGGCTGCACCGACTTGTAGGCGCGTGTCGGTTTTGCACCGACGCCGATCTCCACCAACACTTACTCCTGCGAGGCATACCCCTTGCGCACCCCGACGAGGCTGCTGGTCGTCGAGAAGTCCCAGCTGAGCGGACCCATGCTACTCCAACTCCAACTACACCGACGCCGTCAAGACCGACGAGGCACGACGGCGAGGGCGGGCGTGGCCGGAGCAAAGGCCACGCTACTCGCGGCGCGTGTACCGAAAAGGACACGGGCTCTGCCGCCGCCCACACACACACCACCACCACATCATGCATGGAGAACGCGAAGCGAAGACGACGAAGACGACCACACGGCTTAATCGGAGGTGTCTCGCGGCGTAACCCGCGGGAGTAATTAACCGGGTGCCTTCCGAGGCCCCGGGAACCATGAGATCGCAATCGCCATAGTCAGGCTGGCCGCGCAAGCAGGCCACAGAGCGCACTGTATAAGGGATTTGTACTTTGTTTCTCCATGAGAGATTAATGAAATGCATCTCCCCTACCTTTTCTTGTGTACTACGGTACACTGGCACGCCCGCACTTCTTTTCTTTACCCCGGCGCATGAGAAAAACACGCTACCATTCTTCTCCTCTCGAGTAGCCCACGTTCGACTTTTCGACTTTTCCAGAACGTTTTTCTCGTGTCAAACACCAGCAACGGTTGCTTCTGTAACTAACCAATTGGACACACAAAAAAAAAGTGAGCTGATGTGTGTGTCTGGCCTTTCACGCTAAGCAGGTTCGTGAATTGGATAGTGTTCATGTCACATCTCGAAGCAGATGAGCGGCCTTGTGAAAAGGCCAACACCACCTGAATTACCAAATAAGTGGGTGGATCCTATACTCTGTGTCAGTCTGCCTAAGCTGTTT
Organism: Avena sativa; assembly: GCA_916181665.1. Classification (NCBI taxonomy): domain Eukaryota; kingdom Viridiplantae; phylum Streptophyta; class Magnoliopsida; order Poales; family Poaceae; genus Avena; species Avena sativa. Next base: position 235,681,708 of record OV702293.1, on the reverse strand, counting down.
CTTTATCATTTATATTGCTACTTATTAGTTACTAAAAAATCTTAAACATGGTTAGTGAAATAAAGCATAGAGAAAACAGAACATTACCAATAACTGGAAGAATATGCACACGCTAATGTATATTAATCACGCGTATACATAAACTGCCCGGTGTTTTAATGGCTACTCTACATTACAAACCACAATGCAGGTGGAACAAATATTTTGGTCTGTCCAATATGTATTCATTCCACGAGTTTTTTTGTTGTTACTCCCTCCATCCAAAAATAGTTGACTTGGTTTTATCTAGATTCAAATGTATCTAGACGTATTTTAATATATAGATACATTTGAATCTAGACAAATACAAGTCGGTTATTTTTGGACAGAGGGAGTATTATTTTATAGGCGAAGTGCAAAACCTTTATAAAATATCATGAACTTAACTCCACACGAGCGAGTGCAAACACACATATAAGATACAGACACAATAATCCAAACATGTAAAACCATACTGAAGTATCCCTGCGTTTTTTCATCTATAACTGGGAAGCATAGGGATACAAGCAATCACAAAACACTTCAAGCCACCTATTGGCAGCTGTCGCCACTAAACAAAAGATACCTCTCAATGACTTGAACTATTTGTGCCATAGTTTACCCTGTGGTGTCAGACTCTCCAAAACTCCAGAGGGGCCAGTTATTGTCATCTCAATTTTTGGAAGATGAACGCCAAGATTAATTATTGTAAGTTACTGAGGTTTCCATTTGAGTATAAACTATTATGCTACCAAAATCGGTCTTGTTCACTGAAAAAGGCCACAGCAGCCATGATGAAGAAACAATGACAGCCTCCTTGCACAAAATCAAATCTTAGCACCATGTCAGGACTTGGGAAAATCAAATCGCAGCCAAGCGCATGGTCAAAGTGCAACTTCTCATTTAAGCTCCTATGTGCCCATGTTTTACCGGCGCTTCCGAGAGTTGCCTCTAGATTTCACCTTCTTTTCAAGATTTTTGACACGATAACCAAGAGCGGCAGCATCAGGTTTCTCCAAAGAAGATTGCTGGGCTGCGGTGATAGCTAGAGGCGACTTAGCTGAAGGTACTGCCTTGGATCCACCAAATAAATCGATGGCTGACTTCAGTGCAGGTGCAGACTGAGCTTCGAAAGCAGGAAGATTAAACAACTTCCTCACAGCGGGTCGACGGACAACTGGTAAAATCAAAGTATCACACGTCATGAACTATTAGACCATGAAACATAACCTTATGCTGTAGTAGAGAAATTGTTGTTTACTCAATTCCTAAAAAGACTAGAACTGTACTCACCAATACCATATACAATGGAGAACAAGTTTGACGTGATCCAGTAACAGAAAATTCCCTGGAACAGGGCAAATGATTCCAAAATTAGGACAATGTTGTGAATACGGTGAAAGTAGATATATCTTGCTCACTTGACTAGTTGGAATAACAAAGTGCGACTGTCTTGACAATCCAGTCAATCTTTGTTTTGTAAGCAGACTAATGGCATGCATTTTTTGTACATTTAGTTCACATGTCAAACAGTAGAACACAGTATCCTCCCAAGCCCAAAGAAACTAAGAATTTAAAATTGGACAAAGAGCTTGAGCTTGCTTGACAAACTTCTAATACTACTCCCTCTGTTCTAAAATACAAGATGTTTTAGCCTTTTTTCTGAAACGCATGTATCTAGACGTCTTTTAGTGTGTAGGTTTGGATCAAAATGAGTGAACCTACAAACTAAAAGGCGTCTAGATACATGTGTTTCAGAAAAAGTCTAAAACATCTTATATTTTGGAACGGAGGGAGTACCTCATAACTTGGTGCACCCAGTGCACCCAATTTCGGTACCCTAGTCTAGAAGTTGTCAACAATTCTGAAAAAGAAATGACATGCTGACACAACATCTATCTACCATGCTACTACAAAATTTCGAGTCATACACAGCTCGAGAAATAAGGCCCAGAAATTATCTTTTGTGCTATGAACACAGCCCATTAGTCTATAGACGCTGAATTTGTCATTTTTGTTTCTTGAACTGTGTTCTGACTACACATTTCTATACACTTCTTCAGAATTTTAAAGGCTTCTAAATATGCAATCCGAGGTTGGTGCATTAAATGCACCACAAGGCCGGGTGCACCGGATATGTCAACCTCATGACATTTACTATCTGCAGCGCTCTTAGCACAAACCGAGCAACGAAATTATAGTATTTGCCAACATCGAACAAAACCTGTCCTATAGTCATCAATAATCTTAGCCACATGACATGAGCCAATGTGTCTTATAGTCATTTCCTCAGGCCATACGACAATCTATCTTATATTATTAATTTTGTCAGCTACATGAGATAATATACCTTGCATAAAACTAAAGCCATGAAATAACTTAACAGAAATGTAACAGATCCCTAATGCTTGTCAATTAAGTAAAAGCTGACTCTTGATGCTTGGCAATTAAGAAGTAACAACAAATTAGTCAAACATTTCAATCTTGGTTGCTACACAACCCCATTAATACATGTAGTTCATTACAAGTCATCTCACATAAGATATGATATATCATCTAATTATAAGAACTAAGAAAGAATAAACACATCTAAATATTGTCATACCTTGGCAAAATTCATTGTGAATGGGACTGTCATAACAGCCATTCCTCTAGAAAACATCTTCATTTTACCGGCCATAGAATTGCCCTCCATTCCTTCCTGCAAGTTAAGCTGAAATAACACAATATATTCACTAGATTAGACTGCAGTATATTGGCAAATAAAGCATCCAGCACAGTCAATGTTTCAAATTCATAATCGGCAGTTCAAAATCCTGGATGTGTAAGAAAAGAAGTGTCATGAAAGCAGAGTAGTTAACTGGATGCAGTCATGAAGAGTTTGCTTACCTTTGTACGTTTTACAAATGAATGCACCACTTGACAAGGTTACATGTTTACGTAGGCAAAATGGTATAAAACGGACCACTAAATCCTACAGCACTAAGCACACACAGTGGCACACCAAGTTACATGCACAATGATGGACGTACACGCATACACCATAATTGCACTAGACAAAATGCATACCTCTACTGTAGCCAAGAAGGTCAGTCCTGTTAACACAGGAAGGATGTAGAGAGGATCCGGGGTTGTCAGATCAGTAAACCAAAATAATCCACCTCCTTTCAACGAAGGAACTTTTTCAACCATGTTATTTATCTACAATCAGAAGAATCAAGGTAAACAATACAATATATATTTTTTCTTTGAAAGATAGTATAACATAGAACAATTGGAGGGACAGAAAGATGCATTACTCACAGCAAAGAAAAAGCTCATGAACATTGGCCCTTGGATTAGGATTCCTTTTAGTGGACTAAATGGACTAACACCGTGCCTAAAGGAAAATTGCAAAAAGAAGTTAGAGGAACTGCACCAAAGAGAAGTATCTCTAATACATCACGCACCACATAAAAGAGAAACTATTATCATGATGTGGTCAATGGTGAGCAATGTGTTCTCAAAATTTTGAAAACATCCATTTAACACGAAAAAAAATCCAGATTCCAAACTCCTGGTTAACATATTTTTAGACCATGAACAGTATAGATTAACCAGGAAATACACAACAGTTGCCATTGTCATTAAAACAGAGACAAGAATAATCTACTCAAGGTTACATACTTTTGGAAGAGTGCAGTCATTTTATATTTCCCCTCTAGCGCCGATTTCGGATCCGAGCTCTGTTGAAATAAACTTGAAAGGTTAAAGCATTAGCTATGATGTATCTAACTAACAAAAGTTAAATAACTGTTCTCCACGACTCATTCTCTCATACGTTGGCAACTACATAGTATATACTATACAAGAGAAAGACATAATCTCACATCCATTGCATCCTTAATGGCTTCCATCTCAGGTTTTATTGCCTGAAAATGGTCAGTTGAAAGAAAGAAATAATCAGATGAGAACTTTGCATGGACAATTATAAAGTACTAAGGTGTAAGGTCAAATAAATAGACTTCTGATAGACCGAAAGAGCAATAAACTTAACTGATACAGTGATAGCATGCGACTTCCTAAAGACATCTTATAAATACAAAACCTGTTAAAACAATGGGCCAGGGCGTGCTTGAGATAGCCCTACCCAAAAATGCCAATCCCAAGCCTGAAGCAGGCCAGCCCAAATAAGCGTGTAAAGAACTTATTTAATTTAAAATATCGATTTTATCAATTCAAGGAATACAAATACAAATAGTACCATTTTAATCATTTTTTTCTAAAAAGCATTTGTGTTTATACCATTTCAAGCATGCAGGGTGGAAATGTAACAACTATATGCAACCACTGGGCTTAATGTAACCACACAGGTCAAAATGTATGCAGCATGTAATTGTCATTTGGGGAACATGCAACCACTTTATTCCCTACACGATCAGACTAACGCATGAGCAGAGTGTTGTATCAGGGTGGTTATGTTCCCTAAATCAGTTAGTGATGTACTGTACTGCTGCTCCCTGCTGTCCAAACACTTGCCCCTTGCACCAGCTCTAATCAGTTTGTAATTTTGAACGTTTTATAAACTTCAAAATACATACACTAGCACATCAAGCAAACAAAAGGGATAGAAAATACACGCTGAATGACACAGAGGGTACTTTACATTTAGCTTGTGCGAGGATTTCAGCTGGTTCACCAGCACAGGGATGGTCGCGCTCCGGATCAGCACCGTCGTTATCGCAATACAAGCCCACCTGGCCACAACACCACACTCCACATGAGAGAGGCGAGCAGGAGCAAACCGAGCACACGATCCAAGGGAATAGATCCCGAACCTCAGCAGCAGCATCGCGAAAGCTTACCAGTTCAGCCCAGTGAAGGTATGTACATAATCAATGAGGTACTGCAGCGCAGCGACGGGGTAGAATGAGTCGGCAGCGGCGGCTGCCACCTCCCCCGGAAACGGCATCGGCACCGACGCAGCCGCCGCCTCCGCAGCATCAGCAAGGACACTCGCAGCAGCATCAACTTCTCCAGCTGGGGAAGACGCGTGGGCGGGGTCGGGGGCGGAGGCGGAGAAGTGGCGGCGGGGTAGACCCGAGTGGTGGAGGGAGAAGGGGAGGATGTGGTTTAGGGTTTGGGCCGCTCTGGAAGCGGGCCGGGGTGGGGAGCGGAATTGTGGAAGCGGCAGTGGCTGCGAGGGGCTCGGGGGATCATCGTCGTTGGAGCGGGAGGAGAGGAGGTGCGGGATGGACGGGTGGAGACGACGGTTGAAGTGGTGGGAGAAGCGGGAGGCGACGCTTCTCCTCGCGGCGAAGGCCATGGGGTTTGGTGGGGTGGGTGGCGGCGCGCGGAGGGGTGAGACGGCGGGGAGCAAGACGACGGCGGGAGCTGTGGCCTGTCTGTGGGAGAACCGAGGAGCCCAGCGTGGGCTCCGGCCTCCGGGTGCTATGGGTTTTCCCGTACACACGCGGGTTTAGGTGATTGGGCCTGGCCCAGTTATAAGAAGCGTCACTGACAAACGCCCATTCCAAATTTCATTTCAACGAAACAGTTGCAAGACCCCATCTCCAGTTTCTGAGATAGTCCGATGATGGGGCCCCTCCACACACTGACAAACACCCATCCAAATTTCATTTCAACAAAACAGTTGCTCAAAAACAAGGCGTAAAACGTCATCAGTGTTGTAAATGCTAACCAAGACATGTCGCTACACACATTCTGCTTAATGGACAGCCCTGTAATCCTGAAATTGCAGCATAACTAACCAAGAGATTGCTGCCCCAGGGACAGGGAGTGAGTGGTTAATGTATAGAATGAGCGATAAGTCAGAATTGTGTCTACATTTAACTGCCTTTGGTCGGTTTCTCATCAGACTCATCTCTATGAATGCTAGCATCAGAAGATTCTTTTGTCTCTGGGCAAACCGGTTCTTCCTGTTCTTTGACAGGAGACGGGGCTTCTTCACCAGTTGGCCCATTTTGTCCATCACAAGAGGAACATCTTTGTTGTATCAAGGGCGCACCAAATAGTACTTTCTGCACAGCTGGTTGCTCGAGAGCTGCAAGCAACGAAATTGTATTTGTATATATGTCAGGTATAACAGGAAAAGGACCAAACCAGTTGCAAGGTACAAGGAGGAGGCTCACTTATCCTTTCTGCAAGACTTAGAGAACTCCATGAGACGAAGAAACAAGAAATCGCCTGGATAGGAGATAGATTTGAAGATGTTTTAATGATTTAACATAAGAAAGCAGGAAAAAAACAGCATGTTTACATGCTTACTTCCAATTTCTTGGCTACTTAGTAATAGTAGATGTGCTGTAACGCACCATTGGATAAAGAGCTCACGCACTGGTCAGATAAAGCATAAGGGGGCTTTTTTTAATTCTTATTTATTTTTACATGGTGGAAACATAAACCCCAGATATGCTCATATTACATCACAAAATGACAAGTGTTCACAAACCAAATGTACCGGAAATAGAGATATAATATTAAGAGTTAAGATCAAATGAACCCACCATCCACACAGTGAACATGTGCAATTTCAAATTTCCCCAAAAATATCATATTACTTCCCAAAAACGGTGGGGGAAAATAAGATCATGTTTGTGCAAAAAAAAGACCCTTTTTTTGTACATGTTCAAGTACTATTTTTTATCTGCACATGTACTCAAACCAACAGGTTCATATGAGCACAAAACGTATCCAAGCCCATATTTTGAGGGTGTTCAGATTAAATTCGACATTCAACTACTCGTATACCTCACAAATCAATGTAATTGATAAGAAAAGATTCCAAGCATGAGAAAGTGATCCACAATACCTGAGGAAGGGTTGCTGTATACACCATAGCTAGAAGAGATATTACTCTATGAGCCTTTCTTACTTTATCAATCGGGTGAGAGCATTCTTTACATTTCCTTACAGCACCGAACTTGAGCTAGAAGCCAAAAGTTTGTATTAGCTATCCCTCAATTTGGAACTGCAAGGCATCCATGGTTCCAACATTTACCTTTGACCAACAATTTGTTAAACAATATGTATGTTATGTGATACAAATTTATTTGTTCGGGAGTAATTTTAAATATAGATCCAACAGTGTCGATTTGAATTATGTAATTTTACTTTAACTGGCCAAAGATAAATCCTGAAAAAGGTGGGCTGCCTTACATTTCGAACTGGAAGAAGTGGCAGGTTAACACTGAATCTGACAGAGAAATTTTAACAAACATGAGAGCAAAGATGCCTTAAGATGCTTAGACTAGCATACATCAATCCAAAAGTAATGAAAAAAATATTGTAAGAAAGAGGTATTAAAAGAAAAAGGGAGCAAAGAAGAAGAGAGAGAGCCTATAAACGTAAATACCGTAAAATTAGCAAACTTCGACAATGCAAACATCCAAAAAATATGCAGCTGTGCTGTGTACACTGCTTCGTTTGACTGCTATTAATACATCCTAAATTACACAGAGAAAACTGCACAGAGAAGTCAAATAGTGCAGCATACCCAAACTTAAAAGTGATGGATGATGAACTGATGGCACAATGCATGAAGACTGTAAGTAGACCTTGAAGGTTCATGTCAAACAAGTTTAAAAAGGAGAGATTTAATGGTCAAACAATTACATCCATGCATTAAATTGCCAAACTATCTCAAGATTGCAGATCAAATCCATTACATAGACAAAATGTGGGAGCTGTGCAGAAAACATGCAACTTGGTAAAGTCTTCAGGAATCTTAAGAACCAGACTGTTTACAGCTAATTGATCATAATTCATGTGCAGAACTGCAGATGCCAACAATCATGTGTCTCGATTCGATTAAAAATCACTCCAAACCATCAACAACCAATGCGTGGACGACCGAAGCACAACAGATTTTTAAGTAATATTAATGGATTGCTATTTACAGAACTACGACGCTTCACTAATGGATCTTACCTGAAATATGCACCTAGGGAGCTTCAATTATTGAAATGGTAAAGAAAGGTCACCAATGTGCAGCAACAAAATTATCTAACAGATCTAATGCTAATGCATCTTACATAAATAGCATGTTAAGGCAAAGAAAAAGCTAAAAAAAACTAAATTTATTCATAAACACAACTTAAGTAAGCAGACACACAAAACAGAAGGAAAAATAATACAATAATACATTCCATCTAAACTCCAGCTTTGTTCACGTAGCAAACACCACTTGCATTACTCATAAGTTCAAATTATATATTTATACTTAAGAGAACAAAATATAATATGCGAACGGTGTACAATAGGAGCATTGTCAAGCTAAATAAAATAAAATGGGCAAATGTTCAAAGCATGCAACCAATGATCTCAAAATTTATAGTACAATAACAAGCATAAATTTAAATCAGAAGAAACTGTAAGCATACCTCTGAGGTAAGTATGATGAGCAGTGATGTTATCATAGGAAAGATGCAAAGAGCATCAGGGGTCGTCAGATCAGTAAACCAGAATGCTCCACCCCCTTTTAAAGATGGAACATTTTCAACCATGTTTGATATCTAGAAGCATGAGAGGAGAATGAAATAGTCTGTGAACACGGAAACAATCAAGGTGGTTGTGGTTGTAATGGAAGGTACCAAAAGTTAGCTAAACAGATGGTTCAGCACATGGAAGACAACTTACAGCAGTGTGAAGAGTTACAAAGGTATACGGTGTCACAGTAAGTGGAAGATATATTGCAAGACCTATCCTGTGTGAACAAAGGCAGGCATTTAGATCTTAAGAGAAAACCATGCAAGCTCCCTAAAATAACAAGAGTAGTTGTTGTTTATATCATAAGGTTAAATTTGTCATCCATAGGGGATTTTGCTCAGCTCAATAATTAAGCACAGAAATCAGAGGAAAAAATTTGGAAGGGGAATTATTATTATTATTTTGGCTAGAGCAAGGCACACACACCACGGCACCATAGGATTGTTAAGGCAAATTAGAAGCAAGGAGTTGACTTAGTCACACTTCAGATTTGCGTGCACATGCTATGTTTTCATATCAGCCGATTGGCTGAAGGAGGTATGGAGTATGGACACTATATAACTACAAAAGAATTTAACTGGAACAACACACTCTTTCTGTTTGGACGCAAGAACACACACAAAAAAGGCCCTAACTAAGTTTTCATGTTAACATGTTCAACATATGAGGGAGGATTTCACCTTCATGGAGCCATGGCTCCATCTGCGTTACCTTTGGATGCATTTGTGACTGCATAGGACGTGTGATAATTTATCTAACAGTAAGACTAACAGAGTCTACAGAATTTGAGTTGGTACAGTTTTTTAAAAATGTTGAGCTACACAGCTCCACTGGCGAGGTTTTATATTTGTTAAAATGTGCTTCCTGTGAGGCTTCAAACTTTGTTTCCACTTCCTTATCTATGAACATCATTTTGTAATGTTTGTGTACCATTTACAAATCACCATGATTGACACTCACACATATGACAGTGTTTATAGATTGCTTAAGTGAGTGCTCATATCATAGACTGCTCGATGTTCATATGATCACCCTTTGTACAACAACCATAAAATTAGCACCAACAACATCGCCAGAACACGCTTAATAATGTCAAAATATAAACGTAAGTAAGCATTTACTTTTTGAGTGAAGAAAGTACAGCAAGCACAGCTTCTTCTCTTGATGCAGCATCCTTAACCTGCAGCAAATGATTGTGTACAGTTAACTTTCTTGACAACAGAATATGCAGGTTGTACAGTAGAATAGGAATACTAAAAAATCTAAGAGTGTTGACTTCCCTTGTTGCAGGGATCGTGAATATCGAGATACTTACATTTTTCAACAACTTGCTGGTTTGCTGCATCTCCTGGCGCATCTCCTATGTATGTTTGAAGCATGAAAAGAAGTAGGGTTTAAGCCTGTGATCAAAACATAATTCTTCACAACATACAAAAGTTCAATTTTTATTTGAGTTGGCTCTGTAATAAGCTAGAGCATTTTGCAATATACATGAGTTCTGCAAGAATTGCATACACAATAGCTGATATCCTAAAGGATACTGCAAACATTCTCACATTCAAAACAGGTCATTGACGAGTTAACATAATCAATCAATTCATTTACTCGTTGATATTCCATTCCCATTTACTCAGGGTGATTTAATTCAGAACACACATTTACTTCTGGATAATGCATATATTCTGATGTGTGGTAAACGAGTTAGGAATCATATCATGTTGATCTACAAAAAGGTCAACTTTGCAAGCAGAAAGTTGATTTAATTCTCACAGACAAAGGATGAAATAATATCTCACTTGTAACAAAGTGGGTGCATGCAACTACTGAAACTACTGACTCTACATGGTATGAACCTACTTGCTTATGGCACCAAGTATAAGTAATTTGTTCTAGAAACAAGTATGAGAATATTAAGTGGAAGCAAGAAACATGGATATTTTAAACTGTCTCCTTGTAGTTGTGGGTCTGCAGAAGGGTTTACTGCTTAAAACCCAACATTTTGTAGTTTCTGGATGAGAGATTATTTTAACTCCATACAATGAATAGTTAGTCCTCGTGGGATAAAGCTCGTTTCATTCTCATGAACCAAAGATGGAGTAACTAATTGGGTACATGCAGGTACTAACTAAAACAAGAAGAGCACTAGTTATTTATAGGGCCCAGTAACAGTATACACATGCATGAGAAAAAAAGTAAAACCAAGGAACATAGGTAATTCATTGGCAAGATCTTACATATAATCGTTTCCTGGAAAGCATCCACAATGTGAACGACACAGACCGTAGCAGCGCCGTGGACAGAGCAATAGAAATCCACCTGTAGTGCAAAAAATAGAGGAACATGATGTACTTGTGGGGAAAAAATTCCAAGGACACGGTGAATGGCACAAAATCCTCAAACCCCTAAACCCTGACCAGTTGAGACCCGTGAAGGAATGGACCGCGTCGATGAGATGCTGCACCGCCGCGACGGCCATCGACGATTCCTCCGCGGCCCAGGCCACCTCGCCAGGGAAGCTCGCCGCGGGCGCCGCGGCATGGGCGGCATCAGTGAGGACGCCGGTGAAGTCGATGTCGCGGGGGGAGGAGGAGGAGAAGCTGCGGCGTGGTGGCCCAGGGAGGAGGTGGAGACCGAATGTGAGGAAGTTTAGGGTTTGGGATGTCCCGCAAGTGGCGAACCCGAAGTTAAACGACCGAGGCGCGGGCGGGGGTGGAAGGGGCGATGGTTTTCGGGGTTCGCCGGTGCAGTTGGATGGAAGGAGTTGGGGGATAGATGGACGGAGGCGGCCCTCGAGGAGACCGGAGAGGCCGCGGGAGGCAAGGTTTCTCCTCGCGGCGGCGGCGAACGCCATTGCCGCTCGGGAGAGCGGTGTGCCGGGAACGAGTTGGAGGCAGGGGCAGTGGTTGGACTTTTCTTTTCTTTTCTTTTAGGGCGTTTGCTAAAACACACTATTGGAACGTGGCTTTGCTCAGTACCATTATTATTTCGTGACAATTTGCTAGACACTGTACTGCCTAAAACGGAAAGTTTGACGTTTTAGACCTTTTTACCTTGTTGCAAATATGTTTAGAATTTTAATTAAAATGCAAGATGTTTCAGATAAAAAAAACTATCTAGCTTTTTCCCAATTACCTCGTTGATTTTTTTTCTTCACCACGATGCTGCATGCTGCAATGGATGGCGACTTGGCGATGTTCCAACTTGATATAAACTTACGTATAGTTTCTAATTCATGTTCGGTATATGCATATGCTGGATTTGGTGAATTTGAATTAGAGAAAAAAGTGTTCAAACCGGACATATGTCAAACTTTCCATTTGTGGAATGCAGTGTGTCTTGGCAAATGTGTCATGAAATTATAATGGTACTCAGCAAAGACACATTCCAGCGGTGTGTTTTGGCAAACGCCAAAAATAACGGTGTCCTCTAGCAAATTTTTCCTTTCTTTTATTCTCAGAAATTCTATAGCGTCTTCGGTCTTCTTTTTCTGAAAGATATTAATTCGTCCCGTAGATTTTCTTTGTATGATATCACACTTATGTTATTTTGCACTATGAAGATAGTAACTTTGACTAGTAACATACACATGTTACTAATCTAAGTTACTTTCCACTATAAACAGCCTAATGCTTCCATTGCTGCCTATGCAGCTTTGTTGCCCCTTGCCCGCGAGCTCCATGCAACACTTCGGTCGGACCAACAAAGGGCGGACAAATGGAGAACCACAGTAGGGCAAAGGGGCGCAGAACAACTTCAGACAAGGAAGCAGCAAAGGAGAAGTAACGAAGGGTCACAGGAAGCTTATGCAGATCGCCGCTGCCGTGCGAGTGATGCCCATGGTAGCCCGTGGGACACAGCTTCGCTCAGTCGCACAAATCGCCCCGAGTTGGCTTCGTGGGGATTTTAGACATTTCAGGTGAGGCCACCTCATCAAAGGGCAAAAGATCAAAGTGCATATTTTGTGCTAAATAATCGATACATCCAAGGGGAGGGCAAAACATCAAACTATCAGGAAAGGCAGGGCAACCCCTCCAAACTGTGAAGTCATGGTAGATGTCCATATCCGGTTTGACAAAAGATGGGCGCAAAATGGCAGATCTCAGCTCGATATCCAGTCCTTTCATCCACAGCAACACAGTACTAGTCGCATTTGCAAGACCCAGCCATCAGTGTTTTCAAAAGATAAATACTTCCGAACCCAGTTCCAGTTCTAATGAGAAGACGCACAATGTCAGTGTCAATGGAACCTTCTTTTTTATAAAACAGAATGTCAATGCTAACCAAGACATCTCACGATACCTAAGATAGCATATGACAAAAACGTCCATGTAACAAACTGGATTCAAATACAGCAGACGACAGTTCGTTAGGGGGTTGCTGTCCCAGAAGTTGTTAGTGTTTAACATAGAGAAAGAGGGACAAATCAGGATTGTATCAAAATTTAACTGCCTTTGGTCGATTTCTTATCAGTGTCATGCTCTTTGACAGGAGATGGGGAATCGTCAGCAGTTAGCCCGTTTAGTTCAGCACAAGAGGAGCATCTTAGTCGTGGTTTCACAGGCGCGCCAAATAGTACTGTCTGCACAGCTGGCTTGGAGAGAGCTGCAAGTAATGAAAAGCGTGTGTATGTGTCAAGTGTAATGGAAATAAGACCAACCCGATTGCAAGGTACAGGACCCTCTGACAGGGCTCACCTTTCCTTTCTGCAAGACTCATGGAGCCCCACGCAACGATGGAACAAGAAATCGCCTGGACATGAGATAAATTTGGAGATCTTTTAATGATTTAACATAAGAAAGCAGGGCAGCATCAGCATGTTTACAATCTTACTTAGAATGGCTGGAATAATTAGTAGTTGGATTCAATATTTTGGCCTTCATATAGCTAAATGCACCATAATGCACTATTGGAGAAACAGCTCATGGGCTTAGCTTCTAACATGGTAATAAACCTACAACCTTCCTGTTATAGTGGTATTGAAACCTAAAGGTACTAAAGAAACCCAATTAAGCTCTTATTTCTTACCTAGGAGAAACATAAACCCCAGATATTAGCATATTATTTCTTACCTAGGAGAAACATAAACCCCAGATATTAGCATATTACATCACAAAATCAGAAGCATATAGCAAACGGAAACATATGGGGAATAGATATATAACCTTCAAATGTAGAAATCCAATTCGGCTCTAGGGGTAGATGAACCCATTGTTTGAAAACATATTTCGAAATGTTAAAATATTTAGAAAAGGTATTTTCATGTACATCCGGACATTCTATGTCCACACAAGTTTTTGGGGAAAAGAAAAAAAAATTGTCTCGCGCAAAAAAGACAAATTCGGATGCTCCAACACTATTATTTTCGGGTATTTTTTGTCTATTTTACACAAGTGACATAAAATGCTGTTTTTCCCTGAAACTTGTGTTCGAACATAAAATGTCTGGATGTACACGCGAAATTTTCTTTCAGAATTTTTCGACATTTTGAAAATTGTTTTTTATGTATTTTTCATAACAGGTTCATTTGCACCCGCGGGAAAAAACACCAACCAAACTTCAAATGCACCTATTATCGACAGTACACATGTACACCTCAAAATTCCCCCCAAGAAATCATATTATTAGAACATTTTAGAACACATGCATGTCCAAACATTGTATACAAAAAAGATGATCATGTGTACTGTGCCAGTTTCTCTTTTTTTGCACAGTGCACATGGCAATACTTTTATGTATTGATATAGTCCAACATTTATGGGTTTTTTTGTCGATTTTACATGCACAAGTACTCAGATCAATAATAGGCACATACGGCCTGTAGAGCATAAAACCAGTATGCAATCTAACACCTTTGTATGGGATATTATTTTCAACCATATAAACAACTTCAATGTACTTAGGAACGAAAGATTCCAAGTAGAAGCAAGTACTCCTACTCCGCACTACCTGAGGAAGGGTTGCTGTCCACAGCATAGATAAAAGAGATATTGCTCTCCAAATCATCTTTACTTTGCGTATCCTGCGAGTGCATCCTTTACATCTCCTTAGAGAACTGTTGCCGACCTAAAAGACAAAAACTCATATTAGCTGTACATGCATTTTGATTTGTGAGACGTCAACACTTTACAGTATTCATCTTTGACCAACAATTAGTGAAAGAGTATGTGGATTCTGTCATACAAAATTGATTTCATTGGAAAGTGAATTTAGTACTGATCCAACAGTATCAATTTGTATCAAATAATTTATACATTGTACTAAATGTCGGATTACTGAAAAGCGTGGGCACCTTAAGTTTCACGGTTGAAGGAATAATAGTTAACACTAAATCTGCCGAAGACATTTTGACAAAATATGCAAGAAAAAGATGCCTTAGAGTCTTAGACTTGACATACATCAGTCCAAAACTAATGAATCAAACTATTATAAGAAACAAGATGGGCCTAAGATTGTCAGCACATTGGATACAACTATGGTCCTACCTTCTCCCGGCAGATCAGCGGGAGCCTATGGATACTGGATGCAACCAGCTGCTTATGGTTGCACAGGACTTCTATTTCCTGGCTACTGGGTGGCGTCACACTAGTAGACTCCAAAATGGATAACTTTATGTTGCTTCTCATTTTTAGATGGTTGATACATGTCTCAACCCTCTCTGACCATGATTTTAATACTTTGAATATTGTTTCGAACGCTGCAATAAATGAGGCTGTGTGCATCAATTGATGCAAAGGCCAGGGCTTCGCTCCCCATTTCGAAAAAAAAGAAGGTAAAAAGGGAGCATAGAAGAGAAAGAGCTACTCCGTATAATAAATGAGGTTAGAAAACCAACGTTCAACAATGCAAAGTTGCAAACTGACCAAGAAATATGCAGTTAGTGCACACTAGTTTATTTGAGTTTTATTAATACATCCTAAATTACACGGAGTAAACTGCACAGAGAAGTCAAATAATAAAGCATAGCGGTACTTAAAAGTGATGGGAAAGATGCAAACCTCAAGGCGAAGCATAATGAACAATGACATTATCATGGGAAAGATGCAAAGAGCATCAGGGGTCGTGAGATCAGTAAACCAGAATGCTCCACCCCCATTTAAAGATGGGACTTTGTCAACCATGTTTGATATCTAGAAGCATGACAGAAGAATGAAATGGCAAATAATCTGTGGAAACAGAAATATTGAAGGAGGTTGTGGTAGTAAAACAATGAAAGTGGTTGTGGTGGTAAGAAGAGATACACCAAAAGTTAGCTAAACAGATGGTTCAGCATGTGAGGTCAACTTACAGAAGAATAAAGAGTTACAATGGTGTACGTTGTCACAATGGGTGGAAGAATTGACAGAAGACCTAAGCTGTGAACAAAAAGCAAACATTAAGATTTTAGTGAAAGACATGCAAGCTCCCTAAAAAACAAATAGGAGCAAAAAGAAGTTGGACACTGTCTATGTCATAAGGTTCAATTTGCCAGCAAAAGAGAATTCTGCTCAACGCAATAAGAAAGCACAGAAATAATCTATACCTCAACATGAATTATTATGATTTTTTCTAGGGCCAGGCACTCGCACTACGACACTACAGATCATTAAGTGAACCATACGATTATTAAGGCAAAGTAGGAAGTCTGCACATGCACTCTATTTTCACAGCAAATAAGCAATATGATTAAGGAAATTATTTTCACTATACTTTCGTCTTCAGCAGCAATAGATGGCATTGCCATGCTGCTAGACACTATCAGTGTGGAGGCGGGATTGTGGGCTAAGACAGGGTCAACTGGCCTACACACGCTACTACCGGCAGATTAGTGCTTAGGGGTGAGGCTTATGTTAGTTGGTATTTTGGTCAATTCACAGGCCTGGTGTACATTAAACTTTTTTTATCTATCAATTCATCGAGACCCAGAGCTTTTGCAATTTTCCGTGAGATAAAATGCAAGTGCATGGAGCATATCTGCCTATGACTGAGACATCCACTTGTGGTATCACGTGTGTCAAAGTGGATAAGATAGCCCTTTGTCGCTGCATCTTGCAGAAAGTGGGCTGTGTAGAGTAACAAACCCTGTAACCTGACGCCGTTTCTGTGGTGACTACTGGCAACCAATTACATAAAGTATTAATTTAAGAATCTGATGTACTAACATGCCACGAAGTGTGCATTCATGCTTTGCTGTTGCATCATGCATGAATGCTTAGTGCAAATAAAAAATGATGAGATTCTGCTTTTGAGATGAAGCGCTTGCCCCTGATAAAAATAACTACGGATACCATATAAAACATTGAAACTATCTATACCAAAAACAAGCCATGCCCTTCAATTAAAATCATTCCAAGTCTCAGATGAAACAAGCTAAACTTTCTTTCCTAACATATAACTTTTAAGCAGATCTTTGTCATGATTAAACTAAGGTGACAAGTGGGATCCCGCCAAAATCCCACTATAGGCGGGATCCCACTTGCATCTCTAGATTAAACACTAGAAAGAAAGGAAGGGTAACCAAAAATTTCCATCTTCTCTCTTTAATGTTAGCATTAAATCATCACACATGTCTCTTCTTTCATCCAGCAAGAAAACTTTAACGCCCCCGCCAACAACAACACCGGAACAAACTTTGGTGTCACAATATAACACTAAGTAAAGCCCTTTTACATACTTTTCGATAATACGATTTGCAGCTTCCCGCCTTGATGCATCATCCTTAGCCTACAGAAAATGATTGTACAATTACCTTCTTGATAATAGAATATGCAGATTGTACAATGCAATAGGTGTGATACATACATTCTTTGCCAACTTGCCAAACTGTTGCAGGTCATGACGCGTCATCTATGCAAGTTTGAAGCATGAAAGAAAATAAGGTTTAAGCCTGCAATTAAAACAAAATTCTTCCAAATAAAAATATACGGCAATCAAAATTTATTTCAGTTAGCTCTGTAGTAAGTTAGGCATTTTCACAATGCACGGGAGTTCTGCAAGAACTTCATATGAAACAACTAATGTCCTACAGGATACTGGAAAAATTCTCACACTCCAAATAAGGAATTAATAAGTTAACACAATCGATAGATTTTTTTACACCTAACACACATTTTCTCGGAGATGTTCGTATCACCCATTTAGTAATGGATAATACACATATGACCGCTATGTGATACAGAGTGGTACAGAAACAGAACCAGGTCGATCACCAATCCAGGGCCAGGGGCTCGCCCTGCAGTACACACATATGGCACGGCGGCACATTGGGACAAACTCATATTTCTGCTACGAACTACAGAAGGACACAGCCACACATTTTTTAAAATACATTTCACTTGATATTTGGCATATATTTGTATTTTTTAGGTTAATTGTGCTTTACATCAGCAAGTTAGCAAAGGTATTTCATTTTCCCCCTTTTTTTAGTTGTCTTTATACTGTTATCCATTAGTACATAAAACTGAATTGCACAAGACCATGTTGATTTACTAAATTCAAGTTAGCTTAGGTATTTGGTATTTTGAGCCCGCCCTCCGTTTTCATTCTAGAATCACCAGTGCTTATAACTAATTTGGTACATGTAAATACTGGCTATACAAGATACAAGACTACTTATGCGGTCCAGTATAAATAAGTTGTTCTAATTGAGATAAAAGTAAACTAAAGGAACGAAGATCCGTAATTCCTAAGATCTTACATATGCGCGTTTCCTGGAAAGCATCCACAATGTGGACACCACACACCGTAGCAGAACCGTGGATAGAGCAATGGAAATCCACCTGCAGCGAAAACAATACATGGAGAACATAATGTAGTCTGGGGACGAAAAATAAAGACACCGTGAATGACACAAAATCCTCAAACCCCTAAACCCTGACCAGTTAAGACCGGTGAAGGAATGGACGGCGTCGATGAGATGCTGCACCGCCGCGACGGCCATCGACGAGTCCTCCGCGGCCCGTGCCACCTCGCCGGGGAAGCTCGCCGGGGCAGCCGCGGCATGAGCGGCATCGGTGAGGACGTTGGTGAAGTCGGTGTCGCGGGGGGAGGAGGAGAAGCTGCGGTGGGGTGGCCCAGGAAGGAGGTGGAGACCGAATGGGAGGAAGTTTAGGTTTTGGGATGTCCCGAAATGCGAGATCGCGAATTGAAACGATCGTGGTGCGGGTTTGGGTGGAAGGGGCGAGGGTTGTCGGGGATCGCCAGTGGAGCTGGATGGAAGCAGTTGGGGGATAGACGGATGGAGGCGGCGCTCGAGGAGATTGGAGAGGCCGCGGGTCCCGTGGCGGCGGCGAACGCCATTGCGGCTCGGAGCACGGTATGCCGGGAACCGAGTTGATAGAGCATCTTCGTTCCCGTGCCGAAATGCGGACTTAAATTTGCCGGCCCGCCGAGTTTTACACTCGGGGCCGTGTTCCATCCTTGGCCGTGTTTTTTTTAGAACAAACACTACGTTTTCTTTACGTTTCTTTTTAAAACAAGCACTACGATTATATTAATTCACGAAAAGCATCCAGAACAAGTCTGTTTACAATACAACCTGGTGGAATACTAATAGGGTGTCAAATGGGATCCCACCTAAATCTCACTTCTAGTTCATTTATTAAATTCTAGTGTAAATTTTGAGTGGGATTTAGGTGGGATCCCACTTTAGCTAGAAGCCAAGTTTAGACGGGATTTAGGCGGGATCCCGAGAAATAAACTAGAAGTGGGATTTAGGCGGGATCCCACCTGACACCTAAATACTAAGCCAAGTTTTACACAACTTATTATCGCAGCCCTCTTTAGCTAGTCGATGTGCAGCATCATTTGTTGATATCCGCACGGCTCGTACCGAGAAATCATCAAAGTCTCTAAGAAGGAATTTTATTTCACCAACGAGTTGATCGTGCAAAGACCGGTCCAACCCCTCGTTCGTCAACTTCGTCGCTATCCTGACACTGTCAGTCTCTAAGATTACCTTCTGAATCCCAACTTCTTTCGAGAGGAGTAAAGCTCGACGCCAAGCCAACAACTCGGCCCCTTCAGCGTCCAGGACATGGGAGAAGAAATGGCTAGCTCCCGCCACAAAGCTACCATCATATTTTCGAATTACCACCCCTCCCCCGCTGAGACCTAAGCATGCATGAAAGGCTCCATCAGCATTTGCTTTGTGCCATTGGAATTCCGGAGGAAGCCAGTGCTCCTGCGGTTTTATGGCTGCACCTATCACCGGCCTCTGTAGGTTCTGTCATTCTTCGACACCAGTGATGGTTCTCATTGCCACAGATTTTGGATCACCAAGAAATTTAGTTTCTCGAGCATCATTCCTCACCTGCCACATATTATACACCATGGAGATCATCCATGAACGGTTGGCTGCATTGGTTTTTCCGGTCCAACAGCCAACCTCTTAATTCAACATGGTTTCTCAAGTGCATTGGGGGCCTCTCAAGATATGTTCCTGCTAGCTGCATCAAATGCTTTCATGCCAGAGCAAAGTGAGGACAGTCCCAGAAACGGTGGATCAGGCAGACTACGCTGCCTTTTATCTTTCTTCGATGCAACTCTGCACCCACCGCGGGACCATTCTCAATCAATCTCTAGAAATGGACTTTGAATTTATTTGGTACTTGGGCCGCCCACGACTCCAGCCAGCCTTTGTGACCATCACAAGATTTCGATGATTCAGCTCGCCCCCTGCTTGCGTTCTTTCTCTGAATCGCCAGATGATAGGCCGACTTTACTGAGAAAACTTCACTTTTCGTAAAATTCCATGCGTGAAGACCCAACCATATTCTTAGGTCGGCTTTTTCCCGCCTAAATTCGGCTCAAATTTGACTATATTTGGGCATAGTTCGACATAATATAAATACAGAGCAACGTTCGGCCTAGTTCGGTATAAATTTAAACACAGTTCAACGTAATATGAAATATAATTTGGCATACAACAACAATACAACATATTTCAGCCTAATTCGGTGCTCGGCATCTAGGTGTTGCTAATGCGTATCTATAGGTGCTCAACCAGATCATCCTGCAACTGTTGATGCACGGCCGGATCTCGGATCTCCTAACGCATGGCGATGAAGACAACCCAGGTTAGAGGCACCTGGTGATCAGGCTCGACAAGAGGTCCCTGTATGTAGTATGGCTCGTTTTGCTCGACCAAACTCACTAGGTCCTTCCTCTCATCATCAATGATCATGTTGTGCAAGGTCACACAACAGTTCATCATTTCCCACATCTAATCTTTTGACCAGGTCATAGCAGAGAACCGGATAACTGCAAACCTCTGTGGGAGCACACCAAATTCCCGCTCCACGTCCTTCCTGGAAGTTTCCTATTCCTTGGCAAACTGAGCATTCTTGGGGAGCATTCGGTTGAGATAGTCTTCACAAATATTGGCCATCTTGGATAGATGTCATCTGCAAGATAGTATCCCTTGTTGTAGTGGTGTCCGTTGATCTCAAAGTCCACGAGGGGAGCATTGACCCTCGACAAGCTTAGCAAAGACATTTGAGGAGTTGAGGACGTTCAAGTCGTTGTTCGATCCTGCCATGCCAAAGAAGGAGTGTCAGATCCAAAGATCATGTGTAGCAACTGCCTCGAGTATCACAGTGTAACCTTCTTTGTGGTCTTTGTACATTCCCTGCCATGCAAATGGATAGTTCTTCCAGTGCCAATGCATGCGGTCTATGCTTCCAAGCATCCTAGAAAATCCTCTACTTTCATTTACTGCGAGGATTCGAGTAGTGTCTTCAACAGTGGGTGTTCTCAAGTACTGTTTCCCAAACACTGCAATCACTTCCCTGTAGAATATGTACAAGCAATCGATGGCGGTGGACTCGGCCATGCGAAGATAATCATCGGCACTATCACCTGGTGCTCCGTATGCAAGCAACCTCATCGCCACTGTGCACTTATGCAGTAAGGAAAACCCAACCATGCCGATGCAATCCTTCTTGCACATGAAATAGGGGTCGAATTCACGTATGGCATGCACGATCTCGAGGAAAAGCTTCCGGTTCATCCTAAAACGACGTTGAAACACGGCCTCTTCATACAGCGGATCGTTGGCAAAGTAGTCGGCGTACAACATGCAGTATCCCTCCATCCTCTTCCTTGCTTTGCACTTCCGATGACCCTTCGCCGAAGCTCCACGCTTCGGTGTTGCCGTATGCATGTATAGCCGGGCGAGGGATGCGAGGATATGCATGTGCTATGCATCTTCGGCGGCAACAGCGTTCTCCTCCTCCAGCATCACGGCAAACATCTCCTCGTCGTCGGAGTTCTATAGGGTTCGTTGCATGGAAAACATAAATTTTCTACCACAAGAATGCATAAAAACAAGATCCAATCTATGGAAAATCCAGGAGCTAATCTACGAGATCGGTGCAACGAGATTGTAGAGAACTAACCCTTGTAGATCCAAAGCGTTTAACGAGATCAGATCTCGTGGTTGATGTAGTCGATCACTTGCCGATCTCAAGATCACGGTCCTTCCAGCATCGCGTTCCGGCAGCGCTTCCGCACTCGGTCACACATATGGAGTCGATGAAGACCTTCCTCTCCCCATTCCAGCGGGCGGTAGAGGTAGTATATCCCCTCGGAATCCCAGCAGCACGACGGCGTGGCGATGGAGGAGAAATCCCTGCAGGGCTTCGCCTAAGACGCAGCAAGAAGATGGAGGAGGGAGGAGGGAGGTGGCGGCTAAGGTTGGGAGGCGCCGGGGACAAGGGGGCAAACCTTTTATGGAATCCATCTCATAAAACCTGAATGAAGCATTTAGGATACTCTCTATTGGGTCTATATAAGTTAACAAAGTGTTTGATGGTCCTATTAGAGGTTGTATACCAGAAAATATTCGATTCGTAGCATCTAATAGGTTCTACATTCTTGTAGATCTAAGAAATGGCATGCTACTTAGGTTTGCGTTAGATTGAGTTAGGAGCAAACAAGGACCATTATTTCCCTGTTCCAGCATCTGAGAGGTTCTACATTCTTGAGGGTCTAATCATGCTACTTAGGTTTGAGTTAGATGCAAACAAGGACCATTATTTCCCTGGTTCCTTTTACGAAGAGTCTTTTACACCTTGCATGCATTTCACAATACCCTTGGTCGTGATAGAAGGGGTGGTAGAGGGTGGGGGAAATGCCTTAGGATTTTATTGCTATGTTGTTACACGTATAGTTAACAAGA
The DNA here is from genome assembly GCA_916181665.1 of Avena sativa. Taxonomy (NCBI): domain Eukaryota; kingdom Viridiplantae; phylum Streptophyta; class Magnoliopsida; order Poales; family Poaceae; genus Avena; species Avena sativa. The sequence continues at coordinate 235,659,048 of OV702293.1, read as the reverse complement.
TTGCGATGCCTGATGCGGCTCAGATCACTGTAGAGCTTCGTTGGAAAACCCCAAGAGGAAGGTGTGATGAGAACAACAGTAAGTCTTCCCTCAGTATGAAACCAATGTTATTGAACCAGTAGGAGGAAAGAAACAACCCCAAGTTTTTGCTAACAACTTGGAACCTGCACAACACAAACTCAAGACTCACCAGTTTGCTGATAACAAAGGATTAAACGTATGGTGTGGAAGGTAATGGTAGCTTGTAGAAAGTAATCAGTAACAGTTGAAGATGTATTAATGGTAAAGATTAGACCAGGTCCACAGTTCACTAGAGGTGTTCTCCTTAAGATAAACAACATAACATGTTGGGTAAACAAATTACAGCGGGGGAATTGACAGGACAGAGCAAGGCATAACAATGCAATACTAGACATTCATGATCCTATGAGATTTGATTAGGCATTAAAACAATATACATAGACCGTCATCCAACTGCATCTATGACTAGTAATCCACCTTCAGGTTATCATCCGAACCCCCTCCAGTATTAAGTTGCAAGCAACGGATAACTACTTTAAGCAATGTGTGTAAGGTAAACAATACAATTGTTCCATGAACAAGATATTATTGTTTTCTCCCTAGTAGCAAAAGCAATTCTACAACCTTAAAGATTTCTGACACTTCCCCAAATTTAGTAGAGGCATGAACCCACTATCGATCATAAATACTCCCTCTTGGAGTCACTAGCATCTACTTGGCCAAAATATCTACTAGAAATGGAGAGCATGCAAGATCTCAAACAACACAAACATGATAGAATCAATAAGATAGAATCATTAATCAATCTGACATAGTAATCTCAATATCCATCGGATCCCCACAAACACAACATGCATGATTACGAATAGATGATCTTGATGATGAACAGAGATCACAAGATCTAGACATGGTAGCAAAAAGGAGGAGAAACAACCATATAGCTATTGTATGGACCCATAGTCCAAGGTGGAACTACTCACGCATCATACCGGAGGCTGGCATGGTGATGAAGAAGGCCTCCGGGATGATCTCTCCCCTCCGACAGGGTACCGGGAAGAGCTTCAGATCCCCCTAATCTAGGGACGATGGTGGTGGCGGCTATAGACTGTTTTGTGGAGATCTGATCGGGTACTTAGGGTTTTGGCATCGGGGTGATTATATATGCGAAGACGTGAGGCAGGAGGGTGGCTAGGGGACGCACACCCTACCCAGGCGCGACCCAGGGTGGGCCCGCGCGTGGGAGGTGTGGCCACCCTGTGGCACTATAACATCCCAAAAATACTAAACTTGGATCATCAAACTCTAATCATCAAAATTAGGGTTAACAATAACTTTTCTAAATAAAAATATGAAAGCATGCATGTGTGTATGCATCCCATTTTGAATTCTTTTGAATTGCCTTGTTTATGTGTTTCTTTGCTTGTAAAATGTTTCTTAGGTGAAATAAACATCATCTAAACAATTCCCAAACTTTTCTCAAAGACAAGTAAATCAAAACAAATAAAATAAAGGAATGGTCATTTTGACCAATTTAACTCCCATGCCTACTTTGGTTGTCCCAAACTTTCAGAACTTAACAGAAACTTTTCTGGATCTTTACAATCCTTGATTGTATGCATAACAAGGTATCAAGGCCCACTTTGTGATCATCCAGAAACTTTCAAATGCATAGTTTAAATGATAGTTCAAAATTGAATCTTTATCATATGAGAAGATCCCACTTTTTCAAAAACCACTTAAACAAGCTCAACTTTCAAAACCCAAGCATCTGCAGACTCACTAGCACCAACCTAGCACACCCACCAAAAATCTTTTCAAAATTCAAAACTTGAATTCTTGCGGCCATTTCATCAAACACATTGCAGACACAAATCATCAAAATCCTAAACACTATTGTGAGCAGTGATTGAAGCCTAACTTGTCCCCTCTCTAGCTCACAACCATCTCATTAGATCATCTAGCAAGTTAAACCAAGCACTAGCCTCACTGTAAGCTGGGCAATACATCAATGGTGAACAGCCGAAGCTCACCATGCCACCCCAGTGTAGACAGCAAGCTAGGAGAGAGACTAGATGTGCCAACCTTGTCTGGAAGATCACCCATGCCTCACCGCCCCCTCTCGACTAGCCCTGCCTCAAAGACACCGACCAGAGCACCCAAGAACGTCGCGCCCGTGCCTCTGTCAACCATGCCGAGCATGTGCCAGAGCGCCACGCTCGAACGACGCCCATAGACCGCGCGCCGCCCTTGCCGCGTGCATACGTGATCACCACCGTCCCAGTAACCCCGCAGACACGCTCGTTCGCCGCCGCGCGGACCACGCGCGTTGTGCGCCATTAAATCTTCCGTCGGGCACGCGCAGAGCACCGTCGCGTTCCGACCAAACCGCACCGCCCCACGTCTCGCCACCGTGTTGTTGAGCATCGCCAGGGAGAACCGCACCGCCCCCTACCGTCGCCCACGCCGATAGCCGTCTGTACCGTCGACCACGACGAGCTCACCTTGTGCCCCATCGGTCCCCTCTCGCCACTATAAATAGAGGCCACCCCCAGCCGAATTGAGCACACCATTCTACTCCCCTCTCCTCACTTATCGTGCCGGAGCCTGCCGCCTCTAGAGAAGAAGGGAGCCAGTGATTGGAGCTGCCCCAGGAGAAGCTGCCGATACCAGGAGGTTCGCCGTCATCGACTTCGTCGTTCGCCCGCCTCGCCGACCCTCGCCTGAACCCCGGTGAGCCCCAACCGACCCCCACTGGCCGCGCTAGGTTTCTGTCTTGCCGGCGTTGCCCAACATCGACGATGACCCTCAACCGTTGGATTAGAATCAGATCGAACGCACCACATCGCCCCATACCGCTTCGCACCCCCTGTCTCACTGACGCGTGGGGACAACCACTTAACCAGCCCGCGTAAGCGCCGTGCTTAGCAGGCCGGCCCAGTATCGCTTCCCGTGCAGCCCAGTTATTTGAATTTAACCTTTTCCATTTTATTTCAAACACACTTCTGTACCTAGATTCAAAAATCCACCCAGATCGATTCAGTGAACCAAATTGAATGAAACAAATTTTGTTAGAAAGGTCTGGGAATGCTGAATCCAAGCCCGTTGGATTCAAGTCATTTGAATCTGTAGATCATCCATGGTAAAAATAACAAGGCATAAGCTTTTCTGCATTCAAACATTTTTCAAATTTAAACCATAATAGATTTTGAGTTGATTCCATCTCTCAAAAATCACATTTAACCATACCTTTCAGAATATATAAAAATATATAGGTTTACTTACAGAAATAATGACCAAGTAATAAAAGAAGGCCACATAGGCATTTCTAGCCACTTTAATTAATTAAAATAAAAGAGAAAAACCTTATTAAATTGTGACACCACTTTAAATCACATTCCCATGGACTAAAATATGTGGTGATGACATGTGTCAACATGATCCCATGTTTGGTTTGGAGAATATTAAATCTTAAGTAGTTTTTCAATGAGTAGAAATTACTTTTCTAAAAATAAAAGGAATTAAACCAAGCTTTAATTTTGTAATGTTAGTGATGATACTAGATCATCTATAGGACCCTTTGGTGTGATGATTGCACGTAGTTAAGTATTGTTTGGTGATTGTGTACATCGTATTTATTTATAAACGCTAGTACCGACCAAGGATACGAGGAGGAAGGAGGATTCTACGAAGAAGAAGCCGAGGTGAACTTCAACCACTACTCTGCACAAGGCAAGCTAACACTTGCAATTTAGCAAGCTTATACTGATATTGATGCAAGCCAATACTTGCTTGCTGCCATGCCCCCTATATGCCTTAAAGCATATATGATCATACCCACTTGATAAACCAATCCTAGTTTTACTTACAAGTTTTATACCTTATTTCTTTATCAAAGCTAGTACTTAGAGCTTACTTAAGTGAATTTTAGATACTAGAAAGATAATGGAAGGTTGCATAAAGAGCATAAAACTTGGCCTAAGCTAGATAATCTTTATGTCATCCTAAGGCATGAGATTAAGCTTAGTTGAAACTCCACTAGTTTACCACCCCTCATTAGTGCTTACCCCCACTTGTAGATGCTAGTGCTAAGCATAAAACTTGATCAACCTTAGATGGGAATACTTGGTGAAAATGGTAATGAAAACCTTAGAATGATGGATCATTCTACTGAGATGTTTTGACATGTGTTTCCGAACACCTGATGATTTTGGTGATGAAAATGTTGTGGCATGAGCCTTAGCCCTTTATAAAATTGATGGTTGTCTAGATGCGATACCATTCCAATTTTATCGTACAACCACAATACCCGAAGATTGGGTAGGGCTTGACTGGAAACTTATATACCTTAGTATTAGTTCCCTCACGACCAAGGTCTGAGCTGAGGCTACCTTGTGAAGATTGTCCACCTGTGCAGTACCCAAGATGACAGTTGCTCATGGTTGGGAGGCTAAACTCACATGAGAGGTGCTTATACTAGGGCATGTAATTGAAATGTTAGGATTGATTATCCGCATACTGATTATGGTGAATTCAGGATTTGTTCCTGACGGATGTATCTAATGTTGTGGTGAAAGTGTATAATCTCTGCAGAGTGTCAAACTATTCGAATAGCTGCGTCCGCGGTTATGGACAGTTGGAGTGGCCATACTGTTCCCCCGTCAGATGTTTTCAAAAGACTTGTGAAATGAATTGAGATTTTGACTTGACCACAACAGGGTTGCGATATGAAATACAAGTTCCTACTTAGGAGTTATAAAACTGTGACTAGCATTCGTTGCTTCTGAACTTAGTAGAGATAAATCCGGCTTTTGCAAAACAATCCTAGAGCCTAGTGTCCTATTATCAAAAACCCCTTCCACTTGTGAGTATTAGTTTGCGAGTACTTAAAGAGTACTCATGGCTTTGTCCCTGGCTATTCCCGTGGCCAGACTATGAAGAGGAGTACCTGGAGGATGGACCCCAGGAAGGTTACGACAACTAGGATCATCTCCCATCGTTAGCATTGCCTGTGACCCCGAAGATGGAGCTTCGCCTATGCTACCGTTATTATTACGTATTCCGCTGCTTGAAGTTGTATTAAGAACTGGATCATGAGATCCCTATTTGTGTAAGACCTTATGTATGGTTTGTAATGGATGATGTACTGTGGTATCCAATTCTGTTATGTCTCGCAAAAATGGTAATCCTGGGATTGCGATGTATGGCATAATAGGCATCTGGGATTAAAAATCCGGGTGTTGACAAGTTGGTATCAAAGCCATCCTGACCATAGGGGACCCTAGTTAGACTGGACGTTTGAATCAAAAACTTAGTTTCAAAACCAAAGAAAACAAATATTTACAAAAACTTATTCTCATTCTTATCCCTTTGATTCTTTCATGAAAATTCATGTTCCTCAAAAACTCTTGCAAAATACATAAAATTTTGACACACTTGATCACTCTACTAACTTACTCATCTTATATTCTTTTAGATGGACGTGAAGTACATCAAGTTTTATCAGTTGGGGAATGGAGGAGACCTTATCTTTGAGAGGGATTTGGACCAGCTTTCGGAACTTCTGGAGCGTCCGCACCCCGAGTTCTTCGGAGCTCAGCTCAATGATCAAGGAGGAGAAGATCTGCAGTGGCTAATTGTTGCAAGTCTCCGAGGAAAGATTGAACCCCCCACTACTGAGGGAATTCAGTTTACCTTAAGAGAGAACAACTGGCTCGACGGACTTGCCAGGGCCATGCAGGAAGCTCTTTCCCGTCTGTGTGGGCAAAGCATCAACCAGATCAAGGGTACCCGCTTTGAGTTTTTCCCAAGGCGTGATGCAAATGGGCAACCACTGGAAGCCCCATACCACCCTGAGCTGAAGACTCAATTGGACCATCTTAGCTTCATGATGTACGATCGTCAGCAGGAGTTGGATAACTACCATGACTACTCCAACCACAAGTCTGCCATCATCAAGACGAAGGATCAGACCATCGCCATGCTAGCAAAGGATCGCAAGTCTCGCCGCCGTCAGCTCGACAAGAAGGAGCGCATCATTGCCCGTCTTCGCCATCGTATCTCATCTTTGGAGGAGACCATCCACGAGAGAGACATGTAGTTGGAAGAAAGGGAGAATGCCGGAGAGGATCTTCGTGGAGACCCCTACTCCTATCTCAGCGATGACGATGATTTTCTGGAGGATCAGGCTATGGACTTCTTCACTGATGAGGATGATTTCGCCTTCATCGATGATGATGAGGATGATGAAGCCACAGATTCCGAGGAGTAGTACCACTTGAGCACTAGCATAGCGAGTAGTATTCGGTCGCACTGTATCGTAGTTTTCAGAATGGTTCTTAAAACCATCTGTTTTTCTTTGTTATGGTGTGTGTTGTATCGTGTGCTATGAATGAATTAATGAAAAGCAAGTTGCTAGAAAAATCTGAGTCAAACTTTGAAAAACTTTTCAAAATCCCAGAACCTTAGAAATTTCCTTCTTTTCTCATGATCTATCTCAATCTTGAGATGCCACGCGGAGGAAGTGGTTCATCCCCGGACCCGATGTTGCAGATTCTGCAAATGTTGACTTTTGACCGCGAAGCTGCAAGAGCGGAACGTCAAGCCAACCTAGCCACCCTGCAGCAGATAGCCCAGCTAGCCCACAACAACCAAGGCCACGGAAATCAGGACAACCATGGATCTAAGCTCAAGAATTTCCAGAACACCAACGCACCTGTTTTCACTAAGTCGGAAGAGCCCTTAGACGCCAATGATTGGCTGCAAACCATGGAAAATAACCTAGAAGTCGCCGGAGTGGAAGCCAACGAGAAAGTCCTGTTCGCCACCCACTATCTAGCCGGAGATGCCAGAGCATGGTGGAACAGTGTTCGCGCAATGACCGAAGGCCAGATGATGACCTGGGAGGAATTTAAGGTCAAGTTTAACAGAACCCATGTGCCACCGGGTTTGATCAAGAGGATGGGAGACGAGTTCAGAGAACTGAAGCAAAGGAAGGATGACCATAGTGGAATACCGTGACAAATTCTTTTCATTAGCTAGGTATGCCCCGGATGAGATCGACACCGAAGCCAAGAAGAAAGAAAGACTCCTGAATGGTCTGCATGATGAGATGCAGACAGTGTTAGTCAATATCCACTTTGTGGATATTGAAGCCCTTGTCGACTCAGCCATCCAGATGGAAGGGAAGATCAACCAAGCCAATGAGAACCGCAAGCGTCGCATGATGCATCATCCAGGAACCCATCAGACCCCAAGTATCACCCTAACCCATCTCCAGGATTTGCCCCAAGAACCAACCGACCCCCGATGAACCGTCCGACCTATCCCAACCATGGAAACCCTAGGTCCGGAGGAAATCACAACAACCCCGGCAACGCTAGCAATTTCAACCGAGCCCCACCCAAGTTCAACAACAACAATGCTGCCACCAACACCAACACTGCCCCGAGGACTGGAAGCAATGTTGTGCCTGTAGCAGCAAAGGACAAGTCGCAAGTGACTTGTTATGACTGTGGAAATAAGGGTCACTACTCCAACGAGTGCTCCAACAAGAAGAATGCCGCAGCCCCCAATACCAATTCCCCAGCTCAGCAGCAGCGTCGTGTTCAGCCAGGAAGGAGATTTGCCCCAGGGAGTTCGCTCAACCGCAATGGCCGTCTTTTTCTCATGCATGCTGAAGAAGCTCAGGAAGCGCCAGACGTCGTGCTGGGTATGTTTTCTGTTAATTCAGTACTTGCACGAGTGTTGTTTGACTCTGGTGCATCGCACCCATTTGTCACCGAAGAATTTGCATGCACTAGTAAAATTCAACCAACCAAACTGAAGCATGTTATGATTGTTCAAATTCCCGGATCAACCACCAAGGCTAGGCAAATTTGCAAAGCCGTCCCTATCCGAATCCATGGCATAGATTTTTATGCAAATCTGATAGTACTCGGAACTAAAGGTTTAGAAGTAGTACTAGGAATGGATTGGATGTTGAAACATAAAGGATTGATTGACTGTGCCAAGAAAGCCATAACCATGACCAGTACAGCCGGAATATCAGTCGAGCATATATCTGAAACCTTACCTTGTCAATTCAAGTGTAACAAGAGTATAGCCCAACCTACCATTGACCAAGTCCGGATAGTCTGTGAATACCCCGATGTATTTCCAGATGTTTTGCCCGGTATGCCCCCAGATCGGGATATCGAGTTTATCATTGAACTAATCCCCGGAACCGGACCCATAGCCTAGAGACCATATAGTATGAGCCCGTCTGAGCTAGCAGAACTGAAGAAGCAACTAGATTCCATGTTGGAAATTGGATTGATTCAACCAAGTGCATCACCATGGAGATCACCTGTCTTGTTTGTGGACAAGAAAGATGGAGGTAACCGTTTTTGTACGGATTATCGGAAGTTGAATGATGTCACCATCAAGAACAAATACCCCTTGCCCAAGATAGAAGATCTGTTTGATCAGTTGACCGGTGCCAAAGTGTTTTCTAAGATTGATCTTAGAACAGGCTATCATCAACTCAAGATTCATGCAGAGGATATCCCAAATACTGCCTTTACCACCAGATATGGATTGTATGAGTATACAGTCATGTCTTTTGGATTAACCAATGCCCCCGCTTATTTCATGAATCTCATGAATAAGATTTTTATGGACTTCCTGGATAAGTTTGTCGTTGTTTTCATCGATGACATTCTGATTTATTCCAAATCGGAAGAAGAACATGAGCTACACCTAAGGACCATTCTTGGAACCCTTAGAGAGCATCAGCTGTATGCAAAGTTTAGCAAATGTGAATTCTGGTTATAGGAGGTAGGATTCCTCGGTCACATTGTATCAGCCGGAGGAATTGCCGTTGACCCTGCAAAAGTAAAAGATGTCGAGGATTGGCAAGCCCCAACTACTCAAACCCAAGTTCGTGCATTTCTTGGATTGGCGGGATATTACCGCAAGTTCGTAGAAGGATTCTCGAGTATCACCAGACCCATGACCCAATTGCTGAAGAAGGACAAGAAGTTTGAATGGACCGATAAATGTGAAGCGAGTTTTCAAGAACTCAAGAGGAGATTGATTTCAGCCCCAATCTTGATCATGCCAGATATCACGAAGCCCTTCGATGTGTATTGTGATGCATCCAAGATCGGTCTCGGATGTGTGCTAATGCAAGAAGGCAAAGTTATATCTTATCTATCTCGACAACTGAAGCAACATGAGCAAAATTACCCAACCCATGACCTCGAACTCGCAACCGTAGTTCTAGCCCTGAAGACATGGAGGCATTACCTGATGGGAAACCGTTGTGAGATTTATTCGGATCACAAGAGCCTGAAGTATATATTCACTCAGAAGGAGCTGAATATGAGACAGAGAAGATGGATTGAGCTAATCAAGGATTACGACCTGGACATTCACTATCACCCTGGTAAAGCCAATGTGGTAGCAGATGCCCTTAGCAGATTGCCGTGCCGCTTGAACTCCATGATTTTGAAGGAGCAACCAAGCTTGCACAAAGAGATGGAAGATTTTCGAATGGAATTAGTAAGTGAAGGATTTTTGGCTAGCATAGAAATCCAGCACACTTTGATCAGTCAGATCAAAGAGGCGCAGAAGGGAGATGCTAGTATTGACGGAATCAAGCGTCGTATCGGTACAGGCAAAGTACCCGGATTCACCGAAGACGAAGAAGGAGTTCTGTGGTACAAAGGACGCCTTTGTGTACCAGCAGATTCGGAGTTGAAAGAAGTTATTTTGAAGGAGGCGCATGATACTCTTTATTCTATCCATCCGGGAGGAACTAAGATGTATCAAGATTTGAAAGAGCAATTTTGGTGGCATAAGATGAAGAGAGAAATCGGAAGCTATATCGCCAAGTGTGATATATGTCAGCGAGTCAAGGCAGGACATCAAGACCCGCTGGATTGTTGCAACCCTTGCAGATTCCGGAATGGAAATGGGATTCCGTTGGAATGGACTTTATCACTAGACTGCCTACTTCTAGTAGGGGAAATGACTCTATCTGGGTCATAGTGGACAGATTGTCCAAAGTCGCCCATTTCTTGCCCGTCAAGACCACATATCAGAGTTCGAAGCTAGCGGAGTTATACATCGCTAGAATAGTTAGTTTGCATGGAGTCCCCAAGAACATCGTATCGGATCGAGGAACTCAGTTTACCTCGAGATTCTGGAAGAAAGTTCAAGAAGGTTTAGGAACCCGCCTAGATTTTAGTACCGCGTATCACCCTCAGACCGATGGACAAACGGAGCGAGTAAACCAAATACTCGAAGATATGCTGAGAGCATGCGTGTTAGAATATGGATCTAAGTGGGAAGACTATCTGCCGTTTGCAGAATTTTCGTACAACAACATTTATCAAGCTAGTTTGAAAATGGCCCCATTTGAATTCATGTACGGAAGGAAGTGTCACACCCCTTTGAACTGGTCGAAAGTAGGAGAGAGTCAGATTTTTGGACCTGACATCCTACGAGAAGCAGAAGAGAAGGTTCACAAGATTCGTGAGCACCTCAAGACAGCCCAGTCCAGACAGAAGAGTTACGCCGACAAGAGACGTAGAGACCTCGCCTTCAACATAGGAGATTTTGTATATCTGAAAGTGTCGCCATTGAAGGGAATGCAGCGTTTCCAACTCAAGGGAAAGTTAGCCCCCAGATATATCGGACCTTTCCAGATTCTGAACCGTCGAGGAGAAGTATCGTATCAATTGGAACTACCTGAAGAGATGTCAGCCGTGCACAATGTGTTCCATATCTCATTACTTCGCAAGTGTCTCGAAGTCCCCGAGAAGACTGAAGTGTTCAAGAATATCGACCACCGGACCATAGAGATCAACGATGGCCTGACCTATCCTGAAGTACCCATCCGTATTTTGGAAGAAGCTTTCAGAACTACCCGAACCCGAAGCATCAAGTTTCTCAAGATTCAGTGGAGCAACCACACAGAAGAGGAAGCTACCTGGGAGCGCGAAGATCACATCAGGACAGAGTTTCCCGATCTCTTCAAATCCTAGGTAATCTTTTTCGTCCTTTTTCAAATCTCGGGACGAGATTTTGTTTAAGGGGGGAAGGTTTGTACCATCCCAAAAATACTAAACTTGGATCATCAAACTCTAATCATCAAAATTAGGGTTAACAAAAACTTTTCTAAATAAAAATATGAAAGCATGCATGTGTGTATGCATCCCATTTTGAATTCTTTTGAATTGCCTTGTTTATGTGTTTCTTTGCTTGTAAAATGTTTCTTAGGTGAAATAAACATCATCTAAACAATTCCCAAACTTTTCTCAAAGACAAGTAAATCAAAACAAATAAAATAAAGGAATGGTCATTTTGACCAATTTAACTCCCATGCATACTTTGGCTGTCCCAAACTTTCAGAACTTAACAGAAACTTTTCTGGATCTTTACACCCCTTGATTGTACTCATAACAAGGTATCAAGGCCCACTTTGTGATCATCCAGAAACTTTCAAATGAATAGTTTAAATGACAGTTCAAAATTGAATCTTTATCATATGAGAAGATCCCACTTTTTCAAAAACCACTCAAACAAGCTCAACTTTCAAAACCCAAGCATCTGCAGACTCACCAGCACCAACCTAGCACACCCACCAAAAATCTTTTCAAGATTCAAAACTTGAATTCTTGCGGCCATTTCATCAAACACATTGCAGACACAAATCATCAAAATCCTAAACACTATTGTGAGCAGTGATTGAAGCCTAACTTGTCCCCTCTCTAGCTCACAACCATCTCAGTAGATCATCTAGCAAGTTAAACCAAGCACTAGCCTCACTGTAAGCTGGGCAATGACATCAATGGTGAACAGCCGAAGCTTACCATGCCACCTAGTGTAGACAGCAAGCTAGGAGAGAGACTAGCCGTGCCAACCTTGTCTGGAAGATCACCCATGCCTCACCGCCCCCTCTCGACTAGCCCTGCCTCGAAGTCACCGACCAGAGCACCCAGGAACGCCGCGTCCGTGCCTCTGTCAACCATGCCGAGCATGTGCCAGAGCGCCACGCTCGACCAACGCCCATAGACCGCGCGCCACCCTTGCCGCGTGCATACGTGATCACCACCGTCCCAGTAACCCCGCAGACACGCTCATTCGCCGCCGCGCGGACCACGCGCGCTGTGCGCCATTAAATCTTCCGTCGGGCACGCGCAGAGCACCGTCGCGTTCCGACCAAACTGCACCGCCCCACGTCTCGCCACCGTGTCGTTGAGCATCGCCAGGGAGCACCGCACCGCCCCTACCGTCGCCCACGCCGATAGCCATCTGTACCGTCGACCATGACGAGCTCACCTTGCGCCCTGTCGGTCCCCTCTCGCCACTATAAATAGAGGCCACCCCCAGCCGAATTGAGCATACCATTCTACTCCCCTCTCCTCACTGATCGTGCCACCCCGTTCTCGAAGCAAGGCGAGCAGCACTTCGCCGGAGCCTGCCGCCTCTGGAGAACAAGGGAGCCAGCGATTGGAGCCGCCCTAGGAGAAGCTGTCGGTACCAGGAGGTTCACCGTCATCGACTTCGTCGTTCGCCCACCTCGCCGACCCTCGCCTGAACCCCGGTGAGCCCCTAACGACCCCCACTAGCCGCGCTAGGTTTCTGTCACGCCGGCGTTGCCCAACATCGACGATGACCCTCAGCCGTTGGATTAGAATCAGATCGAACGCACCACATCGCCCCATACTGCTTCGCACCCCTGTCTCACTGACACGTGGGGACAGCCACTTAACCAGCCCGCGTAAGCACTGTGCTTAGCAGGCCGGCCCAGTATCGCTTCCCGCGCAGCCCAGTTATTTGAATTTAACCTTTTCCATTTTATTTCAAACACACTTCTGTACCTAGATTCAAAAATCCACCCAAATCGATTCAGTGAACCAAACTGAATGAAACAAATTATGTTAGAAAGTTCTGGGAATGCTGAATCCAACCCCGTTGGATTCAAGTCATTTGAATCTGTAGATCATCCATGGTAAAAATAACAAGGCAGAAGCTTTTCTACATTCAAACATTTTTCAAATTTAAACCATAATAGATTTTGAGTTGATTCCATCTCTCAAAAATCACATTTAACCATACCTTTCAGAATATATAAAAATATATAGGTTTACTTACAGAAATAATGACCAAGTAATAAAAGAAGGCCACATAGACATTTCTAGCCACTTTAATTAATTAAAATAAAAGAGAAAAACCTTATTAAATTGTGACACCACTTTAAATCACATTCCCATGGACTAAAATATGTGGTGATGACATGTGTCAACATGATCCCATGTTTGGTTTGGAGAATATTAAATCTTAAGTAGTTTTTCAATGAGTAGAAATTACTTTTCTGAAAATAAAAGGAATTAAACCAAGCTTTAATCTTGTAATGTTAGTGATGATACTATATCATCTATAGGACCCTTTGGTGTGATGATTGCAAGTAGTTAAGTATTGTTTGGTGATTGTGTACATCGTATTTATTTATAGACGCTAGTACCGACCAAGGATACGAGGAGGAAGGAGGATTCTACGAAGAAGAAGCCGAGGAGAACTTCAACCACTGCTCTGCACAAGGCAAGCTAACACTTGCAATTTAGCAAGCTTATACTGATATTGATGCAAGCCAATACTTGCTTGCTACCATGCCCCCTATATGCCTTAAAGCATATATGATCATACCCACTTGATAAACCAATCCTAGTTTTACTTACAAGTTTTATACCTTATTTCTTTATCAAAGCTAGTAATTAGAGCTTACTTAAGTGAATTGTAGATACTAGAAAGATAATGGAAGGTTGCATAAAGAGCATAAAACTTGGCCTAAGCTAGATAATCTTTATGTCATCCTAAGGCATGAGATTAAACTTAGTTGAAACTCCACTAGTTTACCACCCCTCATTAGTGCTTACCCCCACTTGTAGATGCTAGTGCTAATCATACAACTTGATCAACCTTAGATGGGAATACTTGGTGAAAATGGTTATGAAAACCTTAGAATGATGGATCATTCTACTGAGATGTTTTGACATGTGTTTCCGAACACCTGATGATTTTGGTGATGAAAATGTTGAGGCATGAGCCTTAGCCCTTTATAAAACTGATGGTTGTCTGGATGCGATACCATTCCAATTTTATCGTACAACCACAATACCCGAAGATTGGGTAGGGCTTGACTAGAAACTTATATACCTTAGTATTAGTTCCCTCACGTCCAAGGTCTGAGCTGAGGCTACCTTGTGAAGATTGTCCACCTGTGCAGTACCCAAGATGACAGTTGGTCATGGTTGGGTGGCCAAACTCACAGGAGAGGTGCTTATACTAGGGCGTGTAATTGAAAGGTTAGGATTGATTATCCGCATACTGAGTATGGTGAATTCAGGATTTGTTCCTGACGGATGTATCGAATGTTATGGTGAAAGTGTACAATCTCTGCAGAGTGTCAAACTATTCGAATAACCGCGTCCGCGGTTATGGACAGTTGGAGTGGCCATACTGTTCCCCCGTCAGATGTTTTCAAAATACTTGTGAAATGAATTGAGACTTTGACTTGACCACAACAGGGTTGTGATATGAAATACAAGTTCCTACTTAGGAGTTATAAAACTGTGACTAGCATTCGTTGCTTCTGAACTTAGTAGAGATAAATCTGGCTTTTGCAAAACAACCCTAGAGCCTAGTGTCCTATTAGTTTGCGAGTACTTAAAGAGTACTCACGGCTTTGTCCCTGGCTATTCCCGTGGCCAGACTATGAAGAGGGGTACCTGGAGGATGGACCCCAGGAAGGTTAGGACAACTAGGATCATCTCCCATCGTCAGCATTGCCTGTGACCCCGAAGATGGAGCTTCGCCTATGCTACCGTTATATAACGTATTCCGCTGCTTGAAGTTGTATTAAGAACTGGATCATGAGATCCCTATTTGTGTAAGACCTTATGTATGGTTTGTAATGGATGATGTACTATGGTATCCAATTCTGTTATGTCTCGCAAAAATGGTAATCCTGGGATTGCGATGTATGGCATAACAGGCATCTGGGATTAAAAATCCGGGTGTTGACAGGCACCCCTCCGGTCGCCCTTCGGTCTCTGTGTTCTCGGTGAAATATTGACTTTGTCTTTTGCACCGTCCAATTTCGAGAATATTTCCTTACTAGCTTTTCTGAAACCAAAAACAACATAAAACAGACAACTGGCACTGTGGCAACTTGCTAATAGGTTAGTCCTAGAAAATGTATAAAAATACCTCAAAGTGTAGACAAATCATAGCAAAGTGGATACTAAACAAGCATGGAACATCAAAAATTATAGATACGTTTACAACATATTAAGCATCCCCTAGCTTAACTCCCTCTCGTCCTCGGGTAGGTAAGTGATAAAAAGAATAATTTTTGAGGTGACATGCACCATCACAATCAAGATCAAACCATTTGCAAGCATTGAAAGCTGGGATCAAAGTACTCTAAACATGAGCATGAAAGATGAAGTTCTAACAATAAGACATAGCAACTATGTTGCAACATGAAAGGATACAAACAAAGATTCATGAATAACAATGCATTGAAAGACGTTTGTTTGTTTCACATATAGAAAACATAGCATAGTTGCATTCAGCTTGTCCCTCATGGAGTAGCAAAACATAAATGCATAGGACACCTTCAAAGTTCATAAGGGTGACTAGATATAAATAGTTCAAGAACAAGCAATATCAACAATATGAATGAATCAATATGTTTTGGGACAATGCACATAGAACTAAGAATGGCAACTATGCTCTCTTAATTGGTGCCTAAGGATAGAAGGTGGAGACTCAATATAAAAGTGGAAGAAAGGCCCTTCAAAGGGAAGCAGGGATTTCAAGTTTCATAAAGAGCTTCCAAAAATTATGGTACTTGTTAGCTTTTAGCTCTCATTGCCCCTATCACAAGCATCTTGAAGTGATTAAGGTTAAAGTGAACAAAATATGGAGTATATGCTTGACAAAGTATAAGTTGGCAATCTCATGTCCCTTGAGTACGAGGGCCGCTCCTCATGCTGCTCAACTTTAGTTACCGGTAAGTTCTTGTCATAGTAAGTACATGTGTATCATAGAGAACCGCCAACGGGATATCCCTTGCCCCACGATACAGGAGCTATCCCATATCAACATGACAAGGCAAGCAGACAATGAGCATCTTAGAAATCTTCCTATTTACCATGGGAAAATGGTGCTTTTTTCTCTCTTTCCTCTTTTCTCATCTTTTTTTCTCAATCTCTTTTTTCTATCTCTCTTTTTTTATAAGAAGAATGCTTCATAGATTGCTCACTATGGTGATGCTGCAAGTTTCCACCATGATTAGGCATGGCTTAGGCTAGCGTCCCAGGCGTTTCTCTAACACACATACGTAACTCCATGGACTTACAAGCTCCCCTTTTATTTTACACCGACGACATCCGCAAACAAAATATCATGATATCAACTGAGTAGATATTTACAGGTGTTGAAAGCGTTCCCCGTGACAGCACGGTTCTGCTAATTCCCAATGTATAAGTTGTAACACCCTCAGAATCGGCCCTATGCAAGTTTTAGCGGTTCCCGCCAAACCCGCATAGAAACGATTCAAAGGTGCCCACCAGGCACTTTCGTGCGGGTGTAAAACGAAGTAATATCATTACACAATAGTCCTCGACGGAACCCACAGAACAAATATATACAACAACGACTCCATGAGTCAAGAATACAAATATACAATACAAAGATCCAAAACACCTTTAAAATGATACAGCGTCCGAGTACGGACAAGATGCAAATTGGGCTAAGAGCCCTGAAGAATAACCAATGGCGTCCATAACCCTGCCCAGGCCAAGCCGGAAGGGTAACCCTGCTAACGACGTCGATCTCAAACCTGCTTAAACAAAAGGGGTGCCGACAAAGGGCAAAGGAAAAAGATAGCGGTCAGTACTGAGGCCAGTACACGGCGAGACTAGAATTCGGCGGTCCTCGCCTACATAGGTATGGTGGACTGAGGCGGCAGCGCAACATGCACTCAACAACCTGTAGAGACTCAATACGACTGGCGGCTATCAGATAGGGATAAGAAAGACCTATTCGGATCCAACCTGGAACTATCACCAAGCATACCCATCCTGGTATTTCCCCCTCGATGCCAAACGAGGAAGTCAACCGAGGAACTCACACAGTTGGCAGTTTTATTCATTCTGTTATAGTTGCGGAAATTACTAGTCAGATATAGATAGCATGAGTCATCCTGATATAATAAGCAGTGGACAGTTTTAATTAACCATTCCGTTGTAGTGGTAGTACTTACTAGTCAGATACATATAGCATGAGGCATCCCAAAACCCAACAGTTGTTGGTACTTTTATTTAGCCATTGCGTTGTAGTTGCAATACTTACTAGTCAGATACAATGATAACAGGTGACAACCCAAACCAGCAATTGTTGGCACTTTTATTTAGCCATTCCATTATAGTGAAGCTGATTACTAGTCATTATAAAGTCAAATTTTTAGCACTACTTTAGTTATAGTTGTCTATGATCGGGATACTGTGCTCCAAGTCGTCCATAACCGCGGACACGGCTTTCAGAAAGTTTTACCCTGCAGGGGAGCACAAATAGAAACACACGCACGATCAACCTCGAGAAAAACCAAATGAAAACCCAACAAGGCATCACGATAGAGCAATTGCAAGATTCATATAAATTTTAGGGGGCCACCCCACCAAGCTACCCGCTACGAAGCTGGTCGGCTCCGAGACGGACCCAGAGGTTTGTGCCAATGGCTGTAAACAACTAGGAATCCGAAAGTGTGACTGGGCTTGTCGATACCGCGAAAACATTCCACATTTGTTCCTAAACAGTACAGGCGCTCCACCCGCAATCGTAAATAAAGCAGTAAAGCATGGCATAAGTACATGATAGTAATAAATCCCCAAACTAGTTTGTGGCCCCAAGAAATAATATATGATTCAAGCTCTGGCTAAGGGGATTCATGGTCCCACATGCAGATAGTGCGAATATTCAAAGAATAGGTATCAAGTACTCGAGGTCCTACGGGACACAAGTGGACGGTTAAAAACCAAATAATATCTATTGCCCACCTGTGCCTCTGCATTATTTACTTACTTCGATTTTAGTTATTAAACGGTAATTAAAGTCATGATCATCTCCAACATTAAACATGAGGCATTACTCCAACAATTGTGGAACATCGACAACGCGAAACAATGTGGGCCAATAGAATCCAGATTGAAGTACCTTTGCTGTAGTTCGCCTGCCTGTATGATGTCCTCCATACGGGCCGTCATGACAAGCTTGCAAAATTGCATTCATTTCATGGTTAGGAACACACTTTCGAATCATACCATCAGGTCCATGATGATATAAATAAAGATCATCCCAAAAGTAATATTTAAGATCATTAAAGAATTTCATTCTTTGATTTCTTGTCATACCAGGAGGTAGAAATTTTTCTGGAAGATAGTTAGCATAATCCGCAAACCAAGGATCAGCGATTTCAATATTTGCTAAATATTCTCTCGGAAATGACTCATTTATAGGTACAGGTTCACTGGTTATTCCCTCCATCCTAGAGAGATGATCCACTACCGGATTATCCTTACCTCTCATATCTACTATTTGCAAATCATATTCTTGCAGTAACAAAACTCATCTAATCAACCTGGGCTTCGCATCCTTTTTCACAAGGAGGTGACGCAAAGCTTGGTGATCTGTATAAACTATTACCATAGAATTAATGTTGTAAGGTCTAAATTTGTCACGAGCAAAAATTATAGTCAGGAACTCCTTTTCTGTGGTAGCATAATTTTTCTGAAATTTATTAAGAGTTCTACTAGCATAATGAATAACATTTAAATTCTTTTCGTCTCGCTGTCCTAACACGGCTCCTAAAGCATAGTCACTAGCATCACATATAATTTCGAAAGGTTCATCCCATTTTGGAGATTGCATGATAGGTGCTGAAACTAATTAGTTTTTAAGGTTTTCAAAAGCTGAAATGCAATCATGATCTAAGTAGAACGGGGTATATTTATCAATAAGGTCAGTGAGAGGCATAGATATTTTAGCAAAATCTTTTATAAAACGCCTATAAAAACCTACATGTTCCAGAAACATTTTTAAGTTTTTTATGTCCTGAGATACTGGAAGTTTTTCTATAGCATTTATATTAGACTTATCTATTTCTATACCCTCATCTGAAACCTTATGTCCAAAAACTTTACCTTCTCTTACCATGAAATGACATTGCTCCCAATTCAAAACCAAGTTTGATTGCCTGCATCTCTATAAAACTTTGGTAAAATTGTAGAGACAATTATCAAATTTTGTTTCACAAACAACGAAATCATTTGTTAGAACTTCCATAGCCTTCTAAACAAGATCATCAAAGATTTTTAGAACACATTCTTGAAAAGTTGCAGATGCATTACATAAGCCAAACAGAATTACACGACAAGAAATCTGGTGACTAGTGACCTTTTTTAATAACCATGGATTTTTTGTTCATATATCTATGACCATTCTGAACTAGTTAGTCGCGGGGAATTTGAGAGGGTCCAAACCTTTAAAAATAACGACCAATTGTATCAAAAAGGTCATAGTGTCGTAACACGAAAAGGTCATGAACGGATAGGACTAGTTTGGAGCCTTTATTTGGTAGACTATGACCAATTTAAATGGTCGTTAAGGTTAAATTCCAAGGCAAAAAAATTACAGGATGGCCAACTCAGCAATATTACCTTCATATCATGTCCATGTGTCATATTTTTCTTACTTGTCATATATACGTGGCATTTCGGACGAGCTGGCATTCGGAAATTATTTTAGAAAAAAGAACCGCGTTGGGGGTTCAAACTCAACACCCGGACGACTCATGCGGGATCCTAACCACTACAGCACTCGACTCGTTCATGCCAGTAAAGGAGCTCGACCCTAATAATATGATACTAGGTAGCATAGACGAAATATTAACGTAAAAAGGATGAGGGCGGCAAGAGAAGTCGAACCCGCTACCTCTCACTCCCACTGAAGGAACCAAACCACCCCACCACGGGAACATTGTTGTTGCAACTTCGAGCGTAGGCCTGTTGATTAAATGTAAGCCTCTGTTGGGCCTCGTCCTCAAGCGACCGAGGCTGTGTCCTACTCGGCCGGCTGGGCTAATAGCCCATTAGACATTTAGCATGTCCATTTTATTAGAAATTATAGGCTTTTTATAAATTTTGAGCTCACACAAATGGATGGACTTTTTTTTAAGTATACAAAGGTAATTTCTCTATAGTTTTTGCATATCACGTCGGATTGAGATGATATAAAGATAAATTTTGTTCATCTTTAGAAGGTTAAGCTATAAAATTATTTTTACAAAAAATGATGAGCATTAAATCATGTACATGTAGTTTAAATTGGACCCACTTCCTACCTATTCGGTAGACATTTGTCATTTTCACGAGGGGTGGACCGAAAGGTTTGAGATACCCCGGTTGGGACATTGTCCATGTAATATGGTCTAGTATTTTTGAAAAATGGGATGGTATCATTTCGAAACTTTCATTTGGTGGTTGCTTCATAAAACGCCTTGTTTTTGCACTCAGAAAATGGAAAATGCATTTTTTGTGCGGCGAAAAGGAAAACTTCCTCCTGCAATATTGATAGACATCCCAAGATGCACATGAGTGCACAATATGGGCACATTATCATAAACTATACTGCGATTCTGGCCATAACATTGGTCGTTTGACCTGAAAGCCATGAAACCTCGAACAAGATAGGTCATTCCTGTAAAGGTTTTTTTTGAGATATTTACTATATACCAAGTTTGATATTTTCCTTACAACTATGACACCACGCAAAGGATTTACCTTGTTTGGACCGTTTTTTAATTTCTTGTACCCATTTCAAGCTATGGTCAAAACAGTGGGCATGAAGGTTCTTAGCTAGGGGATGGGCCTCTTGGATATCTGATAAAAAAAACATAGTGTTAGTCTAAAAATGGTTTTTGCAAAAAATCACGAGCATTAGATCGTGTACCTATAGTTCAAATCGGACCCACTTTCTACCAATTCGGCAGACATTTGTATTTTTCGCGAGCGGTGGAACGAAAGGGTTGAGATACCCCGGTTGGTACATTGTCCATGTAAAATGCTCTAGTATTTTTGAAAATGGTATGGTAGCATTTTGAAACTTCCATTTGGTGGCTGCTTCACAAAATGCCCCGTTTTTTGCACTTTGAAAATGGAAAATGCATTTTTTGTGCGGCGAAAAGGAAAACTTCCTCCCGCAACATTGTTCGCCATACCAAGGTGCACATGAGTGCACAATATAAGCACATTATCATAAACTATACCGCGATTCTGGCCATAACATTGGTCGTTTGACCTGAAAGCCATGAAACCTCGAACAAGATAGCTCATTTCTGTGAAGTTTTTTTGAGATATTTACTATATACCAAGTTTGCTATTTTTTTCTTGTAACTATGTCATATAATTGTAGGGGTTCGTAGCATGGAAAACAAAATTTTTCTACCACATGCACAGAAACAAGCCAAGATCTATCTACTAGATTGTAGCAACAAGTCGATTAGATTACTCACCCTTGAAGATTCCAAAGCGTTTAACGAGAGCAGATTCTCATGGGTGATATAGTCGTACACTTGCCTATCTCAAGATCACGTAGACGATCCTTCCGGCGTTGTGTTCTGGCAGCGCTTCCGCAGTCGGCCACACGTTCGGTACTCGATGAAGACCTTCCTCTCCCTTGTTCCAGCAGGCAGCGGAGGTTGTAGTTCTCCCCTCGCGATTCCGATAGCACGACGGCGTGGTGTCAGAAGTAGAGGGAAAATCCTGCAGGGCTTCGCCTAAGCCGGAGTAGGTTATGGTGGATCTAGGGTTTCCGGCAATCTAGAGTTTAGAGGTCCGGAGAGGAGGAGGCGTGGCCGGCGAGCCGGTGGCGGCGCTGCGGGGGGGGAGGGCAGCGTCGGCGGCGCGGCTGGTTGTGTGTCCTTGGGGAACCCCCTCCCCTCTATTTATGAGAGGGAGGGAAGCTTGGGAGAGGGGAGTTTGAATCTTTCCCCAACTCCCTCTCCTAGTTGGCTTGTGGTGGAGGGAAAGAAGGATTCTTTCCTTCCTCCACTAGGATACATTATCCCAGTTTGACTTTTCAAACTTTCCTTTTGACTTTCAATTTGGAGCTTTATTTTTTCTTGCAAATGCTCAACCAAGTGACCTAGGACATGATTCAATCATTCCACTTATCCATGAAACATTCATGTACCCTTCCCCTTCCGGTCCGATGAACCTTCTAGACCCTTCTAGATCATCTCCGATGAAATCATCGGAATCATTTCCGAACTCCGGAATTGGACTTTCCTTATATGAATCTTATTCTCCGGACCATTCCGGATCTCCTCATGATATCGTGGATCCCATATGAGACCCCGAACAACATTCGGTCTCCCTACTTACATTCCATATCTACTAAACAACATCGAATCCTTAAGTGTGTCTCCCTACGGTTCGTGAATTACGCGGACATGACCAAGACACTTCTCCAATCAATAACCAATAGAGGAATCTGGAAATTCATATGGCTCCCACATATTTCTACGATTACTTTGCGATCGAATGAACATCTTACATACGATACCAATTTCCCTTTGTCTCGCGATAGTTTACTTATCCGAGGTTTGATCGTCGGTATCTCTGCATACCTAGTTCAACCTCGTTACCGATAAGTACTCTTTTCTCGTTCCCATGATATTTGATCCCTTGTGAGCCAGTCACATGCTTGAAAGCTAATTGGATGACATTCCACCGAGAGGGCCCAAAGTATATCTATCCGTCATATGGATGGACAAATCCCACTCTTGATCCATGTGCCTCAACACATACTTTCCGAAAACTCAATGCCACCTTTATAGCCACCCAGTTACGATGTGGTGTTTGATGTCATCAAAGCATCCTTCCGGTGATGGTGATTAGCATGATCTCATGGTCGAAGGAATTAGGTTACTATGTATCAAAAAAGCTTATAGCAAACGAACTATTGAAATGACTTGATCTTTATGCTACGCTTATCTATAGGACTATGTCCATCATACCATTCTCCTAATGATATGATCTTGTTGTTAACAACATCTCTATGTTCATGATCCAGAAACCATGATCATTTATTAACCAACAAGCTAGTATTACAAAGAGGCTTTACCAGGGACTCTAATTTAGTTTACAAATCACACAAGTATTAATGTTTCTGGTTAATACTATTATAGCATGAATGTAAACATTTATCATAAACACAAATATATAATAATAACCACTTTTATTATTGCCTCTAGGGCATATCTCCAACAATAATATGACACCACATGAAGGATTTACCTTGTTTGGACCGTTTTTGAATTTCTTATGCCCGTTTCAAACTATAGTCAAAACAGCGGGCATGAAAGTTCTTAGCTAGGGGATGAGCCTTGCTAAACTTGCATTGGATCTCTGATAAAACAACATATTGTGCATATAAAATGATTTTTTTCAAAAATTACGAGCATTAGATCGTGTACCTGTAGTTCAAATCGGACCCGATTCCTACTGATCCGACAGACATTTGTCTTTTTCACGAGGGGTGGATCTAAAGGTTTGAGATACCTTGGTTGGAACATTTTCCATGTAAAATGGTCTAGTATTTTTGAAAAATGGAATGGTAGCATTTTGAAACTTCCATTTGGTGGTTGCTTCAAAAAACGCCCCGTTTTTTGCACTCGGAAAATGGAAAATGCATTTTTATGCGGCAAAAAGGAAAACTTCCTCCTGCAACACTGTGCGAGTAATCTTCCTTGTTAAAGTTCATAAGAGTGGGCCTTCATCTTGGCCAACAATGACTTTTAAATAATTTTAGCATAGTAACTATCATATATTTTTGTTGTTGTTCTTCTTGAAATAGAATTACAAAATTACTTTACTCTAGTTCTGGTCAATAATGCAACGCAATGTACTGAATTTGTAGGTCATGGTTGATTTACTTGAATCAACAGGGATTGCATGCCATCGAAAACTTGATGTATTTCATTGATGAGCACATGCACATGGTGGGTGCCAAGTTAAATCTTTGCAATCTGGAGCATACAGATGTAAAAGTAGTGTTGGCTTGTCAGATTTCCAGCATTATTTCTTGTGTGCAGTGAGTTTTATAGCACTGATGACTGCCTTGTTTGTTTTTAGACTTCACCGTATAGTTCATTGATCGATTTGTTGTGTAGAAAGAACATTTTGGTTGTTGAACTGTAGGAATGAATATTCAAACATGTTTTCTAGTTTGGACATATACTGTAATGTATAGAAATGTGTTGATGAGAATGTTGTACTTTACCATCAGCCTTTTGGAAAAGCATTTCATTGAAAAGCTTCCATTTTATCTCTGGACTATTTGTTGGCTTACACGTTACACATGCTTATGTTTCTTTACCAAGGTTCATTATCACGGCTAATTGAGGCTTCTCCTTATACTATCAACATTAGTTGATAATTAGACCGAGTCTTAGTTTAAGTAGGAACGCAACTGTTTGTATCAAATGTTTACACTTCTAGTTTCAATACAAGGCTAATATTTTACTTAATTTCATGCTAGGTCCATGTATGCTAGACTCACTTGTTGTTTTGTTGTTACTAGATAATCAGCGGTGGTGTTCCTTTGAAGAAGCCTATAGCAGCAAACAACTACTCGCCTACAAGGAGAGGAGCCACTGAAAAACGAAACCGGAGGCCAGCGATGCCCCGCGCCACTGAGTGATGCTCTGCTTGCTTTGCTTTGTGTGTTTCTTGCTGGGGCTTACACTTAACTTTTGCCGCCTTACTATGTTGGTTGTTAACCCAGATGATGGGGTCTTATAATAATAATTTTCTTCTTATACTAGTGGCATCGCCTAATCACGTTAATGTTGTGATGTTGGCTAATTTTCTTGCCTAAAAAGTTATTATTCTCAAATTGTGTAAACTGTCCAAACCTCTTCGTGGGCTAGTGGTAAAATGACTGTAAACTACGACCTATAACATTTTAGGCTTTAAAAAGGCTAAGGCCCAAATAGTAATGTCAGAAAAATTTAAGAAAATGAGAACAAATTCGTTGCAAGTGGACCGTATAAAGGACAAGACCAGACAAGAATTGAACCATAAGGGCCAAGGCCAAAACAAAAATGGACCGCAGACTAAAAGCATCCAAGCAAGCAGACCATGTAAAAAGACCATAATTGTTGGGCTTAGCCCATTTAAAGCACCAAATTGAACTGGGCTGAATTTGATCAACGACCTTTACAATTGGTCACATATTTGCCACGTAGGATTGGCCATATAGGATCTGACGTGGACAGGACAGATAGTCTATGACCAATACAGTTGGTCATAGAATCTATGACCATCTATATTGGTCATAGACGTCTATGACCAATTCAGATAAAAGGTCATCGTGTTTAACTAGTGACGCTCAGCTTTTGACCATCTGTATTTGGTCACAAAAAAGTCATAAATTTAAAACTACGACCTTTCAGTGACCAATATGGAGGGTCATGTATCACCAGATTTCTTGTAGTGTTAATCTATAAGCATATGTGCCATAAGGACAGGTGAAAGTCATTTTCTCTTGATCTTTTAGTTGTATAGCAATTTGAGAGTAGCCGGAATAACCATCAAGAAAACAAAAATAAGAATTATTACTAAGTCTTTCTAAAAATTCATCTATAAATGGTATAGGTTTATGATTTTTCTGTGTCTCACGGTTTATTTCCCTAAAATCAATGCACATGCGATATCCAACAATATATCTTATAGGAACTAGCTCGCCATCCTCATTCATAGCAGCATCAAGACCACCTTGTCTTGGTATGCAATGAGCTGGGCTAACCCATTTACTGTCAGAAATAGGATATATTATGCCGACATGTAATAACCGTATAACTTCTTTTCTTACTACTTCCTTCATTTTTCGATTAAACCTTCTTTGTGTGTCAACTACAGGTATAACATCATCAAGCATTATAATCTTATGTGTTACAATAGAGGGATCTATTCCTTTAATATCACTTAGAGTATATCCAAATGCTTCACGATGCTTGATCAAGACTGAAATGAGTTTATTTATTTCATTTTATGATAAAATTTTACTAATAATAACAGGACATTTATTTTCATTATCTAAGAACGCATACCTCATATCATATGGAAGTTGTTTCAATTCAATTGGCAGAGGTTCTTCATCTCCTTTTCTTTCTAGTTCTTCATAGTCTTGTGGGTCATGCGCTTCTGGAACGAAATCAAGGTAATCATCCATGTCTTATCTTCCTTCATCATCTAGTACCTCCTCCCAATTAATTAGGCTTCTCTCTAATTCGTCTTGTGGAGTGCTGAAATGAATTGCGGCTAGCTCTGCAATTGTTTTCCCTTCTTTGATATCTTTCTCTTCATATGGCCTCTTTTTTAGTTTAGCAAAGTGGAATGTCATTTCCTCTTCTCCAAACAACATTGAAATAGTCTCCTTCCTATTATCAATTTGAGCTTTGGTTATGGAGACAAAAGGCATGCCTAAAAGGATAGGACAAAAAAAGTCTCAAGGCATATCAATATATGAAAATCAAGGGGGTACATAAGTGCTCCAATAAAGACATAGATATTTCTAATAACTCCTTCCGGTCTTATATTAATTCTATTTGACAGTTTAATAGTAGTGTCTACCGGTTCCATATCTGGATTATTTAAATTGTAGCGATGTTCCTCATAAAGTGATGAAGGCATAATATTTATAGTGGAGATCGGTTCACAAATTCTGTATAAGAAAGTTTCCTCACAATATATAGGAGTCATAGGCTTAGAAGTTTCATTACCTCGTACCTTACCTTCAATGAATTCTGAAGTTTCAAGGTCTAGCGTAACTACTTCATTATCCATGGTTCGTTCTTCCATAAGGTCCTTCAGCATAATAATATTTGCATTGGTAGCATCGTGGTCTTTTCTAGTTTCTTTACTATTCTCTTTATGTGTTCTTCCTCTCTACGCTTTTTCTTGATATTCTCTTGAATAGGTTCAGAGGAAAACTCTACTATTGGTGCAATTTTTCTTGCTCGCTTCTTTTCTTCGGGGAGCTTATAGGATTTCCATTTTGTAGGTACCTGTAGATGCCGTGCGTAATTCTCAATAATTTTCTTTACTCAGTAAGAATAAATACCGAGGGTTTTAATCATTGCACAACTCTTTTCATCTGCAAGAAAATCGTTAACACAAACATACTCAAAAGAACTGTTTAACATAATGCTCTCCTTATCTTTAAGACTTTTTGTTGTCTCCCTTATTTTCATTATTAATTTCCAGGCTTCATCATAGGTATAGGATAGAAAACTACCATTAGAAGCGGTATCTAAACTCATTCTATTTTTATCATTAAGCCCTCCATAAAAAGTGTGAGTGATTAACCAATCAGGCAAATGATGATGGGGGAAATTATCTAGATAAATTTTATACCTCAGATAGCCTTCATAAACTCTCATCAGGACTATTTTTGAAACTAATAATAGAACCTATCATCCTGTGAGCTTTGCTTTCTGAGTAATATTTTGATAAGAAATTGATTATCAATTCCGTCCAAGTCCTTGGTGCCTCTGCACAAAAAGATCTATACTAGTTGCAAACATTATTTGAAGTGTTTGTCTAAACAACTGGACTTTAACCTTACCAAGATTATAGTTATCGAACGTAAAGGAACAAAAAACATCTTCAAATAATTGTAAGTGCCCATATGGACTCTCTTCATCGGTTCCTGCAAAGTTCTCAGAGTGCAGCAATTCAAGTAATAAAGGATAGATCTCAATACCATCAGGATTTATGCTTTTGTTGTCAGCTATAAAAGCGTCCATGGGTGAACCCATTTTCTTGACTGCCTCAAGATGGATTAAATGATGAGTATTGTCCATTGCTATAGTCATGCAACTTAAATAAAGATTAGTACAACGACAATAGATAACTAAAAGTATAGTGACTTATAGGGCTAAGATCCCCGGCAACGGTGCCATAAAATAGCTTGATGACTGCAAGTGCACAGATCATTTGTATCTAGTTTCAAAATAAAGATATCGATCCCACAAGGAGCAGTAGGAAAAAAGACTAAAATGCTTTTAACTAAAACTAAACGAAGTACTTAAGAAATAATTTTAAGATGCAAGAAACATAGAATTGTTTTTGGGTTTTTGATTGAACAAAGCAATTAAATAAACTAAAGTAAAACTTAATGTAGAAATTAGGAATCGCGTATGTAAGAGAGCTTGGAACTGCAATAGGAAAAAAGGCATTCTCGGGGAGTGGTGGGTACACCACTAGGAATTTAGATAGAGCAATCGAGATTATCATAAAAAATATTCTCATGACATATACATATGTGGGAGGAGCTCCATATATGGACGAATAGGCAGCAACCACTACTCACATCATCTGTCATAACCACAACTAACAGGTAAATAACATCAATCGTATTATCTCGCTATTAAGGGATTTCTCCTATGGTATGGACATGGCTTACGGAGTTCTCCTTTCTTCCCCAAGTTAGTATGTAAAGAATGACAACAGCTTTATAGTCATAGTAAGTGCTATCATCCTTCCGTCTACCAACATGTAATCCCCTTCATCAAGTCCCCATAAGAGGCAAATATTAAGAGGTGCACAACTCTCAACATCAACAATTATCACATACACATAATGATGTATAACATGATAATCTCTATCTTATCTCAATCATATGCTAGGGTTTCTCCATCTCTCTAAGAACTAACGATCTACTCAGACATGGAGGCAATCAACATCATGGCAATGATAATAGAAACAATCATAGATGAATAGTACTTGTATAAATCCATAATGAGTACGGGAATTACAACAAGATCTAGATGGTATGGATGTAGATGGTGGTGATGCAGCGGTTGATGAAGATGAAGATCGATGCCTTGGCCTCCCAGATCTGCGTATGGAGAAGATGGATCCCTTGGGCAAGTTCCCCCTCCAGATCTCTTCCAGAGGTGAGGTTTCTACGATTTCTGGTCGTTTTGTATGTCGTCTCCCCGATCTTATTGCACGGGGTAAAACTATTTCAAGAGGCGGTGGCGGCGACAACTATACAACAGGAACTATATGGACGGAAAAAGTATTCCTGCCATATAGTTGGTCGTTAAACCTTCTGGTTGCTGCGATCGCCTCGGGTTTTCTTCTGGTGTTATTGATATTTCCCAAATTAGCAATTTATGCTGTTTTGTCTCCTTTTCGCTCCAATACAACTGGTCCAAGAATTGTTTCCGTCGTATCCATAGTTTGTCCTAATCCTAGTGAATATAGACATAAAAGACGCGCGCGAACGACATAAAATACCAAGATCCTACCACTATAGTGCAAAATAATAATATAAAACATGATGCAAATATGCACTCATCAAAGACCTCCACGGCCCGAGTCGAATTACGCTAGCAATTTTCTGGGTTCGAGTCCAGGGACTCAAATCTGACTAGATAGCGTTGTTTTGCCCAAAGGCAGTAAACTGACCCTGATATGTCGGCTAATTCAGGCACACATATCAACTATCCCTATAAACTAACACTATGACCCGAAAGCTTGTTCGGATGAAGGCACAACAGAAGCATCTAGGAAGGAAGCGGCGATTACCTAGGGTTGCTTGCAGACGGTGGACTCCTGGGCTGATGGCGACGAGGACGGCGAGGTGGCTTCTGGTGGCGGCGGCGAGCGACGACCGCCATGTGCACTGCCCTTATCCTCCTACTGTGGATGGGCTCCGGTGGCTCCTCCTCCACGCGGGCTCTGGCGGATCCTCCTCCATGCGGGCTTCGACGGCTCTCCTCCACGAGGGCTCCAGCGGATCTCCTCCACGGCTCCTCCTCCACTTGCCTCCTCCTCCGGTGCGGCGAGCGTGCACGCATGTGGGCGGCGCCAGCTAGGGTTTGTCAGACATGCACGTGAGATATAGAGAGCGTTCGATTTGGGTAAAGGGAAAGGGAGGTGGGGAAAGAAAAGGCCGAACCGTCATTTGACTAAGTGCCAAGGTTTTGTGGCGCATATCGTCGGAATACGCCACAAAAGTTGAAACTTCCGTGATATGCGCCACAGAACCTTGGCACTTAGTCCAAAAGAGCGTGACGTTGTAGTTTGAAAAACCTTGGCACTTAGTCCAAAACACGCACTAGCCTATTGGTCTTGCTTGATAGCACTAAACCTGGGGTATCCAGATTCGAATCTTGACTGTCTCAATATTTTTTCCTTCTTTAAAATTATTTTTAATTATATGTTACAAATATTTTGAAAACCAAGAACATACACATGCATATTTATTTTAAAAAACCTCCCCTAATCATATATATGTGATTGTCACAAACACATGTAAATTATAGTCAGGAACTCCTTTTCTATAGTAGCATAATTTTTCTGAATTTTATTAAGAGTTCTACTAGCATAATGAATAACATTTAAATTCTTTTCGTCTCGTTGTCCTAACACGGCTCCTAAAGCATAGTCACTAGCATCACACAAGATTTTGAAAGGTTTGTCCCATTTTGGAGATTGCATGATACGTGCTGAAACTAATTTATTTTTAAGATTTCCAAAAGCTGAAATGCAATCATGATATAAGTAGAACAGGGTATATTTATCAAGAAGGTTAGTGAGAGGCATAAATAGCAAAATATTTTATAAAACGCCTATAAAATCCTACATGTTCCAGATACAATTATAAGTTTTTTAAGTCCTGAGATACCGGAAGTATTTCTATAGCATTTATATTAGACTTATCTATTTCTATACCCTTCTCTGAAACCTTATGTCCAAAAACTTTACCTTCTCTTACCATGAAATGATATTGCTCCCAATTAAAAACCAAGTTTGATTGCCTGCATCTCTGCAAAACTTTGGTTAAACTGTAGAGACAATTATCAAATGTTGTTCCACAAACAACGAAATCATTTGTTAGAAATTCCATAGTCTTCTCAACAAGATCATCAAAACTTTTTAAAACACATTCTTGAAAAGTTGCAGATGCATTATATAATAAGCCAAACAGAATTACACTACAAGAAATCTGGTGACTAGTGACCTTTTTTTAACTACCATGGATTTTTTGGTCATAGATCTATGACCATTCTGATCCAGTTGGTCGTAGAGAATTTGGGAGGGTCCAAACCTTTAAAAATAACGACCAATTTTATCAAAAAGGTCATAGTATCCTAACAAGAAAATGTCATGGACAGATAGGACTGGTTTGGAGCCTTTATTTGGTAGACTACGACCAATTTAAATGGTCGTTATGGTTAAATTCCGAGGCAAAAAATGTTGGAATTATGCCCTAGAGGCAATAATAAAGATGTTATTATTACAATTCTTGTTCATGATAAAGTTTATATTTCATGCTAGAATTGTATTAAGCGGAAACTTTAATACTTGTGTGGTTTGTGAACAACACCGTGTCCCTAGTATACATCTATGGACTAGCTCACTGATTAATGATGGTTAAGGTTTCCTAACCATAGACATGAGTTGTTGATTAATAATGAGATCGTATCATTGGTAGAATGATATGATGGACAGACCCAAACTAAGCGGAGCAATTACATCGTGTCATCGTGTTCATCTTTGCGAAGCTTTTGTTATGTCAAATATTGTATTCCTTAGACCATGAGATAATACAACTCCCTGGTATCGGAAGAAAGCTTTGAGGTCATCAAATGTCATCCTATGAGAGGGTGATCATAAAGGTGTCTCTTAGGTGATCGGAAAGTACCTATTGGGTTGTATGTATCGAGATGGGATTTGTCCCTCCCAAGTCGGAGAGATATACTTCGGGCCCACTTGATAATCGATATCAACACCGCTTGCAAGCATGTGGTTAAGGAGTTAATCACAAAGTGATATCGGATTACGGAACGAGTAAAGTACTTGCTGTGAACGAGATTGAACTAGGTATGACGATACCGACAATCGAATCTCGGGCAAGTAAAATATCGCGAGACGAAGGGAATATATATATGGGATTGATTGAATCCTGGCATCGTGGTTCATCCGATATGATCATCGATGAATGTGTGGGAGTCAATATGGGTTTCCAGACCCCGCTGTTGATTATTGATATAAGATCATGTCTGCATGTTCTCGAACCCGAAGGGTCACACACTTAACGTGTCTCGACGCTAGGATAGATTGGATAATTGGTTTATGAATTTTTGTTCGGAGTCTCGGATGGGATCCGGGACATCACGAGAGGTTCCAGAATGGTCCGGAGAATAAGATTCATATAAGGCAATGCAGTTTTTGGAGTTCGGAATTGTTTCTGGTTAATCGGTATTGTACCGGAAGCTTCTAGAACCTTCCGTAGGGGGACCAATGTGGCCCCACCTGCCGGGAGGGGGCTTGGGCCTATGAGGGAGTGCCCTGGCCGCATTGGGCTAGGGGCATAAGGCCCCATAGGGCCCAGCCGGCCAAACCAAGGGGAAACCCTAGGGGAGCTTCTAGAAAGGGGGGGGGGGAACTTGCCCCCCACTCCTCCCTCCTTGGCCGCCGGCCTAGGGCTTGGGGGAGGGGCTAGGGCTGGCGCCCACCCCTCTATATATAGAGGGCTGGGGCGCACCCTCCCCCCACACCTACTCCACAACCCTAGCCGCCCTGCTGCCCTCCTCTCTCTCTCCCTCCCGACTGCACGTAGGCGAAGCCCTACTGCAGAAACTCTTCACCACTTGCACCGCGCCATCGCGTTGTAGATCCAATCCGTCTCTCCACCATACTTGCTGGACTGAGGAAGGAGGAGACGTCGAGGTGCCGCACGTGTGCATCTCTCATAGGCATCGCCACTTGCGGTGTTAGATTGGATTGGATCGCGAGGAGGAGAAGCGAGTACGACTACATCACCCACGTTCCGTCGAACGTTCCGCTGTGCGAATCTTCAAGGGTATTAAGATCTCATCTAATCCCCCTCGTTGTTTGCATCTCCTAGATTAGATCTTGGCTTTCCCGTTCACATCCGTAGAATTTTTTTGATTTACTATGCTGCGAAACCCTTGAGTGGTATCAGATCTAGATCTATGCGTAGATGTGTTTCACGAGTAGAATGCAACATGGTTGTTGCGGGCGTTGATGTTTTCTGTTGCAAGCCTCTTGTTTGTGTTCTTCTTATGACGCGGGATAGTGAGATTAAAGCCGTCCAGGCCAACCTTACGCGACGTTGTTTGCGAGACCGGCTCCACACTTGACGTGTGGCTTGTTCCACACATGCGGCTGGTGGATGCCAGTTTCTCTCACTATAGTTGTCATGGGATTTACACCGGAGTTTGGCAACCATAATATCACCATTGTGGCTTTCCGTAGATAAGAATCGTTCTTAGCTTGCTACTCCCATAAGCCACGTAAAACATGCAACAACAAAGTAGAGGCGTCTAACTTGTTTTTGCAGGGAGTGTTTTCTGTGATATGGTATGGCCCAAGATGTGATGTGTATGTTGTATGCAATGATCATGTTTTGTAATGTTTCACGACTTGCATGTCGATGAGTACACAATCGGAAGGATCCATATGGTTGTCTTTATAATTGTGTATGACCTATGTGTCAACTTCTTATATGCCATGTAATAGTTTCACTTTATCGCTAAGTAGTTAGCAATAGTTGTAGTTGCTATTCGTGGTGGAGGCAATCATGGTGGAGTGATGGAGATCATGCCGGCACGCACAAGATGGAGATCATTGCGCGAAGATTGGCTATACCATGTCACATAAAGTTATATGCATGTGATGTTTATCCTTTTATGTATCTTATTATGCTTAGATCGCGACGATAGCATTATAAGATGATTCCTCACTTAAAGATCAAGATAAAACTGTGTTCTCCCCATGTATGCACCGTTGCGAAAGTTCGTCATGTCCAAGCATCACGTGATGATCGGGTGCTATAGACTCTACGTTCACATACAACGGGTGCAAGCCAGTTTTGCACACGCGGAAATACTTGGGTTTGACTTGACGAGCCTAGCATGTACAGACATGGCCTCGGAACACATGAACCGAAAGGTTAAGCATGAGTCATATGAATGATATGATCGACACTTCGTTGCCCACCATTGAAGCCACATCTCTTCTCGTGAAGATCGGATTAGGTGTGGTGAATTTGGATCGTGTTCACTAAACAACTTGAGGGATGTTAAATTTAGTGGGAGTTCATCTAGTAATTTGATTAAAAGTTGAACTAGTTATCATGAACATAGTCTAATTTGTACTTGCAAACATTGTAGATCAAATGGCTAAGTCCAACTTCAACTTCAACGTTTTTGCTGAGAAGGAAAAGCTTAGAAACAATGGGTCTAACTTGACCAACTGGTTCCGCAATCTGAGAATCATCCTCTCTGGCGGTCAAAAAGACTATGTCCTTGAGAATGCGCTAGGTGACGCCTCTGCTATAGATGCGCTGACTGATGAGAAAGCTGTCTATCAGTCGCCCAAAGATGATTATGGTGTGATTAAGAGCACCATGTTGTTTGCTATGGAATCGAACCTTCAAAATCGTTTTGAAGACTATCCCGGGCCCTTTGAGATTCTTGAGGAGCTGAAAACTATGTTTCAGACTCCGGCCCGTTCTGAGAGATATGAGATCTCTGAGAAATTCTTTAACTGCAAGATGGAGGAAGGGAGTTCCGTTAGTGAGCACGCCATAAAGATGTCGGGCTACACTCAACGCCTTGAGCAACTGGACTGCAAGATTCCAGAGGAGCTCAAGATTGACAGGGTTCTACAATCACTCCCTCCCAGCTACAAAAGTTTTGTAGTGACTCACAATCAGATTGGTTCCACTGATACGATCACCGAGCTCTTTGCAAAGCTGAAGGCTGCGGAGGTGGACATCGAAAAGGATAATCATGTGTTGATGGTCAACAAGCCCCCCACATTCAAGAAATGTAAGGTTGTAAAGAAGCCCTTCAAGAAAGGCGGCGGCAAGCGCGTTACCCCTGCTGATAAGAAGCTCAAGTCTGGACCCAAGCCGGACACTGAGTGCTTCTATTGCAAGGACAAGGGTCACTGGAAGCGCAACTGTCTGAAGTACTTAGCGGACAAGAAGGCTGGCACCATCAAAGGTATATTTGATATACATGTTATTGATGTTTTACTTACTAGCCCTTGTTGTAGTGCCTGGGTATTTGATACTGGTTCAGTTGCTAATATTTGTAACTCGAAACAGGAGCTACGGAATAGACGGCGTCTTGCAAGGGATGAGGTGACGATGCGCGTTGGCAATGGATCAAGAGTTGATGTGATGGCCGTCGGCACGCTCTCCTTAGTTTTACCTTCGGGATTAGTTTTAAACCTTAATAAGTGTTATTTGCCTGCGTTGAGCATGAACATTATTTCTGGATCGTGTTTATTGCAAGACGGTTATTCATTTAAATCGGAGAATAATGGTTGTTCTATTTATATGGGTAGCATCTTTTATGGTCATGCACCTGTTGTGAACGGTTTATTTCTTCTGAATCTCGAAAGGGATGAAACACACATCCATAACATTGAGGCTAAGAGATGCAAAGTAGATAGTGATAATACTACTTATTTGTGGCACTGTCGTCTAGGTCATATTGGTGTAAAGCGCATGAAGAAACTCCATTCTGATGGACTTTTGGAGTCTCTTGATTTTGAATCATTTGACACATGCGAACCATGCCTCATGGGCAAGATGATCAAAACCCCGTTCTCCGGAATGATGGAGCGAGCAACGGACTTGTTGGAAATCATACATACCGATGTATGCGGACCGATGAGTGTTTCGACGCGCGGTGGATATCGCTATTTTCTCACTTTTACCGATGACTTAAGTAGATATGGGTATATCTATTTAATGAAACATAAATATGAAACATTTGAAAAGTTCAAAGAATTTCAGAATGAAGTGGAGAACCATCGTAACAGAAAGATTAAGTTTCGACGATCCGATCGTGGAGGTGAATATTTGAGTTATGATTTTCTCATGCATCTTAAAGCAAGCGGAATCGTTTCACAACTCACGCCACCCGGAACACCACAGCGCAATGGTGTGTCTGAATGCCGGAATCGAACCCTATTAGATATGGTCCGATCGATGATGTCTCTTACTGATTTGCCGTTATCATTTTGGGGTTATGCATTAGAAACCGCTGCATTCACTTTAAATAGGGCACCATCTAAATCCGTTGAGACGACACCGTATGAACTGTGGTTTGGTGCTAAACCTAAGTTGTCGTTTCTTAAAGTTTGGGGATGCGAAGCTTACGTCAAGAAATTGATGCCGGACAAGATCGAACCCAAAGCGGAGAAATGCGTCTTCATAGGATACCCTAAGGAAACTATTGGGTATACCTTCTATCACAGAACCGAAGGCAAAGTGTTTGTCGCAAAGAACGGTTCCTTTCTTGAGAAGGAGTTTCTCTCGAAAGAAGTGAGTGGGAGGAAAGTAGAGCTAGACGAGGTTATTGAACCTTCTCTTGAATTGGAGAGTAGAGCAGCACCTAAAATTGTTCCAGTGCCGCCTGCACCAACAATAGAGGAAGCTAATGACAAGGATCATGAAGCTTCGGATGATGCTGCTACTGAACGTCGCAGGTCGACAAGGTCGCGTGCCCCTCCTGAGTGGTACGGCAACCCTGTCTTGACTGTCTTGTTGGTAGAACACAGTGAACCTACGAACTATGAGGAAGCGATGATGAGACCAGACTCTAAGAAATGGTTAGAAGCCATGAAATCCGAATTGGGATCCATGAGCGAAAACCAAGTATGGACTTTGGTGGACCCTCCTAGCGACCGAAAGGCCGTTGAGTGCAAATGGATCTTCAAGAAGAAAACGGACGTGGATGGTAATGTTACCGTCTATAAAGCACAACTTGTCACAAAAGGTTTTCGACAAGTTCAAGGTGTTGACTACGATGAGACTTTCTCTCCCGTAGCGATGTTTAAGTCCATTCGGATTTTATTAGCAATTGCTGCGTTTCATGATTATGAAATATGGCAGATGGATGTCAAGACTGCGTTCCTCAATGGAAACATTGATGAAGAGTTCTATATGATGCAACCCGAAGGTTTTCTCGATCCTAAGGATGCTGATAAGGTGTGCAAACTTCAGCGTTCCATTTATGGACTAAAGCAAGCATCTCGGAGTTGGAACCTTCGTTTTGATCAAGTGACCAAGAGCTTTGGATTTGTTCCAAATTACTACGAAGCTTGTATCTACAAGAAAGTGAGTGGGAGCTCAGTGACGTCTCTGGTACTATATGTGGATGACATATTGATTATTGGAAATGACATTAACATGCTTAACGATGTGAAGAGTTATTTGAACAAGTGTTTTTCAAAGAAAGACCTAGGTGAAGCTGCTTATATATTCGGCATCAAAATCTATAGAGATAGACAAAGACGCCTGATAGCTTTAAGCCAGAGTACATACCTAGACAAGGTTCTGAAAAGGTTCAGAATGGATAAGGAAAAGAAAGGTTCAGTGCCTATGTTGTCAGGTAAGATATTGAGCAAGGCTCAGTGTCCAGCTACGGTAAATGATAGAGAAGCTATGAGCAAAGTGCCTTATGCCTCGGCCATAGGTTCTATCATGTATGCATGCTGTGTACTAGACCGGATGTGTCCAATGCTCTTAGTTTGACGAGCAGATACCAAAGTGATCCAGGAGTGGAACACTGGACAGACGTGAAGAACATCCTAAAGTACCTAAGTAGGACTAAAGAAATGTTCTTAGTCTATGGAGGTGATGAACAGATCATCGTAAAGGGTTACGTCGACGCTAGTTTTGACACTGACAAGGATGATTCTAAATCTCAGACAGGATACGTTTATATTTTGAATGGAGGAGCTATGAGCTGGAGAAGCTGCAAGCAAAGCGTGATCGCGAGATCTACAGTAGAAGCGGAATACATGGCTGCTGCAGAAGCGTCAAGTGAAGGAGTTTGGATCAGGAACTTCATCACTGAGCTTGGCGTGGTTCCAAGTGCATTGGACCCACTGGAGATATTGTGTGACAACACTGGCACCATAGCACTCGCTAAGGAACCAAGATATCATCCAAAGACCAAGCATATCAACCGCAAGTTTCATATAATTCGAGATTATATAGCAGATGGAGATCTGAAGATTAGTAAAGTACATACAGATCTGAATGTCGCAGATCCATTGACTAAACCTCTTCCACGTGCAAAACATGATCAGCACCTTAGTGCCATGGGTGTTAGATTGTTGTTAGATGTAAACTAGATTATTGACTCTAGTGCAAGTGGGAGACTGTTGGAATTATGCCCTAGAGGCAATAATAAAGATGTTATTATTATAATTCTTGTTCATGATAAAGTTTATATTCCATGCTAGAATTGTATTAAGCGGAAACTTTAATACTTGTGTGGTTTGTGAACAACACCGTGTCCCTAGTATGCCTCGATGGACTAGCTCATTGATTAATGATGGTTAAGGTTTCCTAACCATATACATGAGTTGTCGATTAATAATGAGATCATATCATTGGTAGAATGATATGATGGACAGGCCCAAACTAAGCGGAGCAATTAGATCGTGTCATCGTGTTCATTTTTGCGAAGCTTTTCTTATGTCAAATATTGTATTCCTTAGACCATGAGATAATACAACTCCCTGGTATCGGAAGAAAGCTTTGAGGTCATCAAACGTCATCCTATGAGAGGGTGATCATAAAGGTGTCTCTCAGGTGATCGGAAAGTACCTGTTGGGTTGTATGTATCGAGATGGGATTTGTCCCTCCCAAGTCGGAGAGATATACTTCGGGCCCACTCGGTAATCGATATCAACACCGCTTGCAAGCATGTGGTTAAGGAGTTAATCACAAAGTGATATCGGATTACAGAACGAGTAAAGTACTTGCTGTGAACGAGATTGAACTAGGTATGACGGTACCGACGATCGAATCTCGGGCAAGTAAAATATCGCGAGACGAAGGGAATATATATATGGGATTGATTGAATCCTGGCATCGTGGTTCATCCGATATGATCATTGATGAATGTGTGGGAGTTAATATGGGTTTCCAGAACCCGCTGTTGATTATTGATATAAGATCATGTCTGCATGTTCTCGAACCCGAAGGGTCACACACTTAACGTGTCTCGACGCTAGGATAGATTGGATAATTGGTTTATGAGTTTTTGTTCGGAGTCTCGGATGGGATCTGGGACATCACGAGAGGTTCCGGAATGGTCCGGAGAATAAGATTCATATAAGGCAATGCAGTTTTTGGAGTTCGGAATTGTTTCAGGTTAATCAGTATTGTACCGGAAGCTTCTAGAACCTTCCGGAGGGGGACCAACATGGCCCCACCTGCCGGGAGGGGGCATGGGCCTATGAGGGAGTGCCCTGGCCGCATTGTGCCAGGGGCACAAGGCCCCATAGGGCCCAGCCGGCCAAACCAAGGGGAAACCCTAGGGGAGCTTCTAGAAAGGGGGGGGGGGGGAAACTTGCCCCCCACTCCTCCCTCATTGGCCGCCGGCCTAGGGCTTGGGGGAGGGGCTAGGGCTGGCGCCCACCCCTCTATATATAGAGGTCTGGGGCGCACCCTCCCCCCACACCTCCTCCACAACCCTAGCCGCCCTGCTGCCCTCCTCTCTCTCTCTCTCTCCCTCCCGACTGCACATAGGCGAAGCCCTGCTGTAGAAACTCTCCACCACTTGCACCGCGCCGTCGCGTTGTAGATCCCATACGTCTCTCCACCATACTTGCTGGACCTAGGAAGGAGGAGACGTCGAGGTGCTGCACGTGTGCATCTCTCGGAGGCATCGCCACTTGCGGTGTTAGATCGGATCGGATCACGAGGAGGAGAAGCGAGTACGACTACATCACCCACGTTCCGTCGAACGTTCCGCTGTGCGAATCTTCAAGGGTATGAAGATCTCATCTAATCCCCCTCATTGTTTGCATCTTCTAGATTAGATCTTGGCTTTCTCGTTCGCATCCGTAGAAATGTTTTGATTTACTATGCTGCGAAACCCTTCAAAATAATTACAGGATTGCCAACTCAACAATATTACCTTCATGTCATGTCCTTGTGTTATTTTTTGCTTACTTGTCATGTCTACGTGGCATTTGGGACCAACTGGCATTTGGAAATTATTTTAACAAAAAGAACCATGCTGGGGGTTCGATCTCAACACTTGGATGACTCCTGCAGGATCCTAACCACTACATCATTGGACTCGTTCATGCTAGTAAAGGAGATCGGCCTGGATAATATGATACTAGGTAGCACAGATGAAATATTAATGTAAAAAGGATGAAGACGACAAGATAAGTCGAACCCGCGACCTCTCACTCCCACCGAAGGAACCAAACCACCCCACC
Organism: Avena sativa; assembly: GCA_916181665.1. Classification (NCBI taxonomy): domain Eukaryota; kingdom Viridiplantae; phylum Streptophyta; class Magnoliopsida; order Poales; family Poaceae; genus Avena; species Avena sativa. The sequence continues at coordinate 235,618,609 of OV702293.1, read as the reverse complement.
ACGAGAACATTGTTGTTGCAACTTCGAGTGCAGACCTCTTGATTAAATGAAAGCCTCTGTTGGGCCTCGGCCTCAAGCAACCGAGGCCGTGTCCTACTCGGCCGGCTGGGCCAATAGCCCACTAGACATTTAGCATGTCCATTTTATTAGAAATTATAGGCTTTTTACAAATTTTGAGCCCACACAAATGGATGGACTTTATTTTTTATAAGTATACAAATGTAATTTCTCTATAGTTTTTGCATATCACGTCGGATTGAGATAATATAAAAATAAATTTTGTTCATCTTTAGGAGTTAAGCTAAAAAATATTTTTACAAAAAATCATGAGCATTAAATCATGTACATGTAGTTCAAATTGGACCCACTTCCTACCGATTCAACATACATTTGTCATTTTCACGAGGGGTGGACCGAAAGGTTTGAGATACCACGATTGGTACATTGTCCATGTAACATGGTATAGTATTTTTTGAAAAATGGGATGGTAGCATTTTGAAACTTTCATTTGGTGGTTGCTTCATAAAACGCCCCGTTTTTTGCACTCAGAAAATGGAAAAATGCATTTTTTGTGCGGCGAAAAGGAAAACTTCCTCCTACAACATTGTTAGCCATCCCAAGATGCACATGAGTGCACTATATGGGCACATTATCATAAACTATACCGCGATTCTGACCATAACATTGGTCGTTTGACCTAAAATCCATGAAACCTCGAACAAGATAGATCATTTCTATGAAGTTTTTTTGAGATATTTACTATACACCAAGTTGGATATTTTTTCTTGCAACTATGTCACATAATATGACACCACGCAAAGGATTTGTCTTGTTTGGACCGCTTTTTAATTTCTTATACCCATTTCAAACTATGGTCAAAACTGCGGGCATGAAGGTCTTGCTAGGGGTGAGCCTAGCTAAACTTGCATTGGTTATCTAATAAAACAACATATTGTGAGTCTAAAAATTATTTTTGCAAAAAATCACGAGCATGAGATCGTGTACTTGTAGTTCAAATCGGACCCACTTCCTACCGATTGGGCAGACATTTGTCTTTTTCGCGAGGGGTGGAACGAAAGGTTTGAGATACCCCGGTTGGGACATTGTCCATGTAAAATGCTCTAGTATTTTTTAAAATGGGATGGTAGCATTTTGAAACTTCCATTTGGTGGTTGCTTCACAAAACGCCCCATTTTTTGCACTCGGGAAATGGAAAATGCATTTTTTGTGCGACAAAAAGGAAAACTTCCTCCTGCAACATTATTTTCCATACCAAGGTGCACATGAGTGCACAATATAGGCACATTATCATAAACTATACCGCGATTGTGGCCATAACATTGGTTGTTTGACCTAAAGGCCATGAAACCTCGAACAAGATAGGTCATTTATGTGAAGTTTTTGAGATATTTACTATACATCAAGTTTGTATTTTTCTTGCAACTATGTCACATAATATGACACCACGCGAAGGATTTACCTTGTTTGGACCATTTTTGAATTTCTTATGCCAGTTTCAAACTATGGTCAAAACGGCGGGCATGAAGGTTCTTAGCTAGGGGATGAGCCTTGCTAAACTTGCATTGGATCACTGATAAAACAGCATATTGTGCGTATAAAAATGATTTTTTTTCAAAAAATCACGAGCATTAGATCGTGTACCTGTAGTTCAAATCGGACCCACTTCCTACTGATCTGGCAGACATTTGTCTTTTTCGCAAGGGGTGGATCGAAAGGTTTGAGATATCCCGGTTGGGACATTGTGCATGTAAAATGGTCTAGTTTTTTTGAAAAATGGGATGATAGCATTTTGAAACTTCCATTTGGTGGTTGCTTCACAAAACCCCCCGTTTTTTGCACTCGGAAAATGGAAAATGCATTTTTTGTGCGGCAAAAAGGAAAACTTCCTCCTGCAACATTGTGCGAGTAATCTTCCTTGTTAAAGTTCATAAGAGTGGGCCTTCATGTTAGCCAACAATGACTTTTAAATAATTTTAGCATAGTAACTATGATATATTTTTGTTGTTGTTCTTCTTGAAATAGAATTACAAAATTACTTTACTCTAGTTCTGGTTGATACGTCCAATTTGCAATTTGCCTCTATTCATTGATATATTTTATATTAAGATGTGTTACTTGTGTCTTTTCCTCTGTTTTTGCATGTTAGATGATTCTTGGAGGATGGTGTAACATCCCAGCATTTAGGAACCAACGAAGGGTAGATTTAGAAATCTGTGAACTTGCATGCATTCATCGGTGAAAATGTGGGTAAATTTTTTGCCAAATAAAAACCTGAAGTAATCAAAGCTTCTTTCATGCTTTGGGATTAGGTATAGTCTTGGAGGATGATTGTTATAAACGTTGAATGATCTTTGTGGATTAGTGTGTTTTGGGGAAATGAAATTTGAATTCAAACTTGAGTGTTGGATTTATAATTCAAAAGGATTTAGAATTATGTTTGAGTGTTATGATTTAGTCAAGAGTTAACAATTATTTATTCAAACTTTAAATAAAGGACACAATCAATAAAATGAATATTTATTCCATAATTTTATTCAAGAAAGAAGTTACAAAATGTAACTTATGAAAATGATCAACAATCTTTTCAATAGTAATTAAATAAAAGAAGAATTTTTATATATTGAATAATAGTACAACCTTTATTACAAAATAATAAAATAAAATTACAAAAGAATAAAAGAAATATTACAAGTGACTATCCTATAAAGAAAAGAAAACCTAAACTAAAGTCTTGAATCTTCAAGTCTGGTACCTGCAAATCAAACACCAACTAAAATAAAGAAAGTTAGGGATTAAAAAATGTTTTACTCTCAGACTTGACAGTGAGTTGCACAGTTCAAGGTTCATCATTGAGTAATCTTTTAAGGGGCAAGTTTCACCAATATGAAAGAATATATCTTTCATAATTTCAAGCCATAGGCTGAATAAATAGCAAGGAGGGGCAAGTTTCACTAGACAGGTGAATGTAACCAGATAAAAGTAACTTATATATTCAGAGCATATCCACAAGGTGCAGCAGGCACACAAGCAGCACACACACCAAACTGCATGGTGTGTGCTGTCAACACAGCAACAACAGCCCCAACACACAAAAATACACATCACAACCGTGGGCAAGCCAACCCCACACCATTTCCGTGTTCATACACACCAAGAACAGTAGCCAGCTAAACCAAACCAGATTACACCAACCAAAACCTGGATCACATCACCAAAATGGTGACATAAGGAGGGGGTAGATCAGGTGGATAGCAAGATCAAGACCAAATCCACCAAGACCGGGAGGTGAAGAGCTAGATCAAGGACAAGCCTAGGAGCTGGAAGTTTCAGGAGGAGCACCAGATCAAGCTAGACACATAACCACAAGATCCACAACTTTCAACCCCAATAACACCCAAGTATGGTGAGTATCATAAAACACCCATATATTCTGTTCATCTTAGTCAAACAGAAAAGCATGTGATGTTTTACACATTAAACCTCTCAATGATCACCCAAGTGGGGTGAACCTATCATAGAGGAAATTTGAAATATAAAGGCCAGTAGCAAACTCTACCAAATCTACCAGGACCTCAGACCATCATCATAGGTCCTGGTGATCATAAACAACTCATATATTCCAAAATGTCTCAAATAGCTTATAAAATTTGGGCACATCTCATGATGGAGTAGCACCTCAGATTTTATAAACTATATGCACCAACATTAAGCTACAAGCAAACCAATCATTTTAGTCCACTAGGATCCAAGGTTCAGTAAACAACCTTGATACTTAAGCATATCTATGAGGGACAGTAAGATAGGAATTTAATTCCTAAGCCTCAGACCAGCATCATAGGCATTGATCTTTTAAAGAAAGAAGCTTACAGACATCTTTAACAGTCATCCAATCTTAAGCACTGCTATAGTAAAGCCCAGCATTAGAATCACTACTTGTGTGCCATCCTAGGATGGTGTCACAAGAACCAATTCTAAAACAAGCCAACAATCATTGAGCTTTCATAAATAAACCAATAAAATAATAACTATCATTTTCCTGGATAGAATAACCAAGAATCAGGATCAGGTTTATATGTGCAAAGTGTTACTGTAAGGAACTAAGTAACCTCAATCTGCACATGAATTCACAAGCTAATCTTTACCTATGCAGAGAATCCCCACTGACAGTGCTACTATCAGTACTGGAGTACTAATAGTAGAGAAACTCACTAAGCATCAACCTAACCAACCAGGTTTCACAGTTATACCATCATCTTAACCAAGCTTTATCACCAGTTAGAGGCAACAATACTGAACCACCAGCATCAGGTCAAGAATATCATCAGATAATCAAAACATGATAGAAAGCACTAAAGTGCAGTGAGCACAATCTTCCCTAGGCATCACTACCAAATCGAACCATCATCTTACAAGCACAAAGAGGGATGAATCCTAGAACCAGGGAAGAACCCTAAAACCAATATGAACCCTAATGAGGGATGGCAACTAGTTACACACATATGAACTCAGAGGAGGTAGAGGCACGGGTGATAACCCAAGGACCAACTCACTTGTGGTCCTCGCTGTGATTAGAAGAGGAAGCCGAGGGTCGTCGACGAACACGGCGGCACGGGGAGCACCCCAAAGGGGCGCTGCGACCCACACCACGCTGCGGTGGCGACCATAGCCTTGCCTGAAGGCAAGGAACAGCACTACAGCGCACGGCAGCAGCGACGACGACAACACCAACATCACCCCAAACCCTAGGGTTCGAAATGGACCTAGTATGGCCAAAGGGAAGCTCCAGATCCAAATCGAATTGGACAGGAAGGTAGAGCATGGTCGACAACCTAGTCCTGCACCACGACAGCATCCAGGGGGGACCACGGCGGCGAGCAGCACACGACAGCGGTGCCATCGACCACGGGGTCGAGGAGGAGAAGATAGAGATGATTATCGAGAGAGGGATAGAGGGAGTGGGCTGGGTTGGGCGAGGACCCCTTCGTGGTGTTGTTTTGACTTTGACTTACTGGGCCACAAGGGCCCAATAAACCAACACAGGCAGCCCATTTATCTAAAGGCAATTTTTTATAATTAGGAAAAGACCGAAATGCCCCTGCATGTTAATAAATTCTAGAAAATAAAATATAAATCCAAAAATTATAAATAAAATATTTTTGGATTCACAATAATCCAAACTATCCAAATAAATTAAGAAATAAATTTTTTGACATATGAATTTTATTAAGAATTTTGTAATATATATATATCTTAAGGAATTTTATAAAATTATTGAAAGATGATAAAAATAAATAAAGATCACTTTAATTGTATATTAATATTATAGTTTTTTAGAAAATACTAAACAAATATTTTATATCAATTTTTGGTATTTAATGATAATTCTTAAAGGAATTATTAAGTAAATAAAATGCAAATAAAATGAAACAAAATAAAGAATTCAATATTCAATAAATATTCAAAATTAATATTTATAAATTATTAAAAGAATTTTTACAACTTAAATAATGGGGAAGAATACACACAAAGCTAAATAATGCATTACATTACTTTGCATAATCATTTTGTTTCTTTAAATATTGTCCTTACCGGGCAATAATGATGATTTTGTAGACATAGAAGCTCAAGGTCCTGTGCAAGCATCCGACTTCACTACCTTGCAATCACAAGGCAAGTTCATCACTTGCTCTTGTCCTTTGAAGAGTCTTTATCAAAGTATTTGCAAATTGTGTGTTATCATCTATATTCTAGAAAAAGAAAATATTATATTCCCAAGATAATAAATCTTAGATATCATCCTAAGTGGTGATATGATGGATCCATAGAACTTAGGTTTCTAATGGCAATAATGATGAACAATTAGGGATTAATAACTGTAACATCCCTAAAATCATGATTCAAACTTATGCATATCATCCATGCATCCATGATCATATGAATTTCATTTCAAACAAATCATTTCAAAACAGAAGCTTATATTCTCATTATTTCATGTAAGTTTGCTCTAGCCTTAGTGCTATCTTCCAATGAGAAGAATACTTGTTTTGATTCAGTAAAGTTTAAAAATTCAAACTTAGGCACCACCAAAAGTTTGAACAAAATTTCAAAACAAAATGAGTGAATAAACCAATATTATGCCTATTTGAATATATATCATAAAGGCTTGGTTTTATTTTATTTGATCAAGTGTTTTTAAACAGTAGTGTTTGACACACATTTGAGTGCAAGGTTTGCAATATAAAAACCTAGAGAGGATTTGAATTCAAACTCATTTGATTTGGATTTGAAAATCATTTCAGAAAATCAAAACAGAAAAAGAAAAGGAGAAAAGAAATAGAAAAAGGCCAGCGCTACCTATCTGGCCCAACTGCTAATCCAGCCCACTAAGCCCACCCGGGGTCTCCCTCTCTCTCGCTCACCCGCAGACACCCCCCAGGTCACTGACTGCACGACCCCACCCCCCTCGCTGTTTAACTCGCTGACGAGTGGACAGTGCGACCACGTCGCCTTCGTCGTCAATCACGCGCGCCTGCGATGCTCGCTCCGCCGTTACCTCGTCGCTGTTACTGCGCGCTTAATTGCCATTGATACGCCGCGCGATCCTCGCCCCTGCTCTGGCTATAAGACCCCCTCTGCACCGCGGCCATTTCCTTTCACCTAGCGCCACCTCTACGCCCCTAGGCTGCCCTCAATTGCCTTTGCGCCGCCGCAGACACACGCACTCTGGCGACGAATCTCGGTAAGAACAGACCGCCCCTTTGCCTCTAGTTCAAACCACTGTGACCAGCATGACTTTGCGCATCCGCTAATGCCCTCCGTTTGCTTTCTCATGACCCAGAGCGACGTCCTCGTTCTCACCCGCGAGCACCTGAGCCGCCGCTCGACTCCGACGTGCGATTCAGGTAAAACGAGACCGCCCTTTGCCTCCCCTTTGGTATTGTCTTGTTCGCCAGGCCCTTGCGCATCTTCTGAACCCTATGGCTTGTGCTAGGTCGATGCAGAGCCTCGACAACGACCTCGACAGCAAGCAACAGACACCGCCCGCAACTCCGACGAGCTCCAGCGACCGTGTCCATGCGCCCCTTGCCAAGCCATCGCCAGGTTGAGCATTAGTGCTTCGTCACGATCCTGGTAAGCATCTACGACGACCCTAGAGCCACCTGTAGCGCCGCGCCGCCGTAGGCAGAGCTCGCCGCCGCCAGTAGCCACCGCCAGCGCCGCCCAGCTTTGGTCGTTTGATCCAGAGCCATTGGATCTGGATCCAGCGTGCGAGATTAGATCACTTAACGAACCGTTACGAGTAGATCTGGGCCGTGCAGGTTAAGTAGATCTAACGACTCACAGACGCGATCCTGAATGAAGTGGTACCAGCCAATCAGGTTAAGGCGCGTGGCAGCTGTTTAGATTTAAAAACAAGATTTGAATCTATTAGAAGTTTGAATTTGTTTAGGCTATAACTTTTGATCCCCACGTTAGAATTTGACAAATTTTATATCGCTGGCATCAGGAGAGCAAGCCCTTTCTAAATATGCAATGTATTTAATGTTTTGCTTATGTTAAAATGGTTTTATTTGCAGAAACTTGTGTAAGGATAATTTGAGCATATGAATTGTTTAAGAAATGTTTTAGGGTTTAAATAGATGTTATTTGGCAAGTTTTTAACTTGTTTATGAACCAGTACTGTACACTTGCTTTGTTGAGTTTTAAAAATCATCACATATCATATTGCATGCATTCATATATTTTTGTTTGTATATGTTTTGTATGTGATTTGTGGCTATGAATCTTTGTGTAGATTTTGGTGCTAGTGATTGTGATTGTGAGGAGTGTAGCTACTCTCCAAGCTACCAAGGAAAGTGGTGCTTCATGAATATTTTTATCCCTATGTTTTCTACTAAGCATTAGAAATATTTTGCTAGTCTTGCACGCTATATTTTGCTTATATGCCATGTTGGGAAATCCTAGTAGTTATAGAATTGCTAAAAAAATTCTAAGTTAAGATGCTTATCTATGCCATGCTTAGCCTAGCTAGTAGCAACCAAGGGTTGGTGAAATATACATGCTATGATGAAAATATATATAAGTCTTTGGACTTGTGTTTTGCCTAATAAAACAACTAAGTAAATGAAACACCTGGGTGGAATGGAAGGAATGGTTTGTGTTGAGTGGTTACACAAGGCCAGGGGACTGGTGAACCTTGTGTATCTCACTTGTGGAAAGCCACCCAGGAACAAAGAGATTTTAGAGGCCAAGTGTTGAGAAGCTTCTAGTGCAGCCACTTGGCAATATGGGCTCTGCCTGGATCATATAGGTTGCTAGAACTTAGCCATTTGGACAGTTGGTGGTAGTGGGAATGATAGGTTGGAGCGCGTCCATTTGGTCTAAGGGAAGGCTTCTGAAAGGTCCTGTCTTGGTGAAAATCAAGTCTGGTGGGGAAAGTGCACAACCTTTGCAGATGGAAGAATCTAAGTACTTAGCCATGTCCCTGGAAAAGGACAATTTGAGCATCAAGACATGGAAGCTATCAAGAATCTCCTCATCCCAATTTCTAAGTAAAAACTTGTGGGTGAACAAGGGTGAAGGACCTCAATGTCTATTGGTGGTTCCTTGGGAAAAGTTTTGTCAAAGAAAAACTTAATGATTTCAACTAATAGGCAAAACCTATTTTGAGCAAAGCAAGCCAAGCTACACTTATCCAAATTTGCATATAGTATCTAGTCCACCTAAATTATACTAAGGTATCACTTGCCAATACTATTCCAATGTATTGACCCACTGTGGCTGTAACTTGTGATGTTGCAGGTTACTCTGATGAGGATTAGGAGTCATGAGTCTACACTCAACATGTTTGCCTGTGGCACATGAAGATGTAGACTTTTATTTATTTACTTATTCAAACTCTTGTACTAGGCCTGTGGCCTTGGAGTTGTAAATACTATGTTGTCTCTAGAATGACTGTAATAATGACCTTTGTTTCTGTGTACTTCATCTTAAACTGTGGATGCTAGCAATGATCCAGGGACTAGCATTGCAATCACAAGGATCCTTTTTCCTTTATAAAGGAGGGATCTTACAGATGGTATCAGAGCACTGTGTTGCCTGTAGGATTATGACCCTAGGATTGGAAACCACTAAGGAAGAATTTTCAACAACTTCTACACTTGTCTATTCTTCTCGTAAACTTTTCTAATCTTCTTTTTCATCTCTAATTGTAGATGAACTCCATCAGTGAAGCCGTAAGGAAGGGACCACTCATGACAATGACTTTGGATTGTGAGACAAAATTCCCCAAGGCTCTCAAGGACCTCATGGTTGCAATGGAAATACATGGTGCAGCTGTGTACCAAGGTTTTCCTGTGATGGATGAAGGAGTTGAGTACTGGTGGGTGCAACTTCACTTGTATAAAAACAAGGAAGACAACCACAAGGAAAAAGGATTCTGCATGTTCACCAATTCAGCGGTGCACACTACATTCTTTGATTCAGCAAAGGATGCAGCTTGGAGGACCATCAAAGAACTTGGTGATAGAGTCAAGTGCAGAATGCTCAACCTCCAAAATGACCTAAAGGAAGATAAGAAACATAACCAAGAGTTGGAAGCTACCAACCAAACCTTAAGAGGAGACATTATAGACTTAGTGATGGAGTCATGTGAGCAAGATAGATTGATTGCTTCTAGAAACATTATGTTAGCCAACAGATCCAGTGAGATAGGATTGTAAACGTACTTCGTTAGTTGGACCACCACTTATCACCTTATTTTCCAAATGTTGCTTTAAAATAAGTTGAACCTTGGTTGTTGTAATGGATCCATGTATGCCATGACTTGTGTGTTTTGATTTCCAAGGATATGTATGTGATGTTTTGCCTTGTGTTTTATCTTGAATTGTGTTGTTCTAACTTTTTCTATCTTGTAAATAGATGCCTAATGTTACCATCAGCACTGTTGAGGAGTTCTAGGGAACTCGCTTTGGTCCTCGTATTGTTGAGCTTACTACTTTGCTCAATCTCCCTCTTCCTACCATCATGGTGCTTCCCCTCACCAAGTTTGAGAGAAAAGACCTCTGGGGTTTCAAGGTCAACCAGCCCGGACGCCAGGCTGAGCCTACCACGGAGGCCATCATCTTCAAGCTCATGCACGATGATAAGGAGAGAGGCCTTGAGGTAGTCATGCAGGATCTGATAGGACGTCTGCTGGGGAGACACTCTCGACAGGTTAGAGGTACTCACTTCCACGTCTTCGGTAGACGTGATGAGGATGGAGAGTCCATCGACTTCAAGGACACTTCGAGGGAGACAACAGAGCCCATTCGTCTATACCTCCAGGACTTAGAGGCTCTCATTAGGCACGTGGATTCTGATAGGACCAACGTGTCATGCTCAACAATGACGAACTCCAGGTGCAGCTTCGCGAGAAGGACAAGCTCTTCGCGGAGCAAGATGAAATAGTCAAGGAGATGGAGGCAAAGTTCGAGAGCCAGGACAGAAAGTTCAAGAGTCAGGAGAAGCGAGTCCAGGATAGGAACAAGAAGATCCGGGACATGACTGAAGAACTGCAGGTCAAGGACTTCGAGCTCGAGCATCAGCAGACGGTGATTGAGAGGCTTCGTTCCCAGAAGAGGGCTCTCAAAGCCAATATAGAGACCTTGACCACCAGTGTCGAGGAATACAAGACCGCGATGGAGAACGCAGGTCTTACCTTTGTCGAGGAGGAAGTTGATGCCGAGGAGTAGATTTGACTACTCATTTATCATTTATTATCATACCTGTTGTTGGGAACTTGTTATTTGACCATCCAACATGTGGATGGCTTGTTATTTGTGTGTGTTTTACTTTGCGAACTTGTTATCTGGTTGTTGAACCTTTATCTTTACGTTGCATGCTTTGTGATTGTTTATGTGATGTATTGTGCATGAAAGCATCTATGGGTATCTCATTCTTATCTCTATTGAACCAACCACAGATGCCTCCCCGTCGTGCCAATCCCAACCCCAATAACAACAACATCACTCCAGAAATGCAGCAAATGATGACCGCTCAAACTCAGCTGATGCAAATGATGACGACGTTCATCCATAACCAAAACAACAACAACAACAACAATAACAACAACAACAACAACCCACCGGGTTTTGACATGCTTACTAGGTTCTTGAGATTGAGGCCAGCAAAGTTCTTAGGAACAACTGATCCCATGGTGGCCAATGATTGGCTACGCTCGGTGAACAAGGACTTGGTAACTGTGGGCTGTATTGATGCAGAAAAGGTCAGATTTGCAGCACATTTGCTGGAAGGACCAGCCGCCACTTGGTGGGATAACTTCCAGATCACCACTCCCATATATGATGTGACATGGGCTATCTTTGAGGATGGCTTTCGTACTGCTCATATCTCATCAGGAGTGATGAGTCTGAAAAAGAAGGAGTTCCATAATCTTAAGCAACGCCACCGCAGCATGGCTGAATATATTGAGGAGTTCAACAATCTGGCGCGTTATGCACCGGATGAAGTTGACACTGATGCTAAGAGGAAAGAAAAGTTCCCCGAAGGGTTGAATGATGAGCTGAACCTGTAGTTGGCTGTGGCATATGTTCCCACATACCAGTCTCTTTGTGATAAGGCTGCTATTTTGGAGAACAAAATGAAGCAAGTTGAGAGCAGGAAGAGAAAGCACTCGGACAAGCACAGCTCGGGATCGTCTCACAAACATTCCCATTACGATGACAGTGGAAGATCAGGATCCCACAAGCATGGGAAATTCAACAAGAACCACAACCACAACCGTCATGACAACAAGCATCACCATAGTCATGACAATGACAAGTACAAGAACCACAAGGGTGGATATAAGAGCCACCACAGTGGAAATGGAAGTGGCAGTGGAAGCCAGCCTGTCAAGAAGGACATCAGTCAGGTTGAATGCTTCAAGTGCAAGAAGATGGGGCATTATGCCAATGAATGCCCAGAAAAGAAAGTTGAAGGACCCAACAAGCCCAACCCTTTTCAGAAAGGGCAAGTTAACCACATCAATGTGGAGGAAATCTATGAGGAGCCTGATGCTGTTGCTGGTAAGTTCAGACTCAATTCTATTCCAGCATTTGTTCTTTTTGATACTGGAGCATCGCATTCATTCATACCAAAAGCATTTGTTGATAGAAATGGGTTTCCAACTAAAAACATTGGGTGTCCAATAAAAGTTAGTTCTCCAGGTGGAGATATGATAGTAAGTCTTGGATGCCGGGATCTAGTAATAGAGTTTGGAAAACATAAGTTTCCAGTGAGTCTGATAATCCTAGATTCCCAAGGACTGGACGTAATATTGGGAATGGATTGGATGGCTAAGTATGAAGGAGTACTAGATTGTGCTAATCGTACTATTGCACTCACAACCCCGGAAAGAAAACGGATTAAATTCAAGTCTAACTTTGAATCAAAAGGGAGTAAGCTAAATTCTCTTAAGGGGGTTAGCATAGACAGTGTGCCAATTGTGAGTGAATATCCGGATGTGTTTCCGGAAGAATTACCGGGAATGCCACCAGATAGAGATGTGGAGTTCCTTATTGATTTGCAACCAGGATCTGGACCAATAGCAAAGAGACCGTACAAGATGTCAGTTGATGAACTAAAGGAGCTCAAGAAACAACTCGGAGAGCAGTTGCAGAAAGGATTTATTCAACCAAGTTCTTCATCCTGGGGAGCCCCAGTGTTGTTTGTGGAAAAGAAAGATAGAAGTCAAAGGTTATGCATAGATTACCGTTCACTCAATGAGGTGACTATCAAGAACAAATACCCTTTGCCCAGAATTAATGACTTGTTTGATCAGTTAGAAGGAGCTTGTGTGTTCTCAAAGATTGATCTCCGGTCAGGTTATTTCCAACTCAAGATAAGAGAACAAGACATACCTAAGACAACATTCACCACAAGGTATGGATTGTATGAGTATACCTGATGCCATTTGGTTTGACCAATGCTCCAGCATACTTTATGAATATGATGAAGAAGGTGTTCATGGAATTTCTTGATAAGTTTGTTGTTGTTTTCATCGATGACATTTTGATCTACTCCAAGAGCAAAGAAGAACATGAAGGACATTTGCGTTTGATACTTGAGAAGCTTAGAGAGCATAAATTGTATGCCAAATTCAGCAAGTGTGAATTCTGGTTGAATGAAGTTGGATTTGTTGGACATGTTATGACAAAAGATGGTGTGGAAGTTGATCCTGCTAAAGTTTCAGCTGCAACTGAATGGGAATCTCCCAAGTCAGTGAAATAAGTTCGTAGTTTCCTTGGTTTAGCAGGTTACTACAGAAGGTTCATTGAGAATTTCTCCAAGGTAGCTAAGCCTATGAAAGAATTGCTAAAGAAAGACAAGAAATTTGCTTGGTCTGAGGGTTGTGAACTCAGATTTCAGGAATTGAAGAAGAGACTTGTGATAGCTCCAGTATTGTGCTTGCCAGATTTGGAAAAAGATTTCCAAGTATATTGTGATGCCTCTCATCATGGTTTGGGTGCAGTACTTATGCAAGAAGGAAAAGTTGTGGCTTATGCCAAGAGACAACTCAAAACTCATGAAGTGAATTACCCTACTCATGATTTAGAGTTAGCCTCTGTTGTCCATGCAATCAAAACATGGAGACACTATCTTTTGGGAAAGCGATGTGAAGTGTTCATAGATCACAAGAGTTTGAAGTATATCTTTACCCAGAAGGAAATTAATATGAGACAAAGAAGATGGCTAGAACTCATCAAGGACTATGACTTAAGTTTGCAATACCATCCCGGTAAAGCAAATGTTGTAGCAGATGCTTTAAGCCGTAGGGTTTTTGTGAATGGCCTTACAAAAGGAGGATTGCCTGATGATTTGTGTGCTCAATTTAGAGATCTCAGATTGGAGATTGTGCCCGAAGGACATCTCATGTCTTTGGATGTTGAACCCACTTTGTTGGACAAGATCAAAGAAGCCCAGAAGATTGATAAGGAAATCGAAGAGATTAAAGAAAAGGTTGGCAAAGGAAAAGCCAAAGGATTCCATGAAGACGAACAAGGTACTTTATGGAATGGGAAACATATCTGTGTTCCACAAGATCTGGAGCTTCGAAAACTTATTTTGCAAGAAGCACACAACTCTCCGTATTCCATTCATCCGGGTAACACCAAAATGTACATGGACATGAAGGAAAGATTTTGGTGGAATAATCTCAAGAAGGACATCGCCGAACATATTGCTTTGTGTGATGTGTGTAGTAGAGTGAAAGCGAAACATCAGAAACCAGCAGGTTTGCTTCAACCACTACCTATTCCTGATTGGAAGTGGGACAAGATTGGTATGGATTTCATTACCGGATTACCAAGGACCCGGTCAGGATACGATTCTATTTGGGTAGTAGTGGATCGCTTAACTAAAGTGGCTCATTTCATACCCGTGAAGACAACCTATACAAGTTCTCAGTTGGCCAAGATCTACATGAGTAGAATTGTATGTCTACATGGAGTGCCCAAGAGTATTGTGTCTGATAGGGGAACTCAATTCACTTCCCATTTTTGGAGACAGCTACATGAGTCATTGGGAACGAGGTTGGAATTCAGCACTGCTTTTCATCCTCAAACTGATGGACAGACAGAAAGAACTAATTAGATTCTTGAAGACATGTTGAGAGCACGTGCCCTAGACTATGGAGCCAGTTGGGATGAAAGTCTGCCTTACGCAGAATTTTCTTATAACAACAGCTATCAAGCCAGCATTGAGATGGCACCATTTGAGTTTCTCTACGGGAGAAAGTGTACCACCCCATTGTTATGGAATGGTGTGGGAGAAAGAAGTTTGTTCGGACCAGAACTTATCAAAGAAGCCAAAGAGAAAGTCAAGTTGGTTAAGGACAGATTGAAGATAACACAGTCCCGATAGAAAAGCTACACAGATCCTAAGCGTAGAGAAGTCACCTATGAAGTGGGTGATAGAGCCTATCTTAGAGTGTCACCACTTCATGGAGTAAAGAGTTTCAGAGTCAAAGGAAAGTTGGCCCCAAGATATGTTGGGCCATTCAAGATTCTAAGTCGCAAAGGAGAAGTTGCTTATGAAACTGAATTGCCAGAGTCTTTGTTAGCTGTCCATAATGTGTTTCATGTGAGTCAGCTTAAGAAATGTCATCCAGAAATGGAAGAAACTTCTTTGAAAGATACTATACCTTTGGAGGAAGTACAATTGGAAAGTGATCTCACTTATGAGGAAAAGCCTATCAAGATTCTTGAGACTGCAGAAAGAGTCACAAGGACTAAGAATATCAAGTTTTGCAAAGTTCAGTGGAACCATCATTCCGAAGAGGAAGCAACATGGGAAAGAGAAGATGATCTTCAGAAAGACCACCCTCACCTATTTGCTAGCCAATCCGAATCTCGAGGGCGAGATTCACCTTAAGGGGGTTAGATTTGTAACATCCCTAAAATCATGATTCAAACTTATGCATATCATCCATGCATCCATGATCATATGAATTTCATTTCAAACAAATCATTTCAAAACAGAAGCTTATATGATCATTATTTCATGTAAGTTTGCTCTAGCCTTAGTGCTATCTTCCAATGAGAAGAATACTTGTTTTGATTCAGTAAAGTTTAAAAATTCAAACTTAGGCACCACCAAAAGTTTGAACAAAATTTCAAAACAAAATGAGTGAATAAACCAATATTATGCCTATTTGAATATATATCATAAAGGCTTGGTTTTATTTTATTTGATCAAGTGTTTTTAAACAGTAGTGTTTGACACACATTTGAGTGCAAGGTTTGCAATATAAAAACCTAGAGAGGATTTGAATTCAAACTCATTTGATTTGGATTTGAAAATCATTTCAGAAAATCAAAACAGAAAAAGAAAAGGAGAAAAGAAATAGAAAAAGGCCAGCGCTACCTATCTGGCCCAACTGCTAATCCAGCCCACTAAGCCCACCCGGGGTCTCCCTCTCTCTCGCTCACCCGCAGACACCCCCCCAGGTCACTGACTGCACGACCCCACCCCCCTCGCTGTTTAACTCGTTGACGAGTGGACAGTGCGACCACGTCGCCTTCGTCGTCAATCACGCGCGCCTGCGATGCTCGCTCCGCCGTTACCTCGCCGCTGTTACTGCGCGCTTAATTGCCATTGATACGCCGCGCGATCCTCGCCCCCGCTCTGGCTATAAGACCCCCTCTGCACCGCGGCCATTTCCCCTCACCTAGCGCCACCTCTACGCCCCCAGGCTGCCCTCAATTGCCTTTGCGCCGCCGCAGACAGACGCACTCCAGCGACGAATCTCGGTAAGAACAGACCGCCCCTTTGCCTCTAGTTCAAACCACTATGACCAGCATGACTTTGCGCATCTGCTAATGCCCTCCGTTTGCTTTCTCATGACCCAGAGCGACGTCCTCGTTCTCACCCGCGAGCACCTGAGCCACCGCTCGACTCCGACGTGCGATTCAGGTAAAACGAGACCGCCCTTTGCCTCCCCTTTGGTACTGTCTTGTTCGCCAGGCCCTTGCGCATCTTCTGAACCCTCTGGCTTGTGCTAGGTCGACGCAGAGCCTCGGCAACAACCTCGACAGCAAGCAACAGACGCCGCCCGCAACTCCGACGAGCTCCAGCGACCGTGTCCGTGCGCCCCTTGCCAAGCCGTCGCCAGGTTGAGCATTAGTGCTTCGTCGCGATCCTGGTAAGCATCTACGACGACCCTAGAGCCACCTGTAGCACCGCGCCGCCGTAGGCAGAGCTCGCCGCCGCCAGTAGCCACCGCCAGCGCCGCCCAGCTTTGGTCGTTTGATCCAGAGCCATTGGATCTGGATCCAGCGTGCGAGATTAGATCACTTAACGAACCGTTACGAGTAGATCTGGGCCGTGCAGGTTAAGTAGATCTAACGGCTCACAGACGCGATCCTGAATGAAGCGGTACCAGCCAATCAGGTTAAGACGCGTGGCAGCTGTTTAGATTTAAAAACAGGATTTGAATCTATTAGAAGTTTGAATTTGTTTAGGCTATAACTTTTGATCCCCACGTTAGAATTTGACAAATTTTATATCGTTGGAATCAGGAGAGCAAGCCCTTTCTAAATATGCAATGTGTTTAATGTTTTGCTTCTGTTAAAATGGTTTTATTTTCAGAAACTTGTGTAAGGATAATTTGAGCATATGAATTGTTTAAGAAATGTTTTAGGGTTTAAATAGATGTTATTTGGCAAGTTTTTAACTTGTTTATGAACCAGTACTGTACACTTGCTTTGTTGAGTTTTAAAAATCATCACATATCATATTGCATGCATTCATATATTTTTGTTTGTATATGTTTTGTATGTGATTTGTGGCTATGAATCTTTGTGTAGATTTTGGTGCTAGTGATTGTGATTGTGAGGAGTGTAGCTACTCTCCAAACTACCAAGGAAAGTGGTGCTTCATGAATATTTTTATCCCTATGTTTTCTACTAAGCATTAGAAATATTTTGCTAGTCTTGCATGCTATATTTTGCTTATATGCCATGTTGGGAAATCCTAGTAGTTGTAGAATTGCTAAAAAAATTCTAAGTTAAGATGCTTATCTATGCCATGCTTAGCCTAGCTAGTAGAAACCAAGGGTTGGTGAAATATACATGATATGATGAAAATATTTCTAAGTCTTTGGACTTGTGTTTTGCCTAATAAAACAACTAAGTAAATGAAACACCTGGGTGGAATGGAAGGAATGGTTTGTGTTGAGTGGTTACACAAGGCCAGGGGACTGGTGAACCTTGTGTATCTCACTTGTGGAAAGCCACCCAGGAACAAAGAGATTTTAGAGGCCAAGTGTTGAGAAGCTTCTAGTGCAGCCACTTGGCAATATGGGCTCTGCCTGGATCATATAGGTTGCTAGAACTTAGCCATTTGGACAGTTGGTGGTAGTGGGAATGATAGGTTGGAGCGCGTCCATTTGGTCTAAGGGAAGGCTTCTGAAAGGTCCTGTCTTGGTGAAAATCAAGTCTGGTGGGGAAAGTGCACAACCTTTGCAGATGGAAGAATCTAAGTACTTAGCCATGTCCCTGGAAAAGGACAACTTGAGCATCAAGACATGGAAGCTATCAAGAATCTCCTCATCCCAATTTCTAAGTAAAAACTTGTGGGTGAACAAGGGTGAAGGACCTCAATGTCTATTGGTGGTTCCTTGGGAAAAGTTTTGTCAAAGAAAAACTTAATGATTTCAACTAATAGGCAAAACCTATTTTGAGCAAAGCAAGCCAAGCTACACTTATCCAAATTTGCATATAGTATCTAGTCCACCTAAATTATACTAAGGTATCACTTGCCAATACTATTCCAATGTATTGACCCACTGTGGCTGTAACTTGTGATGTTGCAGGTTACTCTGATGAGGATTAGGAGTCATGAGTCTACACTCAACATGTTTGCCTGTGGCACATGAAGATGAAGACTTTTATTTATTTACTTATTCAAACTCTTGTACTAGGCCTGTGGCCTTGGAGTTGTAAAGACTATGTTGTCTCTGGAATGACTGTAATAATGACCTTTGTTTCTGTGTACTTCATCTTAAACTGTGGATGCTAGCAATGATCCAGGGACTAGCATTGCAATCACACGGATCCTTTTTCCTTTATAAAGGAGGGATCTTACAATAACCCATGACATCAGTGATTCTAGCGCCGTATATTACGTGTTAACCATGAGATTTGGAATGGGACGGAGAAGTCAGTTGTATCCTTTTCCTCTTGAATGGAGGCAAGACGACCTTAATGTGACATTGTGATTCCCTGTGCGGATCCAACATATGGGTGGGAACCCTTACGCCCCACACTTTTGGTGTCTAGATTATCCCTGAATGGTGTTTAGGGACATAGTCCATGTGAATGGTACTATTCCGGGCATCACTAGGTCATAGAGTCTTCGAGAACTCATCAAGGTTTTAGCCTGCCCGAAAGGGGGCTTAATGGAGATGAGCCGGCCTCGAAGGATCATGCAGACATATGAGGTCGCGGAGAGGGCAGTGATTGGCTTGGACCAACTACTGGGCCCCACATCATGGAATTGTGGACGGGAAAGTACGCCCGGTTGTGCAACAAGGAGTTGATCTCTCATGGGAAAAGTAAGGCACCTCTATAGAGTGTAAGAACTGTAACTTGCTACTCCCTGTTCCGGGAAGGAGCTACGAACGTGGCAGGAAAGGAACTCCATGAAAGTTCTGGTCAACCTGTGAAGGCTGATGGTCATAGATTTTCATAATAAAATCAATCTTTGAAGAAAGATTTACAAAAACTGCATAGTGCCAAGGACTTATAGTCCGAGGTGGTGGTTAGAGCATCAAACTTCCCACCTTGCATATAATGAACTTGTTGGGTAACGCTGTTACTCATCCTTTCCTTTGATCCTTTGCTTAGACTCTGAGAATCCCGAAGATACTCCAATGTATGCAACTAAGAGCCAGGAGGAGGTCTTCTATGAAGAGCCCAACCTGTATGGAGCCGTAGAAGGGGAGGACTATGATATCTTCTACGGAGGAGAGTTCCAATAGTCCGAATAATTACTATAGTTCTAGTAGCCACTTGAGCCGAGCAACATGAACAATATATAGCAATAAGTTGTTGAGCTCAATTTGGAGTTTAAGTTTTAAGTTTGAAACTTCTGCTGAAACACTTATATTTTGGTTTGTAAGTTGAATCTTTTGGAAGTCTTGAACTTCCGGTATTGTAATAATAATAATATGTGTATGTTTGTAATATGGACCCGCAATGTTTCTGTTGTACTACTCTGAGGGATGTGATATTTGCGGAACAGTGTTCTGTGGATGTCATGTCAACGATTATAGTATACTACACATGCAGTGGTATGCTGAGTCACCGCAGTTGGTATCAGAGCGAATTGCTTTGACCTTAGGTTGGAAACCTAGTAAAGGGTATTACCTGTAGGAGAGTGTAGCAACGATAAAGAATGCTCTAAAAGAAATATAATGGGTATTCAAATGGGAATATTCTGTTATATGTTTTGGTGTGATAATTCTTTGTTATGATGCAATATATTATTGGTTACTAAAAAAATATTTTTTCTGATATACAGAGTTATGGCACCAAAGTTTCCAAAACAGACTTTGGTAAGGAAAGAGGAGACTCTTGATGATTATCAAGGATCATTCATAGACCAACTTCGTCAACTTTTAAAGATTTTTAGTTGTCCAACTAGAATTCCAGTGAACACTATAACCTATTATGATGGCCGGATGTTATTCAAGTATCGTGTGAGTATCCAAATTCTAGAGGAGCTTGGATCATATCACGATCTACCTATAGGTGAAGGTAGGAGTCACTTAGCATCCTATCATGTTGCTATTGTGGAGGCGATAGCTAATATTCGGGAGCATAAAGCCAAGGAGTTAGAAGGTAGCACATTTTCTGTGATACCTCATGATTCTATAGAATCGGAGCTGTACCAGATCATCTTACTTTGGTTAAGAAGCATCCTAAGTTAGCTTCCAAGTTTATGGTTAGATACCAAACAGTCGTTGCGTCTTTTTATAAGACACGTCAAGTGATTGTTGAAGATAAAAATGACATGTTAGAGGATCTAACTGATCCGGAAAGGAGGAAGCAGTTAGCATTCCAGTTGGAGAAGGAAGTAAGTAGTAGTACAAAACCCAACTTTAAGGATATATCTATAGACCCTGAATCTTTTATGTAACACCGCGGTTCTGAAAAGACCGTGACTTCTATGTGACATTCCAATCCCTGGATCAGTTCATTGGCCCACAATAGAATGAGATGAATAACATAGCAAAATTTCCGTGTATCATAAATAAAGAAGATCCAGAGTACCATTATTACAATAAAAGCTTAGCCCAAGGCTAGCTCAAATTATTCAGGTAGCAACATAAATAAAGCAAAATTCTCCATTCTTCAAATTGCCCACAAGTGAACAAGTGCCGAGTGGAGTACCGTGGCCTATACCGATTACTCAGAATCGGAATATCCTGCAACATGAAACGTAGCAGCCCCGAAGGGTCAATACATGGAATGTATGGCAAGTAGAGCTAGTAATGGAGACAATAGTACTAACATCTACATGCATATTTGGCAAGTGGAGCTGTGTCTAGCTTGCATTTCCAAATACATTTGTCCTACTTTCATAAACAGTTTTTGATTTTCTTTGAAAAGATCCCAATTAAGTTAACCCAACAATATTAAAACAATTATAAAATTAGAATGAGCGAGAAACATGTCATGGAATCAATATCAAGCAACTCGGATGTCCATAACCGGGGACACGGCTAATCGATTAGATTATACACCCTGCAGGGGTTAGTACACTTTACCCATGTGACTTGGCCAACCCAGCTCGTACCATCACTCTCATTTTGGGTGATGATAGGGAGAAGTCCAAGAAGAGACTGTTCGGGAAGTAGCTCCCCAATCCCGACGCGCACCGGTCCAACCTACCAAAATTCTACATCTCTGGATACGCGGGTTCGAGTTACTACAACCTACTAAGTCCAACCAACCGCCCATTCCATTATTGGCACATGGTTGTACATGTAAGCTACACAATAAAGAAGCCAATCAATTTCTCTCGATACCTGGGTGCCTTTCCGCAATGAAACCACCAAAAATTATCAATACCATCACACCCAGGTGATTCATTGATTAAGTTGTTTTAGTTTTCACAAACCAATACTTTTAGAAACAAGTATCAATGATGTAACCCAGCCCTCGTTCAACACAGCATGGCTAAGCACATCTACCAACGGTGGTTCATCTACAAGGAAGGCCCTACCACATAATAGGACATAGCATAGCGATAGTATCATCCTACACATGCATCTACAAAATACACGACAATGCATTGAAAATAGTAGGATGATATCATGAACAAAGTAGCATCTACTTGTCTTGGTTGTAGCGGTCGAAAGAACAATCCACACACGAGCAAGCGTTACACTCGTCACAATCTACACGATACAATTGCAATCATAAACAAGCAATCCACAAGCATCTGCGACAAATATGATGCATGAAGGTATGCAAGGCAAGTGAATTGGTGCTACAGCTGCACCACATAATCCTAATGAATAAAACTACTGAAAGCATGCATGGAAAATAGTTTTAGCGCTAGGAAAACTAATAGGCAAAAGTAATGCTCAAAACTAGAGCTAGAACTCAAATAATTCACTACCGGTAGTATACTGTTTGTAAAATCTTGGGAAAATTCTACTGTATAGGCATTGCTATTTAAGAACAGTACCAATTGGAATTACTCAAAAAGGAATTATAAAACTCCCTGAGTAATTAAAATACTGCAGAAAGCCATTAAATAGTTCCTGCAAAAGTTTTTACTGTAAGCCTAACTTTTTAATTCACTTTGAGATTCCCATTGTTCTACTGAATCCAGGGACATATTATTTGCAATTTTTGGAGTTACAGAACTTAACTTATGAATTTATTAACCTAAAAGACCATTAAGACTAATTAAATTATTACAGTAAATACATACTTTAAAAGTTAAATCCAACTTGATATTATTATTCTATTCAATTTTCTGAATCTAATGATATATTATACGCTATTTTTGGACCTACCAATCTTTTATTATGAATTTTACAAGTTTATACAATTTTCTGAAATTTTAAATCAATTTTTAAAACACAGGGACTATTCCCTGGGAATATTCCTGCTGACTGGGTTGCTGACTAAGCAGGCACGTGGCAATGACGCAGCGCGCTGACGAGGCGTGTGCCACGCGGCGCGATCCTAGTGGACGATACCTGTTCGTGGCTGGATCTAATCTAGACCACCAGATGGGAATCCGACGGTCCTGGATCAAAGCTCCCTGGGACTCACCGGAGATGACGTCACCGACGGCGGTGGGAGCTCAGATGGTTGAGGACGGCGGCGTTCTGGCGGTCACAGGCGACGTCGGGGTAGTGGACGACGACCGACTGTGCACGACGAACTCGATGGCGTGATCGGTGTCGCGTTTTGTTTCCCGAGGCGACGTCGATGAACGGATGGAGGCGGCGGCAGAGAGGGTGCTCCGGCGAGCAATCGCGGCCTCCCTCGTGGTCCTGCGATGGGGAAAACAGTGTGAGGCGACGGAGTTGAGTATTGGCAAGAGGATAAGGGGAGAAAGAGGCAGCGGGGTGCTCGGCAACCTCCTGTATCGAGCTCGTCTGCGAGCTCCGACGGCAGCGGGATCAGGGAACTATGGGGCGGCTCTAGGGCTTGCGATCTAGTGAAAAAACGAGAGTCTCGGGTGCGGGGGTTCAAGAGGGGTTCAGATATGTGGAGAGGGGAGGGAAATCCGAACGGATTTGGCCCGATTTTCACGGAATTCGCGTCGGGGTCGTGCAGCGTGTTTGTCGCGGTCTCGGTCGCAAGGTAGGAGAAGGCCGGGGTGGACCCCAGGCGTCAGCGACCACGGGAGAGGGAGCGGGCTGCGGGCTGCGGGGCGCTTGCTGGGCCACGGCGGCTGCTTCTTGCGCGCTGCTACGCCCGGCACTGGCCTGCGCGGTAGATAGGGTAGGTGGCTCGTGGGCTGGGCCGGGTAGGTTAGTCTCCTTTTTTTTGTTCTTTTGCTTTTCCAAAATCTGTTTTGGTATATCTAATGTATCTTTTTCATATGAAATCCAAATGATCCCAAATTTGTTTCTAAAATTTTCTAAAAACCAGGGGATCAACTTAGGATCCTATTTGCAATCTTTTTACTAACTTGCAAGTAGTGGATTTATAAATCCTTGCATAATCATTTGTAGGTGCATTTTGGTGATTCAAAAATAGGGTTTTTCAATTCAAATTTTTCCATGATTAAAAAATGCTATGCTAATGCAAAAAAAATTTGTAGTCCCAATTTTCAAAATCTTGGGATGTGACAGACTAACCCCCTTAAGATGAATCTCGTCCTGAGATTCGGAATGGCTAGCAAGGTTATGGGTGTTGTTGTCGAGGCTAACCCCCTTAAGAAAACTGAACTTGGCATCTCCAACATCCAATACTTAATTGTGGAATCTTGTTCTAGCTACCAATCCTTTCCAGTGGATTCTCTTCATCAACTCCTCTAAGTAACTTCATATGTAGCTATTCTTATCCATGCATGCCTCAATATGAATGAACATGATGTACCAGTATTGAAAACATCACGAGTGTGATGCATAATTTAGCGAGAACTTACTAGTCACACGACATGGCTCATTGAGTGCTTTCCCCATGCTCATATGGTTCATAGTTGCCTTTGGAGGTGAATCCGGCTTGGCTCCAGCTTCACTCTTCTTCTCCGGGCAGTTACCAACATAGTGTCACTTCTGGTTGCATTTGAAGCATATCACTTGACTAATATCCTTCTTCTGATAGTGATGGTTATGGCCATTGCTGCCTCCTGAATTGTGTCCATTGCCTCTGTTGTGGTTGTGTCCATTTCCTCCATGCTTGTGATGTCCAGAATTCCCATTACCATCATGGTTGGTACGCTTATGGTGTGATCCCGAGTTGTGATCGTTGTTCTTCCTCTTGTGTCTTTCCACTTGCTTGTGTTTTCCCTCCAGAATTCTGGCCTTGTCCATCAGTTCTTAGAAAGTGGGGCAATAGACCACTAGCAGCTGCACTGAAAGCTCATCACTGAGGCCATCCAGGAATCTTTCCCTCCTTTTTGCATCAGTGTCAACATCCTCAGGTGCATAACGAGACAGGTTGTTGAACTCTTCAATGTACTCAGCCACAATGCGGTTGGTTTGGCGCAAGTTGC
Source organism: Avena sativa (assembly GCA_916181665.1). Lineage (NCBI taxonomy): Eukaryota > Viridiplantae > Streptophyta > Magnoliopsida > Poales > Poaceae > Avena > Avena sativa. Next base: position 235,593,856 of record OV702293.1, on the reverse strand, counting down.
GAAATTCCTTCCTCTTCAGGCTCAGAACTCCTGAAGATACGTGGTTGGTCTTGAATCCTTCTTCAAACATGGCCCAAGTAACCGTGTCCAGTGGGTGGGTGATCTGGAAAGTATCCCACCAAGAAGCAGCTGGTCCCTCCAGTAGGTGAGCAGCAAATCTCACCTTCTTAGCATCAGTGCATCCAACAGTCACTAAATCTTTGTTGACCGAACACAACCAGTCGAGAGCAACCATCGGCTCCGTTGCAGTAGAGAACTTAGCTGGCCTCAGTTTCAGAAACCTGGTGAGTGCATCCTCCTGGGGCTGGTTGTTCCCATTGTTGTTGTTGTTCTGCGCAGCCATGAATTGAGTCATCACCTGCGCTAGCTGCGCCTGGGCTGCCATCAGCTGCTCCATCTCAGTGGGTTGGCGGCGGGGCGGCATCTGTTGGGATAGCATAGATAAGTTATAGATAGAAAGACTAGAGAAGTAATTTTACCCATAACTATATGAAGCAAGCAATTGACACACAAGCAATCAATCATCACAAACAACACTCAATCCAAAATAGTTTCATTTATGTTCCAGAAGTTTTGTTTTAGTGGCATAACAACCACAAAATAGTTTCCATTGACTAATATTCATTTGGGGGGGGGGGGGGGGGTGAACCTACAATCATAAAAGCAATGGACAGATTCTGTCCTGAAACTACAGCAGAGTTCACGAATTTTTCTACATGGCTTAGACTCGTCAGAAAATTTAGCTGATTTTTGCACATACAGTACAGAGAGTTTTGAACTATCCCTATTTTTTTGAGATTTTTCCCAGTTACCAATAAAATATGAAAATTCGTGCAGTACAGCTGTGTCAGCAGAAAACTGCAACGAAACTATCACGAATTTCTAATCAAAACCCCTTTAATATATTATGGAATCTCACAAAAATATTCTGAAACTTTAAGGTATCAAATAGCACAACCTAAACATAATAAGTCAACTATCAAACAAGTTCTTACAACAATCGATTGCTATATCTAAACGAGATCATATGAAACTATATGGTGGTCATCATCTAACTATTTTAAATCTAGCACTTTCTTGCACAAGTGTTCATCTACAAGTTTGAACAAGATGAGATTAGAAAAGATAGATGAAGGATTACAAGAATCTAATAACTATAAAATTATGAGTTCATTGCAAGGGAGAGCCTTCCTTCTATATCATAAAAGAGAAAAGTATGAGAATTGAAATGGTAAGAGATACTAGAAAGGAGTGTAAGGAGAAAATAGATAGAATCAAATAGGGTTTATAATTTCATATGGCTTTCCTGTTCCAAATCTAGGTCATGATCCTACAGTCGACACATGTGCTCTAATACCATCTTGTAACACCGTGGTTCTGAAAAGACCGTGGCTTCTATGTGACATGCCAATCCCTGGATCGGTTCATTGGCCCACAATAGAATGAGATGAATAACATAGCAAAATTTCCGTGTATCATAAATAACGAAGATCCAGAGTACCATTATTACAATAAAAGCTTAGCCCAAGGCTAGCTCAAATTATTCAGGTAGCAACATAAATAAAGCAAAATTCTCCATTCTTCAAATTGCCCACAAGTGAACAAGTGCCGAGTGGAGTACTGTGGCCTATAACGATTACTCAGAATCGGAATATCCTGCAACATGAAACGTAGCAGCCCCGAAGGGTCAATACATGGAATGTATGGCAAGTAGAGCTAGTAATGGAGACAATAGTACTAACATCTACATGCATATTTGGCAAGTGGAGCTGTGTCTGGCTTGCATTTGCAAATACATTTGTCCTACTTTCATAAACAGTTTTTGATTTTCTTTGAAAAGATCCCAATTAAGTTAACCCAACAATATTAAAACAATTATGAAATTAGAATGAGCGAGAAACATGTCATGCAATCAATATCAAGCAACTCGGATGTCCATAACCGGGGACACGGCTAATCGATTAGATTATACACCCTGCAGGGGTTAGTACACTTTACCCATGTGACTTGGCCAGCCCAGCTCGTACCATCACTCTCATTTTGGTTGATGATAGGGAGAAGTCCAAGAAGAGACTGTTCGGGAAGTAGCTCCCCAATCCTGACGCGCACCGGTCCAACCTACCAAAATTCTACATCTCTGGATACGCGGGTTTGAGTTACCACAACCTACTAAGTCCAACCAACCGCCCATTCCATTATTGGCACATGGTTGTACACGTAAGCTACACAATAAAGAAGCCAATCAATTTCTCTCGATACCTGGGTGCCTTTCCGCAATGAAACCACCAAAAATTATCAATACCATCACACCCAGGTGATTCATTGATTAACTTGTTTTAGTTTTCACAAACCAATACTTTTAGAAACAAGTATCAATGATGTAACCCAACCCTCGTTCAACATAGCATGGCTAAGCACATCTACCAACGGTGGTTCATCTACAAGGAAGGCCCTACCACATAATAGGACATAGCATAGCGATAGTATCATCCTACACATGCATCTACAAAATACACGACAATGCATTGAAAATAGTAGGATGATATCATGAACAAAGTAGCATCTACTTGCCTTGGTTGTAGCGGTCGAAAGAACAATCCACAAACGAGCAAGCGTTGCACTCGTCACAATCTACACGATACAATTGCAATCATAAACAAGCAATCCACAAGCATATGCGACAAATATGATGCATGAAGGTATGCAAGGCAAGTGAATTGGTGCTACAGCTGCACCACATAATCCTAATCAATAAAACTACTGAAAGCATGCATGGAAAATAGTTTTAGCGGTAGGAAAACTAATAGGCAAAAGTAATGCTCAAAACTAGAGCTAGAACTCAAATAATTCACTACCGGTAGTATACTATTTGTAAAATCTTGGGAAAATTCTACTGTATAGGCATTGCTATTTAAGAACAGTACCAATTGGAATTACTCAAAAAGGAATTATAAAACTCCCCGAGTAATTAAAATACTGCAGAAAGCCATTAAATAGTTCCTGCAAAAGTTTTTACTGTAAGCCTAACTTTTTAATTCACTTTGAGATTCCCATTGTTCTACTGAATCCAGGGACATATTATTTGCAATTTTTGGAGTTACAGAACTTAACTTATGAATTTATTAACCTAGAAGACCATTAAGACTAATTAAATTATTACAATAAATACATACTGTAAAAGTTAAATCCAACTTGATATTATTATTCTATTCAATTTTCTGAATCTAATGATATATTATACACTATTTTTGGACCTACCAATCTTTTATTATGAATTTTACAAGTTTATACAATTTTCTGAAATTTTAAATCAATTTTTAAAACATAGGGAATATTCCTGCTGACTGGGCTGCTGACTAAGCAGGCACGTGGCAATGACGCAGCGCGCTGACGAGGCATGTGCCACGCGGCGCGATCCTAGTGGACGATACCTGTTCATGGCTGGATCTAATCTAGACCACCAGATGGGAATCCGACGGTCCTGGATCAAAGCTCCCTGGGACTCATCGGAGATGACGTCACCGGCGGCGGTGGGAGCTCAGATGGTTGAGGACGGCGGCGTTCTGGCGGTCACCGGCGACGTCGGGGTAGTGGACGACGACCGGCTGTGCACGACGAACTCGATGGCGTGATCGGCGTCGCGTTTTGTTTCCCGAGGCGCGTCGATGAACGGATGGAGGCGGCGGCAGAGAGGATGCTCCGGCGAGCAATCGCGGCCTCCCTCGTGGTCCTGCGATGGGGAAAACGACGTGAGGCGATGGAGTTGAGTATTGGCAAGAGGATAAGGGGAGAAAGAGGCGGCGGGGTGCTCGGCAACCTCCTGTATCGAGCTCGTCTGCGAGCTCCGACGGCAGCGGGATCAGGGAACTATGGGGCGGCGCTAGGGCTTGCGATCTAGTGAAAAAAACGAGAGTCTTGGGTGCGGGGGTTCAAGAGGGGTTCAGATATGTGGAGAGGGGAGGGAAATCCGAACGGATTTGGCCCGATTTTAACGGAATTTGCGTCGGGGTCATGCAGCGTGTTTGTCGCGGTCTCGGTCGCAAGGTAGGAGAAGGCCGGGGTGGACCCCAGGCATCAGCGACCACGGGAGAGGGAGCGGGCTGCGGGCTGCGGGGCGCTTGCTGGGCCGCGGCGGCTGCTGCTTGCGCGCTGCTGCGCCCGGCACTGGCCTGTGCGGTAGATAGGGTAGGTGGCTCGTGGGCTGGGACGGGTAGGTTAGTCTCCTTTTTTTTTGTTCTTTTGCTTTTCCAAAATCTGTTTTGGTATATCTAATGTATCTTTTTCATATGAAATCCAAATGATCCCAAATTTGTTTCTAGAATTTTCTAAAAACCAGGGGATCAACTTAGGGTCCTATTTGCAATCTTTTTACTAACTTGCAAGTAGTGGATTTATAAATCCTTGCATAATCATTTGTAGGTGCATTTTGGTGATTCAAAAATAGGGTTTTTCAATTCAAATTTTTCCATGATTGCAAAATGCTATGCCAATGCAAAAAAAAATTTGTAGTCCCAATTTTCAAAATCTTGGGATGTGACATTTTACACCATATCCTTATTCACCAAGGCCTGAACCTATATATGATCCTACTGTGGATATGAGGTATGCAGTACCACAGGGTTCAGATGATGGTTCTGATTCAGAACTTCCTATTGAGAATTCTGATGGTTGGAGGATGGGATTATCTGAAGGATCTCATGAACACCAGATGTCCATAGATGGTTCTGACAGAAATGTTGGACAATCTAGCTGGATGGGTGCCAGAATTAACCCTGGTAACAGTAGTATAAATACCATGTTTATAAATAATCAGGACGAAGAAGAAGATCCTGAGGAGAGAGTATTTGAATCATCAACATCTTCTCAAAACCCAGGGAATATACATTATCCGGTGTTTAACTATCTTGCCCAAAGGAGCACCTGGGGACCAGCGGGATAGGCGTATTCTGTTGATGACTCAAGGAATGAAGCCCAGGATATGCAAACGGGATATAATGTTGAATATGTTTCTAGAGACTTTTCAGCTGAGCTGGAGGGAGTCAATGCGCTGAGGTTGAGTAATGACTCAAGTCCTGACACTTTAGATACTGAGTATGTTCCTTCTGGAAGGACATTTTTTCCACAAACTATGCGATGAACGTCACGTCATCACGATTGGACATCAGGCATGTATGATGAGCGTAGTCACTATTAGAAGTAGGCAAATATTTAGAGATATCGAGTATCGTGTATTGTAATCCAAGAAATAAGATAGTTAGATAAATAAGGTAGTGTTGTGATTATACCTATATGGTATTGTTGTAATGACTTTGTGTTATTATGATATTATATAAATTATGTGTAATGCATATTTGGATTTTATTTGGATCTTCATTGTCTGACTAGTTTTGTGCGTAAAGTCGAGCTCAGAACACATGTGCATGATGTAATTATGAGTATTCGCTTTATGTGCAAGACTAGAGGGTCATGGATACGGGTGTAGAGGCCGAAGCTGAACAGCAGCGGATGGAACGCGAGGCCAAAGAGAAGGCCGATGCAGATGCAGCAAATCAGGGAGCATTACCACCACCAATGAGGCCATTAATGGAGCAGAATTTCATGCAGTGTATGCAAATGATGCGAGAGACCCAGAACAAGTTCATGGAGGAGTTGCTGGGATGAGCAAATCAGAGGGCACCTCAAGGTGGAGGAGTGAGTCTTTTTGACTTCCAGAATGTAAGGCCGTTACCTTTTGCATCAGCCCCTGAACCAATGGATGCATAATTTGGATAGCAGATACAGAAAGAAAGCTGAAGACTGTAGGTTGCAATGATGAGGAGAAATTGAGGTATGCAACTCATCTTCTGACTGGACCTGTAGCATCATGGTGGGAGAATCAGTTAGCCATGCAACATCCAGGAAGGGAGTACACTTGGGAAGAGTTTAAATAGAGATCCCGTGAATATCATGTTCCGGAGAGTGTTACGGAGTTGAAGCGAAGAGAATTTGAAGAGCTGCAACAGGGATATACTAGTGTTATGAAGTATATCTGGGAGTTTAGTCAAATGTCTCGTTATGCTAAGGAAGAAGTTAATACGGAGGAAAAGAGGAAGAAGTGTTTCCTGCGTGGATTAAATCCATTTGTAAGGATGCAGTTGAGGTTGGCTAATAAGCAAACTTATCAGCAATTGCTGGACGCAGCTATTACCTTCAAAGATGATTACAAGAATGTCCAAGAGGATAGAAGGAAGAGAGCTAAGAAAGTAACCAAGAGGATACAAGCAAGTAAGCCCAAGCCCAATCTAGAATTCAAACCAAGGAATAGGCCCTATAACAATAACAATCCCAATCGGAGTGCAAATCCAAACATAAAGAATATTATATGCAACAATTGCAAACTCCCAGGGCATATGAGCAGGGATTACCCAAAATCAGTAATTGTATGCCATGCTTGTGGTCAGAGAGGTCACATAAAGCCCAATTGTCCAAGAAAACCACAAGGAGGTTGGTCGGTTCAAGATGGAAGGCAAGCCAGTGGAGGAAATGGACAGCCCAATAAAGGAGGGAATAATGGCAAGAACAATAATGGCAAGAGGAACAGACCTATCGGGAAGCTGAATTGCGTAACCCTAGAGGAGGTGGATAATTCAGAGCAAGTAGTGATAGGTATGCTCAATATCCTTACCAATCAGGCAAAATTCTATTTGATACTGGTGCAACTACTTCATTCATTTCTGAAGAATTCTGTGATAAGTTCGGGATTAGAAGGGCAACATTAGAAAACCCTATGATTGTAGTTACGACAGGGGGAAATGTGATTGTACACCACATTAAACAAGATCAGGTTATCTTGATCTGTGGTTGTACATACTTCGCAGATCTTTATGTGATTCCTTTGAAGGAAATTGCAGTAGTGCTGGGGATGGACTGGATGATGGAACATGGAGCTCAGATAAACTGTGAAGAGAAAACAGTCTCAATCAAAACTCCAAGTGGAGCAAGGATAGTTTACCAAGCAGATAAGCACAGTCATATCATGGTGGATCTGTAGTTGAATTCAATGAAAGAGGTCAAATTGGAAGATATTCCTGTAGTAAATGAATTTCAAGATGTTTTTCTAGCAGAGTTACCTAGAATGCCACCAGATCGGGAGATAGAGTTCACCATTGATCTAATTCCCTGTACGACACCAATAGCTCAAGAACCATATAAGATGGGACCAAAAGAGTTAAAAGAACTTAAAGAGCAAATTGATGAGTTAGCCAGAAAAGGATTTATTTAGAAAAGTGTATCCCCATGGGGAACACCAGTAATCTTTGTGGATAAAAGGGATGGTGGAAGAAGGATGTGTGGAGACTACAGAAATCTGAACAATGTTACCATAAAGAATAAGTATCCTTTACCAAGGATTCAAGATTTGTTTGATCAAATGAAAGGAGCCGGAGTATTTTCAAAGATCGACTTAAGATCTGGATACCATCAGATAAAAATCAAACCTGAAGATGTTCCAAAGACAACATTTCTCTCAAGATATGGACACCATGAGTATCTGGTAGTACCATTTGGTTTGACCAATGCACCAACAATATTCATGAATCTGATGAACAAAATCTTCATGCCATATTTGGATAAGTTCGTCATAGTCTTCATTGATGATATTCTGATATATTCCAAGGATAAGGACGAGCATGCTGATCATTTGAGAATAGCATTGCAGATATTAAGAGAACATAAACTTTATGCTAAGTTCAGTAAGTGTGAATTTTGGCTAGATGAGGTAGAATTCCTTGGTCATGTGATCATTAAAGATGGAATTGCTGTAAATCCATCTAAGGTTCAGTCAGTACTAGAGTGGACTGCACCAACCAATGTGAAACAAATTCGAGGTTTCTTAGGGATGGCTGGTTATTATCGGAGATTCATTGAAGGTTTCTCCAAAATAGCTAGACCAATGACCAAATTGTTAAGAAAGAATACACCATTCAATTGGGATGAGAAGTGTGAAGCAAGTTTTCAGGAGTTGAAGACTAGGTTAACCACAGCTCCAATCTTAGCAGTTCCTGAAATAGGGAAGGACTTTATAGTATACTGTGATGCATCTAAGGAAGGTTTGGGTTGTGTGCTAATGCAAGACCGGAAAGTGATTGCTTATGGTTCAAGACAACTGAAACCACATGAAGTCAACTATCCAACTCATGATTTAGAGTTAGCAGCAGTAGTTTTTGCGCTAAAAGGATGGAGGCATTTTATTTATGTAGCCAGATGTGAGTTATACACTGATCATAAAAGTCTTAAATATTTCTTCACCCAAAAGAAGTTGAATATGAGACAAAAGCGTTGGTTGGAACTAATCAAAGATTATGATTTAACAATCAACTATACTCCAGGGAAAGCAAATGTTGTAGCTTATGCTTTAAGCAGAAAGAGTGCAGATATTCAGCCTAGCAATCGGGAGCTACCAAAAGAGTTACAAATGGACTTGGAAAGATTAGAGCTTCAATTCATTAGAACAGAGGTTCTTGGAGGATTAGCTACTAAGCAGGTAGTTGCAGAGCAGTACAATGATCTTAAGCATGAAATTTTTAGACATCAAGCGGAGGATCTTTTCATTGCTGAGGAAATTCGGAGGATATCTCAAGGGCAAAAATCAGTTTTTTGCCTTGGAGATCATGAGTCTTTGTGGTTTCAAGACCGTCTTTGTGTTCCAGACATGACTGAAATTCGAGAGGTCATACCCAGAGAAGCACATGAAACACCATATTCTATACATCCAGGAAGTACTAAGATGTATATGGACTTAAAAGAATTATTCTGGTGGAATAACATGAAAAGGGACATTGCTAAATATGTATCAGAATGCCATACTTGCCAAAGGGTGAAGGCTGAACATCGAAGTCCTGCAGGACCATTACAACCTTTGGAAATTCCCGAATGGAAATGGGAGGAAATAGGTATGGACTTCATCATAGGATTGCCCATGACACCTAAACGGAAGGATATGATATGGGTAATTGTGGATAGACTCACTAAATGTGCACATTTTATTCCGGTAAATCAGAAGGATAATGCTGAGAAGTTAGTAGAAGTTTCCATCAAAGAAATAGTAAGCAAGCACGGAGTGCCCAAAATAATTGTAACTGATAAGGGATCAGTGTTTACTTCAGCATTTTGGAAGAAATTACATGAAGCACTTGGTTCAAAGTTAGATTTCAGCACAACTTATCATCCAGAGACAGGGGGTCAAACAGAAACAACAAATCAGATACTATAAGACATGTTAAGAGCTTGTGCATTAGATTTTGGAGGTACATGGGAAGATCATCTACCATTGGCAGAATTTTCCTACAATAATAGCTATCAAAGTAGTCTGAAGGCAGCTCCATATCAGGTTCTGTATGGAAGGAAGTGTAGATCACCAATATGTTGGTATGATCCTAGAAGCAGCAAAGAATCTGCACCAGACTATATCCAGGAAAAACAAGATATCATTGATAAGATCAAGGATAGACTAAAAATAGCTCAGAGTAGGCAGAAAAGTTATGCCGATGAAAGTCGAAGATCATGGCATCTAGAAGTGGGAGACATGGTATATTTGAAAGTAAATCCAATGAAAGGGGTTAAAAGGTTCAGAGTTAAAGGAAAATTGAGTCCAAGATATATCGGGCCATTCAAGACACTGAGTCAGAATAGAACTATAGATTATGCTTAGAGTTACCATCAAGGTTGGCTCAAGTTCATAATGTTTTCCATGTGTCACAACTTCGTAAATGTTTAAAGGTTCCGGATGATGCAATCACACATCAAGAGATAGAACTACAAGCAGACTTGACCTATGTTGAAAAACCCTGTAAAATTTTGGAAAAAAACTGGAAAAGGTTGAGAAATAGGGCAATCAAGAATTGCAAGGTACAGTGGTAACATCACCCTGAAAGGGAAGCCACTTGGGAGAAGGAAGAGGATTTAAGAAAAGCCTATCCAGAACTATTCAGGTACATCTCAACAAACTTCAGGACGAAGTTTAATTTAAGGGGGGAAGTCTGTAACATCCCAGCATTTAGGAACCAACGAACGATAGATTTAGAAATCTGTGAACTTGCATGCATTCATCTGTGAAAATGTGGGTACATTTTTCGCCAAATAAAAACCTAAAGTGATCAAAGTTTCTTTCATGCTTTGGGATTAGGTATAGTCTTGCAGGATGATTGTTATAAACTTTGAAATGATCTTTGTGGATTAGTGTGTTTTGGGGAAATGAAATTTGAATTCAAACTTGAATGTTGGATTTATAATTCAAAAGGATTTAGAATTATGTTTGAGTGTTATGATTTAGTCAAGATTTAACAATTAGTTATTCAAACTTTAAATAAAGGAAACAATCAATAAAATGAATATTTATTCCATAATTTTATTCAAGAAAGAAGTTACAAAATGTAACTTATGAAATGATCAACAATCTTTTCAATTGTAATTAAATAAAAGAAGAATTTTTATATATTGAATAATAATACAACATTTATTACAAAAGAATAAAATAAAATTACAAAATAATAAAAGAAATATTACAAGTGACTATCCTATAAAGAAAAGAAAACCTAAACTAAAGTCTTGAATCTTCAAGTCTGGTACCTGCAAATCAAACACCAACTAAAATAAAGAAAGTTAGGGATTAAAAAATGTTTTACTCTCAGACTTGACAGTGAGTTGCACTGTTCAAGGTACATCATTGAGTAATCTTTTAAGGGGCAAGTTTCACCAATATGAAAGAATATATCTTTCATAATTTCAAGCCATAAGCCAAATAAACAGCAAGGAGTGGCAAGTTTCACCAGACAAGTGAATGTAACCAGATAAAAGTAACTTTCATATTCAGAGCATATCCACAAGGTGCAGCAGGCACACAAGCAGCACACACACCAAACTGCATGGTGTGTGCTGTCAACACAACAACAACAGCTCTAGCACACAAAACTACACATCACAGCCGTGGACAAGCCAACCCCACACCATTTCCTTGTTCATACACAACAAGAACATCATCCAGCTAAACCAAACTAGATCACACCAACCAAAACCTGGATCACATCACCAAAATGGTGACATAAGGAGGGGTTAGATCAGGTGGATAGAAGATCAAGACCAAATCCACCAGGACTAGGAGGTGAAGAGCTAGATCAAGGACAAGCCTATGATCTGGGAGTATCAGGAGGAGCACCAGATCAAGCTAGACACACAACCACAAGATCCACAACTTGCAAACCCAACAACACCCAAGTGTGGTGAGTATCATAAAACACCCATATATTCTGTTCATCTTAGTCAAACATAAAAGCATGTGATGTTTTACAAATTAAACCTCTCAGTGATCACCCAAGTGGGGTGAACCTATCATAGAGTAAATTTGAAATATAAAGGCCAGTAGCAAACTCTACCAAATCCACCAAGACCTCAAACCAGCATCATAGGTCCTGGTGATCATAATCAACTCATATATTCCAAAATGTTCTCAAATATCTTATAAAATTTGGGCACATCTCATGATGGAGTAGCACCTCAAATTTTATAAACTATATGCACCAACATTAAGCTACAAGAAAACCAATCATTTTAGCCCACTAGGATCCAAGGTTCAGTAAACAACCTTGATACTTAAGCATATCTATGAGGGACAGTAAGATAGGAATTTAATTCCTAAGCCTCAGACCAGCATCATAGGCATTGATCTTTAAAAGAAAGTAGCTTACAATTTATCTTTAACAGACATCCAATCTTAAGCACTGCTATAGTAAAGCCCATCAGTAGAATCACTACTTGTGTTCCATCCTAGGATGGTGTCATAAGAACCAATTCTAAAACAAGCCAACAATCATTGAGCTTTCATAAATAAGCCAATAAAATAATAACTATCATTTTCCCGGAAAGAATAACCAGGAATCAGGATCAAGTTTATATGTGCAAAGTGTTACTATAAGGAACTAAGCAACCTCAATCTGCACATGAATTCACAAGCTAATCTTTACCTATGCAGAGAATCCCCACTGATAGTACTACTATCAGTACTGGAGTACTAATAGTAGAGAAACTCACTAAGCATCAACCTAACCAACCAGGTCTCACAGTTGTACCATCAGCTTAACCAAGCTTTATCACCAGTTAGAGGCAACACTACTGAACCACCAGCATCAGGTCAAGAATATCATCAGATAATCAAAACATGACAGAAAGCACTGAAGTGCAGTGAGAACAATCTTCCCTAGGCATCACTACCAAATCGAACCATCATCTTACAAGCACAAAGAGGGATGAATCCTAGAACCAGGGAAGAACCCTAAAACAAATATGAACCCTAATGAGGGATGGCCACTAGTTACACACATATGAACTCAGAGGAGGTAGAGGCACGGGTGATAACCCAAGGACCAACTCACCTGTGGTCCTCGCTGTAGATTAGAAGAGGAAGCAGAGGATCGTCGACAAACACGACGGCACGGGGAGCACCCCAAAGGGGTGCCGTGACCCAAACCACGCCGCGGCAGCGACCATAGCCTCGCCTGAAGGCAAGGAACACCACTACAACGCACGACAGCAGCTACGGCGACAACACCAGCATCACCCCAAACCCTAGGGTTCGGAATGGAGCTAGTATGGCCACAGTGAAGCTCCAGATCCAAATCGAATTGGACACGAAGGTAGAGCATGGTCGACAACCTAGCCCTGCACCACGACAGCGGCCAGGGAGGACCACGGCGGCGCACGGTGGTGGCGCTATCGACCACGGGGTTGAGGAGGAGAAGAGGGAGATGAGATCGAGAGAGTGACAGAGGGAGTGGGCTGGGTTGGGCTAGGACCCCTTCGGGGTGTTGTTTTGACTTTGCCTTACTGGGCCACAGGGGCCCAATAAACCAACACAGGCAACCCATTTATCTAAAGGCAATTATTAATAATTAGGAAAAGACCAAAATGCCCCTACATGTTAATAAATTCTAGAAAATAAAATAAAAATCCAAAAACTATAAATAAAATATTTTTGGATTCATAATAATCCAAACTATCCAAATAAATTAAGAAATAAATTTTTTGACATATGAATTTTATTAAGAATTTTATAATATATATATCTTAAGGAATTTTATAAAATTATTGAAAGATGATAAAAATAAATAAAAATCACTTTAATTATATATTAATATTATAGTTTTTTAGAAAAATACTAAACAAATATTTTATATCAATTTTTGGTATTTAATGATAATTCTTAAAGGAATTATTAAGTAAATAAAATGCAAATAAAATGAAACAAAATAAAAGAATTCAATATTCAATAAATATTAAAAATTAATATTTATAAATTATTAAAAGAATTTTTACAACTTAAATAATGGGGAAGAATACACACAAAGCTAAATAATGCATTACATTACTTTGCATAATCATTTTGGTTCTTTAAATATTGTCCTTACCGGGCAATAATGATGATTTTGTACACATAGAAGCTCAAGGTCCTGTGCAAGCATCCGACTTCACTACCTTGCAATCACAAGGCAAGTTCATCACTTGCTCATGTCCTTTGAAGATTCTTTATCAAAGTATTTGCAAATTGTGTGTTATCATCTATATTCTAGAAAAAGAAAATATTATTTTCCCAAGATAATAAATCTTAGATATCATCCTAAGTGGTGATATGATGGAGCCATAGAACTTAGGTTTCTAATGGCAATAAAGATGAACAATTAGGGATTAATAACCCATGACATCAGTGATTCTAGCGCCGTATATTACGCGTTAACCATGAGATTTGGAATGGGACGGATAAGTCACCTGTATCCTTTTCCTCTTGTATGGAGGCAAGACAACCTTAACGTGATGTTGTGATTCCCTATGCGGATCCAACATATGGGTGGGCACCCTTACGCCCCACACTTTTGGTGTCAAGATTATCCATGAATGGTGTTTAGGGATATAGTCCATTTGAATGGTACTATTCTGGGCATCACCAGGTCATAGAGTCTTCGGGAACTCATCAAGATTTTAGCCTGCCCGAAAGGGGGATTAACGGAGATGAGCCAGCCTCGAAGGATTGTGCAGACATATGAGGTCGCGGAGAGGGCAGTGATTGGCTTGGACCAACTACTGGGCCCCACATCATGGAATTGTGGAAGGGAAAGTACGCCCCGTTGTGCAACAAGGAGTTGATCTCTCATGGGAAAAGTAACGCACCTCTGCAGAGTGTAAGAATTGTAACTTGTTACTCCCTGTTCCGGGAAGAAGCTACGAACCGTCAGGAAAGGAACTCCATGAAAGTTCTGGTCAACCTGTGAAGGCTGATGGTCATAGATTTTCATAAAAAAATCAATCTTTGAAGAAAGATTTACAAAAACTGCATAGTGCCAAGGACTTATAGTCCGAGGTGGTGGTTAGAGCATCAAACTTCCCACCTTGCATATAATGAACTTATTGGGTAACGCTGTTACTCATCCTGTCCTTTGATCCTTTGCTTGACTCTGAGAATCCCGAAGATACTCCAATGTATGCAACTGAGAGCCAGAAGGAGGTCTTCTATGAAGAGCCCAACCTGTATGGAGCCGTAGAAGGGGAGGACTATGATATCGCCTACGGAGGAGAGTTCCAAGAGTCTGAATAATTACTATAGTTCTAGTAGACACTTGAGCCGAGCAACATGAACAATATATATCAATAAGTTGTTGAGCTCAATTTGGAGTTTAAGTTTTAAGTTTGAAACTTCCGCTGAAACACTTATATTTTGGTTTGTAAGTTGAATCTTTTGGAAGTCTTGAACTTCCGATATTGTAATAATAATATTTGTATGTTTGTAATATGGACCCGCAATGTTTTTGTTGTACCACTCTAAGGGATGTGATATTTACGGAGCGGTGTTCTGTGGATGTCATGTCAACGACTATAGTGTACTACACATGTAGTGGTATGCTGGATCACCGCAGATGGACTGCCGGAGTCAGGATTCTGATGGAAAAAGAGGTGATTTGATGCAATTTCGTGAAGATCAGAAAAATACCAGAACAATCATATTTTCCCAGAAGACAAAGGAATCCAGAAGGGGAGGCAGAGATGGGCCACAAGGGGCCCACACCCCCCAGGCGCGGGCCACCCCTGCCCCGCTCCTACACGGGGTGTGGCCCACCTCGCCGGCTTCCAACTCCACCCTCTCGCCTATATCTTCTCCTCGAAACCCTAAGACACGGGGACCGACCATAGAAAGATTTCGCCGCCTCTACGGGGCGGAAAACACCGAGATAAAAAGAGCTCTCTAGCAGACAGATTTCTGCCGGGGAAATTCCTTCTTGGAGAGGGGAGATCGTCGCCATCAACACCGTCATCAAGCTAGGCTTCATCGGGATCATCATCATCCACACCATCATCTCCACTAGCACCATCATCACCACTCCATCCTGCTGTAACAATTGTGTTGATTACTTGCATAGATCTTTAGGGAAACTTTCCCGGTGTTGATTACTATTGTAGTTGATGCTTGTGAGTGGAACCATTGGATTATTGTTTATGTTCATATTGTTATCCATCACCATATCATCTTTTATCTTGATCCATATGATGTCTTGTGAGTAGTTCGTTTAGTTCTTAAGGACATGGGAGAAGTCATGTTGTTAGTAGTGGATTTGTGTTGAGATATTATTCAATGGTTTAGTATTTAAGTTGTGGTGCTATTCTTCTAGTGGTGTCATGTGAACGTCGACTACATGATACTTCACCATTTATGGGCCTAGGGGAATGCATTATGTATTTGGCTACTAATTGTGGGGTTGCCGGAGTGACAGAAACCTAAACCCCCGTTAGGACACCATTGCACATGGGAGCGTAGGATCTCAGAGTTTAAGGCTATGGTTAGGTTTATATCTTAATTGCTTTCCTGTAGTTGCGGATGCTTGCAGGGGGTTTAATCACAAGTATGTATTAGTCCAAGTAAGGTCGGTACATTAACACAGGTTCACCGACACAACACTTAAAACACCAAAGAAGGGTACTCAGCTATTTGAAGCGAAAGCACTTGATAGAATTCCCATGTGTCCTCGAAACGTTTGGTCCTTATAAGTATTTCCACCGGCTTGTCCTTTGCTAAGAAAGGATTGGGCCACTTGCGGCAGTTGTTCGTTGTATTTATTACTTGCACTTTGTTTCTTTGCTTTATCAAAAAAACCCTAAAAATCCGTTTGCCAAGTATTTAGAGAGATTTTCTGCTCCATACCACTAGTCAACACCTTCTGCTCCTTGTTGGGATCGACGCTCCTATTTATAAAAAGTACTACGATACACCCCCTATACTTGGGTCATCAAGACTATTTTTTGGCGTCGCTGCCGGGGAGGGAAGCGCTATTGAAGAGTGGAACTGGTAAAGGAAACTTCTACTGTGAGTATTGTTTTTTATTTCTGTTTGTTACTTTGTTTCCAATATGGATAATCCACTTGGTTTTCTGTTTGGGAAACTACTACCACTGTTAGGGTAGTAGATGAACCACCACTTGTTGAGATAGATCCTTTTAAGATACCTACAAGTATTGTTGATCATGTTATGGATAATTTTTATTTAGGGGATGGAACTGTCCACCCTGGTGATCATTTGCTTTTTATCCATAAATTATGTGGGTTGTTTAAGTGTGCAGGTATCACAACTGAACATGTGAAGAAGAAGTTACTCTCTATATCCTTGAAAGGGAGAGCTCAAGAATGGTATAAGCTGCTGAAGAATGGGCAATCCATGGAATAGGAGGAAATAGTACCTCTCTTTTATTCTAAATTTTACCCTCCCAGTGAAATTCATAAGGATAGAAATCTGATATATAACTTTTGGCCTCATAATGGAGAGAGTACAGCTCAAGCTTGGGGGAGATTGAAGTTACTAATGCTTAAATTTCCTATTCATGAACTCCCTAACAATATTATTATCAATAACTTTTATGCTAGGCTTCCTCTTCATGATAAAGATTTACTAGATGCTTCTTGTGCTAGATCATTCACACGTATGAAGGAAGAAGCTAAATGGGATCTGCTAGACCGTATTCAAGAGAGCACTGAAGCTTGGGAGAATGACAAAGGAAGAAAGTCAGGTATAAACTATGATTTTGAATACATAGAATCTTTTACGGGAACTGATGACTTCCGTGATATTAGTAATGAGTTGGTCTTGACTCCCAAAGTAATGCCAATTGCTTTAAAGGCTTTGCCTCTTACATAGAAATTCCCAAAAAGAAGTGGAACACGTACCATGCACCTTATAAAGATGTTGTTAGTCATGTTCCTGTTAAAAGCACCGAATTTTGTACTACTAATCATATTGTGCCCGAACCTTATGTTGATAAAACACCTTTCCCAGCTAAGGTAAAGGAATACTCTGTGATAATTAGTGCGAGTAACAAAGGTACAAAGAAAACCGTGGAACCTGATGAGCAAATAAATATTGAGCCTGTGGTAGCTATTGTGAAAGATCTTATCACTAGAAATATAGAGGATGAGCACATTGTCTTCTGTGAAGACGCTTCTAATATTATCTCTCATCCTAGGAAAGCTAGAAAATCTAGTGTCCCTGTGCTTTCTGTTAGAATTGGTGATCATTACTATTATGGTTTATGTGATATTGGTGCTAGTTCTAGTGCTATTCCTTATGAGCTTTACAGGGAAGTTATGCATGAGATTGGCCCTTGTGATCTGGAGGACATTGATGTGGTTATTCGCTGATACGTCGGAAATGTATCTATAAGTTTTGATGCTCCATGCTTGTTTTGTATCTAGTTTGCTTTGCTTTGTCTACACTTTGAGGTGTTTTTTTATCTTTTCTAGAACTAACCTATTAACAAGTTGCCATAGTGCAAGTTGCCTGTTTTCTTCTGTTTTTGGTTCCAGAAAGGCAGAAAATCAATATTCTCGAAATTAGACAGGACAAAAGCCAAAGTCATTATTTTCCCGGAGAAACACGGAACCACGAAGCAGAGACAAAATAGGGCACTAGGGTGGCCACCCCCAGGCGCAGGCAAGCCCTGGTGGAGCCTGCAGGGGGTGTGGGCCCCTGGCCCTCCACCGACCTTGCCTCCTTCGCCTATAAGAAGCCTCTGGGGAGAAAACCCTAGATCATCCAGAAGAAATCCACGAAAACCTCCGTAGCACCGCCACCACCGAAGGGGATATTCAGGGGACAGAAAGTCTCTGTTCTGGCACCCTGCCGGGACGGGGAAGGGCCCCCGGAGCCATCTCCATTGATATCCACCACAATCTTCATCACCGTTGTTGATTCCCATGATGAGGAGGGAGTAGTTCTTCCTCGAGGCTAAGGGCTCTACCGGTAGCTATGTGTTCATCTCTCTCTATGCATGATCTTGCTGTGGTCATGATCTTTGTAATCAAGTAGATCTACCTTGCTACTCAAGTGCTTCAATAGATCTCTTCTCTCTCCATGTGTGTGAAAGTGACAACGTGCATGCCATGGTGGCACTTAGGCTTGAGTCTACATAAATACTCATCGTGCTTTAATAGATCTATGCTTTTCCCCACGTGTGTGACAGTGACAGCGTGCACGTCGTGTGTGGAACTTAATCTAGATTACATATATATATTTGTTATGAGTTATATTTGGAGTTGGATGTCTCTATGAAATTGTGGTGTTTGTTGGAACCATCTAGCGCTCAAGGTGATAGTGTGGGGTTATCTAGATTGGGAAAGGCGGATTTTGAGGAGTGTTGTTATAGCCCTACCATAGATTAGAGTGTCCAACCGGAGAGTAGTTAAGAGTAGTATCATGAAGAGAGAATATTTATATGAGAGAGTGTTCACTAGTGAAAGTATGATCCCTAGGCCTTGTTTCTAAACATTGAAACACCGTTTGCTACTAGATCTATTGCATGTTTGCTTGCTTCCTTCTTGTTGCCTTTAGTCTTTACCTCACCGTCAAGCTCTTTTCTGGCACCGTTACCACTTGTATTTCACTATCTCTTCGCCGAACTAGTGCGCCTATACACCTGACAAGTGTATTGGGTGTGTTGGGGTTACACAAGAGACTTCTTGTATCTTGATTACAGGGTTGCTTGAGAGGGAATACCTTTGACCACTTCCTCCCTGAGTTCGATAAACCTTGGGTAATCCACTTAAGGTAAACTTGCTGCTGTTCTACAAACCTCTGCACTTGGAGGCCCAACAACTGTCTACAAGAATAGAAGTGCATAGACATCAAGCTATTTTCTGGCGCCATTGCCGGGGAGGTAAGGTAAAAGGTACTCACATCCTCTGGTGTGAGTGCTTGAAGTTATTTCCTTTAGATTCTGCAATTTTTTCTTTTTGTTTCTTGTTTTCACTAGTTAGGCTTAATGGAAAACAACAACAAAATTAGAGAGCTCTATAGTGTTTATCTTGAGCTTGGACATGAAGTGTTTGAAGAGAAAATTAAAAAACCCATGGAAATTTATTTGCATGCTAATAGCAATGTTATTAGTATGAATTCTTTGGACACCATTATTGCTAATGCTATGGAAACATCTAAGCTTGGGGAAGCTAGTTTTGATGAAAATGATCTTTTTAGTTCCCCAGCTTTGGAAGATAGCTATTCTATTGCTTATGATGATACCAAACCTCCAATATATGATGATTACAATGATGAATATGATATTTTAAGTCCACGTACTATTGAGGAGAAAATTATTGCGATTACAATATGCCTCCTATATATGATGATTATGGTGATGAGAATAATAATGATAGCTATTTTGTTGAATTTGCTCCCACTATGATTAATAAGCATGACTATGCTTATGTGGAGAGTAATAATCATTTTATGCATGTGGCTCATGATAAGAATGTTTTATGTGATAGTTATATTGTTAATTTCATTCATGATGCTACTGAAAGTTATTATGAGAGAGGGAAACATGGTCTTATGCATCTCAAAAATATTAAGTTTCCCCTCTTTATGTTGAAAATTTTGAAGTTGCATTTGTCTTGCTTCCCTATGCTTGTTGCTTTGTGCTTTCATGACTTGTTTCTTTACAAGATTCCTATGTATAGGAAGTGGGTTAGACTTAAATGTGTTTTGAATTTGCTTCTTGATGCTCTCTTTTACTTCAATTCATATTTCTTATGTGAGAATCTTCTCAAACTATCAAGCCTAACTTAAAGGCGTTAAAGAAAAGTACTTATTGGGAGACAACCCAAAAGTTTTATTGAGTCTTGGAAGTTATTACCTCATTAATGACCTCTCCTTATCCTTTTTATTTGATTTTTGTGCCAAGAATGACCTCTAATGAGTGGGAAGTAAGACTTAGTGAGTTGCTGTCCCGAAACAGATTTATGTCCTCCACCATAAAATTCGTGAGGAGTCTCTGTAAGCTGGATTGAGATGAAAATTTACGAATAAATCCTCTAGTATGTTATCTAACTTCCGTTAGTTTAACAATTTTTGATTTGAGCAACAGAAGATTTTCGAAAAAAACAGTTTCTACCTGGTGATCTGTTTTGACAGATTTCTGCCATTATTTGCATTTGCTTTTTATTGATTCCTTTTTAAGTTCTCTTTTGGGGAATTGAGCTTTTTGAAGGAGTTTCTATAGTATCTTGTGTTTTTAGTGAAAGTTTTTCTGTTCTAAAGCTAAACCCAAAGGTACATTATCTTTTGAATACACTAATGTTGCTAATGAAGATTGTGTGAAGTTTTGTATGAAGGAAAATTTCCAGGTGAGGAGAAAGAATGATGTAATGAGATGAAGAATGGACAAAAGCTCAAGCTTGGGGATGCCACTCCGGTGTCACCCCAAGAAATATCCAAGAGTTACAAGCTTCAAAGCTTGGGGATGCCCAAGGCATCCCTTCTTCATCAATAAAAAGCTTAGGTCTGTGTAGACACTTCATTTTTATTGTTTCATGCACTGTTGTGTTGTTCTTGGAGCGTCTTAGTTTTCGTTTGGTTTGCTTAGTTTGTTTAGTTTGCTTGAATAAAGTAGTTTGGACCCCCATTCTCGTTGTGTTGTTTTCAAATAAGTTGATTGGTATTGGAAAGGAGTAGGAAGTTCTTGCTTAGGTGGTATAAAAGGGAGCTTGCTTTGACTGTGGTTTAGACTTTATCTTGTCGTGCTAGATGTTGTTTTGACCATATGCTTAGTGATTATTGCCGTAGCATGACTTGTTCCAAACAATTAGGATTGCTTAATGTGCCTTGAAAGAATCATGCGTTGTTTTAGCATACAAAAGCATAGTATTGTGGTATTCTCCTTTGATGCTTTGTTTGGGTTGACTTGGCGCATGCTCACACCATGTTACGACTATGAACAAGTCACCATAGCCTCTATGATCATTTATTCCTTGACTTGTAGTACCACTTTATGATTTTATTAGTAATGTTTTGTCGCTCTGCATGATTATGGCCATTAGTGATCTCTTAGTTGGTCGCTCTCAGTCTTTTGCTAGCCTCTACTTGTACGAGTAAGTTCTACTCATGCTTCCAACTCCCAAGAAACCAAGTTTTTCCAAAGTGTCCACTATAAACTCCTATGCCTGGTGTGTTACACCATTCCAAGTATATTCTTGTTTTCAGCTATCTTCCAATTAAAAAGTATTTTGTTATGTGAAAACTTAGTGATTAAAGCCCTCACAAACTTGATGGCACACTTTATATTCTTGGCCCCTAATAAACTTGAACCATTGTGTCATATATGTTGTATATGCTTACACTTATACGCTGGAATTAGCAGAACCATGCTGTCATGCGGAACGTTTTCAACATTGCACTTATACTTTGTACACAGTTTAAATCATGCTCTTTTGTCTATGGATGTCACCGATGTGAAATAAAGAGGGAGCTTGTAAGTCCATGGAGTTATGTATTTTGTGTTAGAAAAACGCCTGGGCTGATAGCCTAAGCCATGCCTAATCATGGTGGAAACTTGCAGCATCACCATAATGAGCTATCTATGAAGCATCCTCAATAAAAATCTATGCACATAGTAAATAAAAAGATCGTTGAGATGCTTATTGTCTGCTTGCCTTGTCATTTTGGTTATGGGATAGCTCCTCTACCATGTGCAAGGGGTACCCCGTTGGCAGTTCTGATACACATGTACGTACTATGACAAGAACTTACATGTGACTGAAGTTGAGTAGCATGAGGTGTGGCCCTCGTATTCAAGATACTTGAGATTTCCAACTTATACTTTGTCAATCATATACTCCATAGTTTGTTCACTTTAACCTTAATCACTTCAAGATGCTAATGATAGGGGCAATGAGGGCTGAAAGCTAACAAGTACCATAATTTTTGAAAGCTCTTTTTGAAACTTGAAATACCTGCTTCCTTTATGAAATGCTTTTCTTCCACCATTATTGAGTCTCCACCTTCTACCTTTAGGCACCATTAAGAAAGCATAGTTGCCATTCTGTGTGCAGTGTCCCAAAACTTATTGATTGATGCATATTGTGATATTGCTTGTTCTTGTGATATTTGTATCTAGTCACTCCTATGAAATTTGAAGGTGTCCTATGCATCTACTTGCTACTATATGATGGACAAGCTGAATGCCACTATGCCATGTTTTCTGTATGTGAAACAAACAAACATTTTTCAATGCATGTTATTCATGATCTTTGTTTATAGCCTTTCATGCTGCATGCATAGTTACTTTGTCTTACTGTTAGAACTCCATCTTTCATTATCATGTTTAGATTTCTTTGATCCCAGCTTTCAATGCTTGCAAATGGTTTGATATTGGTTTTGATGGTGCATGTTACCTAAAAAATAATTCTTTTATCACTTACCTACTC
Organism: Avena sativa; assembly: GCA_916181665.1. NCBI lineage: Eukaryota > Viridiplantae > Streptophyta > Magnoliopsida > Poales > Poaceae > Avena > Avena sativa. The sequence goes on along the minus strand of OV702293.1, from coordinate 235,571,095 downwards.
GTGGACGAGCAGGAGTTAAGCTTGGGGATGCTTGATAGGTCGGAAACGTATCTATATTTTTTGATGCTCCATGCTTGTTTTGTATCTACTTTTCTTTGCTTTGTCTACACTTTGAGGTGTTTTTATATCTTTTCTGGAACTAACCTATTAACAAGTTGCCACAGTGCTAGTTGCCCGTTTTCTTCTGTTTTTGGTTCCAGAAAGGCAGAAAATCAATATTCTCAGAATTGGACGGGACAAAAGCCAAAGTCATGATTTTTCCCGGAGCAACACGGAACCACGAAGCAGAGACGGAATAGGGAACCAGGGTGGCCACACCCCCAGGCGCGGGCAAGCCCTGGTGGCGCCTACAGGGGGTGTGGGCTCCCTGTCCCTCCATCGACCTTGCCTCCTTCGCCTATAAGAAGCCCCGGAGGAGAAAACCCTAGATCATCCAGAAGAAATCCACCAAAACCTCCGTAGCACCGCCGCCACCAAAGGGGAGATTCGGGGGATAGAAAGTCTCTGTTCCGGCACCCTGCCGGGAAGGGGAAGTGCCCCCGGATCCATCTCCATCAATCTCCACCACCATACCGTTGCTGATTCCCATGATGAGGAGGGAGTAGTTCTTCCTCGAGGCTAAGGGCTCTACCGGTAGCTATGTGTTCATCTCTCTCTCTCTATGCATGATCTTGTTGTGGTCATGAGCTTTGTAATCAAGTAGATCTACCCTGCTACTCATGTGCTTCAATAGATCTCTGCTCTCCCCATGTGTGTGAAAGTGACAGCGGGCACGCCATGGTGGCACTTAGGCTTGAGTCTACATAAATACTCATCGTGCTTTAATAGATCTATGCTTTTCCCCACGTGTGTGATAGTGACAGCGTGCGTGCCGTGTGTGGAACTTAAGCTATATTACACATATATTTGTTATGAGTTATATTTGGAGTTGGATGTCTCTATGAAATTGTGGTGTTTTTTGGAACCATCTAGCGCTCAATGTGACAGTGGGGGGTTATCTAGATTGGGAAAGGCGGACTTTGAGGAGTGCTGCTATAGCCCTACCATGGATTAGAGTGTCCAACTAGAGAGTAGTTAAGAGTAGTATCATGAAGAGAGAATATTTATATGAGAGAGTGTTCACTAGTGAAAGTATGATCCCTAGGCCTTGTTTCTAAACATTGAAACACCGTTTGCTACTAGATCTGTTACATGTTTGCTTTCTTCCTTCTTGTTTCCTTTAGTCTTTACCTCACCGTCAAGCTCTTTTCTGGCACCGTTACCACTTGTATTTCACTATCTCTTCGCCGAACTAGTGCACCTATACACCTGACAAGTGTATTGGATGTGTTGGGGACACAAGAGACTTCTTGTATCTTGATTGCAGGGTTGCTTGAGAGGGAATACCTTTGACCACTTCCTCCCTGAGTTCGATAAACCTTGGGTAATCCACTTAAGGGAAACTTGCTGCTGTTCTACAAACCTCTACACTTGGAGGCCCAACAACTGTCTACAAGACTAGAAGTGCGTAGACATCATTCACCTTGATAATAAGGAAACCATTTGCCCTATTGGTATTGTAAGAGATGTGGAGGTTCTCTGTGGTAAGATTAAGTATCCTGCTGATTCTCTAGTTCTTAATTCAGCAGCTAGCAAAACTTGTCCTATCATTTTTGGTAGACCTTTCTTGAACACTGGTGGAGCTATTATAGATTCTAAGAAGGAGAAAGTTTTAACTAAGTATGATGGAGATTCTTATGAGTTTAAGTTTTCCAAATTTGCTATAGCTCCTTGTGAAAATAGTTTGCCTAATGAAGATTTCATGATGGAACAACTTGCTTCTATTGATCCGGTTTATGACCTTGGTCCTTTTTTTGGTGATTGTAAGTATGCTCATTCTGATGATAAATTTGTTGTCAGTGACAGTTATATCGTCAACTTTATTCAAGGTGCTACTGAAAGTTATTATGAGAGAGGGAACCATGGTTTTATGCATCTCAATAATGTTAAGTTTCCCCGTTTTATGTTGAAAGCTTTGAAGTTGCATTTGTTTTGTCTTCCTATGCTGATGGATTTTTGTTTAAACAATTTGTTTTCTCATGATACCCCCATGCATAGGAAGTGGGTTAGACTCAAATGTGTTGGTTATTTGCTTCTTGATGCTCTCTTTCACTTCAGATTTATATCTCCTATGTGAGCATCTTTGAAACTTTCAAGCCTAACTTTAAGGCAATAAAGAAAAGTACTTCTTGGGAGATAACCCAATAGTTTTGTCGAGTCTTGGAAGTTACTACCTCGGTAATAACCGCTCCTTATCCTTTTTGTTTTGGTTTTTGTGTCAAGTTCAACTACTTTTGAGAAGTAGAGGAGTTGTGAAAAGTGGCTGTCCTGGGATAGATTTTTGTGCTGCTTTGTAAACATTTGTGAAGGAGCTCAGTACTTCGGATGGAGCTGTATTTTTCTGTGCTTTTTCTCCAAGTTGTTACCCAACTTTCATTAGTTTTGCAACAGAAGGTCTTCGAAAAAATCAATCTTTACCTACTGGTCTATTTTGACAGATTTCTGTCATCATTTGCATTTGCCTCTTATATTGATTCCCTTCCAGATTCTTTTGGGTTTTTGGAAAGGAGTTGCTACAGTAGCTTTTGTTTTGATGGATTTCAGTTGAATTGTGAACCTAAAGGTTTATTTTTTTTGCTTACACTAATGTTGCCATTGAGGTTTGTGTAATTCCTTGTGAGAAAAGGAATTTCCAGGAGAAGGAGAAAAGGAGTCTGCCGAGTTCGTATTTGAATAGGTAAAAGTGATGAAAACAAAAGGTTCAGGAAAGCCTAATATTTTTATATTTTAGATGTTTTTATTACATACGGAAGGTTACGAGACAAAACAGAGGAGGAAACGGAGGCCGGGGTGGCCACACCCACCCCAGGCGCGGGCCCCAGCTAGCCACGCCTGGAGGGGGTGTGAGCCCCCTGAGCTCCTTCTCCGCCCCGTTTTCGCACCAGTACCTTCCTTATTTATTGAAACTTCGTAATATATAACCCCCGAATCCCCCGAGGTTCGTGTATCGTGTTCTCGTCGTGTTTTTGTTTCGATCTATTTCTGTCAGGAAATCTTCTCAAAGTTTAGAGCACCATGGTCTCCGCCAACGACAAAGGCAAGAAGCCCGTGGAAGAAGAAAGGATCGCTGCTAGGCGCGAGGATATGGATTAGAGCGTCGAGGAGGAAGTAAAGATGGAGGAACAAACCGCCGCAAGGCCAAGGGCAAGGAAACCTACTTTTGTAGGAGCAATTAACACTGGGGTGCCTTTTCTCGTAACATGCGGGGGATTGTAGCCTCCGTTCCAGACTTCAGATCCTGCCTGAGGCAGTGGAAGCCCTTCGAACCACTGACGAGTTTTGTGAAAAGTACCATGCTTTGAGGATGAAGGTGGATTTACTTCAAGAAGAGAATGACAGGCTTCGTAAAATGCTGGAGGGTTTCCTTACCCTAAACAAGAGAACACCACCACCACTAAAGGAGTAATTCGTCATCAGGTTTGGCATTCCCTTGGCTTGTTCCAAGCTTGGGGGAGTGCCGTGGTATCACATCATTATCTTTTACCTTTTTAGTAGATTCGTATCTTCGGTAGAGAAGTTATCTTATAGGTTGGTTTGCATTGTGGAAGTATCTCTCCTTTAGTTGTTTATCTATGTACCCCTTGGTGTGAGTGCCTTTATGGAATATTAATGAGAAGTTTTATCTTTTACTTTTTGCACTTCTTATTTTAGTTTGCAATCTCTATTATATGATTGATCTTGTTGATCAGTACTGGTATCACTTTGGGAGCATCAAGTAGATCTAAATTGGTTTTGGCAAACCGAGCTCTGGTCAGTAGCAACACTTTTTGAGGTTTAAAAGGAAAATAGAAAAAGCTTACAGGTATTTTGTATCATTTATTTTCTTTCTTGATTGGTTCATAATCTTCGTATTCTTTATTTAAGATCTTTTGATTCTTCAAGAAAGATTGCATGTTTGGCTTTATCACTTGTAGGTTTGCTTGTTTCCTTCAACACTTTTGCTTGCTACCCAGCCTTGCTAGCCAAAAACCTGTTTTGAGAAGGCATACTTCTCATGCATCCAACCCCTTTGAACCAAACCTATGCAATTTGTGTCCACCATATCTACCTATTAGCATTATTGCTATTCCAATAAAATTCTCAAGCTTCATCTATTTTTCGAATTAAAAATTAGTTTATTATGTGAAAACTAGTTAGCAAATCTCTCACGAACTTGATGGCACACCCTATTTTCTTGCCCCTAATAAACTTGAACCATTGTGTCATCAAAGTTGTATATGCTTGCATCTATACGTTGGGATTAGCAGAACCGTGCTATCACGGGGAACGCTTTCAACACTTATGGATACATATCCAGTTGATATCATGCTCTTTTGTTTGCGGATGTCGTCGGTGTGAAATAAAAGGGGAGCTTGTAAGTCCATGTAGTTATGTATGTGTGTTAGAGAAACGCTTGGGCCGCTAGCCTAAGCCATGCCTAATCATGGTGGAAACTTGTAGCATCACCATAATGAGAAAACTGTGAAGCATCCTCAATAAAAACCTATGCAAATAGAAAATAAAAAGATTGCTGAGATGCTCATTGTCTGCTTGCCTTGTCATTTTGGTTATGGGATAACTCCTGTACCATGTGCAAGGGGTACCCCGTTGGCGGTTCTCTATGATACACACGTACTTACTATGACAAGAACTTACAGGTGACTGAAGTTGAGTAGCATAAGGTGCGGCCCTCGTATTCAAGGGACATGATATTGCCAACTTATACTTTGTCAAGCATATACTCCATCCTTGTTAACTTTAACCTTAATAACTTCAAGATGCTTATGATAGGGGCAATGAGGACTCAAAGCTAGTAAGTACCATAATCTTTTGAAAGCTCTTGATGACTTGAAATCCATGCTTCCCTCTATGAAGGGCCTTTCTCCTTTTTCTAAGTTGAGTCAGTAAACCTACTTCCTCTCTATATCCAGCAAGCATTTGAGTTGTTGTGTTTCAAGCATTCATATGATGATTTATTCAATCATGTTATTTATCTTCCTTGTTTGCATAAGACTTGTATTTATTGAGTATTACTTTGAAAGCCATCATTGTGAAATACCTTTTATGTTTGAGAAAAGAGTACTATTGTTGTGAAACTTCTTCAAAACTTTTTGTGAAACTGTTTGCCAGCTGTTCTCTAACCAAGAACAAAGTTCAATTCCAATTATGATTTATCTCTATGCATCTCTATTGTGACTCCTATACTTGTTGCAAGCTAAGTTATATAACGGTGAGTTGTTTTCTTCTATGAGTTGTGTATTGGTAAGTGTGATGCTTTTTGTCCATATTATTTTATCAACACTTCACTCCATAAACCTATGCGCATGTTTACTGAGATCAGTTTTCGCTTGGGGACAAGCGAAGGTCTAATCTTGGGGGGAGTTGATACGTCCAAATTGCATCACCATTCTATATTATAATTTTCCTCTATTCATTGATATATTTTATATTAAGAGGTGTTACTTATGTATTTTCCTCTGTTTTTGCATGTTGGATAATTCTTGGAGGATGGATTGCCGGAGTCAGGATTCTGATGGAAAAAGAGGTGTTTTGATGCAATTTCGCGAAGATCATAAAAATACCAGAAAAATATTGGAAAATCATATTTTCCTAGAAGACAAAGGAAGACAGAAGGGGAGGCAGAGATGGGCCACAGGGGGCCCACACCCTCCAGGCGCGGGCCATACCTATCCCGCGCCTACAGGGGGTGTGGCCCACCTAGCTGGCCTCCGACTTTGCCCTCTCGCATATATCTTCTCCTCGAAACCCTAAGACATGGGGAGCAACCACAGAAAGATTCCGCCGCCTCTGCGGGGTGAAAAACACCGAGAGAGAAAGAGCTCTCCTGCAGACAAATTTCTGCCGGGGAAATTTCTTCCCGGAGAGGGGAGATCATTGACATCAACACCGTCATCAAGCTAGTCTTCATCGGGATCATCATCATCATCCACACCATCATCTCCACCAGCACCATCATCACCACTCCATCCCGCTGTAACAGTTGTGTTGAATACTTGCATAGATCTTAGGGGAAACTTTCTCGGTGTTGATTACTATTGTAGTTGATGCTTGTGAGTGGAACCATTGGATTATTGTTTATGTTCAGATTTTTATCCATCACCATATCATCTTTGATCTTGATCCATATGATGTCTTGTGAGTAGTTCGTTTAGTTCTTGAGGACATGGGAGAAGTCATCTTGTTAGTAGTGGATTTGTGTTGAGATATTATTCAATGGTTTAGTATTTAAGTTGTGCTGCTATTCTTCTAGTGGTGTCATGTGAACATCGACTAAATGATACTTCAGCATTTATGGGCCTAGGGGAATGCATTGTGTATTTCGATTACTAACTGTGGGGTTGCCGGAGTGACAGAAACCTGAACCCCTGTTAGGACACCATTGCACAAGGGAGCGTAGGATCTTAGAGTTTAAGGTTGTGGTTAGGTTTATATCTTAATTGCTTTCCTATAGTTGTGGATGCTTGCAGGGGGTTTAATCACAAGTATGTATTAGTCCAAGTAAGGTCAGTACATTAGCACAGGTTCACCCACACAACACTTACAACACCAAAGAAGGGTACTCAACTATTTGAAGCGAAAGCACTTGACAGAATTCCCATATGTCCTCGAGAACGTTTGGTCCTTATAAGTATTTCCACCGGCTTGTCCTTTGCTAAGAAAGGATTGGGCCACTTGCTGCAATGGTTCGTTGTCTTTATTACTTGCACTTTGTTTCTTTGCTTTATCAGAAAACCCCTAAAAATCCATTTGCCAAGTATTTAGAGAGATTTCCTGCTCCATACCACTAGTCAACACCTTCTGCTCCTCGTTGGGATCGACACTCCTATTTATCGAAAGTACTACGATACACCCCCTATACTTGTGGGTCATCACTGGTCAGTAATGCACGGCAATGTACTGAATTTGCAGGCCGTGGTTGATTTACTTGAATCAACAAGGATTGCATGCCATCGAACATATGATGGATTTCATCGATGAGCACATGCACATGGTGAGTGCCAAGTTAAATCTTTGCAATCTAGAGCATATAGATGTAAAAGTAGTGTTGGATTGTTAAATTTCCAGCATTATTTCTTGTGTGCAGTGAGTTTTACAGCACTGATGACCGCCTTGTTTGTTTTTAGACTTCACCATATAGTACATTGATCGATTTCTTGTGTAGAAAGGACATTCTGGTTGTTGAACTGTAGGAATGAATATGCAAACTTGTTTTCTGGTTTGGACATATACTATAATGTATAGAATGTGTTGATGAGAATGTTGTACTTTAGCATCAGCCTTTTTGAAAAGCATTTCATTGAAAATATTCCATTGTATCTCTAGGCTATCTGTTGGCTTACACGTTACACATGCTTATGTTTCTTTACCAAGGTTCATTATCACGACTAATTGAGGCTTATCCTTATACTATCAACACTAGTTGATCATTAGACCGAGTCTTAGTATAAGTAGGAACCCAACTGTTTGTATCAAATGTTTACACATTCCAGTTTCAATACAAGGCTAATATTTTACTTAATTTCATGTCAGGTCCATGTATGCTAGACTCACTTGTTATTTTGTTGTTACTAGATAATCAGCGGTGGTGTTCCTTAGAAGAAGCCTGTAGCAACAAACAACGACTCACCTACAAGGAGAGGAGCCACTAAAGAACGAAACCGGAGGCCAGTGATGCCCCGCACAAATGAGCGATGCTCTGCTTGCTTTGTTTTGTGTGTTTCTTGCTGGGGCTTACACGTAAATTTTGCCGCCTTACTATGTTGGTTGTTAACCGAGATGATGGGGTCTTGTAATAATAATTTTCTTCTTGTACTAGTGGCATCGCCTAATCACGTTAATGTTGTGAGCTTGGCTAATTTTCTTGCTTAAAAAGTTATTATTCTCAAATTGTGTAAATTGTCCAAACCTCATAGTGGGATAGTGGTAAAATGACTGTCAACCGCGGCCTATAACATTTTAGGATCTAAAAAGGCTAAGGCCCAAATAGTAATGTTAGAAAAATTTAAGAAAATGAGAACAAATTCGTTGCAAATGGACCGTATAAAGGGCAAGACCAGACAATAATTGAACCATAAAGGGCCAAGGCCAAAACAAAAATGGACCGCGGACTGAAAGTAGCCAAGCAAGCAGACCATGTAAAAATACCATAATTGTTGGGCTTAGCCCATGAAAAGCACCAAATTGGACCGGCTAAATTTGATCAACGACCTTTACAATTGGTCACATATTTTCCATGTAGGATCTGACGTGGACAGGGAAGATAGTCTGTGACCAATACAGTTGGTCATAGAATCTATGATCATCTATATTTGTCTTAGACATCTATGACCAATTCAGAAAAAAGGTCATCGTGTTTAACTAGTGATGCTTAGCTTTTGACCATCTGTATTTGGTCACAAAAATGTCATAAATTTAAAACTACGACCTTTCAGTGACCAATATGGAGGGTCATGTATCACCAGATTTCTTGTAGTGTTAATCTATAAGCATATGTGCCATAAGGATAGGTAAAAGTCCTTTTCTCTTGATCTTCTGGTTGTAGCCGGAATAACCATCAAGAAAACAGAAATAAGAATTATTACTAAGTCTTTCTAAAAATTTATCCATAAATGGTATAGATTTATGGATTTTCTATGTCTCACGGTTTAGTTTCCTAAAATCAATGCACATGCGATATCCAACAGTAGGTCTTATAGGAACTAGCTCACCATCCTCATTCATAGCAGCATAAAGACCACCTTGTCTTGGTATGCAATGAGCTGGGCTAACCCATTTACTGTCAGAAATAGGATATATTATGCCGACATGTAATGACAGTATAACTTCTTTTCTTACTACTTCCTTCATTTTCTGATTAAATCTTCTCTGTGTGTCAACTACAGGTACAACATCATCAAGCATGGTAATATTATGTGTTACAATAGAGGGATCTATTCCTTTAATATCACTTAGAGTATATCCAAATGCTTCACGATGCTTGATCAAGACTGAAATGATTTTATTTGTTTCATTTTATGATAAAATTCTACTAATAATAATAGGACATTTATTTTCATTATCTAAGAACTCATACCTCATATCATATGGAAGTCGTTTCAATTCAATTGGCAGAGGTTCTTCATCTCCTTTTCTTACTAGTTATTAATAGTCTTTTGGGTTATGCGCTTCTGGAACGCAATCAAGGTAATCATCCATGTCTTCTCTTCCTTCATCATCTGGTACCTCCGCCCAATTAATTAGGCTTCTCTCTAGTTTGTCTTGCGGAGTGCTGAAATGAATTGCGGCTAGCTCCGCAATTGTTTCCCTTCTTTGATATCTTGATCTTCATATGGCCTCTTTTTTAGTTTAGTGAAGTGGAATGTCATTTCCTCTTCTGCAAACAACATTGAAATAGTATCCTTCTTATTATCAATTTGAGATTTGGTTATGGAGACAAAAGGCATGCCTAAAAGGATAGGACAAAAAGAGTCTCGAGGCATATCAACAATATGAAAATCAAGGGGGTACATAAGTGCTCCAATAAATACATAGATATTTCTAATAATGCCTTCTGGTCTTATATTAATTCTATTTGATAGTTTAATAGTAGTGTCTACCGGTTCCACATCTGGATTATTTAAATTGTAGCGAAGTTCCTCATAAAGTGATGAAGGCATAATATTTATAGTGGAGATCGGTTCACAAATTCCGTATAAGAAAGTTTCCTCACAATATATAGGAGTCATAGGCTTAGAAGTTTCATTACCTCATACCTTACCTTTAATGAATTCTGAAGTTTCAAGGTCTAGCGTAACTACTTCATTATCCATGGTTCGTGCTTCCATAAGGGCCTTCAGTATAACAATATTTGCATTGGTAGCATTAGGGTTCTTTTCCGGTTTATTTAATATTCTATTTATGTGTTCTTCCTCTCTACGCATTTTCTTGATATTCTCTTGAATAGGTTCAGAGGAAAACTCTACTATTGGTGCACTTTTTCTTGCTCGCTTCTTTTCTTCGGGGGGATTATTGGATTCCATTCTATAGATACCTGTAGATTCCCTACGTAATTCTCAATAATTTTCTTTACTCGGTAAGAATCAATACCGGGGGTTTTAATCATTGCACAACTCTTTTCATCTGCAAGAAAATCGTTAACACAAACATACTCAGAAGAACTGTTTAACATAATGCTCTCCTTATCTTTATGAGTTTCTGTTGTCTCCCTCATTTTCATTATTAATTTCCAGGCTTCGTCATAGGTATAGGATAGAAAACTACCATTAGAAGCGGTATCTAAACTCATACTATTTTTATCATTAATCCCTCCATAAAAAGTGTGAGTGATTAACCAATTAGGCAAACGATGATGGGGCAAATTATTTAGATAACTTTTATACCTCAGATAGCCTTCATATAAACTCTCATCAGGACTATTTTTGAAACTGATAATAGAACCTATCATCCTATGAGCTTTGCTTTCTGAGTAATATTTTGATAGGAAATTGATTATCAATTCCGTCCAAGTCCTTGGTGCCTCTGCACAAAAAGATCTATACCAGTTGCAAACATTATTTGAGAGTGTTTTTCTAAACAACTAGACTTTAATCTTGTCAAGATTACAGTTATCGAACGTAAAGGAACCAAAAAAATCTTCAAAGAATTGTAAGTTCCCATATGGACTCTGTTCATCGGTTTCTATAAATTTCTTAGAGTGCAACAATTCAAGTAATAAAGGATGGATCTCAATACCATCAGGATTTATTGTTGAGGATATACTTTCCGGGTATACCCACAAGTCTCACTGACCAGGGTGGCCCACTAACGGGTTAGAACTTTGATTCATGGGCGGCCCAGTCAGAGAAAGAGGAGGGGCCAGTTCCGGCTACGACAAGGCCCAGAAGAGTTACCGACTTAGGCCTGTAGTATTACTTGTAGTCCAAGATGTTTCTAGTTACCGACTCTATAACGTAGCCGAATAGGTCTCTCCTGTAATCCTAGGTCCTGGTGACTATATAATCCAGCCCTATGGGAGCCTTTAGGGCAATAAGCACAATCACAACTCGCATAGGCGAACCTCTCTTGTAATCCGCTGTAACATCTGGCTCTCGCTGATATATTACTGGGTTGCTAGCAGGAGTAGGATCCGATCACCACAGTCAGATATGAACCTGGGTAAACTTGTGCTCACCATTCCTGGAACATCCGACGTCTCACACCCCATATTCTCAATGCTGTCAGGACCCCTTGTGGCGTACTTGTCGACAATCCGACGACAGTTGGCGCCCAACATGGGGCGGGTGACTTTTAAAGCTTCGTTCCAGGTGGAATCTGCGTGAGCAGGAATCGGCAAAACAATCGCCATGGGTCGCATGGTTTATGCCAGTGATGTCCTGTCAACACCCAGAATTTTAATCCTAGATGCCTGTTATGCCATACATCGCAATCCCAGGATTACCATTTTTACGAGACATAACAGATTGGTACCATAGTTCATCATCCATTACAAATCATAATAAAGGTCTTACAATAAAAGGATCTCATGATCCAGTCTTAATACAATCAACACAGCGGAATAATAATAAGGGTAGCATGTTCGAGGCTCCATCTTCAGGGTCACATGGAATGCTGACGATGGGAGATGATCCTAGTTGTCATAGACTTCCTACTGTCCATCATCCTGGTAGTCCTCCTCATAGTCTGGCCATAGGAATAGCCAGGGACAAAGCCATGAGTACTCTTTAAGTACTCGCAAACTAATACTAACAAGTAAGGTAGTTCGAGTAGGAATCCTAAGCTCTAGGTTTATTTGAAAAAATCCAGGTTTATCTCAACTGAGTTCAGAAGTAAAGAAAACTAGTTTAATGTTTTACAACACCTAAGTGGGAACTTAGTTTTTCATATTCACAATCCTGTTGTGGTATAGTCAAAATCATAATTTATTTCACAAGTCATTTTGAAAACATTTGACGACGGAATAGTATGGTCACTCCAACTGTCCATGACCGCGAACACGGCTATTCGAATAGTTTGACACTCTGCAGAGGTGGTATACTTTAACCACAACATTCGATACATCCGTCAGGGACCTATTTGAAATTACCAAAAAGAAATGAAACAGAAATGAAAAAGGTTTCAATAAAAAACAAGAGCCAGAAACCTATTCTATCCCGGCCCAATTCTCCCTTCCCCCTTCCTACCGCTCACGCGTGCAACCAGTAGCCCAGCAGTTGCCCAGCTTTGGCCCGTACCCCTTTGCAACCCCTTTTCGTCGTCTTCCTCGCTGCCGATGAAGCAGCTGCGTGTGCCGCGCGCCGCCGTTGATCCCCACCGCCTGCATCCCGCCATCCGCCACCGCGTGAAGATGTATAAGGTCGTCTCGGGCACGCCTCTTTCGCCCTCACCCACTTCTCCTCTTCCCGGCGACCCCTCTCTCTCCCCTCCCGCGCAAGCTACCGGACCCTATCTTCGGCTGCCGCGTCATCTCGCCATCTCTAGCCTCCCCATGCCCATCCGAGACCGCCACGAGCTCCATCCAGTCGTGATGATCTTCCACGCCAACAGAATCGAGCCCTAGAGCTCTGAATCTTCGCCATCCTCGTCATCTTCTCTGAGCCCAACGACCACCACCGTCACCATCATCGCTGTTTCCGACCCCGCCTGGCCTTGCGGACCCCTCTATTAGACCCACAGTGAGCCCACGGTTCTCTGGCGCCCCTCCGCTCGATCCCTCTTGCTCTGTGCCGTCGTCGCCTCGCTGCCCTGCAAGCTCCGCCACTGGCTGTCGTGGTTGACATCGCTTCGGTGACCCCTAGGTAGCGGCGCCGCCCATTTTAGGTAGGCCACATCGCGCTGAGTCGAACGCGCTTGCTCGCGCGCCCTAGGTCGCTCTCCAGCGCCGCCGGCCACCGCCGTCTGCGTGTTCTCCGGCGAGCCTGCGTGGCTTGCCGATGTGGCCTAGGTCCCACCTGTCATCCATAGTGGCTAGGTTCTGCTCCAGTGAGAAAAGGATAGGGTTAGGGTGTGCTGACGTCAGGATGAGGTAATAAGTGGTTTAATAATTTCAGAAAAGGTTTAAATATTGTAAAATCAATAACTAATTCATTTTAAATCATAAAAATGTGTATACTATATCAAAATGTTTAGAAAAATGAGATCTATCTATTTAAGTTATCATCATGCATTGTTAAACAACTTACATGCCAAGTTTAATTACAAGAACATAATGAACCCTCTCATATGATTTCGGAGTTTCCCCGAGTTAGGGTTTGCACCCCTTGGAACCCCGATTAAACATTCTAGTGATCAAATCACTTGCTTGCAAGCTAACCAATGTGATATCACCAAGAGGTCCCAGAGTATATCTATCCATCATCGGGATAAACAAATTCCACTCTTGATCCATGAGTCTCAACATAACACTTTAGTAGTTCTGAAGTCATCTTTATAATCACCCAGTTACGGTGTGACATTTGATGTCATCAAGAAACTCTTCCAGTGTTAGTGATTGACATGATCTCATGGTATAAGGATTAGGATCACTTCGTAAGTTGTTTATAGCAATATAAACTCAATGACTTTGATCGTAATGCTATACTTCGGATGAATGTTCATCACATCATTACACTAATGTTGTGATCTTGTTATTAACAACATCCAATGTCTATGATCAGGAAACTGTGATCATCTTGTTAATCAACGAGCTAGTTTATGAGAGAGGCATAACTAGGAACTTTCTGTTTGTTTATTAAACAGACATGTATTAACATTTCCTATTAATACAATTATAGCATGCAAAATAAACATTTATCATATACTTGGAATACACATAATAAACACTTTATTATTGCCTCTCAGGGCATATTCCCTTCACCAACTATAGGTTTCCCTTGTGATCATCCCATTCTTCTTAGTTGTTTCTTCATGAATAAGATCATAGTGTCCTTGGAAAAATTCTTGCATCTTGGTCACAAAGATTCTAAGGTGATGATGATTTATTCTAGGTTGTGTTTCCTTAGTCTCCAAGTCTTGAGTAACATTCTTGTCTCTCTTGTAGTCCTTAGTGATGTCCAAGTTGAAGTCCTTGGTGAAACTAAAGTTGAAGTCATTGGTAATGTTGAAGTCTTTGCTCATGGTGGTGTCTTTGTCCATCAAGTTTGAAAAGGAAGAGATGTAGAATCACAACCAAAAAGGTTGAGGAAAGAGTTTACAAGGTTGTTTGTAAATAAGTATTGAACAAATACAACTCCTATTTTCTAAGGGGTTTTGTCCAATCTTAGGGTTACAATCCTACAGGCAACACAGTGCTCTGATACCATCTGTAGGGGTCCCAACCTGATAAGGTAGAGATCCCTGTGTTTACAATGCTAGTCCCTGGATCAATATCTAGCATCCATAGTTTAAGATGTAATATCAATAAACAAAGGTCATAATACAACTTTATAACCAGGAATAAAATAATTCATTACATCTTACATAGCTCATTTGGCTATCTCATTACAATGCAACATAAATAACTATATAACATGGAGTCCTTCATCTTCAAAGTGCCATAGGCAAACATGTTGGTTGTAGACTTGTAATCCTATTCAACACACTTCACTAACATCAAATAAACCTGCAACATAATAAGTTACAGCCACAAGGGTCAATACATTTGAATTGTATTGGCAAGTGATACTATGGTAGAATAGTGGTATCTATCACCTATATGCATTTGGCTAAGTGGAGCTCAGGTTTGCTTTGCTCAAAATAGATTTTTTCCTTATCATTTGAAATCACTAAGTTTTTGTTTGTCAAAATCACCCAAGGCATCTACCTATCAAATATTGAAGATCCTTTAACCCTTATTCAATCACAAGCTTTTAACTTAGAAATTGGGATGAGGAGATCCTTGATAGCTTCCATGTCTTGATGCTCAAATTGTCCATTGCCGGGGACATGGCTAAGTACTTAGATTTTACTCTCTCGATAGGTGGTGCACTTTCCCCACAAGACTCGATATGCATCGAGATGAGATCTTTCAGAAGCCTTCCCTTAGACCAAATGGACGCGTTCCATCCTATCACCCCCTACCACCTTCTGTCCATCTGGCTAAGTTATTGCATCCTATATGATCCAGGAAGAGCCCATATTGCCATGTGGCTGCACTTGAAGCTTCTCAACATTTGACATCTCAAATCTCTTTGTTCTTGGGTGGCTTTCCACAATTGTGATACCAAGTTTTCCCCAGTATACTGGACTTGGTGATGCCCAAGTTTTCCCCAGTATACTGGACTTGTGTAACCACTCAACACAAACCTTTCATTCCATTCCACCCAGGTGATTCATTCACATAGTTGTTTTATTAACAAAACACAAGTCATAGACTTAGAAATATTTCATAGCATGAATATAATCCACCCTTGTTTTATACTAGCTAGGCTAAGCATAATAGTAGTAAGAATCTTAACTTAGGGAAAATTCTACTAAGGCATCATCTACTAGGATTTCCCAAGGCATAGCATACTTCATAAAAATTCCATGCAAGTCCTACTCAAAATATCACTAATGCATAGTGAAAGTAATAGGAAAAAATGTATGAAGCACCACTTGCCCTTTTGGTAGAGAAACTAAGTTCACTCCTTGATCTTGCAATTGTCACACTCTTCAAAGTTCACTACAATTCAATCAAGCAAGGCACAAATTCAAAACTAGCATTCAAACAATTCATCACATAAAATACTAAAAACAAACAAATGCATGCAAGCATGCAAAGGTTGTTTTATTTGGAAAAGTGGTTTCTAATAGGCTATAAGCATTTTAAAACACCTACTGGTCATTTATAAAATGTGGAAAAACATTTGAAAACAAGTTAGTGAAAAATAGCCCTTTTAAATCATTTTTGTTTTACTAGAAATGCTTTTATTCAAAGGAATAATTTATAGTGTTAACCAAATATATTTTTAAATTCAAATGTTAGTGTTTATGGTCAGAGGTTCAAAACAAATCCATTTGCAAAAGGTTTCACTCAAAAATAATGTTTAGATTAATTTTTATACTCAAAATAGTCCTATTAATATTTCTGCATAAAACTCTAAATTTTTATAAGCAAATGGCCAAAGAAAGGACATAGTTGCAAAGGTCTCATTTTTATGAATCCATGGACACCAAATTTGTATTTTTCTTATTTGTGGATCAAAAGTTACGGATTTTCTAAGTTTAATCATCTATTTAAACCAAATTTGGATTTAGTCAGAAAAGTCTAGCCATTGAGCAATCAGTACTATTAAGATTTGCAGGTAATCAGACATTCTCTCTAGTGCCAATAATCAGACCAACTAAAATAGCAGTAAGAGTCTAAGATGAACATGGTCAATTATTTCTACCAAATAAATCTATGATAAGCCGGACATTTGTAAACAAAATCCTGGTATAACTAGACTAATCGATGAGACATAGCCGTAAAGCATACGCACAGTTCACTGGGAACATGCTAAGTACATGTAATTATGCTAGTACTGATGCATAGGAGACTTGGTCACTTTTCAAAACGGATTAATAAACATCAAATGTATTCGCGAACTAAAACTACTGCTGTGCTTCTAGGGTTAATTGGAACATTTTTCATGTTGGGCTCAAGATCGATAAACAGTGTGTATGGTAGGCTAATATGGTCATGCCACCGGATGACATTCGGTTCACCGGCAACGCGGTTAACTAGAGAGATACAACTAAAAATCATGTCTAGGAGATACGCATATATGCGAGTAAAGTGTGAGTGCAAGGATTTGTGACAGAGCTCACCGAGTACGGCGTAGTTCCTCGGCGAAGATGATGAACAGAGTTTGAAGAAAGACGTCGTATAGTTGGCGTGATGAAAGGATTGAACTGCTTTTCCAGGAATGGGCTCTTCTTCTCCTTACCGACGTGGTGGCGCAGGAGCTTAGCCTCTCGTGGTCGAAATCATCGGAACAGGAGCGGCGGCGGCCCAATGGAGTTTGCTTGGCCTTGAAGATCTAGGCTGAAACTGACAACCCTTCGGGTGGAAATTGAAGGTGTGAAGATTGCTATACAAAAGTCTATCTATGTATATGTAGAGGACGTCCACGTGCGTTTCGAAGATATTTAAGTGGAGAATCAATGTCGAGATAATAGCGGCAGTTTCTGCTGCTAGCTGTTTCAGCTGACTCCATTCGCGTCCGCGTGCGGGGAGATGAAGAGAAGCGAGTCGCTTCGCGTGCTATACGGAAGTGGAGCACTAGTCTCTCTAGGTCCTGATGTGAGTATTGTTTAGGAAGATACAACGCCTTGCTCAGATTAGCCGCATACTAAGTTACGATTCTATGCGTGTGTTCAGAAAGATGAGCAGAACGTGCTTTGCTTGCTTGCTGTACGGGAAATGGACAACTTGTCTCACTCGGTCTATCCCAGATATGTTGTGGCTGATCTATTCATAAGTTTTTAAGTCTTAAAGAGAAAAAAAGAACATACAGAAACGGGAGCTTGGTCGAGTGCATAGACAAGAGAAGAAATAAAGGAAGGCATGAGACGAGTTTACACGTACTAGTGTATGTAGGTGGCCACTCCATGCATGCATGCACATACACGGTGCATGTCTATAGCTAACATGTCCACACACAAAAAAATATGCAAAGCTAGAGAGAATCAAATAGAAAAAAACAGATTCAAATAATAATATGAAAAGTACTATGAGAAATTAATTTCTTTCTCTCATATATCAAAGTAATTTTAAAAATTAGTTTTAATAAATCCAAACAAAATATTTATTTTTGTTTGACCGTGTTGAAAACATCCCTTGTTTTTTTAGAAAAATTCGGCCCGTAAAAATCAGGACGTTACAATTCTACTCCCTAAATTTTATCATTTATTTCTTTTGTTTGTTTATTTTTCATATTTCAAAATTTGGAAAATTTTGGGATGTGACAATAGCCTTCAAGTTTGTGAATATTATCGCCATTGAACAAGTGACGATAAAGGACTTTCCCTACCACATGCTATGGCATATGTTCTTTAATGGAACCAAATAGATCACGACATGAGTTTCTCGTGAGTCTCGCATCTATGTCGTGACTCAGCCACCCTTCCCTATCTATGCATTGGTTTTCGGAAGATTATTGACTTATGCGTCCGCATCTCGGGATCCTATCCTGAGCATGTTCTTTCTCCCTTGTTGCTTTCCGACCTTTTTCTACCAGTCGGTAGCCAAGTAGTAAATGTGCATTGGTGTCTTTCGATGCAAGATACTCTTGTGGTTCGTCATGACAAACCATTTTGGAATGTTAGGAGAAACAAACTCCAGTATCTCGTTATTTCTAGGACCAGGTCAAAGTGTTGTAATCCGCAGATCAAGAGGCGTTGAATAACTTCTTTCTGTCCTATCTTAAAGTGTCAGACTCTTTTAAACCAAGAGACCGTGCTAATAATTCATGACCTCTTAATGAAGTGATGCTTTTACACATAATTACCCACCCTTCCTCGGGCTTTTGTGCTCGTGAGTGACGCGTGTGCGTAATAATATGGTCATCTGAGATTATTAGCAATTGTCATTGCTTTGAATTCAAAGGACATTTGTATCATTCTTAGCGTGATGGCTAACCCTATCACTAAGCGAAGTTTGATTGTGCTACCAAGTCCACTATTCTGGTGCACTCTCTTTGGTCAATGAGTTAGGCTTGTGCCGAAGCTCTGATACTAGGTCTTCTTGCCTTACCAAGCAAGTTTCCTCTCGAGCTAAGTGACATATCGATGGTTCGTGATATTCTATATTTCTACTAGGAGTATCACCATGTTTCCACATGACCATATTGTCAAGTTATTGAGCAAGCAAGTCCTCTGAACTTCTCTTTCTCCAAGGATCCGTACTATATACCCCTGAATAAGTTGGTTGATCTTAAACAACAACTTGGAGAGTTGTAAGACAAAAGTTCCATCCAACTTAGTTCCTTTTTGAAGGGATGTCTAGTTGTGTTCGTGTTGAATCAAGATAGTATCTCCTTTGTGGATATGTTATCTTCCACGCCTTTGATTTGATTTGGGGAATCGTCAAATCAAACTCAGTTTCGGGGACTATCTTGATGGTGTATCCACTTGTGGTGTCTCACTTAAGTACATCTTCATGTCCTCTAGTATGACCAATGTCCATGACTTGTTCATACAACATGTGAGTCCGTCTTCTTGGAGTGTATAGATAAGTTTGTTATTGAGCCCATCGATGACATCCTTATCTTCTCCATGTTATATGAGATTCATATGCAACATTTGGCATTAATGTTGGAAACTTTTGAGAACCATCTTCGTGTTATCTCGAAGTATGTATTCTAGATGTTAGAAGTAACCTTCTCTGTTTCACGTGTAAATGTTGAAAGATGTCCACGTAGATTTGAGTAGAGTTGTATTTGTTTCCTAGGGAATCATTCCAAGTCGGTCAAGCATGTGCAAAGAATTCTTGATATGGTAGGTTGATACCTCCACATCTCGAGAAAATCCTCCAAGCACATCAAGCCACTGATTGATTTGTTCACGGAAGATAAGAAGTCCAACAATACTTCAATATCCTCCTAAATGTTTCCCAACAAGGATCCAATTGTAATCGTTGTGAACAATTCATGTAGGTGCAATTATCTTTTTGTAACTTGTTAATACATGGTTTTTGCAACCTAGCTCATCTTTTGGAGCGTGAAACTGTAGTCCATGTCTTGAGAAATCTAGTGACTTTACCTCTGTGTAAATGTTACACACTTACTATTCGGACATGCTTAGTCTGAAGTATCTCTCCACTTAACCAAAGGTAAATCTCAAGCAGATAATGGTTGGTGTTCCTCAAGGTTATGACGTAGGTCTATCATAACTCTGGCAAGATTGATGTAATGGTTGACACACTTAGCCGGGAAGATCTATTGCCATATTCCCTTGAATCAGCAATAACAACCACTTCTCATGAGGCTTCTTCTATGAATTAATATAGGAGTTGTGCTTATGGTTTCCTTTGTATCCGAAGTCTGACCTTTACTTGATGACTGATTAAAGGCTTGTCAGAAGTCTGCTATCGGTGTTTCAAACATCAAGGAGAACATTTAAAGTAGTGTTGCTAAATGTCTCTCGGTCGATCTTCCAGACCCTTTTATGATGGAAAGCATCATGTTATGCCAGGTACTTGAAGTATGAGAATGAAGTTTCTTTCTTCTCGTGTCATTAGGAATCTTCTCAACTGTTCATCTTGGTGGTGTAAAGTGATATCAAAATCATTGGCAAAGATTTTGATAATCTTGGATGAATAAAGAGTTTCCTTCTCGCTTTCTTAAAACATGTTTGAAGAGCGATCATGATTTTTGTAATCAATAGTTTCTCTTGTCACATGTTCCTTGTGACTCTTATGAGACCTCTCCACCAAAACACCTTTCTGTCTTAGCCTTCTGTTGAACGAAAGAGTGACTCTTCTGTTTCAAAAGTAGTTCAATAGCTTGGTTTTGTTGGTATCTATATTTTCCACCTGTAAATATCTATTAAGCTGTCCAGTAGAGGTTTACCTCTCGAAGTCTGCGTATCTTTTTCCATCTGTTGTAGGTCTCCTTCCCTCAGAAATCAAAACTCTTCTTCAAGCTCCATGGTCTCAATCCTTATGAAGACCAACTATCTGTCACCTTGAAACCTTCTCCTTTCTTTCCTCCGTTACCTTGGCGTGTTTCATGTCGTTGACTCTAGAGATGTTTGCGAAGCATCTATCTAAGATTTGACCATGAGATACTCAGTTCTTGGTTTTGTGTCATTCCCTCTCCTAATTAGTGTGAGCAATAGCCTCGAAGAAAATGAAGCGCTTCATTCATTCAATAATGGTGGCATGGATCAACCTCTTCGAGAAGATCGTCGAAGTTTAGTGTGACCCTGTTCCTTCTATCTTCCTACCTAGGAATCTCGGTTCGAGATTCTTTTAAGGGGGATAGAATTGTAACAACCCTAGTTTTATTAAATTTTAATTAAGTTTTGATTGTGCATTCATGAGCATCATATTCTAAAAAAATGAAACTAAGAAAAATTAAAGAAAACCCTAAACCCTAATATTCCCCTTCTCTTTGTAACTACTTCAAATGATTTCAAATATTTTGAAAATGGTCAAAAATTTGTGAAGCCCAAAATGTTACAAGGGCCTCACATTATTTCAAAGGTTTTACAAAAATCTATGGCATTTTTTGAAATGCCCAAAACAGTTTTGTATTTGAAATTACCAAAAAGAAATGATACATAAATGAAAAAGGTTTCAATAAAAACACCAGAGCTAGAAACCTATTTTAGCCCGACCCAATTCTCCCTTCTCCCTTCCTACCGCTCATGCGCGCAGCCAGCAGCCCAACAGTTGCCCAGCTTTGGCCCGTACCCCTTTGCAACCCTGTTTGTCATCTTCCTCGCCACCGAGGAAGCATCCCGCCGTTCGCTGCCGCGTGGATATGGATAAGGTTGTCTTGGGCACTCCTCTCTCGCCCTCACCCACTTCTCCTCTCCCCAGCGACCCCTCTCTCTCCCCTCCCGTGCAAGCTACTGAACCCTAGCTTCGGCCGCCGCGTTGTCTCGCCGTCTCTGGCCTCCTCATGCCCAGACGAGACCGCCACGAGCTCCGTCCCGCCATGATGATATTCCACGCCAACGGAATCGAGCCCTGGTGCTCTGAATCGTCGCCATCCTCATCATCTTCTCCGAGCCCAACGACCACCACCGTCGCCATCGTTGCCGTTTCCGGCGCCCCTCCACTCGCTCTGGTGACCCCTCTGTTAGACCCACGGTGAGCCCACAGTTCTCTGGCGCCCCTCCACTCGCTCCCTCTCGCTCTGTGTCGTCGTCGCCTCGCTGCGCTGCAAGCGCTGCCGCTGGCCGTTGTCGTTGACATCGCTCCGGTGACCCCTAGGTAGCGGCACCGCCCGGTTTAGGTAGGCCGCATCATGCTGATTCGAACGCGCTTGCTTGCGCGCCCTAGGTCGCTCTCCAACGCCGCCAGCCGCCGCCATCTGCGTGTTCTCCGGCAAGCCTGCATGGCTTGCCGACATGGCCCAGGTCCCACCTGTCATCCATAGTGGCTAGGTTCTGCTCTGGTGAGAAAATGATAGGGTTAGGGTGTGCTGACGTCAGGCTGAGGTAATAAGTGGTTTAATAATTTTAGAAAAGGTTTGAATATTGTAAAATCAATAACTAATTCATTTTAAATCAGAAAAATGTGTATAATATATCAAAATGTTTAGAAAAATGAGATCTATCTATTTAAGTTATCATCATGCATTTTTAAACAACTTACATGACAAGTTTAATTACAAGAACATAATGAACCCTCTCATATGATTTTGGAGTTTCCCTGAGTTAGGGTTTGCACCCCTCGGAACCCCGATTAAATTGCCGAGCATGTCTTAGGGTTTAATTTCAATACAATTCAACTTGTCGTATCATCATCCTTGATTGAGCATTGCATCGATGCCATGTGATGATTGTTTCCCCTTTTTTCTGGTGTTTGGTTCTTCTCCGGTAGAATACGATATCAGAATCGAGATCGAGTCAAAGATTGAATATCGAGATTAACACCATCGAAGGTCATTAACAAACAAGGCCAAGAAGATGAACCCTGGAGATCTATATCCTTGTTATTGACGAACAAGTCAATTTGATGAATCTGAAGATCTGCTTATCGATTATCAACAGGCAAGCGAAGCCCCACACATACATATGAATCCTATGATTTCAAAGTATTTCAATTCCTACCATGTGCATATGATACTAAAGTATTTTATCAATAGATAGAATAATCCTATCTGATGCATGTTCCCTTTGAACCTATAATCCCTGATCCACTGCTCCTAGCATAACTATGGTTTGGCTTTGTGAGCGTTGCTAAAGCTACTTTATTTGTTGTGCTTAGCCATGCTTAGTTGTTCTGCTATTTCACTTGGTTGATGATTCTGAGCTTCGAATGAACCTAGTTGGACTGGAACGTGGTATGACACGTGATGTGAGTAAACATGCTAAGGCTTGTATGGGAGGCCACACGGGTTGTGGTTTTTGTAGTCCAGTAATTGCCACCCTTAGGACCTTGGGTTCTTGCCTCTTGAACCAAGATGAGAGTATAACCACACGAGGCTCTGGGAACCCCTTGACCCCAACTTGCCTAGTCTGATCCATGAGTGTAAGATCCGTCCCATTATAAAGGTAAGGATCCCTGTGATTGCAATGCTAGTCCTTGGATCAATGCTAGAATCCAAAGTTTAAGATGAAGTACACAGAAACAAAGGTCATTATTACATATCATTCCAGAGACAAACAAAGTCTTTTACAAACTCCATGGCCACATGCCTAATACAAGAGTTCAAATATATAATAAGATAAATAAGTCTTTATCTTCATGTGCCACAGGCAAGCATGTTGAGTGTAGACTCATAACCCCTAATCACCATCAGAGTAACCTGCAACATCACAAGTTACAGCCATAGTGGGTCAATAAATTGGAATAGTATTGGCAAGTGATACCTTAGAATAATATTGGAAACTAGATACTATATGCATTTTGGCTAAGTGTAGCTTAGGCTTGCTTGCTCAAAATAGGTTTTACCTATTAGTTGAAAACACTAAGTTTTTCTTTGGTAAAAACTTTCCCAAGGAACCACCAATAGACATTGGTGAACCTTCACCCTTGTTCAACCACAAGTTTTAACTTAGAAATTGGGATGAGGAGATTCTTAATAGCTTCCATGTCTTGATGCTCAAGTTGTCCAATACCAGGGACATGGCTAAGTACTTAGATTCTTCCATCTGCAGAGGTTATGCACTTTCCCCACAAGACTTGATTTTCACCAAGACAGGACCTTTCAGAAGCCTTCCCTTAGACCAAATGGACACGCTCCAACCTATCATCCCGCTACCACCAACTGTCCAAATGGCTAAGTTATTGCAACCTATATGATCCAGGCAGAGCCCATATTGCCAAGTGGCTGCACTAGAAGCTTCTTAACATATGGCATCTCAAATCCCTTTGTTCCTGGGTGGCTTTCCACAAGTAAGATACACAAGGTAAACCATAGAAATGGGCCTTGTGTAACCACTCAACAAAAACCATTCCTTCCATTCCACCTAGGTGTTTCATTCACTTAGTTGTTTTATTAAACAAAACACAAGTCCAAAGACTTAGAAATATTTTCTCATAGCATGAATATATAACCACCCTTGGTTGCTACTAGCTAGGCTAAGCATGGCATTGATAAGACTTAGAAATATTTCTAGCAATTCTACAACTACTAGGATTTCCCAAGTATAGCATATAGATCAAAAATATCCATGCAAGACTAGCAAAATATTTCTAATGCATAGTTGAAAAACATAGGAATAAATCATGAAGAACCACTTGCCTTGGTAGTTTGGAGAGTAGCAACAATCCTCACAATCACAATCACAATCACTATTTGCACCAAAATCTACACATAAAATAATAGTACCAAAATCACATACAAAATAAATACAAGCAAAATATATGGATGCATGCATAATGCCATGTGATGATTTTCTACACCAAACAAGACAAGTGCACATTACTGAATCTTAAACAAGTTCAAAACTTGCCAAATAAACTTTATTTGAACAATAGAACATTTTTAAATAATTACTATACCCAAATTATGCCTACAAATGTTTCTGTGAAAACAATCATTTTAACTGAAGAAAAACATTAAACACATTTCATAAATGGAAAGGATTTTCTCTCCTGATTCCATTAATATAAAAATTGTCAAATTTGGATGTGGGAATCAAAAGTTATGAATTATTCAAGTTTAAACATCTAATAGATCTAATTTCTGGTTTTTATTAAACAGACAGGACACGTGGCTGCTTTCTATTGGTCCATACCGTTTCGGTTGGATCGGCTAACACAGACCACAAGATCTCATTTAGATCTTACGGTGCAGATGCATCCATACCGCTTCGGTGATTGAATCTATCACGTCTAGTGCATCAAGATCTAACGACCCTAAGCAGCTAACCCTAAACGGGCGGCGCTAGCGGCAGCGACAGGCGGCGGCGTGCTCTGGCGGTGAAGTTGCCAGAGTTACAGGAGGCGAGAGGAGTAGGGAGAAGATCACCAGAATCGCTGTGGCGTGGGGATGCTCGACGTGTGCTCGGTTGGCGAAGGGGCGTACGGAGTCGATGTTGATTGCTCGTCGGAGATCGAGACGGCGTCGGTTGTTCTCGGTTGGCGACGGAGACGACGTTCTAGTCCACGCTAAGACGAGAAAATGGTTGCGTTAGGTGCGCAGGATGCTGGGGATCACACACGCATCAAACAGAGGAAGAGGGGAAGCTGGGTCTTACGGGAAATGGTCGCCGGAGTTCGAGCAAACGGTGGTGGAGCTCAGTCGATGACGCTGTCGAGGATACAGAGCATGCACGGGCGAGAGGGAGGTACCGAGAGATGCGCCTGGTGATGGGGAGTGTGCTCGTGTGGTCGAGGAGGCGAGGGGTGACGGGGTTTGGCCGGAATCATCGCCGGAAGGCGTCGGAGCAGAGGGAGGTTCTGAGAGAATTCCGAGCAGCCTGGTGGCTCCGGTGGGGTGGGGTTTGAGGGAAAAGGGGAAGGGAAGCATGGTGCTTAAGTAGGCGAGGACGTGGGCGTTTATTACTCGAGCATTGAACGGGAATTGAAGCCGCGGAATTAAACATGAAACGGCCGGAGGAATTTGGGGAAGAACTGGTCGCTGGGGATGGAGACGATGACTAACGCGTGGGCCGCTGTTGTCAGCGAGAGAAAAAGAGAGGAGGTGGGGTCCAGTCGTCATAGACTCTGCGGGTGTGGTTGCGAGTAAAAAAAATGTTTTGTGGGAGGGGATAGTTGGGCTAGATGGGTCGGACTGGGCTGGGTTGGGCCAGATTGGCTGTTTGCTTTATTTTTTTCCTACCTTTCACTTTTCTTTTTTTGATTCGAAATTCTGGTTTGAATTTGAAAGATCAAATCAAATCTGTTTTAAATGAAACTTCCCCACACTAAAGTTTGTTGATTCTTGCCTCCTGGAATGTGTAACACAACTGTTCACCCTTTAAAATCAACTTGAGTCTTGAAAAAGAATTTAAAAACAAGCTCTAGTTAAGTATTTATAAATAGTAAAAGATTGGTTTATAAATCATAGTTTGTTTTGAAACCTTGACCAAACTTTAGAAACAACACTTAAGTTTGAACTCAAAACATTTCTGATTAAAAATAAGTACCTTTGTCATAGAAGGTAGCAACAAGGCTATAGCATACTTACATAAAATAATGAGCATCAGATGCTCCTGTTTTTGAAATGATTTTGAAAAGGAACCCTAAATGATCATGGATGCATGGATGATATGCATGAGTTTTGAAACATGATTTTAGGGATGTTACAAATTGTAACTACCTCGGTGAATTACGCTCCTAGTTACAAGCCTGGATGAGCAGAAATGGTTGAAATAGTACGGTGGGGCCCAAATGCCACTCACAGGTAGACCTTTCGGCCGTCCCAACCATTTCCACACATCGGGACAAGAACGGGCGGCGTAATCGGCAGGCGAAGGGATCAACTACATACACAAATGAGTATGTATGCAAGCCACCATACAATAGTACATCAGAGCCATTCCATCTAAAAAGAAAGGAAATATAGCAACGCCATACGGCAAGATCCAAATATCCTAGATAGATATAATAGTTTAGGATATCTCCTCATACATCAAACATCAGAGTATCAAGCGGAAGCGGAAGACAAAATCCGAGTACGGATAAGAAGCAAATCGGCATAAGATGCCCCATAAATAAGCAGAACCCGCCCACAGATCTCACGGATCCCCGTTCCCGGAATCTCTACACCGAATGATCGTTGCCCACATCGTCCGTCTCTTCCACCCAGTATCCATCTTGAGAGTGTACCTGTTCATCTAAACCAATAATTTATCGTGTGAGACCCTAGGGGTACTCAGCAAGTCTTTATGCCTCTAAAGGGGACACAACCTGGGGTGACGCAATTGCAGCAAAAGATAAACCCTAGCAATTCTATAGATACTCGCTAACCATCCGCCTAACCAAGGATAGACGGATGTCCGTGAATTAATAACAACCGTTATAACAGTTATAAAGGTAATCTTAACAGATCCATCCTCCTCCTCGCTTACCGACGAGGAAGCGGACGAACAACCCCCAACCGTTGGCAGTTTTATTATCCATTCCGTGAGTGTTGCACTATTTACTAATCAGGTACCTAGTCTAGTCAAATTAAAAGCGGTACTTTAGTTATGCTTGTCTATGATCGAGAAACTGTGCTCCAAGTCGTCCATAACCGCGGACACGGCTTTCAGAAAGTTTTACCCTGCAGGGGTGCACAAATAGCAACACACACTCGATATGCCTCGGAAAAACCAAATCAAAACCCAACGAGGCAGTCACGACAAAGCGATCACAGGATTCAGAAATATTTCAGGGGGCCACCCCATTGAGCTACCCGCAACGAAGTTAGCTGACTCCGAGACGGTCTCAAGGTTTGTGGAGCCGGCTGTAAACGACTGGGAACCCGAAAATGTGACTGGGCTTGTCGATACAGCGTAAACGGGTCACGGACCTAAACAGTACAGTGTGCTCCTCGCACAATCTTAAATTAAAGCAGTAAAGCATGGCATAAGTACAGGATAGTAAATAAATCCTCAAACTAGTTTGTGGCCCCAAGAAATAAGAATGAATCAAGCTCTGGCTTAGGGGGGTCCATAAGGCCTCCCGGATGTGGATAGCGCGAATATTCTTGGAACAGGAATCAAGTACTCGGGGTCTTACGGGACACAAGTGAGCCTGAAGAACCAAATAGCAGATATGGCTCACCGATGCCACTTTCATTAGTTATCCCATTACTACTCAGGTTAAGTTGTTTAGGTACCTTGTTATCCATCAGACACTCACATACCCTACACATGCTGTTCTACGACTCGCATGGCTCAAACAACTCCTGTAGTAATGGCTCGTGGGATGGAGGAACAAGCTTCGGTGGGGTTTAAAAGTAAAGGCTATGCAATGCTTGGGATTCAAATTAATGCAATCGCGACTCGATGATGCAAGAATAAGATAGAGGCAATAGGTACTGTATGTATGCAAGCATGTGGTAGTGCTTGCCTGGCAGCTCGGTTGAAGCAAGGAATGGATCTGGGTAGTGCTCCTGGTTCTCTTGATATATCCCCTGCTCAGCGTCTATTCGAAGAAGAACCAAACAAATAAGGGCCAACATAAATAAAGTGCACAAGCATATGAATAAATGCATCAAGCAAACAATCATGCCATGATGAATGATGCACAATTTGCATGGCAATAAGGTAGCATGGCATGGGTGAGGTGTGAGATACAAGATTAAATCATTTTATTGAGTTTTGGGCCTATTTTATTCACAATTAAGTTGCTGCATACAATATATTTATATGATGCATGCTTCAAATCAAACCATGGAATGCATAAACAGAAAGGTCTCGTCGAGCTAATCATTTTAGACATATCATTTATTAAATTTGGAGTTATAAAACAAAAGTTATTAATTAGATAAGGAAAAAGGGCAATTTGTTGTAATTTGAATCAACTTGGAATTTTGAATGTTCAAAATATATTTTGGATTGCATATTTGAAATCCTCACATTTTTCTGATTTGAAAACATATATTATTTGCTTTATTTGGATTTGTATTTTAAAAGTTATTTAAAAACAGAATTTAAATTTGAATTTGATTTAATTTGGAAAAGATTTGAATTTAAACGGATTTCAGAAATCCTTTTTATACCCAGACAGATTCAGCCACTGTCGCTGACAGGTGGGGTCGGCTGCTGACTGGGACACACGCGCGCAGAAGAACTTTTTACACCGCAGCTGGATCTAGCCCTAGAGACAGACAGATGGGCCAGGAGGCTTCGCGGGCCCAGCTGCCAGCGGGCGAACCTGGCGCAACCACGTGGCCCAGCTGGGGACTGCGGGTTGGGAGCCTGGGAAACTAGGGGGGCTATCTGCAAAAACGAACGCGAGGCTGACGGGTGGGCCAAAGGGGACCGCGGGTTGCACACGCAAAACAACAGGGGGTTATCGGCAAAAGCGGCAGCGCTACTGTACTTCTTCTCTCTCTGAATCTCTGACGACGCGATGGTGCGCGACAGGCGCAGCGCGGCGCGGGCGGGGATCGATCTCTCGACCTGGGGCTCACGCGGGGAAGCGGCTACCGCTGCGCTGGCCTGGGCTTGGTGTCAGGGAGGCGCGCGTGGCCTAGCTAGGGTTTCTGTGCGGGCAGGAGCGAGCAGACGCCAGCGAACGACGGCGCACCGAGAGCGCTCGACGAAAGAGCCGGCAGATCTAGACAGTGGCGACGAGGCGGACCGTGTCAGGGAGGGAGAGGGGCTCACCGCGAGGCTGTCGGTGGCGGTGGTGCGGCTCGAGGCGCAGGCGATCGACGTCGAGGCAGAGGCCGGGCGGTCTAGGGTTTGCGTCGGGCTCGCGCTGGTACTAGTGGCTCCGGTGCTCCTCTTCGACGATGGCGTGTTCCAGGCGTCTCAGGGGAGCCTCCTGGTGCTCTCCAACCACTCCACGGATGCGCGGCTCGACAGGATCAACCGGACGCGGAGGAGGCCGACGGTGCAGACGATGGTGAAGCCGGTGGCGATGGAGAACAGAGGGGGAAGAGGCAGGGCGCCTTCGGGGTGGATCTAGGGAACCAGAGGAGGCGAGAGAGGGGGTGGATAAGGCAGAGAGGGAGCGGGGTGCCGTGGGGAGGTGGTAGACGATAAAGGTGGCTCGGCCACCTTTTGTCCTCCTCCTCACGTGCTCGGCTGGGAGGCCAGGGCAGGGCAGGGGCAGGTAGGGGAGCTGCCAGGTGGGGTAGGGCAGGCCAGGGCCGGGGTGGTTCGGGCTGGGGCCCCTAGGGCAGAGAGAGAGCACGAGAGGGAGAGGTGAGGGTAGCCTCGGGTAAGGTAGATCTAGGCTCGGGTTTGAGCTAGGTGGGGAGTTAGGGTTGGGGTGGTCAGGTGTGGCGAGCTGGGTGAGGGACCAGGTGGGGTAGGGCAGGTAGAAGGGAGGGCCGAAAGAGAGGGGGAGATGGTAGCTTAGGGTTTAGGTCATGGTGGGGTTTAGGAGAGAGGGGGTTATGGTGATGATGATGGAGTAGGTTAGATGACTAGGGTTAGGGTTAGAGCTAGATGAGGGCAAGGTAGATTAGGGTTTACTATGGACAAGGTCAAGCCAAGATCAACCAAGATCAAACCAAAACAAAACAAGAAAAGAGGGGGAGGTGGTTTAAGCATGATCAAATAAGTTCCAGCTAAAAGAGAGAGATGAGAGCGTGAGAGGATTCCCAAAAACCAACTAAAATCCAAATGTCAAGCTTAAAGGGTACTTACATGGCCCATGCAAATTATTTAATGCCATGATAATTCTTGTGAAAACAATATTATTTCATGGTATTATTATTATGCAACCCAAAGTTGGAGTAAGGCCCAAGCAAAGGAATTTAGAAAGAATTCCAAGTGGAGTATATGGAGATGATCACATTGGATTATATTTGGGACTTGCTAGTGTGTATATGCCACTAGGTATTTAATAAGCCCACAAAATATTCCAACATGAGCATAATTCCATGATAATCAAAATGGAAGCTAGGAGAAAGGGTCCCACTCACAAGGCATGCAAAGATGGCCATGTGGCTCTCCACATATCCATATTGTGAAAACAACATTATTGATATATGAGAGCATGTGGAAAAAGAACTGGATCCATCCCAACCCACATGAGCTAGAGGTAAACCCAAATAAAGTGCAAAGCTCATATTTAGTTGGATGGTGGAATTATAAGGTGGTGAAAGAAAGGTGGTGGAGTTAATAAGAGATATGCCCCCAACTCAACTTGGGCATTAAACAATATATCAAGAACCAAATACAATATCAAGAGGCAAATACAATTAACAATGCATATGAGAGAAGAACCAAATCAAAGAGGGTTTTATATGATGCTCAAATGCAAGGTGGCATGATGACATGAGCATGATATAATGATGATGCAACAATTATATATTTGAAGTAGCCATTATATTACTAGACCAAGTAGCATTACAATTGTTAGACAATTGGGATGCTACAACTCTCCCCCACTAAACAGGAATCTCGCCCCAAGATTCTAGGATGAAGAAGACACAAAGAGGGTAGGATACTTGACACGGAGCTCATCTTCACGTTCCCAAGTGGCTTCATCAACGGAATGGTGCGACCACTGCACCTTGCAGAACTTGATGGACTTGTTGCGAGTCCTTCTTTCTGCGACTTCAAGGATTTTTGTGGGGTGTTCTTGATAAGACAGGTCTTCTTGGAGATTGATCAGCTCATGGTCCACGGTCCTGCCGGGGTCCTTGAAGCACTTCTTGAGCTGAGAGATGTGGAAAACATCATGGACCTTGAGTTTTTCCGGAAGCTCAAGAGCATAAGCAACTTCTCCTCTTCTTCCACGAACTTTGAAGGGACCGATGTATCTAGGAGCCAGCTTCCCTTTGATACCAAATCGGTGCGTGCCTCTCATGGGAGTGACACGAAGGTAAACGAGATCACCAGGGACATACTCCATGTCCGTGTGCTTCCTGTCATAATTGCTCTTCTGGCGACTTTGAGCAATCCTCAGATTTTCCAGAATGATGTGAACCTTCTCCTCCGCTTGAGTCACAATGTCAGGGCCAAACAAGATCCTTTCACCTGCACCCGACCAACCAATCGGAGTTCTGCACTTGCGACCATAGAGGGCCTCAAATGGTGCCATCTTTAGACTTTTATGGAAGCTGTTGTTGTACGAGAATTCAGCATAAGGAAGGCATTCTTCCCACTTCATGCCGAACGAGATGACGCACGCACGAAGCATATCCTCCAAAATCTGATTGATCCTTTCCACTTGTCCTTGCGACTGAGGGTGGTAGGCTGTGCTGAAGTTCAACTTTGTTCCCAAAGCATTTTGGAAACTCTCCTAGAACTTGGAAGTGAAGATACTTCCACGGTCTGAACTGATCTCGAGAGGAACCCCATATAGAGAGACAATTCTGTTGATATAGAGCTCAGCCAACTGAATTGCAGAAATGGTTTCCTTGACGGGGAAGAAGTGAGCCACTTTAGAAAGCCTGTCAATGACAACAAAGATTGCATTGTTGCCCTTCTGCGACCTAGGAAAACCAGTGATGAAGTCCATCTCTACTTTCTCCCATTTCCATTCCGGGGGTTTCAATGGCTGTAGAAGACCGGAAGGTTTCTGATGAACAGCTTTCACTCTGCGGCAGACATCACACTCTGAGACATACTTGGCACAATACCTTTTCAAACCAGGCCACCAATATTGTGTTTTCAAGTCCATGTACATCTTTGTGCTGCCAGGGTGGATAGAAAGAACAGAATCATGCGCCTCCTTGAGAACTTGCTCTCTCAAACCCGGGTAGTTCGGAACAAACATCCGGTGTTCAAAGAAGAGCGTGCCTTGATCATCGACGTGAAAGGACTCATACTTCGGAAGCTGAAGCCTAGAGATGATCTTTCTTGTGTGCGGAGCACCAAGCTGAGAAGAGCGAACCTTTTCTTCCAAGAGAGGTGTTGCTAGAAGGTTCAGGAGATACCCTTGTTCCACAATTTCCAGGTTGAGCTGACGGAATTCCTCGCACAAGAGAGGCTGTTGTTCTTCCATCATGAGGTTGTTGACATAAGATTTGCGGCTGAGAGCATCTGCCATGACATTAGCTTTGCCCGAAGTGTAGTTGATGGTCAAATCGAA
This sequence comes from Avena sativa, assembly GCA_916181665.1. NCBI lineage: Eukaryota > Viridiplantae > Streptophyta > Magnoliopsida > Poales > Poaceae > Avena > Avena sativa. The sequence goes on along the minus strand of OV702293.1, from coordinate 235,538,235 downwards.
GTCATTGATTGCTTCAATCCATCTCCTTTGCCGAAGGTTGAGATCAGGCTGAGTAAAGATATACTTCAGACTCTTGTGATCAGAAAAGATCTCACAACGGTTGCCAAGCAAGTAGTGCCTCCATACTTTCAAAGCAAAGACAACTGCTGCGAGCTTGAGGTCATGTGTAGGATAGTTGATCTCATGCGTCTTCAACTGTCGAGAGGCATAAGCAACAACTTGTTTTTCTTGCATAAGGACCGCACCCAATCCTTGCAAAGAGGCGTCACAGAAGATCTAGAACGGCTTGGATGTATCCGGAGGAACCAAGACTGGTGTGGAAGTGAGCTTCTCTTTGAGTGTCTCAAAACTTGTTTGACATGCAGGAGTCCAAAGGTATTTCTTGCCTTTCTTAAGGAGATCGGTAAGAGGCTTCGCTATCTTCGAAAAGTTCTGAACGAAGCGACGGCAATAACTAGCCAAACCAAGGAAACTCCACACTTCTTTGACATTAACAGGAGGAAGCCATTCAACAATTGTCTTCACAGTTTCCGGATTGACTGCAATGCCCTTGGCAGAGATAACATGACCAAGATAGGTTACTTGAGGCAGCCAGAACTCACACTTGGAGAACTTTGCATACAAGCGGTTCTCACGAAGCTTGTTTAGGACACACCGAAGGTGTTCTTCATGCTCTTCTTGTGACTTAGAATAGACTAGGATGTCATCCAGGTAGACCACAACGAACTTATCAAGATACTCCATGAAAACCGAGTTCATGAGCCTCGAGAAGGTGGCCGGTGCGTTGGTGAGACCGAAAGACATGACCGTGTACTCATACAGGCCATAGCGGGTGGTGAAAGCTGTCTTCGGAACATCTTCCTTGCGAATCTTAATTTGGTGATAACCACTCCTCAAGTCAAGCTTAGAGAAAACCACAGCTCCAGCTAGCTGATCAAAGAGATCATTAATCCGCGGAAGGGGATACTTATTCTTGATGGTTTTAGCATTGAGAGCCCGATAGTCAACACAAATTCTATCAGTCTGGTCTCGCTTCTTCACAAAGAGAGTTGGGCTACCCCAAGAAGAAGTACTATGCTGAATGAAACCCAACTTCTCTTGTTCATCAAGCTGACGTTTGAGTTTAGCCAACTCAGCAGGACCCATTTTATAAGGCCGCTTGGAGATAGGAGCGGTACCAGGTTCAAGCTCAATAACAAACTCAACCTCACGATTCGGAGGCATACCTGGCAACTCTTCAGGAAAGACATCTGGAAACTCACAGACCACCGGAACACTCTGAATAGCTTCCATAGCATCAACATTCAGAGCTGCCAAAGAGAAAAGCTGGATAGCAGGAGTCAGACTTGGAGAATAGACTATATGGCCTTCAGGAATCTTTAGAGAAACCGAGCGTTCAGCACAATCAATCACAACTGCATTTGCTGTCAACCAATCCATGCCCAAGATGACATCAATGTCAGAATTGCCCAGAAGGATTAAGGACGCCGAGAACGAAGAGCCACCAATCTCAATTTGATTGCCATGGCTGATATGAGCAGCCCTCATGTTTGACCCAGGAGATTGTACCACCAGACGATGTGATAAAGGAACCTTATCCAGATCCTGCTCTTGTGCAAACTTATGCGAAACAAAAGAATGCGAAGCACCAGAATCAAACAAAACTCTTGCAGGAACTGAGTTCACGGAAAGCATACCCATCACAACTCCAGGTGCATGCTCAGCTTGAGCGGCGTTGATGCAGTTGGCACGAGCAACAGTAGACCCGGGCTTGGTGTTGATGTTGAGAGCCCGAGGTGGTGGTGCACGAACCAAAGGAGAGCTTGCCGCAGATCTTGGAGGTGGTGGAGGGAGAGCCTTGTTCTTCATCGGGCAGTTCCATTGTTGATGCCCAGAGTCTCCACAAGTGTAACAAGCACCAGGTGGACGTGGAGCAACGTAGCCAGGGAATCCGCCAGGCGCTCCAGGGTAGTGGTGGTTGTAGCCCCTGGGAGCAGCAGTGACGAAGTTTGGTGGCCTTGCCGCGTAGCTTGAAGGTCTTGGTGGAGCCGGGAGCGACGGTGGGGTGTTAGGAACCCAGACACGACGCTTAGAAGGAGCTGACATAGCTGAAGAGCTTGCTGCATCACGGCTGTGTTTCTTTGACTCCTCAAACACTTGCCTACTTGCTTCCTCCTGCAGAGCTGTATGCTGAAGTTCCAGAAAAGACGCCGGCCTTGCATGTGTGATTGCATACTTAATCGATGCATTGAGCCCTTGCCTGAACCTCTTTTGCTTCTTTTTGTCATCAGAGATCTCATCGCCACCATAACGAGAAAGGTTCATGAAGTTCCTGATGTAGGTGTTTACATTATCATTGCCCTGCTTGAGGTTGAGAAACACTTCCTTCATCCTCTCCATGACAATTTCTGACAGATACTGCTCCTTGAAAGCTCCAGTGAACTGTCCCCAAGTAGGCTGAAAACCAGTGCAGTTTTCCTTCAGGTAATTCTCCCACCACAGAGCTGCATCTCCCTTCAGAAGGTGAGTAGCACACTTTACCCATTCTTGCTCAGGAACATCAGCAGTTGCCAGTAACATTGACATCTCATGCAACCAATCATCAGCATCAAGTGGTCGATCAGAAACATCAAACTGGCGAGGGTTGAACTTCAGGAAGCTTTTGATGTCTCCTCGCTTGGGAGGTGGAGGTAGCGGAACAAACTCATTCCTCCTGACACTTTCCTCAAAGCGCTGCTGGTTCTGCTGCATTGCTGCCAAGGCATTGGCGATGCTTGACAACGCTGCCCCCAGTTCAGGTTGTATGTCCTCCTCAGAACGGCGTGGTGGTGCCATCCTGTGATTGATATAACACACAAGTCAGTACTATGATGGAGAATAATAATAATCCAAAATAGTACCAAGATGGAATTACTCAAGATTAAAGGATACAATTTACTAAGATGATATTAAAATATCAACGAAGTTCAAAGCACCTAGAAGATATTAAGCATATCGCACACGACTGAAAAGGAGTGTGGTACACAAATATATCAAAGAAAAATTTTCCACAAATTTCGGCATTAAAATACCAATAGATGCGCAAAATCACTTAACGAATCAAGATTAGTGACTCTACCAATTCAATATACAAGAGCGAATGATACGAGTAGTGGTATGGTCGCGACTCCATCCCGCACTCAAAGCATTACTCCGCACATGAATAAGTGGAACACATATCCTAACCCCTTCTTCTCAAGTTGACCTAAAGATTGGTAACTACGGAAACGAACACCCCAAACAAGATAACGTCAGATAACAAAGAGTAAGACAGATCGCGTCGGTATACAACTAATCAGATAGATCGCGTCGGTTTGCAAAAGCCTGTCGGTATGGAATGTACCAACAGTTGATAACCAAAGGCCGATTGAGATAACAACTTGGATGCAACAGATAGACAAAGAATTACACACACACACACACACAACCTATGGTACTACGGAAACCCAGAACACGTGAATCCTAGTTTGAATTTTAAGAAGAGGATTGAAAACGTTACACTTCCTTACCCGAAAATGGTGGGTGGGTGGGTAAGAAGAAAAGTGGAAGCAGTCCTACTCTCGCGTTTTGTTTTTCCCTAGTATACATAACTACCAAAAATATTTGCTAGACAGACAACGACCATTTGGCTGAGACCGTGAAGGGCGGGATGGCTCTGATACCAATTGTAACTACCTCGGTGAATTACGCTCCTAGTTACAAGCCTGGATGAGCAGAAATGGTTGAAATAGTACGGTGGGGCCCAAATGCCACTCACAGGTAGACCTTTCGGCCGTCCCAACCATTTCCACACATCGGGACAAGAACGGGCGGCGTAATCGGCAGGCGAAGGGATCAACTACATACACAAATGAGTATGTATGCAAGCCACCATACAATAGTACATCAGAGCCATTCCATCTAAAAAGAAAGGAAATATAGCAACGCCATACGGCAAGATCCAAATATCCTAGATAGATATAATAGTTTAGGATATCTCCTCATACATCAAACATCAGAGTATCAAGCGGAAGCGGAAGACAAAATCCGAGTACGGATAAGAAGCAAATCGGCATAAGATGCCCCATAAATAAGCAGAACCCGCCCACAGATCTCACGGATCCCCGTTCCCGGAATCTCTACACCGAATGATCGTTGCCCACATCGTCCGTCTCTTCCACCCAGTATCCATCTTGAGAGTGTACCTGTTCATCTGAACCAATAATTTATCGTGTGAGACCCTAGGGGTACTCAGCAAGTCTTTATGCCTCTAAAGGGGACACAACCTGGGGTGACGCAATTGCAGCAAAAGATAAACCCTAGCAATTCTATAGATACTCGCTAACCATCCGCCTAACCAAGGATAGACGGATGTCCGTGAATTAATAACAACCGTTATAACAGTTATAAAGGTAATCTTAACAGATCCATCCTCCTCCTCGCTTACCAACGAGGAAGCGGACGAACAACCCCCAACCGTTGGCAGTTTTATTATCCATTCCGTGAGTGTTGCACTATTTACTAATCAGGTAGCTAGTCTAGTCAAATTAAAAGCGGTACTTTAGTTATGCTTGTCTATGATCGAGAAACTGTGCTCCAAGTCGTCCATAACCGCGGACACGGCTTTCAGAAAGTTTTACCCTGCAGGGGTGCACAAATAGCAACACACACTCGATATGCCTCGGAAAAACCAAATCAAAACCCAACGAGGCAGTCACGACAAAGCGATCACAGGATTCAGAAATATTTCAGGGGGCCACCCCATTGAGCTACCCGCAACGAAGTTAGCTGACTCCGAGACGGTCTCAAGGTTTGTGGAGCCGGCTGTAAACGACTGGGAACCCGAAAATGTGACTGGGCTTGTCGATACAGTGTAAACGGGTCACGGACCTAAACAGTACAGTGTGATCCTCGCACAATCTTAAATTAAAGCAGTAAAGCATGGCATAAGTACAGGATAGTAAATAAATCCTCAAACTAGTTTGTGGCCCCAAGAAATAAGAATGAATCAAGCTCTGGCTTAGGGGGGTCCATAAGGCCTCCCGGATGTGGATAGCGCGAATATTCTTGGAACAGGAATCAAGTACTCGGGGTCTTACGGGACACAAGTGAGCCTGAAGAACCAAATAGCAGATATGGCTCACCGATGCCACTTTCATTAGTTATCCCATTACTACTCAGGTTAAGTTGTTTAGGTACCTTGTTATCCATCAGACACTCACATACCCTACACATGCTGTTCTACGACTCGCATGGCTCAAACAACTCCTGTAGTAATGGCTCGTGGGATGGAGGAACAAGCTTCGGTGGGGTTTAAAAGTAAAGGCTATGCAATGCTTGGGATTCAAATTAATGCAATCGCGACTCGATGATGCAAGAATAAGATAGAGGCAATAGGTACTGTATGTATGCAAGCATGTGGTAGTGCTTGCCTGGCAGCTCGGTTGAAGCAAGGAATGGATCTGGGTAGTGCTCCTGGTTCTCTTGATATATCCCCTGCTCAGCGTCTATTCGAAGAAGAACCAAACAAACAAGGGCCAACATAAATAAAGTGCACAAGCATATGAATAAATGCATCAAGCAAACAATCATGCCATGATGAATGATGCACAATTTGCATGGCAATAAGGTAGCATGGCATGGGTGAGGTGTGAGATACAAGATTAAATCATTTTATTGAGTTTTGGGCCTATTTTATTCACAATTAAGTTGCTGCATACAATATATTTATATGATGCATGCTTCAAATCAAACCATGGAATGCATAAACAGAAAGGTCTCGTCGAGCTAATCATTTTAGACATATCATTTATTAAATTTGGAGTTATAAAACAAAAGTTATTAATTAGATAAGGAAAAAGGGCAATTTGTTGTAATTTGAATCAACTTGGAATTTTGAATGTTCAAAATATATTTTGGATTGCATATTTGAAATCCTCACATTTTTCTGATTTGAAAACATATATTATTTGCTTTATTTGGATTTGTATTTTAAAAGTTATTTAAAAACAGAATTTAAATTTGAATTTGATTTAATTTGGAAAAGATTTGAATTTAAACGGATTTCAGAAATCCTTTTTATACCCAGACAGATTCAGCCACTGTCGCTGACAGGTGGGGTCGGCTGCTGACTGGGACACACGCGCGCAGAAGAACTTTTTACACCGCAGCTGGATCTAGCCCTAGAGACAGACAGATGGGCCAGGAGGCTTCGCGGGCCCAGCTGCCAGCGGGCGAACCTGGCGCAACCACGTGGCCCAGCTGAGGACTTCGGGTTGGGAGCCTGGGAAACTAGGGGGGCTATCTGCAAAAACGAACGCGAGGCTGACGGGTGGGCCAAAGGGGACCGCGGGTTGCACACGCAAAACAACAGGGGGTTATCGGCAAAAGCGGCAGCGCTACTGTACTTCTTCTCTCTCTGAATCTCTGACGACGCGATGGTGCGCGACAGGCGCAGCGCGGCGCGGGCGGGGATCGATCTCTCGACCTGGGGCTCGCGCGGGGAAGCGGCTACCGCTGCACTGGCCTGGGCTTGGTGTCAGGGAGGCGCGCGTGGCCTAGCTAGGGTTTCTGTGCGGGCGGGAGCGAGCAGACGCCAGCAAACGACGGCGCACCGAGAGCGCTCGACGAAAGAGCCGGCAGATCTAGACAGTGGCGACGAGGCGGACCGTGTCAGGGAGGGAGAGGGGCTCACCGCGAGGCTGTCGGTGGCGGTGGTGCGGCTCGAGGCGCAGGCGATCGACGTCGAGGCAGAGGCCGGGCGGTCTAGGGTTTGCGTCGGGCTCGCGCTGGTACTAGTGGCTCCGGTGCTCCTCTTCGACGATGGCGTGTTCCAGGCGTCGCAGGGGAGCCTCCTGGTGCTCTCCAACCACTCCACGGATGCGCGGCTCGACAGGATCAACCGGACGCGGAGGAGGCCGACGGTGCAGACGATGGTGAAGCCGGTGGCGATGGAGAAGAGAGGGGGAAGAGGCAGGGCGCCTTCGGGGTGGATCTGGGGAACCAGAGGAGGCGAGAGAGGGGGTGGATAAGGCAGAGAGGGAGCGGGGTGCCGTGGGGAGGTGGTAGACGATAAAGGTGGCTCGGCCACCTTTTGTCCTCCTCCTCACGTGCTCGGCTGGGAGGCCAGGGCAGGGCAGGGGCAGGTAGGGGAGCTGCCAGGTGGGGTAGGGCAGGCCAGGGTCGGGGTGGTTCGGGCTGGGGCCCCTAGGGCAGAGAGAGAGCACGAGAGGGAGAGGTGAGGGTAGCCTCGGGTAGGGTAGATCTAGGCTCGGGTTTGAGCTAGGTGGGGAGTTAGGGTTGGGGTGGTCAGGTGTGGCGAGCTGGGTGAGGGACCAGGTGGGGTAGGGCAGGTAGAAGGGAGGGCCGAAAGAGAGGGGGAGATGGTAGCTTAGGGTTTAGGTCATGGTGGGGTTTAGGAGAGAGGGGGGTTATGGTGATGATGATGGAGTAGGTTAGATGACTAGGGTTAGGGTTAGAGCTAGATGAGGGCAAGGTAGATTAGGGTTTACTATGGACAAGGTCAAGCCAAGATCAACCAAGATCAAACCAAAACAAAACAAGAAAAGAGGGGGAGGTGGTTTAAGCATGATCAAATAAGTTCCAGCTAAAAGAGAGAGATGAGAGCGTGAGAGGATTCCCAAAAACCAACTAAAATCCCAATGTCAAGCTTAAAGGGTACTTGCATGGCCCATGCAAATTATTTAATGCCATGATAATTCTTGTGAAAACAATATTATTTCATGGCATTATTATTATGCAACCCAAAGTTGGAGTAAGGCCCAAGCAAAGGAATTTAGAAAGAATTCCAAGTGGAGTATATGGAGATGATCACATTGGATTATATTTGGGACTTGCTAGTGTGTATATGCCACTAGGTATTTAATAAGCCCACAAAATATTCCAACATGAGCATAATTCCATGATAATCAAAATGGAAGCTAGGAGAAAGGGTCCCACTCACAAGGCATGCAAAGATGGCCATGTGGCTCTCCACATATCCATATTGTGAAAACAACATTATTGATATATGAGAGCATGTGGAAAAAGAACTGGATCCATCCCAACCCACATGAGCTAGAGGTAAACCCAAATAAAGTGCAAAGCTCATATTTAGTTGGATGGTGGAATTATAAGGTGGTGAAAGAAAGGTGGTGGAGTTAATAAGAGATATGCCCCCAACTCAACTTGGGCATTAAACAATATATCAAGAACCAAATACAATATCAAGAGGCAAATACAATTAACAATGCATATGAGAGAAGAACCAAATCAAAAAGGGTTTTATATGATGCTCAAATGCAAGGTGGCATGATGACATGAGCATGATATAATGATGATGCAACAATTATATATTTGAAGTAGCCATTATATTACTAGACCAAGTAGCATTACAATTGTTAGACAATTGGGATGCTACACAAATCTAACCCCCTTAAGGTGAATCTCACCCTCGAGATTCGGGTTGGCTAGCAAATAGGTGAGGGTGGTCTTTCCGAAGATCATCTTCTCTTTCCCATGTTGCTTCTTCTTCGGAATGATGGTTCCATTGAACTTTGCAGAATTTTATAGTCTTAGTCTGAGTAACTCTTTCTGCAGTCTCAAGAATCTTGATAGGCTTCTCCTCATAAGTGAGGTCACTCTCCAATTGAACCTCTTCCAAAGGTATAGTATCCTTCAAAGAAGTCTCTTCCATTTCTGGATGGCATTTCTTAAGCTGACTCACATGAAATATATTGTGAACGGCAGACAATGATTCAGGCAATTCAATCTCATATGCTACTTCTCCTTTATAGCTTAGAATCTTGAATGGTCCAACATATCTTGGGGCCAATTTTCCTTTGACTCCAAATCTCTTCACTCCACGAAGTGGTGACACTCTAAGATAAGCTCTATCACCTACTTCATAGGTGACTTCTCTACGCTTAGGATCTGCGTAGCTCTTTTGTCGGGACTATGCTATCTTCAACATGTCCTTAACTAGCTTGACCTTCTCTTCAGCCTCTTTGATTAGTCCTGGTCCGAACAAACTTCTTTCTCCCACACCATTCCATAGCAATGGGGTGGTACATTTTGTCCCATAGAGAAACTCAAATGGTGCCATTTCAATACTAGCTTGATAGCTGTTATTGTAAGAGAATTCTGTGTAAGGCAGACTTTCATCCCAACTGGCTCCATAATCTAGAGCACATGCCCTCAGCATATCTTCAAGTATCTGGTTGGTCCTTTCTGTTTGTCCATCAGTCTGAGGATGAAAAGCAGTGCTGAATTCCAACCTCGTTCCCAATGACTCATGTAGTTTCCTCCAAAAATGAGAAGTGAATTGAGTTCCCCTATCAGACACAATACTCTTGGGTACTCCATGTAGACATACAATTCTACTCATACAGATCTTGGCTAACTTAGCACTTGTGTAAGTTGTCTTCAGTTAAGCAATCCACTACTACCCAAATAGAATCATATCCTGACCTGGTCCTTGGCAATCCGGTGATGAAATCCATGCCAATCTTATCCCACTTCCAATCAGGAATAGGTAGTGGTTGCAGCATTCCAGCCGGTTTCTGATGTTCTGCTTTCACTCTGCTGCATACATCACACAACGCAATATGTTCGGCGATGTCCTTCTTGAGATTATTCCACCAAAATCTTTCCTTCATATCCATGTACATTTTGGTGTTACCCGGATGAATGGAATATGGTGAGTTGTGTGCTTCTTTTAAAATCAGTTTCCGAAGTTCCGAATCTTGTGGAACACAGATACGTCTTCCATACCATAAAGTACCCTGTTCATCTTCATGGAATCTTTTGGCTTTTCCCTTGCCAATTTTTTCCTTAATCTCTTCAATTTCCTTATCTGTCTTTTGGGCTTCTTTGATCTTGTCCAACAAAGTGGGTTGAACATCCAAAGACATGAGATGTCCCTCCGACACAATCTCCAATCTGAGATCTCTGAATTGGGCACACAGATCATCAGGCAATTCTCCCTTAGTAAGGCCATTCATAAAAAACTTTATGGCTTAGAGCATCCGCTACAACATTTGCTTTACCAGGGTGGTATTGCAGACTCAAATCATAGTCCTTAATGAGTTCTAACCATCTTCTTTGTCTCATGTTAATTTCTTTCTGGGTGAAGATATACTTCAAACTCTTGTGATCTGTGAACACTTCACATCGCTTTCCCAAAAGATAATGTCTCCATGTTTTGAGTGCATGGACAACAGAGGCTAACTCTAAATCATGAGTAGGGTAGTTTACCTCATGAGTTTTGAGTTGTATCGAGGCATAAGCCACAACTTTCCCTTCTTGCATAAGTACTGCACCTAATCCATGATGAGATGCATCATAATATACTTGGAAATCTTTCTCCAAATCTGGCAAACATAAGATAGGTGCTGTCACTAGTCTCTTCTTTAATTCTTGAAAACTAAGTTCACAGCCCTCAGACCAAGCAAATTTCTTGTCTTTCCTTAGCAACTATGTCATAGGTTTAGCTACCTTGGAAAAATTCTCGATAAATCTTCTGTAGTATCCTGCCAAGCCAAGGAAACTACGAACCTCTTTCACTGACTTAGGAGATTCCCATTCAGTTACAACTGAAACTTTAGCAGAATCAACTGCTACACCATCTCCTGACACAATTTGTCCAAGAAATCCAACTTCATTCAACAAAAACTCACACTTGCTGAATTTGGCATACAACTTATGCTCTCTAAGCTTCTCAAGTATCAAACGTAGATGTCCTTCATGCTCTTCTTTGCTCTTGAAGTAGATCAAAATGTCATCGATGAAAACGACAACAAACTTATCAAGGAACTCCATGAACACCTTGTTCATCACATTCATGAAGTATGCTGGTGCATTGGTCAAACCAAATGGCATCACGGTGTACTCATACAATCCATACCTAGTGGTGAAAGCTGTCTTAGGTATGTCTTGTTCTCTTATCTTGAGTTGGAAATAACCTGACCGGAGATCAATCTTTGAGAACACACAAGCTCCTTCTAACTGATCAAACAAGTCATTGATTCTTGGCAAAGGATATTTGTTCTTGATAGTCACCTCATTGAGTGAACGGTAATCTATGCATAACCTTTGACTTCTATCTTTCTTTTCCACGAACAACACTGGTGCTCCCCAAGATGAAGAACTTGGTTGGATAAAACCTTTCTGAAACTATTCTCCAAGCTACTTCTTGAGTTCTTTCAACTCATCCACTGACAAATTGTACGGTCTCTTTGCTATTGGTCCAGATCCTGGTAGCAAATCAATAAGAAATTCCACATCTCTATCTGGTGGCATTCCTGGAAATTCTTCCGGAAACACATCCGGATATTCACTCACAATTGGCACACTATCTATGCTAACCCCCTTAAGAGAATTTAGCTTACTCCCTTTTGATTCAAAGTTAGACTTGAATCTAATCCGTTCCTTTTTTGGGGTTGTGAGTGCAACAGTACGATTGGTACAATCTAGTATTCCTTCATACTTGGTCATCCAATCCATTCCCAAAATTACATCCAGTCCTTGGGAATCTAGGATTATCAGACTCACTGGAAACTTATGTTTTCCAAACTCTATCACTAGATCCCGGCATCCAAGACTTACTATCATATCTCCACCAGGAGAACTTACTTTTATTGGACACCCAATGTTTTCAGTTGGAAACCCATTTCTATCAACAAATGCTTTTGATATGAATGAATGTGATGCACCAGTATCAAAAAGAACAAGTGCTGGAATAGAATTGAGTTTGAACTTACCAGCAACAGCATCAGATTCCTCATAGATCTCCTCCACATTAATGTGGTTCACTTGTCCCTTTTGAAAAGGGTTGGGCTTATTGGGTCCTTCAACTTTCTTTTCTAGGCATTCATTTGCATAATGCCCCATCTTCTTGCACTTGAAACATTCAACCTGACTAAGATCCTTCTTGACAGGCTGGCTTCCACTACCACTTCCACTTCCATTGTGGTGGCTCTTATATCCACTCTTGTGATTCTTGTACTTATCATTGTCATGATTATGGTGGTGCTTGTTGTCATGATGACGGTTGTGGTTGTGGTGTTTTTTGTACTTCCCATGCTTGTGGGATCCAGAACTCCCACTATCATCATAATGGGAACGCTTGTGAGACGATCCCGAGCTGTGCTTGTCAGAGTGCTTTCTCTTCCTGCTTTCAACTTATTTCATCTTGCTCTCCAAAATAGCAGCCTTGTCACAAAGAGACTGATAAGTGGGAACATAAGCCACAAATAGCTGCAGGTTCATTTCATCGTTCAATCCTTCAAGGAACTCCTCTTTCCTCTTAGCATCAGTGTCAACTTCATCCGGTGCATATAGCGCCAGATTGTTGAACTCCTCAGTATACTCTGCCACGCTGCGGTGGCGCTGCTTCAAGTTATGAAATTCCTTTTTCTTCAGACTCATCACTCTGGATGAGATGTGAGCGGTACGGAAACCATCTTCGAAGATAGCCCATGTCACATCCGCAATGGGGGTGGTGATCTGGAAGTTATCCCACCAAGTGGTTGCTGGTCCTTCCAACAAGTGTGCTGCAAATCTGACTTTCTCTTCATCAGTACAGCCAACAGTTACCAAGTCCTTGTTCACAGAGCGTAGCCAATCATTGGCCACCATAGGATCGGTAGTTCCTGATAACTTTGCTGGCCTTAGTCTTAAGAACCTGGTAAGCATGTCAAAACCCGGTGGGTTGTTCTGATTATTGTTGTTATTATTATTATTATTATTATTATTATTATTATTATTATTATTGTTGTTGTTGTTGTTGTTCTGATTTTGGATGAACGTGGTCATCATTTGCATCAACTGAGTCTGATCTGTCATCATCTGCTGCATCTCAGGGGTGATTTTGTTGTTGTTAGGGTTGGGATTGGCACGTCAGGGAGGCATCTGTGGTTTTCAATAAAGATAAGAATGAGATACCCATAGATGCTAACATGCACATTACATCGCATAGACAATCACCAAACATGCATCATAGTAGTAAGAGTTCAACAACAAAGACAACAAGTTTTGAAAAGTAAACACACCAATAGCAAGCCATTCACATGTTGGATGGTCATTGCGACTCAATAATCAAAAGCATGGTAAATGAGTAGTCATCACTACTCCTCTACATCAACCTCCTCATCAACAAGTGTAAGACATGCATTCTCCATAGCGGTCTTGTATTCCTCGACATTGGTGGCCAAGGTCTCTACTTTGGCTTTGAGAGCCCTCTTCTGTGCACGAAGCCTCTCAATCACACCTTGCTGATGCTCGAGCTCGAAGTCCTTGGCCTCTAGTTCTACAGTCATGTCTCGAATCCTCTTGTTCCTATCTTGGACTCTCTTCTCTTGACTCTTGAACTTTCTATCCTGACTCTCAAACTTGGCCTCCATTTCTTTGACTGTCTCATCTTGCTCCGCGAAGAGCTTGTCCTTCTCACGAATCTGCACCTAGAGTTCGTCATTGCTGAGCATGATGTTGGTCCTATCAGTATCTAGGTGCCTAAGAAGAACCTCTAAGTCCTGGAGGTATAGACGAATCGGTTCTTCCGTCTCTCTCGAAGCATCCTCGAAGTCAATGGCCTCACCATCCTCATCACGTCTACCAAAGGCGTGGAAGTGAGTACCTCTAATCTCTCGAGAGTGTCTCCCTAGTAAACGTCCAAGCAAATCCTGCATGACTACCTCTAGGCCTCTCTCCTTGTCATCATGCATGAGCTTGAAGATGATTTCCTCCGTGGTAGGCTCAGTCTGGCGTCCTGGCTGATTAACCTTGAAGCCCCAAAGGTCTTTCCTCTCAAACTTGGTGAGGGGAAGCATCATGATGGTAGGAAGTGGGAGATTGAGCAAACTAGTGAGCTCAATAATGCGAGTGCCAAAACGAGTTCCCTTGAACTCTTCAGCCGCGCTGATAGTAACATTAGGCATCTATTTAATAAGATAGAAAAAGTTAGAATCAACACAATTTAAGATAAATCACAAGACAAGGCATCACATGCATATCTTTAGAAATCAAAACACACAAGTCATGGCATACATGGATGCATTACAAACAACCAAGGTTCAACTTATTTTAAACAACATTTGGGAAATAAAATGATAAGTGTGGTGGTCCAACTAACGAAGTACGTTTACAATCCCATCTCACTTGCCAAGTTGGCTAACAGGGCATCCCTAGAGGCAATCTGTCTATCTAGATCACATGACTCCATTGCTAAGTCTATGATGTCCTTGCTTAAGCTTTGGTTGGTATCCTCCAACTCTTGGGTATGCTTCTTTTCTTCCCTAAGGTCATTCTGGGTGTTGAGCATTCTGCACTTGATTCTATCACCAAGTTCTTTGATGGCCTTCCAAGCTGCATCTCTTGCTGAATCAAAGAATGTAGTGTGCATCACTGAATTGGTGACCAAGCAGAATCCTGATTCCTTGTGGTTGTCTTCCTTGTTTTTATACAAGTGAAGTTGCACCCACCAGTATTCAACTCCTTCATCCATCACAGGAAAACCTTTGTACACAACTGCACCATGTATTCCCATGGAAACCATGAGGTCCTTGAGATCCTTGGGGAATTCTGTCTCACATTCCAAAGTCATAGTCATGAGTGGTCCCTTCTCCACGGCTTCGTTGATGGAGTTCATCTACAAATAGAGGTGAGAAAGAAGATTAGAAAAGTTTACGAGAAGAAAAGACAAGTGTGAAAGTTGTTAAAATTTTTCCTTAGTGGTTTCCAATATTAGGGTCATAATCCTACAGGCAACACAGTGCTCTGATACCATCTGTAAGATCCCTCCCTTTATAAAGGTAAGGATCCCTGTGATTGCAATGCTAGTCCCTGGATCAATGCTAGCATCCATAGTTTAAGATGAAGTACACAGAAACAAAGGTAATTATTACATATCATTCCAGAGACAAACATAGTCTTTTACAAACTCCATGGCCACAGGCCTAATACAAGAGTTCAAATATATAATAAGATAAATAAGTCTTCATCTTCATGTGCCACAGGCAAGCATGTTGAGTGTAGACTCATAACCCCTAATCACCATCAGAGTAACCTGCAACATCACAAGTTACAACCATAGTGGGTCAATACATTGGAATAGTATTGGCAAGTGATACCTTAGAATAATATTGGAAACTAGATACTATATGCATTTTGGCTAAGTGTAGCTTAGGCTTGCTTGCTCAAAATAGGTTTTACCTATTAGTTGAAAACACTAAGTTTTTCTTTGGTAAAAACTTTCCCAAGGAACCACCAATAGACATTGGTGAACCTTCATCCTTGTTCAACCACAAGTTTTAACTTAGAAATTGGGATGAGGAGATTCTTGATAGCTTCCATGTCTTGATGATCAAGTTGTCCAATACCAGGGACATGGCTAAGTACTTAGATTCTTCCATCTGCAGAGGTTGTGCACTTTCCCCACAAGACTTGATTTTCACCAAGACAGGACCTTTCAGAAGCCTTCCCTTAGACCAAATGGACGCGCTCCAACCTATCATCCCGCTACCACCAACTGTCCAAATGGCTAAGTTATTGCAACCTATATGATCCAGGCGGAGCCCATATTGCCAAGTGGCTGCACTAGAAGCTTCTTAACATATGGCATCTCAAATCCCTTTGTTCCTGGGTGGCTTTCCACAAGTGAGATACACAAGGTAAACCATAGAAATGGGCCTTGTGTAACCACTCAACAAAAACCATTCCTTCCATTCCACCCAGGTGTTTCATTCTCTTAGTTGTTTTATTAAACAAAACACAAGTCCAAAGACTTAGAAATATCTTCTCATAGCATGAATATATAACCACCCTTGGTTGCTATTAGCTAGGCTAAGCATGGCATTGATAAGACTTAGAAATATTTCTAGCAATTCTACAACTACTAGGATTTCCCAAGTATAGCATATAGATCAAAAATATCCATGCAAGACTAGCAAAATATTTCTAATGCATAGTTGAAAAAGATAGGAATAAATCATGAAGCACCACTTGCCTTGGTAGTTTGGAGAGTAGCAACAATCCTCACAATCACAATCATTATTTGCACCAAAATCTACACATAAAATAATAGCACCAAAATCACATACAAAATAAATACAAGCAAAATATATGGATGCATGCATAATGCCATGTGATGATTTTCTACACCAAACAAGACAAGTGCACAGTACTAAATCTTAAACAAGTTCAAAACTTGCCAAATAAACTTTATTTGAACAATAGAACATTTTTCAAATAATTACTATACCCAAATTATGCCTACAAATGTTTCTGTGAAAACAATCATTTTAACAGAAGCAAAACATTAAAAACATTGCATAAATGGAAAGGATTCTCTCCTAATTCCATTGATATAAAATTTGTCAAATTTGGACGTGGGAATCAAAAGTTATGAATTATTCAAGTTTAAACATCTAATAGATCTAATTTCTGGTTTTTATTAAACAGACAGGCCACATGGCTGCTTTCTATTGGTACATACCATTTCGGTTGGATCGGCTAACACAGACCACATGATCTCATTTAGATCTTACGGTGCAGATGCATCCATACCGCTTCGGTGATTGAATCTATCGCGTCCAGTGGATCAAGATCTAACGGCCCTAAGCAGCTAACCCTAAACGGGCAGCGCTAGCGGCGGTGACAGGTGGCGGCGTGCTCTGGAGGTGTAGTTACTAGAGTTACAGGAGGCGAGAGGAGTAGGGGATAAGCTCACCAGAATCACCGTGGCAAGGGGATGCTCGACGTGTGCTCGGTTGGCGAAGGGGCGTACGGAGTCGATGTTGATTGCTCGTCGGAGATCGAGACGGCGTCGGTTGTTCTTGGTTGGCGACAGAGACGACGTTCTAGGCCATGCTAAGACGAGAAAAGGGTTGCGTTAGGTGCGCAGGATGCTGGGGATCACACACGCATCAAACAGAGGAAGAGGGGAAGCTGGGGCTTACCGGAAATGGTCGCGGGAGTTCGAGCAGACGGTGGCGGAGCACAGTCGATGACGCTATTGAGGATACAGAGCATGCGCGAGCGAGAGGGAGGTACCGAGAGATGTGCCTGGTGATGGGGAGTGTGCTCATGTGGTCGAGGAGGCGAGGGGCGACGGGGTTTGGCCGGAATCGTCGCCGGAAGGCGTCAGAGCAGAGGGAGGTTCTGAGAGAATTCCGAGCAGCCTGGTGGCTCCGGTGGGGTGGGGTTTGGGGGAAAAGGGGAAGGGAAGCATGGTGCTTAAGTAGGCGAGGACGTGGGCGTGAATTACTTGAGCATTGAACGGGAAATTGAAGCCGCAGAATTAAACAGGAAACGGCCGAAGGAATTTGGGGAAGAACTGGTCGCTGGGGGTGGAGACGATGACTGACGCGTGGGCCTCTATTGTCAACGAGAGAAAAAGAGAGGAGGTGGGGTCCAGTCATCATAGACTCTACGGGTGTTGCGAGTAAAATAAAACGTTTCGCGGGAAGGGATAGTTGGGCTAGATGGGTCGGACTGGGCTGGGTTGGGCCAGATTGGCTGTTTGCTTTATTTTTTTCCTACCTTTCACTTTTCTTTTTTGATTCGAAATTCTGGTTTGAATTTGAAAGATCAAATCAAATCTGTTTTAAATGAAACTTTACCCACACTAAAGTTTGTTGATTCTTGCCTCCTGGATTGTGTAACACAACTGTTCACCCTTTAAAATCAACTTGAGTCTTGAAAAAGAATTTAAAAACAAGCTCTAGTTATGTAATTATAAATAGTAAAAGATTGGTTTATAAATCATAGTTTCTTTTGTAACCTTGACCAAACTTTAGAAACAACACTTAAGTTTGAACTGAAAACATGTCTGATTAAAAATAAGTACCTTTCTCATAGAAGGTAGCAACAAGGCTATAACATACTTACATAAAATAATGAGCATCAGATGCTCCTGTTTTTGAAATGATTTTGAAAAGGAACCCTAAATGATCATGGATGCATGGATGATATGCATGAGTTTTGAAACATGATTTTAGGGATGTTACAATGAGTCCGTAGTTTGAATATTTATTCGGCACCCGCATGGATTTTTTTTTTGGAAAATGGTGCAAGCATATAGGATGTGGCCGGGTGAAGGGTGCACGACACTGAAGTGGATCCCGGTACACAGAGTCGAGGACCGCCTGGGAGTATGGCCAACTTCCGCAGCCGGGAGCCCTTCTGGTGACTCATGGATTAGGCAAAAGTAAGGGAAAGGTTTCAGTCGACCACCCTCTGTCAGCACACCAAGGAAATGTGTCAAGTGACGCTAAGAGTCGGCCGACGCGTGTGGGTAAAGTTGTACACCCCTGCAGGGTAATAATATTTTCGAAAAGCCGTGTCCACGATTATGGACGACTTGGGAATGTACGTGGGATCATAGAGAACATGAACCTAATCGTAAAACTTGGCAAAGTAAAGTGTGCTTAAGGATGCTTCCTCATGGGTACGAGGGGTTGATCCTAGATGAGGTTTGATGATGACTTGGTGGATATCAAAAGATGACGATCAATACTTTAGAGATGTCTTTTTTCTTATCCCCTTTTTAAACACTCTAATTAGACGAGCTTCTTCTCCCTCCTGTTTTATAATCAAAGATGGCTTTATGCAAAACAACTCCACCATCCATAAGTCTTGCGGAGTACACCCTGTACTCACCTTGCTTTGTTGATAGTTTTGTAGCAGAGTAAGTGTTACCATAGAAGATGAGTTTGGTACGGCATCAACATCGACGAGTAGGTTGGGGTTCCCAGTCGGCAGCCTAGAATCTATGGAATGGACGTCATTGTTATGCTTCAGGCCTGTTAGGCCATTTGTTAAGTTTGCTATACTTAATAGCATAATTTGCATTCCGTTGTTTGATGTTTGTGGTTAGTGACCTCTGCTTGTAATATTTTGGTTCTTTGCTCAGTTATGAGAGAGCTGTAATAATTTTTGTGCCGTAGGGTCACTGATGTGTTACCGATTCTTCACTTGATATTTTTGAGCTCAAGGTTAAGCATATTTCAGACGGAGGTCTGCGATTTGTTTAGCCTTGATCCTGGGGTGTCACACTAAGGCTCATGCTTCAACATTTTCATCATCAAATCATCTGGTGTTCATAAGACATGTCAAAACATTTCATTAGAATGACTCATCATTCCAAGGTTTTCATAATCATTTTCAGCAAGTATTCCCATCTAAAGTGATCAACTTTTATGCTTAGCACTACCCACTAAAAATGACGGTATTCACTAATGAAGGGTGCTAATCAAGTGTGACTATTCCAATCTAGATCTCATGCCTCATTATGACATCTAGTTCTAACTAACTTAGGACAAGTTTTATGCTCGTTATGCTACCTACAATATCTTTCCAACACTCACAAGTCACTAAGTAAAAGTAAGAAAGAACTTTGATAAATAAAATAAAAATGATAAAGCTTGCAAGTAAAACTGGGATTTGGTATAATCAAGGTTGCATAACCAAAGTATGCCTAATGCATCTTGCATAGGTTAACTGGTAGGGTTAGGCTTGCAAGGATGGCTTGCATGGTTTAGCTTAGCTTGCCTTGATTGGTGTAGTGGTTGAAGTTTTCTTCTTCCTCTTCTTCGTAGTACTTCTCCTCCTTGTTGCCTTGGTCGGTACTAGCATCTATAAATGAATACGAGGTACACAATCACCAAACAATACTTAACTACCTATATTTGTCACACAAAGGTTCACACTAGATGATCTAGCATCATCACAATCATCACATGAAATAAAGACCTAGTCTTATTTTTTTATTTTAGAAAAGTAATTTCTACTCATTAAAAACTACTTAAGATTTAATATTCTCCAATTAAAATATGGGATCATGTTTACACATGTAATCACCACATATTTTAATACTTGGTAATGTGATTTAAAGTGGTGTCACAATTTAATAAGTTTAAAATTACTATTTTAAATAATGAAAGTGACTAGAAATGCCTATGTAGCATTATTTTAGTACTTTTCCAAGATCACTACATGTAAACCTAATTATTTTTACATATTCAAAAAGATCTTGTCAAATGTGATTTTTGAGAGTTGTAATCAACTCAAAAGCATTTATGGTTGATTTTTGAAAAATGTTTGAATGTGTAAAAGTCTCTGTCTTGTTATTTTTACTATAGGTGATCTATAATTTCAAATGGTTTGAATCCAACAGGCTTGGATTGATAATTTTAGTGCCTTTCTAACAAAATTGGTTTCATGCAATTTGGTTCAGTAAATCTCCTTGAATTGATTTTCAAAGTCACCGACTCAACTAGATTTGAATTAAAATGGAAAAAGATTGTTTAAATCTCTGGGCTACAGGCGGGAAAGTTACTGGGCTGGCCCAGCTGCACAGCGCGCGTGCAGCGGGATGCTAACTGAGAGGTCCCACGCTTCAGCGGCCCTATCTACATGAAGCGGTAAGTTTCAATCTGGGTCGTGCGATTAGACTAAGATCTACGACTCACGTTCGTCGTCTCTGTTGAACAGCTCCGACGAGACCGAACCCCAACGGCGATGGTGGGGGTACATGGCGGCTTACCAGGGCTCCATCTAGGGTCGGCGATGGGGTCCAACGACGTTGTCGACGACGGCGGTTCAAATGGTGGTCACGGCGGCTCCTGTGGTGGCGGCTCCAATCAATGGCTTAGCTCCTCCTCTGCAGCGGTGGACTCCGGTGAAATTCCGGTGGCCTGGTGCTTGCCTTGATCCGGGGAAGGGACAGGGGTGTTCTGTGAGGAGTGGGGAGTGATATGGTGTGGAGAATTAAGGTAGGGGGTGGCCTCTATTTATACACCGACGAGAGGGGCAGTGCGAGATGGTCAGGGCTCGTTGGTGACGATGGTGCAGTAAGCTAACGGCATGGCAAAGGGCGTAGGCCGGTGCATTGTCTCCTGGCGATCGTCACCGGCTTAATGGCATGGCACGGGGTGGTCGAGAACGGGCGGAACGGGTAGAGGCTCTACGCAGCACCGATGGCGTTTTAGACGACATACAGGGGCTAATGGTTGCGCGGCGGCGAACAGACATGTCTAGGGGGTAGCTAGGGTCATGGCGCGTGCAGTGATGCGCGGCGAGGGCGAGGTGCTGCGTGTGCGAGCGTGTCAGCTGCGGCGCTCTGGCGCGCTCTTGGCATGGCAAAGAGAAAATGGGCACGGCTATTCTCGATGGTCCAGGGCCTAGCTGTGTTCGAGGGTTGGACAGGGGTGGCGGTGGATGGTGGCCTACCTCCTGGACATTGTGGACGGGCACGGCGCTGCCTCCTGCGTGCTAGCCATGGTCGGTCGGAAATGGTGGCTTCGGGTGGCATGGAACTGCTGCAAGGGTAGGGTTTGTAGCTTGTTCAATGCACTGGTGGTCACTAGGTGAGACAAGGGGAGAGAATTGGGGGCAATGGGGGAACAAGGCATTGATCAAGAATAGTGAAAGTTAGGCAGTTTGATCAGTGCTCACCATGTGTTCATGAAATGGCGGCATGAGATTTGAATTTGAATTTTTGGCTGAATTTTGGTGAGTGCTCTGGTACATGCTTGGTAGTTTGAGGTTGCTTGGGTTTGTCAAGGTGAACTGGTTTGGTTGGATTTTGAGAAATGGTGATCTTAGTACCTATTAAGGATTCAATTTTGAATTGTCATTTGAATAGATTTGGAATTTGTTTCTATTGGTTTGTAAGGTGGGCTTGGGTTCACTTTTACTTAGTCTAGCAAGGGGTGAAAAGAATAGGATTTGTTTCTGTTACAAATCTTGGACTAGGAACACTCAAAGTGGTCTAGTGGTTAACTTTGGTAAAAATGACCATTTGCTTATATTGTTTATATTTGAATTTCTCTTCATTTGATTCTGCTTGGAAATGATCTAGATGATATTGTTTTCATCTTTAAACAAATCTCTGCCATTCATAGCAATCAAACATGGCATTGCAAGCATTTATGCATTCATCACACACACATGCATTCATATTTATTTTAATCACAAAAGTTTTTGTTAACCCTAAACTTGGGTGATTGGAACTTGATAATCTTGTTTAATATTTTTGGGAAGTTACAAACCTTCCCTCCTTAAACAAAATCGCATCCCGAGATTTAAGAAAAAGAAAACTAGGAACTAAAGAGATCTGGGAACTCAGTCCTAATGTAATCTTATCGTTCCCAAGTAGCTTCTTCTTCAGTATGGTTACTCCACTGGATCATGAGAAACTTGATACTCCTGGTTCTGGTGGTTCTAAAGGCTTCTTCCAAAATACGAATGGGTACTTCACGATAAGTTAGGTCATTGTTGAGCTCTATGGTCCTATGATCAATATTCTTGAAAACTTAGGTATTCTCCGGGACTTCTAGGCATTTGCGAAGTAACGAGATATGGAATACATCATGCACGGATGACATCTCCAGTAGTTCCAGTTGAAATGATACTTCTCCTCGGCGGTTCAAAATCTTGAAGGGTCCAATATATCTAGGGGCTAACTTCCCTTTGAGTTGGAAACGTTGCATTCCTTTCAAGGGTGATACTTTTAGATACACAAAATCTCCAATAGCGAAGGCTAGATCTCGGCGTCTCTTGTCGGCATAACTCTTCTGTCGGGATTGGGTGGTATTGAGGTGCTCACGGTTCTTGTGAACTTTCTCTTCGTCTTCTCTTAGGATGTCGGGTCCGAAAATCTGACTCTCTCCTACTTATGACCAATTCAACGGGGTACGACACTTCCTTCCATACATAAACTCAAATGGGGCCATTTGCAAACTGGCTTGGTAACTATTGTTGTATGAGAATTCTGCGAAAGGCAGACAGTCCTCCCATTTTGATCCATATTCCAACACACAAGCTCTCAACATATCTTTGAGTATTTGGTTTACTTGCTCCGTTTGTCCATCGGTCAGCAGGTGATAAGCTGTGCTGAAATCCAGTCTGGTCCCTAATCCTTCTTGGACTTTCTTCCAAAATCTCGAGGTAAACTGGGTTCCTCGATGCGACACAATGTTCTCGGGGATTCCATGAAAACTTACCGTCCTAGCGATGTACAACTCTGCTAGCTTCGAACTTTGGTAAGTGGTCTTGACAGGTAAGAAATGGGCTACTTTGGACAGTCTATCCACTATGACCCAAATAGAGTCATTTCCCCTAATAGATGTAGGTAAACCGGTGATGAAATCCATCCCTACAGAATCCCATTTCCAATCCGGAATCTGCAATGGTTACAAAAGTCCTGCGGGTATCTGATGTACCGCTTTGACTCTCTGGCAGATATCACATTTGGCTATGTAGCTTCCGATTGCTCGCTTCATCTTGTGCCACCAAAATTGCTCCTTCAAATCCTGATACATCTTTGTTCCTCCAGGGTGGATAGAATAAAGTGTATCATGGGCTTCTTGCAAATTAGCTTGTTTCAACTCTGAATCTGCTGGTACACAGATACATCCTTTATACCAAAAAACTCGTTCTTCATCTTCGGTGAATCCGGGTACCTTCCCTGTACCGATATGACGTTTGATTCCGTCGATACTAGCATTTCCTTTTTGCGCCTCCTTGATCTGACTGATCAAAGTGGGTTGAAGTTCTATGCTAGACAAAAATCCTTTACTTACTAGCTCCATTCTGAAATTCTCCATCTGCTCATGCAAACTTGTCTAGGCTTCTTTTATCATGGTGTTCAATCGACACGGCAATCTGCTAAGAGCATCTGCTACCACATTGGCTTTGCCGGGGTGATAGTGAATGTCAAGGTCATAGTCCTTAATTAACTCTATCCATCTCCTTTGCCTCATATTTAGCTCCTTCTAGGTGAAAATATACATCAGACTCTTGTGATCTGAATAAATCTCACAGCGGTTACCCATGAGGTAATTCCTCCATGTCTTCAAGGCTAACACTACGGTTGCTAGTTCAAGGTCATGGGTAGGGTAATTCTGTTCATGTTGCTTTAGTTGTCGGGATAGATAGGATATGACTTTGCCTTCTTGCATTAACACACATCCAATACCAACCTTGGATGCGTCACAATACACATAAAAAATCTTCGTGATATCCAGCATAATCAAGATTGGGGCTGAAATCAATCTCTTCTTGAGCTCTTGAAAACTTGCTTCACATTTGTCCGTCCATTCAAACTTCTTATCTTTCTTCAACAACTGGGTCATGGGTCCTGCGATGGTTGAGAATCCTTCTACGAACTTGTGGTAATATCCCGCTAATCCGAGAAATGCGCGAACTTGGGTTTGGGTGGCTGGGGCTTGCCATTCTTCAACATCCTTAACCTTGGCAGGGTCGACAGCAATTCCTCCTACTGACACGATATGTCCGAGGAATCCTACTTCCTTTAACTAGAACTCACATTTGCTAAACTTGGCATACAACTGTTGCTCTCTAAGGGTTTCAAGGATGGTCCTCAGGTGTAGCTCATGTTCTTCTTCAAATTTGGAATAGATCAGAATGTCATCAATGAAAACAATGACAAACTTATCCAGGAAGTTCATAAAAATCTTATTCATGAGATTCATGAAATAAGCGGGGGCATTGGTTAATCCAAAAGACATGATAGTGTACTCATATAATCCATATCTGGTGGTAAAAGCAGTCTTTGGAATATCCGTTGTGTGAATCTTGAGTTGATGATAACCAGTTCTAAGATCAATCTTAGAAAACACTTTGGCACCGGTCGACTGGTCAAACGGATCTTCTATCTTCGGCAGGGGGTACTTGTTCTTAATGGTGACATCATTCATCTTCCGATAATCCGTGCACAAACGGTTACCTCCATCTTTCTTATCCACAAACAAAACTGGTGATCTCCATGGCAACGCACTTGATTGAATCAGTCCTATCTCTAGCATAGCATCCAGTTGCTTCTTTATCTCCGCTAATTAAGACAAGTGCATACTATAAGGTCTCTGAGCTATGGGTCCAGTTCCAGGGATTAGTTCAATGATAAACTCGATATCCCGATCTGGGGGCATACCGGGTAATACATCTAGGAATACGTCGGGGTATTCACAGACTACTCTGACTTGGTCAATGGTTGGTTTGACTAGACTCTTGTTGCACTTGAATTGACGGGGCAAGGTCTCCGATACATGCTCTACTGATACTCTAGTGGTACTAGTCATGGTTATGGATTTCTTGGCACAGTCGATTAATCCTTTATGTTTCGACATCAAATCCATTCCTAGTACTACTTACAAACCTTTGGTTCCAAGTACTATTAGATTAGCATAAAAATCTATTCCATGGATTCTAATAGGTACGGCCTTGCAAATTTGTCTAGCTTTGGTGGTTGAACCAGGTATTTGAACTATCAAAACATTCTTCAATTTTTTTGGTTAAATCTTACTAGTGCATGCAAATTCTTCTGTAACAAACAAGTGCAATATTCCAGAATCAAACAACACTCTTGAAATTACCGAGTTAACAGAAAACATACCCATCATGACATCTGGTGCTTCCTGGGCTTCTTCAGCATTCATGTGAAACAGATGGCTATTGCGGTTGAGTGAGTTCCCTGGGGCAAACCTCCTTCCAGGCTGAACACGGCGCTGCTGCTGAGCTGGGGCATTCACATTGGTGGCTGCTGCAAGCTTCTTGGGGCACTTGTTGGAATAGTGACCCTTGACTCCACATTCAAAACAAGTAACCCGAGACTTGTCTTTTCCTGCAACAGGCACGACATTGCTTCCAGTCCTTGGGGCAGTATTGTTGTTGGACTTGGGTGGTTCACGGTTGAAATGGTTGGAGTTGCCGGGGTTGTTGTGGTGGTTTCCTCCGGGCCTTGGGTTTCCTCCTCCATGGCTGGGATAGTTCGGACGGGTCATAAGGGGTCTATTATTTCTCGGGGCATATCCTGCAGACGGGTTGGGACAATACTTTGGGGTAGGGTGGGATCCTGGTTGATTCATCATTCGACGCTTGCGACTCTCATTGGCTTGGTTGATCTCGCCTTCCATCTGGATTGCAGAATCCACTAAGGCTTCCAGATCAGCAAACGGAATATTGACCAGCACTGTCTACATCTCATCATGCACATCATTAAAGAATCTCTCCTTCTTCTTGGCTTCAGTACTAATCTCATCAGGGGCATACCTAGACAGAGATAGAAATCTGTCATGGTACTCTACCACAGTCATTCTTCCCTGCTTCAGCTCCTTGAATTCATCCCTCATCCACAAAATCAAACCCGGTGGCACATGGGTTCGGCTGAACTTGAGTTTGCATTCATCCCAACCCATCATCTGTCCTTAATTCATGGTGCGAAAGCTATTCCACCAAGCTCTTGCATCTCCTTCCAGATAGTGGGTGGCAAACAGTACTCATTGGCCTCCACTCCTATGACTTCTAAGTTGTTCTCCATGGTCTGCAGCCAGTCATCGGCATCTAATAGCTCTTCAGACTTACTAAATATGAGGGGATTAGTGTTTTTAAAGTTCTTGAGCTTAGACCATGGTTGTCCTAGTTTCCATGGCCTTGATTATTATTGGCCATCTGAGCTATCTGTTGAAGGGTGGCTAGGTTAGCTTGGCGTTCCATTCTTTCAGCTCATGGTCAGCAACTAACATTTGTAGGATTTGCAACTTTGGATCCTGAGATGAGCTGTTTCCTCCCCAAGGCATCTTAAGATTGAGATAGATCATGAGACAAGAGGGAAATTTCTAAGGTTCATGGATTTGTTTTTAAAAAGCATTTAAACTTTGTGTTTGACTCTGGTTTTGCAAACTAGCAACATGCTTTTCATTCATTCATAAGACCCAATACAAACACACA